>BSYR01000010.1:75320000-76570000 GCA_030270665.1 Hibiscus trionum | reverse complement strand
TGCTTTAATGAGAACCTTCTTTCTAGCTTGGTTCAAGAATTTAGCTCTCCAGCCCTGGAGCTTGTTCTGAACCTTTTCCTTTATAAATGCTAGAGCTTCTTTCTTGCTTCGTCCCCAAAATGATGGCAAACCAAGGTATCTATTATCTTCCTCTATTGGCCTAAAGCCTAAAATATTGGAAATGTGGCTTTTGATCTGAGTGTTAACATTTGAAGAGAAGAAGACTAAAGATTTTTGGAAATTTATCGTCTGTCCTGTTGATCTCTGAAAAAATTGTAGGATACTTAAGGCGACAAGACAATTTCCTTCATTTGCTGTGGAGAACATCAGGCAATCATCTGCAAATATAAGATGACTTAGGTTAGGGCATCTTCTCCTGATTTGGAGTCCTTCCAATCGAGAGGACTCAACCTCCTTTTTCGTTATCCAAGACAAAATATTTGAAATGAGTGAGAGAGGGTCTCCCTGTCTAAGTCCTCTCCCAAGTTGAAAGTCACCATATTTCTCCCCGCTTAGGACCAGAGAAAAAGATGCCGGCGATACACACTTCATAACTCTATCAATCCACCAATCGCAGAAACCCATCATGTTCATTGTAAAACGAAGAAGATCCCAGTCAACTTTGTCATAGACCTTTTCAAGATCAATTTTAAGTGACATGATTCCCTTCTTTCCTCTCTTGGCTCGTTTAATCGCGTGAAAATCTTCGTTGGCAAGAATTATATTGTCATAGATTGATCTGCCTTGTACAAAAGCTGATTGATGGTGAGGAATGAGATTAGGGAGGAAACTCTTGAGTCTCGAATCCAGGATCTTGGTAATAACTTTTAGGGAGAAATTACATAGACTGATCGGTTGGAAATGGGAGACTTCGCATGGATTGGATCTTTTTAGGATAATGACTAAGTTCGTTTTGTTCAAGTCGTAGTCTAGAAAACCCTCTTCGAAAAAAAGTTGAAATCATATCAATAAGATATTCTTTTATGGTTTCCCAAAAGGTTTGATAGAAACACCTGGGGAATCCATCAGGTCCCGGAGCTTTGGTCGCCCCCATATTGAAAACCGCTTTCTTAATCTCCTCTTCAGAAACTTCTTTGCATAGCTCGAAATTCATCACGTCAGTCACGAGATGTGGAATATAGTTTTCTAGGAATTGAAATTCAACGGCTTGGTCCTTGGTGAATAGATTCTGGAAATGTTGTTGCAATAAGTTAGCTATGTCGGTCGGTTCTTCGAGCCATGTGCCATCATCTTTTTTATCTTTAGAATGAAGTGATTCTTCTATGCTAAAGGGTAGTCGCATGAAAGAATTTAGTATTTTTGTCACCTCATTTCAACCAGTTTACTCTGCAGCGCTGGTACCAATATCTCTCTTCACTTTCTCATTCACGATCCAGATCTTTTTTGAGTTGTTTGTATTCTTCCAACTCCGAATCTGTGAGTTTCCTTCCTTAAAAGTTTCTGATTCGGGCCATCAGGGTTTGTTTTGTTTCATTTTTCTGTTTGGACTTTAACTTACTCCACTTTATTAAAGCAACTCTTGTTTTTCTGATTTTCCTCTCAAAACGAAGAGAGATATTGCCATCTGTAGGAAGGCCCCAGCATGTACGAATAGTTTGGGAACATTCCTCATCCAAGAGACATTTTGTTTCGAATTTAAACTCCTTTTTGTATTTCCTAGAAAAACCCTGAGGGAAAAGGAGAATCGAGGCATGATATAATGCGAGGGAAATGTCCATCACTCCCAGGGCTTTGGGAAAGGAAATACTCCATTACGTGGAACATACAATCCTGTCGACTTTCTCAAAAATAGCCTCTTCCTCGCCTCTCTGGTTATACCATGTAAATGAACCCCCTTTGATAGGCAAATCCATAAGCTCAAAAGAGTCCAAAAAGTCCATGAAACATTTAGCCTCCTCCGGATTGAAAGGGGCTCCTCCTTCCTTTCCCACCGACAAGTGACAATATTAGAGTCGATTATAACAAGCCATTTTGCATTTGGTGATTTTTGGAGTTGACTTAATTCCCCCCAGAAAGCTTATTTTTCTTCTCTATACGGTGGACCATATATAAAGTATAGAACTAATGTTTTGATATAATAATTGAAAAATGTTTTAGACTGATTTGAAAAGTATTTTAAACAATTTCCAAAGTCCAAACAACTTGAAATTATGTTTAGGGAAGTTTTTAAAAGGGTTTTACATGTTTTTCAAAGCCAAACTTTACAAAATTTTCCAGGCGTTTCGAAACACCTTAGGGCGTTTCGATACGGGAATTCCAGTAGCAAAAACGTTTCGATACTCGTATCGAAACGGGCATTCCCTGGATGAGCTTTTTGCCCAGCGTTTCGAAACGGGCTAGGCCGTTCCGATACGCCTACGTGGCTTCGACCACAACGGCTATAAACCCCAACGGCTACTTCCCAACTAACATTTAAATGCAGGTCGTTTCGATACGGAACCAGGCGTTTCGAAACGGGTGTTTCGAAACGGACTAAAGCGTTTCGATACGGGTTCACGTTAGACTGCAACGACTCTTTCTACTTAAAGGGTGTTTTGAAATGAGTTCGAGCGTTTCGAAACGGGGAGCTGCAAAACTGCATTTATGGTGGGAATTAAAGTCCTCAACGGCTCCAATTCAATCCCAACGGCTAACAACGGCTATAAACTCATCAAGGAGTATAAAAGGCACCTCCAAGCATCAAGTAAAGGCTAATGCTCATATTGTCAAACATCAAATGATCAAGAATTGTCTTAGAGCTTAAATTGTCATTTATTGTATAGACAAACACTAGTGAGCCAAAATTGTCAAATTTGCTCAAGTGTTTTAGGTTTTGGGTGAGTGCTTAATTGTGCAAACAAACACCTATTAGAGGGTTTTAAGTTTGCTTCTTGTTTCTCTTTGTAAGAGAGGGTTTCAATCAAGGCTTTGGGTAGAAAGCTTGATTGTGTATAAGGGTTACCTCCTAAGCCTAGAAAAAGGGATGAATCAATAGTGGATTGATTGAAAATCCTTAGTGGGGAGCTAAGGTAGTGGATGTAGACCTTGGTTAGAAGGTTGAACCACTCTAAAATCATTGTGTCTATCTTTGTTTTAGCTTCCTAAACCCTAACACCCAAAAATCCACCTCTCCACCACTTGGTGAGCCACATCGGTTGAACGAATCGAGCCCCACACAACTCAACATAAAGGTTCTGAACCATTACTCGCCTTCCAAAAGAGTCACTTTAGTATCGATAAAGTTCTTGCAATGCTTTAGGATGGTTAGTTTTGATTCATTTGTCCACCATAAAGCCAATCCACTGGCAGTTCCTTGTGGTTCCACGTAGAATGATGACTCAAATTCCATTTTCATTTTGATCTTCTCTAGGTATTTGATTTTTTGTTTAGTTTTGCTCAAGAAAACAATAGCCGACTTGTGCTTCGATACTGAATTTCGAAGAGCTCTTACAGTTTCCCTGTTTTCCCTTCCTCGTACATTCCAAGCTAGGATAGTCATCACAAATAGTTAAACAAGTAGAGTAAAGCCACCAGAGAATATCATAACCAAAACAATGTGATAATCCGTAACAGCCAGTGGAAAGGTGGATCAACAAAGCCGAATAAAAGCAATCAGTAAAACCTATTGCTCTACGACATTAAGGAAGCCGGAGCCAAAATCAGAGAAAACGACAGCTTGAACAACTTTCACAGTAGAACCGGAACAGTAAATTCGTCAATAAACAAGAGAAAATTCAAATGCAAGAAAACAACACTAACCGGGTACAAAGAGCAACAGATTACAACAAAAAAAATAGCGGCAGAAATCAGGAAAACTATTGCAAATCAACGAAGACCCACAAGAATAAGATAAAGCAGATCATGAAGGAACAAAAGTGGAGCAACCAGGAACGGGGCATGTGGAAAGCAAAACCAAGGGAATAAGGGGATAGGTGACCAGTGGTGGGATCAACAAAAGATTAGTGAAGACAAGGGGAGAGTATTGAGAACAAAAAAACTCACTCAACCTTTGAAAATCGTCCGACGAAAACCTTGAGAAATTAAGGGATCCCCGTCTCGCTCTCGTACAAGAAACTCGAAGATCTTACCGCCGATAAACCCACAGACTAAAGCTGGAAACCGACGGCGCCACAATGGAGGGAAGCAGGCCAGAAACCAAGGTGAATGTACGAGCAATATACCAGTTTACGTGAACGGTACCGAGGAAGAGCTAGGGTTTTTCGAAAGAGAATTGGGGACTTTTCCTGTTGTACCCCACCCGTGAATTTTGATTTTGAATTTAATTTTTTGACAGTGTATAACACCTTACAAATAAAACTATTTGAAATTGAATTTTTTAAAAATAATAATTTTTTTATTGAGACTTGGAAGATACTATAAAAATTAATTTTAATTGTTAGTGGAAGTACTTTTCATTATGAGATCTTTTAATTTTATGAAAGTGGTTTTTCATGCGTTGGTAGGTTCTTGAGGACTCCACTTTGAAAGTGCAAATCAAATCATAATATGTATCGAGACAAAATCAAATCATCAAATTAGATTTTTTATTCTAAAATGTTTTTTTTATAGTCCGTTATTTATTTATTGTTTTCTATGAAATTCGCTACCGTTGGTTTATGTAATGCATCTGAATTTTGATTTTGATTTTCAAAAATTTAACAAAATCTGTGATTACATGCCTAAATAATAGACTAGAAAACAAAAACAAATATTTCCTTAAATTGAATATAAATAAAAAGAAGAGTCAAAAGAATAAAACAAACCAATTAAACAAACGTTTGGGAGATTAATTAACACTAATTATTGTTGATTACTACCGTTGGATATTAATTAAAGGCAAAATCAAATAAAACAACACTATAAAAGTCCCATTATGAATTTGCTTCTTCCTTGTAAATTTGATGAATAATCAATATTAGTAACTACAATAATTATATTTAGAAAAAAATAAATTTATACATTATAAGTTAAACAAAGTTATATAATTAAATAATTATTTTTTGAAGTAATAATTAATTAAATGATTATACTGATCGATTTTGTTTATAATTGTATTCTTCTATTTTAGTTGAATGTTGTATTTTTCTAATAAAAGTTGAAGAGACCAATTCTTTTATCTAACCTAATTTTACTCGTAATTATAGATTATATTCAATAGACCTAAATTAAATATTAAGCTAAACTATATTTTTAAGATAAATTTTACAACTATTAATTTATATATTAACAATAAATTGCAAATATGTCCTATAATCCTAATAATAAATTAAACAAAAATAACAAAAGAAAAACCTAGTCAAGTTAACCAACAAATAAAAGGGTAATTAAGGAAAACCGAAATGAAAAAGGAAATCCCACATCGGAGCGGACAGTGAGACGCCAACCTATGTATATATAAGCCAACTCACCCCCCAATCAACCCTTGTGGAACTCTCCCTTTTGGTCTCAACCTCTCTTTTTTCGCACCACCACTAGTGACCATGCCGTCAGGGGCTCCTCCGCCCCTTACACCGCCACCATCAAAACCGTCACAACAAGCTCCACCACCACCACTTCTATCGCCACCGCCTATCAGAATCACCCGAACCAAAACACCCACCGGCGGCATACTCTTGGGCAAATATCAATTGGGCCGTTTGTTGGGACATGGAAGCTTTGCCAAGGTCCACGAGGCGACATCAATCGACGACAGCAGCAACGTCGTGGCGGTCAAGATTATAGACAAGACGAAAACGGTCGACGCCGCCATGGAACCGAGGATCATCAGTGAAGTTTCTGCCATGCGACGCCTGCAACATCACCCCAACATCCTCAAAATCCACGAAGTCATGGCCACCAAGACAAAGATCTATCTCGTTATGGAATTCGCCTCAGGTGGTGAACTCTTCGCCAAACTTTTGCGCCGTGGCCGATTGACCGAAACGACCGCTCGTAGGTACTTTACCCAACTCGTCTCTGCTCTCCATTTCTGCCACCAAAACGGCGTCGCCCACCGTGATTTGAAGCCGCAAAACCTCTTGCTAGACCAAAACGGAAACCTTAAAGTTTCAGACTTTGGCCTCTCGGCTCTCCCGGAACACCTAAACAACGGGCTTTTACATACAGCTTGTGGAACACCGGCTTACACGGCTCCCGAGGTTGTCCGGAGGAAAGGGTACGACGGTTCCAAGGCCGATGCTTGGTCTTGTGGGGTGATTTTGTTCGTCTTGTTGGCCGGTAAATTACCCTTTGATGATAGTAATCTAGTGAATATGTATAAAAAGATTCACCGTCGGGAGTTTGAGTTTCCATCTTGGATTTCAAAGCCGGTGAAAGCCATCATCCGGCAGCTTTTAGATCCGAATCCTGACACGAGGATGAGCTTGGTGAAGCTAATGGAAACACCATGGCTTAAGAAATCTCTAACTGCGTATACATCTTCGAACAAGGAACAAGACAGTTTGTTATCCGGCAGGAAGCTGAAACATGAGACGGTTTGTAATGGGGTTAATGCTTTCGAGATAATATCATTGTCTTCGGGGTTGGATTTGTCTGGTCTTTTTGAAGGAGACAATGAGGTGAAGAGGAAGGAGAAGAGGTATACGACATCAATGGAGTTGGAGGGGGTGATGGAGAGGGTAAAGGAGGCAGGGGAGAGATTGGGGTACAGAGTGGAGAAAGGGAAGAGAGGGGTGTTGGGGTTGGGGAAAGGGAGGGTGGTGCTCATGGTGGAGGTGGTGGAGATAGCGGGGTTGTTTGTTTTGGTGGAGGTGAAGGTGGTGGAAGGCACGGTGGAGTTTGAGGAAGGGCGGTGGTCGGATTTGGAAGCCGGCCTTGGAGAGATATTTGTTTCTTGGGATAATAAAGTTGTGAGTTTTGTTGAGAAAGATTAAAGATTGGAAAAGTTGTAATATCATTCATTCATACTCTTAATCTTTCTGTAAAAAATAATTATTTACAAGATCAGTATATTTTTTTATATTCAGAATTTGTAATTTTTCCTTTAATATTGCGAGCAAATAGATCAACACAAACCATCAAAGCGAAAAATAGTCACAAGATATTTAAAACTGACGGAAGCGTATTATTGCAACTAAATTGTAGTATTGGTGGCTAAATATGTAAGGTTTTTAATTTAGTGACCGAAATAAAATACACTCAATAGTTTGGTGACATAATTTACCCTTAATAAACATCAGTATAAAATTAATTTATACTTTTTGAATAAATAAAATAATGGTAGATTTAATCGGATGTTTCTTTTATTTGGATCATATTTTATTTTAGTTACTCATTTTGAGAAGAGGTTATTCTTGTCATTTTTGTGTCTTTAACGCCCATTGTTTGATGACGTAATATATTAGTAAAAAAGATTTAATTTTAATTTGACCCTTAAATTTTAAATAAAATATTAGTTTAACTCTTAAATTTTTTCAACTTCACTTTTATCACCATAACATTTTTGCTTCGGTCATTTTCTTTGGTAAGTGATGACTCCAACTATCTCTATTTTTTCTCTTTTTTTGCCTTTTTTTTACCTTCTACCGTAATGTACATCAAATATTACCGCAAATGATATGGTAAAAATTCATCAAAAACCTCACCAGACATCCATATTTGCTGTTTTACATTATTATTTTAGACTATAGTATAAAGTACACACCTTGCAGCTACAATTTCAGTGTCAAACAAGCATAAATAAACTTATTTGTAAAAAATTAGACTGATAATTAGAAAAATAAACATTGAAAAACAAAATAGTACATAAATAAGAGTTGGAAAATGAATTATGGTGCAAAAAAATAGTTACTTTTTTGCCTAAAAGTTAGCCCATTCTAGCTTCCCGTCTGTTATACTTGTGCAAGGTTACCCCTCTATATTTGGAGCGTCCTCTAGAGAATCTAGTGCTTTGTCGAAGAAAGTACATGCACAAATTCTTCTTGCGCTTAGTTACTCATCTGTTAGATAACAAGAAAGAACTTTTCGTTTTGTAACCATTGTGATTTTCATTGCAATAAATTAACAAACTAAAACAAAAAAGGTATTCGGGATAAAATTTCTTTTTCATGAGGCTCTCACCTGCTTCAAATTTTCCTCATAATTCTACTATTCGAAATTTAATTGCTGCTCTGTCGTATATTTTAACAGACATCAGAGAAAGATACTTTTTAAGACTATGTCATTTTCTTTGAAAATAAAAAAAGAATGACATTTAAATTTGAAAGCTTATCGAAGCTCGAGCTGTTGCATATGATGTGTCAACTCCACTTATATTATATAATCACAAAAAAAAAAAGACTCGTCTTAAAATATCATGGCAAAAAAGACTGTCAATTACCTAAAGGAAATTATTTCTCGCAATCCTTGTAACCAAATGACGAATCCAAACCATCTTAATTAAAAAGGGTGGAGAGGGGTGGAAGGAATGAGAAGGAGATAGAGGTGGTCGGAGTATCACTCACTTAAAAAGGTGGTCGAGGGGCAACATTGTGAAGTAAAAGTGAGGTCGAAAGAGTTTAAGGGTCAAATTAATATTTATTTTAAAATTTAGGGGTCGAATTAGAAATTAACCCTTTTGACTAACATGCCGCATCATCAAACTAAAGGGTGTTAACGGCACAATGACCAAAATAAAACAGATCGAAAATGTAAGTGTCAAGAATGATCTTTTTTTAAAATAAGTGACCAAAATAGAACACGACCCAAAAAATAGATCTCCAGTGAAGTTTACCCATAAAATAATTTATATTGGTTATGATAATGACATTCGTATCAAACTAAAGGGTGTTAACGACACAATGACCAAAATAAAACAGATCGAAAATGTAAATATCAAGAATATTTTTTTTAAATAAGTGATCAAAATAAAACACAGCCCAAACAAAAGAGATCTCTAATGAAGTTTACTCATAAAATAATTTATACTGGTTATGATAATGACATTCGTATCTAATACTTTCTTTATAGAGGCCTAACAAAGCTATTTGTAATCTAATTACATCTCTTTATTGCTCCACATGGAATATAATGCCACTATTGACCACTTACTGCGACAAAGACTATGGTTATTATTATTATTGTTATTATTCTTAAAAAATAATATAAAGTTTTTTTATAAAAAAATTGTTTTATTTTAAGATATTTTCATGGTTGAAACATTGCTATTGACGATGAATCTGATTAATTAATACCAGCTAACATCACTGGTCGGTGATAATGATTTTTCAATAGGTTTTTTTTTACAATATATTTTTTAATAGGTTAACATCATTTTTCTAATATTGTTGAGTATAACCATGTAATTGTTTTTAAATCTAAATAAATTTATGCACACTTGTAGATTAAGTTGTTTAAATTCGGATCACATACGTAAAGTACATCATCTTTTATCGTTGAAATTACTCTTTTTTAGTTCGCTAAAACTTTTTAGCTGAATAAAAAAAAAAAATTTGAACAATTTTTACTTAGGAGAAAGTAAAGAAAAATGAGAATTTGCTCTTTAACGAGTTTGACTTCTAAATGTTATTTTGACAAGGTAATGAAGT
This sequence comes from Hibiscus trionum, assembly GCA_030270665.1. Classification (NCBI taxonomy): domain Eukaryota; kingdom Viridiplantae; phylum Streptophyta; class Magnoliopsida; order Malvales; family Malvaceae; genus Hibiscus; species Hibiscus trionum. The sequence continues at coordinate 76,560,476 of BSYR01000010.1, read as the reverse complement.
CCGTAGTTGTTTTACAAATAATATTTTATTTGAATGGCTCAAATATATATATATATATATATATATATATATATATATATATATATATATATATATTTAAAAAAGTGATATGCTTATAACCTATTAATAATTGAATGACCTTATATGTATCTTACTCTACAAATTTTAATTAGGTAGCAATATGTCACATAAAAGGAGGTTCATTGCAAAAAAAAAAAAAGTTAGAATGACTGAAAATGGTGGATTGTACGACTTTGCTGTTAAATATAGTTTTTTAGCGTAAATTACGTATTTAATCACTCAGCTATCATGATGATTTTATTTTGCTCACCAACTATTAAAGCTTTCATTTCGGTGACTGATAATATCATTTTATTCTATTTTGATTATTGACTGTAAAAAAAAGACAACATAAATAATGACATGATATAATAACTTATTTAATTATCATAACTTATTTATTCTATCAAGTTATTTTTTGGCTTAAATGTCAGATAGGTGCCCAAACTATACCTTTTTTTTCCAGTTAGGTGCCTAACGTTTGTTTCGGGCCACTTAGGTGCCTAACGTTTCATTTCGTAACCCATTTAAGGTTTTAGCCGTGACGGATGTTAAAATTTTCCGTTATCCGATCATAAAGCGACACGTGGCACAATTTTTTTTTTATTTTTCTAATATTAACTAAAATAGAAAAATAAAATAAATTAATTAAAAATAAAAGTAACCCTGGGTTAAATCCCCTTAAACCCATAAACTCATCTTTCTTTTCCCGCTTCCCCATCAAATCGCCCCCTCCTTCAGGGGATTTAACCTTAAATGGGTTTTCCACCAACAGATTTAAAGGCACGAACATGAGAATTTACACCTCCAGGCATCAAATTCTAGCACAAAAAGTTCTTAAAGGAGTCAGAGTTCAAGGAAAAATAACTGATTCAAAATAAGATATGAAAGAGGAAGATAACAAAAGGAGTCAGAGTTCAAGGACATCAATTTGAATCAGTTATTTGTCCTTGGAAAATATACCATGTTGGCTAATATACGGCGTGACCGGTTAAAAATGTGACCGGTTAAAGATAACAAAATCGGTAAAATTACCTATTTTGTTGATCCGAGTATCAACATATTCGATAACGCCTAATTTGTTGATAATTTTGAGCTGATGGGGCCTTGGAAAATCTCACGATAACAAAATCGGTAAAATTACCTATTTTGTTGATATGAGTATCAACATATTCGATAGTGTCTAATTTGTTGATAATTTTGAGTAAATTACTTATTTTGTTGATAATTTCGAAAGTATCTATACTTTTTGAAAAGTATGGATACTTTTTTAAAAGCAATGTAACCAGTTGAAAAAAGTATCGAAAATATCGATACTTTGTGCACAGTATTTTGTAATTAATTGAAAAAAGTATCAAAAAACAGATACTTTTGTAACTCTTTATACAATTTTATCGATACCAAGGGCTCGAAAATATCGATTCTGTTTCCACAGTACTAATAAAAAGTATCTATCCTTTAGAAGCTAATTTGACATTAACGGAAAAAAAGGCCAAACCGGTTACATTATTAATACAAACAATGTAACAGGTAAATTGTTACCGTATTGTTTGTTTGGTGTCGATACTTTTGTAAGAACATGTGCAAAAGAATCGGTACAATAGAAAAAATTAGACATAACCGGTTACATTATTAATACATATAATGTAACCGGTAAATTGTTACCGGATTGTTTGTTTGGTGTCGATACTTTTTTAAGAACATGTCAAAAGAATCGGTAAAATAGAAGCAAATTTGACATAACCGGTTACATTATTAATACATATAATGTAACAGGTAACGCGTTACCGTATTGTTTGTTTGGTGTCGATACATTTGTAAGAACATGTACGAAAGAATCGGTACATTAATAATTTAAAAGGATTTTGAAACAGAAAAGGGGTCGAAAGAATCGACACAATTCAAAAAAGTATCGAAACTTGGGGAATTGTATCGATTAAATATAATTGATATAACCGGTTAAAAAGTATCTACTCTAATACAATCCTTGTATTGCTTGCATTTACAGAAAACCTAAGAGAGTATTTGAAATAGAACCGATTTTGGTTGCTGCGAAATAGAAGGGAGGCATTTTTGAAGTCGTGGTGTATCAGAATCGAAAGGAAAGATTTTGGGTTTAAGGATTTTGAAGTAAAAGGTATGTTGTCGAAACTCTAGTTTTTTGGTAATGTAGTATTCAGAAATTGGGGTTAAGGTTTTAGGTTTAGGGATTTTGAAGTAAAATAGGATTTCAGATCGATTATAGGTCGAAATTGTAATTATAGTTAGAAAATAAATATCGGTACTTTGTTTAGAGAACTTATAGGTAGAAATTGATATTGTCGGTAGAAAATGAATATCGATACTTTTTTCAAAGAACTCAAGCGGTTACTATAAGATGGGTGCAAAGGATCATGAAGATGTTGTTCGTGAAGATGACACTGAAATGGCTCATGAAAATGTTGTTCGTGAAGATGACACCATTGAAATGGAGCCGTAGAGTATCGAAAGTGAGGAAAATCGAAAGCAACCAAAGGGTTGATATTTGTACTTCTAGTAAGTATCAATGTATTTGTGTACTTGTTCTTTAAATGGTAATTGAATTAAAGTATTTAAGAACATTTAAACTTTCCTATCATGACAGTATGAATGAAGTGCAAAGGATGAAGGAATGTGGTACTTACAAAAGCGGTTCGGTATGTAAACTGAATTTATAATGAATATAATATAGCTTTAATATTTTGATTAAGAAACATTTATGCATAATTTTCAGGTGATAGAAGATGTGGTGAAGAAATGGAACTCGATGGGTGATACTGAAAATGAACTATTTATGAAGTTGTCCACAAAGGAAAGAGCAAAATATTCGGCTTCGAAGAAAGCACATGGAAACATTGAGAAGAAGGTATTCGTTAAACTTGTAAATACTTTGATAAATGATATATAAAAACTCTAACATTATATGTAAATAATTTAGGAAGTGTCAACAAGGTGTAGCATAAAACGAGTTCACCACATAATAGAAGACTTGAAAGTGAAGGATAAAGCCAATATGTTGGAAGAAATGGGGTTTGGATCTCTTATCGGATTGAAGGACCGACCAATTCGGAGGGAATTGTGTCAATTGTTGATGAGAGATTTTGATTTGAAAAAGTGTGATGTTCGATACGGTAAATATTCTTTTCATTTTGATGTTCGATGTGTTGAAGCCGTATTGGGGCTAGAAAATAAAGAGAAGAGTGTGCATGAAGTAATTAAGAGGGAGGATTGGAAAAAACTTGTGAACAAGTATGGCCTAAAGTCCAAGGTGACATATGCTACACTCAAGGACGATATTAAAAGCGGCAAGTATGATGGGGATCATCTGAAGGCCTGAGTACTATTGTACCTTGTCGGAATATTCCTTTGTCCAACGGGTGATACATCCCCGAGCAAGGAATATATGAAGTTGATTTGCGACTCCGGGTTGAAAGGTGAATTAAATTGGGCATCATTTGTTAGTGAGAAATTATTTGATGCAATCAAGAGCTTTCAGAAGGCCGAAAATCCCACATACCTTAAAATGTGCATAGCTGTCTTAGAGATAAATGAGTTGAACGATGTGTTGGTTTAAAAAACTTTGTAAGTATAGTTATTATAGAAAATGATAAAGTTTATTATAAATGCAGGTTGCATTGTTTGATTTTTGGTTTGATTCTTCAAGTGCGCCGACCTTCCAAAGAACCGAAGTGGCACGTATCATTGCATGGGGCAAGGAAGAAGTCGCCCGAGTGATGACAAAGTTAAAGTTAGAAAGACCGAAAAAAGTAAGGGTAATAAAAGTATTTATATATTAGTAAGGACTTAAAAAAAGAAAGATGTTCTAATATTGTAATTTATTTTTGAAGGTTATTGGCGAGGAGGAAGAGGAGGAAGAGGAGAAGGTAGAAGAGAAGGTGAAACAAAATGAAGAAGGAAAAAGTAAATATGACATTTTGATGGTTGAGTTGGCGGAGCTTAAAAAAACCGTTTCTGATTGTTTGGAAAGACAATACAGAATCGAAGAGGCAATTGAGAGCATTAAGGGGGAAGTAGGGGAAAAAGTTGATGGTGTGGTGAAAGAAGTGGTGGAATTGAGGGGTGAGTTGAAGGGGGTGATTGGAATGGTAGAAAAAAATGGATGAGGGAAAAATTTTAAGTTCTGAAATTAAACAAACGAGGAGTTATGTTGAGGAAAAATATGATGAACTTAAAAAATATGATGAAGAAAATATAAAAAAATTGAGTATGATGGAGGAAAATATAGAAGTCCACGATCCAGATATGAGGACACCGGATAATGTAATAGATGCAGATCTGGATTTAGAGTGTCGTGCACCAAAGAAGAAGCAAAAGGTAAAATAAATAAATAAAATTGACATCCATTTTGATTATCGTGTTGTGACTAATATCTATAATCAATATCGTAGGTTGAAAAGGTCAAAATACCAAAAGAAATTGGTGCAATGGAGGGTGCAAAGTTTGAGTATGTATGGAATAGTGGGTTGTTAGATGATGGGTAAGTATATATATTGCTTTGTGAGTGATATTTAAATATTTATGTGAAAAAATTAATCCAAAAAATTTCTTGTATAGGGATGTTGTCATAGATTTTGGAAGCCAACACGGCACAGTAGGCGACGTTGTGTCGTTAAAACCTGGTACATGGATTTACGGTCAGGTTATTGATTTGGTCGGTTGGTTGTTGGCTGACGAGTCGATGAAGAAGGTATCAGGAAACTGGAAGATTTGTTATTTTTCATACTTCTTTGCGGTAAGTTAAATTTATACACGTTTTTGTGTTGTGTTATGCCTATGGCTTGTCAATTAATAATGATTTTTTTGGAAATGCAGTCATCGTTGGTAGAGGACGGTCAAGATGCGTCGTCTGTTGTAAGTTTCTGGACTAACATATTGGAAGACCATAATAAAATGACCGATTGTGACACGGTAAGATATTTTTGCGTACATGTTGTTTTGTATTTAAATAATAACAATAAATGTTCTAATTTCTTGTCTTGGATGTGACATTTATTGTAGATCTTCTTGCCAATAAACGATAGCAGAAGTCATTGGTATCTCTTGGTGTTGGATATGGTTGATCGTGTAGCATCGATTCTTGATAGTCTAATTTCATTTTACCGGCATAAGACAAGAGTGCAACAATGCAGGCAATTGGTATGTGTCGATAAATTTTGTAATTTATAATGCATAATTTCTTCGTAATATAATTTAATAATTTTTTGACGCAGATGGGATGTTTAGATAAATTTAATCAGGACGTGAGCTTTGTTGATACATTTGGGAAGATTAAGGTCCCAGTGACGAATTTAGAATTAGTGGACCGTAAGACGAAAGAGCAAACGAACGGGTATAGAATTTGAGTATTTAATAAGTCAAATATTTTTGTGGTTGTCTAAGTATTTGACATTTGCAGCAATATAACAAAGATGCTTGTGAAATTTATGTGATTATGTGGATGGAAGCTATTGCTGATGGGAGGTCAACGGATGATTTGGTAAGTGGTCTGAAAAGGACTTTTAAAATAAAATTTGGGTACTCTTACATTGAATGATGTGGTAACAAAATGTTCTAATGTGAATGTAGGTTGTTGGGGAATGGGATCATCTGAAAATTTTAAACGATCTCATAAATCACGAAGGTAATAAAAAGAGAGATTAGTTCACAAATAGTTGCCTGAAACATATGAAAAAGTAATTCTTATGAAACTATAAATTTTGTATATAATTATTTATCATAGTTAAGTTATTGTAAATTATGTTACCATAATTTTGAATGTACATATTTAGCAAATATTTTGTTAAATGTTATGAAATTATAAATGTCATTTGCATACTGAGAACAAAGTATAAATGTTATGAAACTATAAATGTTCAGCATCAAATTCCTTTTAAAAGTAAATGATTGATGTATTGACATAGCTTACGTGAAGAAAGTGTCGATACTTTATTCCAACTATGGAAAAAATTATCGATACTTTTGAAAAAATCGATTGACATAGCTTACTGGTAATAAAAACAAATTATCGAGACTTTTAATAAATTACCGAGACTTTTAATAAAAACAATGTTTTCGGTAGCACATTTGCTCGAAAATATCGATTCTTTCATCCCACTATTTAAACAAAATATCGATACTTTTGAAAATAATGATTGTCATAGCTTACTGGAATCAAAGTGTCGATACTTTGTTCCCGCTATGAGTAAAATTATCGATACTTTTAAACAAAATCAATGTTTCCGGAATCAAAATTTGCTTGAAAAGATCGATACTTTTTTCCCTATATAAAAACATTATCGATACTTTTGAAACAAAAGGATTGCCATAGCTTACTGGAAACAAAGTGTCGATTCTTTTTTCCTGCTATGATTAAAAGTATCGATACTTGAAAACAAAATCAATGTTTCCGGTACAAAATTTGCTCGAAAATATCGATACTTTTCTCCCTATATAAAAAAATTATCGATAATTTTGAAACAAAAGGATTGCCATAGCTTACTGGAAACAAAGTGTCGATATTTTTTTCCCGCTATGATTAAAAGTATCGATATTTTTTTGAAGAAAAGGATTGTCACAGCTTTCTAGAAACAAAGTGTCGATACTTTTTCCCTCTATGAACAAAAGTATCGATACTTTTCGAAAAAAATAAATGTTTCCGGTTGCAACTTTACCGTTTTCATTATTGACTACATCAATGTTACCGGTATACTTGTCAAAGTTTTAGGTAGCGATCTGACTTTGAATTTTAGGCGCGATTTCTCTTTAACCCAGCCCTAAACTTAAATCCTCTATTTCCTAATTTTATCGATACTATACTAGAGAACTCTTCCACTCCAAGAACGATTACCACCGTTCAGAGAAATTGCACCGTTCAACCTGCTTATAAAATCAACTCCGACAATTACTACGATCAGATTTGCAGGTAAGTAAATTGTATTTTTGCGTAATTTAGGGTTAGGGATTTGAACGATTTGGGAGTAACCGTTCTTCTTTTGCATATAACAGTTCTTCTTTTGCATATAACAGTCCTTCTTAAGCAAAAAAATGGCGCTCAAACGTCCGAGACGTAGTGCTACTCAGTTAAAGTCTTCTTCTTCTAATTCAAGGTCTGCTGCTCAAGTAAGTTCTTCTGAAGCAAATATGTCGTTTGAAACGCAAAACTTTAGAAGCAAGGAAGATAAAGTGAAATATGATCGCAATTTCAAAACAAAAAAGATTCGTCCAGAACGTGTTATTGACATGGACTTCTTCTTCGATGAGAAAAACAAATTTGATTTTAAACAGACATTTACAGATTGGGGATGACTTGAATTGCTTGGTGTAGAACCAAAATATTACCCCAATCTTGTTATAGTTTTCTACAATAATGCTACATTACACCGCCAGCCTAGTACGAAAGCAATATTAGGAATTAGGACTTATGTCGTGGGGAAAGAGATATATATAGATCCGAAATCTATTGCTGATGGTATAGGTGTTAAGAATATAGGAGATTCTGATGAACATGTTTTAGATCCTACCATTAAACGTCTGGATCAGAATAGTCCCATTAATCTTGGTGTGAAGGGCAGATTATTCCACCTTCTTGTGACTTGGTTTCTTCGGCCTTTCGGTGAAAATTTTTCACAAATTCGAGATAGTGATTATTGGTGGTTGTCTAAGTATGCAACAAAAATCGCTCCAAACATTGCAAAACTGATTTATGAGACAATTCTTAATATATTGAAAAAGGGTGCTTCCATTACAACTTCATTACCATATGGATGTGTAATTATCCATATATTGAGGAAGGAAGGAGTGGAATTCAATCTTGACTACCCTCTTCGATTATCTCGGAAGATCGACATGTTTTTCTCGACTAAAGCGGGATGCGATTTTATTGAAAATGTCGGTTGGATAAACAAATATGGCATTGGAGCGGAACAAGACAACGACCAAGTGGACAACGTTGAAGAAGAAGTCTACGAGCGGATGGAAGAATATGAGATCGAAGGGGTGATTACGATGAAGTCAGTGATGGATTACATGGTTAATTTCCACTAGCATTTGGATGCTCGTGTTGGCAAGATTAATGACCAAATCGGGCAAATGCGAGCAGATATCTCATCACTTCGTGATGACTTCTCCAACTTCCGTAATCAATGCCTTCAAAGAAAAGACAAAGCTTTAGGTATGACAATGCTTTAAATTGACTATTGACATGCGGTCAATTGACTATTGACATGCTTATAACAGAAGTGGAGAATCCAGTGGTGAATGAAGAGGTGAATGATGAAGAGGTTGACAGTTCAGATGATGATGAGCATGAAGATCCAGACAGATATATAATTTTTGCAACACCGAGTCCCAAAAAACTTGTCATTTTTTATGTCAATGGAGTCCTTGCCTATTATACAAAACAAACTCTCAGAGGTAATAAAATGGCTTCAAATTTGTTTACGGATGTGTTAAGCTATAAACACAAATGTGGTTGAATTTTTGTTCATGTTGTAGATGTTATAATGAGGCCAGGTGTAGAAGAATTGATCAATTTTTGTTTAGAGAACTTTGTTGTTGCCATTTAGTCATCGAAGTTGAGGTAAGCACCATTAAGATTTTAATTGTTAACAATTTGATATTGCTCTTAACCAATTTGATGTTTCTCGTGATAATTGTTAACAATTTTAGGCATAACATTGATCTTGCTCTTAACCAACTACATGTACTGTATGCCCAATATATATTCATCTGGGGTAATATGATTCTTCTTTGCGTTCTATAATTGTATTTGTTTATGATTCTTACAAATTGATGTTTCACAATTTCCTATAAACAGGATCAAGCAAAGTGCAAACGGAAAGAGGAATTCACCTTCTGCAAAGATTTGCATGATGTTTGGAATGAGATTCCTCAATTCCACTCGGTATATACACTATTGGTGGATGATTCTACAGAAAAAATGATTTATAATCCAGCGAGTTATATATATTTTTGCTATGCATTTTTTAAGGTATATGTTCATTCATTTGTTAATTGACATTTTATGTATAGCAATACAGTTACATATGTCTGCATCCCTATGACGGTTCATCTTTGAACGACAATGCTTTAGGTATGACAGTTACATATGTGCCTTATTCCATTGGTTTATTAATATATTGAACAGGTTGACAGTTTGCTAATTTGACTTATTTATATATATCCTCAGAAAAGGGCAGAAGCATCCGAGAATATTTGGAAAAGTTGGCGAAGGAGCCTAATGTTCGGGACTTTGTAAAAAATAACCCTTTACAAATTTGAATTTTATTTCATTTATATATTTAACATTCTTGATTTATATATTCATGTATGTTATTATCAATGTTAGCAAAAATTTTGTTAAATGTATCGGATACATTCAAGTCCCACACCGCTAATATATAGTAATTATATATATTTTGTTATAATGTATGTCGGATACATACCAGATGATAGTTACAATGTCTGTTGATCGGTACTTGCAGTATTCCAAATGTCCTCGTTGCCCTGAGACGTAATGGAGAGATTGAAATTATAAATAATCATTAACAATTTAAGACATAATTGTACAATAGACATAGTAACTCACATTATAATCATCATTTGCGAGCCCGTACGACCATTCCGTTACATTATCAAAAAATTCAGTCTATGTAGGTTGTCTAAACGATTCCAAACCGAGCTTTAATTTAGGACATATTACTTTGTTATGTCCCTCAACGTTGCAAAAAGAGCAGTGCCTACTTTTCTTTCGGACCTTCTTCTTCTGGACTTCTTTTCGCTTTTTTTGTCTTCGTTTAGGGTCGCGAACCCCATTTACAAAATTGCTTCGGTTGCTTGAATCTTTCAAACCGAACGAGTGTTCAAATTCGGCAGTTAGTCTTTTCATCTCATCTCTTGCGGTTATGAAAGATGCATCAGTCTTTGATGCAATGTAGAATAAACGACTTGACGTTGCACGTAGGGCAGCGAACCGTGCCATTTGTATAACTTCTGGTGGTACATTGAAGTCAAGGAAACTTGGTGCAGAAGCCTTCGCATCCTTAGTCCACCTACTTAGAATCAAAGACTTAGGAAGAGATGTGTAATCCAAGTGCTTCAAAACATGTAGTTGATGGCAACATGTAATTCCTACGGTCTCGAATTTCCTACACGAGCATGTGACGATTTCCGAAACAACGTCAAAACATACGTGAAATCTCTTGTTCTTTTCCTTGTACTTTGACAAAACAAAATTTTGACATTCATCTGATAAGGACTGAATTTGTTCCTCAATCCGGTACAAGGTCTCGTCTTGCAGTTCTTCTTGGAAGATCTGAAATGATGCCCGCGTATAAATTTCACCAGCATGGCTTTCTAGGTCTATCAGTTTAATGATCTGGAAGGGCATTGTCGGCGAACTTAAGTAATCCGCTTTCAACTCGTTGATACGCATTTTACTAATACCTTGTTCAATTGTACGAACAACATCTACATATGTCTTCTTCTTTTTCAGTGCAAGTGCGAGTGAAGCATTCAAGGACTCGCACCTTTGTGTGGATCGCATATTCGCAAAGAAATGACCGGTTTGATATGCTTGAGCCCATAAGTTCCGAGTATTCTGAAATCATTGCAGACCATTCAATATCAAATTCTTCTATTGTCCACCAGGAACTCATACATCTAGTAAATGAAGTGCTAAATTTACTGTCACCAATGTTAGCTTGTACATTGCGAGAAAGATGTAAAGAACATAATATGTGCTTAGCATAAGGGATAACACATTTGATAGCCCTCTGCATTGCTCTATCCCCATCGGTGACAACTGAAAGAGGCGATTTATTCATCATGACTTGTAAAAAATTACGCAACACCCACTCGAATGATTGAGTCGTTTCGTCAGTGATGATTGCAGTAGCAAATACTATTGTGCTATGGTGATGATTGAAACTGACAATAGGCATAATTGGTCGTCCATAGAAATTAACTTTGTACGTTGTGTCGAACGCAATTACATCACCGAAGCAAGTGTAATCTGATCTCGATGTTGAATCAGCCCAAATAAGGTTATGCAATGCCCATGATTCATTTGTTGAGTATGTCATAAAAAACATCGGATCATCTTCTTTCTTATAATCAAAGTAAGCAATTAGTGCATTCACATCCCCATTGACGATTTCCTTTGCTTTGCCTCTTTCAAGTGCATTGTAGAGGTCTTTACTTGTAAATCCAACATTATGATAACCCCCTGCCTGATGCATGAAATAATTCATTACTTGTGATGTCCCAACACCAACATCTTTCAATGATGTTGCCTCAACTACATCAGCCTCACCCACAGCTCTATTTGAACGCATAAATGGTGTCATAACAGGTGTGCACAATGCATGATTATGTTCCTGAAAAGACTTACTTAGAACCCACTGATAATTTGTATTTGTTGTTGTGACCACGATTTTCGCCTTGCATCCTGTTCGTGTGGCTGGCATATGAGCACGTTGACGATAAATAGTATGGACTTTGGATGACCGAAACCCTTCTTTTGAACAACAAAATTCTTGTGTCTTCACATTCCCTTCGCGATCCAGCCGCGTTGTTCCTCGACGTGCACTAAAACCATGTTTCATAGCGTATTGGTTGTAAAAATCCCAAGCTTCCTCACGTGAAGAAAAGAGCTGACCAAGCTGTTGAGTGTGTAAAAGTTCTATATTTTACCCCCTATTTAACCCATATTTCTGCTGCATTCAAGCATAATTCATTGCATTTAGGTTAGATTTCAGTTTCACATCACAAATATATTAAATGGCACAGTTTCTACTGAAATTGGTTGCTTTTGCAGGTTGTTGTCGTAGCAGATGGAGAAGCAGGCGTTGGGCAGTGATGCAGAAAAGCTGGAACTGGATGAGCAGTCGAGGAGGACGATGCTGCCATGGTTGCCGCCGTGACAGCCAAGGACGACAGCAGTTTTGAGGAGAAGAAGTCAAGTGGGCCTCGACAGAAAGAGAAAATTAAGCCCATCTGTCTTGGAATACCCTTATATTTTTCCAAGCCCTAGATCAGAATGAAGGTCAAGCCCAAGGTTCAAGGAAGATATCCCAAGAAAGAAGGAAGGACGAATTAAAGACTGCTGTTTTGAAGATTTAGTCTTTATTAGAGTTGTAATTTAATTTAAAGTTGTATTCTTGCCATATTAGAACACTTGAACCCAAGGCCTATATAAAGGCATGTAATTCGACCTAGGAGAGGACATCACCTATCTCTAGCCTTCTTCCCAAACCCTAGCCGTTTTCCCCTTCTCAACATGTTCTAAATTCCCCTTAGGGCCACGGGTTGAGTTGTAAAGTAGTTGCAAGGGTTGTTTTTGGTTTAGGAAATTTATGTTCAATAAAATAAACTTCAAGTTCTCTTATTCTGGTTGTTAACATCTTGCAAGAGCATGGGGAGAGCATTGTGAGGTTATCTATTTACTTAATATCAGGAGAGTTAAGTATACGAAAGGAATAAGTGCGAGTTCTCTAGTTTATAGTTGAACTATCTCGGACCTAGGGATAGGACGAGGTTAAGTGGCTAAAGAAGAATTCAACAACATCGGTGTTCATCTTTCGATTCACGCCGGGAGGTATCATCAAAGACGTGTTCATCGACAGACTTGGACCTAGGGATAGGCCAAGGCACAACAGGGATTCTTGCCAAACTTGAAGTACTGAGTTGAGTAATCGCTGCCGCGATAACCAACGGACCGCTTCCGCGACGGGTGCTGCCGCGACGGGGACATCAACAGAGCAGATTTTCCTAGACTTAGCGATACCCGCACTACTGAGCAATTCAATACCAGCCCATTCTCTCTATCTTGATTATTTTAATCCTATTTTCCAGTATTCTTTATTATTTTCGTGACAAACATCTTAAACTATTCTCTTTACTTTCGTGCAGTAATCCAAGGTGAAGCTATTAGCCCAGTCCCTGTGGAGACGATATCCGATACTTGTGTATCACTTTACTACTTGCGTCGTGTACACTTGCACTACATTGCGATAGACACTTTTACACGCAACACAAGCAACCATTTCGAATCATCAACGGTCAACTTTTCATGCCCCTCCTCGCTTGAATGAACATCGTTGGATGGAGTATCGTCCATTTTGGTAAACACGATCGGTGGAAGTGGTCCAAACATGAGTTGTGTGTTGCTTTCATTTTCAAGTAGTAAAATCAGTAGGTGGTGGTGGTTGATGGTGGTTGAAGTCTGACTACAACATTTATTTCTTAGGACAAAGTTAGTTGTGCAATAAATTGTAGTAAAATATCGATACTATCTTCCATCTACGAACAAAATTATCGATACTTTTCAAAAAAAGATTCTCATAGCTTATTGGAAACAAAGTTTCGATACATTTTTCCCATTTTGAGTAAAATTATCGATACTTTTGTAAAAATCAATGTTTCCGTTAGCAAATCTGCTCGAAAATATCGATACTTTCTTCCCACTATGATAAAAATTATCGATACTTTTTGAAAAAAGGTTCTCATTTCTTACTGGAAACAAAGTTTCGATACATTTTTCCCACTTTGAGTAAAATTATCGATACTTTTGTAAAAATCAATGTTTCCGTTAGCAAATTTGCTCGAAAATATTGATACTTTCTTCCCATTATGATAAAAATTATCGATACTTTTTGAAAAAAGATTCTCATAGCTTACTGGAAACAAAGTTTCGATACATTTTTCCCACTTTGAGTAAAATTATCGATACTTTTGTAAAAATCAATGTTTCCGCTAGCAAATCTGCTCTAAAATATCGATACTTTCTTCCTCTGCGAAAAAATTATCGATACTTTTCATAAAAAAAGATTCCCATAGCTTACTGAAACCAAAGTGTCGATACTTTTTCACGCTATGAATAAAATTACCGATACTTTTGAAAAAAAATCAATGTTTTCGGTAGCAAGTTTGCTCGAAAATATCGATACTGTCTTCCCTCTACGAACAAAATTATCGATACTTTTTAAAAAAAAAGATTCCCATAGCTTACTGGAAACAAAGTGTCGATACTTTTTTCCCAGTATGATTCTAATTATCGATACTTTTGCAAAAAAATCAATGTTTCCGGTTGCATTTTTACCGTTTTCATTATTGAGTACATCAATGTATCCGGTTGATTGTTACCGTTTTCATTATTTACTACATCAATTTTGCATTGCAGTGTTATGTCTTTTCACTTGTATCACATGCACCGTTTACTGCTCATCATGTATAAAGCTGGTTTCGATACCCCCCAGAACGAATCTGCCTTTTCAGTTTCGTGTCTTTTCACTTGTATCACATGCACCGTTTCATGTTCATGTACCTTCATGAACATGCATTGTGCCTTCTCACTTTCCCTCCCAAACGGAAATTCCCTATAAATTAACAACTCTTCTCTTTACTCTTTACAACATCTTCAAATTAATATACTCAGCCCTTCGTTTATTTCTATAATTAGTTCTCCTTCACCTCACCTTCACCATCTTCTATTATAGAATGAGTTCAAGCAGAGGTTCTGGTAACAATCCTCAGCCATTGGCAAAGAGGAAACTTAATTTCGAGACATCATCAAACATCAATGATGATTTCTATATTGATTCTAATGAAGTGGAGGAACAAAGCCATGAGTCAATGAAAACCAGCAGATGGTTCAACAAGTTCTTCGAGACCTTCGATAGAATGAACACCATCAATGACTCTTCTACTCAATAGTAGTGTCCAGCATGTCAAGGAGGTCCTGGTGCCACTCACAGGTTTCGTGGCCTTCAGTCCCGAGTGACACATGCCAAAACCAAAGGCGGACCAAAGCTCAAATTCCATCGCCAACTTGGTCAGCTATTGGACGAGGAATTGCGTAGAAGGGGTACTTCGGTTGTTCCTCAAGGTCAAGCTTATGGGGAATGAAGTGGTTTGAGAGATGATGCTGCTATTGTCTCCCCCGCCTTCAAACAACGACAAAGCGGATCACTAAATACTCTGGCCACCCATGGTGTTGATAATAAACACAAGGCTTCATCAAGATGCAAATGGGAAGGTAGTTATATAACTTCTGAATTATGTTTTCATGAATATTAGAATTCCTTAACTTCTTATTTCTTTAATTTTCTGCTTCAGTGGCTTCACCCAAGAGCTTCTTAACTATTGCAGTTCCTATCCTACTGTTGCTAAGGCTCGCCATTCATACGGTCCTCAAGGCCATCGTGGGATGAGCTTTCTAATTTTTTAGAGCACGGCAACAGATTATTTCGATGCTCAGCGTCTGCATACCCAGTTTGCTGCTCAAAGTTTCGATAGAGAGGCTTGGCAACGTTGTCAGGGCTTCTTGTATGATCCAGCCAGCCAATGCCAACTTTATGGTTATATGGCTGCCAAAGAAGACATAGACAACTTCAACCGCCATACTCAAGGTTTTCTCTATCATTTTCTTCTATTATACAAGATGCACTTCTGCTCAATCTTATGCAAACATATTTTGTTCATTAGGCAACAATAGGGTCAAGTTTGAGATGCGACCATATACAGAGATGGTTGAATAGCAGGCTGGAACAAGTGTCATGGGTGGCAGAGGGCATGGAGGTCGTTTCCCTGGCTAGGGATGAGGATTGTGGACTTGAGGAGGCTTCATTCTTTTACTTTCATTTTTTATTTCAATTTGTAATTGGTAATTGAAGCACTGAGACTTTAGTTTTTTTGTCATAATTATTGTTCATCCTTAAGTATCGAAACTTTTCATTGGAAATTTTTTATTTTCATAAATATAATTGATATAAACGATTAAATAGAATTGTACCGATACTTTTAATATAAGTATCCATACTTTGTATGCAAGTATCTATACTTCTAATTTAAATATCGAAACATTTAATATAAGTATCCATACTTTTTATTTAAGTATTCATACTTTTAATTTAAGTGTCGAAACCCTAAACCCATACTTTTAATTAATATAAACGATTAAATGGAAGTACCCACACTTTTATACAAACAATGTAATCGGTCTGGCTACAACATTTATTTCTTATTAGGACAAAGTTAGTTGTGCAATAAATTATAGTAAAATAACGATACAATTAAAGTAATTACCGATACTTTTAATATAAGTATCCATACTTTTAATTTAAGTGTCGAAACTTTTTATGGAACCGGTTGAAACATGGCTAGAAAGTATCGATACGTTTTATATAAGTATGGATACTTTCGAGCCACAATTGAACCAGTTCCAATATTTTTATTAAAATATCGATACTTTTGTAATAACGTATCGATACTTATTCGCTACCTATTATGTTACACTAGTAACTGGTTTGTTTAAAGTTATAAAATTAATGTAAACGATAAAATAATAACAAATTAGGCGCTACCGAATATGTTGATACTCATATCAACAAAATAGGTAATTTTCCGGTTTTGTTATCGTGGGATTTTTTAAGGCCCCATCAGCCAAAATTATCAACAAATTAGGCGTTACCGAATATGTTGATACTCAAATCAACAAAATAGGTATCTTTACCGATTTTGTTATCGTGGTATTTTTCAAGGCCCCATCAGCCAAAATTATCAACAAATTAGGCGCTACCGAATATGTTGATACTCATGTCAACAAAATAGGTAATTTTACCGACTTTGTTATCGTGGGATTTTCCAAGGCCCCATCAGCTCAAAATTATCAACAATTTAGGCGCTACCGAATATGTTTATACTCTTATCAACAACATAAGTAATTTTACCGATTTTGTTATGTTTGTATCTCAAGTACCGATAACTTAAATTTGCCGGTTACCAATTTTTTATTATTTTTTCATGTTTTCTACCGGATACATTATCTCATATCAACATATTCGGTAGCGCTTTACCTATTTTGTTATTTATCTTATAATGTTTCCAGTAACGCCGTTTCTTAGACGTATATTAGTCCGCCTTTCATTAGAATTTCCCGTCGGGTAGAGGTGTGTATCCCATATGGATATGCTCAAATTTTCAAATTTTTTTATGTACTTGGAGAATCATATCTCAACATATTTGTATGGGTATAATATAGGAGAAAACACAGCGATAGAACACTACAAACTAACCTCTCTAAGTTCAGATCCGAAAAGTATATGTTGAAATTAATATCAATGATACAATTCACAAAAAATTTGCAAATTAGATATACAAAATTAAGACAGTTAACATTAACACAAAAAAAGCTAACATCATGAAGCTCCAGCGTTCAGTAATTTGTAAACCTATTATATAAATTTTCCAGACACAATTTCAAACTTCTCTTTCCATTTGCCACATACATTTTTACTCTGTTTTCATAGTTCCATTGCATCGATAAGCAATGAGTAACCACTTATTCAATGAATCCAGACATATTATGATGAAGCCAAGGTTACAATTTCTATTCATTCCATCATTTCCACACAAAACCCAAATCCAATAACCAATCAAATTAATGGAATTTAAACAAAATCCAAATACTCAGCTTTAACTTGGCAAGATTCAAACAATCCACAAGTAGGAAGAGAAGGAAAAGAGTTGAGAATCACCATGGCAGCATTGAAAGCTTCTTGAGATTTTCGAAGGGTATAACTCGTTTGCTTGTCATCAGCAGAAAGGGTCATTCGAACACGAAAACAAGAGGATCGGGAAGGAGGAAGAGATGTTTTAGGAAGCTCAGAACAACAAGTTTGGCAACCAAATCCAACTCCACCGACTCCGTTGATTAAAGCCGCCATCTTTGCTGTCTCACTGCCTCCGTCTCTCCCTGTTGCTCTTTATTTCTTCGTGATCTCCCTTACCGGTATCAAGCAGATGATGAAAAAGAAGATGGGTTTATGGGTTTAAGGGGATTTAACCCAAGGTTACTTTTATTTTTAATTAATTTATTTTGTTTTTCTTATTTTGGTTAATATCAAAAAAATAAAAGATGTGCCACGTGTCACTTTATGATTGGATAACAGAAAATTTTAACGTCCGTCACGGCTAAAACCTTAAATGGGTTACAGAATGAAACGTTAGGCACATAAGTGGCCCGAAACAAACGTTAGGCACCTAACTGGAAAAAAAATATAGTTTGGGCACCTATCTGACGTTTAAGCCTATTTTTTTCTCCGTTTTTTATCTCGCTGATTCAAATTGAAGAACCGAAAGCAAACATTTAAGATTGTGTAACATAAAGCATGTGGATTATGTTGTCAAAATATGATGGCGGAAGAAAGGGGAAGTTGGAGGGCAACATTATTTATATACGAGTTCTTCTTGTCAGCAAATGAGGTGTTCAAAGTAGAAAAGGTTGGATCAAAATGTAATAAAATAATAATATTAGTGATTAAAATAAAAATTTTAATAAGTGAGTGGCCAAAACAAAAACATTATAATAATTTGATGATTAAATTGATAGTTATCCTTTTATTTATTCTTGTTGTGTAAAACAATTGGCATGATAAATGTGCAATTTTTAGTATTTGTTTGAAAAATTAGTTGGCTTTTATGATTTATAACCTTGCAAATTATTGTGCAATTATTCAGTGTATTACAACTTATATGTCGCCTAGTGATATTTTTATGATTAATACTTTTATTGTGAATCGAACACATAACCTAATGATAAAATAAATTTTTTTGAAATAGAATTTTGATTGATCTTTAATTTTTTTTATTGTCCTCCCGACTTACGGGGGCTTGTCCTGACTAATTCGGACTGACCGGCATCGTATATATGATTTTGGTTGATAAATCTTTTAGCGGAGATTTTCTGCATAAAATGTCTGCTTAAGCGATACTAAGTACTTACCTCTTGGACTAACCCGTTGGTGACTGATAATTGATATTTAATTTTTAATTAAATTTTTAGACAATCCATTCCAACTTCATTGTAAATATATATTTTATTTCTTAAAAATTGCAACTACTAAATTGAAAAAATAACTAAAAAATATATAATTAACTTCATATTTGTTGTCTTATAATATCAAAATTGAAAACCACCGTGGAATTGTTCTTCTGAAAGATGATAAAAATATGGATGAGTCTATCACGTGCGACGAATACCGATGGACACCACTAATGATGAACACCGCAGAACACATTAAATTAATTAATAAAGATTTAAAATTTTAAGGACCCATCATACAATTAATAATTATTTTTAAAATTTTAATTAAATTATTTTATATATATATATTAAAAAAAAAATTTAATAAGGGTAAATTATATATTTAGTACCTCACTTATTTTTGTATTTCTATTGAACCCTCATTATTTAAATATTATTTCAATTTGACCTTATTCTTTATAAAAAGGGTAAACTATACTAATGACCACCGAACTATGGGGTTGGTGTCGATTTGACCACTATATTTTCAATTGTGTTAAATATACCACATAACTATTTAATTGGTTCCAATGTAGCCACATGCCGTTAAAAAAACGAAAAAGTTGACGGAGCTGTTAAAATAATTGGTATAATTACAAATTTGGTCCCTTTTATCTATACAATCTATTAATTTGATCTTAATTTTAATCTAATAAAAATTTATTTATTTTAATTAGGTTATGACACGTGTCACCACCTTATTGGGTGTCACCCTGATTGGAGTAGGAAAAATGAAAACCAAGGAATTACCCTTGGAAGAAATCAAACCTAGGACCTTGGGGAATAGCACGCACAACGGCACAAGCTTGCCACTGAGCCAAGCATATGATTGTGATATGAAATACTAATAATAATATATGTCTTATACAATTGGAGAAAGAAAAAAAAAACAATATACTCGCCTTTGGTAAGATTTAAACCTAGGAATCCCTAAGGGTTGTGGCATGGGTTTGCCGCTAGGCCAAATAAGTATTTTTGATATGAAATACTAACTATAATATATATCTTATTCGATTGTAATTTAGTTTGGAATATTATATATATAATAATATTAAAGTGCAGACTATGATGCTTGGTTTCCGGAACAAATTGGTCCTGTAAATACCTGCTGGACCGTACCTGGGTTGATTTGAACATGTTAGAGGCATTTTTAAACTATGTTGTTGTAATTTGAAAGAAAGAATGAATGTAAGAAGATACATTTGTTTCAAATTGTTGATAAAGGATTCTGGGTTTTGAGATTTGAATGCTCTTAGGAAAGACCACATGTTCCCGATCAATGGCCACCCCATGTCGCCTGGAGGGAGAGAATTCAGCTTCTTCTTCTGCTGCTGCCGCAATCTGTTGAAATTTCCAAAAGAAAGAGCACAGAATGCTCCAGCGAGTATTGCAAGAATCAACCATAACAAATCCGAATCCATTTCTTCAATTCTTTACGTATGGTTTCATTATGTGAGCTCAAATTTATATAGGATGTTAACATTACCCCAACTTGCCCCACTCCAACGTGACTCGTCCCAACCCGAATGTATTTTTTTCTTGAATTTTGAGTTTGGGGAGGACTGTGCAGGTTTTGGTAAAGCTTGAGTCAAGGTCCGGATAGGTTCGAGTTTAGGGCAAAAACCAATTATAGTTAGTATTTTATATAAAAAATCCAATTGTACAAGACATATTATTATTAGTATTGTATATCACAATTATATGCTTGGCTCAGTGGCAAATTTGTGTGTGTTATTTCCCTAGGTCCCAGGTTCAATTCCTTCTAAGGGTAGTTCCTTAGTTTTCATTTTTCCTACTCCAATCAGGGTGACACGTGTCACCACTAATTAAAATAAATAAATTTTTATTAGATTAAAATTATGATCAAATTGATAGATTGTATAGATAAATGAGATCAAATTTGTAATTATACCAATTATTTTAACAGCCCCGTCAACTTTTCCGTTTTTTTTAACGGCAGGTGGCAATATTGGAACCAATTAAATAGTTATGTGGTATATTTAACACAATTGAAAATATAGTGGTCAAATCGACACCAATTCCATAGTTCGGTGGTCATCAGTATAGTTTACCCTTATAAAAAATAAGGGTAAACTACATAAATGACCACCTTACTATTGCAAAAGTTGCGATCTGACCACATTACTTTTTTCGTCACAATTAAACCATCAAACTATTTAAATGGTATCAATGTGACCACCAGCCGTTAAAGATTAACGGAAAGGTGATGTGGCAGTTAAAAAAATAAGGGTATAATTACACATTTAGTCCTCGTTACTTATAAACTCTATCAATTTAGTCCTAATTTTAATTTAATAAAATAAATTAATTATTTAATTAGGTGTTGACACGTGTCAACACCTTATTGGAGGAGTTTAATTGTTTATATTTAATTAAATTATTTTGTTTTTCTCCTCCAATAAGGAGGTGACACGTGTCACCACCATTTAGAGGAGAAAAATTCAATTTGCACAAACATGCCAATGGCAGAAATCGAACCCGTGTATGGGTGATTTAAAAGCAATGGCTTAGCCACTACATCAAGCATGTATTTGTGTTAAAAATAACCCTTTTAAATATATGTTCTATTGTATACAGAATGAATGACCACCCAAAAACACCTCAGCGGTGAATTCACCGGTGGTAGTTTTAGTGATAAAGGGTCAAGAAAACTGTGCAATTGTTTGCTTGCTTGCCAGGAAAAAAATGGTGTGTATTGAGCCATCTTTTCTGGAAATAAAAAAGAAGTAAGAACATGTTTTCCTTGCACTCCTCACTGTGATTGACAAGAATAATCTTTCGATCTCGATAGTTCGAGATCAGAGCAGGACATATAGTTTAATCTCAACTCATCCGATTCGATCTCGGTAATTTTAATGAAAAAATCATCTTGTTCGCCGGTGAACGCCGTTACAATAATCTGGAACCATGAAGATATTCATGGATTTTTAAATATTTTCTAATCACATGCAATGTAAAATTGAGTTAAGATCAAGCTTAACAAACACGTTAAATAAATTCAATTGTTTTTAATCACATTCCGAAGTCCCAATTTTTACAATCAACGACCGAAGATTCCTCGTATTGTTAACAAATTCAATCGTTTTTAGTGCATTAAAAAAAGCTCAATACTTTTTTCGTACAAATACTGATGTGATTGCTCGATAAGAAAACACGTTTACTACTAACTTCTGGGGGGTAATTTTTTGAATAATTCTACTAAATACTTGTTTGGTTGTTTAAAAAATGTTGGAAAATGAAAGAAAATCACAGCTTCAAGATGAAGATTTGGGTATTGTTCAGAAAATTAATGAAAAAAAAGGGCTGAAAAAGAAGCAACGGCTATAACGTATAGCCAAGGAAGATTTCATTGATATTTATGTTCTTCAAGACTGCCAAACAACGAATTTACACTCCATGGATCAATCCCCAAAAGCAAAAGATTCCCAAGCTTGAACCCTTCTTTTTATTTCTTATTTTTTTTATCAGCTGAATTATTATATATGTTTTTCATGTCCATCAAAAAGAGCTTCTTCCGTGATTCTTGCTCTTCTTCTATGACCATGCTAAGATTCTGATTACATCGGAGATTTTGCAATATTTCCTGCGTAGTTTATTCCGGCAATTTTTATGTTTGAATTGTGGAAGAAGCTATGAATAAATCTGCTGTTTTTCGTCACTTAGAATAGATGCAGATTCTACCTGGTTTACCCTTGGTGTTCTAATGCATAATAGGAACAATTACAAACACAATATACAGTTTAGAAGCAACTGATAACAACAGTTTAATTCCTTGAAAATTGCAGATATGAGCGGGTTGATTTCGGCTGCCGAACTTGAATCAGGTGTGATAGAGTTTATAAGTAATTTATTTTATTAAATTAAAAATAGGACTAAATTGATAGAGTTTATAAGTAACGAGGATTAAATGTGTAATTATACCTTTATTTTTTTAACTGCCATGTCACCCTTCTGTTAACCTTTAACGGTTGGTGGTCACATTGATACCATTTAAATAGTTTGGTGGTTTAATTATGACGAAAAAAAATAATGTGGTCAGATCGCAACTTTTGCAATAGTAAGGTGGTCATTTATGTAGTTTACCCAAAAAATAATTAACCATTAACCCTCAACATAAAACCCTAAACTATTAAACCTTACACTCTTAAACATATACCCTAAACCATATACCATTAAAAATAATTTCACCATCAATGATTCAATTCAATTCAATGAATTGTTGAATTCTCCTAAAAAAATCAATTAAATTATTTTTTATATATATAAAAATTAATTAAAATCAAATCTCATAGAATTAGCACTATCATCTTATTTGAGATGAAGAGACCATCACTATTAACACCATCATCTTTTTTTAGATATATATATTACTTAACTGCCATGTTCTGTCGTTAATGTCCCTTTTTCAACAGCTGCCCCCTTGGTTACATTTAAAATGAAAGAAAACCCATTAAACAATATGGATTATCTAATTAACAAGAGGGGGTTTAGTTATATAATAAGGTGGTGAAAATTTGGGTGTAATTTTTCTTTATCCACAAGGTTGAATCTGGGAAATCTTCACCCTTTTACTTTCACAGTAAAAACCGATCAATTTTGGACTATGCTTGATGTCTTTCTTTCTTGTACTCAAGCTTGATACCGTATCTACAATCGATTCGTTCTTTTCGTTAACCACCATCTCTAGCATTGCATTAAAGCATTTTAACACATTCTCCTGCAAAATTAGTACATTCTTTCGTTAAGTCGAGTTAGTGAAAAGCTCGATGTCCTTTCGTGCAAGGTCTTGAGTTTGAAATCTGCTTACTTTATTCATGTATTCACAAGACAGAATCGAGGTTTCGAAAGAAGGAAACTGCAATGGGAATAACTCATGAGATGCCACAAGAAGAGCTGATGCTGCAATGGTAGATGGTTTGAACTCTAACAGCTCGATTTCTGTACCCCGAAAAACAGAGTTTTCAGCATGGGTTTAAGCTCATTTTGCATAAAAGCCATGATTTATAATGTTTACCATTACGAGCTTGGAAGATTATACATGTAGCTCTATCTTTGAATGCTTGTATCAACGGTGGATCTTTTAGTCCGAACAAAGATACAAAGAAACTGATCAACGCATCGAAGATCAACCCTTCTTCCCTCTGTTTCATTTGCATGAGCAGTAAACAAAACAATGCCAATGCCATAAAAAGAGTGGAAAACAATATTAATCCAACAAGACATGTTTTTTTACCTGGAAATTAGAGTAAATAATTAATTCAACATCTTTTTTTAGATATATATATATATATTACTTAATTGTGATGGTCTCTTCATCTCAAATAAGATAATAGTTTTAATTTTTGGAGATTTGAGTTTAATTAATTTTGATATATATATAAATAATTGAATTGAATTTTTTAGGAGAATTCAACAATTCATTGAATTGAATTGAATCGATGATGATGAAATTATTTTTAATGGTATATGGTTTAGGGTATATGTTTAAGAGTTTAAGGTTTAATAGTTTAGGGTTTTAGGTTGATGGTTAAGGGTTAAATTATTTTTTTTATAAAGAATAGGGTCAAATTGAAATAATATTTAAATAATAAGGGTACAATAGAAATACAAAAATAAGTGAGGTACTAAATATATAGTTTACCCTTATTAAAAAAATAAAATTTTAATATATATAAAAAATAATATAATTAAATTTTTAAAAAAAATTATTAATTGTATGTTGGATCCTTAAAATTTTAAATCTTTATTAATTAATTTAATAGTGTTCAGCGGTGTTCATCATTAGTGGTGTTCGTCGGTGTTCGTCGCACATTATAAAATATTCCTAAAAATATATATAATTTAATGATTATATACGAATATTGTAAATGATAATAATTTATCTGAAAGTTGGAATGTTGTCCTCACCCAATCTTTTTAAAAAAATTGAATTATCAATATTTTAATTTAATTGTAAGATTATATTTTAGTGTGATTTTAAATTTTAATAAACTCACGTATACAAATTTTGCTGTTCGAACTCAAGTCAATTAGAAGGACTAATATTATCTTTTATCACTAAGGCTACTCAATGAATATTTAAGTTAAATTATTTTTTAGTGTAAATATCTACCAAAGCATTAAATTTTTAACTTGCTTGACATACATGTATATATATATTTTTTTGCTGATATGACATTATTTTTCTTCTTCTTATAATTCTAAAAATAGTCAATAGAATATTTAACCAATAAAATTCAGCATTTTAGTTATGATAGAAGAGTAATTAAACTTTTTTAAAATATATTGAGTGTAATAATTTTTTTAAGGGTAAACTTCACCGGAGGTCCCTTATGTTTAGTGTGTGTTCTATTTTGGTCACCCGATTTGAAAAACGATTATTCTGGTCACTTACATTTTCGACCGTTACTGTTTTGGTCACCCGAGCGTTAGACTCCGTTAGCACCTGTTAATACGATGACGTGGCACGTTAATAAAAAAGTAAATTTCTAATTTAACCCCTAAACTTTTAAAACTTTATTTAACACCATCTTCCCCAAAGCTTTACCCTAAAATTTTGACCTGAAATTTATATTTCGGATCTCTTTTCGATGTTCAAGCAGTGTTAGGACTCAGATCTAATGTACAGTTCTTCTCCAGGTCCGAATCCATCTCTGAGTCCCATTGATTCATTTACAGTCCTTCAAAAAATGCAGTCATATAAATACAGATTCGACCACATTCAAACTAGCGGAAATGAACATCGTCACCAATCCGCAGATTAATTTCCCAAAAGCAATAAATCCCAGAGTATGATTAATTCGCATATGCTTGACTACATAAACAATTTTAGTTAAAGATTACTACTGAAAATTGAAACATTAATCCATAATATCAATGGTCTAATGCCATTTGACCATATCCTGTAAACAACCAAAAGAGAAAAACAAAATGTTGTCCCATTACAAAAGGGAATAAAAACATACAAAAATCACTAATGTGGGCTTAAATAAGAACTTAATAATCAAGCAAATACATTCTCAACAACAAAATAAAATCTCAGCTTATAATTCAAATACAAGGAAAGAAAGATTTTAGAAATAACCTTGATTCGGTAAAGCTTAGAACTTTAAGGTTAAAAAAACTGGGTTTGATTTCAAAAAGTAAAATTAGAACACTTAAACAAACAAGGCAACAAGGAATCTCTTGATCTTCATAAACATACAGGAGAAATGATGAAAGCGACAAGGGTGAATACTATATACAATTATTAAAAAAACAGAAACTTTATTTCACTTGCATTTCAAGCCAACGAAAAGTGGGCAAAACTAAATTCGTAGAGAAAATGGGCATAGTGGCATACACCCATTGTAGATCTTAGAGCGTTAAACTTCATTTATATTTCGGGTCAAAATTTTAGGGTGAAGCTTTGGGGGAGATGATGTTAAATAAAGTTTTAAAAGTTTAGGGGTTAAATTAGAAATTTATTTTTTTTATTAACGTGCCACGTCATCATATTAACATGTGCTAACGGAGTCTAACGCTCAAGTGACCAAAATAGTAACGGTCGAAAACGTGAGTGACCAGAATAACCTTTTTTCAAATTTGGTGACCAAAATAGAACACGCACTAAACATAAGGGACCTCCAGTGAAGTTTACCTTTTTTTAAAGATTGATGATCAACATTAGATAAAAAATAAGAATCGATCTGATAAAATGTATAAATATCATCACTAAATTTATCAGTGTAACTTATTTATATTATATAATTAAAAGCTTACATTCCATCACTTATGAAAATATACAAAATATTCTATTACTGATTTAATAAAAGGATTAATATCCTATACACTGGCGGTGGAAACTAAAAGTTTCCACAAGCGCCTTATTTGAGGGTATAGGGAGTTAGTTTAGGGTATATGGTTTAGGGGTTTAGGTGTAGGGGGTTAGAATTTGGGGATAGTTGTTTCAATTTAAGGTTTAGGGTTGTAATTTAGGGTTTATAGGTTAGGCTTTAGTTTTTAGGGTAATATGGTGAGGATTTAGATTTTAACCTGTAAATACTAAATTACAACCCTAAACCTTAAATTGAAACAACTATCCCTAAATTCTAACCCCATACACCTAAACCCCTAAACCATATACCCTAAGCTAACTCCCTATACCCTAAAACTAAGGCGCTGGTGGAAACTTTCAATTTTCACCGCCTGTGTATAGAATATTTATCCTCAATAAAATAGTAAAATAAAAACACCAAATAAAACAAAATTTCAGTTTTGAATTAAATCCGATTTTTTTTGGAACATAAATTAAATCCGATTTATTTATTCAACGGTACCAAATGCATCTGAATAGAGTGGGCCCTGCAAAGCCGTCCAATTGAGTCCAACCGCATTGTGCCACCGCATACCGACGCATGCTTCAGCACATACGTTTACTTGACTCAAGTCCCCAACACGTTTATCGACGGCGGCAGCTGCAAGACAACATGCACCGCCTCCCAAAACGCTTCAACGGTTTCACAATTTACATTACCTACCACCAATCCCTATCAAATTTGGACACATAAAAACCACAACCATCCTAAGGGTTGGGGGTTGATTCCCCTCCCCAGCACACTTTTTTGTTTTGTTTTTTCGGGCTTTATTCGACTAATAAAGTGAAGTTGCATGTCACTATCGTATTGATCAAATAAAATAATAATAAAATACAC
The DNA here is from genome assembly GCA_030270665.1 of Hibiscus trionum. Lineage (NCBI taxonomy): Eukaryota > Viridiplantae > Streptophyta > Magnoliopsida > Malvales > Malvaceae > Hibiscus > Hibiscus trionum. The sequence goes on along the minus strand of BSYR01000010.1, from coordinate 76,532,822 downwards.
ATGGATGTGTTAAGGAGAGAGAAAATTATATGAAAAATAAATGAAAAATAAATGAAAAATCTCACATCAGCATCAATGTTAATTTTTTAACGGTTGGTGACCAAAATAACAACGAAAGATAACGTTAGAGACGTTTTTGTCCAAAAATATTAATTTGGTGACAAAAAGAACATGAATAGTTTGCTGACCATTACTATAGTTTTCCATAATAACTCATTTAATATTTATGTTAGACTCATCCCCACCCATAAATTCAAAAATATTGAATATTTAAGCATGTTTGATCTGCCCTCTTGTATATTTACCAACAATATGCCAACCAAGTTAAACTCAATTTACTATACATTGTTTTTTAAGGGTAGATGAAAATGATAAAAGTTTTACGGCTTAAGGGTGTAAGAAGTCCTTGAACTTTTGGGGGGGAAATCAATTAAGCCCTTGAATTCTTTTTGTACCCATTTAAGCCATTGAACCAAGAATTAAATCAATTATGCCCTTGAACTAAGAAATTAAATCAATCAAGCCTTTTGAGAAATTTTAACCATGGGATCTTGACAAGTTTTTTCTTTAAATATTATTGACACATAATACACTACAGTTCTATCATGTTGCATTTACAATTTTTTAACGGTCATTATTAATTAAGTATGTTTTTCTTAGGTTTCAGATAAAATATGATGAACTCTACATATCAAGGATCAAAATGAAAAGAAATGTTATTCAAAAAAATGAAAAAGAAATGTAATATGAAAAATTTTAATATTCTAAAACACTACATTATTGTAAATAAAATAACGAAGAACGATAATAAGAATAAAAGAACAAGAATAAAAGAACAAAAAGATGAGAGAAAGAGAGAGATTTGCATTATTCTCAATATTGACATGAGTGTAGTATGTCTTAATCAAATCATCTATTTATAGACATAAGAAGTACATAATACATTGAACTCTAATTAATGGAGATAATATTCCTAATGATAAAGTAAATCAAATCTCCTAGATAAAAAAAGTTCTTATCATGATAGACATCCACATAGATAAATATTCATAACACCCCCCTTAAATGTCTATGAAAATAATGTACCTCGTTAAAACCTTACTAAGAAAAAACACAGTGGGAATTTTTTTTTCTTTAGTGAAGGAAAAAGAGTACACACATCTTTGATACGCATAACATGTTGCCTCATTAAAAACCTTACTAGGAAAATTCATTAGGACAAAACCTCAGTTAAGGGAAAAAGAGTGCAACGCGTATTTACTCCCCCTCATGAAAACACCACAAAAGATCTTTGAATCTTCATAATTCAATCTTGAATACTTTTTTTTAAAGATCGCGAGGGATGAAACTTTGGAGTAATATTTTTCATGATGTATCCACCTTTCATTATCTCTACACAAGATATCATTTGTATCATATCTTATGAAAATAAACCACATATCTTATTGATATGTTGGGTCAATGGTCTTAGCCAAACACATTTCTGACTTGCCTCGTGCATAATAATTATTTCTACAAGATTTGAGGAGGCATCGACGAATGTTTGAAGATCTAAAGGTAATAATGGTCTTTGTATATCCATTGATATTTCTTGACCAATTAATATGTGGTGCTTCAAGACCAAGAAAATATATAATTATCTTTATTCACATCCAACAATCTTACAATTATTGGGATACTCAATAGATATGCTCTATCCATATTGAATCTTCTTTAAGATTCTTTCAGCTTATGTATATTCATAGACAAAAACGCATATTTAAGTGCTTGATCTTTAGGTCGAGACAAAACCACATCTTAAGATTCTTTTTCTCAAATACTTTCATTAAATACTTTGAGAGCTCTTCACGAGTTTCTAATTTGAAACTCTTCAGGAGTTTTAATAATATAATGAATCTTGATCCAAACTCCTTTATAAAATATATAAGGAAATCTGATAAGACTTGTAGTATTTTCTCAAAAGGTACTCACTAAGGCGATTCCACAAAATGCGCCAAAGTATAAATATCCAATGAGACATGTCTAAATAAATTTTCTCAAAAATTTTCAAATGCTTCTAGCATTTTAAATCCTTCAAGGATAAATATGGATCCACAAAATAATTAGACGCATATAAAATATTTCATAACTGCCAAAGCAATTGAATCCACCATGAAATAATTAAAACTCTTCATAAATCATAATTCAAGTCGTAGTTACGACTACTTATTTGTGCCTCACTTGTATTACACCTTTAGGTGTTTAGACTACTGGTCCAAATACTTCTCTTTTAGAAGTTCAAAGCATCTTTCTATATTGGCCAATCATTTCGATATCTATAGACTTCTATACAAGATCCTCGATTTCTTTCTTTACTTCTATAGAAGTATTCTATGTAAATTTGTTTGTAAAATCGTTATCGACAACTTTTCAATTTTTTTGGTTCTATTCTCGTAGTGACATAACTCATCGAGATCTCTTCAAAATTTCAATATTTATTTCAGATACCTGAAACTCTTCAAGAGTTTTCTTATTAGTTATGTCTTGGGTCTCTTTAGGAGCCCACTTCCAATATTTGATCATTTCATACTATTTTTCATTTACGAGAATTTTGATCATTAGAACCGATTATCATGCTTCATGTATGATTTACATCCATTCACTATAACATGTAAATCAAATTTAGAGTATTTCAGCTGGTATATGAGACTTAGTTATTCTCATTGGGTCAGTAAATATGTCTGTCAGTTGACATGTAATAACATGAATTATCTTATGAACTTTTGGTTCATATATGAGGATCTAGATAACGATAATTCATTTTCATTTATCCAACTGATTATTATCTCCCCTAATATTGAGAAAAATCATGTCATAAATAATTCTCCAATTAATGTTTAAGAAGTTAAACATAAAAGAGACTCATACTCAATATATATATTCTCAATCATTTTTATTTACCCATTTTATGCATTGTGGTGGAGCAACTCAACAATATATCGCACATTCAAAAATTATAAAATGGGAATGTATGGCTTCTGATCAAAAAATAATCATAATAGGGAGTTTATTATAACTCGTTGACTTGACGCGTATAAGTACTACTATATGAAAATACCATATAAGTAATAATTGTTTTATTCTTATAGTTTAGCTATTAAAGATGAGACATCCAATTAAAATTTTGCTAAACCGTATTTTTCATAATCAATAGGCTTTGTAACAATTGATATAACCTAAAATATAAGCCCACTAGCTTTTGCAAGACGAATAGTCTAACTGCATAATCTGAATTCTTTTATAATCAATATCATAAACTTCTGGTTGTAAGTTGATAAAACAATGTAGATGCATCTACTATAATCATATAAAACTTTTCGCATTTGTGAATAAATGGGCTCATATTTCATTCAGATATGCAAGACATGCGGTTTCAACTTTAGTACAAGAACTTCAAGTTCTTTTGGTAAGTGTGATCTTAATCGTTTCCTTTGAGAACAAGCAACACAAGAACTTCGTAATCTTTTAGTAAGTGGAATTTAATCAATTCCTTTGAGAACAAGCACCACAAGAACTTCAAGTTCTTTTAATAAATGTGCATATAAATCTCAATAGCTTTCGCATCATTATTGATCATGTTGAGTTTATAGCACGCTTGAATCGATCTTCTAAAACCGTCAAGAAGGTTGAATTGAACTCCCGAAAGAATTGGCTAAAACCGATAAAATAGTAGACAATTTGCACGATGATTTTAGAGTGGTTCGACTTTCTAACCAAATTCTACATCCACTACCTTAGCACACCACTAAGGATTTTCCAATTCACTACTATGAATTCTTCCTTTTGAGGCCAAAGGGATAACCTTACAACCCTATCTTTTTAATGGCTAAGATAGAATCACTCTAGTTTTTCCTTAGGCTAAACTAGAACCTCTCCCTTTTACAAGGTAATTTGTGTAAACAATGAAAGCCTCACAAGGTGGGTGTTTACAAGAATTAAGCTCACAAGAGTGTAAAGAATAAAACAATGAAAAACACTCTCTATACAATATATACAAGAGAAATGAAGAATAAAGAGTTAAATGTTATTTCTCTTGATCATGAAGCTTGGATATTGTCTCTAACCATCTTCAAGTGTCCCAAGGTTGCTTTAATAGTGTGGAATTATATTCTAGCCGTTTATGGTCGTTGGAGATGTTTTGGAGCCGTTAGGAAGTCATAAAGTCGAGCTTTAAATTCTCACCTGCATAGAGGTTTCGAAACCTTTACTAGAGGTTTCGAAACCTTAAGGAGGAATTTGTAAAAACTAGCCGTTACAAGGCCAAGGTTTCGAAACCTTTGCTAAGGTTTCAAAAACAGTGGCATTCTGCCCAGAAAGGTTTCGAAACCTTATAGGGATGGTTTCGAAACTTTCACTTAAAAACCCAATTTGGATAATTTGTCACTTTAAAATGTATATTCGATATAGGTGCAAAGTCAAAACATTTTAAACATATTTTTCAAGTTTTAAGGACTTTTGAATTATTTTTGAAATCTTGAAACAAGTCCAAAACATTTTTCACATAATTGTTATATCAAAATATTTCTCAACAATCTCCCCCTTTTTGATATAACAAAACTTCTTTGAAAATTTGGTTTTGACAAAAGCCCCCCCCCCCCTAAATTTTCACTTACTTCTCCCCCTTTTGTTATATCAAAAATAATTCAAATCTTTATAGTACATAATAACAATGGAGAGTAAGTTAAAAAAAGTTTAAGTACAAAAAATTTGAAAAATAAAACTCCCCCTTACTAAAGCATTCCATTAAATTTTTAGCACAAAACTTGACACTTAAGAGATTGAATTTCACCATTGAATCAAATCAATTTAAAACACATGAAATTTAATTTATCCAAGACTTTAAAACTTTATGCAAACATATGAATGAAACAATATGATTCATATGCATAAAGCATCATAAAATGCCATGCGCTTATAAATATAAATAAGCAATGATGCATGGACATTTATCATCAAAATAGGTAACCAAATGATTTATAATCCAATGTATTAAGATTAGAGGTTACCCATCTTCTTCACTTGTGTGACTAGAGCATTTTCATATCTTTTCTTTTCTTGTTATTGCTCCAAAACACCTACAAAAGACAATTACTTGGATTTTGGTATCCAAATTGCTTTGGATCCATTTACATTAGTCACAATGTCTTTAGTTCCCTTGGGAACCCATACTTGTCTAATCCTATAAGATTTTTTCTTCCTAATAGGACAAGTATGTAAAGAATGACCATGATAATGGCAATGTGAGCATTTTGCCGTTATGTGACAAGATGAATTATTGAAAATAATTTCCTTTTCTTTTGTTAAGCTTTCAAGCTTAACTTTTAAAACAAGATTTTCTTTTTCTAAAACATCTTTGCTTGTTTTTGAAAATTCTAAATCATTTTTCAAATTTTCATTTTGGTTTTTAAAATCCACTTTTGTTTTTAAAAGAAAATCATTTTCAATTTCGAGTTTTGAAATCATTTTCTTAAATTTGGAATTCATGGTCTCAAATTCCAAAATTAATTCATCGAAAGCATCTTGCAACTCATCAAATGTATAAGAATTTAATTCATTTTAGTTAGAAGATACCTCGGGCTCATCGAGAGCTGAAACACCATCCACCTTTGGATTGGAGAGAAGGTTTGCACATAATTGATCATCATTTTTCTTTTCTCCCTTCTTGTTGCCATAAAGCTTCTCAAGTTTCTCCCATAATTCTTTGGCACTTTTTCATGTAGAGATCTTCTTGGAAACTTCTTCGTTAAGGCCACAATAGAGAATGTGCATCGCCTTAGTGTTTAGCTTTGCCTTCGTGTCATTGGCACTCCTTTACTTTTTCTTCTTCTTTGAAGCTTTCAAATACCCATCTTCGATGATGCACCAAACCTCATAGTCTTGAGACTTGATGAAGTATTTCATGATATTTTCCCATTGGAAGTATGATTCTCCTTCGAAGAGTGGAGGACACGAGATAGAGCGGCCTTCTTCAAATCTTACCATTTTCTTGAACGGTGGACTTCGAGCGTTGGATCTTTACTCCCGAATGTTAGTCCTTCGATGTAGACGAGGCTCTGATACCAATTGTTGAGTTTATAGCACGCTTGAATCGATCTTCTGAAACCGTCAAGAAGGTTGAATTGAACTCCCGAAAGAATTGGCTAAAACCGATAAAATAGTAGACAATTTGCACGATGATTTTAGAGTGGTTCGACTTTCTAACCAAAGTCTACATCCACTACCTTAGCACACCACTAAGGATTTTCCAATTCACTACTATGAATTCTTCCTTTTGAGGCCAAAGGGATAACCTTACAACCTTATCTTTTCAATGGCTAAGATAGAATCACTCTAGTTTTTCCTTAGGCTAAACTAGAACCTCTCCCCTTTACAAGGTAATTTGTGTAAACAATGAAAGCCTCACAAGGTGGGTGTTTACAAGAATTAAGCTCACAAGAGTGTAAATAATAAAACAATGAAAAACACTCTCTATACAATATATACAAGAGAAATGAAGAATAAAGACTTAAATGCTATTTCTCTTGATCATGAAGCTTGGATATTGTCTCTAACCATCTTCAAGTGTCCCAAGGTTGCTTTTATAGTGTGGAATTATATTCTAGCCGTTTATGGTCGTTGGAGATGTTTTGGAGCCGTTGGGAAGTTATAAAGTCGAGCTTTAAATTCTCACTTGCACAGAGGTTTCGAAACATTTACTAGAGGTTTCGAAACCTTATGGAGGAATTTGTAAAAACTAGTCGTTACAAGGCCAAGGTTTCAAAAATAGTGGCATTCTGCCCAAAAAGGTTTCGAAACCTTATAGGGATGGTTTCGAAACTTTCACTTAAAAACCCAATTTTGGCTAATTTTTAACTTTAAAATGTATATTCGATATAAGTGCAAAGTCAAAACATTTTAAACATATTTTTCAAGTTTTAAGGACTTTTGAATTATTTTTGAAATCTTTAAACAAGTCCAAAACATTTTTCACATAATTGTTATATCAAAATATTTCTCAACAGATCATGATGGTCTAATCGATCATGCCAATTATATATACATGTGTGTTGTAGAGCGTCTAGGTGTTCTCTATTTCTGAGCGCAAGTGCACATTCTTGTCAAGTTATAGTATAAAAGATATTGTCTCCCACATGGACTGAAGTAGCTCCTATGAATGGCTTCCTGCACAAAGATTTAATAAATACATAATTAAATCTCATGATGTGGAAATATAAAAACACAAATAAAATAAAGATAGTGATGAGACGAATGATAGGGAGAGATTAGGTCGATAGATTAGGTAAGACAAATGAAGCTTAGTGGCATGTGGACTGCATTGTAAAGTCTGAGCATATTTTGCACTGCCATGAATTGTTGTCTCGACGGGATGGCAGTCGACAAACTATGACCCTGTCACGCGGCCGTAGTAGGTCACTACCATTGCAGTAGTGTACTATCTCGATAGGTGGAATGGAAAGAAGTCATGGCGACAAGTCTGGCAGACATTCCAAAGTTCGACGGGATAGTTGACAGTGATCCCTCCTATTTATAGGTTAGGATGCTCGAACACTCACATGATGTAGGCAATACCTAGCAATCTCAGCGTCAACCTAACACATGCAAGTTCATTCAATTGGTGATCCCTCTTAGCCGCTGAAACTTGTGGACTAGTGTGGAACCAAGTTAGTCACACCTTTGCATGTTGTGACCGTGCTTAACCCTTTCGTGAGCCTTGCACTTTCGTGCTTGAAAAATGGATTTTCTCTTCAACTGACTGGTGTAGACTAATTGAAAGAACAAATAGAATATATTAAGCAAACTCTGGAATTTTATTGAAAACAACTTAAAACTATTACAATTGTTTCCCTCAAACTACTTTACATACACGCGCCTAAACCCTAGAAGAGTTGGGCCGCGACCCCCAACAACTCCAACCTATCTCACTACATCTCGTTGTGTGGCTGCTCAGGCTCGCATCCCCTCACCATCGTCACCATGCCCCTATACCCTTACATGCATTGGGTATATATAGGGCTCATGTCCTAGGTTTGAGTCCTTCTTAAAGTAGGAGTTCCAAAAGTAAATTACATTAAATACAAACTCCTTTATTACTTAAATATGGACTCTTTGGAGGTTGCCTTCTTCCGTAAGTAAGGATAAGTGCTCCTTCTTATTGGTCTTGGATCAGCTCTATCGGCCACTATAGGCTTCAGAAAATTGCAAGACTGAGCTCATTGGGCTTAGGAAATTGCCCTCTTCAAATCGCGACACATCTTGGCTAAGTTGGTTTAACTCCTGCATGGGTGGTACATGGCGGCAATACTGCTTCGGCAATGTCCTTGGCGGCATCTAGAACTGCTTCAGTACAGATCCTTTGGTTCTAGCCTTCTGTCATGTCATGTCCTCTCCTCTCCTTGCTACAACACCTAAAAATATAAACTAAACTAAAACAATAGCTTTTCTCAACTAAACATAAAATATTCAATAAAAGCGTGGTAAAAGAGAAGATATTGTTATAATGCATGCAATGCACCTAAATATGCCTAAATGAGCTTAAGAACAACAATAATAAGGGCATGAATGTGTACTAAATATAGAACTCGTGGACACTCTACATGTGTGTATATATATATTCCTCAATTTGTAAACTTCTAGTTTACCATAACATGTGATTCAATATCACTTGTACATGTGTGGTACAAATTTTGAAATACAAGTTTTTTTTTTTAAAAAAAAACTTGATAATACATTGTCGACCAAAATTGTTCCTTTGAATATGAATGTATTTAGCTCTTTTGGAGTTTTCAATGGAAATTATCTTTTGGTAGCAATATATAGCTCTTCCAGAGCTTTCAACTGACTTTTTGGCTACCAAAATTTATATTCACATTTGGCTTATTTCAAATGCCAATTGATAACATATGTTATCTATAATTCCAAAAGAATATTTTGCGAACTCATATTAATCTCTTAAAATTTTCACTTCTATTGGTGACGATATTATTACCATTAGCGATAATTATTGCAATATTCGTTATTCTGCACTTTTCATAATGTGCTTTCTCTCATGAACTTATTGCTTTTCTAGAGTATCAATATTTTCAGTACTTTGAGATATAGTACTCACATTATCTCTTACATTTAAATGGAAAAATATATCTTATGCTTTTGTTAAGTATAAATCACCACCATAGATTGTATTTAATAATTAATCATGTGAAACAAAATAAATAAATATCATAACATATATATATATATAAACCAACAGAACAAACAACATATTAACTAATTAAAGAATATTCTTTAGGCGTTAAATTAATATATAAAGTATAAATAATTAATGCGTAAAGTAAATAAACATAAAAACAAAGTAAATAAAAGAAATAAGTAATTCTCTTTAAGGTTACGAGAATAATTACAAGATGGTTTATTTCCTTTAAGGTTTATAAGGAAATCAACAACGCCCAAAATGAGTTGAACCAACAACGTCCATATGAGTTGGACCAATATCATCTTCGTCATTTTGCGCAAATACAATTTGTTTCTATTTTCTTTCTTTTATCATTCAATGATTGTTGTTGTTTTTAGTGTATGATAAGTATGAGACCAATGGTTTATAACATCACATTGGTAATAAAAAGGATTTTACTTCCTTAAAATGATCTTTATCACGCTTGTAATCCTTATAACCTCACTATCGATGGGTAGAAGTATTCTTAAAATGACCATAATGTATATGTCCTCGACCATGACCACAACTATTAATGTGACATTTATTCTTTTCATTATAAAATCTCACATTCACTTCATGGAATGGAGTAGAGCCGGTGGGCCTTAAAAATTATTTTCACGATATTGTGTCTGAGGATAACATTATTCGCGTGATAAGTGGAGTATGTTTTTATTAACATATCCTTATCATTAATAATTAGTAATTTGTATCATATCGAAGTTATGTCACTAATTGAATAGTGATTTACCATGTTTGCATTCACTTAAGGGAATAAAACATATCCAATAATCGCATGGAATAAACATCATGCTTGCATTAACTTCAGAGACTGCCTCTCATAAAATGTTTTGGATCAAGACGGACTTTTGTAACTTGAACTTCAGAGAAGTCAATAGTCGAGTTTTCGACACATGGGAATTATTGCTTTCGAGCAAATATAGACTTTATAATAGTCTTTTTGTAGATTCAAAATCGTCATGATTTACCGCACTTTAAAATCGTATTTCAAAGAATAAAAATAAAAATAGAGCTTATCGATATAGATTTTTCTCACGAAGACAATGGAAACATAGCAAATGGACCAAAACATTTTTCTCATAATCTTTTTTTTACGTCGTGTCTCTTTCCAAACCATTCAAAGATATCATATAAAACTCAAAACATGGTTAAAAATATTAATTTTCATCAATAAAATAAAATAAATATTAATATTCAATTACAATATGATGTAAATATAACAAGCCGCTAGTCTCCCTTCAATTTTAATCATGCGCACAAAGACGCAACTAAGTAACTTAACTTTTTTTCTTTTTGCAATTTTATTTAAAGACAAATTCTTTACGATTAATCACATGCCTTTATAATTACTAATCCGATTGTATACCAATACAAATTAATTCGGTAGAAAAAATGTGTAAAATGCTCATTAGTCCTATATTTTATATACATTCCATCTCATATTATTGTCGTTCTTAAGTACATTTTAGGCATATTTAGGTTCATGCATTGCATATTTACAATATTCTTTACTTTACCATGATTTTATTGATAATCTTCTATTTGATAAGAAAAAGATATTGTTTTAGTTTAGTTTGCATTTCAGGGCTAGAAGTTGTCAGGAGGAGAACATATCAGAGGAGAGGATGTTGAGGCAGCAGACTAGGGAGCTGTACTGATGCAGTTCCAAGCAGAAATAAGTGCTGCTGTGTAGCCGCCGCCGCCATACTTGCCGCCCAGGGCAGCAAGCTGAGGAATTGGAGTGCGATCTGTAGAGTAGAAAATCCTGATTCTAACGATGTCATCCACTCAATTTTCTGACGCCTAGAGCAGACAGAGCCGCCGAAGGAGGAGATCAAGATAACTTGCGGTGCAAGGCAACGAGAAGTAGTCCGCATTCAACTCAAATAAGTCAGAATTAAAAGTTGCATTTAATGCAAAAGCTACTTCGAAGACTTCTACTCCAATGAGGACTTGACCTAGCTAATGCCTATATATACTTGACATATTTTGAAATTGTAGATAACTTAGGTTTTCCTTTGGACATAGTTTAGGTTTTTTTGCCGCCATTATATTCTAAATTCTTTCTTGGGTTTGGGTTATGTTGTAAACTAGTGTGAGAATGGTTGTTTAGGAATTAAGTTTATTTTTGCAATAAAACTTCAAGGTTTGCTTAATCCATGCTCTTCATAGTTTTCAATTAAGTTTGAAAGATTAGTTGTCAACTATATATTTGTTCGGTATCGAAAGAGTCGAACTTACGAAAAGGATAAGTATGATCCTCATCCTAATAAGGTGTTGATCAATTCAGCTTAGACATAGGTGCGAGTTTAAGGCGGCTAAAAGAGGACGAACCAAGGTTGCTGCCTTTGCAAGATTCACGCTGTGACGGGTATCATCTGCAGTGGACAACAACAACATTCTGACTTAGACATAAACAGGATCAATATCGAAGCGTTCTTCCGAGCCTTGAAGGCCTGCCGAGTTTGACGCCGAGCCATTCGTCTGTTCCCCTACCGTAGCAGCGAAAGCGTCAAAGCAGCCAATATGCCATCCTTCGCCGAGGCAGAAAAGTCTGGCAGCGCAAAGAAACTTAACCTATTCGACACAATTTCACACTAGGGAGCAACATAATCTGACCCACGTTGAATTAAAATATGCAATTGTGGCCACATATGTAAAATGTATGATGCTATTATAAAGTATGACACAAAATCAAATGACCAATTGTGTTAGGCGTGTCATAGGTATTAAAGTGTCATAGAAATAAAAGTGTAGATACCATAAGATATATTTATAATTCAATGAGAAGCAGAGTTATAAATATTTAATAGTTGATTTAATAATCAACTATATAAAGAGGTAGTGGTCCCCAAGAAATAGGTTAACTTGTTTTTTTTTCTCCTTCCCCGTCAGAGAGTTTTACCTCAAGAGATAGCCTATCTTCTAGGAATTATTTGAGGAGAGATCTATAACTTTTTTAGGATGTTGAGTTTGGAGAGATCTATAATTTAATTCCTACTATCACTTTTGACAATGTTTAGGTTTTCACACCTATCATTAATCAAGAAGTGAATCAAGTGTCTCAACAAAACAATGTTAAACAACTCCCATTCAAGATAAGATAATTGTAACAAACTCAACAACCTAAAAAAATAAGTGTCATTAAAGAGGTCCACAGGAGGAAGATGAAATACTATTCCAGATTATTATATTGTATTTCTTCAAGAAAATAAGGTAACAATGGAATGATAGAAAATGATCAATCATTTTTTATCAGACCATAAAAGTTCTAACTCTCAAAAAAGTGGATTGATCTCATTCAAGAAAAATATATTTTTATGCAAGACAATAAAGTTTATGAACTTGTCTCATTACCTGAATGTGCAAACCAATTGGTTGTAAATAGATATTTAAAACCAATAGGGATGAAAATGGTAATATGGATAAGTATAAAGCATGTCTTGTATCTAAAGGATATACTTCAAAAGAAGACATTGATTTTGTAGAGATTTTCTCTCAAGTTTCATTGAAAGACTCTTTCATGATAATCATGGCCCTTGTTGCTTATTTTAATCTTGAGCTATATAAGATAAATGTTAAGCTTGTGTTTTTCAATGGCGACATTGAAGAAATTATTTATATGGTACAATCATAGAGTTGTTTCTTATGATACAATATCAATGATATGGAAACTAAAGAAATTTATCCATGAGCTTAAGTATGACTCTCATTAATGAAATTATAAATTTCATATTGATTATCTCATTCGGTTTTGAGATAAATTTAGTTAAAAATTGTATATACACACAAGCTCAGTGGGAGTAAAACCAAATGGTTCTCATATTGCTAAAGAAGACAAATATGGTCTTACTCAATGCCTTGTAACCTTGAAATTAAAAAAAATACATATGATTTCATATGCATGAGCTATTGAGAATCTAATTAATGTTCAAGTATGTATGTGTTTGGATATTACGCACATTGTTGGAATGTTAGACAAATATTTAAGAAAATCTAGTACGGACTATTAGATAGCAGCCAATAGGGTTATGAGATATCTTTAAAGAACAAAAATTACATGCTCACATATGGGAGTTCTGGTAAGTTAGAGATCATCAGGTTTACAGACTTCGATTCTAATAGAATATTGATGCAAAAGAATTTTGTCACTTGATACGCATATCATGTTGCCTCATTAAAAACCTTACCAGGAAAACCATTGGGACAAATCCTTGGTTAAGGAAAAAAGAGTGCAACGCGTATTTACTCCTCCTCATGAAAACATCACATAAGATCTTTAAATCTTCATAATTCAATCTTAAATACAATTTTCAAATGTTGAAGTAGAGTATGCACTAGTGGATAAATCTTCCAAATTATTACTTGAAATGATTCATCGAATATCATTCTTTTGAAGATCACGGGGACGAAACTTTGAAGAAATATGTTTCGTTTTGTCACATTTGATGTATCCACCTTTAGATTGAGATATAAATTTTGCATTATCTCTACACAAGATAGATTGCATCTTATCTGGTGAAAGCAATTCACATATCTTTTGGATATGTTTAGCCAAACACATATTTCGGCTTTGCCTCGTGCATAGCAATTATTCACATGATTTGGAGAGGCATCAAATTTTGAAAGATCTAAAGGTAATGATCTCGTAGCAATTATTTTTCAGCTTTGCCTCATGCTCAACGGATGTGTGTTATACATGTAAAGTCTCTTAAAACACTTTTCTATGTATGTCGATTGATACACAATGATTTTATAGTCAAAGAGATCTCTTCATGAGTCTCAATGATATTCAAATCATCAACATACACAATAATAAAAAATCCAGAGCTAAACCTCTTAATAAAAATGCTCGGGAAAAATGAATTATTCTTATAGTCTTTCGTTAATAAGTATTCACTGAGGCGATTATCCAACATGCGCCCAAATTGTATAATCCATTAATAGATATGTTCAATTTGATTGAATAACGTTCTTGAGAACTTGAATTAATTGTTTCTGCAGTATAAATCCTTCCAAAAGTTTCATGTAAGTGTTAATATCAAGAGTCTCATTCAAATCTGATGTAACAACATCCATTAGGCGGAAATTAAGTCATTTCATTTATTGCAAGATTAATCAAAATTTAAAAGTAGTTGCATCCACAGCTGAGGAATATATTTTCTCATAATCGATTTCATGTCTTTGTGAGAATCCTTGTGCAACCAAACGAGTATATATCTCGTGATTTTTTATTTTCATTTCTCTTTCTCACAAAGACCCATTTATATCTCACAAATACTTCTCTCTTAAAAGAGATTTTAGTTTTGCCTCTTTCTATTTTATTCAATCATTTCTTTGTTTACATTGTCCAATTGACAATAGTTCATGATCCACATCAAAATCTTTAATGTTATATTGCATGCAAGTGTATTATCGACGTCGATTTGATTTTGGTTCCACTTATTACCAGACATGACATAATATATTGAGATTTCTTTATTATCAGGTACCTGAGTCATGTCAATATCTCTGTTGGAGACCTTTTAATCTCTTCTACTGATTTCCATAATACGTTGATTCCTCGATCAGACCATCATAAAATATATTTCCTTTTATTTTTCGAGAATTTTTATCTTTGGAACCTACTTGTCTACCACGCTACAAGTGTAAGTTATACTCATTAGCAACTAGAGATTGTCCTTCCAAGACACCAAATTTAATCGGAGCATTCATAATTGGTATATGTGACTTAGTCACTCTTTTAGGGTCAGTAAAATCATCTGGAAATTGATTTGCTAAGTTTTATAAATGAATTATCCTTTGAACTTATAGTTCACATTGATGAGTACGTAGATCATAATGGTAATTCATTCTAACTTATTTCTTTATCCAGCTATTTATTTTCTTCCCCTAATATTGGGAAAATTGACTCATTAAAATGACAGTCAGTAAATCGTACTGTAAATAAGTTGCCCATCAAAAGCTCATATATTTAATTATCGATGGGATTAAAATATGACATATATTCTCAACCTCCTATGAAGACTCATCTTTGTGCATTGTGGTGGAGCAATTAGAACATATAACGCACAACCAAAAAATTTAAGATGAGAAATATTTAGTTCATCACTAAAAAAATCATATATAATGGGGAGAACTTATGTTAATTTGTTGGCTTGATGCGAATTAGTGATGATGTATATAAGATGGCATGTCACCAGCATTATCAAGAATAATTGTCTTTATATGGTAATCTAAAAAAGTGCTCGTAATTTTATCAACTAAGCAAGTAACCTAGCAAATACCAAGTTGCAGGTTGATAACAAAGATACATATGACTATCTAGTCGATCCATCGATTAAAACTGTAAAAATATCTAGATGATATATAAGAAGGGTGTATGGGCCTACATATATCACAATGTATTCGTTTCAGAAAAATAATAGATTCGTAATTTACCTTAACTGGTGATGGTTGAATAATCAATTTGCCTTGAGAGCAAGTATCACATGAAAAACATTACTTTAAAAAATCTATCAGTTCTTCAACGAATAACCATATGAAGTATCAATAGCTTTTTGCATCATAATTGAACCAGGATGGTCTAACCGGTCATGCCAAATAAAAATATCAGTAAACTTCTGGTTTACAATAACATGAGCTTCAATTTGTACTAATTCTTCTGTAGTACAATCCGGATGATAGTGCATGTAATTTTGTCAAAACTTTTTATTGCATTTCATTTATGCGAATATCTTTAAAATTTAATAAGTTCATGTGCGATTTTGACGAGTATAACATAATGTGAATATGAAATTGAGGTTCATTTGGCAATAACATATTTGCTCTTCTAAAGCCTTCTATGATATTAATACTTCATGATATAGTACTCGCATTATCCTCTTACATTGTTAAATGAGAAAATATGCATAATTATGCACTTTTTAATACAGGCTTTGTTCCATTCACTTCAGAAAATAAAAAATATGTGCTTTGGTACTGAAAACTATTAAATATAGCACATCAAATCAATCATCAAAAAAGATAATGTCACGAGAATTTATTACTCTTTCGGAGCATTGATATTTCAGTACTTTGAGATATAGTACTCACATTTTCTCCTTGCATTTAAATGGGAAAAATATTTTTTTATGCTTAAGTATAATATGAATACTTACACTATCTGCTAAGCATAAATCGTCACAATTCATTGCATATTTTATTCCAAAAGTAAACATATTCTTCAAAGGAGAATATGTAAAATGAATTAACATAAAGCAAAATAAATAAATATTTAATATATTTAAATATATAATATAAAAACAAATTAACATAATTCTCTTTAGAGATATAAATGACGAATTATGCCCTTCAAGGGTTATGAGAAAATCAATAATATCTAATTGAGTTGGATCAACAACACCATAATTATTTTTGCTATTTTCGTAAACAAAATTAGTTTATATTTTCTTTCTTTTATCATTCATGATTGTGGACAAATGTCCATAATACTTTGGTGTATGACAAATACGAGATCAATAGTTTGTACCATTGCATAAAAATTCACTTTCTTAATATATTCTTGTCATCTTTATAAACCCACTTCTAGTGGTTATAAACATTCTTAAAATGATCATCTTGCCAATGTCTATGTTCATTGCTTCAATTGCGACCACAATTGCTAATGTGACATTTATTCTTTCCGCTCTAAAATGTCACATTCACTTCAGGGAATGTAGTGTAGGTCTTTAAAACTTTTTCACGATATTGTGTCTACAGGACAACATTAATTGTGTGAAAAGTGGAGTATGTTTTTCTAATATGTCCTCATCAATGATACTCTGACCACAAAATTTCAATTTAATTTGAAATATTCACATAACCGAGTTTTATTCACTAACCATATAGTGAATTATCATGTTTGCATTCACTTCAGGGAATAAAATAAATTCAATAATCGCATGGAATAACACATCATGCTTGCATTCATTTTAGGGAATGAAACAAATTCAATAATCGCATGGAATAAACATCATGTTTGCATTC
Organism: Hibiscus trionum; assembly: GCA_030270665.1. NCBI lineage: Eukaryota > Viridiplantae > Streptophyta > Magnoliopsida > Malvales > Malvaceae > Hibiscus > Hibiscus trionum. The sequence goes on along the minus strand of BSYR01000010.1, from coordinate 76,515,526 downwards.
ATTTCAAGGAATGAAACAAATCCAACAATCGCATGGAATAAATATCATTCTTGCATTCACTTTAAGGAATGCCTCCCATAAAATTCTTAAATCAAGATGAATTTTCGTAACTTGAACTTGGGAGAAGTCTATAGTCAAGTTTTTTGACACAGAAGAATTATTGCTTTCAAGCAAATATAGACTTTATAACAATCATAATATTAAAGAATAATTGATCAACCAATATATATAATACTTACCAGACTTAAAAATCAAGACGCCAAATAAAATAGATATTAAATTTACCTTCAGTCTTTTTCTTTTGATTGAGATTTTCAGTTTAATAAAGAATCGCACTAGAACCTTGTTCATCCTCGGGAACCATGAAGCAATCACACATTTTCATCATAATGTTATGTGAACCTTAAAAATAAAAACGTCAAATTCAGACAAATAATAATAAAAATTAATCTCAAATATATTTTTGTATATATATAAAGAAAAAAAATAAATGGAAAAAATTTGTTGAGGTTTATACAGCTCGGGGAACTCGAAAAATATCATTGTCAATGGAATAGTCAATTCACCGCTTTCTTCACTTTTTTTAAAGTAGACGTTAATTATTCTATCACCATAATTTTCAAACTAAGTTAATATTGTAGGTTTCGTTGAAGGCTCGACATTTTTTCCTGGAGTTATATATATAAACTCGGTGCAACAAAACGTCATTAAATATTAGAACAAAACAATAATCAAATATTATATCAAAATACACTAACCTTAATATTAAAGCGATTAACCAACCAGTATATCGATATATAAATAAGAAAATATACCAGACTTTCTTAGTTAAGTTTAATATACGACATATGTAGTCACCAATATTTTGTTGAAATCTTTTTTTGGGAATTACCAACGAGAACTACGGTTGTTGAGCGAGATTGTGCTAATAACGTGTTGTGAATAAAGTAAAGAAGAACAAGAGAGATGAACAATAACAAATATGAGAGACAAAGAGATAGACTTGTATTATATTCTTAATACAGAGTTATGTACAATTCTTTTTCTACACTCTATATTTATAGGCATAAGATAGAAACTTTAATTCTAATAAATATTAAACTTTAAAATAATAAAATACATTAAAATCTCATTTAATATATAGATATCCACCACAAATAAATATATTCATGACACAATAAACTTTAACAAGCGCACAATCCAATGCGTAATCAAAAATATGCATGATGTTTATTAACTAGGTCTTTACTATTTTGATTAACTAGGTCTTCACGGCTTTATAAGTAATAAAAACCATATATATTGGTTTAACTTCTGCATCGAATAATATTTAAATAGTGATTTCTGTGCATCAAAGATCAAGTTTATCACTCACGGTCATTCATTAAAATCGTATAATCGATAAACATATAAGTATCAAATTTACTCGTAATAAAGAACCGCATTAGAACTTAGTTCATCCTCGATCACCCATGAAATAATCACGATTTCTTTGTTTTACAAGAACTTTAAAAATCAAAAACATTAATTCAAACTAATAATAAAAAAACTAATTTTAAATATATATATATATATATATATATATATTTGCTCAGCAAATTTTATATATTTATTAAGCATTCTTGATCATATGCCTCGTTAAAAACCTCCCTAACCTAGAATGGAGGAAAAGAGTACATATAATCAAGGGGAAAACCGGATACAAATCGAACAGCTTACAAACATAGCTTATCCCCAAACTGACCACTCAACAAACTTCATATCCGAAGACAGAACCACTTATCAAAATGAAAGCAAGAGACAAAGTTTAAAGTCCTACCAAAATCGGAAATGTGACCCCAGTAGTAGCAAGATAAACAAAATGATCTACCACTATGCTTTAAAACAATTTGCTCTCTTGGCACCTTCCTTTGCTAAGCCTTCGATCAAGCCTGAAGAACTCGGGTTTGTTTTCAATAGTTTTATTCCCCCAATTATTTTGACTAAGCGATCAATTTGAACTAATTCCTGCCACCAACACCAAGGGCGTCATTGGATCGTTGATCTATTTTAAAACTAGTTCTGAATTCACAGAAATTAGCAGCCCAAATTTTCCTGACAAATTTGCTTCAATAAACACTCTCATAGCAGTTATAATTGCTTATATAGTAGCGAAGTTTAAACCCAATTTCTGAACTGGTCCAAAAAACAATGCTTGAATAATCCCAGATTCCATTGTTAAAGCCTCTCCATCCCAGATTTCTGAACTCGCAAATGCAATGACAATCTTCTATATCCACTCCTCATTTTTGCAAAAATACTTTAGAAGGAATCTTATCTAATTTCAACATCCATAGAAAACTTCTTACTTTAGGAGGTACTTTCAATTTTCATAATAAATCAAAGTTAAAATCGGGCTCCAACATCTCAACATGAATCAACAACTCTGATAATTTTTTTACTGAAAAAACCCCAGCTTTATCGTGAACCCATATTAATCTATCTTCCAGCTCTAAAGAAAGATTCACATTTTTATCACTCCCTCTATTTGCTTAATCTGGGCAGTTTCACGATCTCTTAGAGGTCTAGAAAACAAATCAGCCCATACAATCCCATCAAGAGAGCCTTCCACTGCCAACTCTGCCACCACAGCTCCTTTCCTTGCAACCACTCTGTATAATCTAGGGAACAAGTCCCTCAAAGATCTCTTTTCGCACCAAATATCTTCTCAAAACAAAGTTGTTTTACCATTTCCAATTTTCCATTTGAAATTTTCGATTCCCATCAAGATCCTAACCTCGTTTTTCTTCAAATTGTTGACAATTCCTTTCCAAATTATCGACATTCTCTTAGCGTTTTCTAACTTCAAAGCCCAGCTAAGATTTTGGCATCCATACTTAGAGCAAATTACCTTTCTCCAAAGAGCTTGCTTTTCATTTGCGAAGCGCCAACCCCATTTTGCGAACAGGGCTTTATTCTTTGCGTGAAGGTCTACGACACCCGCACCACCTCTGTTTTTTGGTAGACATATCCTCCCCCAACATACTCTTGCCATCTTCCTCTTTCCATTTTGAGTTCTCCATAGAAAACCTTTTCTTATTGTCTCAATCTTTTGAATTACTGTCTTCGGAAATTCAAAAATAGACATGAAATATAAAGGTAAAGATGACAGCACTGAATTAATTAAAACAACTCTCCCAGCAAAAGAAAGTGAATTACTCTTCCAGCCCGCGAGTTTGGTTTGAAATCTTTCCAAAACAGGCTCCCAAGTCACTATTTTTCTAGGATCCGCGCCTAGTGGAATTCCCAAATACGACAAAGGTAAGCTCCCGATTTGACAGCCACAAATTCTTGCTAATGAAGATACCAACTCCGGCTCCACACCAACTCCAACTATACAAGACTTCCCGAAATTTATGCTTAGACAAGAACAAGCTTCATAACTTCTGAGAATTCTCTTCAAATTTTGTATAAATTCCTCAACTGGTTGAATAAATAACATTGTGTCATCTGCGAATTGTAAGTGAGAAATTGATCTTTCGGGAATGATTCCCTTTATTCCTCTAAAAGTTCCTTGAAGCTCCGCCTCGACAAGCAGTAAGTGAAGTGCTTCAGTAACCATTATGAAAAGAAAAGGGGAGAGTGGATCGCCTTGTCGCAATCCCCTTTTCATTCAAAACTCCTTTGTTGGAGAACCATTCACTAGAACCGACACCTTCGGGGATGATATGCACTCACGTATCCAGCCCCTCCACTTCTCTTTAAAGCCCATTTATTCCATAATCATCTCTAGAAACTCCCATCTAATGCAATCGTATACTTTTGAGAAATCCAGTTTCAAGATCACACCACCACCCTCATTCCCACCAGTGGACATAGAATGAATTATCTCATTAGCGATAAGTATACCGTCAAAGATTTGTATCCCATGGATGAACGCACATTGGGTTTCACCTATCAACTTGTCTATCACAGTCCTTAATCTTCGCAAAAGTATTTTAGCAATGATTTTATAGACTAAACCAACTAGGCTAATTGGTCTGAAGTCTGAGATCACAGATGGATTTTTCTTCTTCGGAATAAGCGTAATAAAAGTTGAGTTCATCGAGTGCTTCAGTTTACCACTTCTATAAAAAATTTCAGCTACTTCCCGAAGATCCTCCTTCAAAATCTCCCAACAATTTTTAAAGAAGCTGATGTTAAATCCGTCAGGCCCTGGGGCTTTCGACTCATCGCAATCCCATATTGCTTCTTTAATTTCTTCCAAGGAGAATGACTTTTCCAGCATGTTGGCTTCAATGCTATTCAACTGCTGAAAGTTTAAATTAAAAATGGCCTTCCAGGATCTTTTACTGCAGGAGAAATGATTTTTAAAATGATTAAATATTCCCATCTTCAACTCACTTGGATCCCCACACCATCTACCGTTTATATTCAATCCATGAAGCATTCTTCTTTTTGCTCTAATCTTTGTCGCTTTATGAAAAAAAGTTGTATTGGAATCTCCTAAAGCCAGCCAGTTCATTCTGAATTTTTGTTTCCATAATGCTTCATGTAATTTCAACAATTCCCCAAGTTCCATTCTAAGTTCCTTCATTTTTCTAATTTTCTCTTCATCGAGGCTCTCCTCATTACATTCTTCTTCCAGTTCTTCTATCTTTCTTTCCAAACTTCTGACTTTCGAGTTAAGGTCTTGGTTTTCCTCATTGTTCCATCGCTTGAGAGCACCTTTTAATTTTCTTAATTTAACAACCAGATCGAATCTATTCCCTCCCTTAAGCACGTCATTAATCAAATCTTTGCACCCTTCCATCTTTAACCAAGCATTATAGAATTTAAATGGCCTTGGTCCCCAATCAATATTAGTACTCGATAAAAGCATAGGAGCATGGTCAGTGACCACCCTCTTAAGACCTGTTTGAACTACATCACCATAATTCGATGTCCAAAGTTCATCAAGCAGGAACCTGTCCAATCTGCTTCTTTTGTTTTGAGGTCAAAACCACGTAAATTTCTTCCTGACCATAGGAAGATCGACGAATTGCCCTTCTAAAATGAAAGCATTGAATTCTGAACATCCTATCAGCAACCCATTACAGCCAAACCTTTCGCTCCTATTCCTCACTGCATTGAAATCCCCTCTTACTATCCAAACTGCCTGATCCGAACTCTTCAATTCTAGGAGAGTCTTCCATAGAGATAATTGTTCTGATAAAACACAAGGAGAATAAACGTTCAGGATAGCCACCTTCAAATCTGAATTTTTCCAGCAACCTTTCAAATAAATAAATCTTGGTGAAACTATTGAATTTTCTAATTGAATAACAGACTTATCCCAAACAGAAACTAGACCACCCGATCTTCCTTCAGAAGGAGAAGCAATAAACGCGTAAATATCATCATACCAAATTTTGCGGATTGTCAATTCTGGAATCGACTCCAACTTTGTTTCTTGTAAGAGAAGCATGTCCACCCTCTATTCTCTAACTAAAGCCCTGATTGCCGGTAGTTTAATGACCGACCCTAACCCCTTGATATTCCACGTTACTATCTTCATCAATTTGGGCTTCTAACTGGAGAAACGCACCCCCTTTAATTCAGCTTCCTTTAGACGAGCAATATCCCACACCGCGTCTTCTTCTTCACCCACTATTTGCACCCCCAGCTTCTTAGCATATTTTAGAGACTTCCTAGCCTCACTGGTCATCAGTTCCCATCTAGCCACGAGATCTGAATCCGAAAGAGATCTGCCTGAAAGACCAGGAGAAGCCGATTCCTTCTTCTTCTTCTTCAGCTTGTTCCTACGAATTGCCCGATCACGTTTCCTCTTTTCTAAATCAGAGAGAGATTTATCCTGAAAATCCCTCAATAAGCCAAATCTTTTTTCTTTTGGTTTGAAACTATCCGACCCCAGTTCCTGAAAGAACACCATTGGATTTTCTTCATTATTTTGGGTTCCACTTCCCCCAGCTCCAATTAACGTTGACCCAAACTTCTCATAGTTGTTGTTATTTCTAGCATCTACAAGGGCTTCCCAGTTACTATCTCCAGCCCTATCTGTCGAAACAAAACCATTTGGGGTTATAAGGTTTTGACAGTCCAATGACCCCAATTTAACCTAGGCCCTGAACGATCCGTTGTCTTGGACTTGATCCAATGAAATAGAGCGACCCACGGCTATCTCACAATCATTTCTAGTTGGATCCTTCTTTTTACCCATATCACCAACCACTTCAGCCCATGTAGGGCCAACCTTCCTACTTGTTTCTTTAAAGTGACTAGGATTTTCTTCTATGATATCTTCACCTCCCAAATTATTCTCTGGCTTTCCATCGTTAGTCTGAATATTATTGTTGAGCACGCCGCCCATTAATTCTTTTTCACCCAGTTGGCTGGCAAAATCATTCTTTTGTATACTATTTTCAAGATTAGTCTCCTTCCCAATAACATCCTCATTTAATGCATCTATTTCGTTGGGGCTTTGGTCGCGTTCTTCATTCTCTGGTGACCTTCTAGTTTCCATTTCTGATGAAGAACCATAGTCACTTTTTGATATACCCGAATCATTGACTACCTTTCTTTCATTTATGCATGTGACCCGTGAAGATCTGTTATATTCTGACAGCCCAGTCTCAACAACCCTAACTTTATGGATTACATAACCCACCTCAAATTGTATTACCTCGTCTATTTTAGACTTCTGAGAAGTCGAGATTAGTATAGAGAATTTTTCTGCGTCCAGTGTATGCAGAACGTTTTCTCTTGTCGCATCCAATGAACCCCATAACTCGGCAATCCTCTTAAAATTAACCTGATTCCAACAATAAAGAGGAACCCCATATACTTCCAGCCACGTTGCTCTATCCACATACAAACCAGACTCTGACCAAGGTTCTATGGAAGCAAAGATTTCTTTCAGGTATGACCATTGTAGGTCCTCCATTATTAAAAAAGATCTTTGCCATCGATCGTAATGAGAAACTTTTTACCTCTCATTCTCAGAATCTTAATTTCGCCCAGACCCTATGCCGAAAGCTTTTCTTCAATCCTCTGAGTGTTGCTGACCGTTGCCATAGTGCCTACCAAACATCTTCTCATCTGCTATAAATCTTCATCTTCCACATGACCCACAAGCCTTTTGATCTCCATCCTAGACCGATTGTTTGGTTCACCTCCCTCATTTTCCTTTCCCTTCTTTTGGTTTTGCAAAACACCATTCTGCATCTTTTCTGAGGCTAACGTGTTTCCTGCTTCATTCTGGTCGTTCCCCAAAGATATATCACTTCCATCACTCCTCTTTCTCCAAAAGTTCTTTCTATCGGTGTTGCGAGCTAACGTCACTGAGATATGGCTTCCAAATAAGGTGAATCTATGTAGTCTTTCAATTGCTCTCATCGCATCTGCCTTCTTAGCATATCGAACAAAACCAAATCTTCTCCCGCTTTTGCTTCTTTTCCTTGGCACAAACACATCCACTATGTCTCCATGTCTTGCAAACGCAAACCACAATCCTTTCCAGTGCAATGCCGACGATATATTGTCGATGAAGAGCGTTGTTGAAGGGCTCTCCATTATTAGGGTTATCTTTATTACTTTGTCGTGTTGGTAAAGTCTTTAATTCATGCTATAATCAAATTCTTTTCAGTAATTCTTTTAGGATCAAACGATAAACACCTTAGTTGTTAAAGTCTCGTGTTGATAACGTATTGTAAATAAAATAACGAAAATAGATAATAAGAATAAAAGAACAAGAATGAAATAACAAAAAGATGAAAGAAAAAGAGAGATTTAGATTATTCTCAATATTGACATGAGTGTAGAATGCCTTGATCAAATCATCCATTTATAGGCATAATACATTAAGGATAAATATTCTATACACAGGCGATGGAAACTGAAAGTTTCTACAAGCGCCTTAGTTTTAGGGTATAAGGAGTTAGTTTAGAGTATAGGGTTTAGGGGTTTAGGTGTAGGGGGTTAAAATTTAGGGATATTTGTTTCAATTTAAGGTTTAGGGTTATAATTTAGGGTTTATATGTTAAAACCTAAATCCTCACCATATTACCCTAAAAACTAAACCCTAACCTATAAGCCTTGAATTATAACCCTAAACCTTAAATTGAAACAATTATCCCTAAATTCTAAACCCCTACACCTAAACCCCTAAACCATATACCCTAAATTAACTCATTATACCTAATACTAAGGCTGGAAACTTTCAGCCAGTATATATGATATTAATCCATACATTAAACCCTAATTAATGGAGATAATATTTCTAATGATAAAATAAATCAAATCTCCTACATAAAAATTCTTATTGTGAATATTCATAACACATATGTCATTATCTAATTGATATAATTGTTTAACAATCAACGTTAAAGAAAATAAATCAGTTGATAAAAATGAAGGTAAAATCAAATAAACAACTATAAAGTCCCATTATGAATTTGCTTCAACCTTTTACATTTTTTTAAGAATATGCTGGTGTGATGCAAGGGTAGGCATCTGTTCAATTTTCTTTTTAGTCTTTTTTTAATAAAGGCACACACAACATGTAATACTGGTGCTCGATCCCGGGTCCCAAGAGATGATGAACATCAACCTTTGCCACCAGGACACAAGGGAATGAGCAACCTTTTACATTTATTGAATAATTAAAATAATACAAATTTAAAAAATAAACTAATTTTATTTTTAATGAAATAGTTAAGTTTGTATTTACGACAACAATAAATTTATATATTATAAGTGAAATAGAGTTATATAGTTATAACAATTGATTTTGATTGTAAATGTATTTTAGTTAAAATTTATAATTTAAAAAAGAAATTGAGAGCAATTAGAGTTTATATTCGATAAACTTATCAGCTACAATTGTATACATATTTTGAAATAATAATTATATTTTTAATATAAAATTTACAGCTATTAATTTATATATTAACAAAAATGATTTAATTCGAGTTTTTACGAATAACAAATAAAAGGCTGGTTAAGGAAAACCGAAATAAAAAAGGAAATCCCACATCGGAGCGGACAGAGAGACGCCAACCTATGTCTATATAAGCCAATTCACTCCCCATTCAACCCTTGTGGAACTCTCCCTTTTGGTCTCAGCCTCTCTTTTTCCGAACCACCCCTAGTGACCATGCCATCAGGGGCTCCTCCGCCCCTTCCACCGCCACCGTCACAACAAGCTCCGCTACCACCACTTCCATCGCCACCGCCGATAAGAATCACCCGAACCAAAACACCCACCGGAGGCATACTCTTGGGCAAGTATCTATTGGGTCGTCTGTTGGGACATGGGAGCTTTGCCAAGGTTCACGAGGCTACATTAATCGACGACAGCAGCAACGTCGTGGCGGTCAAGATTATAGACAAAACGAAAACGGTCGACGCCGCCATGGAACCGAGGATCATCAGTGAAGTTTCCGCCATGCGCCGCCTGCAACATCACCCCAACATCCTTAAAATCCACGAAGTCATGGCCACAAAAACAAAGATCTATCTCGTTATGGAATTTGCCTCCGGCGGTGAACTCTTCGCCAAACTTTTACGCCGTGGCCGATTGACAGAAACGTCCGCTCGTAGGTACTTTACCCAACTCGTCTCCGCCCTCCATTTCTGTCACCAAAACGGCGTTGCCCACCGTGATGTGAAGCCGCAAAACCTCTTGCTAGACCAAAACGGCAACCTTAAAGTTTCAGACTTTGGCCTCTCGGCTCTCCCGGAACACCTAAACAACGGGCTTTTACATACGGCTTGTGGAACACCGGCTTACACGGCTCCCGAGGTTCTCCGGGGGCAAGGATACGACGGTTCCAAGGCCGATGCTTGGTCCTGTGGGGTGATTTTGTTCGTTTTGTTGGCCGGTAAATTACCCTTTGATGACAGTAATCTAGTGAGTATGTATAAGAAGATTCACCGCAGGGAGTTTGAGTTTCCATCTTGGATGTCAAAGCCAGTGAAATCCATCATCCGGCAGCTTTTAGATCCGAATCCTGACACGAGGATGAGCTTGGTGAAGCTAATGGAAACACCATGGCTTAAGAAATCTCTAACTGCGTATACATCGTCGAACAAGGAACAAGACAGCTTGTTACACGGCAGAAAGTTGAGACATGAGACGGTGTGTAATGGGGTTAATGCTTTTGACATAATAGCATTGTCTTCCGGGTTGGATTTGTCTGGTCTTTTTGAAGGAGGGAATGAAGTGAATAGGAAGGAGAAGAGGTATACGACATCAATGGAGTTGGAGGGGGTGATGGAGAGGGTAAAGGAGGCAGGGGAGAGATTGGGGTACAGAGTGGAGAAAGGGAAGAGAGGGGTGTTGGGGTTGGGGAAAGGGAGGGTGGTGCTGACTGTGGAGGCGGTGGAGATAGCGGAGTTGTTTGTTTTGGTGGACGTGAAGGTGGTGGAAGGCACGGTGGAGTTTGAGGAAGAGCGGTGGTTGGATCTAGAAGCCGGCCTTGGTGACACATTTGTTTCTTGGGATAATCATGTTGTGGGGTGATGTTTTGTTTCTTTCCTTTCTATTTTTTGGTGTTGTTGGGGTGGCTTATTCCACAGGAATCAATGTAAATGATGGAATATACAGTGATATTTAGTGATTAAATTTTAGCAGCTGGATATAAGTTTCTCTTCTAATAAAATCTCAGGTTTTGATGTTTACAAGCAGGAGAATCTCATCTCATAAACACCCCTGATATGTTTACAACAAAACATAGATCGGGCAAATATATATAAAGCAAAACTTGATTTACGCATTGCTAGATAGAACTTTCAAGCAAAACAGGGAGCTATATTAGAAAACTGTGTTTGCTCTACCAGCTTCAACCTACTAAACAAAATACATCACCTAAATAAATTGCCATGGACACTGAATTTAACTCAGCCTACCAGCTATACATCTGTGAGACGCCTGCTGAAAACTCGATTACGAAGATACAATCTAAGAATAGTCATCAACCTCATCATCATGATTTCCATCTTCATCTTCATCCATTCCAACCACAGAGGAGAGGGTGGCCATCCATGATTGCAGACCACTCTGAGCATCCTTCCTCCTTGTAACTTGCAGCCTGTTAACAGCACGCTTCGGAACTCCACATTTCACGAGAATAGATCCAAGTGATTTGAATGTACTATCATCAGGTTGAACGCAAGCATTCACCATTTCTTTAAAAATGCTAACTGCCTCCCTGAATCTCCCATCCATGGCATACAATCCGAGCACATTATTGTAACTCAACAAATCAGTTAGAAGTCCCTGTTCTCTCATCTGTCTTGCGATATGAGTGGCTTCCTCGAACCTTCCGTTCCTTTTATACATACACAGCATCATTGCATATGTAAATTCATTAGCGTCTCCATTTCGCTTTAAGTTCTCGAAAATCGCTTCTGCTTGACTAACCATAGAGCGCTCACTGTAGAGATCGATCATACAATTTGAAGAATACATGTCAGGGCGGAGGCCTGATGACTGAAGTAGTTCGTAGACTTCCTGTGCTTCTTTCAAATAACCAACTTTTGTATAAAGCTTAATCAATGAGTTGTATATAACAGCATTTCCAGGCAATCCAGCACTTTTCATTTCATTCACATACTTGGTAGCTTCTTTAACACTTCCGATATCAGCAAAAGCATTTATCAATACGCCATAGACGACAACATCAGGCTCCACCTTAGATTGAATCATTTCATTGTATATTCCTTCAGCCATTTCCAATTCCCCTAATTTCACAAAGCTTGAGATCACAGCACAATATGGAATGCAATCACTTACAAGTCCGGCTTCCTGCATCTTCTTCAGGTAGCGTTTTGCCATGTGCGGTAAGTCCGCACTAGCCAAAATTTGTATGAGAGAACTATAACCGCATTTATCTGGAACTACACCATGGCTCTGCATGCTATCAAATAGCCAACATGCTTTATCATAGCTCTTTGCTATCCCATAAGCTTTAATCATTACATTGAACTCAAGGACAGTAAGGCTCTTCCTTTCTTGGCAACAGAGAAAAATATTTTCAGCTTCAGAAACATGTCCCCTCTCCCCAAAGGCATCAATGTTGGCAGAGTATCCCTCCAAACTCATATTCCCTGCAAGGTGGAACCTCCTGAACCATAACCATGACTTTTCGAGCATCCCGGCTTCTATGTACATTCTTGTCAGAGCAGATTGTGTATATTCATCGATGTTAAGATGTCTTTCATCCATCTCCTGTATGAGGTCTTCTGCTTCGCTAACCATTTGCCTTATTGAGTATGCATACAAGAGGGTGCGATAACTCACAGGATCTGGTTCAAGGCGGGCCTCCTTCATCTTTGCAAAGTAATCCGCTGCCATATTTATATCATCGTACTTAGCATGAAGGGATATGAGAATATTATACGTTCTCGTGTCAGGAAGGCACTTAACCTCCTCCATCTTCTTCATCAGTGAAGCCACTTCTTTCAACCGTCCATGGTTACCACAAATGTGAATCATAGTATTAAAAGTAACAGTCGTCGGAACAATACCTTCTCTAAGCATGAGTTCAAATGTTTCAGAAGCCTCTCGAAGCTGCCCTGCCTTGCCGTACGTATCTATCAAAGTATTATATGTGTATGAGCTTAAATGCGAATCACTTCCCACCGCACCGGATGTTTCACTTCCATCATGCCTCAAAGATCCATTCAATGACCACTTCTTGAAAAACTCCTCAGCTTTTCGAAACTCACCGGCTTTCTTATACAACTGCACAACGATTCCCATAGTTACCTCATCAGGCTCCATCCCTTGCTTATTCATCTTCCCAAGCCAACAAAGAGCCAGTTGCTTCATCCCACCTTTACTATAAACATCAATGAGAGTACCATAAGTAGAATTAATTGGTTCGATCCCTCTAAATCTCATCTCATTCCACAACCTCTCAACACAGCCCCATTTATGAGCTTTGCCAAGAATTCTAAACATAATGTTGTAATGAATTACATTCAACTCATAACATTGTTTTCTCTTAAACCACTCAAAAATCTCTAAAGCCCTTTCCCAACTCGATTGCTCCTTCAAAATTATACTCCTTTCTTTATTACTTAACTTCTCAGCCCATGGCTTTAACGCCTCATCCAAATCCCTAACGCTATCCAAAGCTCCCAAAATCGCCGGAATACAACCTCCATAGGAAGCCCATTTCGTCGAACACTTGGCGTGCAATTTATCCTCCACAATTTTCCCACTAACAACACCAAAGTTACCTCTTTTATTGACAAATTTGAACCTTTCCCTCGGTTTTTCTCTCCCTTCTCTATCTGGGTTTTTCTCCAAAGTCTGATTGTTGCTCGGCTCAGGTTGATTGTCAAGACCCTGTTTTCGAACTCCATTGAATTTCTTGGACTCGGGAAGTCTTTGCTGCTTGCTTTTGGTGATGGGTTCGAGCTTTTCTAAAGGAGGAATTGATACTGAGACTGAAACTCCATTGATGTTGGGGGGTGAGGTTTTAGTGGAGCATAAAAGGTTGAAGCAACTGGTATCTAATTGAAGTTTTACAAACATCTTCTGATAAAAAAAATGGGATATTCCTGAAAATTTGAAGTGAAGAATCGAGGATTTCAGAACCAGAAACCATGTAACATTTTTGTTTGGGTAATGGGTTTCGGATTTGGTACAAAATATGAAGTTTTTGCTGTTAGACGATAATTAACAGCTGCAATATCTTCGGCTGTGAACTATCTAAATGGGTTTTACGTCGCCGTTTTCCATTTTTTCCTTTCTGTTTTAACTTAAATTAATAACCTAGGTTTATTATTTGATACATTATCGGGTGAAGAAATGATTACACAAATAATATTGAGATGATATCGAATGTTTTATTGTTTGCTTTGTTAGATTTTTTAACATATTTTACAAAATCAACATCAGAATTATTTGTTCAATGACAATTAGGGATGAACATTTGACTCGGTCTGACGTATTTTGACCCTAAAATATTAATTTCTTTTAGAATAAAATAGTTTTGGTCAGAGTTTAGGTTTAGAGTAAAAATACTCGACCCATTCTGAAATATTTATATAACTTTTCATATATTTTAGGAGTAATTATTATAATGCATCTCTCTTTGTATATATTTTTTCAATTACATTTTTAATGTTATAGAATAAAAATAAAAGAGAATAGAGATAATTACAACAAATAACTCTATTTATATTTTTTTCATATTATCCTCTTATTTTTAATAAAAAAATATTTTTGGTTGTTTCGGCTCAAGTAGAACTTTCTCATATGTTAGATCACAAGTTTAGGTTGGTCAAAAACTCGACTTGTGTTCACTCTTAATTGACAATATATTTGTTTAAGGGTTGACTATCCTTTAAAAATTTTGGACAAAAGTATTAAACCGGAGATATGGATCAATCAAGAGACATAACTAGATGACATATAGGCTTGTTAGACATCTATAAAGAAAGTATTAGACATGAATATCATTATCATCACCAACATAAATTATTTTATATATTCTGCAACCAATTAATTAATAATGTTTTTTTAAGTTTAACCTTGAAAATACAAAAAGACTAGGTAAACATTATTGTTACTTATATGAATACATCTATAGCCCTACCAATCCAACACTTATGGGCAATAACTTTGAGTTTGAACTACTTTGTATCATAGGCTCGTTCCATTTTATGGTCGGATTAGATTCAACTATTCTATATTTGAGAGTTAATATCTGTATTTGTTTCGAATTTATCATACATAACAATTAGAATATCTCAACATGATTATTATTTTAAGTTCTTATGAAACATTTTTAGAATGTGTTTGGCATGCAAAATGTAAAATTACGAGAAATGTTAGATTATGAAGACTTAGATTAGCTATTAACCCAAACAAGAAATGTGCATGCATGGGCATGGTGATGAGACAAAGGTTTTATATTACTTGATTTCGTGTTTAGGGTTATTTCTTGTAGAACCAATTCCCACCCTCCCCCTACGCCACCTTCAACACCAACACCAATTATAAAATTTTAATTTCATAAGCAGGTTTTATCTTACTCGGCGTCAATCATGAGACTTATGTGAGATGACATGGGCGATATAAAGTAACTTGAATTGTTGGTATGTGGTTTTCAATGTCGTAATATAAAATTATTCATAAGAAATATTATATTTGACCATACTTAATTTGTTGGAGTATATGATTAACAATTTTTAATGTAGTAGTGTGAGAATCTTTCATACCACATACTTAACACTTAACCCCACTAGCTGAAAATTCTGGCTCCGCCAGAGATGGTAAGAGTTTTTCTTATTTTAAACAGTGGTCGAGAGTTTAATCCTCGTTAAGCAGTTTTGAAATTTGTGATCAACGTCTATCCCTATATAAGCTAATAGAAGGTTGTGGATTATTCACTGCACTCACTCTAATTGATACTTTGGAAAACCAAAAAAAAAATATTAGAGTAAATGGAAATTGACAAAATATAAAGAAATTAAGTTAAAATGGGTATTTATATATTTTTGGTTGAATTTAGAAATTCTAAAAGCAAAATTAATGCCAAGTTTTTTATTTTGACCTAATTTTTCCTCTCTACTCCAATTGTGTCGCAAGGGCTCTTACCCATTTTTCTTTGATTAGCCGGCGGCGGTTTTAATTTTTATGTTGGTTACCGTCCGTCGGATTCATTAGTTACCCGCTTTTTATTTTTTTGTTTTTTATATTTTTAATAAAATTTCTGTCCTTGTGGCACGTGTTTTCTCTGTCTTTGTGGCACGCTTTTTCTTTATTTTTATGGTTCGTTTCATCTGTCGTTTTGGCATGATTTCAGCATATGTTAGCGTTCGTTTGGTGTTTTTACAATGATCTTCGCGGCGCTAGTTTCTGATTTTGATTCTGTCGGTGTTCATAGAAAGATAGATCTCCTCTCGGTTGATGGTTGTTTGCCGATGTAATCAGACCTGGGTAGCGGAGCAATCTGCCTGATAGTTTGATTCGCTCACCACTCCTTTTTCACATCGTAAAGCGTCTCGTTTGGATAGAGACAAGGAGATTCAGGAAGACTTCTGATTTTTATCGGTATGCTAATATCTATGAAAATATTTATTTTTCTTTGCATCTTTGGGTTGTTTGAGATTTTGATGTACTGGATCTTATTATTCTCCATTTTGGATGCTTTGTATTTGAGATATTTTCATGGTTATTAATAAAATTCAGTTGTTATTGTCAAAAAAATTAAAATGGGTATTTCTTATAATGCAAGTATATAGGATATGATATAGAATATAAATAATCATAAATTAAGGAAAAACTTAAAACTTTTTGCTCTAAAAACTTTAGCCGCCGCTGTTTTCTTTTGCTCCTTTTCTCTTTTAATCGCCGGCGGCGGCACCAGTTTTTATACTGGTTGTCGACCGCAGGATCTATTGTTTCTTTTGCTTTTTTTTGTTTTTAATAAATTATTCTGCTCTTGTAGCACGATTTAGTCTACCTTTTTTGTACGTATTTCTCTGTCTTTTGGCACGTTTTTTTTCTTTTTTGTTTTGATTTTGAATTAGGGTTGGATCTGACGACGCCACGACTGATCAAGATGGCGCTCCTTTCATTATGCTGCTGATCCCCCTTCTCGGACCCTTGAACCAGATTTGGATACACGAAGACGTCTACCGTTTATTCGCGATTGAGTTGTGGTAATGACCTTTTTGTCAACGTACGATCATTGTAATATGCATTTGTTAATGTTGTTTGTTGATGGTTTTACCCATCATCGTCGATTTGTGGGTGTTTGTATACGTCTTTTGCTTCGAGTCTTTGGATTAGGTTCTTACCTATTTATTTTATGGTCATATTATGATCTAGAGCCGCTAATTGTTTCTTCTAGGTTTGTATCTAGATTTAGGTGTTTGTTTACTCAGCAGTAAACTTTCATTGTAATTTCAGATATTTTCCCGTTTAATAAAATTAGTGGTATTAATTTTCAAAAATAAGAATATAAATAATCATCAATATATATAGGAGTGGATAGAATAATGAGATTAAGGCTTCAATCTGGGTGGTGGTTGGTTACAAGTTTGAGCATTAAATAAAAGGAAATGATTTTAAGTTTTTAGTTAAAGCCACCAAGTTTGACACGCAATTTTAAAGATGAAAAACGGGTCAAATCATATAGAACATCCTTGTATTATGCATTTTTAGTAAATTTAGTCCTTCAATAATCAATCATAATTTGATTATTTTTATTTTTCTATTTTAAAAACGTGTATTTTCAGTCTCAATGTTAATTTTCTTCATTAATTCCATCAAATATTATGTTGTGCCTTGCGGTAGGGATTGTTTTGCATGTATAAAAAGACAAAAAAAAAGTCGATCAACTATAAGTTAATCTAGTGGGTGAGGCACTAAATTCCTTAAGCAAGATAAACGGTTTGATTATTAACGATGTGAATGGAACAAATTACTTTGCAAGGATCTTCTCTATAATAAATCTGTACGATACTTGAGATCTTTACAAATACCGGTAGTTATAAAAAAGACAAAAAGAGTAGTATAAATTGTCTTACCATATAGAAATATCAACGTATGTATGTTATGTTACCTCGTATGTTAAAATATTAGTCGCATCAAATTATTTGATGAAATAAACAAAAATAAATAATTTCAGGACTAAAAGTAAACAATTAGAGAAGTTAATAAACTAAAAAAAATCAAGTTATATTAGAGAGACTAAACTCATGAAAAAACATAGTATGTGAATCTTTTGCACAATTTGAACTAAAAATAAATGCGAGATGTTTTGAGGAACATACAAAGATGGTCATTAAACTGTATTAAATTATCTCTTTTACTATTTAACTTTTAAAAATTATAAAATAATCATTAAAATTTATCAAAATTTGTTACAAATGAATCTTTAAAACTATCTAAATTTATCACTATTTATGTACATTATCTGGTTTGTATACGAGATTTTGGGAAAGAAATAAGTTATGAAAACGAGAGGACTTGAGTTTCAAAGTCAAAGAGGGGCAACTGTTCCCATTACTTATAATGCAGGCAATTGTTAGCTGTTACCAGTTATCTGACACGTGCTCTTTTACTATTTTGGTTTTATTTTTTAGGAAAAATAAATTTATTGTGAGGTTCCATAATGCTTCGTTCAATCCCTTTAAATACTAAAATACCCTTAATATGGGTATAGGAAAAGAAATTGGTCAAATATTTTCATTAGTTCTTTTATTATGTTCAAGTCGTGAATTTCAAATCTACAATTTTTAAATTTGTCTTAACTCGGATTGAAATTTAAAAATTTAAAAATAATGTGAACAAACTGACTAAAATTAAGTATAAAGATTAAATTCATAATTTATGCATAATACAAAGACTAATAATAAAATTTGACCAAACGAGATTTCCTATCTCAACAATCACTCGAACAAAGTAATGTGAAACTTTGAGGCGTGAGTATGTGTTGTCCAAATTAATTAGGGATAAATATTAAATTATACATTAATTTTGGTAAAAATTGTAATGTGCTACATTAACTTTAATTTTATATAATTTATACATACAATTTTGATTTAATTCAATTTTTACATATTACTAATATTGTTATCAACGTAACATCATTTCATGCTTATGTACTTCGTGCACAACTTATATTTACAAATAAAAAATAGAGAAATATATTTATCTTTTAAGATGTGTACAATGAATCAAAATTAAAGTTTCATATGTACAATTTATTAATACCATTTTCTATAACATTATATATCATGTTTATGATTTTAATAAAATTTCTCAAAACGTAAAGTTAATAATCCAATTGATTCATTAATTTCTTTCAATGACATAGTTGACATTATAGAATTTTGTTTCACGCTAATGTGGCGTGACATATATAAATATATAGTGTACCACTCTAGCTTAGCATCTACATGACCATCCCTCATTTGATTTCAATATCAACAAATTAAGGTTCTAATTCTCAAATAAAAATCGTAGATTAAAAGGATTACTCTTTACAATATTTGATCTGTATTAATGGATCAATGGATTAGATATGAAGATTATTTTTTACCTAAGTTGTTCACCAACAAATGATGTCATTCAAATGCTAGATCACTAGTATTTGACCTAGTTGGTAACCTTCTTTCTCCCATGAATTCAAATCATACAAAAAAAACACAAGAGTGGGCAAACCAGGAATTTCCTCCTTAAAAGAAGCCCAATTTTCCCCAAAAATAATAAATTAATATTCATAAATACAAAAATGGTATTTTCTTTTTATTAAAAAAAGAAGTCTAATATCCCGGTTGGCAAATTCAATGCGAAGGCGTGTTCACAATTAAAAGTTCGTTGGGTAGTTGCATCCTCCAAGCTCTTTAAGTTCCCCCCCTAAACCCCTTCCCACAAGCTGCAACTCACTAAATCTTCAGTCTTTTCCCCGGAAAATTCTACGTCGAAATCACCCAAAGTTTTCGCTTTCCTTGACTCTGATCAACTTCTGGATCTGGGTTTTGCTTGAAACTTGAAAAAAGTTCGGTTTTGCAGCAAAAAAAGATGACAGAAGAGAGTAGAAAAAGCTTGAATCCAGAACCTGTTGAGGTTCAAACAAGCTCACCATCAAGCAACTACAATCTCCCGAATTTCCTTCTTTCAGTGAGATTAAAATACGTGAAGCTCGGCTACCATTATTTAATCTCCAACGCCATGTATTTACTGCTGGTGCCCATCTTATGCATTGCTTCGGCTCATCTCTCGACGCTCACGGTCCTCGATTTCGTTCAGCTCTGGGACCAGCTCAAGTTCAATCTGGTCTCGGTCGCTCTCTGTTTAGGCCTGTTAGTTTTCCTAGCCACGCTTTACTTCACCAGCCGTCCCCGGAAAGTTTACTTGGTGGACTTCGCTTGTTACAAGCCCGAACCCGAACGGACTTGCACCAGGGAAATCTTCATGGAGAGATCTGGTTTAACCGGGAGTTTCACCGATGAGAATTTGGCTTTTCAGAAGAAGATACTCGAGAGGTCTGGTTTGGGGCAGAAGACGTACTTGCCGGAGGCGGTGATGCGCGTGCCGCCGAACCCGTGTATGGCCGAGGCGAGGAAAGAGGCCGAGGCGGTGATGTTCGGTGCCATTGATGAACTGTTGGAGAAGACCGGTGTCAAGGCTAAGGATATCGGTATCCTTGTGGTGAATTGCAGCTTGTTTAATCCGACGCCGTCGCTTTCGGCCATGATTGTTAATCGGTACAAGCTTAGAGGCAACGTTTTGAGCTATAATCTTGGTGGAATGGGTTGCAGTGCCGGGCTCATTTCTATTGACCTTGCTAAACAACTCCTGCAGGTACATGTTCAATTAGTCACATTAGAGGGTCGAAAAACCGGATTATCATATTTCATGCACTTTTGGCTATAAATGGACCATAGTTTAAGAAAATTGGGTCAAGTAGGTGAGCTACATTTAAGTATGATATGAGTACTGCTGGTGAATTTATTATGCCAACTGAGTATATTAAAAACGAAAAGATTTCGAGATTAAATTCCAGCTGTACTTATTAATTTTGGTTTGATCTAAACTCGAAATTATCTTAATGTTTAAATGTTGTGTTTCAATTGTTACAGGTTCACCCCAACTCTTATGCCTTAGTGGTTAGCATGGAGAACATTACTCTCAACTGGTACTTCGGCAATGACCGATCGATGCTCGTCTCGAACTGCTTGTTCCGTATGGGAGGTGCTGCGATCCTTCTCTCGAACAAGTCATCCGAGCGCCGCCGCTCAAAATACCAACTCATCCACACCGTACGTACTCACAAAGGAGCCGACGACAAATGCTTCAACTGCGTCTTCCAACGTGAGGACGACACAAAAAGAATCGGTGTCTCCCTCTCGAAAGACCTAATGGCCGTCGCCGGAGAAGCCCTAAAAACCAACATTACCACACTAGGACCACTAGTCCTTCCCATGTCCGAACAGCTCCTGTTTTTCATCACACTAGTCGCGAGGAAAGTCTTCAAAATGAAGATCAGGCCATACATCCCGGATTTCAAACTAGCTTTCGAGCATTTCTGCATCCATGCAGGAGGGCGAGCTGTGCTCGATGAGCTCGAGAAGAACCTCGAGCTCACTGATTGGCACATGGAGCCATCGAGGATGACACTTTACAGGTTCGGGAACACATCGAGCAGTTCCCTGTGGTACGAACTGGCCTACTCCGAAGCCAAGGGGAGGATCCGAAAAGGTGACCGGACATGGCAGATTGCATTCGGGTCAGGGTTCAAATGCAACAGTGCAGTTTGGAAAGCTTTGAGGACCATTAAACCAGCAAAGGAGAAGAGTCCATGGATTGATGAGATTGATGAATTTCCAGTTTATGTGCCTAAGGTGGCAAGTGTTTCTTCTTCTTCACAAAAAACCAATTAATTTTCATCAAATGGGAGATTTAGGGAGAGAGCATTTGATCAGTAATTATTAAACTGTGATTTATTTTTAATTTTATTTCTATACATGTGTGTTGATTTGAAGATTTATTCCAAGTTGAAGATAAAATAAAATGTTCTATATTTCATTCTTTTTCATTTGTCTAGTGTTATAAAAGCAATTGATCGATGGAATGTTGTTGTTTCACAAAAGAATTTGTTTTCCTAGTTTAGAGAAAACTCGACTCTAATAAAAAATTTGATTCGATTTGACTCCAATCATAATTCTATAACTTGACTCGATTCGAAAAAATTCAAATAAAGTTTGAGTTATAAAATAGACTCAAATAACTCAAAATGTTTAGTAATTAGTGGATTAATTTTCAAATTCGAGTTGAGTCCCTCAACTCTGCCTGATATGTGTAGATCACATATGAAAAATATGAAAAAGATATGTATCTATATCATATATAGTTATAGAAAGTCATTTTATTTTGAACCAATTAGTACCATAACATTATAAATATTTATAACTAATTTGAACAAAAACTAGAACAACTTGACTCGAATTTCAAAAACTCAATTTTACTCAACTCAAAAAAAAATCAAATAAAGTTTAAGTTATAAAATAAGACTCGTTAACTCGACAAACTCAACATTTTTTTACTTGATCGAAAACACACCCTGCATGTTATTACCAAAAGGTCTACTCCTAGTAAAAGTGGTAGAATCTAAAACAAAAATGATTCCAACATGACATTAAAAAATAATAAATGAAAGTAATATAAACGCAACATGAATATATGAACGTGTAGTAAAATATTTAAATAATTTATTAATGTAAAATAATTTTTATATATTTATAATAATAAACACGATATGCATGTAATTTTTCTCTAAATTGAATACAAAACATATAAGGTCTGTATATAGATATATATACATCTTTAAATGTATTTCTTTTTCTAGATTTCAATACGATTATAATTAAAATAACTAGGCCAGATGGTTTACTTAAGTTCGATTAAATATTCGGGAGAGCTTTGTTATTCTTGTAGTCTTACGTGACTCAATATAATTACGTCTTTGTAAAACAGATGTGTTATATTGAATAACAATTGTATATTAAAAAGATGCTTGAAAGATAGTTGTTACTATATCAAAGTGTTTGGTTGTAAAATTTGTGATAAAGTTAAAATACAAGTGTTATATATAAATGTACTCTTTTAACTTTAAAATTTTAGCTTCATATTTTCCCCTTGTTTTGATATTGATTATTATATTATTTTTTAAAGTTTATGGTTTATGGTTTGAGATTTGAGGTTTAGGATTTATGCTTCATAAGTTAAGGTTTGTGGTTTGAAGTTTAAAGTTTAGGGTTAGTGTTTAAGGTTTAAAGATTTGGGTTTTTTGGTCCATAAATTAAGGTTTAGGGTCTAGGCTTAGAGTTCATGGTTTAGGGCTTGGAGTATGTGGTTTATAATTTAGGTTTAGGATTTAGAGTTTGGAGTTCATGGGTTGTGATTTATTGTTTAGGATTTAGGATTTATGATTTAATAGTTAATGTTCAGGGTTTGGAGTTTAAAGTTTAGGGTTTGACGTTCTTTGTGTAGGGTTTAAGGTATATGGTTTTGAGTTTAGGGTTTAGGCTGAGGTTTATTATTTTTGGTTTAGAGTTTATGGTTTGATGTTTGGGGGTTTAAGGTTTAAGGTCGGGGTTAATGTTCATTGTTTAAGGTCTCGATTTAGAATTGTCCAATTGGGATCATTTTTAGGGCTTAAAGTTAACATATTTATAATGATGTAAATACGTGAAAAATAATATGTGGTTATAATTAACAAAATTTGCATAAAATTGGCGTGTTAAATAAACACCACATCTATCCCGTGATAAATATCACCCAACTTACGTATAAAATAATGTCGTATTAAATTTCACATCTGCCAAGCGCACGTATAAAAATAAGTTTTGTAATAGAAATAATACATCACGCCAGTTACAACCCAACTAAACGAGGAATTGGTCTTTATTTGTTTGACACATTTACAAACAATTTTGTTGATAAACAAAATAAAACCAGAACATAACCTGATTAAGGTTAAGAGCATAAAAAAATGATAATTCTAGAAAGAAAAGATAAGCGTTGCACCAGTCATATTAGATACTTCCTCTTTGCACAAAGAAAATCTCGACGGTCCATTATAGGAAAGGTTTATGGGAAGTAGTCAAAACACGAACTACATGAAATCCCTAAAATCGACAACTACCTTTTACCTATATTCTAAAAAAACGACGATCTGTTATAAACTACATCAGCAAACAACCCAAAAGGGATCAAACACTACGTGACCGCCGATAAACACAAATTAGAAACAAGTGTTGTGAGGGTCACCGTACCGAACAACAAAAGCCTTCAAAAATAACCATAAAAGTGTGCCATGTGGCAGAGACGTACCATAAGGCAGAAAAACGTGTCACAAAAATAGAGAAAGTGCAACAAAACGTGAAAAGAAAAAATAAAATAAATAAATAAACGGCTAAAATATGAATTATTGGCGATCGACAACTAATACATAAATTAATGTCGTCATTGATTAAACAAAGAAAAATAATGGAAAAACAAGGTGCTATAGTCGAAAGAAAAATATAAATAGTCTTTATTTAGAGGAAAATTCTTCAACGTGCGACGAACACCGCTGAATACCACTAATGTTGAACACTGTTGAACACTATTAAATTAATTAATAATTATTTAAAATTTCAAGGACTCATCATACAATTAATAATTATTTTAAAAAATTCAGTTAAATTATTTTTATATATTATTTTAACATTATTTTAATTTGACCCTATTCTTTATAAAAAAATAATTTAACCCTCAATCTAAAACCCTAAACTATTAAACCTTAAACCCTTAAACTCTTAAACTTATACCCTCATTATTTAAATAATTTAACCCTTAACCCTTAACCCTTAACCCTCAACCTAAAACCCTAAACTATTAAACCTTAAACCCTTAAACCCTTAAACATATACTCTCATTATTTAAAAATTTTAACCCTTAACCCTCAACATAAAACCCTAAACTATTAACCCTCAACCTATACCCTCATTATTTAAAAAATTTATATCATTGACACTCTTTATCACATTAGTTATACTCTCTGCCAATATAATAAACCGCATACTAATCTATAACTTTTTCTACTGAATTGAATCGATAGTACTTTTCTAATTGGAACCATTGAAGAGACGGCGGTTTCCGGTAACGATTCGAAATTGATCATTGTTGATGCTCCAAGAATCCTAGTGTTGGTGAATCCATCAACCATTGAAAGCAATACAATATTTTCTTTGAAATCATGGTCATGAAAGTAGACACATTAATGTTAAGTAATTAGAGTTGGAAATGGATGTTGCAGAACCTACAAGGCAGCAATGTAGTTGGTTGGTTTCTTCGCATTTTATTCATTAAATAATTTTTAATTTAACCCTATTTAAAGTTTAAGGTTTAATAGTTTAGAGTTTTAGGTTGAGGGTTAAGGATTAAATTTTTTAAATAATGAGAGTATATGTTTAAGAGTTTAAGGGTTTGAAGTTTAATAGTTTAGAGTTTTAGGTTGAGGGTTAAGGGTTAATTTTTTTTATAAAGAATATGGTCATATTGAAATAATATTTAAATAATAAGGGTTCAATAGAAATACAGAAATAGGTGAGGTACTAAATATATGGTTTACCCTTATTAAAAAATAAAATTTTAATATATATATATATAATTTAATTGAATTTTTAAAGTAATTATTAATTATTTAATGGGTCCTTGAAATTTTAAATCTTTATTAATTAATTTAATGGTGTTCAGCAATGTTCAGCATTAGTGGTGTTTAGCGGCGTTCGTCGCACGTGGTAGACTCATCCTTATTTAGATGTTAAAATAGATAGGTACAGTATTTTTGTGATTAGAAAATTCCTAAACAGTCAAAATAAATAAAATTGAAATCAAAATGTTATTATCCTTATTTTTGCATAAATGTCAAAATGATAAATTTGGGCTTCTAGTCCAAACTTTTCGAGAATGAAGTCTTTGTCCACCGATCGGGTGGCTCACCCGATTCAGGCCGGGCTTAGGTAATCTTAAACTTCGGGCTAGTTTGGTTCAATCTAACTTCTATTAAAATAATAAGAGATATTTTAATTTTAATTTAACTATAAAATGTAAATATTAACATCAAAATATTTTAATTTAAACCCTAAATTAAATAATGAATATCGCTTGAGTCGAGATTTTATAATAGAGCACAACTCGTAAAACGTTATATTAAAAATTGGAATGTAAATTAGATCATCAATAAAAAGTACAATAAAAATACTTAAACTATATGATAATTTAAATTTTTTAAAGTTACGATTACACCCTGCCAACCCTTTGTTCCATCATGTATCCATTGTGTTTTTTCAATAATCGGGTGTGATTATATGACAGTATTTATTCTTTTACTCTTAATTATTTGAAACCAAACACATACAATGCAAACAAGCTGTTTGAACTCAATTTCTTAAGAATAACAACACTCTCTTTTTCACGTGAACACACCAATTTCATCAATTATATTTTTATTAGTGGGTATTGGTGGCGAAAGCCAACCAACTGCATTTAAGCGACTTTGGAATCAAAACAAGGGAAAATGACAAATTAAAACACAGAAAAAAGTGTGGGATTCACATAATTGATGTAAAATTTATTAAAGAGTTTGATTTGTATGTATATATATGCATATTCAACTATCTACAATATAAACATACAAAAAAGAAAGGGAAAGAAAAAAAAGGAAAAAAATTAAAGGAAAGGGTCCAAAGAAGGACCACATGTCACCAATATAGAAGACTCTATAATCATATTTGATACAAATGTAAATAACATTAATTTTACACACTTTTCTAATTTTAAAATTTTATCAACTGGTGTGCACACAACAAACGAAAAAGAAAATCAAACAAGCAAAAAACAAGAAATTTAACGAGGTTCAACAGTGTGCTTACGTCCTCGGGGAGTAAAGAGCGGCTATTTTTTTATTCAATCGATGGTCCTTAGGTTACAAATAACACATCTATTTATAGACTTGAATACATGGTCACCAAGAAACCTTATTCAATAAGATCTCCTACTTAAAATAAATTTCTACTCATATAAGTAACCCTACCCAGTATAATTACAAAGATACCTCGTACCGTACCGCGGGGCTTCGCCCTCGCAGACCCAACCCACTTAATCCGAGCCTACCGAAAACTCGAGTACTCATTTGATGGACAAATGCTCTCGCTCCGTTCCAGCATCTATCCTTTTAAAGTATATGAGCCATACTTAACAAATCTCCACCTTGGCGAATATCATGCCCCTTAAAGATAAATCTAGAGTCTCTCACACATCAAAGTGGGTTGGGCTATCATGCTTCTCTAGCATTTGCAAACATTCAAAAATCGGGAGATTGTTTGTTGTTTCTTTAAGCGCCAAGATACAAGAGCTGAACCAAGGAAAACACAAAAGCTAGTAACTGACTTTCTTGAATCAGGGCAGGAAGCCCAATCAGAGTCACAAAATGCATAAATTTTTATAGCATTATTGACAGGAAAGAAAATCCCTTGTCCAGGGGTGCCCTAAAGATATTTAAAAATCCTATGGGCAGCTTGCAAGTGAATATCAGTAGGGGCTGAAATAAATTGAGAAAGTTGGTGGACAGCAAAACAAATAGTGTAACCCCCTCGTCCCGGTCCGGACGTTTGACCGGTTCGAGTAGGCTACACGGGGAAAACCGATGTGAAACCCGTTAAGGTCCCACCTCGGTTAACAACCTTAGAAAATTTCTTTTATTTATATCTTGTCTAAATGCATTATTATGTCCTATGTGAAACACGACAGCGGAAACACAACAATGTAACAACGACCATCCAAAACAACACTTTAAAACAGCCCATCTATCTTTTTAAAGCAGGCCGTATCGATACACCTGCAGAGGGTATTGATACGCCTTGACCAAGTCAACTGCCACAAGTCAACTCAGGGAGACCGTATCGATACAGCCCTTGGGCGTATCGATACACCCTCTTCGGTCAACATCTCACAGTCAACGATACGAAATTGTACCGATACGCCTAGAGCCCGTACCGATACGCCAAAGTCTCACCAAAATCTCAGATTTCCAGTGAGTTTTGGGCGTATCGATACACCCCCGCGTATCGATACGATAGGCCAAACTTGAGTCCCAAAGTGTAGGACCGTATCGGTACGGCCCTTGGGCGTACCGATACGCCCTGCACTACAATACCCAAATTTGCAGCAAAACGACTTCAAACTCGACTCTAGATGCGATTTACGACTCCCCTAGCCACAAACAACATACGTACAACCTTTAGCAACCAAAATAGCAGCATACGAGACATTACAACGAACAAGGAGCAAACATACAAAGGAATTCATACAATTACCCAAAGAGAGGCTTACAAAGCATTTAAGATTCATGCCAAAGAGCCAACAAACACAAGCATCCAAGATAAGCATGTAAGCATGGTTTACAAATCAAAACATGGCATCAACAAGCCTAACCAACATAAACATACATCAAAGCTCAAATCAACAACACCCATCCCATTGCTTGACTATTACAATCTTTCAATTTAAAGTTCATACTTGAGCTAACCAAAAGCGACACTTGGAGGCCTTTCCTCGCCCTTGCTACCCACAAGCTACTGATTTGCATTGTCGAACAAAAAGAAGCGTAAGCATAAAAGCTTAGTGAGGGCAAGCTCATAAAACAAATCTCGACAATGCAGGGTCCAAGCACGAGCAACAACTAAGGTAAAATGCATGATCTTACCTCTGATCCGTGGGAGCCAAAATATACATGATGCATGAACATATAATCAATCTTATGCCATGATTAACAACTCATAAGCCCAACGCACGAAGATACATATATCAATGTATTAACGACAACATATATCAATCCATATTGGCACACACCTCAAATCATAATGGCACATATATAAGTCTCATATTGGCACCTAGCTATGACTCGAATACACGGATAACACGTTGGAACTCACATCCAACAACAAGCATTACCTTACGGCGGGATTACACTCATTACCGTTTCTCGCGGAGGGGATTCCACTCATCCTCACACCCCGTCGATGGGATTCCACTCATCACCGACTAATATATAAAGATTTCCGGGCGAACCCGTACTCCATCTTGATGACCACCGTCACCAAGACCACGCGCGAATTTGACTCTCGTGTGCACACTAACATCCTAATGATCGATCATTGTACCCAAGCATACTAGTGCCAATATTAAACACAATTCATAACCTTTCACAACATCATTTCATAACAACTTTCGTGCTTAGCACATACCCACCATGATCACTATCATGCATACTTCACAATCCAAACCACATGCATAACAATGCATCAAACCATGCCTCAACATCATGTATAACACAATATACATAATTACCATAAACACAAATAAACAAGAGGCATAACAAGCAATTAGAAGTTCAACCAAAAGTTTCTAACTAAAGCTTGAGATTAGGCTACCACTCTAATCTCAACTCTAGGTGGGTTTACCAAGCCCAACCTAGGTCCACATGCTTGATCCAATATTTAAAAATCATTTAAAAATAATAACCACTCACCGACCACTCCATTTAGCACAAGCCGACTAGCCTACCAAGCATCCAAGTCCGTATTCGAGCCCGAAGCTTCTCCATTGTTTCCTCTTGCTTCTAACCATTCAAAAAACAATACATTAACCTCAAAATCAACCACAAACCCAAAGTTTAACACCAATACACAAATCCACTACAATTCTCACAATTCAAAGCCAAATTCATTCTCCAAATTCTCATTTTCGTACTTCCACAAGAACCCAGCAAAAATCAGCAATACAATCATCCAATGCACTCTTAAACATGTTCAAAACACTACCCAAACATAGTATAACCATCAGCCAACAAATCCTCACCCAAAACAGCCCCAAAACCTTACCAAGCACACTCCAAAACCCCCCATTAAACCTAAATCCGAAAATCAAGTTAAAACAATGTAAAAATCTAGTATGTTGGACCTCTTGGGTTAATATTAACTTATTTATTAACAAGGAATCAAAAACTCAAGCAATGGATGGTAAAGTTTGCATCTTTTTCTTCCAAAACCCAAAAATACAAAACTCTAAATAATGAATTTTTATAAAAACTAAAAGTTTGGGAAGAAAGAGGAAGTTGAGGACAAAAAGAATTTGTTGTTACCTTTGCAAGAGCTCCAAAAATGAAGGTAAGATTTGATGGAAAAGCAAAATGGGAGGAGGGGGGAGTTCACGTTCAAAGAAAATAGAGGGGGAAGAAGATGGTGAAAATGGATCTTGCTTTTGTCTTATTTTATTGGGCTATTCAAAAATCTCCAATATTACAACTTTGCCATTAATGAGATGGCTATTTCATTAATTCTAAAATTCATGGGATTTGATTTCCAAATCAATTTAAGTCCAACATAAAATGTTTGTTTTGAAAATACGAAGCCCAAATATTAATTTATTACTTTAATTATGAAGTCGAGACCCGAAACATCATTTTAATATTATTTTCACCCGACCCCTAAACCCGGGTGTTACAAATAGCATGTCTCGTGTTTGTTAAATACAATAGCTTCCCTATTAACCTTCGATAAGAAGTAATGCCTAACAAGGGAATTCCTTCATGTTTAGAAAGTTTAGCCTTGACAAGTAAAAGAGTTAAAACATGTTTTGAATTCAAAAAATCAGTTTCTTCGAGTAAGTCTAAAGTGTACTTCCTTTGGCACAAATTAATACCCTTTTCAGACCAAGCTACCTCAAGACCCAAAAAATACTTTAATTGTCCTAAATTTTTAATCTTAAAGCAATCATGCAAATAGTCCTTAATAGAAGCTATTTCATGCTCGTTGGGACTAGCCAAGACTATATCATCAACATAACCTGCAAGGGTAATGAAAGTATTACCTGATCCTTTTACAAAAAGGGGAGTGTCTACAGAAGCTTGCTTAAAACCTTGTTGAATCAGTGCTGAGGTTAGCCTCTCATTCCACTGCCTACTGGCTTGCTTAAGACCATATAGGCTCTTTGTTAATTTGCAAACAAGACCGGGCTTATCAGGTTTAAAACCAGGAGGTAAGTCCATATAGACTTCCTCATTCAAAAAAAAAACATGCAATAATGCATTATTAATGTTTAACTGATGCAAAAACCATTTTTAGAAGATACAACAGCTAATAATGTCCTAATAGTTGTTATTCGATCAACTGGACTAAATGTATCTAAAAAATCTACCCCAGATTGTTGTGTGTAGCCTTTCGCTACAAGTTGTACCTTATATCTCTCTAAAGTGCCATCAGACTTCAATTTGGTTTTAAAAACCCATTTACAACCTATTGTTTTCTTTCTTGGAGGGAGAGGAACAAGTTCCCATGTTTTATTAACTTCTAAAGCCTTAATTTCATCAGCTATTGTATTTTTCCAACACTCATGTTTTATGGCTTGACTATAAGATTTAGGTTCAACAAGAATATCAATGTTATTAACATATGCATCATAAACATTAGATAAACCATCATAGCAAACAACACTATTAATGTTATGTGTCGATGTTCTAGATCCTGGAATAATAACCTCATAATCCCTAAACTTAGAAGGTATACAAGCAGCCCTGCGTGGTCTTGAAACAGATGGAATAGGGTGTTGAACTAATTGAGAATGAACAGGTTGTTGAACATGCTGAGAATCTAGAACCTGCTTAACTAATTCAAAAGGCTTAGAAGTTTGAACTGGTTTAGAATTAACTAAAATATTCTGAATAGGTTGTGAAACAGAACTGTCTGGAAGAATTTCAAAGTAAGTGTCATCCATAAACACTTCATCAGCAGAAACATCATTATCATAAGTAGAAAGAATAATTTTATTGACAGTTGTAAAGTGTTCAGAAGTTCTATATTTCATGCACATTCTATCTCATATTATTGTTGTTTATAAGTACATTTTAAACATAATTAGGTCATGCATCGCATAAATGCAATATTCTTTGTTTTGCCATGCTTTTATTGAATATTTGTTATTTAGTGAAGTAAAATGTTGTTTTAGTGTAGATATAATTTTATAGGGCTAAAAGCTGACATGGGAAGGATAGACCAGAGGAGAGGATGCTGAGGCAGCAGACGAGGGCAGCAAAGTGAGCCCAGTGCCGCCCATTGTCGCCCAGGGCAGCAAACTGAGGAGTTGAAGAATTGGAGTGCGATCGACAAAGCAGAAAATCCTGATTCTAACGGTGCCGATCACGCAATTTTCTAACTCCTGGAGCAGCAGACAAAGCCGCCGGAGGAGAAGAACGAGCTTACTTGCGAGCTAAGGAAAACGAGATAAAGTCCACATTCAACACAAAGAAGTCAGAGTTTAAAGTCACATTAAATGTGGAAAGCTACTTTTGAGGACTTCTACTTTAATGAGGACTTAACCTAGTTATTTTTGTCTATAAATACTCATTGTACTCCTAGTTTAAATCATCTTAGGTTTTCTATAGACTTTGCTAGTGTTCTTTGCTGCTGTCATGTTCTAGACTCCACTTGGGTTAGGGTTATGTTGTAAATTAGTTGTGAAACGATTGTTTTAGGATTTAAGTTGTTTTCTTTAATAAAATATTCCAAGTTTGCTTAATCTTTGCACTTCATTCTTTCAATTAGTCTACACCAGTCAGTTGAGAGAATCCATTTGTCGGGCACGAAAGCATAAGGCTCACGAAAGGGTTAAGTACGGTCACAACGTGCTGAGGCGTGACTAACTTAGTTCCTAACTAGTTCACAAGTTTCAGCGGCTAAAAGGGATCACCAACCGATTTGACTAGCCTGTGTTAGGTTTACGCTGAGATTGCTAGGTATTGCCTACGTCACGCTAGCTTTCGAGCATCCTTGCCTAGAAATAGGAAGGGTCACTGTCGACTATCCCGTCGAACTTGAAGTATCTGCCAGATCTGCCGCCGAGACTTATTTTCGTTCCACCTGTCGAGACAGCAAAAGTTGCAAGGGTAGTGACCCGCTGCGGCCGCGTGACAGGGTCGCAGTCTGTCGTCCGCCATACCCACCGAGGCATCATATCGTGGCAGCACGAAACAAGTCAGACCTTTTACAACGCAGTTTTCACACTAAGGAGCAGCATAACCCTATCTGTTCTATCAACCTGATTCACCTCCTTTATTTGTGTTTTCAATTACTTTTCATCTCAACAAACAATTCACTTGTGTTTTTATTTTACCTATTGTATGGACACTACAAAACGAACCAAGCTGTCCAATCCTCGTCGGATTTGACATTTTTTATACTATAACTTGGCAGGAGTGTGCACTTGCGCTCTCACAAAAAGGGAACACATACACGCCCTACAACAATCTTGGTGGGTTTAAAAAGAAAATTAGATTCTGAAAAAAAACACATCTTTAGATATAAAGACAGGCCTGGTATTAACATCATAGAGTTTATAACCTTTTATGTGTTTAGGAAAACCTATGAAAATACATTTAACAGCTCTTGGATCCATTTTGGTTCTAGGCTTAGGCAACACTGAAGTAAAAGCAGTGCATCCAAAAATCTTTAAATGACCTAATTTAGGAAGTGATATTAATTAAGTATGCAACATGAATAACACAATCAATCTAGAAAAATAAAGGTAAATCAGCTTGTATCCTAAATGTTCGAGCAACTGACAAAAGATGTTGATGCTTTCTCTCGACAACACTATTTTTTGTGGAGTATATGTGCATGAATTTTGATGCACAATTCCCTTAGAATTGAAAAAAATCAGTTAGTGCAAACTCCTTTGCATTATCAGACCTAACACATTTTATTTTCTTTGAAAATTGTGTTTCTACAAGATGATAAAAACTAATAAGTATGTCCCTAACTTCAGATTTAATTTTCATTGGATAAATCCAAACATATCTACTATTGTCATCTACAATTGTTAAGAAATAAAGGTGACCATAGATACTCTTAACCGAGAAAGGGTCCCGCACATCAACGTGAATTAAATAAAAAAATAGATTCAGAGACAATATTACTAATAGAAAGGGTAAACGCTTCTGTTTAGCTAAATGACAAACATCACATTCAAAAGTATTAGGAAAAAAAGAAATTTCTTTATTTATATCAGCAAAACACCTCATTCTTTTCATAGAGGGGTGGCCTAACCTAGAATGCCAAAGTCTAAAGGATTCAATAGAAGAAATACAAACAGTAGATGAAGAGACATAATTACTTGAAGCAGAAGGTGCTGAAATACAATTCGAAACATGATTACTTGAGGCAGAAGTAACAAGTTGATACAGACCACTGACATTTTTAGCTAAACTAATCATCCTCCAAGTGGACATGTCTTAGATAGAACAAAAGTCAAAAGAAAACAAACAAACAATAGAACTCCTAGTCAATTGAGATATAGAAATGATATTAATTACAAAACCAAAAATGTAAAAAAAAACATTGTTTAAAACCAAAGATTCATTTATCTTAACAATGCCCACATGACTCACCCTATCTAAGGAATTATTAGGTAGCCTAATGAACTTATCTATTACTGAATGATAAGAATTAAAAAGATTTAGATCATTGCAAATGTGATCTGTTGTTCCAGAGTCTAATATTCCTGACACATTAGAATTAAAAATATAATTTGAACAACAAACAGAAAAATTATTACCAAAATTATTACCTCCATCAACAGCAGGAACATCAAAAGCAGAGAAAATTGCATTGACCTTTGAATCAATATTACCAGTAGAATTCTGAATACCAGGAGGATTCTGAACCGAGATATTTCTCTCTTGCAACATGCTCAGCAAATCATATTGTTGCTTAGTAAAAACAACAGGAGAACCATATTCCTGGGCATTCTTGTTAGTATCAAAGGATCCCTCAAAAGGCAGTCTTGAATTTCTTACTTGATTCACCCTAGGTTGACTACGATTTTTATATCCTGGTGGAAATTTGTGCTTTTTATAGTACTTTTCAACTGTATGACAATACATACCACAAAAGACACAAAAAGGCCTTTTTGGCAGAATTCGAATTACTGAATTTTTTACTGACATTTCTATTATCTGACTTAGTATTTTCAGAAACTTTCCCAAAAACCCTATATGTTAACAAAATATTTGATTTAGTAATAATAGACATAAGAGACCTCTCATGTTGAATCAATACGGTAAAAGCATCACTAACTGAAGGAGTGGGTTTCATCATCAATAGTTGAGACTTAGGCACAAAAAAGTTTCATTCAATCCACGAAGAAATCGAATCAAAAAATCTTGATTACGATATTTTATTGCAGAACAACTACAAGATTTCAATGGTCTAAAATTGTAAATTTTATCCTAAAGAACTTTCAATTGCGTATAATACGTTGTGACAGAAGCATTACCTTGCTGACAAGGATAAAATTCTTGGAGTAAATCTGAAACGCGTACCAGATCTCCCTGGTTGAATCGATCGAATAAATATTTTCACAAATCATAAGCAGTGTCGAACCACAAAACACTCTGAGTAATCTCCGGTGTTATGGCACGTTGCAACCAGGAAAGTACAAAATTATTGCACTTTATCCAAGCTTTGTACTTGGGCGAATCTTTACCGGGTTCTTGAATGGAACCATCTACAAAACTTCATTTATTTTTGGAGATGAGAGACATCTTCATACTCTGAGCTTAACTGTGATAATTTGCTCCATCAAGCAGAGAAGAAGTGAGAACTAAAGCTGAGTTTTCGTTGGGATGGATATAATACTCTCCGGAGGGATCGTCGTTGCGGAAGGAGCGGCCGTCGGCAGAGGAAGAACGATCAGCGTACGAGGAATCAACTGATACCATGTTGAAACCTTAGGGTTTTTTTATTTTAAAATTGGGAACGCGAGAGAGAAAGAAAGAATTGGAAAAATTTTATTATTATTGAAAAAGAGTAAAGTAAAATTAGTTTTTACAATATAAAATATTACTTATATAATATTAACTAAAAAAACACTTAATCATTTCTTTAACTTATTTAACAACTAAGCTCTATTACAATCATAGGTTAGTTTATCAAATGAAGTGTTAGGTATTTTAAATAATGTTAAAGGTTTAAGTTATAGTGTTTTGAATAAAATAAACTAAATTAAAAGTGTCGTATCTATCATAAATCTTTATAGTATGCACATCTGAATTAGTCGAATGATCAATTATTATTTTCTTTAGGTCATCTAAGTGGGAAGAGCAAGCGAATTGTAGGTGAGGGGTTCCTTTCGTAGATACGTATTATTATTATTATTATTATTATTATTATTATTATTATTATTATTATTATTATTATTATTATTATTATTATTATTATTATTATTATTATTATTCAACTTGGGCAATTTGCTTTGATTATTTTCCTTCGTGATGAAGACAAGAAAAAGAAAATTAAAATAATCGATAGGTCTAATAATCAATTAGTCTAAAAGGATAAAATATTAATTTTTTAAATGATATATTAAATTTAAAAATTGGTATTCTAAGGGATATAAATTGAGTTCGAAGAGTGACCGACCTCTATAAGTAATCTCCATAATATTGATCTAAATTAATTAATATTATAGAATTTACATACAAACTGTTATAAAAATAAAAGAAATAAATTAAACTCTAATTCTAAAATCAAAACCTAGATTTATATAAATGAATGTTTACACAATTTATATATCAAAATATTTATATATATATATATATATATATATATATATTAAATATGCTAATGTGATTACATGATAGTTTCTTAACTTTTGATAGGGCACACATATTGTGCATATTATAATCGAACTCATATCACCTAGATGAAACATGTCATCTTTTACCACCAGGACCAGTCTACGAATTAAAAAAAATCATATATACTTACATTTTCCTAAAATATATATATATATATATATATATTATGAACCCGATTTTGACTTCTTGATTTTGTTGAAATGAGTTTAAGTGTGAACCATCTGCAGGCCATGGAGATTGGAGACAGTCAAATACTCAAATTCAAGAATAATTCAACCTTCAACCAATGAAAGTAACGCACGTGAAAAGAAATCATTTTCACAGCAGCCGAAGAAAAAACTCGTACGTGCACCTATTTTTTTTTTATTAAATAGAGAGTTACTATATTTCTATACCGATATTCAAACACATATAATATCAAACAATATGAGCATTCTTAGCTACTAGGTCAATTAGTGGATCTCGTTCGTGCGTGCACCTAATTTAGCATGAAGTAACCAAACAAATATATTAGTTGAGTTAAAATTATATAGAATTCAATTAGTTTTACATTAATTCATGTCTATTGGATGGGTGAAATGGATCATGGATGGAATGAGATTATTAAACACTCCTCTTTTTGCTCTCTTAATTTTTTTTCAACTTTTAATCTCATCAATCTATTTCACCCACCCAATGACCATAAATTAGTGTAAAACTCATTCATTCACCAAAAATTATCGGTATACTTATCAATTGGTTGATTTAACAGGACAAGACATTAGATTTCTTAAGTAAGATTAGAAGATCAAATCCTAGTGTTGTGGATAAAACAAACTGGATTAAGAGGGTCATCTCTCTAACGAGTCTTCATTGTTTTCGATCCATATTACTTCATCGATAAATTAAACACCAATATTATATGGAAAATATCTTTTAAACTTTAAAAATGATCCATTTTTACTTAAAAAACTAGTTATGGATTTTAGTATGGGTAATTATTCTATAAAATAACGGTGAAAAAAAATACAATTACCTTAATTTTAGGGTTTAGGGATTTAGTTTATGGTGTAGTGTTTATTGGTTTAAATTCAAAATTTTAGAATTTAGAGACTATGGTCGAAATTTAAAGTTTATTGTTAGAATCTAGTGTTTGTAAATTAAAACTTAAATCTCTAACCATATTATCTTAAACCTTATATTCTAACTATTACACCTAAATTTTAAGCTCATAAAGACTAAACCATTAAACCTTAAAACTACAACACTTATAAAAACGTTTTTTCACCGTCAACGTATTAAATATAAATCCTTTTTAGTATTCCAATAAATAAATTTAAAAACTACTTATACGATAAGTGTGTAAATTCTAGTAATTTCACTAGTCCCTTAAAATAGAGATTATTATATTTCACTAGTCGACTTTGACATTTAAGAAATAATAAATATGTTATTGGATGAGTCTATCACGTGCGACGAACACCGACGAACACCACTAATGATGAACACCGCTGAACACTATTAAATTAATTAATAAAGATTTAAAATTTCAAGGACTCATCATACAATTAATAATTATTTTAAAAATTCAATTAAATTATTTTTTATATATATTAAAATTTTATTTTTTTAATAAGGGTAAACTATATATTTAGTACCTCACTTATCTTTGTATTTCTATTGAACCCTCATTATTTAAATATTATTTCAATTTGACCATATTCTTTATAAAAAAATAATTTAACCCTTAACCCTTAACCATCAACCTAAAACCCTAAACTATTAAACCTTAAACTCTTAAACCTATACCCTAAACCATATACCATTAAAAAATAATTTCACGATTCAATTCGATTCAATGAACTGTTGAATTCTCCTAAAAAATTCAATTAAGTTATTTTTTATATATATCAAAATTAATAAAACTCAAATCTCATAGAATTAACACTATCATCTTATTTGAGATGAAGAGGCCATCACAATTAATAAAGAAAAGTCGCACCAGATTTGATTGTTTTCTAGGGATTTTTTATTTGTTTGTTTGATTGGTTAACTTCTATTTTGCGACGATACATTAATAAAGAAAAATCGTTAACCATTCAGATTAAATATGAACTAAATGCTTTCTGATTTTGCTAATGGCTGTTGAGTTTAAATATGGCTATTAAATTAATTATGATTAATTGTGATGGCCTCTTCATCTCAAATAAGATGATAGTGTTAATTCTTGGAGATTTGAGTTTAATTAATTTTGATATATATAAAAAATAATTTAATTGAATTTTTTAGGAGAATTCAACAATTCATTGAATTGAATTGAATCGATGATGGTGAAATTATTTTTAAAGGTATATGGTTTAGGGTATAGGTTTAAGAGTTTAAGGTTTAATAGTTTAGGGTTTTAGGTTGAAGGTTAAGGGTTAAATCATTTTTATAAAGAATAGGGTCAAATTGAAATAATATTTAAATAATGAGGGTTCAATAGAAATACAAAAATAAGTGAGGTACTAAATATATAGTTTACCCTTATTAAAAAAATAAAATTTTAATATATATAAAAATAATTTAATTGAATTTTTAAAAATAATTATTAATTGTATGATGAGTTCTTGAAATTTTAAATCTTTATTAATTAATTTAATAATGTTCAGCGGTGTTCATCACTAGTGGTATTCGTCGGTGTTCGTCGCACGTTGTAGAATTTTTCTATGTTATTTTATCTATATTTTAGAAACATTATAAAATCAATAGAATATTAAATTTAAAAAATAATGAACCACACTAATTGGATTTAGACTATTCATTTTCAAAAAATATATATATAAAAAGAATCATTTAAAAAATATTGTCTCAAACTATTCAAAAAAAAAATCTCAATATCCTCTTTTTATGCTCGAAGATTTAGACATCACGAGGCTCTGCTTTGGCTTTCATATGCCGTCATAAACAAATGCCTCGTTCTGCATTTTAAAATATAATTAAAACTGAAATCCAATATCCTAAAAAGATGAGAAAAACAATTTAAAAGTAGAAAAAGAAGAAGAAAAGGAATAAAGTTGCATACTCCATTGTTCCCCTCTCATGAAACAGTACCTACCAAAATTGCACATAAATAGTTGAAAAGGGGGAATCATAAAAATTACCATCAATGTTTGCTACGATGTTTATTTTTTTAATAATCTAAAAGTTATTATAATATTGTATCTGTTTATACAGATTTTTAAGTATTTGACAATGTATACACATTTTGTAAACAAAACAACTGAATTCGAGTCTTCTATGATGAACATCATCCACTTATTCACTAAGACAACTTGTTGGGTTCTGCTTGAGTGTTTATTGATATAGGATAAAATGTTAAAAATTAATTCTATGTTCCTTAAACGACTTAGTTAAACTCAAATTTTATAAGGTAGTAAATATACAAAATATTCGATGAATTATTTGTGAACTTCGTGTATATTATCTGTTTGTTATGTTCGTTTATAAAATAAATGAGATTGAATAAAAGTGTATTCAGTTCATATATATTTATGAACATAGTTATTTATTATTTTATTTTATTTAAATTTAATGTTTCAATAGAAATAAAATATTTATTTATTTATTTATAATATAACCATAAACATTTGTTAGCAAATGTAAATTAAACTTTTATATAAAAAATACGAATCAAACTTGAATAATAAACAAATATACATAAATAGAGGTTTCTTCACTCAAAATTCTTAGATTTACAAATCTAAAATCTTGTAAATGGATTATATATTACTTTCATTGAAGATACGAACTGGTTTAATTTTTTTTTTTGATGAAACGAACTGGTTTAATTTTAAATATGATAAAAATTTATATAACCATCAAATACCGGTCTTGAATGAAAGAAGAAAGAAAAAAACTTCTCATGTTTTTCTATTTTTTTTTATAAAAGTCACTAAATTTTTATTAAATTTATAAAAAAATACAATTACAATGCATCCAAAAGAATAAAATTTGGATTAAACAACCCAAAAAATTCTTTCAACCCAAAAACAAAAAAAAAAGAAAAGTTTTATAGAAATAAGCATACCAACAAAAATTTATAGCCTCCTGAATCTCCTTGTCTCTGTCCAAACGAGATGCGTAAAGAAAGAATAAGTTGTGCGCGATCCAAACTGTCAAGCAAAATGTACCGCTACTCAAAAATAATTTCATCGGCAAACAACCATCAACCGAGTGGAGATATAACTTTTCAAGTGACCACCGACAAAAACATAAATAAAAAACTAGCGCCGATTGAATATCTGTGCAAACAACAATCGATTGCTAGGGTATGCTGAAACATGCCACAAAGACAGATGAATCAAACCATAAAATAAAAAACAAAGAGATGTCACAAAGACAGAAAAAAAACGTGTCAGGACAAAGAAAAAAATCCTATTAAAATATAAAAAATAAAAAAACTAATAGATCTGATGATCGACAATCAATATTAAAATTAATTGCCGGCTACTGATCAAAGGAATTGATTAAAGTAGAGACATACTAGAATTAAAGAAATTTTAGCAATAAAGATCGACTAGGGTTGAAGGAGAGCCGCTAAAGTTACATTGTTCATGTTTTTCTAATTTTCATACGTTTAATATATATATATAATTTTCTGTATCTAATTATTTTAATCTAAATTGAGTGGTAAGCCTTTCAATTTAATTTACTAGGTTGAAATTCGAATTCTTAATTTTATGTATTATCTCACTAAATTATTATGATGGATAAAAAATACAATTTTTTTAATATCACAATATATTTTTTAGCAAAATTATTTTTTTATTACAAACGGTGATAGATTTTTTTTGTTCTAACAACGGTGGTAGATTTACTGTCTCTCACAACGAGAAAATTGATAAAAAAAAAAGGATTATACGATATATCTATGTTTATTAACTTTTTTAATCCGGTGAAAATTGTAACAAAATTCTTTTATGGTTTCTCTTTGAAAAGAGAAGCCAAACCGGTGACGATCTTCGTTCCTCTCTCTACACTCTTCGGTTTGACCGCCGGCGGCTGCCACGTAGTCACCGATAACCCCTCATCGCCGGTAACTTCCTCCGACGAGGCTGTTTTTTCCTCGCCGAAAATCAAGTCCAGCTCTCCGAAATCATCGGAATCGATTGTTTCCATGACATCGGCTTTGGCCGAAACGTCGTCGGGTTGGGAAGAGGCTCTGGTGAATTGAGAGAGCCATTTGGCTCGCATGTACTCGACTTTTCTCCAAGGAGGCAGGTGCATTCCTTTGTTTTTCAAGCTCTGTTTAGCCGCTTCCGATACGATCGAAACAATCCGGTCGAGTCGGTCCGGTTTTCCGACGAAAATGAACGGCAGCGATTGGACGATTGCTTTGTAGGTCCCGGTTGATCGCGCCATTTCAAATTCCGATCTGAAATCAACGTCGATCAACATTCTCCCCTCTTCCACAAAAACCACATCTATATACTCATAATCACCTAAAATTTAAACATAAACAAAAACAAAACAAAATTAAAGAATAATTAAATTTAAATTCCGTATAGAGATTGCATTTTCAATTTTGGAAGAATCTAGAACGGAGAGGCGTTACCGGCGGGGAAAGATGGAGATTTGTCCCATTTTGATTTGCAAATTGAAGAGTTATAGCCAAGCGAAAGTAAGCCGTCGGTCAAGATCTTCCTCAAATCGTCTTTCCGTTTACAGTTTTTGTTCTTTTCAACGATCATCGCCGTGTCAGCTAAGAGGTTTCTCTCGACGACGGTGGCGCATTGTACCAGACTCTGTTTTTTTATAAAGACAAAAAAATCCAAAAATTTCAACATTTTTTTTGTTAAATCGTAGTATTGAATATAAAGGAAAATAGATCTGACATTTCTTTGAATTTTCTTTTTAAGAAAGGTTTACCTTCAGTGTTTCGCCAGCATCGACAGGAGATGATCCGCCGCTGGTCGACTCGCCGAACAAATCAAACTCGTCATCGGAGCTGTCGTTGCTATTTCCGTTGAAGCAATTACAGCGGTTACGGCCGTATTTAGCTGGTGGCGGTTGCTTGTCGTAGTGGCTATCTTCGATGAAATTTTGAACCATTTTATCCAAACAAATCGAGCTCGGCTCGAACTCGGTCGCTCCATCTTTGTTGCTGAACTGAGTTTCACCAATACTCGGCTTATCCGCTGCTGATGTTCGCAGAACGCTCGGAAACGGCCGGTCAAAGATTCTTTTAAGAAGAGATTTAAGAACCGGCTTCACCGGTTCTGCTCGAGCCGGAGCAGTTTCTTTCTCCGCCCGTGAATCGATGTCGATCGGCTGAACCTTCATCGGAAAAAAGGTTAGAGCTTCTCTTTCTTTCTCAATCTCTCCCTAAAACCCTGCTTCTGTGTGTTTAGTACTAATCAAAATCTTGAAAACTTAAAAAACTCAGCTAAAAAAATCTAATCAACAAACGAGTCTGATTTCATCTGCATGTACATCCAAAAAGTTGTTGAACCTCCCAAAAAAAACTGTCCGAAAAACTAATTTCAAAATTTTAACCCAAAAAAAGGATTCGTGCACATTTATTAGCCAAAAACTTAAGAAGCTGCTATAGCAGAAAAGGTGCTAGGTTGTTTCGTGAAAGACATGGCGACGGTGATCGGAGATGCGAGTATAGAGAAATGATAGAAAATAACTGTTCGCCGGAATATGCATTTTTCCGGAAACGGTGAATAGGAGCTGGAGGATTACAGGAAGATTTTTTTTTCGTTTATGATGATGATGAAGATAGGAAGAATGAAGGGGAAAGGTAATCTGGCTGTGGCTTTTTCTAGTAGAGAAGTCGAAATTTTTATTTTTATTTTATTTTTCTGAGGAGAAGGCTGACTTGGACTTAGTAATCCACCTTGTGTCCGACGTGGCATTGTTTATCCTTAATGACGTGGATAAATTTGTTTTGACACGCTACAGAAAAGTGAAATTATTGTGT
Source organism: Hibiscus trionum (assembly GCA_030270665.1). Classification (NCBI taxonomy): domain Eukaryota; kingdom Viridiplantae; phylum Streptophyta; class Magnoliopsida; order Malvales; family Malvaceae; genus Hibiscus; species Hibiscus trionum. The sequence continues at coordinate 76,472,335 of BSYR01000010.1, read as the reverse complement.
TGTCCTTTGCCCACTGTCCCACGATTTTCGGTGATATTGGGAATTGTGGCTGTTACCGGTGGAAATGAGGCGGGGGGTAAATTTGAAATTTAACGAGATAAAACGTGCAGGGTAAGAAAGAAAATGGGGGGATTGGAGTTTTAGATTGTGAGTGCGGTGGATTGTGTTGAGAGGTGTGGGCCTATCATTTTACGACACGTACTCTGCTGCCAGAGGATCGAATTTACCGTGAGTTTTGACCGTCTGATCACGATCATTTTTCTTTTGTTGATGATCAGTCTGCGTGGGGACATATATATATTTGTCGAATCACAAGTATGTTACCCATCTGCCGTCATATCGAAATTTACAGAGTCTTAATATAAGAGCTATCACCTTAATTTTATTTTTTTCCTATATATGCTCACTCCTTGTTATTCTAGTCGTAAAAATTGATGTAATTTATTCAGGTAATTCGAATTCGAGCACTAATTTTGCACGATATGTGTACTTTATTAAAAAGACTAAGAAAATTGAACATATGTCACCATTATATCACACCAGCATATTCAAATTTTTTTATATATAATATTATAATTCTAACATTTGACCTTGCTTAAAAGACTTAATGTCTCATCTAATTAGACCAACTAATTGTTGATGTGATATATCCTTTTTAATGCCAAAGAAATAATCATATAGCGGTAAGCGAGAGCGATTCAAAACTTTAAAAAGATTTACTCTTAAATTAAACTTGAGTCCAAGAAAACTCAAAATCCATGAGTATAATATCATTTTGTTTTCTCATACGATTTTATCATTAGTCAAAACTATTTTATTTTATTTACAAATATTTAATTTAACTCATTTTAAAATCCTCCTTTTTTGAGAGTATTGGACTATCACTCTTATTGTACATATCCGGAACCACTTCTAACGTTAAGTATATAAAATATTCATGAAACACATATTAGATACATATGGTTGTTTATAAAGTAATGAAGTAAGATTAAATTCATATTTGAGATTAATTTTTTACATGACACTATTAAATAATGTCGTGTGATATTCTCTTAAAACGTCACGTTATCAATTTAAATGAAAAAACATATAAAATAAAAGTGGACACAATTAAAAAATTAGGAAAAATATAAAAAAATATATATCAAATACGTAAAGTAAACCAATGACATACTTTGATGGTAATTTTATAATTGAGCCTAAATTTAACGACATACGCAGCTTTCCCCTTTATTATCGCCTCTATATCTCGCAAGCTAAATAGGTTGCCTTCTAGAGACTAGAATTAGTGTAGGCAAAATTATTTAGTTTTTTTTACCTCAGTGGTTAAGGGAACAATTGTTGTTTCTAGAAGTTACGGGTTTGAGCACCAATAGCTGCAGCAGGGTGATTGAGCGTTCATTGTCAAATAGTTGAGAGTATATTTAGAACAAATACTAATTGTAATCACTTTAGCTTTCATAAAAAAAAATAACACGCACATATTTTATAGATAAATTATTTGAACTCGAGATTTCTATGAATAATAATATTATTTAATTAAATTATTGTTTTGGTGTTGCTTTTTTTAGAATTTCACATTAATTTTAAAACCAATTCGAATTAATATTTTTCGTTTTTTTTTTGCAAAGAATATTTTTCATGAAATTGAGGTGTACTTGTACCACGGAAGAGAAAAATATTGTTTCAGTTACATCAAATAAATAGAAACCAAGGTGTATAATTTGCATGATTATACCGACTTTGTTATGTTTTCTTTGGTAAGAACACTAAATAAAATACTTTGTTAATCTAATAATTTGACACGTTTAGTAAATAGTAAGATTATTGGGTGTAAGTTGTCTATGATTGTGGTGTTTTAAATTTTTAATTACAATCATTACTGTAGCCCTAATAACATACATAATTTTGCATCCATACCTTTCTCTATTTAGACGTTTAGCTTTTATGGACTGTCATGCTTTAATCATAGTTTAGGAATAATATGATAATTATATATAGATTTTTATGCAATTGAAATTTCACTTGAAAAAAGTGGTCCAAATTGTAAAAAGAAGAAAGTCTAAAGATTGGTCACATGGATATTGGGGTAGGAAAGGTACGATTTGATAATGATAGGTGACTCAAATTGGAAATAACTTAGTTGAATTTTTGTTAAAATAGGATGGAAATAAATATTGACTCAAATACCTATTGTTTTTATATAATTAATACGCGTCACATTTAGGTTACGAGTGAAGGTTTTATTATATATAATATATTTAAAATTTAGAATAAAAAAATATTGATCTAGTCTTAGTCCGGCTGGTGCTATATTTATTGTAACATATAAGAGGATGTGAATTTAAGCTTACTTTAAATATGTATATCTTTTAAATTATGAGTAAGGAGAGAGATCAATAATAATTTAATCACATTTTCAAAGAAAATTTAAAGACAAAAAAATAGCATTCCCATCGTTTTATATTTTTATTTGTATTTTAATTTTTATTGGTTGGTGATTTAAAACTTTATGTTTTCTAAATTAGTTGGTGATATAAAACATAGTCAAAGATTTTAAATACTAATAAATTTCATAACTAATTAATTAATATTAATACTATATATAATAAATCAAATGCAATATGCATGTTTTTTTTTTTGAATATGCTGGTGCGATGCAAGGGTAACATCTGTTCAATTTTCTTAGTCTTTTCAAAGACGGCACACACAGCATGGCATAACTGGTGCTCGAACCCGGGTCCCAAGGGATGATAAACATCTACCTTTGCCACCAGGACACAAGGGGATGAGCAATGCAATATGCATGTTGATGGTAGAGTATAAGTGTGAACCGTGAATTGAAAATCTATAACTGTATAACATACCAAAATTGTTAAGTGCTACATTAATAATATTATTAAGATTTGAAAATTATTTTTTTGGATAAATAAGATTTGAATTTTTTATAATACATGTTCATTTTATGGTTCATATTCGGGATTTGTGGTTCTCTTTACCGACAATAACATCTCTAAAATTTGAACACGAGTTCTCCCTTAAGAAAGTAATGTGACTTGTCATTGCACTCAACAATTTTTAGTAATCGAACCTATTTTTTAACCCATCAATATTTATTTTAAATAAAATTATTCTAAAAGTTTTTTAACCCCTTAAGAGAGCAAAGTGTTGGGTAAAGTTTTTTACCCTCCATATTTGTACTTTAAAAACTAAAAGTTTAAATTTCTAGATGCAGAGGTGTTGATCATAAATTTTAAATCTTACAAACTAAACTTATAAACCTTAAATTTTAATCTTAGACCATGTGTTCTAAATTTTACAAACTAAATCTCTAAACCTTAAATCTTAAAATTAATAACTAACCTATAAAACAGAAAGAATTGTGTAGTTTATAACATGTGTATTGGATAAATTTTCTTAAAAACACCGATTAATGTAATAGATGAACCAATAAAACTAGAAGGAAAAGTTATATCGATTTAACCACGGGTCCGATTTTAATCGAGAAATGGATAAAAAGAGTAAAGAGGAATGGGGAAATGGATAGAAAGAGTTAGAATCAAGACTCTTTGGTTACAACACTTCAAGTGTACGCTTGTCTGGTCATTATAATTTATATTGAATGTTGTGTTTATAAAAGGCACCCAATTAAGACATGGCATTATTTAGTGTACAACTTATCTTCTTCTTTTTCCTTTTCATTTTATTTATTACAGAGAATGGAGATTATTCTATTTGTTGGTGAATGAGATAATTAGAGGGTAAAAGATACAATTAAGTGGAGTACAACTACAATACATGGGACTTTTAAAATTAGCTTGAGATCTATCATAGATTCAAATATATTTTAATTATTAATCCGTTTGATAGTGCATTCTAATTAAAAATTTGAGTCGTAATTATAAAGTAAAAACATATCAAACCGTAAAAATGTTAAATTATAAGGATTTAAAACAATCAAAATCATTAATAACTCTTTTAAAATATTCATTAGAACAAATTCAACGTCTAATTCTCTACGCTTTGTTGATCCAAAACTATTACAACTCCATATGATTTTTAAATTCCCAAAACACGCGTAAAATCATTCACCACAAGTTTTTGCTAATCTCTAAATGGAATTTTCTAAATGTGGTGGTTAAATGATTGTGTTAGAAAATACTCAAATGGTTCATAAAAAACTCAAATTGATACTTTATTGTTATTAAGTTCATGAATCCAAGCAAAACTGCCCCTAAAAAGGTGAGAGTGGAAAGAAATAGAATGATTTTATTGGATAATAAACGTCATCTATATTTAAGATTATTATCAGAAATGTTAACTATAATTAGGGATGACCAAATTATTCGAAACTGGTCAATTCTGACCTAACACGATTCTATAAAGTTAGTTTTTTAAAAATATAAGGTTCAAGTCAGGTCAAATTTTGTGGAGAATAAAATCAGATTGAGTTTAGATTTAATGTGAGAAATACCCAATTTGAGATAATAGTATAATTTTCCCTCTTTATATTTAGGGATAATTGTTATACTCTCTTTTTATTTTTTCAATTACCTCCCTATTTTGTTGAATAAAAAATAAGTTTTTTATGTGTCGGTCGGAGGCTGTTTTAACCCAAATTTCGGGTCGTGTTTGAGTGGAAGCTTTTAATTTTTGGGTTAAGTTCATGTCGAAAAAAAAACTCAGCTCGACTCGAGCCGATCCATGATCATCCCTAACCGCAACTTTATTTGTAGGATTAAAAATTTACATTGTTAGTATACAAATTGTACAAGTAGGATTTTCAAAAAAAAAAAAGTATCATTTATGTCTGTTTTACCATTCATAAAAATAATTCCTCTAGGGATTTCGTAATAATACCATCTCCTATGTTCAAATTTAACTTTTTTGTCTTGTGAATACAATGTAATGTGTCTTACTATTATATTCAACACCGTCGATATTGCATAGTATGATAATTCCTTTATGTTAATTAATGTGAAGCCTTTTGGTATGCATATATAACTTTTGAAAGTTGTAGGGCTATTGCGAACAAAATCCCTATATTCAAGGGCAAGCAAAGGATGATAAAAAAGTTTGAAAAACCAGACTGTAGTTTCCCACTTTCCTCAAGACTCAAATGGGGACAAACCTAATGTTTCAACCTTTTTTCTTCATTTATGCTCCAAAATGTTTCATACATTAGAAACATGTCATTAATCCATTAGTTTTGTGTTTGGTTTTAAGCATAATGTTGGGATTTTTCATGTGTCAAAGACTCTTTTATTTCACTTTAGTGGAACTTCTTTTTGCATGATGTATGTTGATATTATTGAATCTCTTAAAACAACAAATACCATGATTTTCCTCACTTTAGCAAACAAAAAAGAAAGAAAGAGAGAACCCTTCTTTTTAGCTTTTGGGAACTCAAATGCTTTTAATCAATGCCTATTGATATTATTAGATATAGAATGATCAAAATTTTAGGCTTTTTTTTAATTGATTTTAGTGGTTTGATTGATCGGTTTTATGATGTTGTCATGTGCATATTGACATGTTTTCTAAGCTCGTTTGTAGAGTTTTTTTATTATATATTATAGGCTTAAAACACTTTCTCTCCTAAATTTTACATGTTTTCCCCACTTTTGCTCCTTAAAGTATTCGTCGTTACTCATTTCACCCCAAAAAATTAACACCGTTAAAAAAACTGTATTGACCAATCAAAACGCGTCACATCATTTTCTTTCTTTATTTTTAATTTTAAAATAAAATAAAAACATTAAACCACACCCTAAATTTACCCAAATACCCTCGTCTTCTTCCCTAAACCCCAACCCGTCTTCTTCCCCAAACCCCATTTCCCATTTCATTTGTCTCTAACCCCATTTCCCCCAAACCTTTTTGTTCATTTCCCCTCCCATTTTTCTGAGAAAATTAAAGTAAATTGTGATAAAATGCTTGTGATTGATTGAATGATTGGTCACTAATTTTGGGTTTCCAATTTGTTCGATTTTAGCATCGATTTTTTTTAGTAAATCTGGTTTGAACGGTGGTCGGAGCGTTATTTAGTTGCCGATAATGGTTGCATGTGGCCGTGATTCATGGTAAAGTTGAAGAGGGTCTGAGTTTGGTTAGATCTAGATCCTAGGGCGGGTGAAGAATGTGTGAAGCTTGATGTGTTTGGGAATAGATTTTAGCAAAGGAAGATGAACGAGTAGTTGTTTTTAGTGTTATAGAAGTTTTGATATTTGGAAACAAGAAATAGTTGGTGATTTGGTGTTTAACTGGATCGTAGAGTAGGTAAAAGGATGAATATTGTTTGTGTTCTTGGATTTTTTTCCTGACTTTGATCGTGAAAAACAAATAAAATTAGTGGAAGAGTTATTTTTCGAGATCAAAGTTTTGGGGTTAAAATATGAAAATTGAGGGTTAAAATCAGAGAAATGGGATTGGAGATGAATGAAATGGGAAATAAGATTTGGGAAGAAGATGAGGGTATTTGGATAAATTTAGAGTATAATTTAATATATTTATTTAATATTTATTTTATTTTAAAATTCAAAAATAAATAAAGAAAATGACATGATATGTTCTTATTGGTCAAAAAATTTATTTTTTAACGGTGTTAATTTTTGGGGTAATATGAGTAACGACGAATATTTTGGTGGGCAAAACGTTGTTTAGGGGGCAAGTTGAAAAAATAGGTAAAGTTTAGCGGAAAAAGTGTTTTAAGCCATATTCTACTCTTAATATATTAAGTAATTATTTTTCTTGAGTGATGAAATACATATAATTACAATATTCATAATTATAAACACATATTTATTTAAATATTTTGGTGTGATTAGAAGGTAATATATGTTATTTACTCTTCGTCTTTGAAAATGTAGACGCATCATGTAAACAAGCTGCTTAAATCTGTGCATCCAAAAGATAACACACTCATTTTTTCACTATAACCACTCAATTAGTTTATAAATATATATGTATTTGATGTTCTCGTGTGGTAATAAATTTGAAATCCTTATAAATATATGATTTTCTAACATCTTTAAATATTTCTTTACATAACATGTGCATTTCATTATTGTTATTTATAAAAACAAATTTAATTCAAAAATTCAAATTCATCTTTCAAAACATAAATAAATTCTCATGGGCAAAGAAAGACTACATTCTCATGGGCATGGCCTACCTTCATAATTAAAGGTTAGGTCTTGATTTTTCCATAAACTTATCTCATTAACTCCCATAAGTTGCTTTATATCCTTACTAATATGTACTCTAATCATTTTAATCATTTCCTACCATCAATATTTGACCCTAATTTGTGATGATTGATGTTGGTCATAGTTATATGAGTATATTGATCATATTTATAATCGCGTTGGTTTTTTTAAATAGTCTCAATGTGATTATACGGTAGTATTTGTTTATATATTCTTAATTCTTTAACAATGCACACATACCTTACAAATAAAGTATAATCACGTTCGTTAATTGTACAAATTGAATCTAGTTATAATTATTAAAATATATTGATTTTAATTAAACCTATTCAATTACATTGGAAATATAAGATATCTAGTACTATTAATAGAAATAAATTATCGATACATTGGTTTTCTTAAATTATAAAGATAGCATTTGGAATTTTTTTTTTGAAAGTTATATATTAGTAATAATAACCGACAAGTGCCTCGTTAAAAAATCTTCTTAACTTAAATGGAGAAAAAAAAGTACGACAAGTCAATGAGTAAAGCAGACTATACATGACACATAAATTACATACAACTTGTATTTTGAAGCAGCCAGGGAAAGCCTAAAAACCATAAGCAAAACGAGTTTTGTACTCCTGAACCATAATTCAGTCAGGATGTGCCCAACTCTAGGTAAGGAAATGAGAGTATTTTTTTTTGACCAAAGGGAACTTATATTACCGAAAGATTACATGAACAAGAGTTCAGGTGGGAAAATATCAGGGGTCCACGTCATCTGACCCTGCTGATTTTTCGCAAACTTGGCAAGCCAATCGGCTACCTAATTACATATTCTAGGAGCAAATTCGAAGCAACAAAACAAGAAGGATTGCACAGTCCTCTTGATGTCGTCCTCAATCGCCGAAGTCTCCCAGTCAATGGTAGATTCTAACTTGATTCGCTGGATTACTGCTCGGTTATCCGCTTCAACAATGATATTGTTGTAGCCATGTCGTTTCGCCATCATGACTCCCAGCCTGATAGCAAGGGCTTCCGCCACTGAAACACTCGGAGTGATGCAAGGTGCAGAGAATCCATAAAGTAGGGATCCTGAGCTGTCCTGAACAATTGCTGCTAGAGAGCCCTTTCCGGTGATTCGATCAAAAGCCGCGTCACAGTTAACTTTAAACGTATCCGGAGGAGGTGGTACCCATTGCCTTACTTCCTTCCCATTCCTCGGTTTCTCCGGTTCTTTGATACTCGCAGCTTGGGAGAACTCCATGAAACTGCAATCTGCTCTTAACCACACCTCTTAAGGAGAGTCCTTTCTCCCTTCGAAGACCAGCGCGTTCCTCGATTTCCATATAGACCAGAGCAGGAAGGCGATGTGCGCACAACCGTCTTCGAATTGTGCTGAGGACTTGAGCTCATTAATCTTGTACCACCACTTAGGAAAACCCAGAAAGCCACTATCCGAAGGAGAATAGCTGAAGTTAGAGGCTTTCCAGATTGCTTGTGTGAACGGGCATAGAAACAAGATATGTTCCACTGATTCCCCCAAGCACCCACAACGGGGACACAGGTCAGGTTCTCTTAGCAAGCCGTGCAGACGGGCTTTCAAGGCACTCTTTGACGGCACAATGTTATGGCACAGACGCCACAGAAAGGACCGAATTTTGGAGGGTACTCCCAGCTTCCAAATAGAGTTCTACAGTTCCTTCTTGGACCTGGGATCGTCGCTTGGTGAAGGATTAGCAGAAGACCGTGATCTTTCCTCCAGAAACCTGTACCCTGATTTAGCCGTGTATTCTCCGTTCTTATCTCCAGCCCAAATGTAGGAGTCCTGTATATCGGGACCACCAATCGGCACTTTCAGAATCGCCTTGGCCTCTTCCGGAGAAAACAGATTGTAGATCTTTTGTTCATCCCACGTTCTTTGGTCCAAGTTCAACAGGGAGCTGACCGAGAGCGATGAGACTGGTGATGGGCTAGGAGCTGAGGGTTTGTAGTTCGGGAGCTGAGGTACCCAATTATCAAACCAGGTGGAGATGCTCCTTCCATTACCAACTCTCCACAGGGCTCCATTCTTTATAATTTTGATTCCTTCGCGAATTCCTGACCAGGCCTAGGAGGGGTTTGAGCATTTGAGGGTGTCAAAGATATTGCCATTGGGGAAATAGATCCCCAGGAGAACTTGAGCAAGGAAGGAATCTGGTTCTCTTATCACTTTCCATGTAAGTTTGGTGACGAGGGCTTTGTTGAAAGTTCTAAGATCTCGGAAGCCCATTCCACATTGGTCCTTTGGTCTGCAGAGATATTTCCAGTTGATCCAGTGAAGACTTCTTTCTTTCTCAGCACAGTTGTTCCACCAAAAATTAGCAATCATTGAGCTGATCTCATCACAGAAGGTAACCGGCAGGAGAAAGCATTGCATAATATAAGTAGGAATTGCTTGAGCCACTGCTTTGATGAGAACTTCTTTCCCTGCGATGTTTAAGAATCTTGCTTTCCACCCCATAAGCCTGTTCTGAACACGTTCTTTAATATAGGCCAGAGCTTCTTTTTTGCTCCTTCCCCAAAAGGATGGAAGCCCAAGGTATCTTGCGTCTTCTTCCATTATACAGAACCCCAGCACATTTTTAAGGTGGTCCTTATTGCAGGTGCTCAAATTTGGGGAGAAGAAGACCGACGATTTCTGAACGCTTACAGTCTGACCTGTAGCCGACTGGAACACCCGGAGGATATGTAAAATGCCTTCACAGTTCTCAACGTTGGCATCTGAGAAAACAAGACAGTCGTCCGCAAACAAGAGATGGCTAAGAACTGGGCACCTCCGTTTGATCCTGAGTCCCTGGAATTTATGCTCCCCACTCTCCTTTTCAATGATCCACGATAAAATGCTGGATATGAGCGTGAAAAGGAAAGGTGATAACGGATCTCCCTGTCTCAATCCTCTCCCTGATTTGAACTCACCTGTGCGTTCACCATTCAACACAAGTGAGAAAGAAACTGAAGTGATACAGGTCATGACTTTGTTGATCCACCACTCACAGAATCCCATCTTTTCCATAACAAACTGTAAAAGATCCCAATCAACTTTGTCATAGGCTTTTTCTAGATCAATCTTAAGGGCCATTCTTCCTTTTTTTCCTTTCCTTGTCCGCTTTATCGCATGAAAGGCTTCATTGGCCAGAATAATGTTGTCGTGGATTGACCTACCTTTCACAAATGCAGATTGGTAATGTGGGATGATCTCGGGGAGAATAGGCTTCAGTCTAGATGCCAGAATTTTGGTGATTACCTTCATTGAGAATTTGCATAAACTGATAGGCCTTAGATGTGACACTTCAGTTGGGTTCGGCTTCTTTGGGATTAGCACGATATTAGTTTTGTTGAGTTCCGGGTCCAGGTCACCATATCTGAAGAAATTTGATACCATACTGATAAGGTCATCCTTCACAGTTTCCTAGAAGGTCTGATAAAAGCATCCTGGAAAGCCGTCAGGCCCCGGGGCTTTAGTCGCTCCCATGTCAAACACCGCCCTTTTAATCTCCTCTTCCCCCACTTCTTTGCTGAGATCATCATTCATAGTTTGAGTAATTAAGCTGGGAATATAGTCTCTAAGGCTACGAAAGTTGACCGAAGGGTTCCGCGTGAAGACTTTCTGAAAGTGGTGGAGAAGATGGTCAGCAATTTCCGCCGTATCTTCCAGCCAAACTCCATCTTCTTTTTTAATTCTGACAATAGAGTTAGTTCTCCGATGCTGAAGGGTAGTAGCATGAAAGAACTTTGTATTTCTATCTCCCCATTTCAACCAGTTGATTCTAGACCGTTGGTGCCAGTATCTCTCTTCGCTCTCCCATTCCTTGTCAATCTGTTTTTTGAGCCCGTTATATTCTTCCAGTTCCACTTCAGTGAGTTTTCTTCCTTGGAGCTGTGAGATTCTAGTCATCAGCCTATGCTTTTTTTTTTTCATGTTTTGCTTTCATCTTTTCTTTATTCCACTTGACTAGGGCTGTTTTGGTGCTGCGGATCTTCCTTTTGAATCTGGAACTCACTCTTTCCCCAGGAGAGATATTCCATCCTTTTGATATAGTTTGGGAGCATTCCTCATCCAGCATCTACTTGGTTTCGAACTTGAAATCTTTCTTATGTGCCTTGGGAATCCCTTTTGTGAACAGAACTATTGGAACATGATCTGAGGCGATGGCCACCTCCATTATACTTAGAGCTTTTGGAAAATTAAGGCTCCATTTCGCTGAGCATAAAATACGGTCGAGCTTTTCAAGGATGGACTGCTCCCCGCTTCTCTGGTTGAACCAAGTAAACTTTCCTCCTTTAATAGGCATTTCAATTAAGCATGAGGCATTGACAAACTCCTCGTACCATTTAGAGTCAATTGAATTCACCGGGTTCCCTCCTTCTTTTTCCTCCTGTCGAGCCACAATGTTAGAATCACCCATGATCACCCATTTATCCTGAACGGAGTCTCTGAACGTTGAGAGTCCTTCCCAGAACTCCTTACGTTCTTCGCGATACGGGGGGCCATATATGAAGGTGTTGAACCAAGATTCACCATCTTGTAACGAAATCTTTGTGTCAATGTAGTTTCTGTCATATCGCAGAATATTAATGTTTACTTCCCCTAACCACCAAAGAGCTAGACCTCCAGCTATCCCCTGTGGTTCCATATAGAAAGAGTGCTCCATTTTCATTTTCATTCTGATCTTCTCCAAGTATCTTTTTTTCTGTTTCGTTTCACTGAGGAAGATGATTGTAGGTTTGATTTTAAAGATTGAATCCCGTAGAGCCCTGACAGTCTCCTTTGTTCCCAAGCCTCGCACATTCCATGCCAAAATCGCCATAAAAATAATTTTTCCTTCACCTCCACACAACAAGAACCACCGCACTTTGAAAGAAGAAATAGTAGACAAAAACCCCGGATCACTGGGGCAATTCCCCGGCCGTTTCGGGGCTGTTTCAACCCAAACAACCTGTCAATAGAGTTAAACAAGCAAACGAGCGGCAAGGCCACTCCTAGAACCAACAATGACAACCACACACCAAAAAACCAGACAATCAACCAAATTCTCAGAACGGGATAGTCCACCAGAAATGGGGTGCATATACGGGGGAAGAGGGGGATTGAGCAACCAAAAGTGAGGAGAGATTGCGGGGAAGAAAAGGTACGAGCAACAAGAGGTTGGGAGGATCAGGCATATATGGGTGAAGGGGAGAAAAACCAGAACCTGTGAGGCTCCTTGCCTATACCGTCGTTGAATTCAACCGCGGATTCTCCGATTACCAGCAGCAGTATCAATGCGCTTCGGTTCTGAAAAAGCAGCTCAAGATCCCTCCGATACGACCCAATCTTCTCACCTTGCACTCCAGATTTCCTTGAAGCAAGCCACAGCCGAGGTCGTTCACTCCAACTTCCGGCAGCGGACAGACACGGGACGGGGAAACACCTGCCCACGTCGCTGGAACTGATCTCAACAGCAGGGTTGAGGAATCAAATCACCCGGTTGAGTCTTCGCGGAAAAGTGGGTTGAAAGGGAAAAATTGGGTGCGCGTGGGGCGCGTTCAATGAAGGAAGAAAACTATTTACGCCTAAGGAAATGAGAGTAGAATCAAGCTCATGCCCTGTATTTTAATCTTTGATTATCTAACAGAAGGGAGGAGATATGTAAATATCACATTTGGCCAACTTGTTTGCGAATTGCGGTGACGTTAGCTTCCCTAGTTACAGCTCCAACAAAACTCTGAACTAATGTTCAAACACTCCACAATTGCCGAATTTGGATGAGCAAACCAATCAACCAACACACTGCAATCTGTCTCATCTCGAATCACAGAACAAAATGCAGCCTCTTTCAAAGTCAGCAACTCAGCTGAATATACCAATTGATTTGGAGAACATCATTTCTCAAAATACCACCCAAAGTCTGAAATAACTCCGGATTTGATATCCTTGGAAATTTATTTTTTTATTTAAAAAAGATAATATTGCGTAATTGGATGGTGAATTTGTAACTCAACTACTCTAAACCAAACCAATACATTTCCAACCCACCACATTTTAATTTAAAACAACCAATCAATTATGAAAATTAATAATAAATAAAATATTGTGGATAGAAAAAAATAACCTTCTAACTTTCTTAAAGAAATGGATTTAGTAAAATACGTAATATGTTAATGTCATGATATCAATTGCCAAACTTTGGTCACCATCCTAATTAAACTTATATATGTGTGCGGATAGATTCACTTATCCACTATTATTATATTCATATGATTTATAGTTTTAAAATCTTGTTGTTGTATTTTATATTTTATTTATTTATTTTGTTCCTTAATCTTCTTACAATCATACATTAAATTTAGTAGGCGAATATTAAAGATTAAAATTATTAATTGTGATAATGTTGGGAAAGGTTTAATAATACATCTAATTAATTAATTAGTTAGTCTCATGATTGTCATAAAATTAATTTCCTTCATGATGCAACAAAAATAGTGACACTCCTAATTTTCTCTCTCTCTTACAAAATAGATTAATTAAATGCAAATTCAAAGTTTGATTTCATTTCTCTTTAATAAACTAACTTGATTATAAATTAGAGTATAAATATTTTTGTTGACTTGAAGACACAATGAATACATACATACAACTAATTTTCATTTTTTTAACGCATAAATTTATTATTTTTGTTAAAATTTGTGATCTGAATTTTATCTTAATTTGATCTAATTGATGGAGAAAAGTAATGTCTAATATGTATATCGAACTAGATATACATATCATGCGTTGTAAATATAAACATGTTACATAAGTATATTTTTGTATGATTAGAACTTAACATTAATATGCATAATTGAGATTAAAAGAAATCAAATGAGGATAATGATGGATTAATTACAACAAAATTGGTGTCTAAAACCATGGAAATAATCAATTGTTTTTTTTTTTCATTTATTTATTTAATAATGGAGATGATGACTGACGAGGACATAAAGGTATTTGATAAAGAAAGCTATATTATATGAAATGATGGCAGCTGGGACTGTTGTGGTTTGGATTCTTCTTTTGGGTATTTCTCTTTTATTTTACTTTTTACTCGGGTAAGTCTAAATATAACATTGTACAAATATTTTAATAGAAAATTATTTGATACACGGTATATAAGTATGTGTAAATTTTAAATAATATGATTATTTTTATTTTAATCATAATTTAAATAATAATATTAAAATAAATAAAATTGTATAGTTTAATTTTTATATATCGAATATTTTCTTTCATGTATTGTTTTTTTATTTAATTTTTTATCTACAAGGTTTAGGTCCACTGTCAAAAAATTAATAATTATATAATTAACCTATTCTATGATAGTTGAGTGTTTATGTGTATATTTATATTTATTATATAGTTGAAGGACCCCACCAAAAAAATGTTGGGCCCATTTGTGGGTAGGTTGAGTGGGACATATAACATTATGATGCTATGATATTATTTGATGCTTACATAATTTTATTTTATATTTTCATGATTTCAATCCTTTATACCCACTAATCCTAACAGGGTCAAGCTGTTTCCATTAAGCATCTTCTTCTCATTTGGATCATCGTATTCTTCTTCCGGAACTTGTTTATGGGCAAAACCGATGCACACACTGCTTCCTGCTGCCATGGCTCGAATCATCTGCTCAAGCTTCGTTCTTTCGCGGACATCGAGATCTTTCACAGCTCCAGAAGCATCGTAGTAGCTCGAACACATCGCCAGGATCGTCTCGGCGGCTCCATTCCAGTGAACATGAACAGTGTCATCAATGTTCCTCCCGATCAAAACCCCACTTGGATTTTTCTGGGGATTAAAGTCTTCAAGTCGGAGTAATTCTGCACAACTCCTCTTCGTTTTCTCCACATCCATATTCAATTCAACGATTGCCTTTTCTGCAGGACCACAAAAGAACTCAGACTCTGTTCCTGGAGAAGGAGTGAAAGCAAGTGCTTGGTGGATCAGTTCAACGAGTAAGGGTGGAATTGAAGAAGCAGAATCCTTTTCCGTAGATTTTTGGCCGACCCAGAATTCTGCGACTTTCATTCGGTTGAGTGCGAGAGTCTCTGTTCTGCAGAGTGTGATGGTAGCCATTGAAGAAGAAGAAAACAACCCAGAAAAGATGATGAAACAAAGGAAGTATTGGGCGTTTACTCAAATCAACATAGGTGTGATGATATTATAGAGTGATTAACCGCGTCTATTATTCGTTTTCCTTCGTTTTTATAATATTTTGGGAAGTTTGAAAGAAGAGCCGAGGGAAAGTTTCTGGCTGTTTCCCAGAAATTGTAGACAAAAGCCAAATCTTGGGCGTTAAGATTCATGTTTTGGCCCCCAAAAAACTTTTTTTAGTATTAAAACATAACTTTTAAGGAATTATTCCGCTAATAACTGGGGAATAATTAAAGGCTGTGTGACCGCTCGAACCAAAAGCGCTTTTCGTTAAACGCTTTCCATTTGCATAAAATAAATTATAATTAATTTAACTGATGGTTTTTATAAGATTTAAATGATAATAATGACTTTGTCAAAGAAATATATTGATGATGATTTATATTAGGAAAATTCTACAATGGGCGACGAACATTGATGAACACCACTAACGATGAACATTATTAATTTTTTAAAAAAAATTTAAAAATTTAAAGGACTAAAATTATAATTAAAATTATCTCTTAAAAAATAAAAATCAAATTTAATAGTTACTTTATAATATTTTTTTAATAAGTTAAAATCAAATATACCCAATTCTCCTAAACCCTAACAAAATCAATCTCTTAAAAAATAGAAATCAGTTTATAATTTTTTAATAGATTAGAATCAAATATATCCAACTCACCTAAACCTAAACCCTAACAAATTTGATTCTAATCTAAACCTAAACCCTAACAAATTTAATTCTAATACCGTATAATAAATGTTCCACTTGAAATCTTAATTATTGGAAGAAATAGATTTCTGGATATGAACTATGGGATGAGATTCTCTGAGATTTCCCTTCGATTTGAAGGCATTGGTCGACATGTTCATCAAATTTGTTAGGGTTTAGGTTTAGGAGAATTAGGTATATTTGATTCTAACCTATTAAAAAATATTATAAAGTAACTATTAAATTTGATTTTTATTTTTAAAAAAAATAATTTTAATTATAATTTTAGTCATTTAGATTTTTAATTTTTTTAAAAAAATTAATGGTGTTCATCGGTATTTGTTGGGTTGTGTGGGGCTCGATTCGTTCAACCGATTATGCTCACCAAGTGGTGGAGAGGTGGATTTTTGGGTGTTAGGGTTTAGGAAGCTAGAATGGAAATGGACACAATGATTTATAGTGGTCCAACCTTCTAACCAAGGTCTACATCCACTACCTTAGCTCCCCACTAAGGATTTCTCAATCAATCCACTATTGATTCGTCACCTTTTCTAGGCTTAGGAGGTAACCCTTACACACAATCAAGCTTTCTACCCAAAGCCTTGATTGAAACCCTCTCTTACAAGAGAAACAAGAAGCAAACTTAAAACCCTCTAATAGGTGTTTGTTTGCACAATTAAGCACTCACCCAAAACCTAAAACACTTGAGCAAATTTTACAATTTTGGCTCACTAGTGTTTGTCTATACAAGGATTGACAATTTAGGCACTAAGACAATATTTGATCATTTGATGTTTGACAATATGAGCATTAGCCTTCTCTTGATGCTTGGAGGTCCCTTTTATACTCCCAAATGAGTTTGTAGCCGTTACTAGCCGTTGGGGATGATTTGGAGCCGTTGAGGACTTTATTTCCCTTCATAAATGTTGTTCTGTAGCTATGAGTATCGATACGCGTGGAACGGTATCGATACGGCCTTCATAGGAACTAGCCGTTGGGCTCTTGCCAGCCTGGGCGTATCGATACGCTTGAGGGCGTATCGGTACGAGTTCACATTTAAATGGCCGTTGGGGTAGTTGAAATGGGATCGGTACGCTTACATGGCGTATCGAAACGACCCCACTCCGTATCGATACGGCAAGGACCTGTATCGATACGGGTTTTGACAGTGGCCAAACTGAGGCAAAAAGGTATCGGTATGGGGGTTTACCGTATCGATACTGGTACTCAGAAAACACAAGTTTGGCTATTAAAAACATGAAAAATCTTTGCCAAAAACCCCTTAAAATACCTCAAATATAATTTCAAGTTGTTTGGACTTAAAACCAAGTTTTAAATTCTTTTCAAATTAGTCCAAAATATTTTTCAATTATTATATCAAAACATTAGTTCTACAATCTCCCCCTTTTTGATATAATAAAACTAACTTGAAAAATTGTTTGGGATTCTCCCTCTTTATCTATGTGAATAAGAGATTAAGGATATGAAATCAAATAAAGCTCCCCCTTATTCATTTGAAAATTCAATTTTTCAAAACCATTTCTCCCCCTTTTTGTTATATCAAAAAGAATTTAAAATGACATTTAGCTCAAAATAACAATAGAGGTAAAAACTTTGACACAAAAAGAATTTGGTTTAAACATGGCTCCCCCTTACTCAAAGCATCATTAAAAATGTTAGTCCATCATATATGATCATCTAGTTGAATAAACTAAAAATAAAACAAGTAAATGCAAAAACAACTAGAATTTTACCAACACTTGAACTTAAGGGAGGATGTGAAGCCTTCCTTCTTCAAGTGTTCTTCCTTGTGTGCATGGAGCTCCCCCTCAACGTTTGACTTGTTGAACATCTCCATCACACCTAGCAATAGACAATCAAGTAATTTTTGGTATCCAAATTGCTTTGGATCCATGAACGTTAGTAGCACAAATTTTAGTCCCCTTAAGAATCCATTTTTCAATGTCATCCTTTTTAATTGAAGTGGTTAGTCCTTTTGGGACCCAAACACTTCTAAAACATTTTCCTTTAATAAATCTAGGGGCACTAGATTGTCTAACATAAAAATTTGATTTTCCAAAATTGTTTTTCTTTTCAAGCTCTTTGGAAATCAAATCTTTTTCTTCTTGAACATTTTGAAGCAATTTTTGTAAATCAAAACATTTTAATTCAAACTCTTCAAGTTTTGCTTCAAGTTCAAGTTTGGTTTTAGAAAGCAAATCATTTTGAATTTTTAACTTTGAAATCAATTTATTGTTTTTCAAAATGTGGCTTTTAAAATCTAAAACCAAATCGTCATAGGCATCTTGTAATTCATCAAAAGAGTAAGAACATGAAGTAGATGAATTAGAAGTTACCCTTGAATCTTCTTCGATGGCCATAAGGTAAATGTTGGCTTGTTCATCGTCGGTGGAGTCCTCATCACTCCAAGTAGCCACATGTGCCTTCTTCTTATGGCTTGAAGTGTTTGCCCTCTCCTTTCTCTTGGGTTCTCGTTCAAGCTCTCTCAAGGCTTTCTTCATGAACGGGGCACACTTCTTGAAGAGATGAACTATCTCTTCATCTTCAACCTCCTCTTCACTTGAGTAGACATGATGGCAAGTGGAGGATTTGGGAGCCATGGCACTTGCATTGATGCCAAGCCCTTTGATTTTCTTCTCTCCCATAGCTCTAATTTCTTCCCTCTTCTTCTCATCCTCTTTGTTCTTCTTCATGATTTGATGAGTAAGGAGTGACCCCATAAGTTCATCAAGCTTCAAAGTCTTCAAATTCTTTGCTTCGATGATGGCGGTCCTCTTTGAGTCCCAAGACTCGGGAAGTGAGTAGATGAGCTTTCAAACAAGCTTTTCCTCCGGGATGGCTTCTCCATAACCTTTAAGACCATTGGTGATAGTGGAGAACATATCAAACATCTTCTCGATGTTCTCTTCCGGATCCATTTTGAAGTTCTCATACTCCAAGGTTAGGAGCCCAATCTTGGTCTCCTTGACTTCATTTGTCCCCTCGTATGTGACTTCAAGCTTGTCTCATACCTCCTTGGCACTCTCACAAGAAGACATCTTCTCATAGATGGATGGACCAAATGCACAAAATAGAATGTGCAAGGCTTTGCAATTTAGCTCCATCTTCTTGCGATCGTCGGCACTCCACTCCGCTTTACTTCTTTGAGGCACGAATGGACCATCCTCAACTATATCCCATAGCTTGTAATCTCTAAATTTGATGAAAAACTTCATCTTTGTCTTCCAATGGGCATAGTGAGTTCCGTCAAAGAAAGGCGGTTTGTCGATTGAATGTGCCATTGAGCCGGTTGATGAAAAAGTGATCGAGCTTGCCGGATCTTCTCAATAGGATGTGAATCCCCTTCGATTGAGCCAAGCTCTTATACCAATTGTTGGGTTGTGTGGGGCTCGATTCGTTCAACCGATTATGCTCACCAAGTGGTGGAGAGGTGGATTTTTGGGTGTTAGGGTTTAGGAAGCTAGAATGGAAATGGACACAATGATTTATAGTGGTTCAACATTCTAACCAAGGTCTGCATCCACTACCTTAGCTCCCCACTAAGGATTTCTCAATCAATCTACTATTGATTCGTCCCCTTTTCTAGGCTTAGGAGGTAACCCTTACACACAATCAAGCTTTCTACCCAAAGCCTTGATTAAAACCCTCTCTTACAAGAGAAACAAGAAGCAAACTTAAAACCCTCTAATAGGTGTTTGTTTGCACAACTAAGCACTCACCCAAAACCTAAAACACTTGAGCAAATTTTACAATTTTGGCTCACTAGTGTTTGTCTATACAAGGATTGACAATTTAGGCACTAAGACAATATTTGATCATTTGATGTTTGACAATATGAGCATTAGCCTTCTCTTGATGCTTGGAGGTCCCTTTTATACTCCCAAATGAGTTTGTAGCCGTTACTAGCCGTTGGGGATGATTTGGAGCCGTTGAGGACTTTATTTCCCTTCATAAATGTTGTTCTGCAGCTATGGGTATCGATACGCGTGAAACGGTATCGATACGTCCTTCATAGGAACTAGCCGTTGGGCTCTTGCCAGCCTGGGCGTATCGATACGCTTGAGGGCGTATCGGTACGGGTTCACATTTAAATGGCCGTTGAGAAATAGCTGTTGGGGTAGTTGAAATGGGATCGGTACGCTTACCTGGCGTATCGAAACGACCCCACTCCGTATCGATACAGCAAGGGCCTGTATCGATACGGGTTTTGACAGTGGCCAAACTGAGGCAAAAAGGTATCGGTACGGGGGTTTACCGTATCGATACTGGTACTCAGAAAATACAAGTTTGGCTATTAAAAACATGAAAAATATTTGCCAAAAACCCCTTAAAATACCTCAAACATAATTTCAAGTTGTTTAGACTTAAAACCAAGTTTTAAATTCTTTTCAAATTAGTCCAAAACATTTTTCAATTATTATATCAAAACATTAGTTCTACAGTATTCATCGTTAGTAATGTTCATCAATGTTCGTCGCACGTGGTAGACTCATCCTTTATATTATACCATATATTTATCATTTAAATCTTACAAAAATTATTATTTAAATTAATTATAATATATTTTTCCATATATAAAAAATAATCATTTAAATTATTTATGATCTATGATTTATATATGGATTAATATTTGATACACTGCCAGTGTAAAAAAAGTTACACAAGCATGCCTATTTTCAAGCCTAAATTTAAAATTTAAAATTTTAACCTTAAAACCCTAAAAATCTAACCACAAACCCTAAGCCCTAAAACCTAAATTCTAACCATGAATCCTAAATTCTAAACCCTACAACCTAAACCCCTAACCTTTAAACCCTAAATTAAAACCCTAAACTCCTAAATAACCCCGCTTGTGGAAACTTTATTTTCCACCGCCAGTGTATAGGATATTAATCCTTTATATATTATGTTATATATAAATAATAATTTAAAGCGCTTTTGAAAAATATTTTTGACCAAACACACTTTGACATGACAGAAATTAGCGTTAGATTAGGAATTATTTTTTTGGGTGTTCGATCTATAATTAATGTTGGAAAACAGAATATTTCTGTAAAAAGCCTAAAATACATGTTTTGGCTTGGGGTGTTCATTCCCCGGTGCATTGAATTTTTTGGCACAGTCCCATAATTATCGAGTACTCGCTACTTGGGTATCCGTTAAATTGAATACCGGTAAAATTCGGTAGCGGGTACTCGATTCATTTTTTTAATTTAAAGGTTTCAAAAAATTACATAATAAATATATAAAATTTAAAATTTTATAATAAATAATCCAAGCACAAAAATTAGTGATTTGAAGTTAGTTTTAAAATAAAAATATTCATGTATATACATATATATATATATATTAAAGTTTATCACCAAAAAGACATTAAAAATATTAATCTCGTGTTTTTTTTCCCGAATCTTATATTAACAAATTAATACAAATTTTTGAAAACTTTAAAACTTAAAAGTACATAATAGATAAAAAATAGAGATTTAAATTTAGCCTAAAAATATTAAAGAACTTAACATAAAAATATAATTTAAAACTAAAAAATAAATATATTAAAAGTACCAAGTTGGGTCGGGTAACCGGTTAAAAAATTTTGACTCAAACCCGGCCGAACAACCCGAAAATTTTTCAGGTCGAGTAATATTTTTTAAAAAAATATCTAATTTTTTTTGGTTCAAATCGACGGGTTGGATACTTTTAAACACCCTGGTTTTGGCCCTAAACACTTTTTTGTTAAGCTAAATCACAACTTTTAAAGAATTATTCGACTAATATTGGGGAATAATTAAAAGTAATGTTAAAATAATGACGAGTATGAAGCATTATCGATGTGTTCAGTTGCTAATCAACAAAGGCTAATCTTAATCGTGGCAAAGCTTTGAGAAACTGAGAGAACTACTAAAAATATTTACATTTTGTCATGATTGAGAATTTTTAATTATTTTTAAGATTTAGTGAAAATTTCTAAATTTTTGTGGGGCTTAATTAAAATTTCATAAAAAATTAGGACTGAATAGTTTTTTTTTTAAACTTTATAAAGAACACATAATTAAAAATTTTGAGGAATTTAATTCGATTTTCTCTAAATTACATTAACACGCTTCATATTTACTAAAAATCTAGTTCAATCTGAAATATGAACCTCAAAATTTACCCAAACTCATTTATATTCTTAATGGGTTGTAGTTCCACAAATATTTTTCTAAAAAATTTCTATAAAAATACTTGTGCCATTTTTTGTCATCATAGTATTTTTTGTTTAATATTTAATAATTTCATATGTTTTTCTTTTATAAAAAATTAAACATTAATAACATATCTTTTATACTTACGTTACAGTATTTTAAATTACTATACTTACATTTATTAATTTATGTGTTACAAATTACATAATATATACAAAGGCTTAATAGGCAAATAGGTACCCAAACTATGCCTTTTTTTTAGTTACGTGCCTAAATTATTTTTTTGACTAATATGTACCTAACGTTTCATTCTGTGACTCAATTAAGGTTCTTTGTTAATTCTCACCATTAAAGGACACATGTCATCTATTAAAAATTCTAAAAATATATTAAAAATAAATAAATTTAATAAAACAAAATAAAAATAAAAATATATCCTGAAGTTTTCAAATATTGCCAAAATAGTCCTCAAATCCCTAAACTTTCAAATTCGACCACTCCCGCCGACGTTGGCCGCGTTGCCAGCGACGGAATGAAGTGCCCTCCCCTCGTCGAACACTCACACGCCATTCGTCCTGTCGTCGCTCGTCGTGAATCGTTTGAAGGAACCATTCAGCAATTTCGATGTTTTGCACAACATCAGTCGATTTTCGACGACAGAGTGGTGGGAAAAATGGTCGTGATGGTACGACGACCAATGTAGTAGGCGCCGACGTGACAATCGACAATAAAATCTGCCCAAATCAGGATTTAGGTTTTAGGGATTTAGGAATTTTAGAATTTAAGGATGTTTTGTGAAATCTAAAAAATTTATAAATTTTCTAAAAATCAAATAATTTTATTTTTTTAATATAATTTTAAAATTTTCAGGAGATGACACGTGTCTTTAACAGAGAACCTTAAATGAATCACGGAATGAAATGTTAAAACTCAAACTTTAAGTTTGGACACATAACTCGAAAAAAGCACATATTTGACGATTAAACCTATATACAAATAATATAATATACTATTTTAAACCTTCAGAAAATAGATCGAGTTCAAACCTTAAATGTCAAAACCAAAACTCGAACAATATTTTAAACAGACCTAATATTTTAGCTCAAACTCATTTTTTCAGACCCAATATTTTCACATAAATCCTTCCGAATTTTAGACGGAACCAACCGGGCCCTATTTTTTTGTCCAGATGTAGTAATTGTCTTTCTAACAGTAATCAAAGCTGAAGTGATACAAGTTCAACACACAAAATGAGTCTACAAGCTGGGTTCAAAAACCAACATAATTTGCATCATACTGAGTTTTATTTAAGGAACATTCATGACTTGGATGGACTGCAACATGTCCGAGACTGCGATTACGAGATCCCCCGATTTGATCATTCCTCTAGCCTTGAGTAACGAGAAGGTTTTGTTGAGGTTGCTTTCCATGTCGTCGGAGAAGCCGAGACGGAAGGGAATGAGGCCCCATTGTAGGTTCAGACGTCTCCGGACAGAAGTTGTGGTTGTAAAGGCAAAGATGGGGCAGTCCGGTCGACAACGTGAAAGGAGAGACGCCATGTGGCCTGTCTTTGTGTAGACGAAAATGGCATCCACCTCTAAGTTGTTAGCTGCAGATCACATGACCAAACTCATGTCAAGACCATTATTAATGAAGAACTTAACTCATAATGAAATACTGGATATCTATTGGCTCTAATTTCTCGAGTTCTATAGCGGAGCTGGAAAAGGTTAACCATTCGCCTGGCTGATGGATGATGTTGCATCATTTACTGCATATACACCAAAGGTTTCGGAGAAATAAAATCGAGAACAAGAAAAGAGCAATAATGTGTATACAGAACAAGCAACAAAGTTTTACATGTCTCAAGATGTAGATGGTTCTTTCGACTTCGGACCATAGTGGGTGACACTAGGGGTGTAAACGAGCCGAGTCGAGCTCGAGTAGTGCTAAGCTCGGTTCGGCTCGTTAAGATTTCGAGTCGAATTCGAGCTTCAGTAATTTTTAACGAGCTTGAGAAATTTGAGCTCGACTCGGCTCGTTAAGAACTCGAGTCGAGTTCGAGCTTTATTCGAGCTCAATCGAGTCAAGTGTTGACCGATATTTGACTGTGTTGGACTCGAGTAACTCTTCATCCGTCACGTCTCATCTCATTTAAAGCCCTATGAAGAAAAAAACTTTGATACACAAGTCGTGTAAACTCAAACTTGTTAATTTTAGGGTTTATGGTATTAGTTTAAGGTTTAGAGGTTTAAGTTGTTGGGTTTAGAATTTATGATTTAGATTTTAGGGTTTAAGACTTATGTTTAGGATTTAGATTTTAAGGTTTTAAATTTAGGAATTTAGATTTTAAATTATAAAAAATGAGTATATCATATTTTCGAGTAGCTCATGAGCTTTTCAATTCGGGTATCAAGTAGCTCGGCTCGTCAAGAACTCGAGCCGAATTGAGTTCAATCGAGTCGAGCTTTGACTGAGTCGGGCTCGAGTAGCTCGCGATCTGTCTCGTCTCATTT
Source organism: Hibiscus trionum (assembly GCA_030270665.1). Taxonomy (NCBI): domain Eukaryota; kingdom Viridiplantae; phylum Streptophyta; class Magnoliopsida; order Malvales; family Malvaceae; genus Hibiscus; species Hibiscus trionum. The sequence goes on along the minus strand of BSYR01000010.1, from coordinate 76,447,505 downwards.
ACAACCCTAGATGACACATTGATAGAGGATTCATATATGCATGCAGATATAAATTCGCAGATCAATGCTAGTGCAAACACATAATTAGAAATAGATTATAAAGATTCTTACCCATCTTGGCCGCTGAAATACAAATCTCTTCTGAGATGCTATCTGCAAACGATGTTCCTACATCTGGGAGTACCATAGCCTCATGGCGTTTTTCCTCCCTCCACCATTTCTCTATTCTCACACTAACACTTCTCAGAACAGCTAATGCCTTGTCAGGGTACTGTCCCATTGCTGATTCTCCAGAGAGCATTAAAGCATCAGACCGCTGCCTTACTGCTTCAGAAACATCAGCAACTTCAGCTCGGGTGGGTGTAGGGTATTCAATCATTGAATCAAGTAGCTGGGAGGCAACAATCACTGGCTTATTTAGTTGCCTGCACACCTGGACTATCCTTTGCTGAGCTGATGGAACCTGTTCCAATGGTATCTGAGCACCCAAGTCCCCTCTTGCAACCATAGCTCCATCAGATGCTAGAATAATTTCTTTCAAGTTCTTCAATGAGTCAATACTCTCTATCTTTGCAATGACAGCTATGTCACTGCATCATAAGATTGAGATGCCAATTTCAGGGAAAGAAATATTGATATTCGTTACTCATTTTAGGAGCACTAGCACTTATGTTACTAAATAGTATTCAGCATCAGCCTCAAATTCTAATTTCTATATGTTGAAAGTTCATGTGCAGAATCTACATGAAAAGCATAACCTTTAACATCCTTCCAAAATATCAGAACTGACCACACCCATTCCAACCTTCTAAAAGTGCAAGGCAACATATGATACTTACCTACCGCGAGACTTAGCAGCAATATAGCTTTTAAGATGATTAATCACTTCAGCGGATTTGACAAAAGATATTGCAATAAAATCAACACCTTCTGCAATCCCAAAGTCAATGTCTAACCAATCCTGAAATGAAAACAAAGCTTGATCATGCAACTAGGAAAATTGTTTTGGTTTCAAGATAACAATATGCAGGCAACACAAATAACGAGAAGGTAATCACATGAATGCTACACATGCATGGAGGAATTCAATAAAGACACACTTAACTACTAAAAGTTTCAAAATCATGATAACCTACAGAGTAAATAGCAAAAAATCAGATCCAAAACACCATTGCTGGGATCGAATGACTGGAGTCGCTCTACTACCTCAGTTCATAAACAGACTTTCTATTAATTATGAATTTTACATATCCTTGGATTTGTTTTAGCAACATCACATAACCAGTTCCTTAATGAATGGAAAAAGCAAATGACTTTAGTTAAAAATGCTTAATATATATAATCTAATACCAGCAGCAGCAAGTAAGAAACATGGTTAATTCAAAGAGACTTTAGAGTCTTTAATATTGGTAGCTTCTAATGTCCGATTCCATTGTTATTATGTTACTAAGGACGAACCATAAATACCCTTGGATAAAACTAGCATTCACATTAGCTAAAACCATACCATACCAATCTCTAAGATTCACAGAGCAAAAAGAAGGGAAACATGCAACAACCTTGGAAGAAATGGTAGGAAGCATAGCATTACGCTCACGAACAAGACTCCCATCCCTCCAAAAAGTCAAATTGGCTCGAGGAAGCAGCAATCCCGGATCAGTGCACCTACACTTCACATCAGGACCAATCTTCTCAATCACCTCAAATCTCACCATTCCACCATCAACCAAAAGCTCATCCCCAACTTTCACATCTATATAACAACATCAAACAATCTTATTTAAATCACCACAAATCAACTTGCTCAACATAATTACTTTTGTTTTTACTACAAATTAAGCACAAACCTTCAGCAAAACCATCATAATTCACATTAATTGTTCGTTCGGGCCGCGGGGTACCAAAAGCTCTAACACTAAATGTCCAGATTTCTCCATCCTACACTTAAAATTAAATACTTCAGAATTAGCGAAATAAACGAATTTTTAACATATATGCCATTTTTTAAACTTTACCTCAGCTTTGGCGGAGGCAGCACCACCGAGATCTCCCATGTGAATCTCGCTACCTTCAGTATCCATCATAATGGCGACAGCGAATCCTTTCTCTTCATTGAGTCTCCTCACCCGCTCGATCACCATTTTATGCCACTCGCGTGTGCCGTGACACATGTTGATCCGAGCCACGTTCATGCCTCCGACAGCCAACGCTTCCAGCTGCTCGAACCCGCAAGTAGCCGGACCTATAGTGCAGATAAGCTTCGTCCGCCTCGTGCTCCGGAATCCATTCTCCTTCAGCTCTGCCTCCGTCACGGAGTCCACATCGATCCCCGCCGCCGCACCAGAATCCGACGGAACCGCCACCACGTTGTCGGCCGACAAAACACCCGCAGCTCCGGTCTGACCGTTACCGGAATCCAATACTTGAGAGGACGCCGCATCGAGATCAGAAGATAACGATTTCGTGATCGCGAGAGAATGTTTTTTGATCGGGAAGTTGATTACCGGGAACCGGGTGCTGGACGTCGCGGGAAGTTTCTGGAGAGTGAGATAAGGAGCACGGGAGGGAATGAAGAATTGGAGGGAGTGCGACATTGTTAACGGGAAAGGAATCGGTTTCCGGTGGCCGGAAATGTATGGGAGCAAGTGACTTAGTAGAGTAATTCTCGTTTATATTTTTGTTCGGAGGTTTTATGGGGAATTTTGAGGATGGAGGCGGATAAACCGAAGAGAAGTGCCGTGTTTGGGGATTGGGAATTATCGTCACGTGAAGCAGGCAACTCACAAAAGACAAACTTTGTTTTTCCCGGCTGTTTGCCAAACAGACCTTTGAGAACTGATGGTTGGTTAAACGGTAATAAATCGAAGTATCGGGGAAGTGGAATTTAGGTGCAATCTTGTTCTGCTCACGTGGCTTATTTCAATTGGTTTAAGTTAGGGGATGGTAAGAGATTAGAGAGGGCCTTGAGGTTCTAGTGTTGGGCTTACGATGAGATCGAACCAGCGGAATGCAGCTATAAATGAAATTGGACTAGTGAGGGTGAAAATGTGGTTTTAGTTTGGGCCTTGATGACGTGGATTGATAAGATCGGGAAACAGCATTTTGATCCTATGGCCTACTAAAGATAATTTATTTTTTATCGATTTAGAAATTTACTGAATTAAGGGTAAAAATTAAGATGGTAATGGGGCAAATCAAATAAATTTCGATTGATATTATCGTTGATATAATATACCGTCTAATTTAACTGATATTATCCTCACTTCAAGTGTGTTATACCTTCACTTAGAATTAAAAGATTATTATACAGTCTAATCAAAGATATATTTATTTTAAATTACCATAGAAGAATACCTACCAAAGACGCTTGAGGTGTGTGTTTGCGACAATATGGTTATTGGTTAACAATCATATTTCACTCGTCAACTTCTTATTCCAATCTCAACCACCACAAACATTTTATAACATTGCCATGAGTAGACTAAACCGTAATTCGGAACATACTTAAATCAATCATATCAATTACTTATCAATCTTTATTCTTCACGTAAAAATTCACAATTAAAGTATAAAATATCAAAGAATAAGAATAATAAATTAGATGATAATCATTTTTTGTTTCAATCATATTCCCCTGTTTGGCAATTAACGGATAGCTAATAGCTGATAGCTGATAATTGTTAGATTATTTAAACAAACAAAATAATATATAAGGACAATATTATATTCAATACTTGTTTGAATAATTTATTAGTTATTGATATTTTGTATCTAATTAATATTAATTAGATTTATAAAAATTACTTTTAATATAAATTTTCTAAACATATTCAAATGATTTATATATTAATTTATTATTTATATAATCATTTTAATATAATTTAATTAATTAATAAATTTAAATACACATATAAATATAAATATGTGATAATAAAAAGAAAAAATAAATAAGATTATCTTATAAATAGGGTGAGAAAATATTTAATTTAGGTTATTTGGAGAATTTTGGTAATTGGTAAGGGTAAAAGAGTCTTTAAAACTCTAATATCAAACCTCTAATCTCAAAAAGCTCTTATTAACAGCTTTTTCAAAATTAGTGGTTTCACCACAATTCGCTCTTTCAATTTGTTGTTCACCAAACAACAATATTAGCAGATTTGACTGGTCAAACCTCTAATTATGCCTCAAACCTCTAATTTTTGCCCAAACTGCTCTTTACGAAACACGGCCTACCTCTCTCAGTCATTTTTTTATTTTATATCTTCAATTACGATATTTAACGTGTATTCATTTCGTCCTAATAATATGAGTCATTTTATTTTATTTTATTTGTATATAAAACATTGAATACTCTTGAAAAGTAAAGATGTCTTGATGGCCAAGGTTTCTCATCAGCTCCCTCCTCCTCTTAAAGATCATTAGTTCTAAATTTAATATGAACCATCTATTTTTTATAAAAATCTTCTGCCTTTTTCTATCCTTTATATAAGAATGTGATAGGAATAAAAAAATCATGTACTCTTATCGAAATATATGTTGAATCTATATAAAGAATGTGATATGTACACTACATGATTTTATTAATATATTTATTATACTTAGTACTTATTAATGTTAAAATTGTTTCTAACACATCCCATTTACTTCAATTGAACGAATTAATGGGATATTAGTGGTTAAGAAAATAGTTCAAAATTTTTTGTGCATAATGTTTGTAAAAAAAAAACTAAGTAAACACCAATAAGTTATGTGGAAGAGATATTAGATCCAAATAAGATACAGAGTTTAAGTCATGTTATCATGAGTGAAGTAAATTTAGTTAGGAGAATAGATTTTATAATGAACATTTATATTGTTTAATTCGAATAATCAGTAAATATGTTGAATAATGACGACTAAACCAAAAAAAATTAAGTAAAAAATTTGGTATTGTGAATGAAATAAATGAAAAAAATTCTATGCCCTTGTCGGTGCCCGAACACTAAAAAAAAATTAAGTTCTAATCTTAAATTCTAAATTCTAAACTATAAACTCTAAACCTTAAAAATAGACCTACCCATAATTCTCTAACCCTAACCTTAAGCCTTAATTCTAAACTATAAATCTTATTTTTTTTTAGTATGGAGCATAGTAAGAGGTATCAAAAAGAGGCAAAATATTTTTGATTAAAAGAGTCTCATAATAGAGATCTACAATATATGGTATGGATTTATAGATAAATGAATCGAATACAAATAATTATGGTAATTTTTGGCTAAATTATAAAATAAGTGCCCAAACTATGTTTTTTTGTAATAGGTGCCTAAAGTATTTTTTAGTTGAAATAGGTGTCTAAATTTTTATTTTGACTGAAATAGGTGCCTAAACTATTTATTGGCTAAAATAGGTGCCTAAACTTTCATTTCTGACTCGTTGTAAAGTCAATTTTAGTACTTACTTGGGCACCTATTTCATCTAAAAATGAAAATTTAGACACTTATTTCAGCTAAAAAAATAGTTTAAACACCTATTAAAAAAAACATAATTTAAGTACTTATTTTATAGTTAAGTTTTTTTTTTGACAAAGTGCCCACCTAATCATCAATAAGTCATACACGTCACCTGGACCGTGTCCACCAGTCCAAGCATCAATGCCCCTCCATCTCTCTGATATTTACTCCTTTTTCCTCCATAATATTTTCCCACTTTCTTCCTAAATTTCCAAACCAGATCGGAATTTCTCCCAAAGCTTCCAATTTCTCCTTCTCCACGATCGACGCCGCCCCCTCCATCGCCGCCGTTCTTCATCGTCACCACCGAGTATCTTAATTCAGGTATAATTGGCGATTTTCTTTTCTTTAGTTAGATCCGATTCTTTGATCGATTTGTTTTTGAAAAAAGGAAAGGGTTGATTAATTGATTGTTTTTTTCTTAAGGGAGAATCAAAAGATGGGGGCTTTCATATCGAAGTTTTGGTTTATGTTATTTCCCGCGAAGGAATATAAGATTGTGGTAGTCGGGTTGGATAATGCCGGCAAAACGACGACGCTTTATAAGCTTCACCTCGGCGAGGTTGTTACCACCCATCCTACTGTTGGTAGCAACGTTGAAGAGCTTGTTTATAAAAATATCCGCTTCGAGGTAACCTTTCACTTAAAAAAAGAATTTGTGATGTTATTTACGATTTCTCGATGATTTAATTTCTGGGTTTTCATTGCTTTATATTAGTGCGTTAATTCAATGATTTGAATATTTTAGATTTGGGAAAGGTTTGAGGGGTTGAATCAAATAGGCCTAAAACTTGGAAATCCTTTTTATAGTTTTCATGTTTTGATTATGTAGCCTGTTGAATGGGATGTTTTCTAATCCTGGAACCATGGTGAATATCATTCTAATTATGATCTTTTATGAGCTTGGTGAAATTAACACATATTCGAAGGGAAGTTAGTTACTACATAGATTTGATACTAAGAAATTGGTTTTTGGAATTTGTTTAATGCTTAGAAATTGGTTTTTGGAACTTGTTTAATATGCGTTGAACATGTGAGGACGCGTCTAGAAATAGAAACGAAAACAAGCATGATCGAAACGCGGTCAAGACACGACTAAACATGTCTCTGGACACATTGAAGGTCTTCTTTTTACTATTTCTCTCTTAAATATGGAATCAACAACTAGCAATTAGGTTCCAATTGTTTTTTTATAAGGTTCATGTTCTTACATACAAAAGTTATTTTAAAAATTAGAAAAGCTTTTTTGTGTTAATATTTAATTTTAAAAATAGTTTTACATTTTAACTGTATATTATTATACAAAACTGTTTGTATTGTTGCATCTCTATATTCATGTCTTAATTGTTTAGAAGCTTCTGTGCCCCCCAATTCGTATTCAGTCATGTATGTATTGCTGCATGCGCATGTTTCCTAGAAGCCAAAAGTAGCTCTGATCTTTAGATAGAAATTAGGATGCCATGTTTGAAGTAATCTTCATAACGGTTCACTGGAAATTTGGAAATCTGATTATTGTTGTTTTATATTGGAGTTGGTATTTTCGTGTTTGTTTGGACAAAGAAGTATGCATTATTGTACAGTTGAGCATTTAGATGTGCAATATTGTTATGATTGTACTAGGGATTAAATTGCGATCACGGCTATGTTTTCAGTCTCGTCATGCTTAACACAATTACAGACAACACCTTTGTAGTTTATTTATGGCTTATAACATTTCCTCTATACATCATAGTTTTCATTATTATGTTAAAATATTCATACTTAGAGAAGTGGCCATTCTTATCTATGAATATTTTTTTTGAATGAAAAATGAAAAGGACATTAACTATCCAACAACTAAAAGCAGGTCTCATTCTGCTCAATTCCGCCCACCCGTCTCCTCCAGCCCTAGTCCTTGACCTGAGTTTTCAAGTCCTCTCCTGCGTTGAAATGTTAAGAAAACCAAAGACCATAAATAGGAAGTTAAACAAGGTAGATCTTGACAACCTAAACTTGAGTTGTAGATATCAGCTTGAGCAAAGGGTTTATGAGTTTTGACCTGGTTTGTGTTATCTGGCCTACTGCTCTGCATCTCTCTGATATCTTTTGATATCCTGTTTTTAGTCCCACTACTTGTTACTCTGTCTTATTTCATACTCCATCCTTCACTTTGTTGAGAAGAAGAATGTTTTTGACGGGTATCGGTTTAATATAAACAGTGAACTGTTATCGCAGTTAGTTTCCATTACACTGCTATTTGTGGCTGCTATCAACCACAATTCATGAGGTCTTTTTTTAAAAGGAAAAGACACTTCTATTTAGGCTATTATGGGTACGGGACAGTGCACCTACCACTAAATAGCAGCTGCAGTACCATTATGCCACAGCTATTAGAAACCCTGAGTTGTACAACTATGAAGCATCTCGCATTTGTTTTGCAATTTCATGTTATTCATGTCCATATGTTTATCCATAAACCAAGGATTTGTCAAGAGCTTTGGAGCTGCCTAGTTACAAACCCATTAAGCTCATTTTACTAGTTCCACTAACAAAGTTCTACAATTTTTTGAAAGGAAAGTGCATTATGTGGTTTGATAAATATACATGTTTGCCCCTATATATTGTAATATCCAGTTTTATGTCATAGGTTCTTTTACGAGAATTCTTTACTCTAGCAGATTATATTGAAATGGCATCAAATTATTTTATCTTGAAATAGACGGACGCATGTTAAATACGATGAAAAGGACACACTATCTTTGTTCACTATGCTTCTTGGGTGGATCTTTTTGTACTCCATTCCTTGTTTTCCATCATTTCTAATTTAATTTAATCCAATTGTTAGTTGAGTTACTTTTTCTTTCTCATTTAGTTCTCAAAATTCTATAAGTGAAGTAACTTAACTGCTGATTGTTGTTCAGCTAGATAGCATAGGATTAGATTATTTGCATCAGATCTCAAAATATGATGATATTCATCTTAAGAACAAACTGTATATGAATTGATATTCTTTAAACCGTTACTTATGGAATTGTGCAAAGCCGAAGAGAGTTTAGAGACTGATGTTGATAATGGATGTAACGTTCTCATTTAGATTTTATGCATCTGCTGGGCATCTAAAATTTGTATTCGTCTCAGGTATGGGACCTTGGAGGGCAAGATCGACTAAGGACATCATGGGCTACATACTACCGTGGAACTCATGCCGTTATCGTGGTGATAGACAGTGTGGATAGGGCCAGGATCACCATCATGAAGGAGGAGCTCTTCAGGTTGCTCTCACACGATGACCTACAAAATTCTGTTATACTTGTCTTTGCAAATAAACAAGACTTAAAGGACGCAATGACCCCGGCTGAAATCACCGACGCCCTTTCACTTCACAGCATAAAAACTCACGATTGGCACATCCAAGCCTGCTCTGCACTAACCGGAGATGGGCTGTACGATGGTCTTGGGTGGATCGCCCAGCATGTTACCGGAAAAGCACCAAGTTAAAAAAAGGAGGCTGATCAACAAAGAAAGACCCATTCATCCTCCATATATTATGGATTCTGATCACTGAAACAGAGTAAACATTTTGTGTACACCATCTGTCTGCTGTATGAACTTTTCTAGATTGTTTTTAACATTTCAATTTGCTTCAGGAAATTGATGTTTTCTGCACAATGAAAGCATTTTCATTTATAATCTGAGAATGAAGAAAATGTTGGTACAAAGTACTGTAAAATTGTCATTTTTCTGTACAATGAAACATATCTCACAAGCATCAACAACTCTGTATATGGAAACCTCTCCAAATTGAAGACAAAAACTCATTCAAATCAGCAAAGTAGAGTCACAGTATCCAACATTTGCAACCTTGCGATTCCTGGGGGCCTTCAAACCATAGATCCCATGAGAGGTTTACAGGGCCACTTGTGCTGTCAACAATGGTGGACATAATTTTCAGGAACTGTCAGAAATCTCAAAATATAAAGACAAGGAAAGAAAGGATAGATGTAATCACATTGGAAGTAAAGGATCGGGTGTAGCCTCCACATTACTCAGCATCCTGCAGATGCCATGCCCATGCATAAAAGAAAAAGAATCAGCTTTGCCTTTGATTTTTCATGCAAATTAAGATGCCAAATGAATACCATTGATGATAATGCTTACTCTTTGCATGCAGCTGATGCATTCTCCATCCTTTCTATCTGCTCCAGCTCTTCCTGTGTGTATGCACACATCATCATGATAAGGTCAATAAACATGGCAAGAATAGCATATATTCGGACTCGAGTGTGAATGTGTAAATGTCCAACACAAGTACATTCATGTATTTGGAAGGCCCTATTCTCATACGTTTGCTTGAATATGTGCCGGAAATGAATTCTTCAAGAAAAATGAAGAGTTGGAGCAACATGCTAACGGTAAACTGTCTGCCAAAGATCAAACTGAAGGGCCTTCTCAAAATGATGACTACAATATTTTCCACCTTTTAGTTGCAGTTATAGGAATTGATTCTCAGCATAAAGAAAGGAAAAGGAAAAGGAAAACTTAGTGGTTCATGCTAATCGGTATTTTCAAATATTCTCATATTAGACAATTGAAATCGAGACAGAAGGCTTCTTTCATAGCAGCCGAAGTCTATCTCCTCCGGCTACAAATGACGGGGTACATGGTTTCCTACTTATGGGGAAACGACTCTAACCTGATAAACAAATTACGTTGCCTTCCAACCTATAGAAGAAAGAAGGAAAGTATCTGATAAATCTTGAATGAAACTAAAGAAAGTCTAGAAAAATGTCTCAACAATAGAGGCATATGGACATCAGAATGAAAGATATGCAAACAAGGAACCTGCATGTAAGGGATATAAAAGAGGGGAATGTAGAACTTCCTGATATTTTAAAAGCAGTGCACTCGGAAAATGGTTTACCCCGTAAGTTTCCTAGTACTTGGACCAATCAAATGACATTTCCAGGTTTCATAAGGTGCTTTATAGTGTCAATATCTTTAGGTAAGCAAGCTAACTGTAACTTGTGATTATACTAAATAGCACACTCGAATTACATATTCATTTCTCCCCAGTTGTCCGCAAAAATATAGTCCCTTTCAAGGGATGTCCACCTGGTTGGGAATTCAAACCCGGTATAAAACAATATGCCGCCTTCTTGCTAATGGATAGTAACTGGCTGGTAAAATTTCAAACTGTTGTTCAGGTTTCGAACAAGTAACTTTTGGAAAAATGTAACAACTTAAACCAAAAGAAGAAGAATTAAAAAGGGATTAAGAAGCTCAGAAGAACAAAGGGAGACAAAGAACATAATTTCAGAGGAAGAAGATAACGGTTTCATTCATTCGATAATGATAAACATGCCAGGCATCAGGCAATATAACCCTAGTCTGCCAAACGGCAATGTTTCACTAACGAACCCAGGGTCTGAAACGCACCGTATCATTAACTCTCTAACGGCTAATACAAGCTTAATTAAAAAAAAACGAACATAACGATTATATAAATTCCTCCAATGGTAAAAAGTCACCTGCAAACTTTGACTCTTTACAAAAAAGCTTTCCCATAATTATGGTGAGTAATTGTAAGTTATTCATCCAAGTAAATTCTAAGTACAGAATACCGTTTGTTTGTTCACAAGAAGTTTAGGAAGAAACAAGGAAATGGCAATTACAACAAATCCGATTTGCCAAACACAACAACCAAAGAAGTCAGCATAAATTATCCAACTTAGTTAACAAAAAAAAAAAAAAAAAGATTCAAAAGCAAAATTCCAGACACTAGAGACCGAGCTGCCTAACACGACATACAAGTTCTTAAAGTCATTGCATCACAAAAGGAAATACCAGAACAGGTAAATTCCAAAAATACGGTCATTGGACACAGATGAGTTAAACATTAGGGCTTCTAGAAGGCTCAAAGACGGTTATGACTTCGGAGCCAAGGACAGTAAAGACGGCAGTTCATGCAATAAGAAACCGAATATTCAATTCAAAAGACCAGTCTACCAATGCAACGCCCAAATGAATAACACCAAAGAAAAGAGCTAGTGCAGTGTAGAGAATTCCTTTGTACAGCTGAAGGTCAAGACGGCGATTAGGACACTCTTTAAGTTGATCTAAAGCAATACTATGAACACTTCCAGGTTTTGCTAATGAGGGCGATTAGGACACTCTTCAAGGTTAATTAACATACCATTTATAGTAACAACATCGTATTACAACCAGGGATTTAAATTGCGATTGCGGCCGCTTTGTGTTTATCGTGAACGCGCACATACATACGTATGCTATTGCGGTCATTACAGGAATCGGGGTCATGAATTTTCAAAGAACATATGCTATTGCGAGAAAGATATTTAAATCCCTGTCCCAAACTATCTAGCAAAAATAAACTTCATTAGACAGGCAAAAAGATTTGATTCAAGCCAAGGGCTATCATATTCTCCATATCCAACTTGTAAATAGAATTCAATCTGTCTTAACAATCAGATAATCAATCAATGGATGAATTCAATCTAAAACAACTATACTAAACACTGCATACAAGCAAACCAACATTTCAGCAGCTAAAAGAAAACCCCAAAAACAAAGATGATATTTTTATTTACCAACCTCTATGAATCTAGCTTCTTGCTCTAGCCTTTTCACTTCAGCTTGTATCCTATGCTTCCCTCTGGTATCAGCTGGTTGAAAACCTTGAATCCGCTCGGGAATCGGACCCACCACGGATTGTGATCGACCCGACTGCATCTCCTCACAATACAATCCTATACAATCCCAAAATGCCAAAACTTTAAAGAAACAAAGGAAGTGGTGTGCGAAAAGTTAAAGCTTTGTTAGCTTATTGTATCAGAAAAGAAAATGGGAAGAGAGGGGAAAATAAGGGTGTCCCAGAAATCCTTATGGACCCCATAGAAACAGGGAAAAAAAAGCTTGAATTTAGTCAACCAATTACTCCAAAAACAAAACTAAACTACAAAACAGAGTTAGCCTTGTTTTAGGCAAAGACAAAATGGATCCGTGGGGGGATTTTTACGATGAAAGTGGCGAAACAGAGTTGGGTTTCTATCGTCTTTTGTTTTGGTCTTGGGAAAAAATAAAGGTAAAACTACACCGGTGGTCCCCTAACTATTATTATTTTCCTATTTTGGTTCTAAAACTATTTTTTTGGTAAAACTATCCCTTATGTTATATAGTTTTTCTATTTTGGTCCCCCGACGTTAAATAGCTAACGGTTTTGCTGACGTGGCATTTTTAAAACATTTTAAATATTTTTGAATCATTTCTCTCTTCTTTCCCTTCTTCTTCATTTTTTTATTTTACCCACCATTTTCAGTAGTCATCCATGATTCTTGAGACATTTCTGCTTTCATTTTTTGAGTATAAATCTTCCATGAGACCCCAGTTGTTAACATTCTTTCAATTTTGTCAAATAAATTAACTTGAATATCCCAAAGTTTAAAAATGACTTTCATTTACAAATTTCAAAAAAGAAACCTATTGTAAGTCTGTAACTATCTCTAATGTAATCCCAATCTATACCTACCAACCACAGAAAACAGATAATTAAAGAATAAAAATCATAATTCATAACCCTTTTAACACAAAACTTATAATTCAAAGAAAATAACCACAATAATCCAGAAAAAATGACTAAAACAGATAAATATTGCAAGAAAAGAAACGGGTCATTACCAACAAAGCAGGGTAAGATTCAAAATCCTCCAAAGTCCAAGTTTTCCCAGTTAGAGGCTCTGGCAACTACCCTCCAAAGGAAACAAAAATATTTGTAATAAATATAGGGTAAAAAGATAAATGTGTTTAACATGTAAGAGATTTTTTATGTTTTGGTAATGGAGAAACCTGGAAATTAGGCGCCCTGGAACCAAGAGAAACTCTTTGAGACTCTGTTCTTGCAGCTCGGATAACCAAAAGCTTCTTTCTTGCGGGTTCATTGTTCCTTATCCGCTCTGAGAAAAAACCTAACTTCGAATATGACAAAGTTGTCACGAATGAAGGAGTTCTGATGTCCGTTTTCCTATTTATACTCAAAAAATGGAGGTAGAAATGTCCCAAGAATCATGGATGGCTACTGAAAATGGTGGGTAAAATAAAAAAGATGGAGAAGAAGGGAAAGAAGAGAGAGAAATGATTAAAAAATATTAAAAATATTTAAAAAATACCACATCAGCAAAACTGTTAGCTATTTAACGTACGAGGATCAAAACATGAAAACTATATAACAGAAGGGACGATTTTACCGAAAAAAATAGTTTTGGGACCAAAATAGAAAAACGATAATAGTTAGGGGACCACCGGTGTAGTTTTCCCAAAAATAAAAAAGAGAGTGAATCAAAGAAGAAAATATTACTTTTTTAAGTTTAAAAATGATGAAAAAGGTTGTGGCCCTGTTTGGCAATTAGCGGATAGCTGATAGCGGATAGCAGATTGTATTAGCTGATAGCTGATAGCGGATTGCATTAGCTGATAGCTAATAGCGGATTGCATTAGCTGATTTGACTAGCTAATTGTATAAAAGTGTTTGGTAAAATGATTTATATATTAATTTATTATTTATATAATTTAATTAATTAATAAATTTAAATACACATATAAATATGTGATAATAAAAAGAAAAAAGTAAATAGGATTAGCTTATAAATAGAGTGAGAAAATATTTAATTTAGGTTATTTTGAGATTTTTGGTAACTGGTAAGGGTAAAAGAGTCTTTACAACTTTAATATCAAATCCCTAATCTCAAAAAGCTCCTATTATGAGCTTTTTTAAAATTAGCGGTTTCACCCCAATTTGCTCTTTCATTCCGCTATTTACCAAACAACAATATTAGCGGATTTGACTGGTCAAACCTCTAATTTTTGCCTAAACCTCTCTTTACCAAACATGGTCTGTTTCTTTTTGGCTTGAGTGGTGCCCAAATTATAATATTTTTTTTGGATTAACTACCGGAATAGTCACTTGTGTTGTCTTTTAGTATAGAGTTGATCACCGATTCTGAAAAACGACCAATAAGGTCATTTACGTTTTCGAGGCGTAAACTTTTGGTCACTCAACCGTTTGTTGCCGTTAAGCGTTGATGGCTTGCTGACCTGGCAGCAAAAAAATAAAGATAAATTACCGCAATGGCCACTAACGTTTATCTCATGTACATTTCTAGTCCCCAATTTTAAAAAATAAATATTATGGTCACTACTGAAAAAGTTTCTTTCTAATTTCACCTTGAATTTTTAAAAATTTATTTTTCAGCACTAAAAATTTGCAATCAATTAGTACAATAATATTATAAAGGCTTAAATGAAAAATAAGTGCCCAAAGTATACCCTTTTTGAATTTTAGGTGCCTAAAGTATTTTTTTTTGTAAAAATAGGTGCTCAAAGTTTCAAAAGTTGGAATTTTAGGTGTCTATCCGTTAATAGGTGTTAAATATATATATATTTAACTAGTCAATGCTTGACATGTGACACTAATTTGATTTTTTTTATTTTTTTAAAAGAAAAACACCAAAAATTATATTTTTTTATAAAATCCCAGAATTTTGAAAATTTCACAAAATAATCCCCACATCCCTAAAATTACCCAAACCCAAACCCCCAAATTGCCACCGCTTCTGCCGTCGATCGCCGCAGCTAAGCACACCCCTTTGGTTGCCGGACCAAGGCGGTCATTTCTCCCAACACGACGTCACTGAAAACGACGAACGACGTGCAATCGAATGTCGAATGCAAAATCGACGTTCGGTTGGCACGTCGTTCGTCGTTTCCAGCAACGCCGTGTTGGGGGAAATGACCGCCTTGGTCCGTCGACCAAAGGGGTGTGCTCAGGTACGGAAATCAGCGACATAAGCGGCAACGATTTGGGGGTTTGGGTAATTTTAGGGATTTGGGGACCGCTTTGTGAAATTTTCAATTTTCAAGATTTTATAAAAAACTGAAATTTTTGGGTGTTTTTATTTAAAAAAATTAAAAAAATCAAACTAGTGCCATATGTCAAGCATTGATTGGTTAAATATATTTTTTAACACCCATTAACGACCAGACACCTGAAATTCTATCTTTTGAAATTTTAGGTACCTATTTTTACAAAAAAATACTTTGGGCACCTAAAATTCAAAAAAGGGTATACTTTGAGCACTTATTTTTCATTTAAGCCTTTATAATGTTTTTGTACTAATTGATTGCAAAGTTTTAGGGTTGAAAAATAAATTTTTAAAAATTCAAGGGTGAAATTAGAAAGAAACCTTTTCAGTAATGACCATAATGTTTATTTTTTAAAACCAGGGATCAAAATGTACATGGGATAAACGTTAGTGGCCACTGTAGTAGTTTACCCTTATTTTTTTCGTTGCAAAAAACGGTTGAGAGACAAAAAATTTACACCTCGAAAACGTAAGTGACCTTACTGGTCGTTTTTCAGAATTGGTGACCAACTCTGTACCGAGGGGAAACATAAGTGACCAGTCCAGTAGTTAACCCTATTTTTTTAGTTTGGTGCATAATATTTGTTTTGTGTTAAATTGATGCCTAACGTTTCATCCTGTAACACAAATCAAGTTTTTTCGTGACAAACATAAAAAATTTTCTATTATCCAATTAAAACACGACACGTGACATATTTTGGTACTTTCTTTAATTTTAATTTTTAAAATAAAAAAATATTTAATTTGATAAAAACCCAAATTCTTTAATTTCTCTAAAAACCCCAAACCCTAAATCCCTAAATCCATCTGCTCTCACCATTGATTCAACCATCACCTGTCATCCTTGCCTTCGTTGGACTCCCACGACTGAAAATCTCGTCGTCGAAAATTGATGAATGAACCATCAATTACTCCGTCGACAAACATCCAACAATAAAGAAAGAACGAGATCGATGGGCTTTTGACCAGCGACTAGATGGTGGAGGATGTCGAACGATGAGGTACGTGACGCTTGGGTGGTGAACAGTGAAACATCGACGTGTGGAAGATGTCAAATAGTAAGGGAGATGTGATTTGAAGGTTTGGTTGAAAGAAATTAAAATTTTGAGTTTTTTTCCCAAGAAATTCATATTTTAAAAGAAATTTAAAAATTAAATAAATAAAAAACCAGGTCACGTGTTATGTTATAATTGGATGACCATATTTTAATGACCCGTTGAAGAAAAACCTGATTTAAGTTACGAAAATAAACAATAGATACTTTTTTGAATAATACTAGTGTGATTACATGATAGTGTCACGTCCCTAGAATTCTGACCCGTCGGACGTGCGGCCTTAGGCACCTTGGTGCGTGCGTGGAGCCTAAGTTAAGCTTGGCGATCTAGTCGAGAGAGCTTAGATCCGTGCGGAAGACGTTTTACCACAATGGGTGACGGCCAAAGAAAAAGTGATGTGGGGAAAGCCGGGCGAATGCCCGGCACCTTTTATTGAACTTAACGAAAATATGGCTCAAGGCCAGAGAACAACTGAAAGAAAGAAAAAGATGAATAATGAGGTGGGGGTAAGCCTCCTTAAATAGCCCCTCTAGTCCTAATCCTACTCTAACTAGGATAAACTAATGTCCTACTCCCTCAAGGAGATGTAATCCTTGTCCCAAAAGGATTCGTGGCCCCTAACCTCAAGGAAGGCCTTGTTTGTGCGGAGACTAGGCCCAAGGCCCTGGTGCGGACCCTAAGGTGCGTCTGGCTGGCCATGTCCAGCCCCTCCGTGCGTGCTGCCGTCGGGACCCTAGGGTGCGGCGTGATCGGCCCTAGGGTGCGGCGTGATCGGCCAGCTCGGTCCTTGAGCGTCGAGCGCTTTCGGGACCCTAGGGTGCAGCGTGATCGGCTTGCCCGGACCCTGGGTGTCGGCCGCTGTCGGGACCCTAAGGTGTGGCGTGATCGGCTTGCCCCGTCCTTAGGAGTCGGTCGTTGTCAAGGCCCTAGGGTGCGTCGGACTCGGTCTGCTCGGTTCCTCGGTGCGGGCTGCTGTCGGCACCCTAGTGTGCGTGTGCATCGGACCCGATGGTGCGGCCCTAGGCCCTCACGGTGTGCACCCGTGGTGCCGGCCCTTAGGCCCCTTGGTGTGCACCCGTGGTGCCGGCCCGTAGGCCCCTTGGTGTGCACCCTCGCTGCCGGCCCTTAGGCCCTTCGGTGTGAACCCGTGGTGCGGGCCCTTAGGCCCTTTGGTCCGCACACCCAGCCCCATGGGTTGCGGATGCTTCTCGTCGGTGTGGTGGAATGTACGCACGAGGTGTGGCCTTCTCGGTTTTCCCCGTATTACGTCCCTCGGTTGTCGTCCCTTCGCTCCGTCCCTTGGTGAGAACACACTCGGCCCCTTGATGTGTGGCTTGATCAGGTCGAAAAAATTGGTACGTGACATTCTCCCCCACTGGATTCGGCGACGCCCTCGTCGCTCGGCTAAGATGGTAACGACTCTTTTGTTTCTTGAACTGCCATATGGCATTGGCTAGTTCCCAACTCCCTTTACTGTCGGGAAGTCCTTTCCATAGGACAAAGTACTCATGACTTGGCCGTTGTCCCTGTCGTTGTACGATCCTTTCTGCTTGGATATCTCCAATTTCATCAGCGAAGGAGATCTTTACCTTGCTGAGTGCTCGGTGGGATTGTGCTTCACCCATCTTACCCGGACAGTACGGCTTGAGTGAATTGACGCTGAACTCTCGATGCGTCTGGATGGTCGGTGATAGCTCTAATTGGTAGGTGTTCCTTCCTACTTGTTTAGAAACTTTAAATGGACCCTCGTACCTTCGCACAAGCCTTTTTTCGGAGGTCGGATGGTGTGATACTCCGGTTAACCTGGCTAGGACCAAGTCTCCTACTTGGAAGCTCTTGTCCTGACGCTTACTGTTTTCCCGGTTCCTAGCTCTCCTCTTTGTCTTATGTGAACCTGCCCGAGCGGGTGGACTTGTCATTGGCACACGCTCGATCTTGGGCTCAACCTCTCGCTTTGGTGGGAAAGTCCTCGGGCGTTCGAGTGAAACTTGCCTCGTTTTGGTCGGCTTCTCATGTGCCCTTATTTTCCGAGGCGTTAGCATTTTCTTATGTCCCTCTTTGTGGAACTGAATGGTTGACACCATCTTGGCCCTAACTTCGGGTTGTCGCTTTGTCTTCACCGCGCATGGGCGCTTAGGGTCAAGTATGTACAAGCAATTGCAGAACGGAACGGGGAATGCCCTGATTCGGTCAAGGAAATCAATGCCGATTACTACATCAAAGTCGTCAAGGGGAATTACTTTGATGGTTTCTTTGCCCGACCAGTCGCCGATGGTGAGCTTGACTCCTTTTGCTATCCCGGTGATAGGAGTCGATGGACAATTCACGGTTTTAATGAATCCGTTTGCCTTTTCAATCCGAAGGCCAAGTCCTTCGGCGGTGTGCTCTGACACAAATAATTCTGAGGCGCCTGTGTCTATTAGCGCGTTTAGTTCTTGGCCTGCCAAGGTGATGTCCACGAACATCAGTCCCTTCTCTTTGGATCTCTTCATAGTCTCTATGGAACTGATAATGGCATTTATTTTAGTGGGTTCTAGTTCGTCTTCGCTATCATCTCCTTGGATGGCTGCCGCTGTCTCGAGTTCGGGACAATCCTTTTTCATGTGATTGCCTCCGCAGTTATAACAACTAAAGTCGTTGTTGCTTACCCATGGCTTGCGGAGTTTTAAGTCTCCGTTTGATGGTTTCTTGGGTTCACCCTTGGGCTGTTCATCCCGATCTTCCTCGTCGTTGTCTTCGTACTTCGACCTTTGCTTTGGCTTGTCTGACTTCTTGTGTTCAAATTCTACAAGGGAGTCGGCTGCGTCCAATGCTTTGGAAAGATCCTGGATTCCCATTCGATGTAACTCCATCTTTGCCCAGCGTTGTAGTCCGCTTTTAAAGATAAAGAGAGCATCAGCTTCACTCATGTTGTGAATTTGGAGCCTGAGTTCGGTGAATTTGTTGACGTACTCCCGAATTGAGCTGTCGTGCTTTAATCGATGAAGCTTCTCCCGAGCTTCTTCTTGAGCGTTCTTCGGGTAGAAGTGCTATTTGAATTCGAATTGGAATTCTTTCCATGTTTTGATGGGGATCGCCTCTCCTTTGGATTGGTAACACTTATGACGCCACCATAGAAGAGCCGAATCAACCATGTAAACGGAAGCGGTGTTTACCTTGGTTTCCTCGTCGTCGATGCTGGAGAGTCGGAAGTAATTCTCCAAGTTCCAAACGAAGTTGTCCACTTCTTGAGCGTCCCTTGCTCCTTTGAACTCCTTCGGTTTCGGCACGTCGATCCTGGGTTTCGTTCCCTCTGTTTGGTCCACCATGCCGGTTAGCACGGCATTCTTATAGACGGATAATTCAGCATTGAGTCTCTTGATTTCTCCTAACAGCTCTCCCCTCGTTGCCTCCATCGCAATTTGAAGGGAGATGTCTTGTTGGTTTAATCTCTCGTATGCCTCGTCGAGAAGTTTTCCCACCTCTTTTGCGACCTTATCTCTGAGGGGGCCGACTTCGGTTTCTAACTTTTCCAAGCGATCGTTGACAGCGTCGAGGGACTCAACCGACTCCTTTGCCCTAGTCTCGAGTCGTTTCGTCTTGTCCTCAAGTGTTGTTAACCGATCTTTCGAAGCGGCCCTTTTCTTGTCGGAATTCTTGTCAGCTGCCTTGTCGGTTACTTGGGCCTCCGTGCCTTTTGATGTTGTCCCGGCTTCGTCTTTCTTGGCCATCCCGAGCAAACTCCTTTGCTCTGATACCACTTGTCACGTCCCTAGAATTCTGACCCGTCGGACGTGCGGCCTTAGGCACCTTGGTGCGTGCGTGGAGCCTAAGTTAAGCTTGACGATCTAGTCGAGAGAGCTTAGATCCGTGCGGAAGACGTTTTAACACAATGGGTGACGGCCAAAGAAAAAGTGATGTGGGGAAAGCCGGGCGAATGCCCGGCACCTTTTATTGAACTTAACGAAAATATGGCTCAAGGCCAGAGAACAACTGAAAGAAAGAAAAAGATGAATAATGAGGTGGGGGTAAGCCTCCTTAAATAGCCCCTCTAGTCCTAATCCTACTCTAACTAGGATAAACTAATGTCCTACTCCCTCAAGGAGATGTAATCCTTGTCCCAAAAGGATTCGTGGCCCCTAACCTCAAGGAAGGCCTTGTTTGTGCGGAGACTAGGCCCAAGGCCCTGGTGTGAACCCTAGGGTACGTCTGGTTTGCCATGTCCAGCCCCTCCGTGCGTGCTGCCGTCGGGACCCTAGGGTGCGGCGTGATCGGCCCTAGGGTGCGGCGTGATCGGCCAGCTCGGTCCTTGAGCGTCGGCCGCTGTCGGGACCCTAGGGTGCGGCGTGATCGGCTTGCCCGGACCCTGGGTGTCGGCCGCTGTCGGGACCCTAGGGTGTGGCGTGATCGGCTTGCCCTGTCCTTGGGAGTCGGTCGTTGTCGGGGCCCTAGGGTGCGTCGGACTCGGTCTGCTTGGTTCCTCGGTGCGGGCTGCTGTCGGCACCCTGGTGTGCGTGTGCATCGGACCCGATGGTGCGGCCCTAGGCCCCCACGGTGTGCACCCGTGGTGCCGGCCCTTAGGCCCCTCGGTGTGCACCCGTTGTACCGGCCCGTAGGCCCCTTGGTGTGCACCCTCGGTGCCGGCCTTTAGGCCCC
This sequence comes from Hibiscus trionum, assembly GCA_030270665.1. Classification (NCBI taxonomy): domain Eukaryota; kingdom Viridiplantae; phylum Streptophyta; class Magnoliopsida; order Malvales; family Malvaceae; genus Hibiscus; species Hibiscus trionum. The sequence continues at coordinate 76,426,412 of BSYR01000010.1, read as the reverse complement.
TCGGTGTGCACCCGTGGTGCGGGCCCTTAGGCCCTTTGGTCCGCACACCCAGCCCCATGGGTTGCGGATGCTTCTCGTCGGTGTGGTGGAATGTACGCACGAGGTGTGGCCTTCTCGGTTTTCCCCGTACTACGTCCCTCGGTTGTCGTCCCTTCGCTCCGTCCCTTGGTGAGAACACACTCGGCCCCTTGATGTGTGGCTTGATCGGGTCGAAAAAATTGGTACGTGACAATAGTATTTGTTAAGTTTTCTTAGTCATTTAATGACGCGCACACACCGTGCACACATAGTGCTCGAACCCGAATCACCTAGATAAAATACATCATCCTTTATCACTAGAACCATTCAACGAGTTTACAATATATACTACCCAAACAAACGTCAGACATGAAAAAAAAAATATAATTTTCACATTTTTAACGTTTAAGTTTTTTCATAATTTGTATCTCATACCACTACAAGGCTTATTATGTGAGTGATTTGATTTTTTTTTTCTATTAAAAGGTACTTCAAATCATGTCATCACCGTATGAACCTCATGGTTTTTAAATTATTTTTATTTAATTTTATATAATAAAAAGAATCGACACAAACTTATTCTATCGTGTCAAAATTGTTTGGATAATGTTTTGGAAAAAAATGAATGATTTATTTGGGGTGGGTAAAAAATTCTTTCACAAAGTGGAAATGTCGCATTCTCTTTCCGATGATATTCGGAAATCGTCTACTACACGATAAGTTTCGAGGATTTTTTTTTTAATTAAAAAAGGGTAAAGTATACCATTGTCACAGAATTTTTAGGACATGTTCATTTTAGTCACCAAACTTTTAAAAATTTTATTAGGGTCACTTAACTTTTAATCTATTTTTATTTGTCTCTCTCATTACCCTCCGTTAAAAAGTGCTGATGTGGCATGTTAATTTTCTTTCTCTTTCAATAAAAAACAAATTTTCCTGGGTAAATGTTAAAAACAAAAAAAATTATTTTTTTTAAAGATAATTTAGATCTACAACAGATATAATGAAGAAGAAATTAGACTATAATATGGGCTGAAACTCAGAATCTGTTGCTGATCGTTGATATTACATATTATAGAGAATTTGGCATTGGGATTTGGATGTTAAAGTAAACAAATTAGAAGAAAGTTTGTGATTTTTGTGATGGGTGAAAGGGAAATTAGAGAACCTGAGGTGATGGTTACATTATAATCCTTTTTAGGAGCTGAAGTAGGAGAAGAGTTGTTTTTCTTCTTCAATTTTTGTTACATTATAATCCTTTTTATTTTATTAGAGAGAGAGAAAAAATTAATAATTAGGCCATCAACTTAGCTGTTTTCTCAGTTGTATCATACACAGAAAAGTATAGATTTTCTAGCATTTTCCCATAAACCAAACACCTTTTCTTTTTCCTGAGTATGTGGATTGTTGTAAATTTTGAAGACGGCGAAAGATAAGAATCTGTGTTAAGCTTTCTCTCCGTTTGGTTTGACTGTGATAAGGAAGAAAAAAAAAGTTGTCGAGAATTGGAGAGGAAGAAGAAGAAGAGAAAAGATTGGTGGTTTAATCAACAATAGGACTCACAAAATATATTATTTTGTTGAAAGAGGAAACGTCAACACTTTTTAACGCATGATAATGGGAGGGATTAAAATGAAAGTGGACTAAAAGTTGATTGTATTAAATGAAAATTTTAAAAGTTCGGCGACCAAAATAAACGCACCTTAAAAGTTCGGCGACCAATGATGTACTTTACCCTTAAAAAATTAATAGAAGTCATTAAGAAGAGACGATGATTTCTTCTCTCATTCAAGATTAAAGTCGTATTCTCTTCATGGCGAGTTTACCTCTTTCGTATAATAATATCTAAAAAAATTACCGTTTATTGTTTATGGGGCGTTTGATTCGTGGAAATTTTTTTTTACCGAGGAGAGGAATATTCTTAGGTATTAGACAATTTTAATCATTTTAGACGAATTTACCCCTGAAAGAATTGATTTTTTTCTTCAAATGAATCCTAATGCTGCAATTGCTTAGACAAACATTTTCCATTTAAAAAAAGGATAAATAGTGGTCCAAATTCTTCATAGTTTCACATCTTTTCAATTTAGTCCATGGTGCATTTGTTTGCATTATATTTAAATTAGACCTTAAGTTTTTTTTTATTTAACATTTTTTTAATTTTAACTGCATTTTTATGGTAGGATTGTTTAAATATTTTTTTTTTATTTTATTTAATGAAAAATATTTATTAGGTGATTTTTGAATAATACAATTAAATAATAGTTATTTATTTTATTTTTTTACCTATAAATCTATCTAAATTATAATAAGATTATAATTAAAATTTTAAAATTCAATACAATACTAAAGTAGAAAGTTGAAAATAATTTTATGAATTTTTATGTAAATATTTACAATTTAATAATAAAAGTTAAACTTGTTGAAAATAAAATATACCACAAAGATAATTTGGTAAAATATACATTCAAGTAATAATATATTCTTTTAACAAATATAATTTAAGTTCAATTTATTAGGAAACACACAACATAAGCAGTAACGAACGACTCTCTCTCAGATTCAAAATTTGAAAATAGGAAGCGAGCGATTTTGAAAGAGGCGCGCGAGACGTTGACATTGGGTAAATACACCGGGGCAGAGGCTGTGGGAAACGAAGAGGAAATTGTTAAAGATATCGCGCGTGAGCGAAAACAATAGCAGCGAGCGATGCATATGTTCTCATGGAATGCCCGTGGCTTAGGATCAACATCGAAGCGTAGGGCGTTGAGAGATATGGTGCGACAACATCGTTGCGAGATGGTTATTATACAAGAAACAAAACAAGAAGAGGTTATAGGGGAGTTGGTTGGCCGTATGTGGCATACAGACTCGTTTGAATTTGCGTTTGTTCCATCTAATGGCAAATCGAGTGGTGTTTTAATTGTATAGGAGGTATCGTACTTTAAACTTACAAGAATGCAAAATGGCTAGCGATTTGTCCTGGTTGAGGGTACTTGGATTTCGAATAAATCGTCTTGGTTTCAAATGTTGTGATGCTTTTGTGGTCATTGTAACCCCCTAAACCCGACCCAGAAGGAATGGGCCGAATCTAGGAAGTCACGTGTAACACCCGGGTTTAGGGGTTAGGTGAAAATAATATTTTAATATTATTTGGGCTCGGTTTTATAATTTAAATAATATTTCGGGTTTCAAAATGAGTTTTTTTGAAATGGGACCAAATTGATTTAATTGCAAGTTGAAGAGCTATTTAAAGAAATAAGGAAATAGCCATTCATTAATGGCCTTTTTGTAATTTACCCATTTTTCTAATTTAAATCCCCTTTATACCATAAAACACCTATTTTTCCTATTCATTCTCTTCTTCACCAACGGGAAAGGGAAGAGCTCTCTACCAAGCTACTATTCCATCCCATTTCTCATCCATTTCAACTCCGTTTTGAAAGGTAAGGACGTTTTTGACTTCCCCTCAACTCCCTCTCTTTAAAAGTACCTTTTATTTTCATTTTCATGAAGGTTTTAGAAAATGGAATTTTTAAAGGTTTGGATTAAAAATAGAAACTTTATGATGTTAAGTGAAGTGTTTTGATTTAATAAGTTTAGTTATGATGCATAGGGGTCAAATGGTATAACATATGTGAATTTCAAATGATTTTGAGCAATTTTCGGAATTGGGTAAACATGGGGTTTTTGGAAGGTTTTGGGTGAGTTTTGGGGGTTGTTTTAGGTGGGAATTGATAGGCTATTGATAGTACTATGGTTAGGGGTTGATTTGGGATCATTTGTGGGTGTAATGGAAGTTGAAAACATGATTTTTGGACATGGTTTTTGGGTTGTCCGAGTTGGTGGAAAATGGGGTTTGTACATGCTTGTAACATGGTAAATTGTGGTTGAATTGCATTCCGGGTTAGTTCCGACGATGGTTTATTGATTGTGGATGTTTTGTTTGTGTTTGGTATTGATTAGAATCGAGTTCGGGCATCGGTGAAGCATCAGAAGTAAATCCGGGAAATTGAAGGTGGTCGCTTGCTTGGTCTTTAAGCTTGGGAGCTTAGGTGAGTGGTTAATTGCTTTACATAGTTTTAAAATAGTTGGTTCGAGTATGTGGACTAGGTTGGGCTTGGTAGACCCACCTAGAGTTAGGATTAGGGTGGTAGCCTAATCCTAAACTTGATCTAGAGCCTTTAGATGAACTCATATATGTGGTTGTGTATGTCTCGTATGAAATGTGATATGAATGCTTATGTATATTGTGTTATACATGTGAGATGAGGCATGATTTGTGATGCTTGTGGCATGCATGGTAACGGTACATGATTGTGTTCATGGTGAGTACGTGCTAAGCACGAAATTGATTGAAATGAGTAATGTGGAATGAGTTAAATGTTGGCACTAGTATGCTTGAGTACAAATGATCGATCATTAGGATGTTAGTGTGTACACATGAGTCAAAAGTCGCGCGTGGCCTTGGTGGCGTTGAGTCACCAAGGAGGAGTACGGGTTCGCCCGGAAATTGTATTTGTATATAGTCGATGATGAGTGGAATCCCATCGATGGGGCGTGAGGATGAGTGGAATCCCCTCCGCGAGACCGGTGATGAGTGTAATCCCACCGTGAGGTAATGTGGTTGTTGGATGTGAGTTCCAACGTGTTTATCCGCGTATTCGGGTCATAGCTAGGTGCCAATGTTGATTGATATATGTATCAATGTGTTGAGATATATGAGCTTAAATTGGATGTTTAAATGTGATTATATGCATTGTGGATTTGAGCTTATGATCATGGCATTTATATTGAATAGTGCTCATGCATCTTTATCTTGTGGCTTTTGTGGATCCTTGGTAAATATGTGTTTTGCCTTGGCTAGATCGTGCTCGGACCCTGCAATGTTGAGGTTTGTTTTAAGAGCTTACCCTCACTAAGCATCATTGCTTACACTCTCTTTGTTCAACATTGCAGATCCTTAGTTCGTGGGTTGCTTGCGCAAGTGGAGGGCCTCCAAGTATAGTTGTTGGCTTGAGTACATCAAGTATGAACTTTTAAATGTTGAACATGTAATAGTTTAAGCAATGGGACATGTGTTATTTTGATGGATGAATGTTGGTTGTTTAGGAGCTTGCTTAGACTCCTTGTTATCTTGCTTTTGCATGGCTTGTGATGCCATGTTTGGATTGTAATCCATGCCTAAATTGCTTATCATGAATGTTGGCTTTATGCCTTTGAGGTTGCCTTTATGTTTGAATGTTGAAGTACGAGACTTGAATGCTTAAATGTCCTCTATGATTAACTTCATGATTTTCTTAATGAATGTACATGTTGGATGTTGTATGGCTAAATAGTGATCTATAAATTGTTGTATGAATGCATGACTTGAGATGCTATGCCTTGGAGTTTAGTTTCGTTTTATTGATGTTAAAGCATGCTTGTAAGTTGTTTTGCCTTAGGTTTAATTGTTAGAGTGTTGTTGAGTGTTTTGTTGGTGTTTTGGGGCATCCTTGTGCCTTAAAACAGTCAAATGGAGTCTGCAGACAGGGGGCGTTTCGAAACGGGCCACCCTGTTTCGATACGGTCCCTTTGCATTTGGCCAGCCGTTTCGAAACGGATAGGGGCTGTTTCGGTACGTTTTTGCTACTGGAATTTTGAGAAATTGACGAGATATAGGCGTACCGAAACAGATCCTTGGTGTTTCGAAACGGTCAAATCTCGTTGACCACGAGAAGTTGACCGTTAGGGTCGTTTCGATACGGGTCACCCCTGTTTCGAAACGGTTTCCCTATGGTTGACCCTGGCCTGTTGACTAAGTCAAGGCGTATCGAAACACCCTAAGGGCGTTTCGATACGACCTGCTGTAAAGGGGTTAAATGGGCTGTTTATTGTATCGTTTGATTGGTTAATGTTAAATTGTTTGTATTTTCCGCTGTTGTGCTTCACATAGGACTTATTTGTATGCCTATAGACAAGATAAAGTTAAAAGAAATTTTCTAGGTCGTTAATCGAGGAGGAACCTTAACGGGTTTCACTTCGGTTTTCCCCGTGTGGCCCACTCGGACCGGTCATCCGACCAGACCGGGACGAGGGGGTTACACTTGTTGGTATCAGAGCCTAAGGTTACCGAGACCTTGGGCAGGTAAGTGAGGTAAGTTTAAGTTTTGAATTGATTTACACGGTGTTTGCTTGCTTTGCAAGGATGATTGCTTGTGTGACAAGTATGTTGATTGTTTTATTTCAAAGCATGTGTGTAAGAGTCCCATTGCTACTATTACATTGGAAAAAAAAGATTTTTAAGTGAGGGAACGTACTTGAACACTTGGAAGCCTTGCCTTGCTAACCCAGCTTGTATGTTTTGTTGTTGTGGTTGTAGTTAATATCTGTGAGAGCGATGTCTAGACCGAGAGGTAGGCCGAGAGTGGTTCGTCAGGAACCACGGGTTGCGGCTCCTGTTGAGCCGACAGTTGGAGTGGAGGCTCACATAGAAGGGCCGGTGGCCGCGGGAGTTGGCGCTCCTCCACCACCTCCACCACCACCACCACCTCCGCCTGGAGCTGGAGGCGAGGATGGAGCGGAAGGAGAGGGACCTCAAGGTGGCCAAGGTCCAGCTGGAATCGATATGACTCCGCTAGTGCAAGCGATAGCGGGAGCATTTCAGGCCGCAGTTGCGGGAGCTCAGGCTGCAGCTCAGCCTAGGTATGACGATGCCAGTCTACCTTTGGAGAGGCTCCGTAGCTTGGGGGCCGAAGAGTTCAGAGGATCTACTCCGGAGAGGTTGGAGTTATGGTTAGAGAAGACAGTTCGTATCTTAGCTCAGATGGGTTGTGTGGGCGCACGTAGATTGGGTTGTGTGATCTCATTGCTTCAGGGAGATGCCTACACCTGGTGGGTCACCATTACTACTGGGGTTCCAGAGGCAGAGATTGGTTGGGATTTCTTTGAGTCCGCTTTCAGAAAGAGGTACTTGGGACCGAGGTACTTAGATGAGAAGAAGCGAGAGTTTATGGCCCTTACTCAGGGAGATGCTTCTGTGACTGATTATGAGATTCGTTTTGTTCGCTTGAGTCAGTACGCTCCAGAGTTGGTTCCTACGGAAGTGGAATGCTGTAACCGTTTCCGCTACGGGTTGAACGAAGAGGTCAAGAGATACACGTTAGCTTGAATGGTCATATAGGTGATTCTGTTCTTGGTTGAAAGCTTAGAAATTCATCAATGGTAAATATGATGATTGAATGGAATTGTGTTGCATTTTGACGTTATAAGTATATCTTCAAATGTAAAACGGGAGAGAAGCAAAGAACTAGACCATACCAGTGAAGAAGACTAAACAAATATGAAACTTCAAATTGTTTATATGCTTTATATATTACCTACACAACATTATAGTAACAAAAAGGCATTTGAAACTTTGTTTTAGAAGGGTCCACGTGAGTCATGTCGAAGAGTAAATGAGTTTTGTTTTGGTTTAGTGGGTTTCATGTGGGCCATAAATCTTGAAATGAGATATTAATATATTTTATGTATATTGTTAATTTTTTGGAAATGATAAAATGCCTTACGTGATTGTGTAAGGAATATCGAGGGTTTCAAATATTGGATCGAGAGGGATAAAAAAAGTGTTGAAGGCCGATCGTTGTACATCTGAGTGGAGGTAATACTTTACTACCTCTTGTATGCTTTGCAAAATTTGTCGGTATTGGTTAATGCCTGGATATCTCAAAATCATGCTGATTACGGTAGAAAAATAATGAACTGGATAAGATCTTAATGACTAGAATAAGAAGTTTGATGAATGGTTGGTAATTTCCAAACTCAGTGAAAAAAAATCTGTTAGAGCAAATAAACTCGAAACTTTCAGTTTGGTTATCCTTGTTAAAAATATTTGATTTCTGAGATGCTCGACGAAAAACTCTTAAGGTGCAAAAAGAACGTGAGAACCCCTAGAGGTGGAAAATGATCAAGGAAATGTTTAGTTCCCTAATTTTTGAATAAATGTTTGAAAAACCGTTTTTTTAAAAATTCTCCAAATAAATATCTGAAGACCAAATTACTAGAAGTATACTTTATGAATGAATCGATTGAAATGATTAAAATGTTCCTAGGTTTCAAAGTGTTTAAAAATACCGGTAGGTACCAAAATGACTGTAGCGCCCTTGGGCACTGGAATATCTGTAATACTTCGGTGAGTTGGAAAGTTACGTTAATAGGATTCAACCCTTCGAAAATGTAAATACTTAGATTTTCCTAAATCCTGATCAAGTCTCCAGAGATAAATTTACGAGAAATTTTTCGTATGTCTGAGTTAATGTAATGACAAAAAAGACTGAATTGATTAAAATGACTAAAATAATTAGAAATACAAACAAGGCTAAATTGACAGGAATGATTGTAATGACCAAAAAGACTGAAGTATTCTCGGGCACCGAAATTTCCAAATTTACTAAAATGATAGATAAACCCCCGAGTTCTGAAATGAATGAATTGTTTGAAACGATCGAAAGGATCATAATGACTTAACCTTTATCGAGCGTTCAAATGAATAAAATACTCTTGTGACTTGAGATAAGTGAAAGCTTTTAAAATACCGGCAAAGCTCCAATAACTGTAATGGCCATATATGTATGAAGCTTGACATGTGAACGTCAGTTATTCCTGATACGTGTTCGACCGTTCATGACTCGTTCATGTAGAGTAGTGTCGATGAACTGTTCAACTATTTTATACAGACAATACGATGTCTTGAACAAGCGTAAGTTGTATCTATCTAGGTACTTGGTAAGTACCACAATGTTGAGATTTGATTATTTCAATTAGACTTTGGAGGATAGATAAACTGTTAGGAGTAGTGGATACGCTAATAACCGTTCTACCCTTTTGGGGTTAAATTACCCCATGGCCTTGGAAGTCAAATGACCAAAATGCCCTTATTGGCGATCGTGATTGAAACATTCTTAATATATTTGATATCCTGAATGATCGTATTGTATCATTTTCTAAATGCCTGGTTGGATACGTTGGTTACCAAGCCTCTTTTAATAAGGACCTCGTTTCTAAAATCAGTTCAGAATTGATAAAAGTTCAGTGTTTCCTCTATTTTTTTAAATACCAAGTATCTCTGTGAAATAAATTGTTCCGTCTTGTGTGTTCCTTGAGTGCTATATACACGTTTTAAATGTTGTGTTTGAACTAAACATGTGCACATAACTGATAATTTTTGATTTTGCAAAACGTAACATGTTTCCTGATTTTAATATGATTGTTCCATCGGTCTGAATTATGTCTAAGTACCTGATTGAACAACTTGATATGTGGTTACCATTTAAACTGATTGAATAGCATGCTTTTTGGTTACCATTTCATCGAAAATAATCGTCTGCTTTATGTTTGCCGTAAATACTGCTACTATTGATTACATAAATTACTACATAGACTATTACTGGGGTACTTAGGATATAGTGGGAAGATTCCAGGTTCAGCCTTGATCCGGCTGGTAATTCCTTACTGTTATAGGTGTTAGAAAAATGATATGGTACATGGACATTTTTTAGCTTGAATTTGAGTAGGTTCCATTAGTCAAATTATTTGAGACTAAATGGATTATTAATCTACTACAAGAGTAGATGAAATGTGTATATTTACATGCTCAAAATGTTCAATGGGTGAATGAGAAATTGTTGCTCAAAGTAACACCCATAATGTTGGAAAAATTGAGATGGAAAGTAAAATGTCCCAAACTTGTTGGGAACATAGATTTGGAAAGCTTTATATGTAGAAGCTCTTCATGTTATTGTTGGAAACAAGACAAAGGCTTGGACTAGATACTTTGGGCTAGTCATAGTTTAATTATATAAAAATCAAAGATGAGCCTTGAGCCTTGGGGCCTTGGACTTGGATTTCAAAATAATAATTTTTTTCCTTTCCTGACTTAATTTTCCAACAGAAACTATAGAATTAACCCACCGTTTTTATGGAGTTACAGACCCTTCAGCTGGTTGTAACCTCCAATTTATTTGGATTAATTCTGTGATAATTATCATCTTGAATTCTGGAAAATGCAACTCTTAAGAAACTTAACTAACAGATTAATTATGTAATTAATCATGTCCCCTGCATGAACACTATAAAAGGAGGCCTCATGTTTCTATCCAATACACACCAAAAACCCTCTAGCCAGATTGTTAATAGTGTTCTGCTTCTGTAAAGTTCGCCGTTGCAGTCAAGGTTGCATTGCTCCTTTGGCTGTATTCTACCGTTGTATCCTGGGAGACAGACGTTCTATAGTAACTCCAGCACCGGGAGGGGACGAATCTGTTTTAAGGACACTGTGATAGCACAGGCCTCGGTCTAAGTTTTTGATTGGTTACTGGTTTTTCCTTTGGTTTCTATTATCTTTGATTTTCCAGTTTATTTCAATTTCATTTACAGAAATTGTTTTAATATTTTTTTTGTTCCTCTTTTTAACTTGCTTCGTTTGTAATTTTTAATAATCTTAAAACAGATCCAGTTATTGAAATGGAGAAAGAGCAAGGTGTGATTCCACCTGTTGTTGATCAAGTCAATGATGTTACGGGACCTACGAACGTTGTTGATCATAGGTCCTCTATGAGTGCTCCTCTAAGGTCCGCCTCATTTCAGATGCCTGTTGCGGTATCTACGAACACGGCTGAAAGGCCAGAGAAATTCATCGGGTTGAATTTCAAGCGGTGGCAACAGAAGATGTTGTTCTATTTGACCATGCTGAATCTTGCGAGATTCTTGACCGAAGATTCTCCAACGTTGGGAGAAGATGAGACTGACTTTCAAGTTGTCAGTGCTGTTGAAGCCTGGAAGCATTCAGATTTTCTTTGCAGAAATTACATTCTGAATGGTTTAGCTGATGCTTTATACAATGTGTATCAAAAGGTGAAGACGGATAAAGAGTTATGGGAGTCTTTGGCCAAAAAGTACAAAGCAGAAGACGCTGGAGCAAAGAAGTTTGTTGTTGGAAAATTTATGGATTTCAAGATGGTGGACAACAAGACAGTCATAAGCCAAGTCCAAGAGTTCCAGGTGATCTTAGGTGAAATTCATGATGAAGGCATGTCCATTAGTGAAACCTTCCAAGTGGCTGCAACCATTGAGAAGCTACCTCATGGCTGGAAGGATTTCAAGAACTATCTCAAGCATAAGCGAAAAGAGATGAACATGGAGCAGCTCATTGTCAGGCTTAGAATTGAAGAAGACAATCGGACTAATGATAGGAGGAGCCATATTCCCTTAGTCAAGGAAAATGTGGTGGAGCATGGTCAAGGCTCCAAGGCTGCTCAAAATCCTAAAAAGTGGAAAGGGAAGCAAGCGCTGAAGCTTGGATATAAAGGTTGAATTGGGAAACAAAAATTCAAAGGAAAATGCTTCAATTGTGGCAAGGAGGGTCACAAATCAAATGAATACAAACTTCCACGGAAGAAGAACAAGAATGTTCATGCTAACCTGGTGGATTACATTGCTGAAGATATGTGTGACATCAATCTTTCTGCCATGGTGTCCGAAGTGAATTTGGTAAGGTCCAATCTTAAGGAGTGGTGGATAGACACTGGTGCCACATGTCACATCTGCTCAACTCGTGAGATGTTCACTACCTTTGAGGCTGGTACGGGAGAGAAAGTCTACATGGGAAATTCTGCTGCTTCATCTGTTGAAGGAGTAGGCAAGGTGGTGCTCAAAATGACTTCTGGAAAGCTGCTGACTCTCAACAACGTTTTGTATGTGCTTGAGTTCCGGAAGAACTTGGTATCTGGATCTCTCTTGACCAAGCACGAGTTTAAGTTGGTTTTTGAGTCAGAAAAATTTATCTTGTCAAAGTCAGGGATGTATGTGGGGAAGGGGTATGTTATGGATGGGCTTTTTAAGCTCAATGTAATGACAATTAATAATAATAAAGCAAGTACTTCTTCTGCCTAGTTGATTGAGTCTTCCAATATATGACATGATAGACTAGGACATGTTAATTATGATAACTTGCGTAGGTTAATTAACTTAGAACACATCCCGTCATTCCAAATTGATTCAAAACATAAGTGTGAAACTTGTGTAGAAGCAAAATTGACAAGATCATCTTTCCAAACCATAGAAAGAAATACAAAACCACTGGATTTAATTCATAGTGACTTGTGCGATTTAAAATTTGTGCAAATGAGAGGTGGTAATAAATATTTTATCACATTTATTGATGATAGCACAAGATATTGTTATGTGTATTTGCTCAAAAGCAAAGATGAAGCCTTAGAGAAATTCATTCTTTTTAAAAATGAAGTAGAAAATCAACTTAATAGGAAAATTAAGGTGATTAGAAGTGATAGAGGTGGTGAGTATGAATTTGGAGAATTCTGTGGGCAACATGGAATTGTACATGAGGTAACTGCACCGTATTCACCTCAATTAAATGGTGTTGCAGAACGGAAAAATCGCACTTTAAAAGAAATGATGAATGCGATGTTAATAAGTTCAGGACTACCACAAAATTTGTGGGGTGAAGCTATTTTGTCAAGTAATTACCTTTTAAATAAGATACCCCGGAAAAACCAAGATAAAACTCCATATGAGTTATGGAAAGGTAGAAAACCATCCTACAAATATTTAAAAGTGTGGGGGTGTCTTGCAAAAGTAGTTGTTCCAACACCAAAGAAAATGAAAATTGGTCCAAAAACAGTGGATTGCATCTTCATAGGCTATGCACATAACAGTACCGCTTATAGATTTCTTGTGTATGAGTCTAGTAATCCAGATATACACAAGAATACTATAATGGAATCAAGGAATGCATCGTTCTTTGAAGATGTATTTCCATGCAAGTCCAAAGAAGGACAAAGCTCGTTTAAACGAATTTATGACGACACTATGAATAAAAATGATGATTGAGAAGTTGAGTTAGAACCAAGACGGAGTAAAAGAGCAAGAGTTGAAAAATCGTTTGGACCAGATTTCCTAACCTTTTTGTTAGAAAGTGAACCACAAACGTATAAAGAAGCAGTAACTTCTTTTGAAGGACCTCTTTGGAAGGAAGCTATTAAAAGCGAAGTAGATTCTATTTTACTGAATCATACTTGGGAATTAGTAGACCTTCCACCAGGTTGTAAACCTCTAAGATCCAAATGGATATTCAAAAGGAAAATGAAACCTGATGGTTCCATTGAGAAATACAAGGCCAGACTTGTGATTAAAGGTTATAGACAGAAAGAAGGTCTTGATTATTTTGATACATATTCTCCTGTGACGAGAATAAATTCCATAAGAATAATTCTCGCAATTGCAGCATTGCGAAATTTAGAAGTTCATCAAATGGATGTAAAAACAGCTTTCTTAAATGGAGATTTAGATGAAGAAATCTACATGGAACAACCTGAAGGTTTTATAATTCCAGGACAAGAAAAGAAAGTTTGTAAATTGGTTAAATCATTGTATGGTTTGAAACAAGCACCAAAACAGTGGCATCAAAAGTTTGACCAAGCGATGAAAACCAATGGATTTAAAATCAATGAGTGTGACAAATGTGTCTACGTAAAGGACACAAAAGATGGTTATGTCATATTTTGCTTATATGTGGATGACATGTTAATTGTTGGTAGTAATGACAAAATGGTTAAATCTACCAAAAATATGTTAAATTCTAAATTTGACATGAAAGATATGAGACTTGCTGAAGTAATTTTAGGAATTAAAATTATACAAAGTTCAGATGGTCTCATATTAAGTTAGTCACATTACGTTGATAAAATTCTTGAAAAGTTTAACAAAGATGATACATGAGTGGCTAGAACACCTTTAGATACTAGTGTTCATCTATCCAAAAATCGAGGAGAAGGTATTTCTCAAGTAGAATACTCTAGAATTATTGGAAGTGATAAGTATTTATTTTGGTTATGTTTTTAGTCCTTGTTTTAATCGAATATATATGTTTGAAGGAATTAATTGGGCTGTTTTTGTGTTGTTCTCGTGTAGGTTACGTAATGCCAGAAATGAGTTGAAATGCTGCAGAAAATACTGAATTCGTGGGCAGATTCATGGGCATGAACCAGGGCATGAATGCTGACTGGGCGCCACGTCAGCACCTTCTAGAAGATGACGTCAGCAAGCTTGATAACTTATCAGTCCACTTATCAAGATAGCCTATCATACAAATTTTATCTTTAAATTCAAAACTTTGATATTTATATTATGTAATTTTATTTAATTTTTTTAGGATTTATCATCTTAGGTTTTTAGGGTTTTTCAATTACTATAAATACCCCACTTTGGGGGTGAATTATTCATCAATCATTTTTCATTGTTCTCTTCTTCCTTGAGTTAATAAAGCTTTCTATTTTTCTCCATTTCTTTATTTATTTTATTAAGAATGGTTTTTTCACAAACCATGCTTAACTAAATTCTCTTTAGCCAAAAGCAACGCCAAACCCGAAAAACCTCGTGAGATTAGAAAAATACTTCAATCCTTCAACAACTCCTTTTTAGATTCTCTGTAAAATTGATTAGGCAATCGGCCTAATCTTTAGGCATCACAATTGTTTCATTCCGAGAGCGCGCATCGGCTTGAAGTGGTTTAGATCCATCGTTGGGGACGAGGAAAAGCTTGTAGCCAATTCAACTCCCTAAGAATAAACTTAGTGGCGGTCCACTAAGGGGAATAAAAAATTGGAAATAATTCTCATCGAGACGAATATCCGAGCACGGGCTTCTCCAGCACTAACTTAGATTTGAGTTAGCATCGATTGCCGTGGCTAATTCACTAAAGTTTGACTTCAAGGATTGCACTGGGAGTCGAATCTACCAACGAGAAGTAAGTTACAAGGGTTGGGCCTTGTAGACTGTAACCTGCAGGAAAGTCGAAGAAAAATCAACTTCAGTGATCGAAGATGTCGTGGCAAAGCGTGGCTTGAGGCTATCTCTATCCATAATTCATTCTCAACATTTATTTTTACGTTTTTACTATTTTTCTCATTCAAATCACTATTCTAAAATCCCCCTTTATTTTCTACAGGTTATTGGTCTAAATCAAAAGAAAGGTGTTAGAGTTCCTATTCCCTGCGGATCGACCCTTACTCTCGCTATATAAATTTAAATCTTATTAACATTGAGTTTAAGGTTTTATTTTTGACACTATACGACGCGTGTCGAAATTGGCGCCGTTGCCGGGGAATACGGCAAAGTACTAATATCGTTTTATTTGATTTATGACCAGGAGCAATCCGGGAGAACAATTTGATCTCATCCCAGAAATCGAAGCACTAGCCCGAAAGTTGAACGCACAAACACTTCGGGAAAAGAAAAACAAAAGACGCCAGCAGAGATTCGAACGCGATCTAGAAATCACATCCGAAGCAGAATTGAGTTACGAGCCCAATCCGATGGGAGACGAAAATCAAACCATTCGCGAACTAAATACGGCGCCCGTGGCCAACAACCTATGTGTATAACTTTCCCGAATGGCGAAACACCGTTCGTGCTAAAAACGGGTTTGATCCATCTCTTGCCTACCTTTCACGGCTTACCGACAGAAAATCCTCATATGGTTTGTCTAAGTACAAAGCCACAGGGAGTATCCGATGACCAAATCAAACTTAGAGCATTTCCATTTTCCTTAGCTGATATAGCGAAAGATTGGTTATTTGATTTACCCCCTAATTCTGTTACAACATGGACTGACATGGCTAAACTTTTTCTTGACAGGTTCTTCCCTGCAGCAAAAGCAAGCGAAATCAGGCGCAGCATCCTAAGCATTCAACAAAAAGAAGTTGAATCATTGTATGAATACTGGGAGAGGTTTAAAAAGTTGTGTGCAAATTGTCCACAACATGGGTTGTCGGAACAAACCCTCCTCCAGTATTTTTATGAAGGATTGACGCCTATGGACATGAAGGTGATAGATGCAACAAGTGGCGGAGCTCTAGTCAATATGACACCAACAGCGGCTAAAACACTGATATCAACCATGGCCGCCAACTCTCAAAGATTCAATCAGTCTAACGAACCATCTCGAAGGGTTCGCGAGGTAAGTACAGTTTCATTAGAAAACAAAATCTATAAATTAGCTGAAATAGTGCAAACTCTTGTTGCAGATAAGAGAAAAACAGCTAGACTTTGTGGAATATGTACCAGCCCAGAACATCCGACAGACTGTTGTCCGATGATTCAAGAAGATGATGTCGCCCAAGCCAACGCCATAGGGAATGCTTATAATTCTGGGTGGAGGAACCAATCAAATTATGGGTACGCGAACAACCAAAGGCCAAATCAACCGTACCAACAAAGACAACCCTACCCACAACAAAAAACGTCTCTAGAAACCTTGGTTGAACGACTAGCGATATCCCAAGAGAAGTTCCAGAACCGTACTGAAATCCACTTACAAGAGTTAGACAAGCAAATGAGCCAGCTAGCCCAAACAGTAAGTCGTCTTGAATCCAAAGGTAAACTCCCTTCACAAACAGAGATAAACCCAAAAGAAAATGTTAATGCCATCACTCTTAGAAGTGGCACCGTGATAGAACCCAAAACCTCAGAGGTAAACACCCAAAAAGATAAATCAACTCCACCAGTCGAAAAAGATACATCAAATCCAACCCCTAAACCATCCCCTTATGCTGTCCAACCACCATTCCCGTCGAGATTGATGAAAAGAGACAAACAAGCAGAAGAAAAGGAAATCCTAGATGTGTTCCAAAAAGTAGAGATCAACATTCCGCTCCTCGACGTAATCCGAAAAATTCCAAGGTATGCTAAGTTCCTTAAAGATTTATGTACTAATAAACGTCGTCTTATTGGAGTTGAAAAGGTTAATATAGGAGAACATGTATCGGCGGTCTTCCAGCGTAAGTTGCCACCGAAATTGAAGGATCAAGGTATGTTCGCCATTCCCTGCAAAATAGGTAAAGTGGGTATTAAACGAGCAATGTGTGATTTAGGGGCCTCTATTAATGTTATGCCCCTTTCATTTTATAACTCACTTTCTGCTGAGCCTTTGAAGGATACGAGGGTAACAATACAACTGGCGGACAGATCCATAATCTACCCAGAGGGATTACTGGAAAACGTCCTCGTGAAGGTAAATGATTTAATCTTCCCAGCGGATTTCTATGTCATTGACATGGAAAACGACCGAGCAAACAACTCTTCTGAGATCCTCCTTGGCTGCCCATTTTTAAGCACTGCAAACACAAAAATCGATGTAAGAAGTAGGATCCTTACAATGGAATTCGATGGTGAGGTAGTAAAATTTGACGTTTACAAAGCTATGAGACATCCTGAAAATATAGCTAGTTTAAATTTTGTTGATGTCATTGAACCTGCCATAAATGATTTCTTTGACACTAGTTTTACTGACTTCATGGATGATTTGTACAGAGAAATCGCGGATTCCGACGAAGAAGACAGGGAGTTTGAAAATCTTTGTTCGGTAAATAAAGATTTAATACTTACTGCATCTAAAACTAAACTTTTACCTTCTGTATTGCAGGCACCTAAGATCGAACTTAAACAATTACCCGAGCATCTAAAGTATGCATTTTTAGGGGAAAGAGAGACCCTACCGGTTATTATCTCAACCAAGCTATCAAACGAAGAAGAGGAGGACTTGCTAACAGTACTGCGAGCACATAAGGAAGCCATTGGATGGACCGTTGCAGACATCAAGGGCCTTAGTCCCTCCACTTGCATGCATAAGGTAAAACCGAAGATGGAGCTAAGCCATCTCGACAAGGACAACGCCGCCTGAATCAACCTATGATGGAGGTAGTTAAAGAAGAAATACAAAAGCTTCTAGACGCGGATATAATCTATCCAATTTCGGATAGTGACTGGGTAAGCCCGATCTATGTAGTTCCTAAGAAAACCGGAGTCACGGTGGTTAAAAACGCAGAAGGTGAGATGGTCCCAACAAGAGTCCAAAATGGTTGGCGAGTCTGTATAGACTACAGGAAGTTGAACTCCCTAACTCGAAAAGATCATTTTCCACTTCCTTTTATAGACCAAATGATTGAGAGATTAGCCGGTAAAATTCACTACTGTTGTCTTGACGGATTTTCAGGTTTTTTCCAAATTCCTGTGGCGCCCAAGGATCAAGAGAAGACAACCTTTACATGTCCTTTTGGCACGTTCGCCTATCGTCGAATGCCATTCGGGCTTTGTAATGCGCCGGCCATGCAAGATGCATGGTAAGCATTTTCTCAGATTTCATCGAAAAAGGTATAGAGGTATTCATGGATGACTTTACAGTTTACGGTAATTCCTTTGGAGAATGTTTATTAAACTTAACAAATGTGCTAAAAAGATGCCTTGAATTCAACCTTGTTTTAAATTATGAAAAATGTCATTTCATGGTAGATAAAGGGTTAATTCTAGGACATATAGTTTCCTCAAAAGGTATTACTGTTGATAAGGCTAAAACAGATGTTATACGCTCACTCCCATACCCCACAACTGTGAGGGATATTCGATCATTTCTTGGCCATGCAGGATTTTACCGCAGGTTTATTAAGGATTTTTCAAAGTTGGCGCAACCCCTCTGCAATCTATTGCAAAAAGATCAACCCTTCAATTTTGATGAGAAATGCAAGGAGGCATTTGACACACTCAAGGAGAAGCTTGTAAACGCACCTATCGTTCAACCACCAAATTGGAACCACCCATTCGAATTAATGTACGATGCTTCCGATTTTAGCGTTGGAGTAGTGTTGGGTCAAAGAATCGACAAGGAACCGCATGTTATAGCCTATGCATCACGTACCTTGGATCCTGCGCAGAAAAACTATTCAACAACGGAAAAAGAACTCTTCGCTATTGTTTTTGCCTTAGAAAAATTTAGATCTTATTTACTCGGTACTAAAATCGTTGTATTTTCTGATCATGCAGCTTTACGCTTTCTGATGAGCAAAAAGGAGGCAAAGCCGAGACTGATCCGGTGGATACTATTACTCCAGGAATTCAACCTAGAAATTAAGGATAAGAAGGGATGCGAAAACCTTGTTGCGGACCATTTAAGTCGCATACCATTATCTATGTCCGATCCACCGGTTAAAGAGGAGTTCCCTGACGAAGGATTGATGGCAGCTCAGCTTAACGTTCCATGGTTCGCAGACATGGTGAATTACTTAGCCACAGGTAAGATGCCACAAGACTTACCGAGAACGGAAGTGAAACGAATAAAAAGGGAGTCTCGGTTCTTCATTTGGGATGATCCCTATCTTTGGAA
This sequence comes from Hibiscus trionum, assembly GCA_030270665.1. Classification (NCBI taxonomy): domain Eukaryota; kingdom Viridiplantae; phylum Streptophyta; class Magnoliopsida; order Malvales; family Malvaceae; genus Hibiscus; species Hibiscus trionum. The sequence goes on along the minus strand of BSYR01000010.1, from coordinate 76,407,184 downwards.
ACATTGTTCGGATGAGGTAATTAGACGATGTGTAGCAGAAAGCGAGGTAAACTCTATTCTAAATTTCTGTCATTCTTATTCTTGCGGTGGTCACTTCGGGCCTAAACGTACTGCACATAAAATTCTTGAGTGTGGTTTCTACTGGCCCAACATTTTTCGTGATGCCTATTTATTTTGTAAATCTTGTGAAAAGTGTCAAAGGGTTGGTAATTTGAGTCGACGAAACGAGATGCCACTTAATCCCATTACTGTATGTGAGATATTCGATGTTTGGGGATTAGATTATATGGGTCCCTTTGTCTCTTCATTCGGTAATTTTTATATAATTCTTGCGGTAGATTATGTTTCTAAATGGGTTGAAGCTAGAGCAACCCGAAATAATGATGCTAAAACCACTGTTAAGTTTCTAAAAGAATCTATCTTTTGTAGGTTTGGCACACCGCGAGCGATAATAAGTGACAGAGGGAAGCATTTCATTAACCGAGTGATTGATACTCTCATGAAGAAGTTCGGTGTCACTCACCGGATTTCAACATCTTACCATCCGCAAACGAATGGTCAAGTGGAGGTGTCGAATCGAGAGATAAAGACCATACTCGAAAAAATCGTGAAGTCGGATCGCAAAGATTGGAGCATAAAGCTATCCGATGCGTTATGGGCATACCGTACTGCGTACAAAGGCCCCATAGGGATGTCACCTTACCGTCTCGTTTACGGTAAACCCTGTCACTTACCAGTCGAGCTGGAACATCGCGCATTTTGGGCAATTCAGCAATGTAACATGGAAATGGATGCGATTGGAAGGGAACGCAAGTTACACATTCAAGAGCTCGAGGAAATCCGGAAACATGCCTACGATAGTGCACAAATTTTTAAAGACAAAACAAAGGATTTCCATGATAAAAATATTTCCTTTAAATCTTTTTTCGTTGGTCAAAAAGTTCTATTATTTAATTCTAAATTCAAACTTTTTGCAGGAAAATTGCGTTCCAAATGGCTCGGACCATTCACGGTTGTTCAATCTTTTCCACATGGAGCAGTAGAAATTCAAGACACCGAAGGACATAGCTTTAAAGTTAATGGACAACGGTTAAAACAATTTTACGAAAATGTTCCAATTGGTTTGGTTGAAGAAATTTATTTCGAGGAACCGAATGTGTAAATAAGGTCGTCAAGCTAGCGACGATAAACAAGCGCTAGATGGGAGGCAACCCATTTCTTTTTATTTTTCTTTATTTTTAATGTTATTTAAATTTTCTTTTTAAAAAAAAAAGAAAAAAAAGAGAGAATCGAAATCAGTTTGAAGATTTTAAATTTTCATTTTATCTTCTTTTTTTTCAAATTTATCTTCATTATCTTTCATATTTATTTTTGAATTTTTTTATCTACTTTTAAATTTATTTTTATCTCATCTTATTTATCCTTTTTGAATTTATTTTAATTATCTCATCGTTTTATCCTTTTTATTTCGAATCCTATTTTTATCTGATCTTTTATTTGTTTTATTTGCAGATAATTTAGATCGAATAAAGAGATGAGAAGCTATCAGGATTTTGTGGGCTGAATTTTTAATATTCGGATTTTATCCCTTTTTCACCCAATCAAACCCATATTTCAAACACTTTTCTTATCTACCCGGTCAACCATCACACTCCAAACCAAATTTAAATACCCATGGACCCCACCTACACAATTTCCTACCCGGTCAAACACCCAATCACCCAATTTAAATTTTTATCCTTTTTTCCCTTTTATCTCTCCCCCTAGCCGCAGCTTTATCCAACTTTTACCTAAACTTTCAATTAAATCCCGTGGACCCCACCCCAAACCCAAAGCAATACACGGCTACACCCCCACCCTCTTATTTATTTACCCACCAAACCCTTTGACCAACATTTAAACCTATAATTCCTCACCTGCTGAAACTAAACCCTACCTTCCTTCTTTATACAAACTTTCCCAGCCACCCGAAACACCACCATGCCTCGCACCAGGAACCAAGCTCGCCGGCTCCCACAGCAGCCACCACTCGTCATTGGTGGCCGCCGGTGTAACCCCCTTAACCCGGCCTAGACGGTTGACCCGAATTAAGAAAGTCACACGGGGAAAACCAAAGTCAACCCGAAAGTCAACCTTGATTAACAACCCTTTTTTTTTTCTTTTTAATCTTGTCTAGATACACATTAACCCTAATTATGATCATGCAAACAACATACTCAAAGATCATAAACATCAGAGATCAAACAGGGACCCAATTGAACAAATTACAACTTTAGGGACCAATTTGTAAATTCTGATAATTATAAGGACATAGCCCAAATTAAAGTTACCAACTTGAAATTAATCATGTTTCATGCATCTCTGTCAAATTTCAGCTCAAACGGACACCCCAAACTCATACAATTGCACAAACAAGTTTCAGGACCAAAATGCAAACATTTTGAAACACATAACCGCCAATGTCAGCCCCCAACGGTCATCCGTTCCGAAACGGGAGACAGCCCGTTTCGAAACGCGGGGCCGTTCCACAACGCGTACCGAAACAAGAGCTGACAGTAGCCTTTCCGTTTCGGAACGGTGTCACCCGTTTCGGACGCCTGGGCTGCTTCGAGGCACCCGTTCCGAAACGGCAGGCACTGTTCCGATACGGCCTGCACAAAATGCAGAAATTTGCTTGCCTAAACATGCAATTGACCAACCAATCATGCTCCAAACGCTATCAAACTTTACCAGCAACTCATACAACATACAAGAGACATATTTGCATCAACAATTCATTATTATATCAACATATGTGGAAAGCCCCAAATCTAAAGGCATGCTTCCTACACAAGCAACCATTCATGCATAAAAGCCTCCAAACCAACACATAATGGCCAATTACAAAAACCAACATTAACAACAACATAAATCCAACTTAGGGAGTTCTAAACATCTCCCAAAACAACAACATTGGCCCCCCATTGCCAAATGCCAAAAGCTAAAAGTGTTTAAGAAAACCTTCCCATATATGAGCTTAACTTCCACTTGATTGCTTGCCCTCCTTGCTGCCCTCAATGCACTTTAATGCTCTGCATTATTGGTTTAAAAAAAGAGAGAGAGCGTAAGCAAAAGCTTAGTGAGGAAAGCTCCTTAAAACCACACAATAATGCATTTATAAAACTCATTTATAAATCATACTTCAAGATACATTTAGACATGCTCACAAGAAATCTTAAAACAAGCATCTCATGCTTCACAACATAACATGTCATATTGGCCACAAGTGATAATTTCCATCTTTAAAACAAGATCAACATAAGACTCACACATGGACTTTTAAACACCATTGTGATCTTATCCCCAAGGACTTTTAAACACCTTGGCCCATGGACTTTTAAACACCATGGCAAGGACCACACAAGGACTTTTAAACACCTTTGTGTCCTTAACAAGTTTCACCTCAAGGACTTTTAAACACCTTGACCCCAAGGACTTTTAAACACCTTGGCCATGGACTTTTAAACACCATGATAATAATCACCCCAAGGACTTTTAAACACCTTGGCCCCAAGGACTTTTAAACACCTTGGAAAGGACCACACAAGGACTTTTAAACACCTTTGTGTCCGTAACAAGAACCATCCAAGGACTTTTAAACACCTTGATGTTCTTAAGTAAACAAGGCTCACTCAAGGACTTTTAACCACCTTAGTGACCTTAACCTTTTCAAAACATCACTTGCCAATATACATCATTTATCATCAATAATCCACTGCTTTAAAGCATTTAACCAAGCCATAAACATCATGCATCTTTAAGCATTAAACCACATTTAAACAATGTTCAATTACAAGGAACTCTAACCTTGAGCTTCCTTAATCACATGGCTTATAACCTCAGCAAACAAACATGCTAGATATGCTTTAAAAACAGAATTTAAACATGCAACAAACACATTGCACCCAACCATCTCATGGTTCCTCAACAAGAGAGTTTTTCCGAAAACTTACTCTTGAGCCTAGAAAAGTTGTTTAGACTTAGACTAAGCTCCCAAACCTCCAAAACATTGGTTTCAAAGCTAAAAACCAAAATCCACTCACCGATTCCGTTTCGCTTCTTGCCGAAACACCAAATCAAGCTTCCGGATCACCACCACTCGGATCCAAAGATGACTCCCCTGTTTTAACACATTAAAACAGTAGATTAATGCATCATCATGCATTAATAGCCTCAATGAAAGCACCTAAACTCGCTGCTCTCATCCACACTCCATTTTCGGCCACCAAACACAACCGAAAATGCATCCAAACAACTCCTCAACAAAGCCCAGCCATAAACCATCAAAACTAAGCATCCTTAAACATCATTTAACATCTAAAAAGAGCCTAACAACATCCTTATACCTCCAGCAACAACAGATCCACAAGATCACCCAAAAACAACCTAGAAACACAAGCTAAACTTAGGAAATTAAACCTATCCGGGATTGCATTAGTTAAAACCCAATTCCATATCAAATTAACATTCATTTATCACCAATTATACACCTCAAATCACTGCTTTAACAGATCCAACGAAAATTCACCAAAAATCATCAAATCTTGCATTTAAAGCCAAGATCCATTACCACACTTTAAAACCTTTTATAAAACATCAAATAAGGATTGAGAACTTAGGAATTTCATTAAAGAACTTGAAGTTCAGAGGAGAAGGACGTTCTTACCTCCAAACTTGAGTTCCCCACTTTTAGAACCAAAAACCTTGATGAAACAACTAGCAAATTGAGAGGTTTTGTTGATGTGATGATTAGGAATCAAAAGAGGATTGAAAAGAGAGATTTGAGTGACAAAATCAGAAAGAAATCTCTGGAGAGAAAGTGTTTGGGTTGAGAGAAAATGAGAGAAAAGGAAAATTGGAAAATATGGGAAGTTAGTTACAAAATAGCTAAAATGATTTTCCCTCCACTTTTCTTTAGCTTGAAAATCAGAATTAAACATTAAAATATCTTAGAAAAATCTGGAGAAACTCCCTTTGGGTAAATAGCTCCTTAAAGATTCAAAGTTTCAATCCTTTCTAAAACAGTCACGCAACTTTCAAAAAATTACATTTTGGTCACTAGCCAAAATGTCACCCTTCCAAACCTCATTTTGTAAAATTGATTTCACAGTTTACTTATATATATTAAAAGAGGATTTTAGAACATTTTCCATATTTTTAATGCAACCCGAACTAGGTTTTCCTAAATTCACTCTTATATATTCGAACCGCACTTTGACCAAACCGGTCAACGCCCAAAACTTCTAAGCCCAAAACCGGGGCGTTACAACTCTCCCCCCCTTAAGAAATTTCGTCCTCGAAATTTACCTGAAGGAAAGAGATAAGGAAACTGCTTCAGCATATCATCCTTTCGCTCCCACGTGGCTTCCTCAACACCGCGATGCTTCCACAGCACCTTCACCAACTCAATGGTCTTGCCACGAAGAACCTTGCTATCCGAATCCAGAACCTTCACCGGTTCCTCATCATAGGTCAAATCCGGATTCAATTCCACTTCCTCCACAGGCATCACATGCGAAGGATCAGATCTATACTTCCGGAGCATAGAAACATGGAACACGTCATGAATCTTCTCCAACTCTTGAGGTAACCTCAACCTGTACGCAACAGGACCCACACGCTCAACCACCTCGTATGGTCCAATGTACCTAGGGCTCAACTTACCCTTCCGGCCAAACCTCATCACCTTCTTCCAAGGCGAAACCTTCAGAAACACACGGTCACTCACCGCATACTCAATCTCCTTACGCTTCAAATCCGTGTAAGACTTCTGCCGATCAGAAGCTGCCTTCAAACGCTCACAAATGAGCTTCACCTTCTCGGTAGTTCCCTTCAACAAAGCCGGCATCGAAACCAACTTCTGACCCGTTTCAGCCCAACAAAGAGGAGTCATACACTTCCTCCCATACAAAGCCTCATAAGGTGCCATTTGAATACTTGCCTGATAACTATTGTTATAAGCAAACTCAACCAAAGGCAAATGCTTCTCCCAAGAGCCCTGAAACTCAATCACGCAGCACCTCAACATATCCTCCAAAATCTGGATAACACGCTCAGACTGACCATCCGACTGAGGATGATAGGATGTACTGAAATTCAACCTCGTACCCAGAGCTTAATGCAAACACTGCCAGAACCGCGATGTGAACCTCGGATCCCTATCCGACACAATCAACTTTGGCACACCATGCAGCCGCACAATCTCAGCAACGTACAGCTCCGCAAGCTTATCCAAAGAAAACGTAGTATGCACAGGCAAGAAATGCGCACACTTCGTCAGGCGATCCACAATCACCCACACCGAATTCTTCTTCGATGGTGACAAAGGTAAACCAGATACAAAATCCATGGTGACCCTTTCCCACTTCCACTCAGGGATTCTCAACGGTTGCAACAACCCTGAAGGAAACTGATGCTCAGCCTTAACTCGCTGACACACCAAACACTTGCTAACAAACTCTGCAACATCTTTCTTCAAACCCACCCAATAGTACTCATCACGAAGATCTCGATACATCTTAGTACTACCAGGGTGCATAGCAAAAGGACTACTATGACCTTCAGTCAGAATAGCACGCCTCAACTCAGCATCATTAGGCACCACTATCCGACTCCCAAAACACAACACTCCATCATCATTAAAACAGAAATCCGAAGGTCTACCCTCCGCGATATCCTGAACATGCGGCACCAAGGAATCATCCAACAACTGCTTTTCCTTGATCAACTGAACCAAAGATGGCTTCACTTGCAACTCAGCCACAAGACCACCATCACGCGAGATACTCAAACTGGCAAACATAACCCTCAGCTCAACAGCTACCTTCCTACTCAAGGCATCCGCTACAACATTAGCTTTCCCAGGGTGATACTCAATCGTCAGATCATAGTCCTTGAGTAACTCCACCCAACGTCGCTGCCTGAGATTCAACTCCTTCTGAGACATCAGATACTTCAAACTCTTGTGATCCGTGTACACAGTACACTTCTCACCATACAGGTAATGTCTCCAGATCTTCAAAGCAAAGACCACCGCAGCCAACTCTATGTCATGCGTAGGATAATTGCGCTCATGCACCTTCAACTGCCGCGATGCATAAGCTACCACCTTACCCTCTTGCATCAACACACATCCCAAACCAACATAGGACGCATCGCTATACACCACAAACTCTTTCCCTGATTCAGGCTGACCAAGATAGGAGCTTGCGTCAAAGCCGCCTTAAGCTTCTCAAAAGCCTGCTGTCTCGCCTCTGTCCACTCATACTTAACATCTTTTTGCAACAACTTCGTCAAAGGTGCAGCAATCTTAGAAAACCCATCCACAAACCTGCGGTAGTATCCCGCCAAACCAAGGAAACTACGAACTTCGTGAACAGACTTAGGAACCTTCCAATTCATCACCGCCTCAATCTTCTGAGGATCAACACGAATCCCCTCGGCAGAAACCACATGCCCAAGAAACACCACCTCCCTTAACCAGAACTCACACTTGCTCAGCTTAGCATAAAGATGATTCTCCAACAAAGCCTGCAAAACAACCCTCAAATGCTCTTCATGCTCCTCCTCAGTACGCGAGTACACGAGGATATCATCAATGAACACCACAACAAACTTGTCCAGGTATTCATGAAACACACGATTCATCATGTCCATAAAAGCAGCAGGAGCATTTGTCAAACCAAACGGCATCACGAGGAACTCATAATGCCCATACCTTGTCCTGAAAGCTGTCTTAGGCACATCCACATCCTTCACCTTCAACTGGTAATACCCTGACCTCAAGTCAATCTTAGAGAACACAGCAGCTCCCCGAAATTGATCAAAGAGATCATCAATTCTCGGCAAAGGATACCGATTCTTGATAGTCAACTTGTTCAGCTGACGGTAATCAATGCACATTCTCTTCGTTTTCATTCTCATTCTGAGCCGTAGCTCGCACATTACTCCTCAACTCTCTACGAGGTGCCATACTCTAACCATGCAATCACAATGCAAATAAACAAAGTCAGGCCCAGCAAGGTAAGCAATCCAAGTACTCAAGCTCATTTCCAATTAAAATCAACATCATTTCATTAGCTTTGATTTGGCAATGGGTACCCACAACATGCTTCATCACAGCATACATCTCAATTGCAACATACATGCAATTCATTCAACATGCTTCCACTCAACAAGCATACAAAGCATACATACTACAAACATTCACATACACATTCCCAATTACTCAAGAACTCAGCTCTGATACCACCAAATGTAACCCCCTTAACCCGGCCTAGACGGTTGACCCGAATTAAGAAAGTCACACGGGGAAAACCAAAGTCAACCCGAAAGTCAACCTTGATTAACGACCTTTTTTTTCCTTTTTAATCTTGTCTAGATACACATTAACCCTAATTATGATCATGCAAACAACATAATCAAAGATCATAAACATCAGAGATCAAACAGGGACCCAATTGAACAAATTACAACTTTAGGGACCAATTTGTAAATTCTGATAATTATAAGGACATAGCCCAAATTAAAGTTACCAACTTGAAATTAATCATGTTTCATGCATCTCTGTCAAATTTCAGCTCAAACGGACACCCCAAACTCATACAATTGCACAAACAAGTTTCAGGACCAAAATGCAAACATTTTGAAACACATAACCGCCAATGTCAGCCCCCAACGGTCATCCGTTCCGAAACGGGAGACAGCCCGTTTCGACACGCGGGGCCGTTCCGCAATGCGTACCGAAACGAGAGCTGACAGCAGCCTTTCCGTTTCGGAACGGTGTCACCCGTTTCGGACGCCTGGGCTGCTTCGAGGCACCCGTTCCGAAACGGCAGGCACTGTTCCAATACGGCCTGCACAAAATGCAGAAATTTGCTTGCCTAAACATGCAATTGACCAACCAATCATGCTCCAAACGCTATCAAACTTTACCAGCAACTCATACAACATACAAGAGACATATTTGCATCAACAATTCATCATTATATCAACATATGTGGAAAGCCCCAAATCTAAAGGCATGCTTCCTACACAAGCAACCATTCATGCATAAAAGCCTCCAAACCAACACATAATGGCCAATTACAAAAACCAACATTAACAACAACATAAATCCAACTTAGGGAGTTCTAAACATCTCCCAAAACAACAACATTGGTCCCCCATTGCCAAATGCCAAAAGCTAAAAGTGTTTAAGAAAACCTTCCCATACATGAGCTTAACTTCCACTTGATTGCTTGCCCTCCTTGCTGCCCTCAATGCACTTTAATGCTCTGCATTATTGGTTTAAGAAAAGAGAGAGAGCGTAAGCAAAAGCTTAGTGAGGAAAGCTCCTTAAAACCACACAATAATGCATTTATAAAACTCATTTATAAATCATACTTCAAGATACATTTAGACATGCTCACAAGAAATCTTAAAACAAGCATCTCATGCTTCACAACATAACATGTCATATTGGCCACAAGTGATAATTTCCATCTTTAAAACAAGATCAACATAAGACTCACACATGGACTTTTAAACACCATTGTGATCTTATCCCCAAGGACTTTTAAACACCTTGGCCCATGGACTTTTAAACACCATGGCAAGGACCACACAAGGACTTTTAAACACCTTTGTGTCCTTAACAAGTTTCACCTCAAGGACTTTTAAACACCTTGACCCCAAGGACTTTTAAACACCTTGGCCATGGACTTTTAAACACCATGATAATAATCACCCCAAGGACTTTTAAACACCTTGGCCCCAAGGACTTTTAAACACCTTGGAAAGGACCACACAAGGACTTTTAAACACCTTTGTGTCCGTAACAAGAACCATCCAAGGACTTTTAAACACCTTGATGTTCTTAAGTAAACAAGGCTCACTCAAGGACTTTTAACCACCTTAGTGACCTTAACCTTTTCAAAACATCACTTGCCAATATACATCATTTATCATCAATAATCCATTGTTTTAAAGCATTTAACCAAGCCATAAACATCATGCATCTTTAAGCATTAAACCACATTTAAACAATGTTCAATTACAAGGAACTCTAACCTTGAGCTTCCTTAATCACATGGCTTATAACCTCAGCAAACAAACATGCTAGATATGCTTTAAAAACAGAATTTAAACATGCAACAAACACATTGCACCCAACCATCTCATGGATCCTCAACAAGAGAGTTTTTCCGAAAACTTACTCTTGAGCTTAGCAAAGTTGTTTAGACTTAGACTAAGCTCCCAAACCTCCAAAACATTGGTTTCAAAGCTGAAAACCAAAATCCACTCACCGATTCCGTTTCGCTTCTTGCCGAAACACCAAATCAAGCTTCCGGATCACCACCACTTGGATCCAAAGACGACTCCCCTGTTTTAACACATTAAAACAGTAGATTAATGCATCATCATGCATTAATAGCCTCAATGAAAGCACCTAAACTCGCTGCTCTCATCCACACTCCATTTTCGGCCACCAAACACAACCGAAAATGCATCCAAACAACTCCTCAACAAAGCCCAGCCATAAACCATCAAAACTAAGCATCCTTAAACATCATTTAACATCTAAAAAGAGCCTAACAACATCCTTATACCTCCAGCAACAACAGATCCACAAGATCACCCAAAAACAACCTAGAAACACAAGCTAAACTTAGGAAATTAAACCTATCCGGGATTGCATTAGTTAAAACCCAATTCCATATCAAATTAACATTCATTTATCACCAATTATACACCTCAAATCACTGCTTTAACAGATCCAACGAAAATTCACCAAAAATCATCAAATCTTGCATTTAAAGCCAAGATCCATTACCACACTTTAAAACCTTTTATAAAACATCAAATAAGGATTGAGAACTTAGGAATTTCATTAAAGAACTTGAAGTTCAGAGGAGAAGGACGTTCTTACCTCCAAACTTGAGTTTCCCCACTTTTAGAACCAAAAACCTTGATGAAACAACTAGCAAATTGAGAGGTTTTGTTGATGTGATGATTAGGAATCAAAAGAGGATTGAAAAGAGAGATTTGAGTGACAAAATCAGAAAGAAATCTCTGGAGAGAAAGTGTTTGGCTTGAGAGAAAATGAGAGAAAAGGAAAATTGGAAAATATGGGAAGTTAGTTACAAAATAGCTAAAATGATTTTCCCTCCACTTTTCTTTAGCTTGAAAATCAGAATTAAACATTAAAATATCTTAGAAAAATCTGGAGAAACTCCCTTTGGGTAAATAGCTCCTTAAAGATTCAAAGTTTCAATCCTTTCTAAAACAGTCACGCAACTTTCAAAAAATTACATTTTGGTCACTAGCCAAAATGTCACCCTTCCAAACCTCATTTTGTAAAATTGATTTCACAGTTTACTTATATATATTAAAAGAGGATTTTAGAACATTTTTCCATATTTTTAATGCAACCCGAACTAGGTTTTCCTAAATTCACTCTTATATATTCGAACCGCACTTTGACCAAACCGGTCAACGCCCAAAACTTCTAAGCCCAAAACCGGGGCGTTACAGCCGGCGTTTCCAGCCACCGCAGCACGTCGCCCTCAGCAGCGACTCCGAGCATCCACAGCAGCAACCCAACACCATCCCATCTCCCGAACCTCCCATCACTACCCCTCATCCCGCCGACCATGCACCGTTGCACCACCAACCACAGCAGCCACCGTCACCCCCATCCCCCTCCTTCCACTCCCTTGCGACGCCGAGCACGTCCATGCACACCGCCACTGCCCGCACGCACCACTCATCTCCCTCGCACCACAATGGTCCGGCCATGGCGGGGGGCACTCCCACGCACAGATCCAGACAGACCAGCACCGGCCGCACTGCTCGTGTCACCGGAAGTGGCGAAACGCCACCGTCACCACTCCGCCGTTCATCACGTCCACCATCGCCGCCACCTTCCCCTTACCACCCTTTGGCGTCCGATGCGGCTGGCGACTCCTCACAGCGTCATCATATACCCATGCAGTCACCAACCCGTGTGCCCTCCTATCACATGCACACCAACACGTCCGGGCAGTCCGATAACTATTCGGCCGCCGATGAGGTAAGTTCTAAATTTTTTCCACCTTTATTTGTTATTAACCCTACCTCTGAATATGCAGATCACATGCACGCTGATTTTGCTGCCCAACATCCCTCGGATACTGCTCAACCGAAATCCCCGCCTCACGAACACAATGATATTCCATCGGACTATGAAGAACATCCACGACGTAGCCAACGATTTACGACACCTAACGATGAGAACTTGAAAGGGTTTTTACAATTTACTAGAGACGAACTCGATATGTTTAATCATATTCGACATCGCTCACTTCCGGTCTGTAAGTACATTCCTGATCAAACTTTAGATCGTTTGCATATACGTGAGTCGGTCCTAGCACTTTTTGATAATATTGGATGGCGTCGATTTCATATTATTACTTGTGACACGTACTACGAATTAGTTCTTGAATTTTATTCTACTTTTTCGTTTAATCGTAGTCGCGCGAGGTCTCTTGATACACCAAATATAATATCTTTTCGCTTATTGGGTCAATACTTTCGGTTGTCCATTACTGAGTTTAATGTTTATATGGGTTTCGTCACTAATGTTTCGGACCCTAACTATCAATCTGCACTTTTAGACATACCGGAAGATTTCGATAACGACCTTTCTCTCGAGACTTTGACAGGTTTAGCAGGTGTGCAATACAATCCGAAAACAACTAAGGACCACACTATTCATAGCCCTGCTTTACGATATATCCATCGATTTCTCGTTTACAACCTATCCGGCAGAAACGACACTCCATCAACCGTGAGTAGAACTGAGTTATTCTTTCTATGGTGTATGCAGGTAAATATTAAGGTAAATCTTGGTTTTTGGTTGGCCCACACATTTCATCGTGTCCCCCGAACCAATAGGTCACGGCCATTAATTCTGGGTCCTTATATTACCCATTTAGCCTTGCGTATTTTTCCTGCTACTTTTGATCCATCTCAGTTTACTTATGCGTTTTCTATGAGTGCTCTAGATGAGAGATGCCTAGATGCAATGGGCTTACTTGCAGGCACTCCTGATGCACCTTATATTGCTCCCCCGGGCACTCTCCCAACTCGTCGAGAACGAGTGTTTCGTAGACGAGCCCAATCACAACCAACACAGGACGACCAACCCCAAAGAGATATGGATGAGCGCCTACATTCCATCGAGACCAACTTGGCCGAGATCTTATCCTATCTTCGCCCCGGCACTTCCCGCGGACGACGTGGCCGCGGTCGTGGCCGCAATTGATTAGGGGAGTCTCTCCTTTCCTCTCTTTTATTTTAACTTTTCATTTTGGGACAAAATGCATCTAAGTGAGGGGGAGGGAGATATGCTTATCAATTTTTATCTTGCTTATCCGTCTTGATTGTTCGCTTGAAATCTTGGATTTATTAATTTAAGTTCTTTGTTTAAATCCTTAATTTCACCTTGTCTCACTGTTTTCACATGGTTCTGAAACTATCTTGTTAGAAAATTCTAGGTTGCATGATAGATTTTTGGCATGATTAATTTTTAATCTCTTATATGACATTTTATTTCTCTATTAATCCACATGATGCTTACCTAAGTACACAAGACATATTTGTGAGTTTTTGAGCCTAATGAGCATGCATGATATTTGCTCTTTGTTTCTTTGAGTGTGCCTAGCTAAATTAGTTGCATTCTAGAACTTGTTTTTAAATTCTTTTTGAGATTACATTGATTGATTATGATGCTTTAATATGATAGAGGCACTAGGTTTTAACCATTTCTCTTCCCAAATAAATCACCTACCCTTTAATTAATTTCCCCTAGTGAAACAATCTTTGAGCCTTAGCCTTTTTCTTGAAAATTACCACATTTTAAGCCTAATCCAATTTCTTCTCAAATCCATCACTTTTGTTCCCTTTTTCAAGACAAAAATTGTCTTCAAAAAAAAGATTCGAATAAGTGCAGTGCAGCAGCTAAAAACCACTGTGCAGAAAAAAAAAACTGTGTAGAATTGATTCGAATAAACAGTGCAGAATTGATTCGAATATACAGTGCAGGAAATTGTTCGAGTCTGCAGAAAAATAAAACCAGAAAAAAAAACTGTGCAGTTCGAAAAGAAAAAAGAAAAAAAAGGGTACACTATCGAGCAGTTTTGGTTCGAATGAAAAAAAACAGTTTCGAATATATTTTTTGAGATGATTTTTTGTCTTGAGTTTTAGCCCTTATTCTCAGCCTTTATCCTACCCTTACCTTAGCCCCATTACAACCTTTATTTAAGACCTCTTATTTTTGCATCATATTAATGTTAGTAGTGGAGATTAGATTTAAACACAAGCTTATGGTTATGCTCTAATTAGCTTTGGCTCGAGTGATTTTTCTCTACCCTTAAACACTTTGAGTGACATGATCGATTCCTTGTGAGGGTACCTGGTTTGCATCATTGATGTTAGTAGAGTTTTAGAATGTCGTCTTAGCTTTAAATTGTTAGTCTTGCCATTTATCTATTTTTGCTCCTTAGTTTTCTCTCATATTTAGATGCTTAATCATATTGAGAACTTTTGAGACTTCGTGAAAATAAGGATGAAAACTTGAACTTAAGATTATTTAATTTTGAGATACTTGAGGACAAGCATCGGATAAGTGAGGGGGAATTTGATAAGTATTTATTTTGGTTATGTTTTTAGTCCTTGTTTTGATCGAATATATATGTTTGAAGGACTTAATTGGGCTGTTTTTGTGTTGTTCTCATGCAGGTTACGTAATGCCGGAAATGAGTTGAAGTGCTGCAGAAAATACTGAATTCGTGGGCATGAACCAGGGCATGAATGCTGACTGGGCGCCACGTCAGCACCTTCTAGAAGATGACGTCAGCAAGCTTGATAACTTATCAGTCCACTTATCAAGATAGCCTATCATCCGAATTTTATCTTTAAATTCAAAACTTTGATATTTATCTTATGTAATTTTATTTAAATTTTTTAGGATTTATCATCTTAGGTTTTTAGGGTTTTTCAACTACTATAAATACCCCACTTTGGGGGTGAATTATTCATCAATCATTTTTCATTGTTCTCTTCTTCCTTGAGTTAATAAAGCTTTCTATTTTTCTCCATTTCTTCTTCTCCATTTCTTTATTTATTTTATTAAGTATGGTTTTTTCACAAACCATGCTTAACTAAATTCTCTTTAGCCAAAAGCAACGCCAAACCCGACAAACCTCGTGAGATTAGAAAAATACTTCAATCCTTCAACAACTCCTTTTTAGATTCTCTGTAAAATTGATTAGGCAATCGGCCTAATCTTTAGGCATCGCAATTGTTTCATTCCGAGAGCGCGCATCGACTTGAAGTGGTTTAGATCCATCGTTGGGGACGAGGAAAAGCTTGTAGCCAATTCAACTCCCTAAGAACAAACTTAGTGGCGGTCCACTAAGGGGAATCAAAAATCGGAAATAATTCTCATCGAGATGAATATCCGAGCATGGGCTTCTCCAGCACTAAATTAGATTTGAGTTAGCATCGATTGCCGTGGCTAATTCACTAAAGTTTGACTTCAAGGATTGCCCTGGGAGTCGAATCTACCAAAGAGAAGTAAGTTACAAGGGTTGGGCCTTGTAGACTGTAACCTGCAGGAAAGTCGAAGAAAAATCAACTTCAGTGATCGAAGATGTCGTGGCAAAGCGTGGCTTGAGGCTATCTCTATCCATAATTCATTCTCAATATTTATTTTTACGTTTTTACTATTTTTCTCATTCAAATCACTATTCTAAAATCCCCTTTATTTTCTACAGGTTATTGGTCTAAATCAGAAGAAAGGTGTTAGAGTTCCTATTCCCTGCGGATCGACCCTTACTCTCGCTATATTAATTTAAATCTTATTTACTTTGAGTTTAAGGTTTTATTTTTGACACTATACGACGCGTGTCAGGAAGTTTGATGTATCTAATGAGTCGTACTAGGCCAGATATTACTTATACTGTGAGCAAATTAAGCAGATATACTAGTAATCCGAGTGCTGATCATTGGAAAGCAATTGTTAGAGTACTTAGGTACTTAAGAAACACTCGTGATTATGAGTTGCACTATATGAGATATCCACCAGTTCTAGAAGGATACAGTGATGCTAATTGGATTTCTGATACAAAAGACTGTAAGTCTACTAGTGGATATGTTTTTACACTAGGAGGTGCAGCTGTGTCATGGAAATCCTCAGAACAAACAGTTATAGCCAGATCCACAATGGAATCTGAATTTATTGCGTTAGACAAATGTGGTGAAGAGGCAGAATGGCTACGGCATTTTTTGGAGGATATTCCAATGTGGGAAAAACCCGTGCCTCCAATATGCATACACTATGATAGTCAGTCAGCAATTGGAAGGGCGCAAAGCAACATGTATAATGGTAAGTCTAGACATATTCGTCGTAGGCATAATACCATTAGACAACTACTCTCAACTGGAGTTATTTCTATTAATTATGTTAAATCAAAAGATAATATAGCGGATCCGTTAACGAAAGGGTTAAACAGAGAGTTGGTTGACAAATCATCAAAAAGAATGGGATTGAAGCCCTTGAGAGGATGAATTAATAATGGAAACCCAACCTATTTGACTGGAGATCCCAAGTTATAGGTTCAAAGGGAAAACCTAATTATAAATAAGATGAGATCACTGTGGGGGAGCACACCCTACCCATTCTTAATTTAACAGTGATACCCGTGCAGGTAGGTTAGCAATGTTTGCTTTAATGATTCTAAGTTGTCAGAAATTCTGAACAGAGCAAGCGGGTTGCTTTAACCGAATCACCTATGTGAAAGAGAAGTGGGGCCTCTTCAAAGAAGAATTGTGTAGGGCTTAATTCATTAAAAACTTTCACAGAACCAGGCTGGTGTTCATGGCCAAAACGGACACACCCATGAGAACTGAACAGAAGTTGGAAGATTCTTGTGTAAGGTATAATTTTACGTTTACACTAATAGCAGGACAGTTCAAAGACATCAAGTCTACTGGACAGCTAGTAAAGTATGTATATCTTTACAAGGGAAGGTTCAAAGGGTAATACCTACCTATCCTATGCAGGTTTCAACCATTGAACACTATTAAACCTTAACCCAGACAATTTTCATTCATGTGGGGGATTGTTAGAAAAAAGATATGGTACATGGACAATTTTGAGCTTGAATTTGAGTAGGTTCCATTAGTCAAATTATTTGAGACTAAGTGGATTATTAATCTACTACAAGAGTAGATGAAATGTGTATATTTACATGCTCAAAATGTTCAATGGGTGAATGAGAAATTGTTGCTCAAAGTAACACCCATAATGTTGGAAAAATTGAGATGGAAAGTAAAATGTCCCAAACTTGTTGGGAACATAGATTTGGAAAGCTTTATATGTAGAAGCTCTTCATGTTATTGTTGGAAACAAGACAAAGGCTTGGACTAGATACTTTGGGCTAGTCATAGTTTATTTATATAAAAATAAAAGATGGGCCTTGAGCCTTGGGGCCTTGGACTTGGATTTCAAAATAACAATTTTTTCCTTTCCTGACTTAATTTTCCAACAGAAACTATAGAATTAACCCACCGTTTTTATGGAGTTACAGACCCTTCAGCTGGTTGTAACCTCCAATTTATTTGGATTAATTATGTGATAATTATCATCATGAATTCTGGAAAAATGTAACTCTTCAGAAACTTAACTAACAGATTAATTATGTAATTAATCATGTCCCCTGCATGAACACTATAAAAGGAGGCCTCCTGTTTCTATCCAATACACACCAAAAACCCTCTAGCCAGATTGTTAATAGTGTTCTGCTTCTGTAAAGTTCGCCGTTGCAGTCAAGGTTGCATTGCTCCTTTGGCTGTATTCTACCGTTGTATCCTGGGAGACAGACGTTCCATAGTAACTCCAGCACCGGGAGGGGACGGATCTATTTTAAGGACACTGTGATAGCACAGGCCTCGGTCTAAGTTTTTGATTGGTTACTGGTTTTTCCTTTGGTTTCTATTATCTTTGATTTTCCAGTTTATTTCAATTTCATTTACAGAAATTGTTTTAATATTTTTTGTTCCTCTTTTTAAATTGTTTCGTTTGTAATTTTTAATAATCTTAAAACAGATTCAGTTTTTGAAATGGAGAAAGAGCAAGGTGTGATTCCACCTGTTGTTGATCAAGTCAATGATGTTACGAGACCTACAAACGTTGTTGATCATAGGTCCTCTACGAGTGCTCCTCTAAGGTCCGCCTCATTTCAGATGCCCGTTGCGGTACCTACGAACACAGCTGAAAGGCCAGAGAAATTCATCGGGTTGAATTTCAAGCGGTGGCAACAAAATATGTTGTTCTATTTGACCGTGCTGAATCTTACGAGATTCTTGACCGAAGATTCTCCAACGTTGGGAGAAGATAAGACTGACTTTCAAGTTGTCAGTGCTGTTGAAGCCTGGAAGCATTCAGATTTTCTTTGCAGAAATTACATTCTGAATGGTTTAGCTGATGCTTTGTATAATGTGTATCAAAAGGTGAAGACGGCTAAAGAGTTATTGGAGTCTTTGGACAAAAAGTACAAAGCAGAAGACGCTGGAGCAAAGAAGTTTGTTGTTGGAAAATTTCTGGATTTCAAGATGGTGGACAACAAGACGGTCATAAGCCAAGTCCAAGAGTTCCATGTGATCTTAGGCAAAATTCATGATGAAGGCATGTCCATTAGTGAAACCTTCCAAGTGGTTGCAACCATTGAGAAGCTACCTCATGGCTGGAAGGATTTCAAGAACTATCTCAAGCATAAGCGAAAAGAGATGAACATGGAGCAGCTCATTGTCAGGCTTAGAATTGAAGAAGACAATCGGACTAATGATAGAAGGATCCATATTCCCTTAGTCAAGGCAAATGTGGTGGAGCATGGTCAAGGCTCCAAGGCTGCTCAAAATCCTAAAAAGTGGAAAGGGAAGCAAGCGCTGAAGCTTGGATATAAATGTGGAATTGGGAAACAAAAATTCAAAGGAAAATGCTTCAATTGTGGCAAGGAGGGTCACAAATCAAACGAATGCAAACTTCCACAGAAGAAGAACAAGAATGTTCATGCTAACCTGGTGGATTACATTGCTGAAGATATGTGTGACATCAATCTTTCTACCATGGTGTCCGAAGTGAATTTGGTAAGGTCCAATCTTAAGAAGTGGTGGATAGACACTGGTGCCACATGTCACATCTGCTCAACTCGTGAGATGTTCACTACCTTTGAGGCTGGTACGGGAGAGAAAGTCTACATGGGAAATTCTGCTGCTTCATCTGTTGAAGGAGTAGGCAAGATGGTGCTCAAAATGACTTCTGGAAAGCTGCTGACTCTCAACAACGTTTTGTATGTGCCTGAGTTCCGGAAGAACTTGGTATCTGGATCTCTCTTGACCGAGCACGTGTTTAAGTTGGTTTTTGAGTCAGAAAAATTTATCTTGTCAAAGTCAGGGATGTATGTGGGGAAGGGGTATGTTATGGATGGGCTTTTTAAGTTCAATGTAATGACAATTAATAATAATAAAGCAAGTACTTCTTCTGCCTACTTGATTGATTCTTCCAATATATGGCATGGTAGACTAGGACATGTTAATTATGATACCTTGCGTAGGTTAATTAACTTAGAACACATCCCGTCATTCCAAATTGATTCAAAACATAAGTGTGAAACTTGTGTAGAAGCAAAATTGACAAGATCATCTTTCCAAACCATAGAAAGAAATACAGAACCACTGGATTTAATTCATAGTGACTTGTGCGATTTAAAATTTGTGCAAATGAGAGGTGGTAATAAATATTTTATCACATTTATTGATGATAGCACAAGATATTGTTATGTGTATTTGCTCAAAAGAAAAGATGAAGCCTTAGAGAAATTCATTCTTTTTAAAAATGAAGTAGAAAATCAACTTAATAGGAAAATTAAGGTGATTAGAAGTGATAGAGGTGGTGAGTATGAATTTGGAGAATTCTGTGGGCAACATGGAATTGTACATGAGGTAACTGCACCTTATTCACCTCAATTAAATGGTGTTGCAGAATTAAAAAATCGCACTTTAAAAGAAATGATGAATGCGATGTTAATAAGTTCAGGACTACCACAAAATTTGTGGGGTGAAGCTATTTTGTCAAGTAATTACCTTTTAAATAAGATACCCCGGAAAAACCAAGATAAAACTCCGTATGAGTTATGGAAAGGTAGAAAACCATCCTACAAATATTTAAAAGTGTGGGGGTGTCTTGCAAAAGTAGTTGTTCCAACACCAAAGAAAATGAAAATTGGTCCAAAAACAGCGGATTGCATCTTCATAGGCTATGCACATAACAATACTGCTTATAGATTTCTTGTGTATGAGTCTAGTAATCTAGATATACACAAGAATACTATAATGGAATCAAGGAATGCATCGTTCTTTGAAGATGTATTTCCATGCAAGTCCAAAGAAGGACAAAGCTCGTTTAAACGAATTTATGACGACACTTTGAATAAAAATGATGATTGAGAAGTTGAGTTAGAACCAAGACGGAGTAAAAGAGCAAGAGTTGAATAATCATTTGGACCAGATTTCCTAACCTTTTTGTTAGAAAGTGAACCACAAACGTATAAAGAAGCAGTAACTTCTTTTGAAGGACCTCTTTGGAAGGAAGCTATTAAAAGCGAAGTAGATTCTATTTTACAGAATCATACTTGGGAATTAGTAGACCTTCCACCAGGTTGTAAACCTCTAGGATCCAAATGGATATTCAAAAGGAAAATGGAACCTGATGGTTCCATTGAGAAATACAAGGCCAGACTTGTGATTAAAGGTTATAGACAGAAAGAATGTCTTGATTATTTTGATACATATTCTCCTGTGACGAGAATAAATTCCATAATAATAATTCTCGCAATTGCAGCATTGCGAAATTTAGAATTTCATCAAATGGATGTAAAAACAGCTTTCTTAAATGGAGATTTAGATGAAGAAATCAACATGGAACAACCTGAAGGTTTTATAATTCCAGGACAAGAAAAGAAAGTTTGTAAATTGATTAAATCATTGTATGGTTTGAAACAAGCACCAAAATAGTGGCATCAAAAGTTTGACCAAGCGATGACAACTAATGGATTTAAAATCAATGAGTGTGACAAATGTGTCTACGTAAAGGACACAAAAGATGGTTATGTCATATTGTGCTTATATGTGGATGACATGTTAATTTTTGGTAGTAATGACAAAATGGTTAAATCTACAAAAAATATGTTAAATTCTAAATTTGACATGAAAGATATGAGACTTGCTGAAGTAATTTTAGGAATTAAAATTATACAAAGTTCAGATGGTCTCATATTAAGTTAGTCACATTACGTTGATAAAATTCTTGAAAAGTTTAACAAAGATGATACAGGAGTGGCTAGAACACCTTTAGATACTAGTGTTCATCTATCCAAAAATCGAGGAGAAGGTATTTCTCAAGTAGAATACTCTAGAATTATTGGAAGTTTGATGTATCTAATGAGTTGTACTAGGCCAGATATTACTTATGCTGTGAGCAAATTAAGCAGATATACTAGTAATCTGAGTGCTGATCATTGGAAAGCAATTGTTAGAGTACTTAGGTACTTAAGAAACACTCGTAATTATGGGTTGCACTATAAGAGATATTCACCAATTCTAGAAGGATACAATGATGCTAATTGGATTTCTGATACAAAAGACTGTAAGTCTACTAGTGGATATGTTTTTACACTAGGAGGTGCAGCTGTGTCATGGAAATCCTCAAAACAAACAGTTATAGCCAGATCTACAATGGAATCTGAATTTATTGCGTTAGACAAATGTGGTGAAGAGGCAGAATGGCTACGACATTTTTTGGAGGATATTCCAATGTGGGAAAAACCTGTGCCTCCAATATGCATACACTGTGATAATCAGTCAGCGATTGGAACCCTCTAGAATTAACCCACTGTTTTTATGGAGTTACAGACCCTTCAGCTGGTTGTAACCTCTAATTTATTTGGATTAATTCTGTGATAATTATCATCTTGAATTCTGGAAAATGTAACTCTTCAGAAACTTAACTAACAGATTAATTATGTAATTAATCATGTCCCCTGCATGAACACTATAAAAGGAGGCCTCCTGTTTCTATCCAATACACACCAAAAACCCTCTAGCCTGATTGTTAATAGTGTTTTGCTTCTGTAAAGTTCACCGTTGCAGTCAAGGTTGCATTGCTCCTTTGGCTGTATTCTACCGTTGTATCCTGGGAGACAGACGTTCCATAGTAACTCCAGCACCGGGAGGGGACGAATCTGTTTTAAGGACACTGTGATAACACAGGCCTCGGTCTAAGTTTTTGATTGGTTACTGGTTTTTGCTTTGGTTTCTATTATCTTTGATTTTACAGTTTATTTCAATTTCATTTAAAGAAATTGTTTTAATATCTTTTTTGTTCCTCTTTTTAACTTGCTTCGTTTGTAATTTTTAATAATAGGTTCCTATGCTTCGGCTAGGGTAATTCCTTACCGTTATTGTTACAGGCTTCTATGCTTTGGCTAGGGTAATTTCTTACCGTTATCGTTACAGATTCCTATGCTTCGGCTAGGGTAATTCCTTATCGTTACTGTTACAAGTTCCTATGCTTCGACTAGAGTAATTCCTTACCGTTACCGTTCGACTAGTGTAATTCTGCACGGGACCTAAGGTAATCTCTTAGGATGGTACTCACGCCCAAGGGGCTTGGGTTATTGCCTTTATAGACTCAGCTCAGAATTTCATATTGGAGTACAGTCGGAGGGTAAATAAGAATTAAAAATGAACCTTACTGCTACTTGAATTATGTGCCCGTGAAATAAAATGTTTACATTGATACAGTTTAACACTGTTGGACACACTAAACTCCCTAGTTTAATTTAATCATTCACTCTTTCGATTCTCCGGTTTATAGGCTTCTCGCCTGATACTTGGTGATCAAATAATGAGCTGTAATTTGAAATTTGTTATTTCCCGGAACATCATGATAGAGTTATGCTTGTCATTTACCTGCATGTACTTACAACACCCCTTGGTAGTTTTGTATCACTGAGCTTTCCGAAGCTCATGTTGTTTTTTGTCGCAGGTTGAAAGAAATCTATCATGGTATAGTGACCGACATATGCGGTTGGAGTTTTCTCGCCGTTGCTTTTGGAGTACAGTACTAGTACATTTAGTGGCCATATATGTCGTGTATTGTTTTATGACAAAGTATATAAAATGTTTCCGAGTTCCCGTTACATGTTAAATGCTTTCCTGAAATGGTATTTAAGTAAAAGTTTGTATTATAGTTTTTAATGTAATTAAGGAAAAACATTTTCTATGTGAATTTTTACTGTAGGTCGCTTTTGTGACCATAATGTGACTTCTTAAGATCCGTGGTAACGTATAGGCGGGTCTAGGGTTTACAATTATTCTCTCCATAATTGATAATTGGTACAGAGTACATACGTATGGTATAATGTGATTATTAAAAAAATCCATGATTATTTATCTTAAAAGAAAGAGTTCATTTTGGTAAGGTAGAAAGCTCTATTTGTTAGGGAGTTTAGTTTATTGGAATGTGAAAGATAAATACCACTAACATTATATAAATATATATATATAATATTAAAATCAACCGTCACTTATAAAAATTGATTGTAAACATTATTTAATATAAAAAATCAATCCAAAAATTCAAATCAGAAAAATGAAAAGGAGTTGAGGCAAGGATCCACTTTTGCCCTTTTTGTTTCTTATGGTTAAGGTGCTATATCTACTGTTTGAAGAGCCTGAAGCTTGTGCAGCAATTGAAGGAGTAAGGGAGGTTATACCGGGTCAATTCTTTTCGCATCTTCAGTTCGCCGACGACATAATCTTATTTCTCAAGCCGATTGATAAAGTCTTGGTAAATGTGAAACGAATTTTAAGATGCTTTGAAGTAAGCTCAAGGTTGAGTATTAATTTCCAGAAATCATGTCTTGTGGGCATTGGAGTGGAGAGACAAGTAGTTGCTGATTTAGCACATTGTTGCGGCTGTCAGGTTGGCTTGTTGCCTTTCACTTACCTGGGAATACCATTGGGAGCTGACTCGAGAAGAGTTTTGACGTGGGAGCCTGTAGTTAAAAGATTCCAAGCTAAATTATCAGGCTGAAAGTGTAAGAATTTGTCGTTTGCAGGGAGAGTGATCCTAATTAACTCAATCATGTCATCTCTACCATATGTCACTGTTCAAATTTCCGAGGACGATTATTCTGAAGATTGAAAAGATAAGAACGAGCTTTTTGTAGGGGAGTTCGTGCGATAAGAAGAAAATGGCAAGGATTAGTTTGTCAAGGGTTTGTCTATCTAGACATAAGGGGGTGCAGGAGTTATCAACCTTAGAGCTAAAAATAATGCCTTGTTAGCAAAATGGGGCTGAACGTTTGCGACTGAAAAATCAGCATTATGGAGGAGGGTTATTATATCTAAATATGGATGTTCGGCATAGGATTGGACCTTCAGTTTGAGAAATCCGAAACGATGTCGATTGTATGGAGTAGGGGTGAGCAAAGCTTGACTCGACTCGAAAAAATCGAATTTTTCGACTTGACTCGAGGTGAAAAAACCCGACTCGTCTTCACTCGACTCGAAAAAATTTCAAATAAAGTTTGAGTTGGAAAATGAAAATTCGAATAACTCGAAATTTTTAGTAATTAGTGGATTGATTTTTAAGCTCGAGTCGAGTCCCTCAATTTTTCTTGGTATATATATATATATATATACCGATATAAAAAAATATGAAATATTATATATGACACATATGAAGAAATATGTATGCACATCTTATATGATTAGAGAAAGATATTTAAATTGGAATCAAATTGTACTATAACATGATAAATAATTACAACTAAATTGTATAGGAATTCGAAAACTCGACGCGACTCGAATTTCCTAAACTCGAATCGGATCGAACAAATTTCAAATAAAGTTTGAGTTGTAAAATATGACGCGTCAACTCAATTTTTTTTGACTCGACTCGATCAAACGCTCAGCCTTACTATGGAGAGAAATAATCAACAATCGGAAAAAAAATTAGAAGTCAAAAGATGGATGAGCAATGAGTCCTTTAGATGGCAGCTAGGTGATGGGAAGGTAGTCTTATTTGTGGTGTGGGGAGAGATCAGTGCGAGTGGACTTCTCTCGAATATATAGATTGGTTGGAATTAAGGGGGTCCTTGTTGCGGATGTAGCAGGAGATGATGGACTCGTGGAGATTAATTGGGATGGAATGTTTTCTAAAGCCTTGTTGGATAGGGAAAGATTAATGGTCGAGGAAATTAAAAAGGTTATTGGAAGGGCTAAAATAATGACGGGGACAGCCGACAAATTAATTTGGGTGCATGATAAAGCTGGATACTTTTCGGTGGAGAAATTAACAAATTTGATGGTGAATGCTGATGTAGAGGACCCAAACTTTGACTTTGGTTAAGGTTCCCCCTAAATCAAGACTCCCTACAAAGGATTTCTTGAAGAGGAAAGGTGGTTGAGGAGTCGCATCACCTGTTCGTCAACTGCCATGTTATCCAAAATTCTTAGAGAATGTTTTGCAATTGGTGGAAAGTAAGATGGGGCGAGGCTTTCAACATATCAAGCTTGTATGGTTTTTGCTTTTCTGTTCAATTTTCAGGTATCCTTCCAAGTCTGTGGCTGCAGCACTGTGGAGCATCTGGTTATCGAGAAATGCCATGGTTTTTGAGGATAAGTCCGAAAGCATGATGAAAATTCTTTTCCATACTAAATTGCAAGCAATGGTCTGTGTGAAAGCCACGAAAGATGATCTAGCCCCTAATATTGATGTTTGGTGGGAGAATCCTGCAAACTGTTTCGTACCCTGTGTGGTCACCTCCGGGGCCGGGGGAGGTTAAGTTTAATGTAGATGGCGCTTATAAGGAAGGGGCTGCAGGTTGCGGAGGGATTTTATGCACGAAGGAAGGGACAATCAGGGCTATGTTTTCTGGGCCAGTATTCTGCTCTGGAGCAGATTTTGCGGAACTTATGGCAATCAAAATTGCGCTGGAGGTTTTTATCTAGGCTGAATGGGAAGGAAGTGGAAGTGCTAGTCTAAACTTGTGTTAAACTGGATTAACAATCCCTTATCGAGACCTTGGAGGTGGTGGGAGTTTTTTATGGAAATCGACCGTGCCTCAAGGAGGATTGGTAAGGTGCATTTTTGCTGTGTCTCGATCGTGCAATGAACTTTCCAAATTGCTTAGCAAAGGATGGTTTGCAACGATCAGCTTCCTACAAAGCATGGTGGCAAAAGATTGGTTGGTTTTTGAGTTCAGTTTGTTTTCAGCTTTAAATGGTAGAATCAAATTGCTGAGCCATTTGATTTTGTTTGAGAGGTGTGGTTGTTTAGTCTTCGTGACTTGGTTGTCTCTGCACCGATCTTACTGTCGGTTTGTTTCCCGAGAGCGTTGTACTTTTTTTCTTACATCTAGGCTTTTAAAGATTTTTAACAAGACATATAATCGGAATAAATTCGTTTTTATTAATAATAAAAGATTATTTGCCGACAAAAAAATAAAAAAAGCCTATGGACTTACAAATATAGTCGAATAGTTATTGTCTATGGACTTTCTATATTTAACCGAATATGGGGATTAGATGATGTTTCAACAAAATTCGATAACGAAGCAAAATTATATTTATATTCCTTGAAATATCTTCATGTGTTTAGATATTATTAAATTTTATTAAAAAAGATATTATTAAATTCAATATATTCATATATTATGACATTTTTTTTTTGTTTACAAAAATTTATTTCATTATATTTATTGGAAGTTTAAAAAATGAGCTCCAGATCTTTTAAATATTTAATGATTAAAGTGTTTACGACTTTTTCGACGATATATTTAGAGAATAATGTAAACTTAAACATGCTCAAATACAGGTGAGAGTAAAAATAAATTTCTTAAAAGATTATAATTAAGAAAAAAAACCAATGTATGTTATAATACGATTTCAACAAATCTTAATCAAGAAAACAAAATTAATAATACCGGTTCTCCATTATTATTGGACGAGAACCATTTGAATTACTCCAAATATATTTTGATATTTTGTTGCATCTTTTCTGCAGTGACAACTTCGACTCAAACCTTCTCTGCGGTTGCGGTTGTAGTTGCGGTCGGAGTTGCTGTTGCGGTTGCGGGTGCTGGAGCAGGAGCCGATCCCTTAGAGGATGATGAAGAAAAAAGATTTCCGATACTGCTCTCAACGCCACTGAACGTAGATGTACATCACAAGTTATCATATAAAACCAAAAATGTAATAACAAATGCGCATGTAATTATCAAATCAAGATAACGTTAGTTTCCAAAATTTTCTTCTTTCACCTGATTTTCTCCTTGGTCCAGTCGGTCCATGACGAGGATTTTTCGTCTTTTTTGCCACTTTCCGGTCCGGCAGCAACTGACACAGGTCCAGCAACTGCACTAACATCTGCAATTGGTGCAGACGAAGGTTCACTGTCTGAAATAGGCCTTGCAAGTGCACTAACATCTGCTATTGGTGCAGACGAAGGTTCGTCGTCACCTACAACGAACTGGATTGAATGAATCATGATCATTGAGATCAAAACAATGGATAAAGCGATCTTTGCCATTTTTTCTGTTTATTTAAAAAAAGAAAAGGAGAGAAAGTAATGATTTTTTGTGTGAATACAAATTTATTCGTGAAATATGATCGGTGATTTGAGATTGAAACTGTAAAAATTTATAGCATTTTGTAAGAGACATATGCGGCAAGTCGATAAGCATATGGCTATGAAATTGGTTTTTGTATGGTTAGATTTTTGACATATGGCTGACTGTTGTGAACAATTTGGCTTGGTTAGCTTCTATTGGTTAGAGTTTCAATATTTATTTTCTTACAACTAACTCAAAATATTTTTTTTTAATTTCTAAATATTTAATTTAAAATTCCTTATTAGTTTGTTAGATGATTTATCAATTGTGATTTTTCAAATCAACTATTGAAGTTATTCGTTTGTAAGACTATAGTTTTTTTTTTTTATTTATAAAATTTGGGTTTCAACTATCTATATGTTGGGTCATACTTTCAAGATGGATAAATTTTGGCGTGAATTTTGTGGCTGGTGGAATTGCAATTGGCCAGGCATTGCAAATGTGGATGGTCTCTTTTGTTTTTGTCTTAACAATTCTGTTTCAGGTATCTTGAGGACCCTTTGGTTAATCTCGATTGGAGCGGCCGTTTGGAGTCTTTAGATAGCGAGAAACAACAAAGTGTTCAGAGATAAAGTCACAACCCTAAAGGATCTACTGTTTTACACTAAGCTTCAAGCCCTGTTCTGGATCAAAGCAACTAAGGAGGGCAGTGTCCCATCTTTGGAAGAATGGTGGGTTAACCCTAGAGAAGTTCTAGTCGGCAAGTCATTAGATAGAGAGGAAGGTGTGGACTGGGTACCCCCTGCAGCTGGCTTCATAAAGTTCAATGTCGGCGGTGTTGCTAAAAACGAGAAAACTAGTTGTGGGGCTGTGCTACGTTCAACTGAAGGCTGCATTAAAGCAATTTTGCGGGACCTGTGGAGGGATATGGTGTGAAATTTGCAGAAATTTCAGCTATCAAAGTGGCCCTGCAGCTGTTCATTGAAATCAAGTGGCCCGAAAATGAGGTACTAAATGTAGAATCAGATTCGTTGCTGGTTTTGAATTGGATCAGCGATAGATCTAAACGACCTTGGCGTTGGTGGCTAATCTTGTTGGAAATTGATAGCTTGGTTCAGAAAATTGGAAGGGTGCATTTCACTCCTGTACGCAGGTTTTGCAATACAATGGCAGACTATTTGACTAAGGATGAAATGAGTCGTACGAAATTATTTAAAGTATGGTGATAGGTTTGAGATTCTAGAAGGTAAGGCAGAGACATTTTTTTAGTGCTGGTACCTTGTTAGCAATAGTTCATAGTCATGGTGTTTGCTTAGGGTGTGGTTATAGGTCTCTTGCTAGCAATCGTTGTAATGGTGTTTGTTGAGGTTCTGGTTGTTGGTCCTTTGTATCACTTGTTATGCGCCGTACTCTTTTCCTCCGATTAGGACTAGAGAAGTTTTTAACGAGGTGTACATTTTAAGTTTCGATTTTTAATTAAAAAAAAACTGCCTTACCGAGCAAAAAAAAAACATATTGTCAAAAATGCCCATAAAGTTTGAAAAGATGATCATTTTGGCTCATATTCTTTTTTTTTTTTGAAGCACTTTGACTCTCAACTTTTTATTTTAGGTCAAAATGACCCCTATGTGGATGAAAATTGTTACTCAACTAACAATAAGTTACTTGAAATGACGTGATAAACCTACATGACAATGCACACTGACATAACAATGTCATATAGATAATAGTGCTGACTTTACAAAATGACACATAAGACAAAAAATAATTTTATAAAATATTAAATTATTTTTTCTACTGACATGTCATTCTGTCAAGTCATTTCAAGTTGTTTATCATCAGTTGACTAACAATTTCCATTCACGGAGGGGTCATTTTAATCCAAAATGAAACGTTGAGGGTTAAAGTACTTCAAAAAAAAAAGAGTAGAGGCTAAAGTGACTATCCAATCAAATGTTAGGTGATTTTTTTTTGACACTATTCCCTTTCAAGACCACGTTCGAAGGAGTCAAGATAATTCTAATAATTAGTATTGTATTTTCAAAAAGTTTATGTTCAGTTTAATTCTAACTTTAGAGTGTTGAGAGCATCTCGTGTAGTCGTAATATTTTACGCGGGAGTGTGAGAGGAGTCATAGGAGAGCCTACCAAGGAAACTAAATTGTTTTCATTAAGTAATGGAGTAAGGGAGAGAAAGAATACATTTTTTCCAATAAGAATAATGTTTCACGTCCTTACCCCATCTAACGGAGTGCGGGATATAAAATTTCGAGACTAAAATCAAATACAAGCACCTTGAGAAATGAGAATACATTTTTGATTGATTTTTACGAGGTTCATATAGTTGTCTGACCCCTATCACACTTTCCAAACTTTTAAAAGACTTTTTCGAAAGGGGTTGGGATTGGGTCGGTATTCGGTCAAGTCGATTAATTTTTTTTGAGTTAGTCGAGTTAACAAGTCATGTTTTATAAGTCAAACTTTATTTAAAATTTTTTTCGAGTCGAGTCAAGTTGAATAAAGTTGTCCAGTTTATGTTCAAATTTAATTGTAATGTTATGATACTAATTAGTTCCAATTTAAACGACTTTTTATAACCATATAGAATACACATACATATACTTCTTCATATTTTTTCATATGTGATGTATATATCAGACATAATTAAGAGACTTGACTTGAACTTGAAAACTGATCCACTAATTACTAAATTTTTTGAGTTATTCGACTTTTCATTTTATAATAAACTTTTTTTTGAAAATTTACGAGTCGAGTCAAAACGAGTCGAACTTTTTTCGCATCGAGTCAAGTAGAATAATTTAATTTTTTCGAGTCGTATTTTGCACACCCTACTAAGGAGATCCTCAAAATGATTAGTTTTTTTTCTCATTATAAAAACTAATATATGTACAGTAAAAAATCCTAAATTAATATTAAAAACTCTTTTAAAGGAGAAATTATTAGATGAACCCGGCTCACCACGTCATTCATGGTCCATCGAATAATACTTATCAATTTTAATGTAACTTTCAAGTAATTACTCACTCCTTAATTATATATAAAAAAAGTGAAGATTTACCTTAAAAAATGACATGAAAAATTGTTATTTGATGAGACCATGGCATGATGAACCAGACTCATATAATATTTTTTTTTCTTTTAACGGGATTTGTAAGTAGATAATAGGTAAAACATTATACAAATTTGTTCATAACAAAGTACTTAATGAATCCTTATTTATAAAAAGAACAAACTAAAATCCATTTGAAATTAGTACTCAAGTTTTGTATTCAAGAATACATGTTTAATGGAATAATAGTGGTGATCAATAGGTTAATTTGATTGAAAAATATTAAAAATAGACTTTATATTTTTAAATTAAAATCAAATCAATTTTCAGATAAAATCAATTGCATCAAATCACTTTTTTATTCGATCGGTTTGATTGTGAAGTTTAATATATTCAAATTGAAACCTCTAATAAAAGAAAAAAAAATATGTGGATTGGATAACCTAAAATTATGACAGTCTACTTGAAACGTCTTGAAATATTTAAACTTCGTGTGTATATATGTTTAAATTGAAACATCTAATAAAAGAAAAATAATATGTGGATAACTAAAATATTTATTTCATTTTTAGTTAGTGAAAAGTTTAAAATTTGAGCTCGGTTTCTTATACATACATATATGGATGCATAGAGCATTTAAACTTCGTAGGACTTTTTTAATCTTACAAATATATTCAAATTTATATTGTTCTAATATATAATATTTAAATTATTCATAACATTTTCAAACTTCTAATAGAAGATTATAGCATACTTAAACACAATATATTGAATTTATATTTTTAAAATATTATAATAACAACAAAAAATTAAGACAAAATCTAATTCATAAATCTCTAATCTCATATGATCAAAACGGTGTCGATACCACTGAACGCAGTGACATGTCACATGTTTTCATACATAAGTTGCATATAAATAAAAAAACAATAACGAGTGCATATGTAATTATTAAAATAAAAATATTAATTTTCATGGTTATTTCTTCTCTTTATTGTCATTTTCCGGTCCGGCAGTAACCGACACAGGTCCATCAACTGCACTAACATCTGATATTGATGCAGACGAAGGTTGGCCATCTGACATAGGTCCTGCAACTGCACTAACATCTGCTATTGGTGCAGGTGAAGGCTCGTTGTCACCGGCAACGAACTGGACTGAAAAAATCATGATCATCGAGATCAAAGCAATGAATAAAACAATCTTTGTCATTTCTTTTCTGTTTATTTGAAAAAGATAAAGAGAGAAAGTAATGGTTTGTTTTTGGTGTGAATATTGATTTATTCAGTGAAACCATAAAAATTTATAACATCTTGTAAGAGACATATGCGGCAAGTCGATAGATAGATGACTATAAAATTATTTTATTTTGTATGGTTAGAATTTTGACACATGCCTTTGGTTGTTGTAAACAATTTGACTTGGTTAACTTCTATAGTTTAGAATTTTAATATTTAGGTTAAAAAATATTTGTTAGGATTCCAGGGGAGATGGAAGGTTTCCAGGGGAGAGGAAGAGGCGCACGAAGGAAGGATCTCAGATCACCGGAGTTCAGGTCGAAATGGGTGGTTTTCGTTGACAACCTGAGTAAGCGAGTTTCCAGAGGGGCATTGAGAGAACTTTTCAACTTCCATGGTAAAGTGGTCAAGGTTTTCATCCCAGCAATAAACAATAATCCGCGATATAGGAATTGTACGTATGCTTTAATCCATATGGCTAGTGAAGATGCCATGAAGAAAGTTCTTGATAAAGTTCACAACTCTTTCATCGATGGAAAGAGGGTTACAGTTTTAAAAGCTAAGTTCCCTGAACCACGCAATAAACCGGCGGCAATTTGGAGGAATAGAGATATGGAGAGTTGCGGCTTTGGTGGTAAAGCTACAGTCGCAAATGCATACAAGGAAAAACGGTCCATTCCAACAGGGCCTGTTTTGAGGGATAACCGTTCCTTTAAGGATGTTTTATCAAAGGGTGGCCCCAACAAGAATATTTCGGCGGGATGCAGTAAGGATGGTGGGGGTAATAAGATGCAGTGGAGAAGAAAGGATAGTCTCATGGATGTGGAAATACCTGCAGTAGAAAATTCTTGGATTAAATTCTCTATGACAGGAAACATTAAACCTAACTTCGACAGAGATTTTGTTCAGAAAGCCCTTAGTAGCGATGGAATCAAGGTAAAAATGGCAAAGTGGGGTGTTCAAGAGAACTTCTGCATCATCACCTTCGATTCTTTGAGCCATAAAGAAACTGTTTGGAGCAATAAAAAGGATGAACTCCTGTTTTGGTTTGAATACTTGGAGTATGATGTTCTGTTGGAAGGAATCCCATATTGTTTCTGTTCAGTCGTTCTACTTGGCATTCCAATTCAGTGCTGGTATGATGGTTTCTTCTCCAGTTTAGCTAAACGGTGGGGGCTTCTTGTTAAAATTCATGATTCCACAAAATCCAAGACGGATCTCCATAAGGCTAGATTGTTGATTAGGGTTCCTAGTATTTTTAATATCCCTGAATCTATCTCATTGAAGATCTCGGGCAGATCATATTTCATTTGCATAAAGACTGATGATGCCTTTGTGGAGTGTCGTGAAGAGGAAGACTTGGGAGTGGATGGACCTTTTGCAGATATATGGACTGATTTCAATGCTGAAGATCAGTGTCTAACTCCTCCAATGGATGTGAACAATGTGCAACCTGCGTCACTTACACCGGGAGTCTCTCCCGTTGCCACAAACAATCTACATGGTATAGGTAATCCTGGAATTGACCAGGTTGGAAGTGAGGGTGCGCATTCCGAGGCGTCAGGAGATGCAGTTAATGAGGTTTCTATTGGTGACTCTCCTGAGTTGCCTCAAAAGGTGATCGATTCTGTGGATGTAGCGGCTGAGAATGATCCTAATGGAGGGCGCTGTCAAGAGGATGAAATGATTGAAGTGGATCACGTGGGCGATAGTAATTCAAATGCCCATAATGGTGATTATCTCGTAGTCACATCGAAGTTTGCTCATGCCGGGTCGGGGGAAAACTCATGGGACCACTCTAATTGCAGCATTCTGAATCAAGTGATACAAGATTCCTTAGGTAAAGAGTTTTCTTTATCTGGTCAAAGTTTTGTCCCTAATTCTCTGGACATTTCATGTGGGTTACCTGGTATTTCGGATATTAACTCCCCCAGAGTGGAGATCGAGTCGGATATAAGGAATGAAAGAAACTTAACAATCCACCCGATAAATACATGCCAGCTGGCGATGTCTCAGTATATGATGTCTGGTTTTCTTGATGCTGGTCAAAGACGGTTATTAAGAAAAAAAATACGTGAATCTCTTGAAGCTCCAATGATTACAGATCAGACTGGCCTTGAAGATGAATCTTTCTCTTCAACTCATCTAATTCATATCGAAGAAGCTTTGGCAATCTGGGGTGTTAGCAATATGCTGTGAATCTCATTCTCAGGCGGTAAAGAAGTCCTGTTAGAGAAGGTGGTGAACCTGGAAAAGGGTTGTTGATATCTCATGGTCCTATTGTGCTGGGATTTTTTAGAATATTATAATGTCGTTGAATGTAATTTCTTGGAATGTTAGGGGGTTAGGGAACCCTGTAAAACACAGAGCTATTAGATTATTGATTCAAAATAGGAATCCTGGTTTTCTTTTTTTACAGGAAACTAAAAAAGACAAATTTTCGCCTTCGATCATCCGGAGTCTGGGATGCAGGTTATCTATGAAACATGTTTTCTCTCCTTCGATGGGTTCGGCTGGTGGTTTACTCAGTTGTTGGGATACGTCAATTTTCACTTGTGAAGTTAAGGTGATTCATAAGAATTTCATTGCATGCATCGGTCAGGTTAGAAATGTTGCTGGCAGTATTGGTTTTATCAACATTTATGGCCCGTCGATTGAAGCGGATAAACAACCTTTCTTTGTGGAGCTGCTAGAATTTTTGAACAACCATCCGATTCCATGGTGTTTAATTGGAGATTTCAATGCTATTATCAGTAGGGAAGAGAAGCAGGGCCTTCATTTTAATCATCAATCTGCAGAGATGTTCAGAACCTTTATTATGGAAGCTCAACTCGTGGACCTTCCCCTGCATGGGGGTTCATTTACATGGTCTAATCGAAGAGATCCTCCCACTTTTGTTCGATTAGATAGAGTGCTGGTCAACCTCTCTTTCTCTGATTTGTTTCAGGATTTACGCCAATCCTTATTGCCAAACTCAGTATCCGACCACAACGCTATCTGCCTAGAAGATCGAAGAATTTATTGGGGTCCGAGGCCATTCAAGTTATTCAACTATTTATTTGATGAACCGGGGTTCAAGAACTCTATTGCTACTGAAATCCGAAAGTCATTGCAACAATGTCCTTTGCTAGGTGCGTCTGGGTTGATGAAGAAAGCTAAATGTGCTATCAAGAGCTGGTGCAGTGTTAATATTTGTCCCTCTAAGGTAAAGCTACAGACTTTAGAAGGTAAAATTTCCCGGCTGGAATCTGATATTCAGGGTGGTTCATTATCTTCCTCTTCTTTTCAATCTCTTGCACTGCTGAAAAAAGAGTTATGGAATGTTCTGCGTACTGAGGAAAGAATCTGGGCTCAGAAATCTCGCTCAAAATGGTTAAGTGAGGGTGACAGAAATACCAAATACTTCCACTCGGTCGCTTCATGTCGACGTCGATCTAACAGTATCTTGGCCCTCAATTATAATGGTTCTTTGATTACCAATCCGGTAGAGTTGAGAGAGAAGGTTTATTCTTTTTTCTCTGAGGCTTACAACTCAGTTACGGCATTAGAAGTGGATGACTTGAATCTTGATTTTAAGAAGTTAACGTCTGAGCAAAGTGAGGATCTGGAAAAGCCATTTACTGTGGATGAAATATGGGACTCTATTTCCTCAATGGAAGGTGATCGCGCTCCTGGCCCAGATGGTATTACTATGGAATTCTTTAAAAAAATTTGGCCATCAGTGAAACCTATAGTGGTAAAATTCTTCGACGACTTCTTCCATGGTCGGGATTGGGACCCTATGATCAACCATTCATTCATCACTCTTATTCCGAAAAAGTCGGGTGCTTGCTCTTTGGAGGATTTTAGGCCTATTAGCCTAGTGGGAGCTATGTATAAGATTCTGTCGAAGGTCCTTTCGAGAAGGTTACGTCCATGTGCAGATTCTATTATAAGTGAGTCACAGTTTGCTTTTGTTCCTGGAAGACAGATATTGGATTGCTCGTTCATCGCCAATGAAATTATTGATATGGTTCACAAGAGAGGCACGAGGGGATTAGTTTTTAAGGTGGATTTTAAGAGAGCTTATGACACGATCGATTGGCGTTTTCTACTGCGTGTTCTGCAGGAGATGGGATTTGGTCAGCGGTGGATTAATTGCATAAGTAAGTGTATTTCATCAGCCTCAATCTCGGTCCTTCTAAATGGTTCTCCTACTGCTCGTTTTGGTCTTTCGAGAGGCCTTCGCCAAGGCTGCTCGCTATCGCCGTTACTTTTCAACATTGTTGGGGAAGCACTCCACTTAATGTTCGATAAAGCAATTAAATTAGGCTTATTCTCGGGGATTGCTGTTGGTAGTGAAGAAGGTAATTTTAATATATCCCACATTCAATTTGCGGATGACTTGCTTATGTTTAGTAATGCTTCCTTGGGTGAAATAAGAAATGTCAAAAGAGTTCTAAGACTATTTGAAATCGCCTCGGGGCTCCAGCTTAATTTAAACAAGTGTCGTTTGTATGGGATAAATGTGGAAGACAATACCTTGAGAGAATGGGCGTCGGTACTTGGGTGCTCAGTTGGATGCTTTCCATCGGACTATTTGGGGTTGCCTCTAGGCATTAAACGTAATTCTGCAAGTATTTGGGATCCCGTCTTGAAGAAAATGCATGACACTTTAGCTAGCTGGAAGTCTTCTAACTTAACTTTCAGTGGAAGGTTGACTATGATTAAATCTGTCTTGTGCTCCATACCCATCTATTATTTATCTCTTTTCCCGATCCCGTCTTCAGTGGTCAAGGAGTTTAATAGAATTATGGCCAATTTCTTATGGGGCGGCTCGCATTTGCTTAAGAAAATCCATTGGGTTGACTGGAAATCAGTATGCCAACCTACTTCACTCGGTGGTTTGGGTATTCGAAATATAGCTGTACAAAATCGCTTTCTTCTAAGTAAGTGGATTTGGAAATTTTCAAATGAGCGTAATAGTCTATGGAGGAAAGTGATTTGTGCTAAATACAATATCGACCATCTTTCTATTGAACCTGGTGATCACTGCTCAGTATCTCATAGTTGGCTTTGGAAAGGCATTATTAAATCGTTTTACTGCAACGATGAGATTGGATCGTGTATGCGAAACAATTTGATTTATCAAGTCGGAGATGGGGCTTCTATCCGTTTCTGGTCTGATTGGTGGGTAGGTGATGCTCCTTTAATGTCTAACTTTCCCCGCATTTACGCTCTATCAGTAAATAAAACGGGACGTGTGGCTGAATTTGGTGTGAAAGATTTTCATGGGTGGAAATGGAATGTTGCTCTTCGTCGACGTGTCTTCGATTGGGAATTTGGTCAGTGGTCTTCTTTCATGCTTCTTCTTAATAGCTTCAAGTCATCAAGTTTGGGCGAGGACTGTTTAGTTTGGAAGAATTCAAGTGATGGTAGGCTATCTTCGAAGGAGTGTTATAAACAATTGTATCCGATGAATGCTCGATCTCATTTCTGGATTTCTTACGCTTGGCAAGGTTTAGCCCCTCCTAGAATCGATTTCTTCCTATGGCAGGTTTTTAAGCACAGGTTACCAGTAAAAACAGAACTTCATAAGAGAGGCGTCACTTCTTTGGTGGATCTTACCTGCCCATTTTGTAGCTCTCAAGAAGAGACTATAAGTCACTTGTTTTTTTCTTGTAGATTTGCTTGGGCTCTTTGGATGAGGTTTGCAGGTTTCTGGGATATTAATATGGTACTCCCGGCGGATGCGGAAAAGGCCTTCGAGTACTGGTATCATGCGAAATTGTCTTCTGCCAACGACAAACTATGGAAGCTTATTCCCTGCGCTATTCTATGGTCACTTTGGCTGATGCGCAATGATATTGTGTTCAAGAATCTTAAACCTGATCCGGCCAACCTTCTTTTTGTCACTAAATACAGACTTGCTTTATGGTTCATGGCTCTCAATCCTGGATGCTCTTGCTCCTTGGACGATTTTATATGCAATCCTGCAGTAGCTGATCGCAAAGTAGGGGAAAATTATCCTGGAGCAGTACCCGAAACTTGGTCTCCTCCTCCACTGGGATTTCTGAAGCTAAATATTGATGGGGCGATGCCCAAATCTGGGGGCTTGGGAGGTATAGGAGGTTTCATCAGTGATCCTTTAGTATTTTTTTACGACTAACTTAAAATATTTTAAATTTTCTATTTTCAAATTTCCAAATATTTAATTTAAAGTTCCTTATCGGTGTATTTATTTAAAGGGTGAGAAGATATAAAATATTTTATTTTTTAATTCTTAGATGATTTATCTATTATGATTTTTCAAATCAAGGCTAATTGGGGGCAAAAACTCCTTTTTAATAAATATATAGGGTTTTGGCTCCCTCCAACAAATATTTGGGAAAATGACCCCCAAACTTGCCACATCGTTAAACCTCGCGTTCTGTGGGAAGCGAGGCTTGAAATCGTGTTCTCCAGACCGCGAGGTCTGTCTACGTGGCCTCGTTGTTTGAATTAACGATTTTTCCGAAACTCGCGTTGTGCAGAACGCGAGGTCTGTGCAAATCTGGGTTGAAAAACTAGGAAAAACAAGGGTGGGTAGGCCTGTTCGAGCCCAATTTCGGGCTTGTAAATCGTATATTTTTAGCGAACATCGAATTTAGGTTCGTAGTACTGGAAATTATCTATCGTATGACACCAACACGGTCAATTTCCGTCCATTCTAAAATGGTTTAAAATGGCTTCCAAAACCCTATGCTATCATCCTTTTTTGAATGAAATTGCCTTTGAAGAACAATTGATAATTTTGGTTTAGTAATCACATAAAAGTAATTAAAAACTGAAATTAAATAAACGTTTAAAAGTTTAATTATTATAGATAAACAAAATTAAAATACTGTATAAAAAAACAAATGTCTGGAATAAAAATATTAGAAACATAAGTACATATCCATTAAAAAAAAGGACTAATGATGTCTATGTCTACCCGTTCCGCAGTCGGGTGGACGACGATCCCAATCTGGATTCCTCCGAAAAAAATGTTCTGGGCCCTGGTCTGCATCATCATCATCATCGTCTGCGATACGCGGACCTCTGCTAGGCCCGGTCGGGGAGTAAAACAAGCTACCCGGCGGCGTTTGCTCCACAATGCTATAGTCAAACTGAGATGCCAACGGTGGAATATCGATCAGCGGAAGACCACTCGTCGGCACATGGGGACGGTAGGCATCG
The DNA here is from genome assembly GCA_030270665.1 of Hibiscus trionum. Taxonomy (NCBI): domain Eukaryota; kingdom Viridiplantae; phylum Streptophyta; class Magnoliopsida; order Malvales; family Malvaceae; genus Hibiscus; species Hibiscus trionum. Next base: position 76,367,940 of record BSYR01000010.1, on the reverse strand, counting down.
GAGAAGCCGAACTCGGGTGGAGGCCTCATCTGCTGGAAAGTTGAAGGACCGCTAAAATTCTAAAATGCTGTGGCAGAAGATGAGGCCCCTACAGTGTCAATTCGCGGTCTCGGACCGCGCTGCCTCGACTGGCTCTGGCTTTGGCTCGGTCAACGTGTGGGGCGTGGGCGGTTTGGGGGATCCTGGGGAAGCTCTTGCTCGCGCTCATCGTCAGTAAGGATATGCTTCTTCCCATTGACCCCATTCCACTGAAAGTAATCGAAAGTGACCAAATCGGCCCATGTACAATGGGTTGGAGAATGGGTGGGCGACGACCAAATCGATCATCCCACATCTGTATCCAGTCTACGTGGTAAAGGGCCCAGTCAACCTCCGTCTTCTCCTGGTATGTCAAAAGGTGGAATGCGTCTAAATTTGGTGGATTGACGACCAAAATATTTTGGATGTACCCGAACTGACGGAGAACCCGATCGATAGGATGCCACACGAGAATTTCATAGTTGATCAACGGCACTATAGAAAGCCATACGTGCTGGTGACACAGAATCTCAGGTGGAGTAATCTGCTGAATATGCTCTAAAGTGTAGGGAGTCCACACGAACTAAAAAAATGACAATGTTTCTAACGGTTATATGAAATATTATTGGAAAAAAGTATAAAAAAATTCAAATTAATTTTCGAATTACCTGATCCTGCCTCAATTTATCCAAAACAAGCCTGTACTGTGTTTGGTTTTTCGGCAGACCCTGGTGGGTCAGTATATCGCTCCACCTATCAGTAATGGAGAATAAAAACAATTCGTTAAATAAAATAATTTAAAAATAAAATAAATATAATAAAATAAATAGTACCTCCGAAGAAGCGGAAATATATAGGAGGTGGGCTGTCTAGGCTGCGGGCTTAAAAAAGGCATCCAAAACCAAGCCGAAGATTGAAGGAGTAAACAACATCCTCCAATTGCTGCTCTAGAATGGTCGACGTTTCTGCAAAGCTCTCTAAAAAGAAACGCCAAGAAAGCTGCTCCCCAACATTTTCCTCTAGCTTCATCGAAATTAGTAAGATGATTAAGCCACATCACGTGCACCTTGGTGCGGGATTTGTCTGGCATTAATATCCCGCCGATAATGCGCAAGATGTGTGCACGCGCAAACCTCTATGAAAATAATAAATAAAACAAAATTTAATAGTAAAGAAAAAACAAGAAATATTGATATTAAAAAAATAAATATTTAATAAAGGCGTCCTAATTTTCAAATAAATATTGTAACTTCATCCTAAATTTAATAAAGGCATTCTAAATATTTAATAAATGCATCCTAATTTTCAAATAAATATTTCTAACTTCATCCTAAATTTAATAAAGGCATCCTAAATATTTAATAAAGGTATCCTAACATTTAATAAATGAAATATATTAAAAATATATAAAATAGTGAAAAAAATGAAAAAAAAATACTTGGAGTGTAACTTCATCCGCATTGGGGGGAGGGTTTTCAAATTCAGCCCCCAAATAAGATATGGCTATTTTCCCACCGTCCCATGCATCCTCTGGGGGCTCCACTCCCATTTGTTCAGAAAATACAGTTGGCCAATGCCCCAACGCTACACCCGTAATAAGGTTGCTGTCTGTAGGCAACCCCAGATGATAGGCAACATCCTCCAGCGTTATTGTTGCCTCGCCTATCGGGAAATGAAAAGTGTGCGTCTCTGGCCTCCACTGTTCTATTAGCGCGCTAATCAACGATGGGTTACACTTCACCCCACTAAGATCCTCGCTACCTGGCCAAAACCAGCTCGCTCAATCCACGTCATGACGACGAGATCATGTGCGTTGTTGATACGGTTAAGGTAACAAGTTAACCGACGTTCGTATCCCTTCAAAAAAAAAATTGTTGGCAAAATGCGTGTAAAATTAAAAAAGAAAAAAAATAATACCTCTTCTATTGATCTGAAATAGTGACAACAGTGATTCACGTTGTTGCGTAGTAAGCCCGCCATTGTATCGAATGAAAACTAGGTAAGTATAGTGTAAAAAACAAAAGAACTCGCGTTCTGTGGTTGATATGGGGGTAGGGCCACCAATTTATAAAAGAGCTCGCGTTCTTTTGGAAGCGATGTTAATGAACCTCGCGTTCTGGGAAACGCGATATTCCAAAGACCTCGCGTTCCACAGGACGCGAGGTTCATTGAAAAGACGCATCACGGAACAGACGCGTGAACTGAACGGGCAGAAGTGACATCGCGTTCTGCAATACGAGTTTCCAAAGAACTCGCTTTCCACAGGACGCAAGGTCGTGAGTTTTTTAAAAGAAGACTTCCAAGGCGGGAAAGCCATTTAATATCATATTAAATATATATTTATTATTATTATTATTATTAAATAAGTAATGTTATGAAAAATTTATTAGAAATAATTTAATATCCTATTGATTATATATATTTACTATTATTATTATTATTATTAAATAAATAAATAATGTTATAATAAATTTATTAGCAATAATAACACTAATTTATATTACGATTAAAATATTATTATAAATAAAGTGTAAATAAATAATGTTATAAATATTATTATTTATTAAAAAAATATTTTTTTGTACAATTGAACGAATTTGAGTATTTCATAACAATTGAATTTATAAAATCATAGTTACACCGAACCCAACATTTCTTAAAAGATCCTCAAATTGTTCTGACGATGATGATCATCATCAAGGTGGAATTCGTGATGATATTTGTTTGGAATGACAAGCAACCTGGCCTTTCAGCGTATTATGGGGTACCGTAAAAACCCGTATTTAACTTTTGGTGAAACCCGTGCATGCCTTCCAAATTCCCAGATTCCCGAATATTGCGATTTGTTGATGTCGTTCAAGAACGTTGAAAAAATTACGCATAATAAACCCAAGCTGACGTATATATGCAACTACAAATAATAACATATCGCAATATTCGGGAAATTAGTTTGAAAAAAAACTTCCCAAATACGCGATATGTTGCCATTAGTAGCTGCAATCGAAAATTGCTGACATGGATATGGTGACGTATATATGCAACTACAAATAACAACATATCGCAATATTCGAGAAATTAGTTTAAAAATAAACTTCCCAGATACGCGATATGTTGCTATTAGTAGCTGCGATCGAAAATTGTTAAAATTGATGGGTGGGTGGTCCTTGCCTCCTCAGGAGTTTGCTATTTATAGATGGAGGTGGATATGCTGACGTGGCAAACTCGCGTTTTGGAGGACGCGAGGTCTTTTGAAACTCGCGTTATGCAGAACGCGAGTTCCATATGACGTCAGATTTCTGTCAAAATCGCTTTATTCAAAAAGCGAGGTTGGTCTATATATTTGCACGCTGATGGATTTTCGTAACTAGTGAAGTTGTTTCATGATTTCGTGTTATATTGCGTTTTTACAGTTGAAGTTTTTATGTATTTTTTGTTCGTTCATGATAGTTGGAGTTCTATCATGATTTTGTGTTCCGCTGGGTTCAGACCCCCGCATGATACATTGATTGAAGAATACTTACCGACATATCGCAATATTTGGGACCTTGTGGGCGGCTGCCATTTACCGCCAAGAAGTGCCTTGAAAGTTTCCATTAAAACTTTCGAGGCACTTCTTGGGGACTCTTTTCTTAAGTTCGCAGCTTTCCCTCACCATCTGCAAAAAGTCCAGAGTCAAAGAAGTGAGGGCGGATTTAGATCGACCATATTGCCGATGCAGCCCTATTTTGCCAATGCGGCCGGTGCCGATTACATTTGCTAATGTGGATCAAAGCTGCAACCATTTCAGAAGAAATCTGATTATCGCGCTCTGCTTCTTTCACTCGACACTTTTTGCAGATAATGTATCGACCGATTGACATGTAGACGCAACCCTATTTTGCTAAGGAAGACTTGTTGAAAGTTTTGTTAAATGAAAGTTTGTCCTTCGAATTATCTATAGGAAGACTTGTTGAAGTTTTGTTAAATGAAATGCGAATTAAATGTTTCATTCGAATTAAATTTACTTATGTGGTGTTTTTCCTTTACTATAAATACCGAACAATTCCACCATCATTTACTCATTCATGTTTCTCCCAAAAACACCCAACGCAAATTTTTGCTCCTCTTATGGAAAAATTTCACGCAACATTTTATTTTCTCGATACTTATTTCGAATCAACAATCACATGGAAAATGTCACTTAAAGATTTGTTAAAGTTGACATCAAGCTAGGTTAGTAAACGCGTTAAATGACTCGAACGGAACGAATATTGCGACCTCGCATTACATGACTCGAACAAATTACATTACTAGTCTCCAATTGTCTGAAATATTCAAACATGTATTCAATTATTCAAACATAACACGTGTATACAGTATGAGTATTATTAACTCTGGCAGAATTTCAGCCTTAGTAAAAGTGACCTCGCGTTCTATAAAACGCGTAGTCTCAAGGAACTCGCGTTATACAGAACACGAGTTCACTTTTATTTCTATGGATATCGCTTCATTCAGAAAGCTAGGTTGATCTATATATTTGCACGCCGATGGATTTTCGTAACAAGTGAAGTTGTTTCATGATTTCGTGTTTTGTTGGGTTTTTGAAGTTGGAGTTTTTATGTATTTTCTGTTCGTTCATGATAGTTGGAGTTCTGTCATGATTTTGTGTTCCGCTGGGTTCAGACCCTCGCATGATACGTTGATTGCAGAATACTTAACGACATATCGCAATATTCGGGAGCGTGTGGCCGTCTGCCATTTGTCGCCAAGAAGTGCCTAGAAAGTTTTCATTTAAACTTTTCTAGAGACTCTTGGGGGACTCTTTTTTGAAGTTTGCCGCTTGCCCTAACCATCTTGGAGACTCTTGGGGACTATTTTCTGAAGTCCAGAGTGAAAGAAGCAAGGGCGGATTCAGATCGACCAGGTTGCATAGGCAGCCCTATTGTGCTAATGCAGCCGGTGCCGATTACATTTGCCCACCAGAATTTTTGCATATATTGTATCGACTTTTTGGAGATATTGTATCGACTTGTTTCAATTTACTTATTGAAGAATACTAGTTCAAAGTTTTGTTAAATGAAATGCAAATTAAATTTTTCATTCGAGTTAAATTTACTTATGTGGTGTTTTTCCTTTACTATAAATACCCACCAATTCCATCATCATTTACTCATTCCATTTTCTCCCTAAACACCCAACGCTAATCTTTGCTCCTCTTATGACAAAATTTCAGGCAACATTTTATTTTTTTGATACTTATTTTGAATCAACAATCACCAGCAAAATGTCACTCAAAGATTTAATACAGTTTGCATCAAGCGAGGTTAGTAAACGCACCGACAAACAAATTTCTTCCTTAGAATGTCAAATCCCAACACCGTCAGCAAACGAAACGCACTACGTTCTGAAGCTTACGAACGAAACAAACGTTCGTAACATGTATGACCAGCTCAATTCTGTTGGAGCTAAATACGTCGATTTAAATGTTAAGTTTGATGAGGTCAACACCGACGAAGGTAGTACGTCTGCACCCGCACAACCTGCTCCGAAGAATGAACACGCTCCGTCTTCACCGGATGTTGATGCGGCTACCGACGAGCTGCAGCTTTTTATGTACAGGTGTAGACAAAGAAAACAATAGCTGATCGAAGAACTAAACTTAAGTTCAGACGTGTCCACTGACTACAATGATTCGGATTAACCATAAACTTCTGAAATCATCGTCGAATTATGTTATATGACGTCTTTTTCATCCTTTATTAATGTTCAAGGGACCTCACATTATGTAGAACTTGTAGTATTCAATTACATTACTAGACTCTAATTGTCTCAATTATTCAAACATGTACTCAATTATTCAAATAGAAAACGAGTACACAGTACGAGTATTATTAATTCTGACGGAATCTCTGTCTCAATATATATAAAGAGACCTCGCGTTATGTAGAACTCGCGTTGTACAGAATGCGAGATCATGAATATCGCGTAGTGTAGAACGCGATTTTCTCAAAGCTGACTCCCGGTACAATAATTTCCCTTACACAACCGGATTCTCCGGGATTTCCTGTGCCAATAATAAGCCATAAGTGTCTCCTTATATGAAGCAGAACCATAAACCGTAAATATATGTTTGAATTGCCAAAACAAGTCCTCAAAGTTTTTCAAGTATTAAAAATTCACTGGTCTTTGACAAAATATTCAAATGGCGAGACGAGGAGGAGTTACTATTCTAGTTTACTACGATGGGCAGATATTCATGATCCCGAACTCGACGTCGTTTTTCAGTGCGAAGATCGAGTAATGCTATAGATTCCGAGGAGATTATCGTTCAAGAAGTTGGTTAAGGAACTGGAGACCAATGTTCCGCATTTCGAAAACTACCATTTGTCCGACGTGAAGTATCAGATGCCAATATCTATAGCTCCTTTAACGTACTCTGTATGCATCGTTTTCGGAGTCTAATCATGCTATCAAAATACCAAGCTGGGGTCAGGCGAATTTCGACTTCGATCCGAATGCCAACGTTGATAGCCCGACCGCAAGTCTACGACATGATTTTAACCTACTGTGCCAAGACAACGAGTTTGGTGCATCATCATCTGCTGTGCCAAGACATTCTTGCGTAGCTAGTATCGGGTTCGACCTGAACCAACCCCCAAACGATGAATTCGATACACCAACAAATGCAACGTACAATCCATACAATCCGTATAGTTTTGGAGGGGAAGGAGCATCATCTACTTACGTTGCGCATGACCATGAAGCATCATATGGCCGACACTCAACGTATGTCCCTGGCACGGAGTACGTTCAACAATATATGGGGAGACATTCTTCTTTTGGAGGGGAGGGAACGTCATCTTCTTATGCTACGCACGACCATGAAACATTCAACCCCTTCAATGATTCCTCGTATGAACGACACTCAATGTATGTCCCTAGCACAGAGCGATCTCGTGAGAGGTCTCGCGATCGTCGACCACCATCCTAGCCTCCAAGGGTAGCGACCGACGAAGCTGTACTATACCAGCTCCCGGAGGATGCTTCTGACGAAGAACCGATTAGAGAACCTGGGCCTGACGGTGACGAGCAGGGGCCATTATATGATGAACCAGAAGACTTGACAGTTCCACCAGAAGACTGGACCGATCCACCACCATATTTCAAAGAACATCCGGCAGCCACCAACTTTCCTGTATCAGCAACACCTATTTCTATGTACCAGCCACCATCCCACTTCACAACGGTTGATATGGATGCCATGGACGTCCCTGAATTTTCTCAAGACCAAAAAATAAATGACAGACTCAACCGTTCTGATGGTGAACTGAGAATTGGTATGACGTTCTTGACAAAGGAAATTGCGGTGGCTGCAGTTAAGCAGTACAACATTTGTTAGGCTGTTGAGACGATAATGAAGAAAACTCAAGTGAAATACTACAAGGCGCACTGCACCCAAAAGGATCACGGCTGTAAATGGAAATCCGTATATCACAATTGAAGAAGGCAGTCGACTGTTGGAAAATAACAAAACTTGAAGGGCCCCATACATGCACCGTTGCTAGCCTAAGCTAGGATCACAAGAACCTCGATGCAAAGTAACTCACCGACATCTTTATGCCACAGGTGAAAGAAAATCCCAAAGTGTCGGTCCCTACATGTTAGGCTACAGCTAAAAGTGTCACCGACTACCGTCCTGAATATTACAAAGCATGATATGCAAAGAGGCGGGCCGTACAATAACTGTTTGGCTGATGGGAGGATTCTTACAAAGAGTTGCGCCCGTGGCTAAATCTGCTACAGAAACACATCCCCAGAATGGTTGTCAAACTTGATACGGTTCCGGCATACGAAAATGATCGTGTCGTTCAAGGTATTTGTCAATTCCACCGGTTATTTTGGACTTTCCCCAGTGCATCAACGCATTCAAGCACTGCAAACCGATGGTCCAAATCGACGGCACATGGTTGTACGGAAGATATACACAGACCCTACTTCTAGCAATTGCACATGACGACAATCGAAAATGCATTCCTGTTGCATTCGCAATCGTCCAGAATGAGGATTTGGAGTCTTGGATGTTCTTCCTTCGGAACCTACAAAAATATGTCCTTGATCCCGTAATACGGGCAAGGGAAGGAGGGGTATGTGTTATTTCTGAGAGAGGCACATCGCTCTTGTGGGCGTTAGAACATTTGGGTGAGTATTGGTAGCTTCCATACATTTACCATCGTTTTTGCTTGCGGCACATAGCCGCAAACTACCTACAGCAATTCAAGAACCGTGATGAACGTGAAATGGTGCTCACAATGGGTACGTCTTTTATGTCATTTTCATTTACTATATTACTTGCTGCTCGCTTTTATTTACGACCTCTTTGCATGTGTTGTTCGCCCATAACTATTCAACTGTCATCCCTTAGGCAACTCGCACTACAAACAAGAGGTGGAGAAGGTGCTCGAGGAACTGAGAGCGAGAAACAAAGATGGCGCAGAATACCTTGAAAAAATCTCGAGGGAAAAATGGCTTCGATCGTATGACGAGGGTAAACGATATGGTCACATGACAATGAACTTGGATGAGGCAGTGAACTCATCACTGAAGGGAGTGCGGCAGTTGCCTATCACTTCCATTGTCAAAGCGACCTACTATCAATTGGCTACCCTATTTGCAACCTTGGGAAGGCAAGCAACTGAGTACATGGTAGGTGGTCACATAGTCCATCCGGATTTCCGCACAAAACTGCAAACTCAATTGGGCCAATCAAGACAGATGACTGCAACTCTTTTCTCGCGAGAAGGACACAAGTTTCGTATTTCAGAATTTTCCAGGCGGTTGGAAGGCATTCAGCACAACGCGTACGTGGTAGATGATAAGTTCTCAAATGTGACATATTTCATTTGCTATTTTTCTAGTTATTAGGACTTCTTGCTGTTTAATACATGCCATTTTTGTTATATTTTGTGCAGGGACCCAATTCTGGAAATAACAGTGAAAAGGGGGGCATTTCTGCAGTTTTTATTATTATTATTATTATTCTGTCATGACTAGCATCGTGGGCACGACACTGGGCACGATGCGTCTGACGTGGCAGTGATGTGGCAACCTCTAGAAGATCCTGGAATGTTCCGAGAGAAGATCCGATCGGATTATCAGTTCTATCCGTTTGGTTTTATTTTATTTGAATTTTAAAAACATTTGAATTTGATTTGTTATTTTGATTTTCCTATCTCTTATCCTTGTAATCTAAGCCTATAAATACCGACCTTTGGTGAAGGCTTAAGATCACCTTCTTAGCTTTGAGTATTTTTATCTTTTCCTTTGTAAACATTTTATAGCTTTAATTCAAGTTCTTTTCCTTTATTTTCTTGTTTCGTTTGTTTTATGCCAATTAATTACTTTTCTAAAATCAAGTTAAGTATGATAATCAATATCATGCTTAGCTAAATCTTTTAAGCCAAGAACCAGCCAAGTCAATTCGATTCGTGAGAATTGAACTTTGCTTAAATTCTTTTGGGAAATCATTTTTATCTTTCTACTTAGATAGTTTGGCAATCGACCTTACTAAAAGTTTTTAACCGTTTTTCAAATCAAAAAGGGCCAGTTGGTCTGAAATCACTTAAAAACACAGTTGGGAGGAAGGATCGGCCTGTGGCAATTTCGACTTCCTATGAACACTCTTAGCGGCGGTCCGCTAAGGAAAGATAAAATCAGAAGCAATTCTTTTTAGACAATTTCTGAGTCGGGTTTTTCCTGCTTTTAATCTAAATATTTTAACGGTGATAGACGTGGTTGATTTATTTAAGAACCATCTTTCGGAGATAGACTTGGGAGGATTGGTTACTCGAGAGAGAAACAAGTTACGACGGGTTGGGCCTCGTAGACTGTAACCGACACGATCCCCGAAATAAAAATCTATTTCAGTGATCGAAAGAATTGAAGGAGCTGGTTCGAGGCTATTTTGCATTCTAGAATTTTCTTTATTATTACCTGCACTTTATTTATTTTCTTGCTCAACATTTCAAACACCCCCTTTCCTTTTAACGCCTACTTGCAAATATTCCTGGACAAAAAGGCTAACAAGATCAAGTCATTAAACTGAAAAATCTCCCTGTGGATCGACCCTCTTCCTTAATACAAAATTTATTTATCATTTACTTAGGAGAGGCTTTATTTTGACCGGTTAAACGACGACCTGTCAAATTTGGCGCCGTTGCCGGGGAGATTTATTTACGGTATATTGACTAATTTCATTTTTTATGACCAGGAGGAATCCGGGCAATCTTGTTCCATACAACCCGGAAATCGAAGCAAGCGCTCGTAAGAACCACGGTGAAACTGTCAGACGAAAGAAAGTACAAAAGCAAAACCAACAATAATCCCATTCGGAATCCATATCTGAACCACCACACGACCAAACTGAAAAAAGCACAAGTCCGATATCTATACCTACACCCGAACCGATGGCTGACCAAACCATTAGACAGCTCAACACCGCCCTCGCTGAACAACAACCCCTTTGTATCGCCTTTCCTCACAGTGATACCCCTTTCCAACTCAAAACGGGCCTAATTCACCTATTACCCACCTTTAATGGCCTCCCCACTGAAAGCCCACATAAACACCTTGCCGAATATCACATGGTGTGCAGTAGCATGAAACCGCAAGGAGTTTTGGAGGATCAGATAAAACTAAGGGCATTTCCTTTTTCTTTAGCCGGAATGGCTAAAGAATGGTTATTTTATTTACCTCCGAATTCGATTGATACATGGGTTGATCTTTCTCGTGTTTTCCTTGGCAAGTATTTCCATGCAGCGAATGCGACTGAACTTAGGCAAAGCATTTTGGGTATCCAACAAACGCATGACGAGTCCTTATACGATTATTGGGAAAGATTCAAAAAATTGTGCGCGAGTTGTCCGCAACATAACTTATCCGAGCAAACGCTCCTTCAATATTTCTATGAAGGAATGTTGCCGATGGATAAGAAAATGATAGATACAGTAAGCGGTGGAGTGCTTGTCAATTTAACCCCCGAAAATGCTCGAAATCTGATATCTACGATGGCGACGAATTCACAGTAATTTAATTCTGCGAGTGAACCCAACCGACGAGTTCACACAGTAAGCACAATTTCATTAGAGAATAAAATTGATAACTTGACTAATATTGTGAATTCTCTTGTTTCAGGGAAATTAGGAGCTGCCAAAGTTTGTGGAGTATGTACCATGTCCGATCATGTAACTGATCTATGTCCCTTACTCCAAGATCCATCTAGTGCCCAAGTCAACGCCATACAAAACTTTCCAGGACCTCCCCAAAAACCCTATAACTCTCATAGCAACACCTATAACCCCGGTTGGAGGGATCATCCAAACATGAGCTACGGTAATAAAAACCAAAATTACCAACCTAGGCAACAACCCTCCTACCCAAATCAAGCCCCCCAAAAATCCTTGATTGAATCCATTGTAGAGAGATTAACATTATCGCAGGAAAAGTTCCAAAACCAAACACAATCTCACCTTCAGGAACTAGATAAACAAGTTAGCCAATTAGCTCAAACAATAGGGCGTCTAGAATCCCAAGGAAAATTGCCATCACAAACCGAAATCAATCCAAGGGAAAATGTGAGCGAAATCACTATGCGTAGCGGGACCGTGATAACACCCGAACCGCCAAAGAAGGATGAGCAAAAATCCGACGGCTCTTCAGAACACCAGAACGAAAAATCTCCTTCGACTACAGGTAATATCAAATCTAAAATTCCTATTTCTACTTACGAACCTGTTCCACCTTTTCCAGGAAGATTGGCGAAACGAGACAAAAAGGAGGATGAGAAGGAAATAATGGAGGTGTTCAAAAAAGTGGAAATTAACATTCAACTCTTGGATGTTATCAGGAAGGTTCCTAAATACGCAAAATTTTTGAAGGACCTATGTACAAATCGAAGAAGGTTGTCGGGAAACGAGAGAGTCAACCTTAGCGAGAATATTTCAACCATTTTTCAAAAGCCGTTGCCACAAAAGTACAAGGACCAAGGTATGTTTGCGATTCCCTGTAAAATTGGAAATGTTGGGATCAAAAGAGCTATGTGCGATTAAGGTGCCTCCATCAATGTCATACCTCTAAGTGTTTATAGAAAGATCTCAATGGATCCATTGAAGGAAACTAAGGTAACAGTACAACTGGCTGATAGATCGATTATTTATACCGAAAGGGTATTGGAAAACATCCTGGTTAAGGTAAACAATCTCATTTCCCCGCTGATTTTTATATTTATTGATATGGAGAATGATCATAGCAACAATGGATTGGAAATTTTGCTTGGACGTCCCTTTTTTATCAACCGCACATACGAAAATCGATGTCCGTAATGGCATTTTAACCATGGAATTCGACGGAGAGGTAGTGAAATTTGATGTGTATAAGGCTATGAAATATCTTGATTCTGTCGCAAGCCTTAATTTTGTTGATATTATAGATCCTTTGGCTAATGATTTTATCGAAACTGTTTTGTTTCATGATTTTTGTAGGGAATTGGAAGATCTCAACGATGAAGACTTAGGCGAAACGATCTCTACTCTTTCTTTAATTTCTGAACTACAATTAACTCCATAACAATCTAAACCTCTTCCCTCAATTTTGCAGGCACCTCAACTAGAGCTAAAACAACTCCCACCACACTTAAAATATGCATATTTGGGCGACAAGGAAACTTTACCCATCATCATATCAAGCGAATTGTCGTCGCAACAGGAAGAGGAGTTGATAACCATGTTGAGCATCCATAAAGAGGTGATTGGATGGACATTAGCCGATATCAAAGGCTTAAGTCCTTCCATGTGTATGCACAAAATAAAAGTGGAAGAAGGCGCGAAACCTATCCGAGAGGGACATCGGCGATTAAACCCACCGATGATGGATGTGGTAAGACAAGAAATACAAAAATTGCTAGATGCCGACATCATCTACGCAATTTCTGACAGTAAGTGGGTTAGTCCAATTCATGTTGTGCCAAAGAAAACGAGAATAACTATTGTCGAAAATGATGAAGGGGAGAAGATTCCGAAAAGAGTTCAAAACGGTTGGCGAATGTGTATCGATTACAGGAAACTCAATTCTCAAACCCGAAAAGACCATTTCCATTACCGTTTATCGATCAAATGATCGAACGACTTGCAAGAAAATCACATTATTGTTGTCTTGATGGATTTTCTGGATTTTTTCAGGTTCCTGTAGCGCCCGAGGATCAAGAAAAGACTACGTTTACTTGTCTATTTGGCACCTTTGCATATAGGCAGATGCCTTTCGGGCTCTGCAACGCTCCAGCCACTTTCCAGCGTTGAATGCTAAGCATTTTCTCCGACCACATCGAGCGAGGTATAGAGGTATTTATGGATGATTTTACCATTTACGGTGATTCATTTTCTAAATGCCTCTATAATCTTTCATATGTGCTTAACCGATGCATTGAGTATAATTTAGTGTTAAATTATGAGAAGTGTCATTTTATGGTAAGTAAAGGTTTAGTTCTCGGTCATGTGGTTTCTGCTCAAGGTATAGCCGTCGATAAGGCTAAAGTAGACATTATCCGCCCACTTCCATACCCCACTTCAGTAAGGGAAATTCGTAGTTTTCTTGGTCATGCAGGATTCTATCGACGGTTCATAAAGGACTTCTTCAAGTTGGCGCAACCGCTTTGTCGCCTACTACAAAAAGACGTGCCATTCGATATAGACAAAGCTTGTAGAGAATCGTTCGATGAGCTGAAATTGCGACTTATTTCCGCTCCAATTGTGCAGCCCCTGGATTGGTCGTTACCTTTCGAGATTATGTGCGATGCCTCCGATCTAAGTGTAGGCGCAGTTCTTGGGCAAAGAACTAAAGACGGACCACATGTTATCGCTTATGCCTCTAGAACTCTTGATTCAGTGCAGCGAAATTATTCGATAACGGAAAATGAGCTTTTTGCTGTCATTTTTGCATTAGATAAGTTTCGCTCTTATTTGTTAGGAACTAAAATTCTTATTTTTTCTGATCATGCAGCGTTGAAGTACCTGATCAACAAAAAAGATGCGAAACCTCGACTGATTAGATGGATACTCTTGTTACAAGAGTTTGATATACAGATCAAAGACAAAAAGGGCAGCGAGAATTTGGTGGCGGACCACCTAAGCCGCTTGGCGTTATCACCGATCGAACCCCCTTTGCGAGATGAATTCCTGGATGAATCGCTAATGGAGGTTAAGGTAACATTCACTTGGTTCTCCGATATGACGAATTTCTTAGCCACCGGTAAGGTTCCTAACAATTTGTCGCGATCTGCGGTTAAACGTATTAAAAGAGATGCTAGATATTATATATGGGATGATCCATATTTGTGGAAATTGTGTTTCTGATCAGATCATTCGTCATTGCGTAAGCGATAGCGAGGTAACATCTATACTTAATTTCTGCCATTCCTACGCTTGCGGCGGGCATTTCGGTCCTAAGAGAACAACACACAAAATTCTTGAGTGTGGATTCTTTTGGCCTACGTTGTTCAGAGATACAATTTTTGTAAATCTTGTGACAGGTGCCAGCGAGTTGGGAATTCGAGTCGCCGTAGCGAGATGCCACTAAACCCGATACATATATGTGAAGTTTTTGATGTGTGGGGTCTTAATTATATGGGACCTTTTATTTCATCCTTTGGAAATTCATATATCATTTTAGCCGTTGATTATGTGTCGAAATGGGTAGAGGCGAAAGCTACTCGTGAAAATGATGCAAAAACTACTACTAATTTCTTGCGTGAATTCATCTTTTCCAGGTTTGGAGCTCTGCGAGCTATAATTTGCAATAGAGGAACACACTTCGTCAATCGTATCATTGATGGATTAATGAAGAAGTATGGGGTAACTCAACGAATTGCTACAAGTTACCATCCGCAGACTAACAGGCAGACAGAAGTTTCCAATCGGGAAATTAAATCAATCTTGGAAAAAGTAGTGAAGCCAAGCCAGAAAGATTGGAGCTTGAAATTAATTGATGCGTTATGGGCATACCGAACGGCTTACAAAGGTCCCATTGGCATGTCGCCATACCGGCTTGTCTATGGTAAACCTTGCCATTTACCCATCAAACTCGAACATAGAGCGTTTTGGGCGATTAAAGAATGCAATATGAAGATGACTGTTGTAGGAGAAACGTGAAAACCTCATATTCAAGAGCTCGAAGAGATTCGACGGAATGCCTACGATAGTTTGGAACACTATAAATCACAGACAAAAGCTTTTCATGATAAACATATTTCTTTCAAATCATTCTTTATTGGACAGATAGTTCTCTTATTTACCTCTAAATTGAAAATTTTTGCAGGAAAACTCAAGTATAAATGGAGTTGTCCATTTACCGTGGTTAATGTGTTTCCTCACGGGTAGTAGAAATCGAAGATGGCGAAGGTGTGCGATTCAAGGTCAACGGTCAGCGTTTGAAACCTTACTTTGACAATGTTCCGATTGGCGCATCTGAAGAAATTGGCTTAGAAGAGCCAAAAATCTGAATATCCTGAACCGTCGAGCTTACCGATGTTAAACAAAGCACTTATGGGAGGCAACCCATCCAAGTTTTTCTGTTTCGTTTTTCTTGTTATTTTTTATTTTTATTATTATTTTTTATTTTATCTTTGTCAATTTTCCTTTTCTTTTGCAGTTTATCACCTTATCTGATCAAATGAAGGGAGAATCGTGAACAAGGAGGGGTTATTAAGGGGAAAATGGCGCACGATAGCAAAACCCCTTCCCACTTAATGGCGCATGATAGCAAACCCTGTTCCAACCATTTTCAAAACCCTTTGACCGGTTACATAGGGATAAAATAAAGTAAGAATTGTTTTCAATTCTTTTCTTTATTTGTCCCCCTTTGAAACCTTTCCCCTTTTCTTCCTCTTTCCTTTTCAGATAGCCCCCTACCCAAACCAGCCATGGTCCGAACCCGATGACAAGGGAGATCAGCACCCCATGAACTGGCTGCCGTTCAACCCACCGTCCTTGGAGTTGGCGGACGGCGCCGCCATGCCGCGCCGGCAGCATACGTCGAAATTCCCTCAGACTCCGATTCTTTCCCCACACCTCCTATCACTCCATGCCAACCGTCGACTCCTCGTCGTCATCTCAGATTTCGGCCGCCTCGTTCCAATCTCGCCGGTGGACAAACCACTCCGCTGCCCACTAGTTCCCCATGCATTCTGCCACGAATCGAGATGTCGAAGAGGTAAATTTCGATACGGCCTCTACTAATGTATCATCCCTCTTTTGGTTTTACAAAGGATTTCTCGGCCGATTACGGTTTCCCCGGTTTCCCCGACGATCACCGTTCCTCTGCGAAATCTCACCACGACGAATACTCTGCCCCGCAGCAAAGCGTGTCGTCCTTTCCTTCTCCTCTCAGGGGCTACACGAAAAACCCAGAACGGAATAGGCGTGGGCGTAACTACGCGGTTCCGGCCGAAGAAGAACTCAAGGGCTTCCTCGTTTTTTCCTTTTCCTTCTGCTCAAATTGACCGATTTCAGGATATCCGACATCGACCTTTTCGGATTTTGATGAAAATGCAGCTTACTTTGAGCTCACCGGACAAACAGACATATCATTTGACCCTCGTTCCACCCAAGCTATTATGCTTCATGATCCGGGGATACATTACGTTCATCGTTTCCTAGCTTACAATTTTTTTGGACGTAACGATGCCTCTGCTACTCTCAATAAGACTGAACTGTTTTTCCTTTGGTGTATGCATTTAGGAAGAAAGGTAAACTTAGGATTTTGGTTAGCCCGACAATTCAAAGTTGCAATCCGGTATAATCGCCCCTTAATCCTTGGTCCTTTCATTACTCATCTTGCATCTAAAATAGCTCGCTTTGATATTGAGAATTTTACTTACGCTTTTTCTATGGATGCTTTAGATGAGCGTTGCTTGGATTCCATGAGACTCCTTGACGGACCACCATATGCGCCTTTCTTCAACCCACCCGAAGTATTAACTCCAAGAACAAGGAGAGTTTTCACTCACAGAAATGCACCACCACGCGTCCCTCAATCCCCTCCTCCCCAGGACCAGCCTTCGCACAATGTTCCAGATTTCGCCGCGTGCCTCCACGCACTCGAAGATGACATAGCCGAAATCCTCTCTTACCTACATCCTGGGCGTGGCCGCGGACGTGGCCGCAATCATCGTTGATCACGGGGAGTTCCCTTTACCCCTCTTTGCCTTACATTTTTCATATTCTTTTATCTAAATTGGGGCAATTCATTTAAGTGAGGGGGAGGGTGCAAAACCACTTGTCCTATGCTTGTTTGATGTATGATCAGTTTAGACTTAACCTTTAGTATATTTCCAATTGCCATCACTTGCTTGCTCTCCAACATGTGTAAATTTTTGAAAATGGATTTTGATAATCATTTGTAGTTTGACATCTCTCCCTAATTGCCTTACTTGTGTTAGAATTCTCGCCTAGCTTAATCAAACTAGCCCAATTTTGTAAGATTTGAGCCTTGAGAATGCATTCTTCATATTATGCTCGTTTTTTCTTTGCTTGAGAGTGTCGTCTTGAATTTTAGGAATCTAAAACTTGTGGCTTGCTTACGATTTGAGACTACACTAGAATGAGGTGCTTTAAAATGATTTAGGCATTAGGTTTTAACCTCTTCCCTCCCTTTCATTTTAATTTACCCTTTCTCATCGCCTAGTGAGCCTTACATCCCATTCCTTTGACTTAACCATTTCAATTGATCAAATGCTAGAATCTTTATTAGACATGAAAGAGATACTTTTCAAATAAGGGCAAGGTCTTACTAGAAATCAATTGAAAAAAAAAACAGATTCGAAAAGAAGAAGAAAAGAAAAAAAAAGAAAGGAAGGAAGATATTTCTAGCTCAATTTTTAGCTCCTCTTTGTCTTGTCTTCTTGTTGATTGAAATTTCTTGCATTGATCATTTTCTTTGTTTTTCTATCTACCCCTCTTTTCCTTAACCCACTTTACACCTTGTTAAAAGACCTATTGATTTTAGCACCTCAATTCTGAAAAGTAGTGGAGAATTGAACTTGTTACAAGCCTATGGAAACCTTTATTCATGATTGACTTTGAGTGTTTCTGCTTCATCTTTCCCTTAAACACTTTGAGTGCTCTTGAGTGTATCTTGGTGAGGATTAAGACTAGGATGAGTTAGACTAATGCTTGTTAGGTAATTAGGAGGGTGGAGGGCTGTAATGATTGTTGTTGCTTGCATGTTGTTTTTTTTCCAAATATTTTCCGATGCTTGTGATGGTTTGAGGATTTCATTCTTTGGTTCATGTTTTTTCGGACATACTTGAGGACAAGTATGAGACAAGTGAGGGGGAATTTGATAAATTCTCAAATGTGACGTATTTCATTTGCTATTTTTCTAGTTATTAGGACTTCTTGATGCTTAATACATGCCGTTTTTGTTAAATTTTGTGCAGGGACCCAATTCTGGAAATAGCAGTGAAAAGGGGGCATTTCTGTAGTGTTTTTTATTATTATTCTATCATGACTGGCATCTTGGGTACGACACTGGGCATGACGCGTCTGACGTGGCAGTGACGTGGCAACCTCTAGAAGATCCTGGAATGTTCCGAGAGAAGATCCGATCGGATTATCAGTTCTATTCGTTTGGTTTTATTTTATTTGAATTTTAAAAACAATTGAATTTGATTTTTTATTTTGATTTTCCTATCTCTTATCCTTGTAATCTAAGCCTATAAATACCAACCTTTGGTGAAGGCTTAAGATCATCTTCTTAGCTTTGAGTATTTTTATCTTTTCCTTTGTAAACATTTTATAGCTTTAATTCAAGTTCTTTTCCTTTATTTTCTTGTTTCGTTTGTTTTATGCCAATTAATTACTTTTCTAAAATCAAGTTAAGTATGATAATCAATATCATGCTTAGCTAAATCTTTTAAGCCAAGAACCAGCCAAGTCAATTCGATTCGTGAGAATTGAACTTTGCTTAAATTCTTTTGGGAAATCATTTTTATCTTTCTGCTTAGATAGTTTGGCAATCGGCCTTACTAAAAGTTTTTAACCGTTTTTCAAATAAAAAAGGGCCCGTTGGTCTGAAATCGCTTAAAAACACAG
This sequence comes from Hibiscus trionum, assembly GCA_030270665.1. Taxonomy (NCBI): domain Eukaryota; kingdom Viridiplantae; phylum Streptophyta; class Magnoliopsida; order Malvales; family Malvaceae; genus Hibiscus; species Hibiscus trionum. The sequence continues at coordinate 76,348,804 of BSYR01000010.1, read as the reverse complement.
TTGGGAGGAAGGATCGGCCTGTGGCAATTTCGACTTCTTATGAACACTCTTAGCGGCGGTCCGCTAAGGAAAGATAAAATCAGAAGCGATTCTTTTTAGACAATTTCTGAGTCGGGTTTTTCCTGCTTTTAAATTAAATATTTTAACGGCGATAGACGTGGTTGATTTATTTAAGAACCATCTTTCGGAGATAGACTTGGGAGGATTGGTTACTCGAGAGAGAAACAAGTTACGACAGGTTGGGCCTCGTAGACTGTAACCGACATGATCCCCAAAATAAAAATCTATTTCAGTGATCGAAAGAATTTAAGGAGCTGGTTCGAGGCTATTTTGCATTCTTGAATTTTCTTTATTATTACCCGCACTTTATTTATTTTCTTGCTCAACATTTCAAACACCCCCCTTTCCTTTTAACGCCTACTTGCAGATATTCCTGGACAAAAAGGCTAACATGATCAAGTCATTAAACTGAAAAATCTCCCTGTGGATCGACCCTCTTCCTTACTACATAATTTATTTATCATTTACTTAGGAGAGGCTTTATTTTGACCGGTTAAACGACGACCTGTCAGTAGATCTGAGGGCAAGAACCTGCGAGTGTTGAATATTCCAAACATTCAAATACCCGTGCGCACACGCCATTGCTGCTTGCGCAAACCAACGGATACAATACATGCAACTGGTTGATCCGGTATACTTACTCAAAAAGGTGTTTAAGGTTTACGAAAATGAGTTTCCTCCAATCGGAAATGAGGTTTGATCCGAATGCCGTGGACACTGAACCGACCATACGCCCAGATCCAGCACTACTCAGAGCCAAAGGACGTCCACGGTCTACACGAATACACTGTGCCGAGGATATGGTCGAACATCGAGAAAAAACTGGACAAAAGAAGCATTGTAGTGTATGTAAAAATCCTGGACACACAAAGACTACGTGTCCTAATCACTCGACCCCTCGTCTTAATTAATTCTTTGTAATTTGTTTATGCGAGTTCGCCCATAACTATCGAATCAATAAAATCAGTCTAATTCGTTTTATAAAGTAGGTCATCTTATATTTTCAATCATTCAAAAAAATATGTTAGGATAGCGTTTTTGAAGCGAATTTAAGTCAGTGTAGAATGGACGGAAATTGACCGTGTTGGTGTCATACGATAGAGAATTTCCAGTACTTAGACCCCAAACTCGATGTTAGCTAAAAATTTACAATTTATACGTATGAAATTCTGCTCGAACATGCCTATTGACATTTGTTCAAAGGCAATTTCATTCAAAAAAAGGATGATAGCATAGGGTTTTTGAAGCCATTTTAAACCATTTTAGAATGGACGAAAATTGATCGTGTTGGTGTCATACAATAGAGAATTTCCAGTACTACGACTCCAAACTCGATGTTCGCTAAAAATATACGATTTACAAGCCCGAAATTGGGCTCGAACAGGCTTACCCACCCTTGTTTTTTTCTAGTTTTTCAACCCAGATTTGCACAGACCTCGCGTCCTGCAGAACGCGAGGTCTGTGCGATATATTCAGCCGCCCTTTCAAATTCTCGGGGACCTCGCGTTCTGCACAACGCGAGTTTCTGAAAAACCGTTATTTCAAACAACGAGGCCACGTAGACAGACCTCGCGGTCTGCAGAACGTGATGTGAAGCCTCGCTTCCCACATAACGCGAGGTTTAACGACGTGGCAAGTTTGAGGGTCATTTTCCCAAATATTTGTTGGAGGGAGCTAAAAGTCTATATATTTATTAAAAAGGGGTTTTTGCCCCAAATTAGCCTCAAATCAATATTAAAGTTATTCGTTTGTAAGACGACAATTTCTTTTATAAAATTTGGGGTTCAACTAGACCGTACGTTTAAGACTATTTTCGAAGGAGTTAAGATGATTCTAATAATTAGTATTGTGTTTTTGAAAATTTATGCTCAATTTAATTCTAATATTTTATCTTTTGTAATAAGGATGTTGTGAGCATCTAGTGTAGTCCTAATATTTTACAGTGTGTACTATGCTTTACCCATTGACTTGTGACACTTTTTTCCCCACTTAAGTTAGAGAAGTTTTTTAACGAGGCACTTGTACTAAGGAAACTAAGTTACAGTCTATGTCCTTAAACATATATTACATTTTTTGGGGATGTGGTAAATGGTAATATAGTTACTTATTAATGTTCTATATGCACTGAGACATGGGTTCGAATTCCACCAACAATAAAATACTTTAGTTTCCCTTGGTTTATTGATTCCAATAAGAATAATGTTCCATGTCTTTACACCCTCTAACGGAATGCGATATACAAAATCTCGAGATTAAAATCAATTACAAGCACCTTTAGAATACATTTTTGATTGAATTTTTGGGGTTCAAATAGTTGTCTGATCAGATCACACTTTCCAAACTTTTCAAAGACTTTTTCGAAAGGCGTTGGGAATAGAGTGGGTATTCGATCGAGTCGATTTAAAAATTTCTAGTTAGTCGAGTTGACAAGTCATATTTTCTAAGTCAAACTTTATTTGAAATTTTTTCGAGTCAAGTCAAGTTTAATTGTGTTGTTCGAGTTTCTGGTCAAATTTAATTGTAATGTTACAATACTAATTAGTGCTTTTTTGGGTATTTCAGGTGTAAGTTGTTGGCTGATTTTGTTAGACTATATACTTTGCTCTGTTATGGTTATGCAAATATAGCAAAATGACACAAATATTGTGCTCCCATTTTTATCCAACAATATGAACCCCCACTTTATTTCCAAGAATATTGTTGTTTCTACAGTAAAAGTGAGGTCGAATTCACCTCTATTCGTCTTTAAACAGTGTTTTTTGAGAAAATATAAAAAAGCTGACCGAAGTTGGACAGTTCTCCCTCCGACTTCGAACAGTGCCCGGATCCTCTAGCCACGTCCACGTAACAACCATGTAGAGCTGCGCCCACTGTTGGAAAACGGATTGCCCTCAATTCGACTTCAGCTGCTTTCGTGGCAAGGTGTAATGGTGCAGTGCAGGTACTAGCAGTGGTGCACTGTAGGTGGTGTCAGGGTGGGAAAGTGGGCTGATAGACTGATTTATAGGTTTAGGGGTAAAAAGTGGTAGGGTGTTTTTGAAATTTAAATTTTATAATAGTTTTAAATTAGGAAAATTCTACAACGGGCGACGAACATTGATGAACACCATTAACGATGAACACCGATGAACACCATTAATTTTTTAAAATTTTAAAAACTTAAAGGACTAAAATTATAATTAAAATTATCTCTTAAAAAAATAAAAATCAAATTTAATAATTACTTTATAATATTTTTTAATAGGCTAGAATCAAATATACCCGATTCTCATAAACTCTAACAAAATTAATCTCTTTAAAAACTAGAAATCAGTTTATAATTTTTTAATAGATTAGAATCAAATATACCCAATTCTCATATTATTGATTCTAATCTATTAAAAAATTATAAATTGATTTCTATTTTTTAAGAGATTGATTTTGTTAGGGTTTAGAAGAATTGGATATATCTGATTCCAACTTATTAAAAAATATTATAAAGTAATTATTAAATTTGATTTTTATTTTTTCAAGAGATAATTTTAATTATAATTTTAGTCCTTTAGATTTTTAAAATTAAAAAAAATTAATGGTGTTCATCGGTGTTCATCGTTAGTGGTGTTCATCAATGTTCGTCGCACGTGGTAGACTCATCCTTTAAATTATATAGGGGTGGTGTAAAATTTTTGATTAAAAACTTATTAGTACAGATAAAAGTGGGGTAGGGTATGTAAGGGAAAAAATTACTCCCCCGTCCCACTAATTGTGTCACATGTTGACTTTTTATAGAATTTTAGGAAGAAAAAGTTGTATGGTATAAAATAATTTAAATAACAAGTTTGCCCTTAAAAGTTAACTTTTATTTTGTTGGAAAACTAAAAAAGTATAAAAAGTAAATTTGTGTTAAAAAAGTTGGTTGGGTTTTTCAAAGTGACAATTTGACTAGGACAATTTTAAAATGAAAAAGTGACACAATTAGTGGGACATAGTGAGTATATTTTTTTTAAATAGGTGAGGTTGAAGGTAATTTGTTAGAGAAAAAATTGAGTAAAAATGAGTAAAGAAGAAGAAGAAGAAGAAGAAGAAGAAAGTTGTGGGAAAAAATATTGTAAGTTGGTCTGAAATTTTAATTTTATGTTATGCATCTAACATTTTAAGTTGTTTGAAATTTAAAATTTTAATTTTATGTTATGCATCTTACATTTTAAGCTGTTTGAAATTTAATTTTTATGTTAGAACGATGAATGTTTTTTTTTTGTTTAGGATTATAGTAATAGTGTTCAATTAGATAAAACAAATCGTAATAATATAATGCAATTAGTATTTCTGATAAATTAGTATAGTTTTATAAAGTCTATTCAAATATATATATATATATATATATATATATATATATATATGTTTTATAAAGTCTATTCAAAATAATTCTGTAAATAAGTAATATGTTTTAAAATTATTGTTATTTATAGTTTAAAATTATGTTTAGTGACATTTTAGTTGTTCATTTTGATTTGTGTATTTTAATTGAATATATATATATATATATATATATATATATATATATATATATTCTGAACATGTAGAGAAAATGAGCAACAACAGATTTATCACGATTGTCGATTATAATGGAAAAATTGTAAAAAACTAATGTTGGTATTGTATTTGAATCTGAAAGCCCTACGAATATGAGATTTGAAAAAGAAAATCACGCTTTGAGAAATGAAGGAGAAGATATTCGAGAAAATTGGAATTGAGATTCATGGTTTGCAGTACCAGTGGCTGACATGTCATAATCCAGTTAGATATTCCGCAATAGCACTCGAAGATAATACTGGTGTTGAAATAATGATTGCAGAGCATGGATCTATGGATATTAAAAATGTTGAGTTGTTTGCTAAGGTGTGTGATGTTCTCGACCCATCCAGAAACGTAGTTGTGGAATCTACTCAAATGGGTTTCGGTAATGAGTTTGATATGCCCGGAGGCAGTTTTGTCGCAATGTTGGCAAGTGGGACATCTAGTGGATATCATCAAGGTGGGCCGTTGACATATGCATCATCATATGGGCCGGCTGTTGATCCGACTGTTGAGAACCTACGAGGTCGATGTAGAGAAACAATTGAAGATTCCAGCGAAGATGAAGATATTGGGGATCCCGATTTGTTCCTTGATAACGTTGGTGAAACCCCTAATTTCAGTGTTGGAGAATTCGTTCCGATCGAGGGCGACATTAACTTGGTGGATTTCGATGCGATGAGGGCGCCATAATTCCTAGATATGCCCTAATTTTGAGTTAGAGTGGTGAATTATCGACTGGGCTTCAATTTAATGAAAAGAATGAAGCTATATTGACAGTTAAAGAGTATAACATCAAGATGCATGTGGACTGCGTGGTTGTAGAATCCACCCAAGGACTTTCTTTGCGAAGTGTCTAAAATATGAACAAGAGTGCAATTGGAAGATTCGAGTGTCGAAGCTTCAGAGGAAAAATCGTTGGGAGGTCACAAAGTACAATGACGGACATATACGTTTACAAACATTCATCGACCAGGACCACAAAAAATTGGACTCGAATGTAATAAGCCAATACATGATGAAGTTGGTCGAAGAAAATCCAAGGGTTCCCATTTCAGCGATTCAAGAAACCATTGCGCAACAATTTGAATATCAAATAAAATACAAGAAGGGGTGGCGTGCAAGGGATAAGGCATTGCATTCGGTGTATAGTGAATACGATAAGTTGTACAATGAACTACCAAATTTATTACTAGCAACGACATATTTCATCTCAGGCACCATAGTGAGGTATCAAACAAAGGATGCATACGACTAACAAGGCCAATTGGTTGAAGGGCATACATTTTTCCATCATTTATTTTTGGCGTTCAAGCAATGCATTGAAGTTTTTCAATTTTGTAAACATATGATCCAAGTAGATAGCACGTGGCTGTACGAGAGATACTCTCATGTACTGTTGATTGCCGTTGCGCAAGATGGTGAGAACAATGTCATTCCGATTGCATTCACAAATGTTGAGGGGGAGACAATGGAACTTGAAATTTCTTTTTAACCAATTTATGTGATCATGTTGTCCGAGAAGATGTGGTCTGCATTAAATCCGATCGAGGGACATATATCAAAGCAATAATTAGTCGAGAGGGAAGTCGTTGGACACCTCCGCACCCTGCATATTGTGTTCGTCTTATCGGTAAGAACAGCTACGAGATGCTCAAAAATCAATACCTTCGCTGTGAGATTTTAAGCATGGATAAGTATCATTTTTTTCAAACTCCATTATATATGCCTATCCATTTGTGTGCTTTGATTTTTGTAGATACTAACAACATATATTATGGCATATGATATATACTACTACAACCAAATAATGAGAGGAAGATGGAGAATTTATAGAAGTACAACAAGCTTGTTTGGAGTTAGTGTTGTGAAAAAATAGTCATCCCTCACCCCTCCCATAGTTTATGGTGAATACATTGGAAAACCCATGTTCGAGTAAATGTGTGACCGTGGAGGATAAAACTCGGGTGTGTATAAAACATTGCCAAACCCGTGAGTATCTGTTGCGTGTAAGGGTATACTATAAATGATACACAAATAGTGCAAGGATACACGTCGAAACAAGTAGTAAAGTGATGAGTGAGTTTCGTCTCCATAGGGATTGGAGGTATTTCAAGTCAAGTTCAAGCACACAAAACACAAACTGAATACAATTGCTATAGCAAGCAGGGACAGGTGAAGAATTGACGTAGCAAACAACTGTAATAAAAACTGGAGCTATGCGATAAGACTTCAAACGTCCTCACACGTGTGGAAACTCTCAAATGGGATGGCATGTTGGGTTTATCAAGGATTCCTATGCCTAGTTCTCATGGATGTCTAACACTTTCCGGCTTATACTATGCTTGTCAGAGTTTACTTAGGTATTTCTAAACTATCTCTAGCAAGAAACCTGACAACCACAATGTTATGGCAATACCTCTCAGCGTGAACCCTAGCAAGCTACTTATCGATGAAGTTCTACTCCTTTTAGTCATTAAAACTCCATTCTTATCTCCAAGGTGAGTTAGGGTTTTGCCTTTCAGCATCAAACCCCATTGTCCACGTAGATATAAGCTTTACTCTCTCGAATATTAAGCTATCAAACACCTAAGTAAAGGCTAACTCTCAAAAGCTCTTACAAACTTAAGGCAATGAAACAGTGAACAAAGCATATAAAGAACTAGAAAATGCTAAAACATCCATTAAAACTAAACATAATCATCCAAAACAAACCTAATCCACTTAAAGTTAGTTCATGGCTGGGCAAATAACATCCAAAATCATTCTTTTAAAACAACCCATTCTAGAAAAATATGTAAAAGCAAAGAGCAACTAAGAGTAAAGGAAACTCCCAAGCCGCCGTGGGCTGCCGTGAACCACCCTAAGCTTGTTGCTTCTCTCAAAGGCCAACAAGATCGTCCCTTTGGAGCTCCAACAATGGAGGACACAATAAAGAAGAATAAGAACATGCTCTTTCGTTTTGTGAATCTAACTCTCCCGGTATTAGATAAATAGATAGTTTCACGAGATCCTATCCCAATTCACTCGCAAACAAAATTAAAAAACCAAGAATGAACAAAACATGAATTAAAATTGCAACTTCAAAATCCTAAACAAATCTAATCATTTATCAAAACCACAAACCCAAATAGCCCAAGCTAATTCACATCAATTCATGGCTGAGTTTCGAAAGATATACAAGGAATAATCCCCAAACATGAATAAAATAGAATAAAGAAGAGGATGATATCACACAACCCCCTAGTCGAACTCTCTCCAATCGATCTTCCCCTGTAGTTGGCGGCTAGGCTTGTATTTATAGGAGATGGATAGGTCAAAGTCTTTCTTGAAGAGGAAGTTAAGTTGGAATTAAATACAATATAATAAAAGAAATAAATCTTTTATATTATTTTATTCCTCCTAGAACTCCTCGTTAAACTCTTGGATTTTTATCTTCTTTTGACCTCTTCATGGGACTCCAACTTATTTTATCCATGTCATCTATCCCAAATATGTAGGATTTATCCAGTCATCATATCAATTGCCACTTCACCTTATCCTTAATTGCCTCGACATCAATCTTCATGCCCGGGCATGACCTGCACATGCACAAAACATATACCATCAATACATTTTCCCATAAAAATCAACCAAAATATAAAATCAAGTATGAAGGTGAAGGAAATCATTAAAACATGCATGAATGCTTAATAATGTAACTAAAATGAGCTTAAGTCTAACAATAATATGAGTAAAAAGGGTAATAAAAATAGTACTTTTGAACACTTAACACACCCCCAAACTCGAGCTATTGCTTGTCCTCAAGCAATGCAATCTAACAATTATCCGCCGAGATTTTAATCATCAGAGAATTTGCTTCGCACTTGACTTCATTCCTCAAAACCGTGACACAAAGTATAATTGACATTCAATTGTTCGGATGGTATAGAAGTTACCCGAAATCAAACTATAATGCTCGTGAGTGTGTGCGGAGTTATTTACAAGATGATTTTCCGGATTCTATTTGAACATTAGGTATTCAAATTAATTCCTTGGGTTTTTATTTCATTTAACTAGAGCCAATTTCGGGCAGCTCTAATTAATTAATTTTCTAATTTTTATGATTAACTGACTAGAGCCAACTTCGGGCACCTCTAGCGATTTCTTGAGGCACAATACTAGAGCCTGTTTCAGACACCTCTAGCCATTAATTTTTAAACACAATACTAGAGCCGGTTTTGGACATCTCTAGCAATTAAACAATTGACCTAAGTTCACTAGAATTCCTTCAATCAATCAAGCCACAGTAGTGTGCAACAAAATTTAGCATCATAGTAAGATTCTAAGTGTTTTCCATGGTCATCCTAGAATTGGAAGTTCTATCAATTAAGTGCAATGGCAATGTCATCATCGAATATTCATCAAGTCTAGTCAAATTCAATCCAACTAATGGCAAGGCAAGTAATCTATGGATCCTATATGCTATGACTAAAGATGAATGCAATTAGATATGAAACTAATTAAAGAAAAATACCCCCAAACTTGAGAAAAGCATTGTCCTCAATGCATGCAAAAAGAAATATGATGAAAGATGACTTACTCCGAGAGTTCATCATCGTTGATGATGAGTTTCCTTCGTGCGGTTTCTTTGATTCACTTGCTAGCGCGTAGTGGTTGGTGACACTACTGATTCCCGTATGTTGGCAACCTTATCACCATTTTAATCTACTTCCTTAATCTCATTGGTGTTAGATGCTTTGCGTTTCGCCTTTGAGGAGGTGACTGTTGGCGACTTTATTGGTACAACTTTGTTGTGTGCGGTAGTTGTCATGGTATCTTCAGTTTCGGTTGCTCGGGCATGTTCAGATGCTGTTGTCGTGGCATGTCCAAGTGTTGTTGCTGTGGCAAGTAGTTCAGCAGGGAATATCGGAAAAGGCACTGTGTTTTCTGGGTACTTTTCCAAAATTACTTGAGTGATGGCTGTGGTGTGGTCTTTCATGTACCTCATGAATAGCATTTGTTGGGCCTCCATTTGCTCCAATCGGTGTGTCAAGGGGCAAAACATCTTTTCAATTCAATCCATGTTCACCGAAGTAGAGTCAGTTGCCTGGGCATCAGGACTTGCCGAGGCATCATGAATTGCTAAGGTATCGAGAATTGCGAAGGCAATTTTGGTTGTTGGGGCTTTTCTTTGGCATAGTGGTTGTGAGTCTTAATGTGGAAAAACAAAAAAAAAACAAAGAAAACCTGGAAACTAAAGATAATGAAGACAAATAAAATATCTCTTAAAATAACCGAAAATAAAGGTCCAAAAATTAAAAACGAAAAATTAAAAATTCTCAAAAAGAGCATTTTCATGCATCTTCTAAGGTTACTGCATATCTGAGAAGGCTTGAGGAGGGTTGTTTCCGATAATTCTTATAGTCCATTCATACCCTCCATCGAGTAACAATATTCCCCAAAAAGAGTTGGGCCAATATGCTCGCAGCTACTCTCGTTTGCGTTACCATGGTGGAGGTGTCTTTCTTTCGTGTTCCCTTGTCATCCAAGCATTCCCTCCACCTTGCTACTATCCATGAAGGCACAAATATATTAATAGGAAAAATTATATCAATTCCCAACCATTTAATTACCTCATTCTCGTTAACATCCATCATGGTTGGATGTAGCCTTCGTTGTCTTGGCAATTGCTGCTCAAGCCAATTTCCGTGGCAATCAGTTGCCAAAATTCACTGTAAGTCAAGGGAAAAATCAATTTTCTAAAAAGATTCACGAGTCCAAATATCGTTTTCTTTAGGCCTCTCATATATCTCCATCAGTAGAGATGTCGATGGCTTCAAGTCTACCAACGTTGGTTCCTCAAGATATACCTGCAATGGCCGAGGTGAGTTTTTTAAAGAATTCACAAGTTTCAACCATTACCTGCTCATATTCCATTGGCGAAGTATTGTCATCTCATTGATCTTGCATGTGGTCGTACAATTGCAGTGACAAAGGTAGATGAGAGCAAATTGTTGTAGCATTACTCTTCTCAGCCTCTCTGAATGTTGTCTCGACATTTCTCTGTTGGGGCTCCTCAATCATTGCTGAGGCAATTTGTTGCTCAGGCTCATCAAGTGTTGGGTAGGCAGGCTTTCGACTTGGAGGTTTTAGTTGTTCCTCACACATCAGAGAGCTCTCTTTGCATTGTTCCTTGTCCTCTTTTCTTGGGACTTCAGTATCCCTAGGACTTAATTATTGGTGCGTGTTATCCATGGCATTAGCAAGTCTCCTCATTTGATCTATTGAATTTCTTATGAGTGCATCCATCCTAGCTATCCTTACTTCCATAGAATTTGATAGCTCTTGATTAGATTCGATGAGAGATTCAGTTCTAGCCATGAAAGCTTGAAGCGCGTCCTCCAAGGTTTTTGAATGCTCTTAAGGAGGACTACATTGCCCTGTCATATCTATTGCTGCGGAAAAACTGTTATGGTAATTTTTTGAGGTTTTTATCATACCATGAAGTAATTTGCTGTTGGTTTTGGTCCTCCTTGTAGCCATATGCACCGAAAATGTGAGGGCAATTTTCAAACACGTGATGTTCTCCACAAAAAGTGCACAAGTTTTCCACGGTATATGCTTTTCTCGGTTAATTCCTATCTTCCAACATCAACTCTTGAATAGTTTTACTTTTATTTCCCTACATGTTGATGTCCCTTAACTTGTAGCTCACCTAAAAATATTTTTTTGATAAAACAAACAAAAAGAAAAGTTAGTAAAACTAATAAGAAAAAAATACAATAACAAAAACAACTAACACCAATTGCCAATCCCCGACAATGGCGCCAAAAACTTGTTGCATGTAATAAGTGCTACACAATTGTACAAGTATACACGTCACAAGTAATAAAGTGATATGAGTATCGAGTATCGTCTCCATAGGGATTTGTTTGGGCCACTTTGCTTAAGTTACTGCACTGTAAAAAATAAAAACACAAATAGGTGATAGGAAGAGTTCTACCGAACAAGTACACTAAAGAACAATAAAAGTAAAAGATAGAGGAAATCAAATAAGAGAGAAAAGGTCGGGTTATCGTGAATTTGAGGAGTGATAATTGAATGGATCGTCTTGGTAATTGAGTGTAAGAACAACTCAATTGCTTGGGCAGTGGCAGCAATCGTATTGCCAGGGCATTGAGTTAAGGCGATACCAGTGCAATGAAGAAAAGAAACCTATGCCGTGACAATGAGTGAAGCAAATGCCCAGGCAATGAAGAAACTCGGTGATTGCCTTAGAAATACGCGAAGCGGGTGCCGGGGCAATGTGGAAACGGTGCAATTGCCTTGGTAACGAACAATAATCTTCAAGGTTCGGCGAAACATTCTTCAATGATTTCTTCTTATCCCTAAGTCGAAATACTAGTTGATTGTGCAAGCCTTGATAATACCTCCCAGCGTGAACCAAGGGTGGACAACAACCAATTTTGCGCTCCTTTTAGCTATTGAAATCCGCAACTTATTCCTAAGCCGGATTAGTCATCATCATCTATTTGATTGAATAGAGACTATGCTCATTCGTTTCGTGAATCTAACTCTACCGATATTAGATAAATAGATAGTTTCACGAGATCCTCTCCTAATTCATTCGCAAACAAAATTAAAAAAAACCAAGAATGAAAAAACCATGAATTAAAATTGCAACTTCAAAAACCTAAACAAATCTAATCGTTTATCAATACCACAAACCTAAAATAACCCAAGCTAATTCACATCAATTCATGGTTGGGTTTTGAAAGATATAAAAGGAATAATCCCCAAACATGAATCAAATAGAATAAAGAAGAAGAAGATGATATCGCACAGCCCCCTAGTCGAACTCTCTCCAATTGATCTCCCCTTGTAGTTGGCAGCTAGGCTTGTATTTATATGAGATGGATATATCAAAGTCTTTCTTGAGGAGAAAGTTAAGTTGGAATTAAATACTGTAACACCCGTGTTTTGAGCCTAGGAGTTAACCGGGTTTATAGCTCGAGTCAATAAAATTTAAATTAAAACAATTCAACCTAATTTGTGATCTAATTGAGCCTTGAGAAAAGGGGAGGGACCAATGTTGTAATTGGACCCAAAAGTTTTAAAAGCAAGACAACTTTTAAATAAAAGTTGTCATCTTCCTTTTCCCTATCCCTTTTTAACGTCAAACACCCCCATTCCCTCTCTCAAACTCTTCCAAACCTAAAACACTATTCCATTCATTTTCTTCTTCAATCCAAGGTGCTTTTCAAAGGTAATTACGTTTTCTTAATCTCCTCTTTATCCTCTATCCAACCATTGTCTTAGATTTCAAAAATATGGGGTTTTGGAAATTAGGGTTTATGTTAAAATTTGGGTTTTTAAAGGGGTTTTCCATTTGGTTTTGATAAATTGAGTTGGGGTTTTAGTTAATCTTGTTAAAAGGTGTAACATATATCAATTTGGTTGAATTTGGATGAAAATTCGTAGTGGGCTCTTAGGGCAATTTTTGAGGTATTAAAACTTGGGTTTTTGGTGGGTTTTATGTTGAAATTGAAGGGATGATGGTCTACCTATGTTAGGAGGGTGATTTGGGATGTTTTGGAAGTCATTTGGGTGTTTGGAAATTGAGATTTCAGCAAGGGAATTGGGAAGCACGAAAATTGGGTTTTTGAGATATTAAGTGATTTGGGAAATTGTGGATTTTGGCTTGTGATTGTAAAGTCAGTTGATGGTTGAGTTTAGCATTGAATTGTGGTGTAATAAGTGTGTTTTGTTTGGCTAGAAGCAAGAGGAAGCATTGAAGAGGCGTTGGGACCGAATCCAAGTTCGTAGGAGGATTGTATCGAATTGTTAAGGAAGGGCGGTGAGTGGTTTCAACTTGTTTTTAAGTTTGGTTCGAGTATGTGTAGTGTGTGTGTGTAAAGTGTGCTTGGTAGGCCACTTCCATTTAATTCAAGTTGATAGCTTAGCCTTTGATATCCTTAAATGCTATTGTGCTTGCTTAGCTATGCTCTTGTACTTGTGATTATATGGTGCATGTATATTATATCATGATGTGGATATATGTGATGAGCATGAGTGTGGTTGATGATATGTGATTGATAATGATAATTGGCACTAAATAATTACCGGTTGTAAATGATCGATCATTAGGATAGTTTGCACACAAATTGAGTCAAAACGTACGTGGCCTTGATGGCGTTAAGTCATCAAGGAGGAGTACGGTGATGTAACATTCCACCGGAAGCTTTTATTTATTTCTATGGGATGATGAGTGGAATCCCATCCGTAGGGCATGTGGCGATGAGTGGAATCCCGCACATGCAAGGTCCGGTGATGAGTGTAATCCCACCGAGGTAAAGTAATGTTGAGGTTTATATCCGCACAATCGGGGTAATTAAAGTGGCCAATTAAACTTGTTCATGTATTGTGATATATGATGGTGATATGTAATTGTGGTATATGGTGTTGTTGCATGATGTGGATGTTGATGTTTAAACTTGTTAGGATTGAGAGACCATATATGCCACTTGAAAGACTAGCTAGGTCTACTTGGTTACATGTTAATGTTTGATGTATGTGAGATTAGGATTTACATGCTTGAACCCTGCATTGTTGATGTTTTTCGTTTTAGAGCACCCTCACTAAGCTTATAGCTTACGCTCTCAATGTTCAACAATGCAGATCGTTAGCTTGGTGTTAGCTCGAGGCAAGGCAAGAAGGGTTCCAAGTTTGTGACTCAAGTACGGTGGTGATTTTGTATTAGTTAGCAATGTGGCATGGGTTGTGTATGAGCTTGTATGACTCTTTTACATGTGTTGTTTTGTTTGATGAATGTTAGTTGCTTAGGAGCTTGCTTAGACTCCTTGTTATCTTGCTTTTGTATGGCTTGTGTTGCCATGTCTAAATTGTAATTCATGCCTAAATTGCTTATCTTGAATGTTGGCCATGTGCCTTTGAAGTGGCCTATATGTTTGGATGTTGAAGTATGATCTTTGAATGTTAAAATGCCATCTTGAGTCCTTTGCATGAGTTTCTTGTTGTTTATACATGTTGGGTGCTTGTATGGCTATATAGTGGTATGTAAATGTTGTATGAGTGCTTGTTTGGGTCTAGAGAAGTCCTAAATTGCATCTAGGTTCGAGTCTTGTTCGTTTTAGTTGAGTTTGGAGGTTTTTGCTGTGCAGTGGTATCGATACGGCTGGTCCGGTATCGATACCGCCTTCTTGTTTCAGGCCTCGTGTATCGATACACGAGGGGGCGTATCGATACCATTTTGGTCACTGGAGCTACTGTCCATTTTGGTATCGATACGGGCCTCTGGTGTACCGATACCATTTTGGTCACTGGAGCTACTGTCCATTTCGGTATCGATACTGGTCTCTGGTGTATCGATACCGTCATCTTAGCGTTGACCGTAGAAAGTCAACCGTTGGGGGGAGTATCGATACACTCCTTGGGTGTATCGATACGGCCTCTACGGGTTGACTTTGACCTGTTGACCTAGTCAAGGGGGTATCGATACGCCCCTTAAGGGTATCGATACCGCCTGTAGTTAAAGCTTAAAATTTGGGCTGTAAGTTGTTGGGCTGAGTTTGGTTGTTTGCCTCTTGAATGTTGTTCCGCTGTATGTTCACATAGGATTAAATACTCATCTATGCAAGATTTAAAATGAAAAAAATAGGGTTGCTAACCGAGAGGGAATTCCCTAGGGGGTTTTCACTCGGTTTTCCCCGTGTGGCCCACTCGGACCGGTCATCCGGCCAGACCGGGATGAGGGGGTTACATTTGTTGGTATCAGAGCCTGAGGTTACCGAGACCTCGGGTAGGTAAGTGAGGTAAGCTTAACGTGTAAAATGCTTATGGTGTTCGATGCATGTTTTGCCATGAATCCTTGATGCTTGATTGATCGTATGATGTTTTGAGTGCATGAAATGTTGTGTCTGGTGTAGAGTGTGTGCCCATTGCTACTATTACTTAATTTAAAAAGATTTTTGGAAAGAGGAGTACTTGAGCACTATTGGACCCTTGCTTTGACTAACGTAATCCTTATCTGTTTCTTGTTGTAGTTTATACCTTACTAGTTGAACCATGAGACCACGTGGGAGGCCTAGGATGGTTCGACTGGAACCACGAGTAGAGGCTCCAGGAGTAGAGCCAGTAGTTAGGGTTGAGGCCCAAGTGGGAGAGCCTGTGGTTGGAGTTGGAGCTCCTCCACCACCTCCACCACCACCACCTCCTCCACCGGGAGTGGGAGGTGAGGCCGGGGCTGAAGGAGAGGGACCACAAGGTGGCCAAGGTGGCCAAGGACCGGCCGGAATTGATTTAGCTCCGTTGGTTCAGGCGATAGCCGGGGCATTTCAGGCTGCAGTAGCTGGAGGCCAGGCAGCACACCATCAGGGTGAGGGCACTGGATTTCCTTTAGAGAGACTTCGGGGCCTTGGGGCCAAAGAGTTCAGAGGTGCTACTCCGGAGAGGTCAGAGTTATGGTTTGAGAAGACGGTTCGTATTCTTGCTCAGATGGGATGTACTGGTGAGCGTAAGTTGGGATGTGTTGAGTCGCTACTTCAGGGTGATGCCTACACCTGGTGGGTCACCGCTACTTCGGGGATGTTTGAGGCCGAGATCACTTGGGAGTTCTTCGAGACAGCATTCCGGAAGAAGTATCTGGGTCCGCGATACCTCGATGAGAGGAAGATGGAGTTTATGGCATTGCTTCAGGGGAGTATGTCTGTGACCGATTACGAGATCAGATTTGTTAGATTGAGTCAGTATGCACCCGAGCTTGTACCTACTGAGGTGGAGCGTTGTAACCGCTTCCGATATGGGCTGAATGAAGAAATCAAGACGTATACACTAGCTTCGGACTACACTGATTTTGATGTCTTGGTCTCGAGGGCCAAGGATTTAGAGCACAGCTTGAGTTTGACCAGGCGGTCAGGTGGATCTAGTTCGGGTAAGAGGTCCAGCAACTTTGATAGAGGTGATGCCAAGAGGCATCGAGACAACAGACATCAGTATGATCATAGGCGTGGTGGCGGTAACCACGTTAGGGGCCACCAGGGCCAGAGAGCTGGTGGGAAGTTGCCCACATGTGCTACTTGCGGGAGGAACCACACCGGGGAGTGTTGGGGAAATTATCACTCTTGTTGGAGTTGTGGTGCTAGAGACCACATTAGACGTGACTGTCCACATCAGGTGGGACAGGCACCAGCTCAGGCTCCTGCTAGAGCCAACGATTTTCAGAGAGGCCGCGGGCGCGGTAGAGGTAATTTCCAGCCAAGGAACGATGGTAAGAGAAATTTAGCTCATGTAGTTGCAGTCCAGCCGGAGGGCAGAGGACAGGCCAGGGTTTACGCTCAGCGCGGGGAGCAGCATGACACCGATGTGATCGCAGGTAACTTCTCAATACAGTCTTTGGGTTTGCTTTCTTTGATTGACTCTGGGTCTACACATTCGTACATATTGAGTGAGCATGCACAGTCTTTGAATTTGCCTTGTGAATTGTTAGAGGTAGGAGTTAGTGTTACTAGTTCCTTTGGGGTCACGGTAGTAGTTAGGAAGATGTACCGAAGGTGTCCGCTGATGGTTCAGGGACATGTGTTTCCAGTGGATATGATGGAGCTTCCTTTCTATGGTTTCGATGTGATTCTGGGTATGGATTGGCTCACGGAGCATAGAGCTAGGATAGATTTTGAAACTAAGCGGATTTCTTTGAAGCTCATAGATGATTATGAGATTGTGGTGGTGGGCGAGAACGTGAAGTTCTTGTCCAATGTGGTTTCAGTGTTAGAGGCTAAGAGGTTAGTTGAGTTGGAGTGTGAAGCATACTTAGCATATGTGATGAACCCTAACATGAGTGAGGTTAGACCTCAGGACATCCGGACATTATGTGATTTTCCTAGTGTGTTCCCGGAAGAATTGCCAGGGTTACCACCAGATAGAGAGGTAGAGTTCAGCATTGAGACTTATTCTGATTCAGCTCCTGTATCGATTGCTCCTTATCGCATGGCACCGAAAGAATTGAAAGAGTTGAAGACTCAGTTGCAAGAATTGACAGATAGAGGTTTTATTCGACCTAGTTCTTCACCTTGGGGTGCACCAGTGTTGTTTGTGAAGAAGAAAGATGGAAGTATGAGAATGTGCATAGATTACAGACAGTTAAATCAGTTGACAGTGAAGAACAAATATCCGTTACCTAGAATTGATGACTTGTTTGATCAGTTGAGAGGAGCATCTGTCTTTTCGAAGATTGATTTGAGATCATGTTACTACCAGCTAAAGGTTAGAGAGGTTGATGTACCGAATACAACCTTTAGGACTAGATACGGTCACTATGAGTTTTTAGTCATGCCATTTGGGTTGACTAATGCACCGGCAGCTTTCATGGACATGATGAATAGGATTTTTCATCAGTATCTAGATCAGTTTGTGGTTGTATTTATCGATGACATATTGGTATACTCTCGAACTGAAGAAGACCATGACCGACATTTGAGACTTGTCTTGAAGACTTTGCTAGATCATCAGTTGTATGCGAAGCTCAGCAAGTGTGAGTTCTGGATCCGTGAGGTAGTCTTCTTAGGACATGTGGTGTCAGCTGAAGGCATTAGAGTTGATCCGAAGAAGATTGAAGCCATTGTTGAGTGGAAGCAACCGAAGTCTGTGACAGAGGTACGTAGCTTCCTAGGCTTAGCCGGATACTATAGGAGATTTGTAGAGGGATTCTCTAAATTAGCCGCTCCATTGACACAGTTACTTCAGAAGAGTGTTCAGTTTGAGTGGACAGATGCAAGACAGAGAGCCTTTGAGAAATTGAAAGAAGCTTTGACCCAAGCACCGATCTTGATACAGCCTGAGTCCGAGAAGGACTATGTAGTCTACAGTGATGCCTCTTATGTAGGGTTAGGATGTGTTCTGATGCAAGACAAGAGAGTGGTGGCTTATGCCTCAAGACAGTTGAAGACCCATGAGCGCAACTATCCGACCCATGACATAGAGTTAGTTGCAGTTGTGTTTGCTCTGAAGATTTGGAGGCATTATTTGTATGGTGAGAAATGCACAGTATACACCGACCACAAGAGTTTGAAGTACATTATGACTCAGCGAGATTTGAATCTCAGACAGCGTAGGTGGTTAGAGCTGCTAAAAGACTACGATCTTACTATTGAGTACCATCCGGGTAAGGCCAATGTAGTGGCCGATGCTTTGAGTATGAAGGTGGCCGTAGACTTGAGAGCTATGTTTGCTAGATTGAGTTTGTCCAGAGATGGTGGCTTGGTAGCCGAGCTTCAGGTTAGACCTACTCTAGGTCAGTTGATTCGAGAGAAACAACTTCTAGATAGATCTTTGGCACCTCACGTGCAAGATATAGCCGAGGGTAGATCTTCAGACTACATCTTTAGTTCCGATGGGGTTTTGTGTTTCAAAGACAGAATAGTTGTGCCAGAAGACAGTGATTTGAGACATACGATCTTGACTGAAACTCACAGTAGTCCGTTTGCTATGCATCCTGGAAGTACGAAGATGTACCGTGATTTGAAGAATGAGTACTTTTGGGTTGGCTTGAAGAGAGATGTAGCCGACTTTGTGAGTAAGTGCTTAGTGTGTCAGAGAGTGAAGGCGGAACATCAGGTTCCCTCAGGTTTGTTACAGTCGTTGAGAATTCCGGAATGGAAGTGGGAGAACATCACCATGGATTTTGTTTCGGGTTTGCCTTTGACTCCTACAGAGAAGAACTCAGTTTGGGTGATAGTGGATCGCTTTACGAAGTGTGCTCACTTCTTGGCGGTCAATACTACCTACACTCTAGATAGATTAGCCGACTTGTACATTGGTGAGATTGTGAGGCTACATGGTGTACCGAAGTCCATTGTATCGGATAGAGATCCGCGGTTTACTTCTAGATTTTGGGAGTGTCTGCATACAGCTTTGGGTACCCGTTTGAACTTTAGCACTTCTTATCATCCTCAGTCAGATGGTCAATCAGAGAGAGTTATTCAGATCTTAGAGGATATGTTACGTTGTTGCATCATTGACTTTCAGGGTACTTGGGAGAAACATTTGCCTCTAGTAGAGTTTGCGTACAATAACAGCTTTCAGTCGAGCATTCAGATGGCTCCGTATGAGGCCTTGTATGGCCGGAAGTGTAGAACTCCAGTATGTTGGGTCGAGGTAGGGCAGAAACTGTTACCTATGCCGGATTTGCTCAAGGGGACAACTGACAAGGTAAAATTGATTTGTGATCGTTTGAAGGCCGCTTCGGATAGGCAGAAGTCCTATGCTGATTTGAAGAGGAAAGAAGTTGAGTTCTCAGTGGGTGAGAAGGTATTCTTGAAGGTGTCTCCGTGGAAAAAGGTGATGAGATTTGGCCGAAAAGGGAAGTTGAGTCCGAGGTACATAGGACCGTATGAGATTGTGAAGAGGGTTGGTCCGGTTGCTTATCAGTTGCGTTTGCCATCCGAGCTAGAGAAGATACACGATGTGTTTCATGTTTCGATGCTTCGCAAGTATAGGTCCGATCCGTCACATGTTATGCCCGTAGAAGAAATCGAATTGAATCCGGATTTGACATATGAGGAAGAACCAGTGGAGATCTTAGCTTCTGACCGTAAGGTATTGAGGGGTAGATCGATTGAGTTAGTAAAGGTGCGGTGGCAACGTAGAGGTGTGGACGAGGCCACTTGGGAGAGGAAGGATGATATGGAAAAGCAGTTTCCGTATCTCTTTCAGTCAGGTAATTTCGGGGACGAAATTCCTTAAGTGGGAGAAAGTTGTAACACCCGTGTTTTGGGCCTAGGAGTTAACCGGGTTTATAGCTCGAGTCAATAAAATTTAAATTAAAACAATTCAACCTAATTTGTGATCTAATTGAGCCTTGAGAAAAGGGGAGGGACCAATGTTGTAATTGGACCCAAAAGTTTTAAAAGCAAGACAACTTTTAAATAAAAGTTGTCATCTTCCTTTTCCCTATCCCTTTTTAACGTCAAACACCCCCATTCCCTCTCTCAAACTCTTCCAAACCTAAAACACTATTCCATTCATTTTCTTCTTCAATCCAAGGTGCTTTTCAAAGGTAATTACGTTTTCTTAATCTCCTCTTTATCCTCTATCCAACCATTGTCTTAGATTTCAAAAATATGGGGTTTTGAAAATTAGGGTTTATGTTAAAATTTGGGTTTTTAAAGGGGTTTTCCATTTGGTTTTGATAAATTGAGTTGGGGTTTTAGTTAATCTTGTTAAAAGGTGTAACATATATCAATTTGGTTGAATTTAGATGAAAATTCGTACTGGGCTCTTAGGGCAATTTTTGAGGTATTAAAACTTGGGTTTTTGGTGGGTTTTATGTTGAAATTGAAGGGCTGATGGTCTACCTATGTTAGGAGGGTGATTTGGGATGTTTTGGAAGTCATTTGGGTGTTTGGAAATTGAGATTTCAGCAAGGGAATTGGGAAGCACGAAAATTGGGTTTTTGAGATATTAAGTGATTTGGGAAATTGTGGATTTTGGCTTGTGATTGTAAAGTCAGTTGATGGTTGAGTTTAGCATTGAATTGTGGTGTAATAAGTGTGTTTTGTTTGGCTAGAAGCAAGAGGAAGCATTGAAGAGGCGTTGGGACCGAATCCGAGTTCGTAGGAGGATTGTATCGAATTGTTAAGGAAGGGCGGTGAGTGGTTTCAACTTGTTTTTAAGTTTGGTTCGAGTATGTGTAGTGTGTGTGTGTGTAAAGTGTGCTTGGTAGGCCACTTCCATTTAATTCAAGTTGATAGCTTAGCCTTTGATATCCTTAAATGCTATTGTGCTTGCTTAGCTATGCTCTTGTACTTGTGATTATATGGTGCATGTATATTATATCATGATGTGGATATATGTGATGAGCATGAGTGTGGTTGATGATATGTGATTGATAATGATAATTGGCACTAAATAATTACCGGTTGTAAATGATCGATCATTAGGATAGTGTGCACACAAATTGAGTCAAAACGTACGTGGCCTTGATGGCGTTAAGTCATCAAGGAGGAGTATGGTGATGTAACATTCCACCGGAAGCTTTTATTTATTTCTACGGGATGATGAGTGGAATCCCATCCGTAGGGCATGTGGCGATGAGTGGAATCCCGCACATGCAAGGTCCGGTGATGAGTGTAATCCCACCGAGGTAAAGTAATGTTGAGGTTTATATCCGCACAATCGAGGTAATTAAAGTGGCCAATTAAACTTGTTCATGTATTGTGATATATGATGGTGATATGTGATTGTGGTATATGGTGTTGTTGCATGATGTGGATGTTGATGTTTAAACTTGTTAGGATTGAGAGACCATATATGCCACTTGAAAGACTAGCTAGGTCTACTTGGTTACATGTTAATGTTTGATGTATGTGAGATTAGGATTTACATGCTTGAACCCTGCATTGTTGATGTTTTTCGTTTTAGAGCACCCTCACTAAGCTTATAGCTTACGCTCTCAATGTTCAACAATGCAGATCGTTAGCTTGGCGTTAGCTCGAGGCAAGGCAAGAAGGGCTTCCAAGTTTACGACTCAAGTACGGTGGTGATTTTGTATTAGTTAGCAATGTGGCATGGGTTGTGTATGAGCTTGTATGACTCTTTTACATGTGTTGTTTTGTTGGATGAATGTTAGTTGCTTAGGAGCTTGCTTAGACTCCTTGTTATCTTGCTTTTGTATGGCTTGTGTTGCCATGTCTAAATTGTAATTCATGCCTAAATTGCTTATCTTGAATGTTGGCCATGTGCCTTTGAAGTGGCCTATATGTTTGGATGTTGAAGTATGATCTTTGAATGTTAAAATGCCATCTTGAGTCCTTTGCATGAGTTCCTTGTTGTTTATACATGTTGGGTGCTTGTATGGCTATATAGTGGTATGTAAATGTTGTATGAGTGCTTGTTTGGGTCTAGGGAAGTCCTAAATTGCATCTAGGTTCGAGTCTTGTTCGTTTTAGTTGAGTTTGGAGGTTTTTGCTGTGCAGGGGTATCGATACGGCTGGTCCGGTATCGATACCGCCTTCTTATTTCAGGCCTCGTGTATCGATACACGAGGGGGCGTATCGATACCATTTTGGTCACTGGAGCTACTGTCCATTTTGGTATCGATACGGGCCTCTGGTGTACCGATACCATTTTGGTCACTGGAGCTACTGTCCATTTCGGTATCGATACTGGTCTCTGGTGTATCGATACCGTCATCTTGGCGTTGACCGTAGAAAGTCAACCGTTGGGGGGAGTATCGATACACTCCTTGGGTGTATCGATACGGCCTCTACGGGTTGACTTTGACCTGTTGACCTAGTCAAGGGGGTATCGATACGCCTCTTAAGGGTATCGATACCGCCTGTAGTTAAAGCTTAAAATTTGGGCTGTAAGTTGTTGGGCTGAGTTTGGTTGTTTGCCTCATGAATGTTGTTCTGTTGTATGTTCACATAGGATTAAATACTCATCTATGCAAGATTTAAAATGAAAAAAATAGGGTTGCTAACCGAGAGGGAATTCCCTAGGGGGTTTTCACTCGGTTTTCCCCGTGTGGCCCACTCGGACCGGTCATCCGGCCAGACCGGGACGAGGGGGTTACAAATACAATATAATAAAAGAAATAAATCTTTTATATTATTTTATTCCTCCTAGAACTCCTCGTTAAGCTCTTAGATTTTTATCTTCTTTTGACCTCTTCATGGGACTCCAACTTCTTTTATCCACGTCATCTATCCCAAATATGTAGGATTTATCCAGTCATCAAATCGGCTACCACTTCACCTTATCCTTAATTGCCTCGGCATCAATCTTCATGCCCGGGCATGACCTGCACATGCACAAAACATATACCAGTAGCACCTTTTCCCACAAAACCAATCAAATTATAAAATCAAGTATGACTGTGAAGGAAATCATTAAAATAGGCATGAATGCCTAATAATGCAACTAAAATGAGCTTACGTCTAACAATAATATGAGTAAAAAGGGTAATAAAAATAGTACTTTTGAACACTTAACATCATGCAACAACACAACACCTGAAAAAGATAAACAAAAATAGCTACTTAGTCTATACAAAAAGAAGAAATAAAATGACGCAAAAACTAAACTTGAAATGACCAATTTCCAATCCCTTGCAACGGCACCAAAAACTTGTTGCGTGTTTACTATAAATGATACGCAAATAGTGCAAGGATACACGTCGAAACAAGTAGTAAAGTGATGAGTGAGTATCGTCTCCATAGGGATTAGAGGTATTTCAAGTCAAGTTCAAGCACACAAAACACAAACTAAATATAAATGCAACAACAAGCAAGGACATGTGAAGAAATACGGTAAAAAAACAATTGTAATAAAAATTGGAGCTATACGATAAGACTTCAAACGTCCTCACACGTGTGGAAACTCACAAATGGGATGACATGCTGGGTTTATCAAGGATTCCTATGCCTAGTTCTCATGAATTTCTAACACTTTCCAACTTATACTATGATCGACAGAGTTTACCTAGGTGTTTCTAAACTCTTTCTAGCAAGAAACCTGACAACCAAAATGCTATGACAATACCTCTTAGTGTGAACCCTAACAAGCTACTTATCGATGAAGTTCCACCCCTTTTAGTCGTTGAAACTCTATCCTTATATCTAAGGTGAGTTAGGGTTTTGCCTCTTAACATCAAACCCCATTGTCCACATAGATATAAGCTTAACTCTCTCAAATATTAAGCTATCAAACACTTAAGTAAAGGCTAACTCTCGAAAGCTCTTTCAAACTTAAGGCAATGAAATAGTGAACAAAGCATATAAAGAATTGGAAATGTTAAAACATCAATTAGAACTAAACATAATCATCCAAAACAAACCCAAGCCACTTAAAGTTAGTTCATGGCTGGCCAAATAACATCTAAAATCATTCTTTTAAAACAACTCATTCCAGAAAAATATGTAAAAGCAAAGAGCAACTATGAGTAAGGGAAACTCCCAAGCCGCCATGGACTGTCGTGAACCACCCTAAGCTCGTTGCTTCTCTCAAAGGCCAACAAGATCGTCCCTTTGGAGCTCGAACAGTGGAGGACGCAATGAAGAAGGAGAAGAAGAAGAAGAGTGACCGCCTCTTCCTTTCTCTCTTTCTTATCTCATAAACACCTTTTTTAGCTCTCCCTTGATATGAGGTGTCTTGTCCTTTATATAGTGGAGGCTCCTAGGGCTTTGTGCCCTTAATTCCAAGGAAATATTACCTTCACATGTTGGCTCACAACTAGCTAATAGGTTCACGCGTGGGGCTGCAAAATATCCTCAGCTCTTTGTCCTCTAGCGCGCCTAGAAATGCTATACAAAATGCTATAGCATTTTGCCTTTGCTCTGCACTGCACTGCTCCTTAACTACCCTGTACATCACCACACCCAAACAAACCTTTCCCAAGTAGCACTGATTTCGCAATTAAATAAAAACAACCAATCAAACACCACCAAAAGCAATTATATGAGCTAAATGAAACTATATGCAATGAAATGAACTTGGAACTAAACAATAACATAAGTAAAAGGGCATAAAATATAACATTTTTACAAGGTTAACAATATCCGAGGAGCTCAGGCCCACTTCTGGTTCTACACATGTAGGAGACTGTTCTTTTTCCCATACCGTTGTCGGAGGCAGTTCTACCTGCTATGTGGTTGGCCAGTTTATAAGGGGTGGATTCCAAACAGGATTTTGAGATGCGCCTGCTACACTCTTAGAGGATTCACCCTTACCACCCTATTTTTTCTTATATTTTCGACATTCTTCCCGTCCATCGACCGTAGTTAAGTACGACATTCCATTATTAAGAAAGTAGACCAAATACTATGTAACATCCCAAAACCCAACTTAGTAGAATTTTATTAATCTAAGTGCCTTGATTCGATTAAAACTCTAGGTTGAACCATGGACCTAGGATTAAAGTGATAAGAAAGTAAATGGAGGACCACTATTGGAAAGGGTCAATTTGAACAAAGTGGAAAAATACTTTGTTTGCATGCTAAACACAAATTATCACATGGACATTACACATGTCCTTTAGGAATTAAATCCATTTGGATTAGTGAGGGTAAGGAGAAAGAACCGAAGCATCGTCTTCCTCACTCAACCAAGTTAGATCGAATTCTCTCATTGAGAAGAGAATCACTTTAAAAGCTAGAGTGAGAGGGAGAAGAACTCGGAGAGAGTGGGATCAAATTTTATTCTCAATTTTCATCATTGTTCGAAGATTGTAATCTAGGAAGGTAATTACCTATGTTTTTCCCCTATAATCTAGTAAAATTAAAGTTAATTTGGTGAAGTTATGTAAGCTTAGTTTGATTTGTACATGCATGCTCGGGGATTTATGTTTAGCTTGGAGTTTTGATGTGTATTTTATGATTGTATTATTGCCCAAATGTGTTAGCCGAGTAAATGATTGAGCTTAGGGGTTATTGGGTGTTCGAATGAGGGGTGTTAGGCATGTTTGAATATGTTGTTCAATAGTAACAATGTAATCATATAGTTGCTGCCCTGTTTGGTTAAGTTTAACACTTGACAAAATTGGTTGTTTGTGATCGTACAAGTTGTCTATGAAATTCATGAAGTTAAGTAGAGCAGAATTTTTGCATAATTAAGTCTAAAAGGGGCTATTTTGGAACATAGTTGAAAACAATTATTTAGAGGGCAGAATTACATATTAGGGGTCACAAAAGGTAATTTTTAAAGCTAAATAATAAGGTTTCTGAAACAGGGCAGAACCATAAAAGACTAAACTACAAAGGATTGCATTAAACATGTACCCTTACACATGAGTTTTAGGACTTGTTTTTATAAAAAAATGGAAACATTAGGGGTCTTATTTGGAGTAAAATAAGCATACTTCGGGTTGTTATGAAAGCGTAAATGATTGTATAGTAATTTTAAGATCTTAATTTCGTGTCTAATTGTGAAGCAGTCTGTTTAGAGTGAATCAGAATTTAATGGACTGTTTGCTTAATAGAAGCTTGAATGAATTGTTTTGAGAAGGAAAAATCATATAGAAAAGCAAATTGAACCATTTTGTGTGCTTAGGCTTGTGTAAATGAGAATATAGAGACTGTTTTATGCGTATGTATGTAATTTAATACTGAACTGTTTCATTTAATTGAAAACAATAATGATTGAATTGATGCTGATAAATTGTAATTTATTAGAGATATATACGATGATAAGAAAAAAGGGGAATCAGATTAAGACTTTAAAGAGTTGTGGACTCAGGTATTCCGTAACTTCGGGATATCAGGTGAGTATAATTTGTACTTTGAATAAGTAAAGGATTGTTAATTGGATTAAACTGTTAATTGATACATGATGCTTAAAAGCCTATGCTTGCTTTGGTTTGTTGATGCTTGGTAAGTAAGTTGTATCTAGGTAAGTATGGTTACTAGCTTAACCTGATTGTTAGTATGATAATAAGTTGGTTATTTCTAATGCTTCATGTAGCGTCTCGATTGTGGTTAAGTTCTGCATCTTGTAAAAAGAATTGATTGTACTATTAAAAACTTTATAGAGAGCCTTGATTAATTTTACTTCTAACTAGATTGGCATGCCAATAGAAATTCCTGAGCTCAACCTGATCCGGACTAAAGTCGCCTGAATGGTACTAAGGTACCCCTGAATAACTTGAAAAGATTATATAATTCAATGGTACTAAATTACCATTGCCTGATCATGATTTGATTGAATATGAATTCTTGTAAGGTGTTGAATTAATTAGTTGGACTATGTTTATATGTTATTGGATTATGTTCCTTGATAAATAGTTGTCTTGATAAGATGAGTGAGTCATCTTAACTAGAAATCAAGAAACTTGATATATATATACTAGAGAAGTAGTTTTAATTTAATAATCCTGCTTAGTAAGTAGTTACTAGTTTATTGACCATCCAATGAATAGGTATGAACCTCATTCATTCAAGTTCTAAATGAGTTGAATAAGTTATGATGGTATAGAATGATGTGAAAATAAAGGATTTCACTTGTTAAGCTAATAATGAGGAAATATGAATGAGTTATAGGTTTGTGTGCCAAGAGAATGAGAAAATGTCTTGTGTAACCAAATACTAAAAGAGTATTCCTGAATTTGTAGTAATCTAAAGTGAAGGAAACCTAATGGTGAACTGTTTGATTCGAATGACATGTATTAAGGTGATTGATATGCTTGATCGAAGTTAAAAGAACCTGTACATGCCATGTTGGATTTAAATACTAAAGGAACTTATATTGAAGTGATTAAATGCTAAGTGACCTTGGAGGTGACATAATTGATTCGAATGTCTAGGGTATAATCAAACGTTATGCTTGCCTTAATGACTAATGAAGGTGGAAATGTCATGCCTTAGAATTGGTTTCTCCAAAGGCAAATATGTTTTTCTTTTGGTTCAAATGATTTTATGAAAGAATATGATTAATGGACCTTTCATAGTACTATGTAATTAACTCTTGATATAGTTTGGTAAAATGTCTTTATAATTCATTAACTTTAAATGTAATGAAAAAAATGTATTCTCGATTCTTTGGCTTAAATTACTACACTAAGTGTACTGATGATATCCTGTCATTGCATTTCAGGATCTGATTTGTGTGGGACTTGGTCGAAGTCACAAGTAGCTCAAACGTATGTTTTAGAGCTTTATCATTAGAACTCCTAGAATGGTGGCACATAGAAGCTTAGTATGCATAATACATTAATAATTCCGTTGATCTTGTTGTATAAGTTAAGTTAGCTTATTTATGCGTTGTAAAAGGCCTCTATATTATCTTATGCTTGATTCTATGCTGCTAATTGGCTTAATGATGGTTAAGTGGGTTAATTATAGTAAATGAAAATGAGATGGAGTTTGCATGTGTTGGGTTTTTAAAACTCTTACCTAATGCTAGGAAGTTCCCGTTGTTCTTTGAGAGACTTAAGAAATATCGAATTCGATTGGGTAAAAGAAACTGGAATAAACGGTTTGCTAGTGGTAAAGTAATCAAATTAACCCAAAGGAATAACCAAATTGGGGTCTATCTACATATATGAGACTTTAGATAAATTGGTTGTTTAGGCCTTATATTGATTATGTTTTACCATGGATCCAATTAAGTCTAAGTTGGATAATAGTTGTATGAAGTTCAGATTAGAACTTTTAGGTTATTAAATCGTATTGTTTTCTGGGATGTCAGGATGTCGTCTATAATAAAATATAAGTTGAAAATAATTTGTCTAGTTCTAAGATCTGCTAAGCATGTTCATCTCATTTGTGTTCACAATAACTCGGTATTTTGGATTAAATTGGTTTATGATGGTATGGTTGAAGTTGCTAGAAACGTGTATTCTTAAAAAAATGTTTTTAATTATAATAACACAAGGGATTTGAAACTTGATAATTCGGAAATTTTCTAGATTTGGTAAATTTGATCAGGATTATTTTGTTTGCATCAATGTTCTTTTAAGTAGAGAGTTGCTTGTAAAAGTTTGCCTGTTTAATTTGGGACACGCTTGCAATGTTTGGGTTTTTAGTTTTGATGAGTATCTCACTATTGAGATATTAAAAAGATAGAAAATCTTCTTAAATTCTGGTTACCTTTTTGCTCGGTAGGTAACTGATTGGCACTTGTTTGTCTGATTGTTCGTTCTCCAACACTACCTAATTTGGTTTACTTTTAAGCCGGATTAGGGGGTGTTACATACTCTGATCTCTCAAAATCAAAATCATCCTCTTGGATTGAAGCGCGATACGGTAACGTTGAAGCTTTGTCGTTCCACATATTAATGTACTGAGCATGTGTGACTTTCCAATTTACATCTGTCCTGTCGCGTCCATCATACTCGTGCAGATAGTCATGACCAATTTGAATATACGAAATCAGCTGGTGGAAGCCAAATTGCCTCAGCACCCTGTCGATAAAGTGAAACTCGACAAACGCAAAGTGGATCAACGGTGTAACACCATACCACTGATAAGAATCCTCCATCAGATCAGCTAGTACAAAAATACGATCATCGTTGTACGGCATCCAAATAAATTGCAAAATAAGGATTATTATAATAATACATCTAACAATAATGTAAATAATAAATTGTAAATATTCAACTACAATGTAAAAAATACATTTAACAAGATATCTGGTCTTGACAATAAAAATCAATCTGAGCTCTAAATACTCTCACGTTGTTGTTCGCCAATCCCGTGTGCGCTTATTTCTCGCACCATCTGTATACAAATCACAATAATATTTTAAAAGTAAATAAATTTAATTAAAAACTTCAATTCAAAATCAGGATAATTACCTAGCGACAAGAAAGAATTGTATCGGTGTTCGAGTAATCGGTGTCCAAAAGGTAAGTCGCTGCCAAGCCCACGCTTGCAGCAACATCAAACATCCATCAATACCCCAAACCTTATGACCATTTTCTAGTTTAGCGCCCTTGCACAACTCACGATACAAGAATGCTAATATGGTCGATCCCCAACTATATTTAGCAGCTGACCACGGATGCTTTAAAAACGTAGATACCATTATGAACAAGATTGTCATATTTATTCGACATTAGTATACCTCAAATGAGTTGCAGAATATAGGCTCTACTGGCCTTATAAATCGCATCAACCAAACAACATTCATCGAGTCTAAATTCACTTTGCAACCAACTCATTTTCACACGAGACCCTTTCAAATTTGATCCATAGGACAAGGTATTTTGCGCAAATACTTTCAGGTGAACCTTTCTTCTGCTCGATCAATGGTGCCCCGTTTATTGGGACAACGATAAGCATGACCCCGTCTTCAAGTGTGATCATGCATTTTCCACATGACATATGAAACGTATAGGTTTTCGTACTCCAATGCTCAATTAGAGCGACAATCAACCCAGGCACCAACTTGTACCCCACCAATGAAGGTCGCATGATAAAATACAGACCTTTGAAACCATTCAATGATTCGACTGTCCAGATAATTTTTTGCCATGGTCAGATGATGTTTAAATCTATCCTCCGCATCTTGTAATTAGCACATTAATAAATAAATACTATTAACAAACAAATTAAAATACAAAACAAAAGTAATTGAATTTCAAACAAATAAATTATTAAAAAAGTTGTATCATCTCATCAACTGTCAGACTAGTAATGTGTTGATCCTGTAATCGCAATAGAGGAGCTTGCTCAGTCATCCTACAGGACAAGTAAGAATATATTAGTAACATAAGACTAAATCTACTACATTAAAAAAATAATAAACATAATCAACTAAACAAACAAAATTTAAAATATTTTTCGTTTAACTTAACTAGCTAAATGTAATTTGCTAAAATTCTACAAAATTTAAATTTTAACTCTAATACATTTATTAAAAAAACTAAATCAACTTATTAGTTTAAATTTCAATTCCATACTACTACTAACTACATGCAATTTAAAAAACTACTACACATTTAAAATTACATAACTAAATAACCTTATTAAATTAAATTTAAATCAATCAGTCAATCATCATTAATTAAAATTTCACTTAAACTACAGTTCTAAAATTTGTACCATTTTGCCTAAATAATAAAACTTACTACTAAATTAAATTAAAAGACTAAAATTAAAAAAAATCACATCCATACTGTAACGCCCGAGTTTAGGGGTCGGGTGAAAATAATATTAAAATAATGTTTCGGTTTCCCTTTTTGTCTTAAAAAATTTTAATTTATGTGTTGGATCAATTTTAAAATTAAATTAGAACCCAAATCTCATGGATTTTAGGATTTTTGGTGATAGTCATTCATTAATGGCAAAGTAGTAAATAATTGGAACTTTTAAAATTTAACACTCCATTTTACCAAACTCTCTACTATTCATCTTCTTCTTCTCTCCTTCCATCTTTCCAACGTCAAAAACCCATCTCCCTCAAAATTACTGTTCCATTTCATAGTTTGCTCATTTTTGAAGATTTTTCAAAGGTAAACTCGTTTTTGACCTGTCCTCGTCTTTCTCTTCAAGTTAATACCCTTAGTTTTCATTTTTGTCTATGTTTTTTAAGTTTGGGGTTTTGGGGATTTTTGAGTAAAATGCTATCTTTATTGTCTTTAACTAAAGATTTTGAATTGTTAATGTTATATTAGTTGTTTACAATCTAAAAGGTCCAATATACTTGATTTTTTCAAGGTTTTGTGGTGATTCCCGAAATTGGGTTTTGGGGAGGTTTTTGGAGGATTTTAAGTTGAGTTTTGGGGGTGTTTTATGTGAAAATGTGATGGCTGATGGTTAGACTATATGTAAGGGCTGTTTTGAAGGCTTTTGGGAGTAATTTAAGTGTTGGAATCATTGGATTTAGGTGGTGCTTAGGGACTGCTCAGGAATGTGGAATTTGGGTTTTGTTTTTAGTTGAAATCATGTGCCTTGTACTTGGTTTGTGTTTCGGGTTGACTACATTGAATTGTGGACTGATTTGAGGTTGTTTTGATTGTGTTGGGATGATTAGAAGCAAGGGATTCGGTTGGTGAAGCTTCAAAGACGAATCCGGAGGTTTTGAAGTCTTGAGCTTGGTTCCCGGTCTTCTTGTGGGTAGCAACGGTGAGTAGAATTGTTAACCTTTGTTTAGTGCTCGAAATGGAACCTTTGGGGGTTTGGGTGGGACCTAGAGGGTTCACCTAAACCCGAGTGTAAGTTACTACTCCTATACTTTGTTATGTGTGGATGAATGACTATGTGTTGTGATTATCATGTGCATTTGAGTTGTTTTACACAGTTGTTATGGTGTAGTCGTGTGAAAGTCGAGCCTCACGTGATGGTTGTCTTAACTACGGTGATGTGTAGTCCCACCGGTAGTGACTAGTAGGAAAGTACTTCTATGTGTAGTCCCATTGGAAAACTACTAGTCGAAACGGTGATGTGCAGTCCCACCGTGTGTGTATGTTGGTTGTGCATATGCAAACCATGTGTAGTTGTTGAGATAGTCATTCGTGCATCCATTGATTTATGGCCATTTATGAAAAGTGTTTTGAAAACTGCATGCTTGTTGAATTGTAGAGCTTTTCTCACAAAGCTAGTTAGCTTATGCTCTCCTTTGTTTCCAACATGCAGATCGTTAGTGTTCGGGAGGCAAGCGGGCAAGGAAGGAGCTTTTGGAGTTCTCATTATAGCTCAAGTATGATTTATGTGTTGTAATAATGCCTAGACGATGGGGGTGTAGACTTGTAGGAGTTGGTGTCAAACTCCTTAGTTGATGTTTTGATATGTTGAGCATGTTAAGTTGTTTAACTTGTGTTGGTCTTGTGTATGCCTCTATGTATAGATTGTAAACCATATTTACTTGATGCATGTTTGTCTTGTGGTTGGACTTATATCCCTTTATTGATATTATATGTGTATTTGTCTAAAGCTTGAATCTTGAATGTTATGCATGGATCCTTGTTGTGCTTGTCGATTCTTCTAATGGTTGTCTCTCTTATGGTGTATGGTTGATCCTTTAAATGCATGTCTTTTTCATGTATCTTTGTGTGTTTTGGGTATGTTTGCGATAGGGTGCATGCCTCTAGAGTGTGTTTGTATGTTATGTATGGTTCTTGGGTTCGTTAAGGGCGTTTGGGATCGTTTGGAGATGCTTAAAACTGGTTTTGGGAATTTGCAGGTTGCAGGTGTTTCGAAACGGGTTGTGTCGTTTCGGAACGGGTGTGGTTCCAGGGCCCCCCGTATCGGAACCCGTTTCAGTACGGTTTGGCCTCTGTGAGCCCCTGTTTCGAAACAAGTTTCGAAACACTTTGGCCACTGTAAATGCCTGTTTCGAAACGGGTATCGGAACGCCTAGGCAAAATGTGACCTTGTTTCGAAACGGGGTGGAGGCGTTTCGGTACGGGTGTCTGGCTTTTTGAACTGGAGCCCGTGTTTCGAAACGGGTGACGTCTGTTTCGAAACACAGGCCTAAAAATGGGCTTTTTGACATCTCTAAAGGGTCTTAAGGTGTGGGCTTAGGCCATGTTTGCTGTTAGGCTTCTCGTGAGCCTTTTTTCCGCTGTCGCTTCACACATAGGCTAAAATTAATGCATCTAGACAAGATAATAAATGAAAAAAAATCTAGGGTTGCTAATTGAGGGGGTTACATTTGGTGGTATCAGAGCCTGATGTTTCCGAGACCTCAGGTAGGTAAGTGAGGTAAGTTAATGTGTTATGTGTTGTTGCATCTCGATGATTGTTTTACCATGTATACCTAAATTCTGTTGCTAGCACGGTGTATGAATGCATGCTATGATGACTTTGTTGATGTTTGAGAATAGGTCCGATGTCCCCATTGTTAGGCGTTGTTGTAAATTAAAAGGGAAATTGTTTTGGTTTAACGAGCTTGAGAACCGGAGTCCTTGCCCTTTTGCTAACCTAACGTTTTCCCTGTTTGTTGTGTGTTTGTTGTTTTAGATCTTGTTTTTCTATGGTGAGACCAAGGGGGCGACCTAGAGCGGGTGACCAGGCACCTGGAGGTGAGCCTCCTGTCCTTCATGCTCCCGGTGGTAATGGAGTTGGTGGAGAAGGCGATGTGCCTCAGGATGGTGCTCAGGTTGGAGGTGATGGTAATGGGCGTCAGGTTAATGCTAATGTGGGAGGTAACGGGGCTCAAGCGGGCCAGGGTTAGGCAGGCCCAGATGTGGCCCATTTGATTCAGACCATAACCGGAGCTTTTCAGACAGCTTTGGCCGGTATGCAAGCTGCAGCACCACCTCAGGGTGCGGGGACAGGATTACCCCTAGAGAGGCTTCGTAACTTGGGGGCAGTTGAGTTTCGTGGGTTATCTCCCGAGGGTTCGGAGGGGTGGCTTGAGAGCACTACTCGCATATTGGGTCAGATGGAGTGTCCAGATGCCCGTAAGTTGGGATGCATCGTCTCTTTGCTTCAGGGGGACGCTTATACTTGGTGGACCACTGCTACTTCCGGTATGGCCGAGGCAGATATCACATGGGAGTTCTTCAGGAATGCCTTCAAGAGGAAGTACTGACAAGTTGTCGTTTAACCGGTCAAAAATAAATAAATATTTAACATCTTTCAACAATA
Organism: Hibiscus trionum; assembly: GCA_030270665.1. Classification (NCBI taxonomy): domain Eukaryota; kingdom Viridiplantae; phylum Streptophyta; class Magnoliopsida; order Malvales; family Malvaceae; genus Hibiscus; species Hibiscus trionum. Next base: position 76,314,170 of record BSYR01000010.1, on the reverse strand, counting down.
AATAAAATAAAGAAATTAAGTTGATATAGGGAAAGAGGGTCGATCCACAGGGAGATTAGTCAAAATTCTTGACTTGAATTTGTCGGATTTGAATTCCCAGGAATATCTGTAAAAACAAGAAATAAAAAGGGGGGTGATATGATTTTGAGTGAAGTAATAAAATAAAATGCAAGAATTAAAAACAATAAGAAAAGACAAGTATGCAAATCAGCCTCGAACCAGCTCCTTCAATTCTTTCGATCACTGAAATGGATTTTTATTTCGGGGATCGTGTCGGTTACAGTCTACGAGGCCCAACCCGTCGTAACTTGTTTTTCTCTCGAGTAACCAATCCTCCCAAGTCTATCTTCGAAAGATGGTTCTTAAATAAATCAACCACGTCTATCGCCGTTAAAGTATTTAGAATAAAAGCAGGAAAAACCCGACTCAGAAATTGTCTAAAAAATAGAATCGCTTCTAATTTTATCTTTCATTAGCGGACCGCCGCTAAGAGTGTTCACAGGAAGTCGAAATTTGCCACAGGCCGATCCTTCCTCCCAACTGTGTTTTTAAGCGATTTCAGACCAACGAGCCCTTTTTGATATGAAAAACGGTTAAAAACTTTTAGTAAGGCCGATTGCCAAACTATCTAAGCAGAAAGATAAAAATGATTTCCCAAAAGAATTTAAACAAGTTCAATTCTCACGAATCGAATTGACTTGGCTGGTTCTTGGCTTAAAAGATTTAGCTAAGCATGATATTGGTTATCATGCTTAACTTGGTTTTGGAAAAACAATTAAATAACATAAAAGAAACGAGACAAAGAAAATAGAAGAAAAGAACTTCGATTAAACTAAAAATGTTTACAAATATAAAAGACTCAAAGCTGGAAGATGATCTTAAGCCTTCACCAAAGGTTGGTATTTATAGGCTTAGATTTACAAAGATAAGAGATAAGAAATAACAATTCAAATTCAAATGTTGATTAAAATTCAAAATAAAACTAAATGGATAAAAGCTGATAAACTGATCAAATTCTTCTCTCGAAACATTCCAGGATCTTCTAGAAGTTGCCACGTAACTGCCACGTCACTGCCACGTCAGACGCGTCATGCCTGGTGTCGTGCCGATGATGCCAGTCATGATAGAATAATAAAAAAAACTGCAAAAATGCCCCATTTTCACTGCTATTTCCAGAATTGGATCCCTGCACAAAATGTTATGAAAACAACATGTATTAAGCAGCAAGAAGTCCCAATAACTAGAAAAGTAGCATGTGAAATATGACAAATTTGAGAACTCATCAAATTCCCCCTCACTTGTCTCATACTTGTCCTCAAGTATGTCCGAAATAAAATAAACCCAATAATGCATTTCTCAAGCCATTACAAGCATCAAACACAATCGTAAGAGTTCTAGCGCAAAAAGAGCTTCATGAAAGAAACATAATCAAACCAAATGAATGTAAGCAAAGAACAACCCTTATCCCTTCCAAATACCTATCAAGCATTAATCAAATCTTAGCCTAGTCTTAATCCTCACCAAGATACACTTAAGAGCACTCAAAGTGTTTAAGGGTAAAATGTGAAGCAAAAAACACTCTAAGTCATGCATGAACAAAGGTTTCCATATGCTTGTAACAAGTTCAATTCTCCACTACTTATTAGAATCGAGGTGCAAAAAATCATTAGGTCTTGGTTCAAGGTGTAATGTGGGTTTTAGAAAAAAAGATAGAAAGATTGGAAGAAAAACAAAAGAGGATGATCAATGCAAGATATCTCAAACATTAAGCAGTGAAGACATTAAAAAAGAGCTAAAAAAAGGCAAGCAAACACGCATTTTTTTCTTCTTTTCTCTCTTTTTTTTATTTTCTTTTCTTTTCTTCGAAGCAATTGCTTCCTTTATTCTGTTTTTTTAAGGATTCTGCCCTTTATTCGAATTGCAGCTCCTTATTTGCCTAGTAATATAGTTTCTAGCATTTGATCAATCAAAAAGTGGTTAAGTCAAAGAAATGGGATGTAAGGCTAACAAAAGCTCACTAGGCGATGAGAAAGGGTAAATTAAAATGGAAGGGATGGAAGAGGTTAAAGCCTAATGCCTAAATCATTTTAAAGCACCTCGTTCTTAGTGTAGTCTCGAATTGTAAGCAAGCCACAAGTTCTAGATTCCTAAAATTCAGGATGACACTCTCAAGCAAAAGAAACGAGCATAATATGAAGAATGCATGCTCAAGGCTCAAATCTTACCAAAATTGGGCTAATTTGATTAAGCTAGGCGAGAAATCTAATCAACAAAATCAAGAGAATTTAAAAGAGATGAGAAACTGCAGATTACCCATCCTTTGATTATCAAAATGCTCCAATTCAATCATTCCTAAGCACTAGAACAAGTACAACATGTTGTTCAACAAGTAATGGCAAGAAAAATTCATCTCAAGTTTAAGCAAAGTCAAGCATATAATTTAGACAAGCATAGGACAAGTGGTGTTGTTGCACCCTCCTCCTCACTTAAATGAATTGCCTCAATTCAGAGTAAAGAATTAAAAAGTAAGGCAAAGAGGGGTAAAGGAAACTCCCCGTGATCAACGATGATTGCGGCCACGTCCGCGGCCGCGCCCAGGACGTAGATAAGAGAGGATTTCGGAATTTTGTCTTCTAGTGCGTGGAGGCGCGCAGTGAAATCCGGAACATCGTGAGAAGGATGCTCTTGGAGAGGAGGGGATCGAGGGGCGCGTGGGGTATTTCTGCGAGCGAAAACCCTCCTTGTTCTTGGTGTTAAAATTCCCGGTGTATTGAAGAAGGGCGCATTCGGTGGTCCATCAAGTAGTCCCATGGAATCCAAGCAACGCTCATCTAAAGCATCCATAGAAAAGGCGTAAGTGAAATTCTCAATATCAAAGTGAGCTATTCTAGATGCAAGGCGAGTAATTAAAGGACCAAGGATTAAGGGACGATTATACCGGATGACGACTTTGAATTGGCGAGCTAACCAAAATCCTAAGTTTACCTTCCTACCCGAATGCATACACTAGAGGAAAAACAGTTCGGTCTTACTCAGAGTGGCGGAGGCATCGTTACGTACAGAAAAGTTGTAGGAAAGGAAGCAATGAACGTAACGTAGCCCTGGATCTTGAAGCGTAATAGCTTTGGTGGAACGAGGGTCGAAGACTATGTCTATTTGCCCGAAAAGCTCAAAATAAGCTGTATTTTCATCAAAATCTGCGGGAATCTCAAACAAGACAGTTAGATAATCAGGGTCTGTGACGTTAGTCACAAAACCCATAGCTAAATTAAATTCATTGACGGACATAGCAAAGCTTTCACCACATAACCGAAATTTGATAATAGCAGGAGAATCAGGCGTAATGTAACTAGTTTCGGCAAAAGAGAATGTAGAGTAAAATTCAAAAACTAACTCATAAAATGTTCCACAGTTTATTTCAGAATAGGCAGTCCATCCGATAGCATTAAAATAGTGTGTGACAGATTCAGAGATATTCAGATTAACAATAGTAAGCTGGGGAATGAATTTGCAAACCCGAAAAGGTCGATGTCTGATATTCTGAAATTGGTCAAGCTGATCGGAAGAAAAGATGAGGAAACCTTTGAGCTCTTCTTCGGCCGGAACTGTATATTTACGCCCACGCCTATTTCTTTCCGAATTTTCTGTGTCGCCTCTGGGCGGAGAGGGAAAAGATGATGCACTATTCTGCTGGGCAGAGTGCTCGCCATGATGGTAGTTTGCAGAGGACTGGTGATCGTGGTGGAAACCGTAATCGGCCGAGAAGTCTTCTGTGTAACTAAAAGAAGGGTGATACATTAGCAATGGTCGTGTTAAAATCGGGGTAGAATTTACCTCGGGGTGTTGCTCTGATTCGGCAGAATGCATAGAAAATGAAGGGATTGTGGAATCCCTCTGTTGGGTATGTGATGGATGCTGCCGAGAGGGTGTGGAGGAGTCCACAATGGGCATCGAATAAAATGATGGTGACGGAGACCGTGGGGATGGCGGACGGCGGCTGACGCTTGGACCGGCGACGCTGTTGGAACGGTGCGAATGGCGGCTGACGTTCGGGGAAGGAGGCAGAGGAGCCGCGGTAGTCGGGGGGATAGGATTTTCGGCTGGTGGAGTGGTGGCTTGTCGTTGACGACCTCCGCGGCGAGGAGGAGGTGTGGCGGAGGGTCCGGACTCGCTGCTAATCTCCATAAATTGGGGCGGTTGAAAACGACACCGTCCGCCGATAACCATCGGTGGTTCTTGAGGGAGTCGGCGGGCTTGTTGTCTTGTGCGCGACATTGTGGGCTGATGTCGGAGGTGAAAATCCGGCTGGGTGTGTTTTGCGGCGGGGTGGGCCTTCTAGGGTTTAGTGGTGGTTGCGGGAAGGAAAGAAGAGAAAAGGGGGAAAAGGGTTTGTTTGACGAAGTTTTTAATGGAAGGGGCTCGGGGCTATCGTGCACCGTTCATTGAGCGTGCTAAAATGCACCGCGATTAATGAAATGGTGCACTTTGGTTGGGGGAATTTGATTCCTCTGCTCCATTCGAAAGAAAAACCTGCAGTGGGAAAAAAAAAGAAAATTTAAGAAAGAAATAAACTGAAGCAAAGAATAAAAAAATGATAAATAATAAAAAAATTGAACCAATGGGTTGCCTCCCATTTAGCACTTTGTTTATTGTCGTTAAGCTCAACCAATTCATTGCTCAGAGTTTTGGTTCTTCGAGAATAATTTCTTCAATTTGTTCGATGGGTGTGCTTTCGAAGAACGATTTGAGTCGCTGTCCATTCACTTTAAACTGTGCACCCGAGCTGTCTTTAATCTCCACGGCTCCATGAGGGAAGGTATTGACTACGGTAAACGGCCCGCTCCACTTAGACTTAAGTTTTCCTGCAAAAATTTTCAACTTCGAATTAAATAGGAGAACTTTTTGTCCAATTGAAAAGGATTTAAACGAAATGTGCTTGTCATGAAACGCTTTAGTTTGTTCTTTATAACGTTGTGCGCTATTGTAAGCGTTTCGGCGAATTTCCTCAAGTTCTTGGATGTGGAGTTTCTGTGTTTCGCCAACGGCATTCATCTCCATATTACATTCTTTCACTGCCCAAAATGCTCTATGTTCAAGTTCGACTGGAAGATGACAAGGTTTACCGAAGACAAGGCGGTAAGGTGACATGCCGATAGGTCCTTTGTAAGCGGTCCTATATGCCCATAACACATTGACCAATTTCAAGCTCCAATCCTTTCGATTGGGTTTTACGATTTTCTCTAGGATTGATTTTATTTTTCTATTTGAAACCTCCGCTTGTCCGTTTGTTTGCGGATGATAGGCTGTTGATATGCGTTGCGTCACGCCATATTTCCTCATCAAAGCTTCGACAATTCAATTGACGAAATGTGTTCCTCTATCCCAAATGATCGCCCTTGGAGTCCCAAACCTGGAAAAAATAAAGTCACGCAAAAAATTAGTCGTGGTTCTTGCATCATTTTCACGAGTGGCTTTCGCCTCAACCCATTTTGAAACGTAATCGACCGCTAAGATAATATAAAGATTCCCATAGGATGAAATAAAAGGTCCCATATAGTCAAGTCCCCACACGTCGAATACTTCACATATATGTATTGGATTTAATGGCATTTCGCTTCGACGGCTTAAATTCCCAACCCGCTGGCATCTGTCACATGATTTGCAGAAATCGTAAGTATCTTTAAATAAAGTAGGACAAAAGAAACCGCACTCAAGGATTTTGTGCGCAGTTCGTTTAGGGCCAAAATGTCCGCCACAAGCGTAAGAATGACAAAATTTAAGTATAGAAGTTACCTCGCTATTACCTACGCAACGACGAATTATTTGATCAGAACACAATTTCCACAAATATGGATCATCCCATATATAATATCTAGCATCTCTTTTAATACGTTTAACCGCGGATTGAGACAAATTGCTAGGGACCTTACCAGTGGCTAAGAAATTCGCCAAATCGGCAAACCAAGGGAATGTTACCTTAACTTCCATTAGCGATTCATCCAGGAATTCATCTCGTAAAGGGAGTTCGATCGGTGATGTCGCTAAACGGCTTAGGTGATCCGCCACCAAATTCTTGTTGCCCTTCTTGTCTTTGATTCGAATGTCAAACTATTGTAACAAGAGTATCCATCTAATCAAACGAGGTTTCACGTCCTTTTTGTTGATCAAGTATTTCAATGCTGCATGATTAGAAAAAATGAGAATTTTAGTTCCTAATAAATAAGGGCGAAACTTATCTAATGCAAAAATGACAGCAAAAAGCTCATTTTCTGTTGTAGAATAATTTCGTTGTGCCGAATCAAGAGTTCTAGAGGAATAAGCTATAACATGTGGTCCGTCTTTGGATCTTTGCCCAAGCACTGCGCCTACACTTAGATCGGAGGCATCGCACATGATTTCGAAGGGTAACGACCAATCCAGGGGCTGCACAATTGGGGCGGAAATAAGTCGTGCTTTTAGCTCATCAAATGATTCTCTACAAGCTTTGTCTACATCGAACGGTACATCTTTTGGTAATAGGCGACAAAGTGGTTGCGCGAGCTTAGAGAAATCCTTTATGAAGCGTCGATAGAATCCTGCATGGCCAAGAAAACTTCGAATTTCCCTCACCGAAGTGGTGTATGGAAGTGAGCGAATAACGTCTACTTTAGCTTTATCAACGGCTATACCTTGGGCAGAAACCACATGACCGAGAACTAAACCCTTACTTACCATAAAATGACACTTCTCATAATTTAAAACTAAATTATACTCAATGCAACGGTTAAGCACGTACGAAAGATTAGAAAGACATTTAGAAAATGAATCGCCGTAAACGGTGAAATCATCCATAAATACCTCTATACCTCGCTCAATGTGATCGGAAAAAATGCTTAGCATGCAACGTTGAAAAGTGGCTGGAGCGTTGCATAACCCGAAAGGCATTCGCCTATATGCAAAGGTGCCAAATGGACAAGTAAATGTAGTCTTTTCTTGATCTTCGGGTGCTACAAGTACCTGAAAAAATCCAGAGAATCCGTCAAGACAACAATAATGTGTTTTTCCAGCAAGTCTTTCGATCATTTGATCGATGAACGGTAAAGGGAAATGGTCTTTTCGAGTTTGAGAATTAAGTTTCCTGTAATCGATACACATTCGTCATCCGTTTTGAACTCTCTTTGGAACCTTTTCCCCTTCATCATTTTCGACAACAGTTATTCCCGTTTTCTTAGGCACAACATGAATTGGACTAACCCACTTACTGTCAAAAATTGCGTAGATGATATCGACATCTAGCAATTTTTGTATTTCTTGTCTTACCACATCCATCATCGGTGGGTTCAATCGCCGTTGTCCCTCTCGGATAGGTTTCACGCCATCCTCCATTTTTATTTTGTGCATGCACGTGGAAGGACTTAAGCCTTTGATATCGGCTAATGTCCATCTGATCGCCTCTTTATGGATGCTCAACGTAGCTATCAACTCCTCCTCCTGTTGTGACGACAATTCGCTTGATATGATGACGGGTAGAGTTTCCTTGTCGCCCAAATATGCATATTTCAAGTGTGGTGGGAGTTGTTTCAATTCTAGTTGAGGTGCCTGCAAAATTGAGGGAAGGGGTTTAGATTGTGATGGAGTTAATTGAAGTTCAGAAATTAAAGAGAGAGTAGAAATTATTTCGCCTAAGTCGTCATCGTTGAGATCTTCCAATTCCCTACAAGAATCATGAAATAAATCAGTTTCGATAAAGTCATTAGCCAAAGGATCTATAATATCAATGAAATTAAGGCTTGCGACAGAATCAGGATATTTCATAGCTTTATACACATCAAACTTCACCACCTCTCCGTCGAATTCCATAGTTAAAATGCCATTACGAACATCGATTTTTGTGTGTGCGGTTGATAGAAAAGGACGTCCAAGCAAAATTTCAGACCCATTGTTGCTATGATCATTCTCCATATCAATAATATAAAAATCGGCGGGGAAAATGAGATTATTTACCTTGACCAGAATATTTTCCAATACCCCTTCGGGATATATAATCGACCTATCAGCCAATTGTATTGTTACCTTAGTTTCCTTCAGTGGATCATTTGAGATTTTTCTATAAACATTTAGAGGCATGACATTGATGGAGGCACCCAAATCGCACATAGCTCTTTTGATTCCAACATTCCCAATTTTACAGGGGATCGCAAACATACCTTGATCCTTGTATTTTGGTGGCAGCGGTCTTTGAAAAATGGCTGAAATATTCTCGCTAAGGTTGACTCTCTCGTTTCCCGACAGCCTTCTTCGATTCGTACACATGTCTTTCAAAAATTTCGCGTATTTAGGAACCTTCCTAATGACATCCAAGAGTGGAATGTTAATTTCTACCTTTTTGAACACCTCCATTATTTCCTTTTTGTCTCTTTTCGCTAGTCTCCCTGGAAAAGGTGGAACAGGCTCGTAAGTAGAAATAGGAATTTTAGGTTTGATGTTACCTGAAGTGGAAGGAGATTTTTCTTTTTGGTGTTCCGAGGAGCTTTCGGATTTTTGCTCGTCCTTCTTTGGCGGTTCAGGTGCTATCACGGTTCCGCTTCGCAAAGTGATTTCGCTCACATTTTCCCTTGGATTGATTTCGGTTTGTGATGGCAATTTTCCTTGGGACTCTAGTTGCCCTATTGTTTGAGCTAATTGGCTAACTTGTTTGTCTACTTCCTGAAGGTGAGATTGTGTTTGGTTTTGGAACTTTTCCTGTGAAACGGCTAACCTCTCAACAATAGATTCAAGGGAAGATTTCTGGGGGGCTTGATTTTGGTAGGGAGGTTGTTTAGTTTGGAAATTTGGGTTCCTATTACCATAGCTAAGGTTAGGATGATCTCTCCAATCGGGGTTGAACGTGTTGCTTTGCGGATTATATGGCCTTTGGGGAGGTCCGGGAAAATTGTGTAAGGCGTTGACTTGGGCACTAGACGTTTCCCTTAGCATTAGGCATAAATCGGTTGCGCGATCTTGCATAGTACAAATCCCGCACGCCTTAGCAACTCCTATTTCTCCTGAAACAAGTGAATGCACAATATTAGTCAAATTATAAATCTTATTTTCTAATGTAATTGTGCTTACTGTGTGAACCCGTCGACTGGGTTCACTTGCAGAACCAAACTGCTGCGAATTTGCAGCCATTGTGGATATTAATGTTCTCGCTGCAGTAGGAGTCATGTTGACGAGCGCGCCACCGCTTGCTGCATCTACCATCTTTTTGTCCATCGGTAACATTCCTTCGTATAGGTATTGAAGGAGTGTCTGCTCGGATAAGCCATGTTGCGGACAGCTTGCGCATAGCTTCTTGAACCTTTCCGAATAATCATATAGGGATTCGTCGTGCATTTGTTGGATGTTCAATATGTTTCGCCTAATTTCTGTCGCTTTTGCTGCAGGGAAATACCTATCAAGAAAAACACGAGAAAGGTCAGACCATGTATTAATCGAATTCGGAGGCAAATAAAATAACCACTCTTTAGCCGTTCCGGCTAAGGAAAAAGGAAAAGCCCTTAGTTTTATTTGGTCCTCCGAGACCCCTTGTGGTTTCATGCTGCTGCACATCATATGGAATTCGGCGAGATGCTTATGTGGGCTTTCAGTAGGAAGGCCATTAAAAGTAGGGAGTAGGTGAATTAATCCTTTTTTGAGCTGGAAAGGAGTATCGCCTTGAGGAAAAGCGATGCAGAGCGGTTGTTGCACAGTAGGGCCGGCATTTAGTTGTCGGATCCTTTGGTCCGCCATCGGTTCAGGTTCTTGTGTAGGTTCTTCGACTGGTGTGGTTTCGGAAGTGGATTCTTGTTCGGATCGTCGTGTGCTTTGTTGTTTCTTTCGTCGAAGTGTTTCGCCGTGAGTTCTACGAGCGCTTGCTTCAATTTCCGGGTTATATGGAGCTAAAGTACCCGGATTATTCCTGGTCATAAAAATAAAACAAAAATCTGTCAAAATGCCGAAAGTAAATCTCCCCGGCAACGGCGCCAACTTTGACAAGTCGTCGTTTAACCAGTCAAAAATAAATAAATATTTAACCTCTTTCAACAATAAATAAAATAAAGAAATTAAGTTGATATAGGGAAAGAGGGTCGATCCACAGGGAGATTAGTCAGAATTCTTGACTTGAATTTGTCGGATTTGAATTCCCAGGAATATCTGTAAAAACAAGAAATAAAAATTGGGGGTGATATGATTTTGAGTGAAGTAATAAAATAAAATGCAAGAATTAAAAACAATAAGAAAAGCCAAGTATGCAAATCAGCCTCGAACCAGCTCCTTCAATTCTTTCGATCACTAAAATGGATTTTTATTTCGGGGATCATGTCGGTTACAGTCTACGAGGCCCAACCCGTCGTAACTTGTTTTTCTCTCGAGTAACCAATCCTCCCAAGTCTATCTTCGAAAGATTGTTCTTAAATAAATCAACCATGTCTATCGCCGTTAAAGTATTTAGAATAAAAGCATGAAAAACCCGACTCAGAAATTGTCTAAAAAATAGAATCACTTCTGATTTTATCTTTCCTTAGCGGACCGCCGCTAAGAGTGTTCACAGGAAGTCGAAATTTGCCACAGGCAGATCCTTCCTCCCAACTGTGTTTTTAAGCGATTTCAGACCAACGGGCTCTTTTTGATATGAAAAACGGTTAAAAACTTTTAGTAAGGCCGATTGCCAAACTATCTAAGCAGAAAGATAAAAATGATTTCCCAAAAGAATTTAAGCAAGTTCAATTCTCACGAATCGAATTGACTTGGCTGGTTCTTGGCTTAAAAGATTTAGCTAAGCATGATATTGGTTATCATGCTTAACTTGGTTTTGGAAAAACAATTAAATAACATAAAAGAAACGAGACAAAGAAAATAGAAGAAAAGAACTTCAATTAAACTAAAAATGTTTACAAATATAAAAGACTCAAAGCTGGAAGATGATCTTAAGCCTTCACCAAAGGTTGGTATTTATAGGCTTAGATTTACAAAGATAAGAGATAAGAAATAACAATTCAAATTCAAATGTTGATTAAAATTCAAAATAAAACTAAATGGATAAAAGCTGATAAACTGATCGAATTCTTCTCTCGGAACATTCCAGGATCTTCTAGAAGTTGCCACGTCACTGCCACGTTACTGCCATGTCAAACGCGTCGTGCCTGGTGTCGTGCCCATGATGCCAGTCATGATAGAATAATAAAAAAAACTGCAGAAATGCTCCCTTTTCACTGCTATTTCCAGAATTGGATCCCTGCACAAAATGTAATGAAAACAGCATGTATTAAGCAGCAAGAAGTCTCAATAACTAGAAAAGTAGCATGTGAAATATGAAAAATTTGAGAACTCATCAAGTACCTTGGAGTCCAGTACTTGGATGAAAGGAAAATAGAGTTTATGGCTTTGGTTCAAGGTAATAGGACCGTGTCTGAATACGAGGTACAATTTGTGAGGTTGAGCCAGTATGCACTAGAGTTGGTCCCGAATGAGAGGGAGCGGTGTGAGCGTTTCAGATATGGGTTGACTACAGATGTGAAAACCTACATACTTGCCTCTGACTACACTGAGTTCGATGTCTTGGTCTCTAGGGCCAACGATATAGAGCAGAACCTAGGCTCTAGAGCACGTGCTAGTGGGTCCGACTCCGGGAAGAGACATGCGAACTGGGATAGAGATCAGGCCAAGAGGCATAGGGATAGGAGGTACCAACCGGATGCGAGGCATAGGGGTGGTAACTATAGTCAGGGCCGTCAGGGCCAAGGAGCTGTTGTTCACATTCCGGAGTGTACCAGGGTCGGGAGACGCCATCCGAGCGAGTGCATGGGTATCTACGGGGCGTGTTGGAACTGTAGCTCTCGAGACCATTTGAGGCGTGACTGTCCACACCCGGCTAGGGGCGGACCGGCTCCAGCTAGGGGTTTTGAGCATCAGAGAGGCCGTGGGCACGGTCGCGAGAACTTTCAGCCAAGGAATGAAGGTCAGAGGAACTTGGCTCATGTTGTAGCAGTCCAGCCTGAGGGAGGAGGACCGGCTAGGGTGTACGCTCAGCGAGAGGCTGGGAATGACACTGATGTCATTGCAGGTAATTTCTCATTACAGTCCTTGAGTTTGCTTTCTTTGATAGATTCGGGGTCAACACATTCGTATATATTGGGTGAGCATGCAAGGTAATTAGGGTTACCATGTGATTGGTTAGAGGTAGGTGTAAATGTTACTAGTTCTTTTGGTGATACAGTGGTAGTTAGGAAAGTGTATATGAGGTGTCCCTTGATGGTTCAGGCCCACGTATTTCCGGTCGATATGATGGAGTTACCCTTCTACGGTTTTGATGTGATTTTGGGTATAGATTGGCTTGTAGAGCATAGAGCTAGGGTTGACTTCGAGACCAAGAGAGTCTCCTTGAGGCTTACCGATAACTTTGAGGTTGTGGTAGTTGGTGAGAACGTCAGGTTCTTGTCCAATGTGGTTTCGGCTTTGGAAGCTCAAGGGTTGTTGAGTTCGGGGTGTCAGGCTTATTTGGCTTATGTAATGAATCCTAATATGAGTGAGGTGAGACCTCAGGACATCAGGACAATATGTGATTTCCCTAGTGTTTTTTCGGAAGAGTTACCGGGTTTGCCTCCAGACAGAGTAGTTGAGTTCGCTATTGAGGCGTATTCAGATTCTGCACCAGTGTCGATTGCTCCGTACAGAATGGCACCGAAAGAGTTGAAGACACAGCTTCAGGAGTTGACTGATAGAGGCTTCATTAGGCCTAGTGTATCTCCGTGGGGTGCTCCGGTCTTGTTTGTGAAAAAAATGATGGTAGCATGAGGATGTGTATAGATTATAGGCAGTTGAATAAGGTAACAATGAAGAACAAATATCCTTTGCCTAGGATAGATGACTTGCTAGACCAGTTGAGAGGTGCTTCTGTATTTTCGAAGATTGATTTGAGGTTCGGGTACTACCAGTTGAAGGTAAAGTGTGTGGACATACCGAAGACGACCTTTCGTACACGTTATGGGCACTATGAGTTTTTGGTGATGCCTTTTGGGTTGACTAACGCTCCATCAGCCTTCATGGATATGATGAACCGTGTGTTTCATGAGTTCTTGGACAGGTTTGTGGTAGTGTTCATAGATGACATCCTAGTGTACTCTAGGACCGAAGAGGAACATGATGGGCACTTGCGATTAGTGCTTCAAACCCTACTAGAGAATCAGTTGTATGCCAAGCTAAGCAAATGTGAGTTTTGGATTAAGGAGGTAGTCTTCCTAGGTTACGTGATCTCGGCTAGTGGGATTATTGTGGATCCCAAAAAGATAGAAGCTATAGTGAATTGGAAACAACCGAAGTCAGTGACAGAAATCCGCAGTTTCCTAGGTTTGGCGGGATACTATAGAAGGTTTGTTGAGGGGTTCTCTAGAATAGCGGCTCTGTTGACTAAGTTGCTACAGAAAAATGTTCCGTATGAGTGGTCAGATGCAAGACAAGAAGCATTTGAGAAATTGAAGAAAGCTTTGACCGAAGCTCCTATCTTGATTTAGCCTGAACCGGGGAGAGAGTTTGTGATTTGAAGTGATGCATCCTACGTAGGGCTAGGTTTTGTGCTTATGCAAGAAGGTAAGGTGGTGGCACATGCTTCGCGACAGTTGAAAGTACATGAGAAGAATTACCCCACCCATGAAATAGAGCTAGCCGCAGTGGTGTTCGCATTGAAGATTTGGAGACACCATCTTTATGGTGAGAAGTGCACCGTGTATACCGACCACAAGAGTTTGAAATATTTGATGTCTCAGAGGGATTTGAACCTCAGGCAACGTAGGTGGTTAGAGCTCCTTAAGGATTATGACCTCACTATAGAGTACCATCCGGGCAAGGCAAACGTAGTGCCCGATGCCTTGAGTAGAAAAGTGGCCGTTGAGTTACGATCAATGTTTGCAAGGTTGAGTGTGTCTAAGGATGGTGGGTTGATAGCCGAGCTTCAGGTTAAGCCTTCATTAGTTTAGTTAATTTGAGAGAAGCAATTGCGAGATGAGGCTCTGGCATCTCACGTGCAAGATATAGCCGAAGATAGGCCTACCGAGTATTGTTTTGGTGAGAATGGGATCCTGTGTTACAAGGATAGGATAGTGGTTCCTGAGGATGCCGAGTTGAGGCGCACGATCTTGAATGAAACTCATAATAGTCCTTTTGCTATGCATCCGGGTAGCACGAAGATGTATCGAGGGTTAAAAGAAGAGTACTATTGGGTTGGTTTGAAGAAGGATGTGGCCGAGTTTTTCAGTAGGTGTATGGTTTGTAAGAGGGTGAAGGCTGAGCACCAGTTTCCCTCAGGTTTGTTACAGACGTTGAAGATTCCAGAATGGAAGTGGGAACGTATCACCATGGACTTTGTGTCAGGGCCACCGTTGACTCCTTCGAGGAAGAACTCAGTGTGGGTGATAGTGGATAGATTTACTAAGTGTGCCCAGTTCATACCACCTATACCCTAGATAAGTTGGCCGAACTGTATATCTGTGAGATTGTGAGACTACATGGGGTACCGAAGTCGATTGTGTTAGATCGAGATCCAAGATTTACATCTAGATTTTGGGAGTGTTTGCATCGAGCTTTGGGTACTTGGTTGAACTTCAGCACTTCGTACCATCCGCAGTTAGATGGGCAGTCTGGGAGAGTGATTCAGGTATTGGAGGATATGTTGAGATGTTGTATCATTGACTTTCATGGGTCGTGGGAGAAACACCTACCATTAATGGAGTTTGCGTATAACAACAGCTTTCAGTCGAGTATTCAGATGGCTCCTTATGAGGCCTTGTATGGTAGGAAGTGTAGAACCCCGATTTGTTGGGCCGAAGCCGGACAGAAGCTTGTACCGATGCCTGAATTGCTTAAGGGCACCACCAAGAAGGTAAAGTTGATTTGTGATCGCCTGAAATCAGCTTCAGATCGACAGAAGTCTTATGCCGACTTAAAGAGGAAAGAGGTAGAGTATTCCGTGGGGGATAAAGTGTTTTTGAAAGTCTCACCTTGGAAGAAAGTGATGAGGTTTGGGAGGAAGGGCAAGTTAAGCCCAAGATTCATAGGACCTTATGAGATAGTTGAAAGAATTGGTCCCGTTGCATAGAGATTGAGGCTTCCGACTGAACTAGAGAAGATCCATGATGTCTTTCATGTGTCGATGCTTAGGAGGTATAGATCGGACTCGTCCCATGTTATGCCAGTTGAGGAAATAGAGTTGAATCCGGACTTGTCTTACAACGAGGAACCAATTGAGATACTTGCTTCTGATATCAAGGTGTTGCGTGGCAAGACCATAGAGTTGGTCAAGGTATTATGGAGACATAGGGGAGTGGAAGAGGCCACATGGGAAAGGAAAGCTGATATGCTTGAGCAGTTTCCGTACTTGTTCCTGTCAGGTAATTTCGGGGACGAAATTTCTTAAGTGGGGGAAAGTTGTAACGCTCGGGTTTGGGGGTCGGGTGAAAATAATATTAAAATAATGTTTCGGTTTCCCTTTTTGTCTTAAAAAATTTAATTTATGTGTTGGATCAATTTTGAAATTAAATTAGAACCCAAATCTCATGGATTTTAGGATTTTTGGTGATAGCCATTCGTTAATGGCAAAGTAGTAAATAATTGGAACTTTTAAAATTTAACACCCCATTTTACCAAACTCTCTACTATTCATCTTCTTCTTCTCTCCTTCCATCTTTCCAACGTCAAAAACCCCTCTCCCTCAAAATTACTATTCCATTTCACAGCTTGCTCATTTTTGAAGATTTTTCAAAGGTAAACTCGTTTTTGACCTGTCCTCGTCTTTCTCTTCAAGTTAATACCCTTAGTTTTCATTTTTGTCCATGTTTTTGAAGTTTGGGGTTTTGGGGATTTTTGAGTAAAATGCTATCTTTATTGTCTTTAACTAAAGATTTTGAATTGTTAATGTTATATTAGTTGTTTACAATCTAAAAGGTCCAATATACTTGATTTTTTTCAAGGTTTTGTGGTGATTCCCGAAATTGGGTTTTGGGGAGGTTTTTTGGAGGATTTTAAGTTGAGTTTTGGGGGTGTTTTATGTGAAAATGTGATGGCTGATGGTTAGACTATATGTAAGGACTGTTTTGAAGGCTTTTGGGAGTAATTTAAGTGTTGGAATCATTGGATTTAGGTGATGCTTAGGGACTGCTCAGGAATGTGGAATTTGGGTTTTGTTTTTAGTTGAAATCATGTGTCTTGTACTTGGTTTGTGTTCTGGGTTGACTACATTGAATTGTGGACTGATTTGGGGTTGTTTTGATTGTGTTTGGATGCTTAGAAGCAAGGGATTCGGTTGGTGAAGCTTCGGAGACGAATCCGAAGGTTTTGGAATCTTGAGCTTGGTTCCCGATCTTCTTGTGGGTAGCAACGGTGAGTAGAATTGTTAACCTTTGTTTAGTGCTCGAAATGGAACCTTTGGGTGTTTGGGTGGGACCTAGAGTGTTCACCTAAACCCGAGTGTAAGTTACTATTCCTATACTTTGTTATGTGTGGATGAATGACTATGTGTTGTGATTATCATGTGCATTTGAGTTGTTTTACACAGTTGTTATAGTGTAGTCGTGTGAAAGTCGAGCCTCACGTGATGGTTGTCTTAACTACGGTGATGTGTAGTCCCACCGGTAGTGACTAGTAGGAAAGTACTTTGATGTGTAGTCCCATTGGAAAACTACTAGTCGAAACGGTGATGTGTAGTCCCACCGCGTGTGTATGTTGGTTGTGCATATGCAAACCATGTGTAGTTGTAGAGATAGTCATTCGTGCATCCATTAATTTATGGCCATTTATGAAAAGTGTTTTGAAAACTGCATGCTTGTTGAATTGTAGAGCTTTTCTCACTAAGCTAGTTAGCTTATGCTCTCATTTGTTTCTAACATGCAGATCGTTAGTGTTCGGGAGGCAAGCGGGCAAGGAAGGAGCTTTTGGAGTTCTCATTATAGCTCAAGTATGATTTATGTGTTGTAATAATGCCTAGACGATGGGGGTGTAGACTTGTAGGAGTTGGTGTCAAACTCCTTAGTTGATGTTTTGATATGTTGAGCATGTTAAGTTGTTTAACTTGTGTTGGTCTTGTGTATGCCTCTATGTATGGATTGTAAACCATATTTACTTGATGCATGTTTGTCTTGTGGTTGGACTTATATCCCTTTATTGTTGTTATATGTGTATTTGTCTAAAGCTTGAATCTTGAAATTTATGCATGGACCCTTGTTGTGCTTGTCGATTCTTCTAATGGTTGTCTCTCTTATGGTGTATGGTTGATCCTTTAAATGCATGTCTTTTTCATGTATCTTTGTGTGTTTTGGGTATGTTTGCGATAGGGTGCATGCCTCTAGAGTGTGTTTGTATGTTCTGTATGGTTCTTGGGGTCGTTAAGGGCGTTTGGGATCGTTTGGAGATGCTTAAAACTGGTTTTGGGAATTTGCAGGTTGCAGGTGTTTCGAAACGGGTTGTGTCGTTTTGGAACGGGTGTGGTTCCAGGGCCCCTCGTATCGGAACTTGTTTCGGTACGGTTTGGCCTCTGTGAGCCCTTGTTTCGAAACACTTTGGCCACTGTAAATGCCTGTTTCGAAGCGGGTATCGGAACGCCTAGGCAAAATGTGACCTTGTTCCGAAACGGGGTGGAGGCGTTTCGGTACGGGTGTCTGGCTTTTTGAACTGGAGCCCGTGTTTCGAAATGGGTGACGTCTGTTTCGAAACACAAGCCCAAAAAATGGGCTTTTTGACATCTCTAAAGGGTCAAAAGGTGTGGGCTTAGGCCCTGTTTTCTGTTAGGCTTCTCGTGAGCCTTGTTTCCGCTGTCGCTTCACACATAGGGTAAAATTAACGCATCTAGACAAGATAATAAATAAAAAAAAATTCTAGGGTTGCTAACCGAGGTGGGACCTTAACAGGTTTCACATCGGTTTTCTCCGTGTAGCCTACTCGGACCGATCAGTCGACCAGACCGAGACAAGGAGGTTACATTTGGTGGTATCAGAGCCTGAGGTTTCCAAGACCTCGGGCATGTAAGTGAGGTAAGTTAATGTGTTATGTGTTGTTGCATCTCGATGAGTGTTTTACCACGTATACATAAATTCTGTTGCTAGCATGGTGTATGAATGCATGCTATGATGACTTTGTTGATGTTTAAGAATAGGTCTGATGTCCCCATTGTTAGGCGTTGTTGTAAATTAAAAGGGAAAATTGTTTTGGTTTAACGAGCTTGAGAACTGGAGTCCTTGCCCTTTTGCTAACCTAACATTTTCTCTGTTTGTTGTGTGTTTGTTGTTTTAGATCTTGTTTTTCTATGGTGAGACCAAGGGGGCGACCTAGAGCGGGTGACCAGGCACTCGGAGGTGAGCCTCATGTCCCTCCTGCTCCCGGTGGTAATGGAGTGGGTGGAGAAGGCGATGTGCCTCAGGCTGGTGCTCAGGTTGGAGGTGATGGTTTTAGCGACGTCTTTTTTTAAAATAAACTTGTATATGTATATATAGGTATAAGATAGGTGGAAAGGATATTTTAGAAATTAGGGAATAGGGGTTAAAGAGGGAATTTTTGGAAATTGAGGGGTGAAGATGGATTTTAGAAAATTAATGGGGAATTGGGGGATTAAAAAAAGGATTTTGAAAAATAGAAGGAGTTGCCATCGGCCACTTTGAAATGGTAGACCGGACACCGGAAATTGAAACCAGAGATTCGAAAAGGGTTCGGGAGTCGGTTACACGCGAGGAAGGGCTAGCACCCTCGACATGCCCAAAAATTGGTACCAAAACTTTACCGCTTAATTAAAACTAAATTTTACGAATTTTAGTGACAATTTTAACCGAGATTTGATTATGTACGCGAGTAAATTTCGAAAATCCTAATATTCGGAAACGAACGTCCGAACCACCACTACTACGACTGGTACTGGCCTCGTTCGTCCCCGAATAGAAGGACATCGCACTTTTGAAAACAATTTTAGATTTTTTGAAAAATGAAAAAACAAATGTATGAGTACAAAATTAAATCTAATCTAAAGTCCTACGGCGCCAAAGGAGTCGATATCCGAGCTTTCGGAATATCGTTCCCACGCGGAAACCGGGACCGTGCATGCTATAATTATAATGACAATTTAAGAAAATGCATGCTAAAATATGTTCGAACAACATGAAAGAAGCTAAGCTATGTGCACATTTAAACCACGAACTTACACATAATGAAACCACGCATTAAGAAAAATTAAACAAGATTAATATTAAAAGACATACGAACATATACATATAAAAACATACGCACACCACAAATCATACATCTACATTAAGCAAATGTACACAATATGGCAAAGTCATTAATTCCGTATGAACATATATTAGAAAAAAGAAATGCATGAATAACAATATTTAACAAAAATGAAAATGCTAGAAAGGCAACCTGACAGGGACCAAGATTGTAATAAATCCATTTAAAAAATTAATTAAAACACAAAATGGGACCAAATTGAAAGAACGCGGAAAGATCTAAGGAACAAAACGGTGATTTGACCACCCGAAAATCGATTAGAATGAAAATAGGGATGAAATTGCAAACATTAGAAAAACTGAAGGGACCTGGGATGAGATTTATAAACACGTAATGGCCTGAAATAAATCTTTAAAACGCGGAGGGACCAACATGAGATTAGACCCTTTTGTCATGACCAAAACGTTATAAAAAGACCCATTTTGCTTCGATTTCACTCTTTTGGCAATTTTCTCCAAACCGAGAACAAAACAAAACCCTCTGATTTTGATGTCTAAAAAAACATAGCCCCTCCTGGTTCAAAACAGAAAAGAAATTTTTTTTGAAACCCTAGACCGTGAATTCGAGGAGGAAACTCCCTTTTTTTTATCGGAAAACGCCTCCATCACGCCGGTGTTCCTTTCGAAACAAAAAAAAACTTTGTTCCCCTCACCAACGTCTCAATGTATGGGACCTAGTCGAGGGTCCGATGGTTCATTGACGACAGGAGAGGAAACGATGCACGACACAATCGGGATTCGGACGACGGAGCAACAGACGGTAAAAAAAAAACAACTCTCCTCTTTTCTTTTCTTTTTTCTGATTTTGCATGCAAATAAAAAGGAGAAGACCAGATACCTTCTGGAAAAATTTGGTTTTTGTATTTATTTTTTTGATAACTGCCGGGGGCTTTACAATTTTTCTTCTTCGGTTTTTATAACCGGTGTTACAGAAGGGTAAAAAAACAAAAGTGGCTGACTTTGTGTTCTGTTGTTGTTGTTCTGGTCTCTGAAACTGTGGCTCTAGAATTTTGTTGCGTGTTGGCCTTGAATCATTTACTGCTTTGTTGCATTTTATTTTATTTTCTTTCCCTTTTCGGACCATCTAACCACTGTTTGCTTTCTGGTTCTGGTTGTCGGGATCTCGATCGGGAGGGACACAACGGCGTGGAGAGCCCGGGCGTACTTTCGACAGAGGTGTGCGCGCGCGTGAAGGACCCAAACGGTCACGGGTGAGGTACCGAAGAGACGCGCGTGGAGCGTGTTGCATCTCTGGATCCATCCAGATCGTTGATTGCCCTTTCGATCCAATGGCTGAGGCAGTGCGGCGCGAAGGGTTTGAAAGGGTATCTAGGGCTTCACTTGTCGTATAGGATCTGGACCGTCAGATCCATCCCGGATCTAACGGTTGATAATTAGTGGCGGCTGCAGAAAAAACATCAAGCAATTAGGTTTTTTTTATTCTAGGCTTTTGGACTTGTATTTGGGCTTAACACTGTAATCTGGACTTTTATTATTTATATATATGGGCTTTTATTTATATTGATCTGTTAAATTACTTATGTTATAATAATAACAATAATACTAATATTATTAAATAGTTAAGAATACTAATAATAATGAGAATAATAGTAATAATATTAATAATAGTAGTAATAAAAGATAGTAGTAATAGTAAAAACAATAGTAATTATATAAATAATAATAATAAGTGATTAACAATAATAATAATAGGTGATAATAAATATAATAATAAGTAATAACACCATGATAATGATAACAATAGGAAAGTAATGTAACCAAAGTATAAACAAACAAAGCAACGTAATACTTAGTAATGTTTAGGTTTTTCTTTTCTTTTTTTTAACCCTAAAAAGCCCGAGAATCATAAAAGAAATAAAATTAATGACCGGGACAAAATTAGTGATTACAGTTGCCCCTCTTTGCTTATGCTTGTGGAACAAGGATAAAGCAAAGACTATAAGCACTAATTTTGTCCCACTTCCCTGTTAGATGTGGGTGATCCACTACGCCACTAACGACGAGGCCAGATCAGGAGATTAGATTGGACCAGGCTACGACTCTGACGAAGAGACATGATTCGGTGAGTTGGTGCAGATCGAGCTACGACTTAGATGAAGAGGCACGATCTGGAGAGTTAGTGGAGATAAAGCTACGACTTAGATGAAGAGGCATGATCTGAAGAGTTAGTGGAGATCAAGCTACAATTTAGATGAAGAGGCATGATCTAAAGAGTTAGTGGAGATCAAGCTACGACTTAGATGAAGAGGCATGATCTGAAGAGTTAGATCGGAGACCAAGCTGCGACTTCGATGAAGAGGCATGGTCCAAGGAGTTAGTGGAGATCAAGCTACGACTTAGATGAAGAGGCATGATCTAATTAGATTGGAGACCAAGCTACGACTTAGATGAAGAGGCATGGTCCGATGAGATTGGAGATCAAGCTACGACTTAGATGAAGAGGCATGATCCGATTTAGATTGGAGACCAAGCTGCGACTTAGATGAAGAGGCATGGTCCGATTAGATGGAGATCAAGCTACGACTTAGATGAAGAGGCATGATCCGATTTAGATTGGAGACCAAGCTGCGACTTAGATGAAAAGGCATGGTCCGGTGAGGAGGAGATCCGATACACCATTAACGGCATAACAAGATCGATGTTGAAAGAGATCCGCTACACCACCAATGGCATAACAAGATCGATGTTGAAAGAGATCCGCTACACCACCATCGGCATAACAAGATCGATGTTGTAAGAGATCCGCTACACCACCAACGGCATAACAAGATCGATGTTGAAAGAGATCCGCTACACCCCCATTGGCATAACAAGACCGATGTTGTAAGAGATCCGCTACACCACCAATGGCATAACAAGATCGATGTTGAAAGAGATCCGCTACACCACCATCGGCATAACAAGATCGATGTTGTAAGAGATCCGCTATACCACCATCAGCATAACAAGATCGATGTTGTAAGAGATCCGCTACACCACCAACGACATAACAAGATCGATGTTGAAAGAGATCTGCTATACCCCCATTGGCATAACAAGATCGATGTTGAAAGAGATCCGCTACACCACCAACGACATAACAAGATCGATGTTGTAAGAGATCCGCTATACCACCAACGGTATAACAAGATCGATGTTGAAAGAGATCCGCTACACCACCATCGACATAACAAGATCGATGTTGTAAGAGATCCGCTATACCACCAACGGCATAACAAGATCGATGCTGAAGGAGATCCGCTACACCATCAATGGCATAACAAGATCGATGCTGGAAGAAGAGTTGGTGTTGTAGTTGTTCCTCTTGGCGGGATCCAACTTCCTTGTTGATTTGTCTTTTTTGTCGGCGTGGCTTTCCTTTGGTTGAGGATTCGCCATCCTTGTCTTTTGACCTGTTTATTTTTTATGTTTGAATGAAATGTGTGTGTTTCATATGGATGCATGTAACTTGATATATGGTGTGGATGCTTGATGTGAATGCATGATGAATGCACTAATGCTGATGCGAATGTAATGCAAATGATCCTGATGTTGACATTCAAATGGATGCCCCCTGATTTTGTCGTTATACCGGTTTGGTCTTGTGGTCTTGATCACACGGTTTCAATGATGCCCCAACCTTTTGTGGGTCCGCCTATCATCTTCCAAAATGTCACCTCTTTAGGGGATGTCAACTATTGTATGCTTTATTTAGTCAAAATCTTTTTGTTTTTTTTTTGTTTTTCTTTTCTTTTTGTGCAATTGACCGACAAGCTTACTGTTGGTCCCTGTGCTTTTGAAATCATTTGTGAAGAAATGTAGAGAAATCTTTTGTATGTGAGATGTTTGTTGGAAAAATAATTGTATTATGTACACATATATTGAAAAATCACGACAAATGATATTTATGAAAATCTAGTTGTGAATTTTTGAAAAAGTATTGACTCAAATGGCATTTTATTTGGAAAGTCACGAATATTGTAAATGGCATACATGTGAAAACCTTTCTGGGCTATCAAGCTTTCGAGAGGAGAGACTCCCATACCTAGTTTCTACCCGATTTGATGGTGGCTCTCTTTGACTCACTAACTCATCGTGCCCCATCTTTCCCTCATTTTTTTATCTCGATCAAGCATTAGAAGTGTGACAATCCTTGAAGAAAGGTTAACTCCGATAGGCGGGATGTACTCTGAAGACAAATTCATCCATCCATGTATGGTTGGAGTGGTCTTGTAGGTCTTGAAATGAAGGCTACGGCCCACGATTGTGACAGAAGGGGGACATATGCCCCGAATTAAGGATCATCATGTACCGTCTGATGTGGATATGCTTTAATTGCTTTGGATTGTCCATTTTTGGGTGTTCGCCTTTCATTAGATGTAGTTTGGGACGACTTGCACCTTTGCATTGTGTTGGTGCGTACTTCCGATTAATCTTAGTAGAGGTACAATTGGATGAATAATTCTCATAGCTCGCGCTTTTTGGTTTAGCGCCTTCACTTTTGGTTTCAACTTTGACAACTTTCAGCTTGGTTTGAATTGGCCTTTTGAGCACAACTTTTCATTCGCCATTTACGTTGCATTTGTATGAAGAGTTCTTTTAGCCCTCTTGTTGATCCGGGCTCACACGTTGGTGACTTTGATCTTGGTCTAGGTTGGCTTCATTGAGCACAAATTTTTTGTTTTTGTTTATTTTGTGAAAAATTAGACCAAGTGTCTCCTTTATTGCACTTTTTCGTCTTCATAGCATGATTTAAATTGAAAGTTGCCCATTTGTTCATGCACTTTTATCCTCTTGCCACCTAGTGTGGAAGTGATCCTTGGCTTGGTTACAAATGTCCTCCCATACTTGGATATCAAAATAGTCTTCAGGTGATAGATGTTTTCGGGTTATCGCTTCATTCAAGGATCTTAGACAACAATGCTTGAGAGGTGAATTCATTCAATGGGAGTGGCCCATTACTTCTGATCACTCATCGTCGCTCCTCCCTTGGCTTGAGTAGAACATATAGTGTTTTCATTTGTAATGTCCTCAACATTCGGTTTTTTGGAAGAAAAAAATTCTTTTTGAATTGAATTAAAATGTATTTCTACAAAATAGTATATACATGTATATTTAGAAAACAATAGTGAATTCATGAAATGTTTAAAGAATCAAAGAATGCAAAAATATTTTCAAAACGGAACCGCAGCTTAGCTTGTTTCTTTTGCATTTTTCCTAAATGCACAGGGATTAACGGATTTGAATTGCCTTTACCGATAGCCGTTTGCCCCGGGCTAGCTGCACCATTCCCCTGGGTACAATCAGTTTATACCAATTATGACATTGGATTTTTCCAAAGGATTTATTTCCCTTTGACCATTCATGAAAATGGGTTTTTCGATGGACATTTGAATTATCCATGAATTGAGATTTGCATTTTTCCCAAATGCACAGGGATTAACGGATTTGACTTGCCTTTACCGGTAGCCGTTTGCCCCGGGCTAGCTGTACCATTCCCCTGGGTACAATCAGTTTTCACCAATCTTAAGAATTGGATTTTTGCATGTTGACCCCCTTTGATTCTGAACCGAGTGTCCTTGAAGCTGTTCAAACTAGCCGATCGGTCATTCATTCTCTTTTCACTTAGGCGAGAGTCTCTCCCGATTAGCAATGATGTGATGAATGCATTATGAATTTGAACAAATAGTTTTAGCAAGGAGTATGATGTAATGCATCATGGATTTAAACGAAAACTTTTGATGCCTAATTAGCGATGGATATGATGTAATATATGATTAGAAATTTAATGTTGTGAATGATTATGCTATGAAATGATGTATGAACAGATAATGTAATAAAAAATATGCAAATGTGTATGCGAATAACGATGTTGGTCGTATGTATGGAAGAATAAATGCAAGAAGATCATAAGAAAAATCGTTAGTGTCGGATAAGCACAGTTAACATGATAAGAGAAATAAGGCAAGCATGAAAGCAAGCAACCCTATTTATCCCGTCTAATAAACCTAGACTGTCCGCATGGCTCTAAAAGGGGTGGGCATTCTAAATTCACTACATGCAGTTTTGGTTCTAGGAGATACTCAAATTGTCCTTGTTGTCCCCTACTAAGGGTAGCAAGGCCCCCGATCATCACCCATTATAGGCTCATTTCAACCGAGTTCAATCCGAGGGGACCCTTTAGCTATATCTGCACGGAGAAACGATATTCCCACGAAGATATAGGGTAGTCGAGCCCCGAAGGTACTTACTAGGCTTACACGGAGTAACGATATCCCCACGAAAGCACTAGCGTTATCCCCTCACTTAGACGAAAGGGTATACATGAAAAAAATGAATGCGTCCGAAATAAACTCGCGTTTATAAACAAATATCGGTTAAATTTGTCACTTTAGCTCGCAACCTTTGATATTAATTAAGCGGTAAAGTTTTCTTGGCCTGACTCTCTTTTTTTTGTTTTTGAAAACAAAAATTGGTCCCCAGCGGAGTCGCCATCTGTAGTGACGTCTTTTTTTAAAAATACACTTGTATATGTATATATAGGTATAAGATAGGTGGAAAGGATATTTTAGAAATTAGGGAATAGGGGTTAAAGAGGGAATTTTTGGAAATTGAGGGGTGAAGATGGATTTTAGAAAATAATGGGAAATTGGGGGATTAAAAAAAGGATTTTGAAAAATAGAAGGAGTCGCCACCGGCCACTTTGAAATGGTAGACCAGACACCGAAAATTGAAATCAGAGATTCGAAAAGGGTTCGGGAGTCGGTTACACGCGAGGAAGGGCTAGCACCCTCGACATGCCCAAAAATTGGTACCAAAACTTTACCGCTTAATTAAAACCAAATTTTACGAATTTTAGTGACAATTTTAACCGAGATTTGATTATGTATCGAGTAAATTTTGAAAATCCTAATATTCGGAAACGAACGTCCGAACCACCACTACTACGACTGGTACTGGCCTCGTTCGTCCCCAAATAGAAGGACATCGCACTTTTTAAAACAATTTTAGATTTTTTGAAAAATGAAAAAACAAATGCATGAGTACAAAATTAAATCTAATCTAAAGTCCTACGGCGCCAAAGGAGTCGATATCCGAGCTTTCGGAATATCGTTCCCACGCGGAAACCGGGACCGTGCGTGCTATAATTATAATGACAAGTTAAGAAAATGCATGCTAAAATATGTTCAAACAACATGAAAGAAGCTAAGCTATGTGCACATTTAAACCAGGAACTTACACATAATGAAACCACGCATTAAGAAAAATTAAACAAGATTAATATTAAAAGACATACGAACATATACATATAAAAACATACGCACACCACAAATCATACATTTACATTAAGCAAATGTACACAATATGGCAAAGTCATTAATTCCGTATGAACATATATTAAAAAAAGAAATGCATGAATAACAATATTTAACAAAAATGAAAATGCTAGAAAGGCAACCTGACAGGGACCAAGATTGTAATAAATCCATTTAAAAAATTAATTAAAACACAAAATGGGACCAAATTGAAAGAACGCGGAAAGATCTAAGGACCAAAACGGTGATTTGACCACCCGAAAATCGGTTAGAATGAAAACAGGGATGGAATTGCAAACATTAGAAAAACTGAAGGGACCTGAGATGAGATTTATAAACACGTAATGGCCTGAAATAAATCTTTAAAACGCAGAGGGACCAACATGAGATTAGACCCTTTTGTCGTGACCAAAATGTTATAAAAAGACCCATTTTGCTTCGATTTCACTCTTTTGGCAATTTTCTCCAAACCGAGAACAAAACAAAACCCTCTGATTTTGATGTCTAAAAAAATATAGCCCCTCCTGGTTCAAAACAGAAGAGAATTTTTTTTTGAAACCCTAAACCGTGAATCTGAGGAGGAAACTCCCTTTTTTTATCGGAAAATGCCTCCATCTCGCCGGTGTTCCTTTCGAAACAAAAAAAAACTTTGTTCCCCTCACCGACGTCTCACTGTATGCGACCTAGTCGAGGGTCCGATGGTTCATTGACGACGGGAGAGGAAACGATGCACGACAGAATCGGGATTCGGACGACGGAGCAACGGACGATAAAAAAAACAACTCTCCTCTTTTCTTTTCTTTTTTTTTGATTTTGCATGCAAATAAAAAGGAGAAGATCAGATACCTTCTGGAAAAATTTGGTTTTTGTATTGATTTTTTTGATAACTGCCGGGGGCTTTACAATTTTTCTTCTTCAGTTTTATAACCGGTGTTACAGAAGGGTAAAAAAACAAAAGTGGTTGACTTTGTGTTCTATTGTTGTTGTTCTGGTCTCTGAAATTGTGGCTCTGGAATTTTGTTACGTGTTGGCCTTGAATCATTTACTGCTTTGCTGCATTTTATTTTATTTTCTTTCCCTTTTCGGACCATCTAACCATTGTTTGCTTTCTGGTTCTGGTTGTCGGGATCTCGATCGGGAGGGACACAACGGCATGGAGAACCTGGGCGTACGCTCGACAGAGGTGTACGCGCGCGTGAAGGACCCAAACGGACACGGGTGAGGTACCGAAGAGACGCGCGCGGAGCGTGTTGCATCTCTGGATCCATCCAGATCGTTGATTGCCCTTTCGATCCAATGGCTGAGGCAGTGCGGCGCGAAGGGTTTGAAAGGGTATCTAGGGCTTCACTTGTCGTATAGGATCTGGACCGTCAGATCCATCTCGGATCTAACGGCTGATAATTAGTGGCGGCTGCAGAAAAAACATCAAGCAATTAGGTTTTTTTATTTCGGGCTTTTGGACTTGTATTTGGGCTTAACACTGTAATCTGGACTTTTATTAGTTATATATATGGGCTTTTATTTATATTGATCTGTTAAATTATTTATGTTATAATAATAATAATACTAATATTATTAAATAGTTAAGAATACTACTAATAATGAGAATAATAGTATTAATATTAATAATAATAGTAATAAAAGATAGTAGTAATAGTAAAAACAATAGTAATTATATAAATAGTAATAATAAGTGATTAACAATAATAATAATAGGTGATAATAAATATAATAATAAGTAATAACACCATGATAATGATAACAATAGCAAAGTAATGTAACCAAAGTATAACAAACAAAGCAACGTAATACTTAGTAATATTTAGGTTTTTTTCTTTTTTTTTAACCCCAAAAAGCCCGAGAATCATAAAAGAAATAAAATTAATGACCAGGACAAAATTAGTGATTACAATGGTAATGGGCCTCAGGTTAATTATAATGTGGGAGGTAACGGGGCTCAAGCGAGCCAGGGTCAGGCAGGCCCAGATGTGGCCCATTTGATTCAGACCATAGCCGGAGCTTTTTAGACAGCTTTGGCTGGTATGCAAGCTGCAGCACCACCTCAGGGTGCGGGGACAGGATTACCCCTAGAGAGGCTTCGTAACTTGGGGGCAGTTGAGTTTCGTAGGTTGTCTCCCGAGGGTTCGGAGGGGTGGCTTGAGAGCACTACTCGCATATTGGGTCAGATGGAGTGTTCAGATGCCTGTAAGTTGGGATGCATCGTCTCTTTGCTTCAGGGGGACGCTTATACTTGGTGGACCACTGTTACTTTCGGTATGGACGAGGAAGATATCACATGGGAGTTCTTCAGGAATGCCTTCAAGAGGAAGTACCTTGGAGTCCGGTACTTGGATGAAAAGAAAAGAGAGTTTATGGCTTTAGTTCAAGGTAATAGGATCGTGTCTGAATACGAGGTACAATTTGTGAGGTTGAGCCAGTATGCACCAGAGTTGGTCCCGAATGAGAGGGAGCGGTGTGAGCATTTCAGATATGGGTTGACTACAGATGTGAAGACGTACATGCTTGCCTCCGACTACACTGAGTTCGATGTCTTGGTCTCTAGGGCCAAGGATATAGAGCATAACCTAGGCTCTAGAGCACGTGCTAGTGGGTCCGACTCCGGGAAGAGACATGCGAACTGGGATAGAGATCATGCCAAGAGGCATAGGGATAGGAGGTAACAGCCGGATGCGAGGCATAGGGGTGGTAACTATGGTCATGGCCAAGGTGCTGTTGTTCACATTCCGGAGTGTACCAGGTGTGGGAGACGCCATCCGGGCGAGTGCATGGGTATCTACGGGGCGTGTTGGAACTGTAGCTCCTGAGACCATTTGAGGCGTGACTGTCCACACCCGGCTAGGGGCGGACCGGCTCCATCTAGGGATTTTGAGCATCAGAGAGGTCGTGGGAGCGGTCGCGGGAACTTTCAGCCAAGGAATGAGGGTTAGAGGAACTTGGCTCATGTTGTAGTAGTCCAGCCCGAGGGAGGAGGACCGGCTAGGGTGTATGCTCAGCGAGAGGCTGAGAATGACACTGATGTCATTGCAGGTAATTTCTAATTACAGTCCTTGAGTTAGCTTTCTTTGATAGATTCGGGGTCAACACATTTGTATATATTGGGTGAGCACGCAAGGTCATTAGGGTTACCATGTGATTGGTTAGAGGTAGGTGTAAATGTTACTAGCTCTTTTGGTGATACAGTGGTAGTTAGGAAAGTGTATAGAAGGTGTCCCTTGATGGTTCAGGGACACGTATTTCCGGTCGATATGATGGAGTTACCCTTCTACGGTTTTGATGTGATTTTGGGTATGGATTGGCTTGTAAAGCATAGAGCTAGGGTTGACTTCGATACCAAGAGAGTCTCCTTGAGGCTTACCGATGACTTTGAGGTTGTGGTAGTTGGTGAGAACGTCAGGTTCTTGTCCAATGTGGTTTCGGCTTTGGAAGCTCAGGGGTTGTTAAGTTCGGGGTGTCAGGCTTATTTGGATAATGTAATGAATCCTAATATGAGTTAGGTGAGACCTCAGGACATCAGGACAGTATGTGATTTCCCTAGTGTTTTTCCGGAAGAGTTACCGGGTTTGCCTCCAGACAGAGTAGTTGAGTTCGCTATTGAGACGTATTCTGATTCTGCACCAGTGTCGATTGCTCCGTACAGAATGGCACCGAAAGAGTTGAAGACACAGCTTCAGGAGTTGACTGATAGAGGCTTCATTAGGCCTAGTGTATCTCTGTGGGGTGCTCCGGTCTTGTTTGTGAAAAACAAGGATGATAGCATGAGGATGTGTATAGATTATAGGCAGTTGAATAAGGTAACAGTGAAGAACAAATATCCTTTGCCTAGGATAGATGACTTTCTAGACCAGTTGAGAGGTGCTTCTGTATTTTTGAAGATTGACTTGAGGTCCGGGTACTACCAGTTGAAGGTAAAGGATGTGGACATACCGAAGACGGCCTTTCGTACACGTTATGGGCACTATGAGTTTTTGGTGATGCCTTTTGGGTTGAATAACGCTCCAGCAGCCTTCATGGTTATGATGAACCGTGTGTTTCATGAGTTCTTGGACAGGTTTATGGTAGTGTTCATAGACAACATCCTAGTGTACTCTAGGACCGAAGAGGAACATGATGGGCACTTGCGATTAGTGCTTCAGACCCTACTAGAGAATCAGTTGTATGCCAAGCTAAGCAAATGTGAGTTTTGGATTAAGGAGGTAGTCTTCCTAGGTCACGTGATCTCGGCTAGTGGGATTAGTGTGGATCCCAAGAAGATAGAAGCTATAGTGAATTGGAAACAACCAAAGTCAGTGACAGAAATCCGCAGTTTCCTAGGTTTGGCGGGATACTATAGAAGGTTTGTTGAGGGGTTCTCTAGAATAGCGGCTCCATTGACTAAGATGCTACAGAAAAATGTTCCGTATGAGTGGTCAGATGCAAGACAAGAAGCGTTTGAGAAATTGAAAAAAGCTTTGACCGAAGCTCCTATCTTGATTCAGCCTGAACCGGGGAGAGAGTTTGTGATTTATAGTGATGCATCCTACGTAGGGCTAGGTTGTGTGCTTATGCAAGAAGGTAAGGTGGTGGCATATGCTTCGCGACAGTTGAAAGTACATGAGAAGAATTACCCCACCCATGACATAGAGCTAGCCGCAGTGGTGTTCGCATTGAAGATTTGGAGACACCATCTTTATGGTGAGAAGTGCACCGTGTATACCGACCAAAAGAGTTTGAAATATTTGATGTCTCAGAGGGAGTTGAACCATAGGAAACGTAGGTGGTTAGAGCTCCTTAAGGATTATGACCTCACTATAGAGTACCATCCGGGCAAGGCAAACGTAGTGGCCGATGCCATGAGTAGAAAAGTGGCCATTGAGTTACGAGCAATGTTTGCAAGGTTGAGTGTGTCTAAGGATGGTGGGTTGATAGCCGAGCTTCAGGTTAAGCCTTCATTAGTTCAGTTAATTCGAGAGAAGAAATTGCGAGATGAGTCTCTGGCATCTCACGTGCAAGATATAGCCGAAGATAGGCCTACCGAGTATTGTTTTGGTGAGAATGGGATCTTGTGTTACAAAGATAGGATAGTGGTTCCCAAGGATGCCGAGTTGAGGCGCACGATCTTGAATGAAGTTCATAATAGTCCTTTTGCTATGCATCCGAGTAGCACGAAGATGTATCGAGGGTTAAAAGAAGAGTACTATTGGGTTGGTTTGAAGAAGGATGTGGCCGAGTTTGTCAGTAGGTGTATGGTTTGTCAGAGGGTGAAGGCCGAACACCAGTTTCCCTCATGTTTGTTATAGCCGTTGAAGATTCCGGAATGGAAGTGGGAACGTATCACCATGGACTTTGTGTCAGGGCCACCATTGACTCCTTCGACGAAGAACTCAGTGTGGGTGATAGTGGCTAGATTTACTAAGTGTGCCCACTTCATACCAGTTCATACCACCTATACCCTAGATAAGTTGGTCGATCTGTATATCTGTGAGATAGTGAGACTACATGTGGGTACCGAAGTCGATTGTGTCAGACCGAGATCCAAGATTTATATCTAGATTTTGGGAGTGTTTGCATCGAGCTTTGGGTACTTGGTTGAACTTCAGCACTTCGTACCATCCGCAGTCAAATGGGCAGTCTGAGAGAGTGATTCAGGTATTGGAGGATATGTTGAGATGTTGTATCATTGACTTTCAGGGGTCGTGGGAGAAACACCTACCGTTAGTGGAGTTTGCGTATAACAACTTTCAGTCCAGTATTCAGATGGCTCCTTATGAGGCCTTGTATGGTAGGAAGTGTAGAACCCCGATTTGTTGGGCCGAAGCCTGACAGAAGCTTGTACCGATGCCTGAATTGCTTAAGGGCACCACCGAGAAGGTAAAGTTGATTTGTGATCCCCTTAAAGCAGCTTCAGATCGACAGAAGTCTTATGTCGACTTAAAGAGGAAAGAGGTAGAGTATTCCGTGGGGGATAAAGTGTTTTTGAAAGTCTCACCTTGGAAGAAGGTGATGAGGTTTGGGAGGAAGGGCAAGTTAAGCCCAATATTCATAAGACCTTTTGAGATAGTTGGGAGAATTGGTCCCATTGCGTATAGATTGAGGCTTCCGACTGAACTAGAGAAGATTCATGATGTCTTTCATGTGTCGATGCTTAGGAGGTATAGATCCGACCCGTCCCATGTTATGCCAGTTGAGGAAATAGAGTTGAATCCGGACTTGTCTTACAACGAGGAACCAGTTGAGATACTTGTTTCTGATAGCAAGGTGTTGCGTGGCAAGACCATAGAGTTGGTCAAGGTGTTATGGAGACATAGGGGAGTGGAAGAGGCCACGTGGGAAAGGAAAGCTGATATGCTTGAGCAGTATCCGTACTTGTTCTCGTCAGGTAATTTCGGGGTCGAAATTTCTTAAGTGGGGGAGAGTTGTAACGCCCGGGTTTGGGGGTCGGGTGAAAATAATATTAAAATAATGTTTCGGTTTCCCTTTCTGTCTTTAAAAAAATTAATTTATGTGTTGAATCAATTTTGAAATTAAATTAGAACCCAAATCTCATGGATTTTAGGATTTTTGGTGATAGCGATTCATTAATGGCAAAGTAGTAAATAATTGGAACTTTTAAAATTTAACACCCCATTTTACTAAACTCTCTACTATTCATCTTCTTCTTCTCTCCTTCCATCTTTCCAAAGTCAAAAACCCCTCTCCTTCAAAATTACTATTCCATTTCATAGCTTGCTCATTTTTGAAGATTTTTCAAAGGTAAACTCGTTTTGACTTGTCCTCGTCTTTCTCTTCAAGTTAATACCCTTAGTTTTCATTTTTGTCCATGTTTTTGAAGTTTGGGGTTTTGGGGATTTTTTAGTAAAAATGCTATCTTTATTGTCTTTAACTAAAGATTTTGAATTGTTAATGTTATATTAGTTGTTTACAATCTAAAAGGTCCAATATACTTGATTTTTTCAAGGTTTTGTGGTGATTCCCGAAATTGGGTTTTGGGGAGGTTTTTGGAGGATTTTAAGTTGAGTTTTGGGGGTGTTTTATGTGAAAATGTGATGGCTGATGGTTAGGCTATATGTAAGGGCTGTTTTGAAGGCTTTGGGGAGTAATTTAAGTGTTGGAATCATTGGATTTAGGTGGTGCTTAGGGACTGCTCGGGAATGTGGAATTTGGGTTTTGTTTTTAGTTGAAATCATGTGTGTTGTACTTGGTTTGTGTTCCGGGTTGACTACATTGAATTGTGGACTGATTTGAGGTTGTTTTGATTGTGTTGGGATGATTAGAAGCAAGGGATTCGGTTGGTGAAGCTTCAGAGACGAATCCAGAGGTTTTGGAGTCTTGAGCTTGGTTCCCGGTCTTCTTGTGGGTAGCAACGGTGAGTAGAATTGTTAACCTTTGTTTAGTGATCGAAATGGAACCTTTGGGGGTATGGGTGCGACCTAGATGGTTCACCTAAACCCGAGTGTATGTTACTACTCCTATACTTTGTTATGTGTGGATGAATGACTATGTGTTGTGATTATCATGTGCATTTGAGTTGTTTTACACAGTTGTTATGGTGTAGTCGTGTGAAAGTCGAGCCTCACGTGATGGTTGTCTTAACTACGGTGATGTGTAGTCCCGCCGGTAGTGACTAGTAGGAAAGTACTTTGATGTGTAGTCCCATTGGAAAACTACTAGTCGAAACGGTGATGTGTAGTCCCACCGTGTGTGTATGTTGGTTATGCATATGCAAACCATGTGTATTTGTTGAGATAGTCATTTGTGCATCCATTGATTTATGGCCATTTATGAAAAGTGTTTTGAAAACTGCATGCTTGTTGAATTGTAGAGCTTTTTTCACTAAGCTAGTTAGCTTATGCTCTCCTTTGTTTCCAACATGCAGATCGTTAGTGTTCGGGAGGCAAGCGGGCAAGGAAGGAGCTTTTGGAGTTCTCATTATAGCTCAAGTATGATTTATGTGTTGTAATAATGCCTAGACGATGGGGGTGTAGACTTGTAGGAGTTGGTGTCAAACTCCTTAGTTGATGTTTTGATATGTTGAGCATGTTAAGTTGTTTAACTTGTGTTGGTCTTGTGTATGCCTCTATGTATGGATTGTAAACCATATTTACTTGATGCATGTTTGTCTTGTGGTTGGACTTATATCCCTTTATTGATGTTATATGTGTATTTAACTAAAGCTTGAATCTTGAATGTTATGCATGGATCCTTGTTGTGCTTGTCGATTCTTCTAATGGTTGTCTCTCTTATGGTGTATGGTTGATCCTTTAAATGCATGTCTTTTTCATGTATCTTTGTGTGTTTAGGGTATGTTTGCGATAGGGTGCATGCCTCTAGAGTGTGTTTGTATGTTATGTATGGTTCTTGGGGTCGTTAAGGGCGTTTGGGATCGTTTGGAGATGCTTAAAACTGGTTTTGGGAATTTGCATGTTGCAGGTGTTTCGAAACGGGTTGTGTCGTTTCGGAACGGGTGTGGTTCCAAGGCCCCCCGTATTGGAACCCGTTTCGGTACGGTTTGGCCTCTGTGAGCCCCTGTTTCGAAACAAGTTTCGAAACACTTTGGCCACTGTAAATGCCTGTTTCGAAATGGGTATCGGAACGCCTAGGCAAAATGTGACCTTGTTCCCAAACGGGGTGGAGGCGTTTCGGTACGGGTGTCTGGCTTTTTGAACTGGAGCACGTGTTTCGAAACAGGCTCGTTTCGAAACACAAGCCTAAAAATGGGCTTTTTGACATCTCTAAAGGGTGTCAAGGTGTGGGCTTAGGCTATGTTTGCTGTTAGGCTTCTCGTGAGACTTGTTTCCGTTGTCGCTTCACACATAGGCTAAAATTAACGCATCTAGACAAGATAATAAATGAAAAAAAAATTTCTAGGGTTGCTAACCGAGGTGGGACCTTAACGAGTTTCACATCGGTTTTCCCCGTGTAGCCTACTCGGGCCGGTCAGTCGACCGGACCGAGACGAGGGGGTTACACATACTTTTTTTTTACTATTTTAGTCTATCTTCTCAAAATTTTCATTACAAAATATACTTTAAATCCCTTCAATTTTAAGATTTTTACTAACTATAATAATAATATAATTGTTATCCTTAGTCCCTATATCATTCGACAATATGCCTTTAAAACCCTTCAATTTTATGATTTTTACAAACTAGTCACTAATTTACTAATTTGATCATTCAAGTCCCATTTTCCCTTAACAAAATTCATTCCATTCAATAACTAAAAAATCCAATCACATTCTGCCAATATTCTATAAAATCCTCTAAAAATTAATATTTCACTCATTAACACTCAAATTTCCCAATATACTCATTTTAGTCCTAATATACTCGTTCTTTTCTCTTAAATTATTATAAATAAATCTAATAAACCATAACTTAAACAATAAAATACACATCTAATAATAATTAACTATATTTTCTCCAAATATTCGAACATCAAAAATTCAAACATCAACTTAAAAAAGTAAAAAAAATAAAGAACTTAAATTAAACAATAAAATACACATCTACTTACTATATTTTCTTCAAATATTCCTTTCTTTACTCAATCTCTTCAACCACATATTTAACACAAAAAATTGAAATATCAAAAATTCAAACATCAACTTCAAAATTAAAAAATATAGTGATATAAAATTCAAAAAGTTTAACTTAAAGAAAGAAAAAAATCGCATTAACAACAAAAACATACATTTAAAATAAACTATTGAATTGAAATAGTATTACTAAATTAAAAAAAATAAAATACATATCTTCTATCTACTTACAAAATTTTCTCCAAATCTTCTTCTTATTCTTTCTTCTTTACTCTATCTTCTCAAAACTTTCATTACAAAATATACAATCTTCAATCCCTGTGTAACCCCAACAACTTTAAATCTCAACCACCCGACCCACCTACCTACCCTCCAATCAATCTTACAAAAATATAATTAAAAAACATAAAAAAAAATTAAAAACCATTTCCGAGGCATGCATGCAGTTGCCTCATTTACGAGGCATGCAAATATGCATGCATGCAAAAGCCTGCCACGAACGCAACTGAAGTCAGATGGAGGGCAATCTGTCTTCCAATAGTGGACACAGCTCTGAATGGCTGCCATGTGGACGTGGCTAGAGGATCCGGGCACTGTTTGAAGTTAGAGGGAGAGCAGTCCGAATTCGGTCTGTATTTTTTTAATATTTTCACGAAAACACTGTTCAAAGATGTGTAGAGGTGAATCCGACTTCACTTTTATCGTAGAAACAATAATATTGTTGGAAATAAAGTGGGGGTGTCATATTGTTGGGAAAAAATGGGAGCACAATATTTGTGTCATTTTTCCAAAAAAATATTTATCTCATTTATAATTAGTGAAAGTTTAAAATTTTAGCTCAGTTTTCTATACATATATACACATATAATATTTAAATTTACAATGAATTTTTTATTTTTTAATTGAACGATATTATTTGTTTAAACAATTTCGATTACAATATATTCGAATTTATATGCTTTTAATATATATAATATTTAAATTGTTCATAACATTTTTAAACTTATAATCTAAGAGTATTGCATACTTAAACACATTCGAATTTATATTTTTAAACTATTATGATAACAAGAAAAAATAGGATAAAATTTAATCCAAAACTCTCTAACCTCACATCATCTTAACGGTTTCAATACCATTGAATGCAGTGACACGTCACAAGTTTTCATACATAAGTTGCATATAAATCAATAAAACAATAATGAATGCATATGCAAATATTGAAATAAATATATTAATTTTCATAGTTATTTCTTCTCTTTATTGTCATTTTCCGGTCCGGCAGCAACCGACACGGGCCCATCAATTGCACTAACATCTGTTATTGGTGCAGACGAAGGTTGGCCATCTGACACGGGTCCTGCAACTGCACTAACATCTGCTATTGGTGCAGATGAAGGTTCGTTCTCGCCAACAACGAATTGAACCGAAAGAATCATGATCATTGAGATCAAAACAATGAATAAAGCAATTTTTGCCATTTTTCTGTTTATTTAAAAAAGAAAAAGAGAGAAAGCAATGATATTTTTGGTCGGTGAAATGTGATCGATGATTTAAGGTTAAAACCATATAAATTTATAGCATTTTATAGGAGACATATGCAGCAAGTCGATGGGTAGATGGCTACAAAATTATTTTTTATATGGTTAGAATTTCGACACCTAGCTTTGGTTGTTGTGAACAATTTGACTTGGTTAACTTCTATCGCTTAGAATTTTGATATTTATTTTCTTTACAACTAACTCGAAATATTTTATTTTTCCAATTTTTAAATTTCCAAATATTTAATTTGAAGTTCCTAATAAGTTTGTTTATTTAAAGGGTGAGAAAATAAAATTATTTTATTTTTTTAATTTTTAGATGATTTATCTATTATGAATTTTCAAATCAACTATTAAATTTATTCGTTTGTAAGACAACAGTTACTTTATTGGACCATATTTTTAAGATTACTTTCGAAGGAGTCAAGATGATTCTAATAATTATTATTGTGTTTTCGGGAAATAAAGCTCAATTTAATTCTAATATTTTATCTTTTGTAACAAGGATGTTGTGAGCATCTCGTGTAGTCCTAATACCTTACACAATGTAATGGAGTTATAAGCGAGCCTACAAAGGAAACTAAATTGTTTTCATTTGTTCGGATTCTAGTCCATGTCCATAACATATAGGCCATTTTTTTTTTTGGGAGATGTGGTAAAAGGTAATGTGGTTACCCATTAATGTTTTATATGTACTAACAGGGTTTTTTTTAACGTGGGGCGCCTTAAAATGAGGCTAAAAAGAGGCGCAATTAAAATTCTTACAAAAATTGTAAGAATTTTGGTATCAACTTTTCGGTATATACCGAATTTTTTACAAAAAATGTAAGAATTTCGGTATATACCCAAATTCTTACCCTTTCAAAAAATTTAATCTTTTGTAAGAAATTCGGTATATATCAAAATTCTTACATTTTTTTTAAGAAACTCAGTATATACCGAAAAAATCAATACCGAAATTCTTACAACTTTTGTAAGAATTTTAGTTGCGCCTCATTTTAGTCTCATTTTAAGGCGCCCCACCTAAAACTTCCCTGTACTAACATGGGTTCGAATTTCACCAACAATAAAATAATTACGTTTCTCTTGGTAGACTATCAACCCTAGTAGTGGAGTAAGGGAGAGAAACAACACATTTTTTTATTGATTCCAATAAGAATAATGTTTTATATATCTACACCATCTAACGAAGTGCGGGATACAAACTCTCGAGACTAAAATCAATTTTCAAGTACCTTGAGAATAAATTTTTGATTGATTTTTTTTTGTTCAAATAGTTCTCTGACCATATCTGTTGTCACTAAATTTTCACCCCAGTTTTAAAAAATCCGAAAAAAAATCATTTTTCCCTTAAATAATAAAATGCCTATCTTTTTCTAAGTTAAATAAAAAAAGCAACAAAAATCATCTTTAAAACTCATTCTTGAAGCCCATTTCAAAAGAAAAGAAAAGAAACAAAACCCATTTAAAAAAAGGGAAAAAAAGAGAAAGAAATGTGATAAAATTAAAAAAATAAAATGAATAGTAATGATAGTAATAAATGTAGGAAAAAGGGAAATAAAATGAAGACAAAAAATAATAGATGTGATAAAAACAGCAAAAAAGAGCCAAAAAACAGAAAAAAAGAGGGAAAAAGAAAAGCAAAAAAGAAGAAGAGGGATCATGTAACCCCATCGTCTCGGTCTGGACGACTAACCGGTCCGAGTAGGTTACACGGGGAAAACCGAAGTGAAACCTGTTAAGGCTCCACTTCGATTAGCAACCCTAGAAAATTTTTCTTTAATTATCTTGTCTAAATGTATCGTTTAGTCCTATGTGTGAAGTCGACAACGGAAAACGAGGACAAGACGATACAGACAGAGCGTAAGGTACTTTAAATTGACCAAATGTCAAGTTAATCCGATTTCTTACTTGCGTGACCAAGACATACATAAACGATGCATACAAGATTCATACAGAAGCTTACGACAAACGAGACCAAAGCCCGACATCCGAGAACCCTTAAAGATGCCAAAATTGCAATTTATAGGCCCGTGTTTCGAAACAAGCTTGCCCGTTTCGATACACGGGCCCCAGTCTAAAAGCTAGACCTGACCGTACCGATACAGTCCACTCCGTTCCGGTATGGGGTCTCCATTAACTTAAACATTCCGAAACAGGTTCTAAAACGGGCCTTCACAGTGGCAAACCGTTCCGATACGCGTACCGAAACAGGTGCTCACAGTATCAAACCGTACCGAAATGTGTTCCGATACGGGTATCCTTGGAGCTACACCCGTTTCGAAACCACCTCACGCGTTCTGAAACGCATGCAATCTGTGTGACCCTAAAAAAAGTTTTATGCATCTCCAAGTGTTCCCAAACGTCCCCAAAACCACAAGAAACATGATACAACATACATACATAAACTCTAGAGGCATTTCACCCTACTTCAACCATGATCAAACGCTTAACATACAATCAAGACCATCCACTCAAAAGAACATACATCCAGGGCTAATCATTTAAAGAAACAAGCATCCACATCACGTAGCTTAAAACAAGATTACATGCCTTCACATACCAAACATAAGCATTCATGAAGCAAGGTTCGCAGGCTTTCAAACAACACATAAATATTCATAAACATGGTTTACAAATCCACATCAAGCATTACCATCAAATACCAACACATAGGAGTCTAGATACACGCTCCTAAAACACGTAGCATTTCCCATTGCTAAACTACTACATTATTTACTAAACCATACTTGAGCAACTACCACGCGCTCGGATGCCCTTTCCTTGCTCCTTGCTAACTCCACGCT
Source organism: Hibiscus trionum (assembly GCA_030270665.1). Taxonomy (NCBI): domain Eukaryota; kingdom Viridiplantae; phylum Streptophyta; class Magnoliopsida; order Malvales; family Malvaceae; genus Hibiscus; species Hibiscus trionum. Next base: position 76,273,709 of record BSYR01000010.1, on the reverse strand, counting down.
AAAGATCTCCATTGTCGAAAAAAGGAGAGCGTAAGCATAAAGCTTAGTGAGCGGAGCTCGAAAACATAACAACGACAATGCAGGGTTCAAAACTTTCTTTAAAACAAAAACCCAACACTTACAATTCATCCAACGACATAATCCTCTTACTAACTCACAAGATCAACCATAAGTCAACAACATAGACATTTAACATGACATCACACTTCATGGTATGCATAAAGGCATAATCAATCATAATATATCATGTCCCTCCAATAACATCATAGCAACTTACGATAACTCAAACATAACAACATATGGCATGGCATCATACTTCATGTTATGCTCAACAAAAATATGTTAACATTCATCTCACAACATCAACCACATAACATGAATCATATTGGCAACTAGTAAGTGTACTCGGATACGCGGATAACTTCCGTTGGAACTTTCATCCAACGTACTCAACAACAACATTACCTTCGGTGGGATTACACTCATCACCGGTCCTTGCGGATGGGATTCCACTCATCATCACGCATCGTCGATGGGATTCCACTCATCACCGACTAATATAAAGAAAATTTTCGGTGCGTACACCGTACTCCTCCTTGATGACTATACGTCACCAAGGCCATGCGCGAATTTGACTCAACCGTGTGCACACTCTCATCCTAATGATCGATCATTTGTACCCCAAGACATACTAGTGCCAATAGTTAACCAAAACATCAATATCAAAAGCTCAAAATTTACCTCTTACCGCATCTGTGCCTAGCACGTACTCACCACAACATTTCATGCGTTCCATATACTCACCATGATTCCACCAATCATGCAATACGATATACAAATCACCATCATAAAACATGGATACACTATATCATGCATGACCAAAAACACCTTGCAACAAAATCCATAATTATGCACAAACTTACTACTTACAATCTTACCAACCGCAAATGGTCTTACTTACCATTTCCGTGCACAACCTACACCGACTTACATATACTTTACAAGGCATATCAACAAAAATATTGAGTTCATCATGCATGATCAACAACATAATAACAAACAACATGCTTCCTTCCAAAGTATTGAAGTTTCATGCATAACAAGCTATCACCTCATGTAATGAAAAACAAACAGTAAAAGGTGAGTTTAAAGAGGCAATACACATCAACTTACTCTTGAGTTTAGATTGGCCTTTCAAGCTCAATCTAAACTCTTTTAAAACCATCTTTGAACCAAAACGTTGCTTAAAAACATTTCCACTCACCATTCGCACACCAATACAAACCACAAAGTCATTTCAAGTTTCCGAACTTCCCGGGACCGCGTCCGAACCACCCAAGGCCAAATCCGTTGTTTCTAACCAATCAAAAACAATGTATTAACCTCTTAATCAACCACAAATTTGCTGTTATACATCAGCTCACAATTCCACAATATTTTCTCAACAATTCAAAGTCGAATTCCTCCCAAATATTCTCATTTTCGTACTCCAGCAAAACCCAGTCATTACCCCTCAATTTAAACACTTAAAACACTCCAAAACATGTCCAAAACATCACCTAAAGGCTGTACAACCATCAGCCCTTCATTTCCCCACATAAACACCTTAAAAACTCTTATTTTCCACTTCTAAAAATCACCTACAGCAGTGGTTTCGGGAATCCAATCAAACCAACACTATCACCCCTCAAAAATCATCAAATAACATCTAAAAACACATATCCAAGGTCCACATACCTCCAGCCCTCTTTTTACCACAAAATCAAGCCAAAAACTTACTTATTTCACTTCTAAAATCCACCCCTAAGACTAATTTCGGGTATAATATAATTAAGCAACCTTTTTAACATGTTATGACTTCAAAATAAACTTTAAAAACACCCCAAAACACTGCCCTAACAGACCCATACGGGATTTCACCCAAAATCATCACTTTTCATAAATCTTGAAATTTCAAGTGTTAGAATTGATGGGCTTTGCAAATCCAACTTTAATTTAAGTTAAATTTAAGTAAAACAAGGAAAAGAAAAAGAGGATTTACCTTCAAAGGTCTTCAATGGAGGAAAGGAGATGAAAATGAGAGAATAGAGTTTTTGGTAGAAGATGAGTGGTTTTGATTTTCAAAACCCTCTTAAAATTTCATTAATGGCATTATCATAAATAATGAGAACTTTTATAAAAATCAGCTCTTTAATTTAAATTTAACCTGAAACTAATCCTAGATCAAAACCGATAACTCTCGGGCCTAAAACCAGGGTGTTACAACTCACCCCCACTTAAGGAAATTTCTTCATCGAAATTACCTGACGAAAAGTGATATGGAAACCGTTTCTTCATATCTTCCCTTCTCTACCCCAAGCGGCTTCTTCCACACCTCTGTGTCGCTACTTAACCCTAACAAGCTCTATAAATCTCTCACGCAACACTGAAGGTCAATAATGTGCATCTCAACACGTCCTCTAATATTTGAATATCTCTCTCTGACTGATCATCGGACTGAGGGCGATATGATGTACTGAAATTCAGACGGGTACCCAAAGCACTATGCAGACATTCCCAAAATCTAGCTGTAAACCTCGAATTTCTACCTGACACAATCGACTTCGACACACCACGCAATCTCACAATCTCACTTATGTATAAATCGACCAACTTATCTAGAGAGTATGTCGTATGAACAGCTAAGAAATGAGCACACTTTGTGAAACGGTCAACAATCAACCAAACTGAATTCTTCTTAGAAGAAGTCAAAGGCAAACCTGATACGAAGTCTATAGTAATATTTTCTCACTTCCATTCTGAAATTCTCAACGGCTGTAACAAACCAGACGAAAATTGATGTTCTACATTAACACTCTGACAATCCATGCACTTGCTCACAAAATCGGCAACATCTCTTTTCAGACCAACCCAAAAGTGCTCATCTTTCAACCCTCGATACGTCTTTGTACTACCGGGATGCATAGCAAACGGGCTACTGTGTGCTTCGGTCAAGATCGTACGTCTCAAATCACTGTCATTCGCCACAACTATTCTATCTCTGAAACACAAGACCCCATCGACACTGAAACTGTAGTTTGTATGTCTTCCTTCCGCTATATTTTGCACGTGAGGTGCCAAAGATCTGTCTTGCAACTGTTTCTCTCTAATCATCTGGCTCAACGTAGGTCTAACACGAAATTCAGCCACTAAACCACCATCACTCGACAAGCTCAATCTAGCGAACATAGCTCGCAATTCAACTGCCACTTTTCTATATAAAGCATCGGCTACTACGTTAGCTCTCTCAGATTATACTCAATCTTGAGGTCATAGTCCTTAAGCAATTTTTAACCACCTACATTGTCTAAGATTCAACTCTTTCCGTGTCATCAAACATTTCAAGCTCTGGTGATCTGTATACACTGTGCATTTCTCACCATACAGGTAATGCCTCTGAATCTTTTTTCAAAGCAAACACAATTGTAGCTAACTTTATGTCATGTGTCGGATAGTTACGCTCATGAGTCTTCAACTGTCTCGAGGCATAAGCCACAACTCTTCTGTCTTGCATGATTACACAACCTAATCCTACATATGAAGCATCGCTGTAGATCACATAGGCCTTCCCCGACTCTGGCTGAATCAAGATCGGTGCATGGGTCAAAGCTTCTTTCAATTTCTCGAAGGCTTGCTGTCTTGCATCTGACCACTCAAACCGAACATTCTCCTGAAGTAACTTTGTCAAAGGAGCGGCTATCATCGAAAATCCTTCCACAAACCTCCTATAGTATCCGGGTAAGCCTAGAAAACTACGAATCTCTGTCACAGACTTCAGTTGCTTCCACTCAACAATAGCTTCTATCTTCTTCAGATCAACTCTAATCCCACTGGCTAACACTACATGTCCTAGGAAGACTACTTCTCGGATCTAGAACTCGCACTTACTCAACTTTGCATACAACTGGTTGTCTAACAAGGTCTGCAAAACTATCCTTAAATGTCGTTCATGGTCTTACTCGGCACGCGAATACACCAAAATATCATCTATGAAAATAACTACAAATTGATCTAAGCACTGATGGAAAATCCTATTCATCATGTCCATGAAAGCAGTCGGCACGTTCGTCAACCCAAACGACATAACTAAGAACTCATAGTGACCATATCTAGTCCTAAAAGCTGTCTTCGGTGCATCAACCTCTTTTTACCTTCAACTAGTAATAACCGGATCTCAAGTCAATCTTCGAAAAGACTGATGGCCCTCTCAACTGATCAAACAAATCATTGATACGCGGCAAGGGATACTTGTTCTTCACTGTCAACTGATTCAACTGTCTATAATCTATGCACATTCTCATACTACCGTCTTTCTTCTTCACAAACAATACCTGTGCGCTCCAAGGCGAAGAACTCAGACGGATAAAACCTCTATCTGACAACTCTTGCAACTGTGTCTTCAAATCTTTCAATTCTTTCGGTGCCATACGGTACAGAGCAACCGAAACAGGAGCAAAATCTGTACCATCTCTATAGCAAACTCTACTTCTCTATCAGGCGGTAAACCATGCAATTCTTCCGAAAACACCTTCGGGAGATCACAGACTGTCCTGGTATCTTGTGGTCTGACCTCATTCATATTCGGATTCATCCCTAAGCTAGGTAGGCCTGACAACCAAACTCAAACAACCTCTGAGCCTCTAAAGCTAAAACAACATTCGATAAGAATTTCACATTCCCACCTACCATTAAATCTCATAGTCATCTGCAAGCTTTAAGAAAACTCTCTTTGTGTCAAAGTCTACCCTAACTCTATGTTCTACAAGCCAATACATGCCCAGTATCACATCAAACCGTAAAAAGGCAATTCCATCACATCTACTGGAAACATGTGACCCTGAACCATCAACAGACACCTTTCATACATCTTCCTAACAACTTATGTATCACTGAAAGAGCTAGTAACACCAACACCTACCTCTAGTAGCTCACAAGGTAAATTCAACAACTTTGCATGCTCACTCAAAATATACAAATGTGTAGATCCAGAATTAATCAGAGAAAACAAACTCAATGACTGTATCGAGAAATTACCTGTTATAACATCGATATCATTCTGAAGCCAACTCATAGGTCTTCACTTCTTTTACCAACTCATATCAGGATCGGTCACATTGTTCTTTCTCAACAGGAACCAACTCATATGCACGATGACCCAAACAGACAAACTGTACCTCAAACTTTGGTACGGCCATACTACCCTGAACTAGAGCGATGAACTCTCTCATCAATCACATCCTTTGAAACCTCAGATCCATGATTACCAGCTCCAGGCCCACGCCTTGGTCTCATACTTGCCAAAATCAATAATACAACAACAAACAAAACACGCAAACAAAAATATATGGGGTTAGCAAGAGCAAGGGTCCAAGGGGCTCAAGTACTCCTTTACTCAATTTTTTTTAAATAAGTAATAGTAGCAATGGGAACTCAACACTACACCTCAAACAACCATCATGCTAACACATGCTTTCAAACACCGTACTAGTAAGCAACATCAAGCATACATGGAAAAACATTCACCGAGACATAGAAACAACATAACACTTCAAACTTACCTTACTTACCTTCCCGAGGTCGCGGAAACCTCAGGCTCTGATACCAACAAATGTAACCCCCTCGTCTCGGTCTAGACGACTGACCAGTCCGAGTAGGTTACACGGGGAAAACTGAAGTGAAACCCGTTAAGGCTCCACTTCGATTAGCAACCCTAGAAAATTTTTCTTTAATTATCTTGTCTAAATGTATCGTTTAGTCCTATGTGTGAAGATGACAACGGAAAACGAGGACAAGACAATACAGACAGAGCGTAAGGTACTTTAAATTTACCAAATGTTAAATTAGTCTGATTTCTTACATGCGTGACCAAGACATACATAAACGATGCATACAAGATTTAGAAATTTGGTAAATTTAAAGCCCAACACAAAGGAGTCTAGATACACGCTCCTAAAACACGTAGCATTTCCCATTGCTAAACTACTACATTATTTACTAAACAATACTTGAGCAACTACCACGCGCTTGGACGCCTTTTCCTTGCTCCTTGCTAACTCCACGCTAAAGATCTGCATTGTCGGAAAAAAAAGAGCGTAAGCATAAAGCTTAGTGAGCGGAGCTCGAAAATATAACAACGACAATGCAGGGTTCAAAGCTTTCTTTAAAACAAAAACCCAACACTTACAATTCATCCAACGACATAATCCTCTTACTAACTCACAAGATCAACCATAAGTCAACAACATAGATATTTAACATGACATCACACTTCATGGTATGCATAAAGGCATAATCAATCATAATATATCATGTCCCTCCAATAACATCATAGCAACTTACGATAACTCAAACACAACAACATATGGCATGGCATCATACTTCATGTTATGCTCAACATAAATATGTTAACATTCATCTCACAACATCAACCGCATAACGTGAATCATATTGGCAACTACTAAGTGTACTCGGATACGCGAATAACTTCCGTTGGAACTTTCATCCAACGTACTCAACAACAACATTACCTTTTGTGGGATTACACGCATCACCGATCCTTGCGGATGGGTTTCCACTCATCATCACGCACCGTCGATGGGATTCCACTCATCACCGACTAATATAAAGAAAATTTCCGGTGCGTACACCGTACCTCCTTGATGACTATTCGTCACCAAGGCCACGCGCGAATTTGACTGAACCGTGTGCACACTCTCATCCTAATGATCGATCATTTGTACCCCAAGACATACTAGTGCCAATAGTTAACCAAAACATCAATATCAATAGCTCAAAATTTACATCTTACCGTATCCGTGCCTAGCACGTACTCACCACAACATTTCATGCATTGCATGTACTCACCATGATTCCATCAATCATGCAATACGATATACAAATCACCATCATGCAACATGGAGACACTATATCATGCATGACCAAAAACACGTTGCAACAAAATCCACAATTATGCACAAACTTACTACTTACAATCTTACCAACCGCAAATGGTCTTACTAACCATTTCCTTGCATAACCTACACCAACTTACATATACTTTACAAGGCATATCGACAACAATATTGATTTCATCATGCATGATCAACAACATAATAACAAACAACATGCTTCCTTCCAAAGTATTGAAATTTCATGCATAACAAGCTATCACCTCATGTAATGAAAAACAAACGGTAAAAGGGGAGTTTAAAGAGGCAATACACATCAACTTACTCTTGAGTTTAGATTGGCCTTTCAAGCTCAATCTAAACTCTTTTAAAACCATCTTTGAACCAAAACGTTACTTAAAAACATTTTCACTCACCATTCGCACACCAATGCAAACCACAAAGTTGTTTCAAGCTTCCAAACTTCCCGGGACCGCGTCCGAACCACCCAAGGCCAAACCTGTTGTTTCTAACCTATCAAAAACAATGTATTAACCTCTTAATCAACCATAAATTTGCTATTATACATCAGCTCACAATTCCACAATATTTTCTCAACAATTCAAAGCCGAATTCCTCCCAAATATTCTCATTTTCGTACTCCAGCAAAACCCAGCCATTACCCCTCAATTTAAACACTTAAAACACTCCAAAACATGTCCAAAACATCACCCAAAGGCTGTACAACCATCAGCCCTTCATTTCCCCACATAAACACCTTAAAAACTCTTATTTTCCACTTCTAAAAATCACCTACAGCAGTGATTTCGGGAATCCAATCAAACCAACACTATCACCACTCAAAAATCATCAAATAAAATCTAAAAACACCTATCCAAGGTCTACATACCTCCAGCCCTTTTTTTACCACAAAATCAAGCCAAAAACTCACTTGTTTCACTTCTAAAATCCACCCCTATGACTAGTTTCGGGTATACTATAATTAAGCAACCTTTTTAACATGTTTTGACTTCAAAATAAACTTTAAAAACACCCCAAAACACTGCCCTAAGAGACTTATACGGGATTTCACCCAAAATCCCCACTTTTCATAAATCTTGAAATTTCAAGGTTGAGAATTAATGGGCTTTGCAAATCCAACTTTAATTTAAGTTAAATTTAAGTAAAACAAGGAAAAGAAAAAGAGGATTAACCTTCAAAGGTCTTCAATGGAGGAAAGGAAATGAAAATGAGAGAATATGGTTTTTGGAAGAAGATGAGTGGTTTTGATTTTCAAAACCCTCTTAACATTTCATTAATGGCATTATCGTAAATAATGAGAACTTTTATAAAAATCAGCTCTTTAATTTAAATTTAACTCGAAACTAATCCTAGATCAAAACCGATAACTTCCGGGTCTAAAATTGGGGTGTTACAAATCACGCGCGCGGCCACGCGCCTGGCGTGTGCGCCGCATGCACTTGATCTAGCCCCGATAACCCTTCGAGCCACTGTCGACTTCCGTCTGCCGTCTACCGGTGACGTTGCCGATACCGACCGTTCCGCCTTGCCGCCGCCGGCCCAATGCCACCAACCCCGATCGCCGCCACCGCCTGTGCTCATCGGAATCTGCAAAAAATAGTGTGAAAGGAGTCAAACCCTAGGCTCAAATCAAGGGGAAATTCGATCCCGATTTTGAACCAAATCGGGATATTTTTTAGGGATTTTTCTGAGGATCAAGTCATTGGTCGGATTTAGGCTCCAATTTGGGGATTAAATCCCGATTTGGCTTGAATTTGAAGCTCAAATTCAAGTATAAATACCCCTCTTTTCACTTGTTCATCACACAATTGGAGGAGAAAACACACTTGAAAAAAAGAGAAAAAAGGCTTAGAAAAAATCCGAAAAAATTCTTTGAATTTTTCAAGAGTTTACTGGAAATTTTGGAGTTGAGATTCGAGTTCTTCGTTCGTCGTTTCCGTAAAATTTTAAATTTTTCTTTTATTTTTATTTCTATTTTTATGCTTGTTCTTGGATGAATTTTTTGTGTTTGTGTTTGTGTTGTTTGTGAATTTTAGGTTACTTTCTCGAAGTCGGAAAATCGTTCAAGATTCCGGTAACATTTCCGTTTTAAATTTCCGTTTTGATTTTAGTTTGATCTTTAAAAATTTTGCATACTTTAAAAAATGTTGTTACGATTATTTTGATCATTAGGAATGTAGAAATAAATTTTAAAGTTGTTTAGATTAAAAATGCAAGAATAAAATGAATAAATGTGGTTTAATTAAAAAACTTAAAGTTGAGGATTTAATTAGGAAAATAATAATGTGCGGGTTGAAATAATAAAGGGGCTTGATTTTAAAAAATATAATTTTTTTTTATGAAATTTAGTTTTTAATAATAAATGGGCTAGGTGGTTTTGAAAGATAAAGAGAATATTAAAGATGTTTTTTTAAAGAACTAATAAAAAGGCCATAAAGTTTTATAAAAAAGAAAATGAAAAGGGTTTACAAATAAAGCTTTAAGGTTTTTAGGAATAAAATAATTCTTTTGAAAAAAAAACTAAAAAGGAAGCTCTATAGGAAAAAATAAAGTTTATTAAGGGGGTCGTTTTAAAAGAAAAACTTAAAAAATTGAAAAGTGAAAATGAGTTTATTTTTTAAAAGAGAGAAATTCTTTTTTTAAAGAAAAATAAAAAGGTAAAAAAACATAAAAAAAAAATGGTAAAAATGTAAAAAGAGTCTTGACTTTTAAAAGGTAAAATAATAATGTTTTTTTAAAGGAATAATAGAGGAAAAGAAACGTAAAAAGAGTTTGCTTGCTTGATTTTAGAAATAATTTTAAAACTTAGGATTAGGGACTAAAGCTTAGATAGAGACATGTTTTGTTGAAAAATATTCTTCACAAAAAATAAAATAAACTTAAGCATACTTAAATTCTAATTTAGGAATAAAAGACTTAGACGTTTTTAGGGCTTTTAAATAATCGAACTTGGAAATGAATAAAATGCTCAACACACTAAATCTCTTTGTTGTTTGCAAAAGTGAAATCAATTTAATGCGGTGTCTTATCAAACGGGAATGACGGGTTAGCGCCAGAAGTGTTGGCGGTGATTAAAGTTCATCTCCTGGGCGATAAGGCCGTTAAAATAGACTAATATTCATTAAACGGACAAGTAAAGTCGAACCTTTTTAACTTGTAAATTCCAGTTTTGAAAACGATTTTAAAACCAATTAGGTACCAATTTTGGGCGTGCTGGGGGTGCTAACCCTTCTCCACGCGTAACCGACCCCCGAACCTGTTTTTGTTTTTCGCAGACCAAAACCGTTGTTTTACTAATACAAAATGTTTTATTAAAATAACGCTATTTTTAAAAGTGATCCAATCACACTTTTTTTCAAAAAAAAATTGATGGCGACTCCGTTGATTTTGTAAAAGTTGTTTTCCAAAAAGTCGAAGCCTTCTAAAAAGGGTTGCGACAGCTTGGCGACTCCGCTGGGGACTTGTTTTTGTTTTTAAATAAAAACAAAAGAGGGTCAGGTCACAAATTGGTTTTAATGGTTTTCAAAAAAAATGGAATTTGCAAGTTCATGATAGGTTCTATTTATTTGTCCGTTTAAATGAATATAATTCTATTTTACGCATTTAAGACTTAATTCCAAGCTCTATTCCCGAGCTTTGTCTCGTTCGTTTAAGTGGAGGGAAATACAATTTGCTCATGTAAGAATATTGATTATTCGTATGAGCCTAGCAAGTTCCTTCGGGACTCATTCCCTTGTCTTCGTAAGGATATTGATTCTTCAAGAAGGCATCGGTGGTGAGTCCTTCTAAGTTGAACTCGATTCGTTAGAAGTCTATAATGGGTGAGAATCGAGGACCTTGCTACCCTTAGTAGGGGACAACAACAAGGACAGCTCGGGTACCCTTTTAGAACCAAGCCAAGTTTGAGAATCTAGAGCCTACCCCTAATATAGCCATGCAGAAAGCCTAGGGTGTTGAGTAGCATGAATAATTCATGGAGACATGTCCTGAAATGTTGGAATGTTGGCCCAGAATTATTATGTAATTGAATTATTTTGGATCATTTAGGTTTTGTACCTATTTTTTATTTATTTAAAAGATTACCAACCTTTGTGTGTGTGTGATTTGTTTTTGTAGCATATTTATTTGTTACTAACCTTTTTGTGTTGTTTTTGTAGCATGTTTATTACTAATCTTTTGTGTGTGAATAGTATATTTATTTATTGCATGCATCCCATATTTAGAAGGGGTTGATTCTGGAAAATTGTTCTTAATTATGAATGGAAAGCTCTTTAAAAAGGGAGGAGAACCAAGCACGTGACAATATTGGTGACTGAAGCTGCAACTCTTTGTCGGTACATCAAGCCCGTTGGAGAAGTTGGACCAAGGCCCATATGGCTAGTTGAAGAAATCAGGGTGTTAGGCGTTCAAGCAGAAAATATTTGTAATTAAAAAAAAGATGTAATAAAAGCTTTAATAAAGAGTTTCCTTTCGTGAGCAGATTTTCAATGGAATTGATGGCCCTTCGACTGCATTCATGCATTTGCACTGTTTTGCTTGCTTCGTTGTTTACTTTTGTGAATTCGTTTGTGCACACATATATTTGCTTCCATGCATTTGTTTTTTGTTTGCATTAAATAATGTTTTGATCATTGCATTCATACATGTAAAATGAAAAAAGATTAATTTTGGAACATTCCATTTAAATAGTAAAGATCTCGCACAAACACTACTCGAGCCATGAGCACTGAGGAAAGATTGACAACTCTAGAAGCAAATCAGAAGAGCATTTGTGACAAGCTTGAGAAGATGGTAAATAATCTGAAGAAAGAGATTGAGATATCACACCAGAAAAAACAGTCAGCCAAATCGCAGCCATGTTTGGGTTCAAAAACCCAGAAATGAGAGAAGACACCAACACTTTCTCGGGGATGGCTTTCGTACAAAAGGAAGTGGCTTCACCTAAAGTCAGGGTCTCACCCCACTTTGTGGAAACTTCTGCCCATACTGAAGACAACACCGACGAGGTTCGCAACCCCGAGATGCCTGACCTCAAAGAAGAAACTGACATGGCAAAGGTCGAGAAGAAATGAGAAGACTGCTACAAGAAGCTGTTGGAAATGATTAAATCTTATCAGGAAGGAAGCATCTATGATGGCAGGGATGCTAGAGATTTGAGTCTAGTTTCCGATTTGGTGGCTCCTGCAAAGTTCAAGGCCCTTGACTTCGAGAAGTATAATGGAACTACATGCCCGTTAGCACACTTGACCATGTACTGTCGAAAAATGTCTCCACATTTAGAAAATGAGAAGTTTTTGATCCATTGTTTCCAAGATAGTTTATCTGGGTTTGTTATCCGATGGTATGCTCAACTAATTCGGGTCAACATACGCACTTGGAAAGATCTGTCGAAAGCTTTCCTCAAACAATACGAGTACGTGAGGATATTGCCCCAAGCAGGATCATACTGCAGAATATGGAACAAAAGCCCAACGGGAGCTTCCGCCAATATGCCCAGAGGTGGCGAGATGTGGCAGCCCAAGTTCAACCCCCACTGTTGGAAGATGAGTTTACTCCAATGTTTGTGGAGACTCTAAATGGCTCCTTCTATGACTACATGTTAAATCATGCCACCGAAGGTTTTGCAGAATTGATCATGAATGGAGAGTTGATATTGGCGGCCATTAGAAGTGGAAGACTTGAGAGAGAAGAAGATGACGAGGACGAGCGCGTTTAGAGTTTTGTCACGAAGTTGTTGGAGGCAAGATTAGCTGAGATTCGTGCTTTCATGGAGTAATACTTAATTTCCTCTAGACAATTGGGATCATACTTAGAACCAACCGTCTTGGTTTTGCCCGCGAGCATTATGGATCTTTTGTAAGGGTTTCTATGTCAGTTTACTTGTTTAAAGATGCATTTTTTTAAAGTGGAAAACGTTTCTCATTTTTGGTTTCATCATCTTCCTTTCTTTTCATTCAACATCCATTTATTTTCAAGCATACATCTTCTTTGCAGAGTCCCTATTATTGATTGTATGAATGATTCTTGAATCTAATCTCGAGATAGAGGGGCAAAATGTGTGTTCAGGATTAATGGGGAAATCCCATATAGAGATTATGAGTGTATTTTCCGCTTAGACATTGCTGTTAGGGACCTTGAATGAAGTGATAACTCTAAAACATCTACCAATTGAAGGCTGCTTTTCTTCGACGGTATTTGTGTGTGAAATGACATTTGGCATTCCCTCATTTCCTTTCACGAATAAGAAAGATCCATTTGTTGTCCCCCTTTGAGCCTGATATTATTTTTCTTATGATTTAACCCTAACCAAGGATCACTCCCCACACCGAGGGCATAGAAAACGAAAAGTTGTTTGAAAGAAATATGTAGGATTAAGTTGAATGTCCTAAACTGTAAATGAAAAGGACACAAAAAGGAAAAACAAGAAAAAGAAAAAAGAAAAGATGAGAAAAAGAAAGAAGAAAAAAAAGAAAGAAAAGAGAAGAGAAAAAAAGAAAAGAATGAAGAAAAGGAAAAGTTGAAGACTGAAGGAAAATTTGAAACAAATCCTTCAAATGAGACATGTAAAGGAAATGAGCTCTAGGGTGAAAACCCAAAATGGTCAGTCTAGAGTGATCTAAAGAATAAAAGAAGAAAAACAGAGATTTCATCAGGAAAGTTGATCCTTGGTCCAATCACCCTTAAATATGAATTTGAGCATTTATATCCTTTCTTTGGCAACTCGAGCCTAGCCTACATTACAAGCCTTAAAAGACCATTTGGATCACACATGAATATTTGAGAAAAGGAGTTCGTTTTCAGAACACATTCCGCCTAATTGAGTTAACCTTTCTTCAGGGACTTCGAGCTTCTAATGTCTGATTGAGATTAGAAAAGTGGGAAATTTTAAATTTGGGGTGTGTGTGATTAAAAGAGAGCCACCAAAAAGTGATGCACTATCCGGTTAATGGACTCTTGAATCATTCATGCTTTGAAATTTGGGGCATCTGACTTAGCCCTATTCTTGTGTTTTCCATGACTATTTTCTTAAGATCATTTTTTAGCCTTTTCTTGCGTTTGCTATGACTTTTTCCTTTGATTTATCACTTCTAGCGTTTTCTTGCATCTTACAAGTATGCTGACATAGATTCATGAAAAGAAAAAGATTTCTTGGTATTGATCTCGACTGTAGGAGACCATGAACGAATATTTTTATCACTTCAGAAAACAATTGAACCTCAATTTAAATAGGGACATCACCTTGCATGAAAAGGTAAAAAGAAAAAGAAGAAGCACATGCGTTGAAGAGTTTGAAGTGGGCTGTGTCGTCAATAAAGGTCCACATATAAGATGCAGAAGCTCAAAAGCATGAAAAGGGAAAAAATGCACTTGATAAGCAAACGATGCCATCAGATTGGGGCAGTCTACATTGGCTAATGATTTCAGACCCTTAGTATTAATAGGCGTGAGAGATTAAAGCGCCAATATCATTAGAAGGTATTCAAGGTGGAAATAAGCTTTCACATACAAGCAATTTAAGGTATCCTGCAAGGGCAAGAATTTGAGAATTCACAAGAAGAATTGAAGATGCTAGATAAGGGGCATATGAAGACTTGAAGCATTCAAAACTACAGAAGGAAGCCTTTCACTCAACCTTGATGTATCAACTACAATGATAGTAGATCTTGAGATGTTCGCCTACGAAGGTCGAATGTTCTCGATGAAGCAAAGAGATACGAAGAATGAGAATGGCGAAGCAATGACAATTGAAGGAGTCTGTCCTTCCAACTAGGAGTACAAGATCACTGGGTTAAGTGAGCAAGCTTGCAAAGATTGAATGTTTTCATAAGTCAGAAAACCAATGAAAACGTATAGCTGCTTATCTGGAGTAAGCGAGTAAACGTGTGGAAAAATTAATTTTGAGAAAAAAATTCAAAAAGAAAAAGAAATGAGACATGCATCCATGTTTTAGGCATCCCTATGGGCATGCACATCATAATTGCATTGAATATTGCAATTTACAGGTACATGAAGGACCTTTCAGCAAAAGAACCCGCCTATCCTTTCGGGCATTTGGAGAATGGAACCCGCTTATTCATCCAAGCGTAAGGTGGATGAAACACTTTTTTGGAACCTGCTTATTCCTCCGAGCACGAGGAGGATGGAACCCTTTTTTAGAACCTGCTTGCTTATCCAAGCATAAGGAGGATGAAGTTTTTTCCAGAAGATTCCCCTAGCCAGGCGTAAGGAAAATGGAGGTTGCTTATTCATCCAAGCATATGGAGGATGAAGTTTTTTTAGAAGATTCACCTATTCATTTGGGAGCAAGGAAAATAGAGTTCGCTTATTCATCCAAGCATAAGGAGGATGAAGTTTTCCAGAAGATTTGCTTATCTATTTGAGCACAAGAAGAATAGAACTCGATTATTCATCCAAGCATAAGGAGGATGAAATTTTTCAGAGGTTTGCTTATTCATCCAAGCATAAGAAGGATGAAAATTCTTTAGAAGATTCGCTTATCCGTTCAGGCGTAAGGAGAATGGAGTTCGCTTATTCATCAAAGCATAAGGAGGATGAAATTTTTCGAAAGATTCGTTTATCCATTCGGGGGGAAAGAGAATGTTTGCTTATTCATCCAAGCATGAGGAGGATGGAATCTTTTAAGGTTTTGCTTATTCATCCAAGCATAGGGAAGATGAAAGCTTTTGAAGTTTGTTTGCTTATTTATCCAAGCATAAGAAGGATGAAATTTTCAGAAGATTCACCTATCCGTCCGGGAGGAAAGAGAATGTTTGCTTATTCATCCAAGCATAAGGAGGATGAAAATTTTTTAAGTCCGTTTGCTTATTCATCTAAGCATAAGGAGGACGAAATTTTTAATAAGAATTTACCTGTTTGAGTATCTGGGAGAATAGAACCCAACTCAACAATTCGGGCACTTGGGATAATAGAACCCATCTCAGCTATTCGACTGTAAGGAGAATAGAATCAGCCTATCTGTTTGAGCGTGAAACCCAGCTCAGCTATTCAGGCATTTGGGAGAATAGAACCCAGCTCAGCTATTCGAGCATAAGAAGAATAGAACAAGCCTATCCGTTCGGGCATTTGGAGAATGAAGCCAATTTGGAAAGTCGGTGAAAATTAGTGCCTTTTGGTCTTTGCTTTATCTCTGTTGCATAGAGATAAGCAAAGAGGGGCAGCTGTTGTCACTAAATTTTCACCTCAGTTTTAAAAAATCTGGAAAAAAATAAAAAAAAATCCTTTTTCCCTTAAAATAATAAAAGGCCCACCCTTTTCTAAGTTAAATAAAAAAAGAAATAAAAACTCATCTTTAAAACCCATTCTTTAAGCCCATTACAAAATAAAAGAAAATAAACAAAGCCCATTTTGGAAAAAAAGAAAAGAGTCCATCTTTTAAAAAGGAAAAAAAGAAAGAAATGTGATAAAATTAAAAATAAATAAATAGTAATGATAGTAATAAATGTAGGAAAATGAAAATAAAATGAAGACGAAAAATAATAGATGTGATAAAAAAAACAGCAAAAATAAGAGCCAAAAAACAGCAAAAATGAGGGGGAAAGAAAAGCAAAAAAAAAGAGGGATCACGCGCGCGGCCACGCGCTCGATCTAGCCCCAATAACCCTTTGAGCCACTGTCGGCTTCTTTCCGTCGTCTACCGGTCACGGCCGGTGACGTTACTGGTACCGACCGGTCCGCCTTGCCGCCGCCGACCCAATGCCACCAACCCTGCTCGCCGCCGCCGCCTGTGCTCGCCAGAATCTGCAAAAAAACAATGTGAAAGGAGTCAAACCCTAGGCTTAAATCAAGGGGAAATTCGATCCCGATTTTGAACCAAATCAGGATATTTTTGAGGGGTTTTTCTGAGGATCAAGTCTTTGGTCGGATTTAGGCTCCAATTTGGGGATTAAATCCCGATTTTACTTGAATTTGAAGCTCAAATTCAAGTATAAATACCCCCCTTTTCACTTGTTCATCACATAATTGGAGGAGAAAAACACACTTGAAAAAAAGAGAAAAAGGCTTAGAAAAAATCCGAAAAATTTTCTGAATATTTCAAGAGTTTGCTGGAAATTTTGGAGTTGATATTCGAGTTTGGAAGCAATTTTTCGGAGGCAATTAGGAGCAATTCAAGAAGTTCGGATTCGAGTTCTTCGTTCGTCGTTTCGGTCAAATTTTTAACTTTTCTTTTATTTTTATTTTGATTTTTATGCTTGTTCTTGGATGAATTTTTGGTGTTTGTGTTGTTTGTGATTTTTAGGTTATTTTCTCGAAGTCGAAAAATCGTTCACGATTCCGGTAACATTTCCGTTTTAAATTTACATTTTGATTTTAGTTTGATCTTCAAAAATTTTGCATACTTTAAAAAATGTTGTTAGGATTATTTTGATCATTAGTAATGTAGAAATAAATTTTAAAGGTGTTTAGATTAAAATGCAAGAATAAAATTGTAATCATTAATTTTGTCCCGATTTTAAACATATCCATCTTTATGCTCACGGGCTTGTTAACATTGGGCTTTTATTAAAGAAAAGAATAAAAAGAAAAAATTAAAAAAGAATAAAAAAAAGTGTTAGCATTACTATGGCATTTTTGTTTCTATTAATATTTGTTGTCCATTATAATATTAATATTGTCTATATCTAGTATTATTATTATAACTAATTATTGTTATTTATTATTAATTATAAGTATATTATTATTATTACTATTCATTTTATTATTATAAGTTTTAGTTATTATTAATTATTACTCTTTTAATCATTATTACTATTATTTATTACTATTATTATCAATATTGTTACTATTGTATTATTTATTATTATCATTTTTTATTATTATACTTATATTATTATTATTAGTATTATTAGCATTGACATAAATGAAGCATCAAGAATAAAAGCCCAAAACACTATTACATTAAAATAAAGGGTAAAGTACACAGATGGTCACTGAACTTTGGTAAAATAAACAAAACGGTAACCAAACTTTCAAAAATCACAAAATAGCAATTAAACTTTATATTTTGAAACAAAACAGTAACTCGGGCGTTAAACCCCGTTAAATTCTAACGGAAATTTGACTGGGTATTGCCACATTCTCACCCCGTTTTCCACCTCATATCTAAAAAACAATAAAACCCCGTCAGCTTCATCTTCTTTCTTGCAAAACCAGTCAAACACAAAACCCTACAGACTTAACATCAAACACAAACCACAAATTGCTATTCCATCACCCACTCTCACTGTGTCGGACACCAATTTTCACATTTCATCAATTCTTTTATTTTCAACATCATTTATTTTCACTTTTCATCAATTCTTTTATTTTCACCAAAAACATGAAATATAAAGTTTTCACAGTTAAACCAAACATCACCCTTGAAAACGTTACACCGCACAAGTTTTGAATCTTTTTTCTAACTTTAATTTTTTCATTATTCCATAAGTTTTTAAATCACCATTCATCACCCTCCAACAAGGGTCGATAATTGTTGGTATGAAAATTCATGCCGGTATCGACATGGTTATTATTGTTTTAGTAATTGTATGATAGATCATAGTAATCCACTTGGCTATTATAACCAGGGTTAGGGTTGTTATTAACTTTGAAGACATTGTTGTAGCAATTAGTTTAATCTGAAAGGGAGTCTGACAATGTCATGGTGGTGGTGCTTGATTTCTATGGTGTATAACTCGGGGTTATTTACATCGCGTACTCATTGTCGATAACCCCTTCTTGTAAGAAAATTTGAGTCGTGTCGTTGTGAATCGTGGTAGCGGCCGATGCGGATGCGTCCTGAATTCTTTCATCCAACCTTGGCATTCATAGGTAACACATGGTGTCCTTGAATTGCTTGTCGTTAGACGTTGCATTTAATTTGTTTGACATGTTTTTGGACACGAATTCTTCGATAATTTTGATCACGTTGTTGGTTCTTCTCGACAAATGATGGGCGATTTTCGGCCATTTGTAACACAAAAAAATCGTCTGTAAATCGTTTGAAGAAGGAAAAATTATCAAGTGAGAATTAAGGTATTAAAACATTTTATTCACTGGTTTTCCTAACGAGAGTGAAGCTCAAGAATCAAGAGTTTCCCTTCGAAAGTGATATTCCCATGTCTAATATCATGACATAGATAATTAAACCATCTCAACCTGCAACTTTTTCCAGTTCTCTTCGAACCTGTAATTTCATAGAATATGAGATTTTTTTGGATAAAATTATTGTTGTTGCTTTTATAATAAAAAGAAATTGAAGATTGAGTTCTTTTTTTATTTGCAGGCATTACTGAAGTTGATGAGGTGAGCAAGGTGTCCCAATGCAATAAGAAATGAGAATGGGCGATAAAGCAACATTTGAACAAATAATGTGTTTTCAGGGTAGGGAGAAGAACCAATGTAGGAGATGAAGTTGACGGGGCAGAAGTGATGACTTGGATCAGCACAGTCAGCCTGACGTTAAGAATTAACGGGTTTTAACGCCCGAGTTACTGTTTTGTTTCAAAATATAAAGTTTAATTGCTACTTTGTGATTTTTGAAAGTTTGGTTACCATTTTGTTTATTTTACCAAAGTTCAGTGGCCGTCTGTGTACTTTACCCTAAAATAAATAAAGCCCACGATAATAACAAAGGACCCAAGATACAATTACAAAGCCCAAATAATAAAAGCTACAAGCCCAAGCCGGATAAGCCCACTACCAAAAACCCTAATGGTCTGTTATGTTGTTTGCGCAGCCCATTGATGATCGTTGGATCGGGCGTTGATCTAACGGTCCATATTGGATCCCGTGGAAACCCTAGCATCTCCAGTCTCGCGCCACACAAGCTCGTAGCCGTCAGATCAAGACACGATCTGATGGTCAAGATCGCTCCTTGGATAGAAACCCTAATGGAGGGTTCTGCGCCGCACTCGTCCCGGCCCTTCGATCCGAGGCAAATCAACAGCTCAGATGGACCTAAGGAAGCTTCCAGAAGAGATACGTGCCCACGCGCGACCCTTTGGCGCTCGACGCGCGACGCCTCGGTTCCTCCGCGTGCATGTTCTGACCGCGTCTAACCCTTCGCCTGCAACCTTCACGCGTCTGCCATCATGTGCCCGACCACACATCTGACCTTTCATGCCGTCTGCCAAGGCCAACTCGTGTCCCTCCCGATCGAGAAAATCCGGCACGCGCAGAAAAGACAACCAGTGGTCAGAGACCCAAAAACAGCAAAAAAAAAAGAACGAAAAACAAAAGCAAGGCAATTTTGAATGAATAATCCCTTTTAAATTATTATTTGGGAAAATGGCTCCCAAAAAATATTATTTGGCAAAATGACCCCCAAACTTGCCACGTCGGTGAATCTCGCGTTGTGTAGGACGCGAGGTTTGATATCGCGTTCTGCACAACGCGATTTTAGTCTACATGGCCTTGTTGTTTGTGTTAACGTGCATTCATCTTTTAAAAACCCCACGACCTCGCGTCCTGTAGAACGCGATATCAAACCTCGCGTCCTACACAACGCGAGGTTTACCGACATGGCAAGTTTGGGGGTCATTTTACCTAATAATATTTTTTGGGAGCTATTTTCCCAAATAATAATTTAAAAGAGATTATTCTTTAAAAATTGCCCAAAAGCAATAAATCAAGGCAAAGTCAACCACAGCAAAAGAGAAGTCAACCATTTTTATCTGTGTCTTTTTGCTCCGTTGTAATTCGGCAATATAAACCGAAAACAAATCACATGTAAGTGGTTGGAAAAAAAGGCCCAAAAAAATCACATGTAACCCGATTTGGGATTATTTCAGAAAAGCAATAGAAAACAAAAAAACTTCGAGGTATTCTTTTCTGGGATTTATCTTCATTGCATGCATAAAAAACACAAAGAGGGGTTAGGGTTTTCTTTTTACCTTCGGTGTTTGGCCGTTTCGCACCGAATCGTCTTCTCGGCCGTCGACAAGCCACCAGCTTCTCACGAGAGGGCTGCGTACGGTGAGATGGCGGTGAGACGACTCAAAAGAGAGGCTACTGGTTTTCAAAAAGGAGTTTTTTAGTTTCGATTTCAAATTTCCGAAAGGAATCTGAGTTCCGTTTTTAAGGCTTTCGAAAAGTGGGGGGAGTTTTCAGTTGGTCTAGGGTTTGGGTTCGCCGGTCGTTGGAGGTGACGGCCGACGTTCGGGTTGCACAGCGGCGGGTCTTCTAGATGCTCAAATGAAGGGTAGTGAGAAAGGATTTAGAAAATAAAGAGGGTTGTCTTTTTTACGTTTGTATTTTTTTTATCATTCATCGTCGTAGGTAATGTGATTTGGTGTGCATATATATATCGTATAGCATAACATATGGATGGTACATATTAGATATTATAAAAGTTTTCTGTTACACGCGGTATATGACCCACATTATGTAATTGTGCCATATATATATAATAGCCTACAGTGCATATTTTTGGTTTATGTATATATATAGATATTGTGCGTAAATTTTATGAGTTCTCCCCCTAACATAAAGTTCTACATCCGTCGCTGATTTTGGATATTTTTCTGTTAAATATGTTTTTGAAGGTGAAAAAAATTGTAGAAGAAATTTTGTGTGAAAATTGAGTAAAGAATTGTCTCGTGTTATTTTTTATTTGATTATAATTATTTTTTAATGTAGTAGATTTAGTCCCGGGTTACTAATATTTTCTTACTTGTCATGTAGGATGGTTGAGCAAGCTTCTCTATTGCATTTACATGATCCTCATATTACTAGTCTTAGGGTTGATGAGATGGTACAATTTTTTATAATTTACTTATTAAAAAATAAGTGACTTTTGTAATTTTGTTAATAATTATGTTTAAATAATGTATTAATTACAAGATATGGATGATACATTTAAACATCATCACAACATAGCAAAAAATTCCCAGACAATAGAATCATTCATTTCTTGCAAATGGCAGGATTTTGTCATGCGACATTCTTTCGTGGGTAAAAGTTGGTTCCCGGGTTGATTATCGCTCTAATTGAGCGTTGGAGACCAGAAACACATACATTCTATATGCCGTGTGAAGAATGTACGATCACGCTAGAAGACGTGTTTTTATTATCAAAGTCCCGGTATACGTGAAGCCATTGATCGAGCATACTCTGAGTTCAACTGATGAAATTTGCCAAAAGTAGCTTGGGAAGGTGCCATATGAAACTAATGAGAAAGGTCTCGTGTCAAATTGACTTGGTTGCAAAGTAAATTTTGACTCAATCAATATAGTACGGTTGATGAGATTTATAAGGCAAGTCGAGCATATATTTTGCAACTGATTGGAGGGATGCTGATGCTAGATAAATCTGGCAATCTAGTCCATATACGGAATCTACATTTTTTGGATACTCATTGGGAAGCTAGTAATCAATATATTTGGGGATCGATCATATTAGCGTTCTTGTATTGTGAGTTGTGCAAGGGTGCTATACTAGAAAATGTTGAGAAGGTAAAGTGTATTGGTGGATGTCTGTTGTTATTGCAAGCGTGGGCTTGGCATCGACTTCCCTTTTTTACACCGATTACTCGAACACAGATACAGTTTCCTCTTGTTGCAAGGTAAATATCCTGATTTTGAGTCGAATGTTTAAATTAATTTTATTTGTTTTTAAAATATTATTGTGATTTGTATGCATATGGTGCGAGGAAAAAGATCGCACAGGATTGGCGCACAACAACGTCAGACTATGTAGATCTCAGATTGATTTGTATTGTCAAGATCAGATATCTGAATGGAAAGTTTATTTGGTTAAATGTATATATATTTGAATATACTTTCTAAAGTTATACTAACTTATCAAAAATACTAATTGTATTATATTATTACTAATTTTTATCTACCTAAAAACCTGATAAGCTCTTATAGATGCACTTTTTGCTTGCTATTTTCTTTTGTCTTGAGGACTTTTCACTACTTAATCGGTTGCATTTATTTCATTTTCTGTGCAGGGACTCAATTCTGGAATTAGCAGCAGAAATGTGCATTTCTGCAGTTTTATTTATTTTTTTGGCCGTGGCTGACATCATGGGCACGACTCTGGGCACGGCGCGTCTGACGTGGCAATTTCCTAGAAGATACAGTCAGCGCAAGGAAAAACTCTGGAAGTATCTGGAAGATCTAGTTAGCGCAATCCGAGCTTAGGATTTTTAATTTTTAAATTTCAAAACAAACATTTTAAATTTTGTTATCTTTTTGTTATTTTTGGTAAATCTAAGCCTATAAATACCTTCCTTGGGTAAGGCTTATGTAACACCCGTGTTTTGGGGCCGGGAGTTTGGTGTGTGTGTTGGGTTTGAGTCGTCAAAATCGGTTTAATTTAATTTGACCTTGGTTTTATTTTAAATGGGATTAAAATCCTTGCAATGGCATTTTTGTAAATAAGTTAAAATAAAGAAAGACAAGCTTTTTGAAACAAAAAGAAAAGAAAAAAAAAGTCATCTTCTTCTTCATTTTCTCTCTAACGTGAAAACCTCCCAAAACCCCCAAATCTATTGTTCCATCTCTTTTCTCCACCATTTCAAGGGCTCCTTTCAAGGTAATTTCATTTTTGAATTTTCCTTTCCATCGCAAGCATTTCCATGGTTTTAGATTTCAAAACCATCATCATTTTTGTTTTTCAAGGTTTTCAAGTTTGAAGAAAGTATGAAACTTTAATGGGTTTTCAACTTGTTTTTCGTTTGTTTAGTTAAGTTTTGGGTTAAGCTTACCTAAATACACCTCATACTTTGAAATGGAGGGATTTTGACAAAAATCCCGAAATGGGTCTTAGGGGCATTTTTGAAAGTGTCACAACTTGAAATTTTGGTGTGATTTTGTGTTGGGTTGAAGGGCTGATGGTATAGGGTTGTTAGGGAAGTGTTTTGGAAGCCTTTAGAGGTCATTTGTGTGTTGGAAATGGTAGATTTCAGCTGGGTATGAAGGGTGTACGAAAATGTGAGTTTTTTGGTTAGTTTGAGTTTGAAACTATGAAGTTTTGGCTTGTGTTTGTGGGTTGAGATTGTGGCTGAGTTTGGCAATGATTTGGTTGAGTGACACCTTGTCTTTTTATTGGTTAGAAGCAAGAGGAAACACCGGAGAAGGTTCGGGATCGATTCCGAAAATTTCGGAGGCTTGAGTGGCTTTGCTTGGTTTGCTTAAGGAAGGGTGGTGAGTGAAACTTTCAAATGCATTTAAATTGGTTCAAGTGTGTGTAGTTGAGGTTTTGGGATGTGCTTGGTAGGCCATTCCAAGGTTGAAGTTAAGTTGGTAGCTTAACTTCTTGTGTGTTATTAAGCTTTAAATGTTTATGCTTATATTGATCTTGTGAAGCGTGAATTGTTTATGTATGAGTATACATTGATGTGTGTGATTATGGATATGTGATATGTGTGTTGGTTGGACATGGTGTGGTTTAATAGTATGATTGACACTAGTTAACTTACCGGGTATAAATGATCGATCATTAGGATTAGTGTGCACGCGGTTGAGTCAAATTCGCGCGTGGCCTTGGTGGCGTTAAGTCATCAAGGAGGAGTACGGTGATGTAATATTCCACCGGAAATGTTTATATTATACATGATGATGAGTGGAATCCCATCCGTATGGCATGTGATGATGAGTGGAATCCCATCCATGCGAGGTTCGGTGATGAGTGTAATCCCACCGAGGTAATGTTGTTGTTGAGTGTAATCCGCGTATCCGGGTAATCTAATAGTGACCAACATACTTGTTCATGTGGTTATGTTGTTAAGATTATGTTATATCTTGTTGAGCTTAGCATGAAGTAAGATGCCATGTTATTGCTTTGTGAGTTGCTAGCTAGATTGCTATATTGATGCTTATGCATGTTCGTGTGTGATATTAAGGATTATATGCTTGAACCCTGCATTGTCGTTGTTTTTGGTTTTAGAGCATCCTCACTAAGCTTCTAGCTTAAGCTCTCGTTTTTGACAATGCAGATCCTTAGCGTGGAGTTAGCAAGGGGCAAGGATGGGGCTTTCCAAGCTTTTGTAGTTGCTCAAGTATGGTTTGATCAATAAAGTAGTAGTTTAGCAATGGGGCTGCTATGTATTTGTATGAGCATTGTATGACTCATAAATGTTGATTGTTGCTTATGCTATATTTTGGTTTGTAAACCATGTTATATTTTGGTCAATGCTTGCGATGAAAGGTTATGCCTTTGGATGTCCTACCTTATATCTTGTGTAATTTAAGTATGTTTGCAATAGGGTGCATGCCTCTAGAGTCTGTTTGTATGTTATGTATGCTTCTTGGGGTCGTTAAGGGTGTTTGGGATCGTTTGAAGATGCTTAAAACTGGTTTTGGGAATTTGCAGGTTGCAGGTGTTTCGAAACGGGTTGTGTCATTTCAGAACGGGTGTGGTTCCAAGGTCCCCCGTATCGGAACACGTTTCGGTACGGTTTGGCCACTGTGAGCCCCTGTTTCGAAACAAGTTTCGAAACACGTTGGCCACTATAATTGCCTGTTTTGAAACGGGTATCGAAATACCTAGGCAAAATTTGACCCTGTTCCGAAACGGGGTGGATGCGTTTCGGTACGGGTGTCTGGATTTTTAAACTGGAGCCCGTGTTTCGAAACGAGTGATGTCTGTTTCGAAACACAGGTCTAAAAATGGGCTTTTTGGCATCTCTAAAGGGTCTCAAGGTTTGGGCTTAGGCCCAGGTTGCTGTCAGGCTTTCTCGTGAGCCTTGTTTCCGCTATCGCTTCACACATATGTTAAATTAACGCATCTAGGAAAGTTAATAAATGAAAAAAAATTCTAGGGTCGCTAACCGAGGTGGGACCTTAACGGGTTTCACATCGATTTTTCCTGTGTAGCCTACTCGGACCGGTCAGTCGACCAGACCGGGACGAGGGGGTTACATTTGTTGGTATCAGAGCCTGAGGTTACCGAGACCTCAGGCAGGTAAGTGAGGTAAGTTTGATGTGTTAAGTAATTGTATTGCTTCGGTGAATGCTTTGCCATGTATGCTTGTTGTTTGTTCATTCGTATGGTGTTTGGAAGCATGATTGTTATGTCTGGTGTAGTGTCGAGTTCCCATTGCTACTATTACTTAATTTTGAAAAAGTTTTGTAAAGGAAGATACTTGAGCACGGTTGGACCCTTGCCTTTGCTAACTTAATCCTTATATGTTTGTTTGTTGTAGTTGTTACCTTGCTAGTTGTAACATGAGACCAAGAGGGAGGCCTAGGATGGTTCAACTGGAACCACGGGCAGCAGCTCAGGGAGTTGAGCCAGTTGGTGAGGCGCAAGCTCCTCAACCTCCTCTTTCTCCTCCTCATAAAGAGGGAGGTGAAGCAAGAGCCGAGGGCGTAGAACCTCAAATTGGCCAAGGACCGGCCGGAATAGATTTAGCTCCTCTAGTTCAGGCGATAGCCGGAGCTTTTCAGGCTGCAGTGGCTGGGGGTCAGGCAGTGGCACAACCCCAGGGAGAGGGTATTGGTTTACCATTAGAGAGACTCTGCAGTTTGGGAGGTGAAGAGTTTAGAGGATCTACACCGGAGAGGTCTGAGTTGTGGTTTGAGAAGACCGTCCGTATTCTGGCACAGATGGGATGTATCGGGGAATACAAGCTAGGGTGTGTCGTATCTCTACTTCAGGGTGATGCCTACACTTGTTGGGTCACCATCACTACGGGTATGGCAGAGGCTGAGATCACTTGGGAGTTTTTTGAGTCAGCTTTCTGTAACAAATATTTGGGTCCCCGTTATCTTGATGAGAAGAAGAGGGAATTTATGACTTTGCTTCAGGGAGTATGACAGTGACGGACTATGAGATCAGATTTGTCAGGTTGAGTCAGTATGCATCTGATCTTGTTCCTACTAAGGAGGAACGTTGTAATCGTTTCTGCTATGGGTTGAACGAAGAGATCAAGAGGTATACTTTAGCTGCTGACTACACAGATTTTGATGTCTTGGTCGCGAGGGCCAAGGACTTAGAGCACAGTTTGGGCTTGACCAAGCGATCTGGTGGTTCTAGTTTTGGGAAGAGATCTAGTGACTTTGATAGAGGTGATGCCAAGAGGCATTGGGACAACAGGCATCACTATGACCATAGGCGTGGTGGAGGTAACCACGGTAGGGGCCATCAGGGCCAGAGGACTGGTGGGCGGTTGCCCGCGTGTGCTAGTTGCGGGAGGAATCACACCGGTGAGTATTGGGGGAATTTCCACTCGTGTTGGAGTTGTGGAGCTAGGGATCATATTAGGCGTGACTGTCCACATCAGGTGGGACATGCACCAGTTCAGGCTCAGGCTCCTGCTAGAGCCAATGACTTCCAGCCGAGAAATGATGGCCAGAGGAACATAGCGCATGTAGTTGCAGTCCATCTAGATGGCGGAGGCCAGGCCAGAGTTTACGCTCAGCGTGAGGGTTAGCACGACACAGATGTGATTGCAGGTAACTTCTCGATACAGTCTTTGGGTTTGCTTTCTTTGATTGACTCTGGGTCTACACATTCATATATACTGAGTGAGCATGCAAAGTTGTTGAAATTGCCTTGTGAGGAATTAGAGGTAGGAGTTAGTGTTACTAGTTCCTTTGGGGATACGGTAGTAGTTAGGAAGATGTACAGAAGATGTCTGCTAATGGTTCAGGGGCATGTGTTTCCAGTGGATATGATGGAGCTACCGTTTTATGGCTTTGATGTGATTTTGGGAATGGATTGGCTCACTGAGCATAGAGCTAGGATAGACTTTGAGACTAAGAGGATTTCCTTGAAACTCTCGGATGATTATGAGATAGTGGTTGTAGGTGAAAACGTGAAGTTCTTATCGAATGTAGTTTCAGTTTTAGAGGCTAAGAGGCTAGTTGAGACGGGTTGCGAAGCGTATTTGGCCTATGTGATGAATCCGAACATGAGTGAGGTTAGACCTCAAGATATCCGGACAGTGTGTGACTTTCCAAGTGTGTTTTCGGAAGAATTGTCGGGTTTACCACCTGATAGAGAGGTAGAGTTTTCTATATAGACTTATTCAGATTCAGCTCTTGTTTTGATTTCACCGTATCGTATGGCACCGAAAGAACTGAAAGAGTTGAAGACTCAGTTGCAAGAGTTGACAGATAGAGGCTTCATCCGACCGAGTTCTTCGCCTTGGGGCGCTCCAGTTTTGTTTGTAAAGAAGAAAGATGGAAGCATGAGAATGTGTATAGATTACAGACAGTTGAATCAGTTAACAGTGAAGAACAAGTATCCGTTGCCGAGAATTGATGACTTGTTTGACCAGTTGAGAGGGCATCAGTCTTTTCGAAGATCGACTTGAGATCTGGTTACTACCAACTGAAAGTAAGAGAAGTTGATGTACCGAAGACGACCTTTAGGACTAGATATGGTCACTATGAGTTTTTAGTCATGCCTTTAAGGTTGACTAACGCACCGACTTCTTTCATGGATATGATGAATAGGATCTTCCACCAGTACCTAGATCAGTTTGTAGTTGTCTTCATAGATGACATTTTGGTGTATTCGCGTACCGAGGAAGACCACGACCGACACTTGAGGCTAGTTTTGCAGAATTTGTTAGAAAATCAGTTGTATGCAAAGTTGAGTAAGTGTGAGTTCTGGATCCGAGAGGTAGTCTTCTTAGGGCACGTAGTGTCAGCCGATGGGATTAGAGTTGATCCGAAGAAAATAAAGGCCATTGTGGAGTGGAAGCAACCGAAGTCAGTAATAGAGGTTCGTAGCTTTCTAGGCTTAGCTGAATATTATAGAAGGTCCGTAGAAGGTTTCTCTAAGATAGCTGCTCCTTTGACACAATTACTTCAGAAGAGTGTTCAGTTTGAGTGGTCAGATGCAAGACAACGAGCCTTTGAGAAATTGAAAGAAGCTTTGACCCAAGCATCGATCTTGATTCAGCCAGAGTCGGGGAAGGAATATGTAGTTTACAGTGATGCTTCCTATGTAGGCCTAGGTTGTGTTCTCATGCAAGACAAGAGAGTGGTGGCTTATGCCTCAAGACAGTTGAAGACTCACGAGCGTAACTATCCGACCCACGACATAGAGTTAGCTGCAGTTGTGTTTGCTCTGAAGATTTGGAGGCATTATTTGTACGGTGTGCACAGTGTACACAGATCACAAGAGTTTGAAGTATATCATGACTCAGTGAGAGTTGAATCTCAGACAGAGTAGGTGGTTAGAGTTGCTAAAAGACTATGATCTTACGATTGAGTACCATCCGGGTAAGGCCAATGTAGTGGTCGATGCTTTGAGTAGGAAGGTAGCTGTAGATTTGAGTGCAATGTTTGCTAGATTGAGCTTGTTAGGAGATGGTGGCCTAGTGGCCGAGCTTCAGGTTAGACCTACTCTAGGTCAGTTGATTAGGGAGAAACAACTCTTAGACAGATCTTTGGCACCTCACGTGCAAGACATAGCCGAGAGAAGACCCTCAGACTACAGTTTCAGTACCGATGGGGTCTTGTGTTTCAGAAAATAGGATAGTTGTGCCAGAAGACAGTGACTTGAGACATACGATCTTGACTGAAGCGCACAGTAGTCCTTTTGCTATGCATCCTGGAAGTACGAAGATGTACCGAGATTTGAAGAATGAGTACTTTTAGGTTGGTTTGAAGAGAGACGTAGCCGACTTCGTGAGTAAGTGTATGGTGTGTCAGAGAGTGAAGGCGAAACATCATGTTCCCTCAGGTTTGTTGCAACCGTTGAGAATTCCGGAATGGAAATGGGAGAATATCACCATGGATTTTGTTTCGGGCTTGCCTTTGACTCCTACGAAGAAGAACTCAGTTTGGGTTATAGTAGACCGTTTCACGAAGTGTGCTCACTTCTTAGCAGTCAATACGACTTACACTTTATATAGATAGACCTGTCTGTACATTGGTGATATTGTTAGACTACATGGTGTGCCGAAGTCGATTGTGTCCGACAGAGATCTGAGGTTTACAGCTCGATTTTGGGAGTGTCTGCATACAGCTTTGGGTACCCGTTTGAATTTCAGCACGTCATATCATCCTCAGACAGATGGTCAGTCAGAGAGGGTTATACAGATTCTAGAGGATATGTTGCGTTGTTGCATCATTGATTTTCAGGGTACATAGGAGAAGCACTTGCCTTTAGTTGATTTTGCTTACAATAACAGTTTCTAGTCGAGCATTTAGATGGCTCCGTATGAGGCCTTGTATGGTAGAAGGTGTAGAACTCCAGTTTGTTGGGCTGAAATGGGACAGAAGTTGTTGCCTATGCCGGATTTGCTTAAGGGGACCACCGATAAAGTGAAATTGATTTGTGATCGCTTGAAGGCAGCTTCGGATAGACAGAAGTCCTATGCCGACTTGAAGAGGAAGGAAGTTGAGTTCTCAGTGGGTGAGAAGGTATTCCTAAAAGTGTCTCCGTGGAAGAAAGTGATGAGATTTGGCAAAAATGGGAAGTTGAGTCCGAGGTACATAGGACCGTATGAGATTGTGAAAAGGGTTGGTCCAGTTGCTTATCAGTTGCGTTTGCCATCCGAGCTAGAGAAGATACACGATGTGTTTCATGTTTCGATGCTCCGTAAGTATAGGTCAGATCCATCACATGTTATGCTTGTAGAAGAGATTGAATTGAATCTGGATTTGACTTATGATGAAGAACCAGTTGAGGTCCTAGCTTCGGACAACAAGGTGCTATGGGGTAGATCGATTGAGTTAGTAAAAGTGCGGTGGCAACGTCGAGGGGTGGACGAGGCTACTTGGGAGAGGAAGGAGGATATGGAAAGGCAGTTTCCTTATCTCTTTCAGTCAGGTAATTTCGAGGACGAAATTCCTTAAGTGGGGGAGAGTTGTAACACCCGTGTTTTGTAGCCGGGAGTTTGGTGTGTGTGTGTTGGGTTTGATTCGTCAAAATCGGTTTAATTTAATTTGACCTTGGTTTTATTTTAAATGATATTAAAATCCTTGCAATGGCATTTTTGTAAATAAGTTAAAATAAAGAAAGAAAAGCTTTTTGAAACAAAAAGAAAAAAAAAAAGGTCATCTTCTTCTTCATTTTCTCTCTAACGTGAAAACCTCACAAAACCCCCAAATCTACTGTTCCATCTCTTTTCTCCACTATTTCAAGGGCTCCTTTCAAGGTAATTTCGTTTTTGAATTCTCCTTTCCATCCCAAGCATTTCCATGGTTTTAGATTTCAAAACCATCATCATTTTTGTTTTTCAAGGTTTTCAAGTTTGAAGAAAGTATGAAACTTTAATGGGTTTTCAACTTGTTTTTGGCTTGTTTAGTTAAGTTTTGGGTTAAGCTTACCTAAATACACCTCATACTTTGAAATGGAGGGATTTTGACAAAAATCCCGAAATGGGTCTTGGGGGCATTTTTGAAAGTGTCAAAACTTGAAATTTTGGTGTGATTTTGTGTTGGGTTGAAGGGCTGATGGTATAGGGTTGTTAGGGAAGTGTTTTGGAAGCCTTTAGAGGTCATTTGGGTGTTGGAAATGGTAGATTTCAGCTGGGTATGAAGGGTGTACGAAAATGTGAGTTTTTTGGTTAGTTTGAGTTTGAAACTATGAAGTTTTGGCTTGTGTTTGTGGGTTGAGATTGTGGCTGAGTTTGGCAATGATTTGGTTGAGTAACACCTTGTCTTTTGATTGGTTAGAAGCAAGAGGAAACACCGGAGAAGGTTCGGGATCGATTCCGGAAATTTCGGAGGCTTGAGTGGCTTTGCTTGGTTTGCTTAAGGAATGGTGGTGAGTGAAACTTTCAAATGCATTTAAATTGGTTCAAGTGTGTGTAGTTGAGGTTTTGGGATGTGCTTGGTAGGCCATTCCAAGGTTGAAATTAAGTTGGTAGCTTAACTTCTTGTGTGTTATTAAGCTTTAAATGTTTATGCTTATATTGATCTGGTGAAGCGTGAATTGTTTATGTATGAGTATACATTGATGTGTGTGATGATGGATATGTGATATGTGTGTTGGTTGGACATAGTGTGGTTTAATACTATGATTGGCACTAGTTAACTTACCGGGTATAAATGATCGATCATTAGGATTAGTGTGCACACGGTTGAGTCAAATTCGCGCGTGGCCTTGGTGGCGTTAAGTCATCAAGGAGGAGTACGGTGATGTAATATTCCACCGGAAATGTTTATATTATACGTGATGATGAGTGGAATCCCATCCGTAGGGCATGTGATGATGAGTGTAATCCCACCGAGGTAATGTTGTTGTTGAGTGTAATTCGCGTATCCGGGTAATCTAATAGTGGCCAACATACTTGTTCATGTGGTTATGTTGTTAAGATTATGTTATATCTTGTTGAGCTTAGCATGAAGTAAGATGCCATGTTATTGCTTTGTGAGTTGCTAGCTAGATTGCTATATTGATGCTTATGCATGTTCGTGTGTGATATTAAGGACTTTATGCTTGAACCCTGCATTGTCATTGTTTTTGGTTTTAAGGCATCCTCACTAAGCTTCTAGCTTACGCTCTCGTTTTCTACAATGCAGATCCTTAGCATGGAGTTAGCAATGGGCAAGGAAGGGGCTTTCCAAGCTTTTGTAGTTGCTTAAGTATGATTTGGTCAATAAAGTAGTAGTTTAGCAAAGGGGCTGCTATGTATTTGTATGAGCGTTGTATGACTCATAAATGTTGATTGTTGCTTATGCTATGCTTTGGTTTGTAAACCATGTTATATTTTTTGTCAATGCTTGCGATGAAAGGTTATGCCTTTGGATGTCCTACCTTATATCTTGTGTAATTTAAGTATGTTTGCAATAGGGTGCATGCCTCTAGAGTGCGTTTGTATGTTATGTATGCTTCTTGGGGTTGTTAAGGGTGTTTGGGATCGTTTGGAGATGCTTAAAAATGGTTTTGGGAATTTGCAGGTTGGAGGTGTTTCGAAACGGGTTGTGTCGTTTCGGAACGGGTGTGGTTCCAGGGTCCCCCGTATCGGAACATGTTTCGGTACGGTTTGGCCACTGTGAGCCCCTGTTTCGAAACACTTTGGCCACTATAATTGTCTGTTTTGAAACGGGTATCGAAACGCCTAGGCAAAATTTGACCCTGTTCCGAAACGGGGTGGATGCGTTTCGGTACGGGTGTCTGGATTTTTAAACTGGAGCTCGTGTTTCGAAACGAGTGATGTCTGTTTCGAAACACAGGCCTAAAAATGGGCTTTTTGGCATCTCTAAAGGGTCTCAAGGTTTGGGCTTAGGCCCAGGTTGCTGTCAGGCTTTCTCGTGAGCCTTGTTTCCGCTGTCGCTTCACACATAGGTTAAATTAACGCATCTAGACAAGTTAATAAATGAAAAAAATTCTAGGGTCGCTAATCGAGGTGGGACCTTAACGAGTTTCACATTGGTTTTCCCCGTGTAGCCTACTCGGACCGGTCAGTCGACCAGATCGGGACGAGGGGGTTACAGCTTACGATCATCTCTTGTTTTTAGTTCTTGTTGCTACTTGCCTTCACTTTAATAGAAGTTTTTTCCTTGTTTCATCTTTACTTCATATTTATTTTTATGCTTTTTAAACATTTCGTCAAAAACATGTCAAGTATGATAATCAATATCATGCTTGGCTAATTTTCCCAAAGCCGAGAGCTAGTACAAATCAATTCCATGCGTGAGAATTGAATATTGCTTAAATCCCTTCGGGATACATTTTCATCCTTCTGTTTAGATAGTTTGGCAATCGGCCTTACTAAAATTTTTAAACGTTTTCAAATCAAAAAGGATACGTTGGTCTGGAATCGTTTAATCATACAATTGGGAGGAAGAATCGGCCTGTGGCACTTCGACTTCCTGTGAACACTCTTAGCGGCGGTTCGCTAAGGAAAGATGAAATCATAAACAATTCTCAATGAGACAACTTTTGATTCGGGCTTTTCCTGTTTTAAAACTAAGTATTTCAACGGTGATAGACGTGGTTGATTTATTTAAGAATCGACTTTCGGAGATAAACTTGGGAAGATCGGGTACATGAGAGAAAAAGCAAGTTACGATGGGTTGGGCCTCGTAGACTGTAACCGACATGAATCCCGTAGTGAAAATCTATTTTCAATGATCGTAGGAATTGACGAAACTAGCTCGAGGCTGCTTTCCTATTAGTGATTTTTTTCTATTTCATTCCTCACTTTATTTACTGCATTTTTCCTTGATTGTTTATTATTCTCTCGTCACTTAAATCACACCAACCCCCTTTTTTATTTATTTTCTTTAGCTACTTCTGGGATCTAAATCACGACAAGGCTCAGTAAGCGATTCCAACAAAACTCCTTATGTATCGACCCTCTTCCTCTATTCTACTTTAATTCTTTTATTTTATTTTATTTATTTTGGCGAGTAAAACGACGCTTGTCAAAATTGGCGTCGTTGCCGGGGAGTTTAATTTTCGGCAATCACTAATTGTTTTGTTTGATTTTTATGACCATGAGCAATCCTGGAAATCTAGTTGACCTTGACCCGGAGATCGAAGCAAGAACTCGTAGAACTCACGGTGAAACGCTTCGACGAAAGAAACAACAACGAGAACAAAGCAGACATAAATCTGATCAGGAATCCACTTCTGAAACTACACCAGTCGAAGATCTTATACTAGAACCAGAACTTATGGCAAATCAAACGATTCGAGAACTAAACGCATCCCCTGCTGTGCAACAACCACTCTGCATCGCTTTTCCTAATGACGAGACCCTTTTTTCAACTGAAAATGGGTTTAATTCTTCTCCTACCTACATTCAACTGTCTCCCTAGCGAAAGTCCACATAAACATCTCGCCGAATTCCATATGGTGTGCAGTAGTATGAAGCCGCAAGGGGTCTCGGAAGACCAAATCAAACTACGGGCATTTCTTTTTTCCTTAGCCGGATCGGCTAAAGAATGGTTATTTTATCTTCCACCTAACTCAATTACTACATGGGCTGAACTCTCTCGTATTTTTCTTGATAGGTATTTTCCTGCGGCAAAGGCGAGCGAGCTTAGGCGAAGCATCTTGGGAATCCAGCAAAGGAGCGATGAATCTCTCTACGATTATTGGGAGAGGTTCAAAAAGTTATGCGCAAGTTGCCCGCAGCATGGCCTATCCGAACAGACCCTCCTTCAGTATCTCTACGAAGGGATGCTCCCAATGGATAAGAAGATGGTAGATGCCGCTAGCGGCGGCGCTCTCGTCAACAAGACCCCTACTACAGCGAGAATGTTAATCTCTACAATGGCTGCCAATTCACAGCAATTTGGCTCCTTAAGTGAACCTAGCCGACGGGTTCACGATGTAACCCCCTAAACCCGACCCGGAAGAACTGGGTCGAATATAAGGAGTCAAGCTCAAAGCTTATTCCTCACGTAAGTAACCTGATTCAAAAACTTTAATTCCAAAATAGATAATGATAATGTCGCATATTTCTAAAAATATTAAATATTCGAAATGTACATGCATGATAAAACGTAATAACCCAAAAAAAGTCCAAAATTCGTAAATTAAATACAATCTGAAAAAACACATAATATAAATAGTTCCAAATATCATACTGATAATAACAAATAACGCTGAAAAACAAGGTCCTCCAAGTACCGTAGCCTAGACTTGAGTATCTGAAATAGAAACTAAGAGGGAGTCAGCAAAAACGCTCAGTGTGTCTCTACAGTGCAAACAAAACTAACAGAATCATCATATCAACAGAGTCAACCAGACATTATCAGAATACAATTTTCCAACATGAATCAATTCAAACACATAAACAAGTATAAATGAATATGCAACACAATATTACATGCACCCAACTACATCACCATCTGAAAAGTAAGGTTCCCCAGAACCACTCTCAATATCGTCACCATACGAAGTGGAATCTAGCCCGTAAGGCGAAACCACTGATCCAAAGTAGACATCAACCCGAAGGATGAAGCTACTAAACTTCCCCGTACAGAATCCCAACAATAATGAGATGACATAAAATCCGAGTTCTGAATCTAAATGCATTGTTTATCAACATAAATGCATAATCATATAATCCGATATACAATAATCCAAATCTGATAATATATACAAATATTGCATAATGTAACAGAATGTTGAACAAGTCAAATATCATAGATCAACAGAATATTACTATCATATATCATCAGACCACATAATGTATACATTTCAGCCCATCAACACATTTACATACAGAGCACTGTAAACAGACAGCACAGAAGAGAACACACCTTAGGTAGCTAACACTCAACGTCGACGGTGACGTCTCCCACGCTCAGCTCTATCTCTAGGTCGGTCAGAGTCAGCTCCTATAACAATTAAATATATCATCAAAGATACTACTACTATGCTAAGACGCTGACAATATAAATATCAAATATATTATTAATTAAACTCACGAGCGGATCCCGATGTCTGAGCAATAGGAGGTCGTCTAGGTGGAGGAGGAGGAAGGATCTCAGTATCTGAGTCAATGTCGTCTGCAAATACGAATAATTCAAATTAATTTCCCGATATTCAAATCTTTAAATATTAAGTATAATCGAATAAAAGTTGTCAAAACGGTCTTTCGGGTTCGAATTTGGCGAAACGGGTAATGGAATTGGAATAAG
Source organism: Hibiscus trionum (assembly GCA_030270665.1). Lineage (NCBI taxonomy): Eukaryota > Viridiplantae > Streptophyta > Magnoliopsida > Malvales > Malvaceae > Hibiscus > Hibiscus trionum. The sequence continues at coordinate 76,237,231 of BSYR01000010.1, read as the reverse complement.
GACGTCGAAAAACATGAAATAAGCCTTTTCTGAAAAAGTAAACGGTTAACGGGCAACGGTCAACGGGTCAACAGGTGACATCATCGCTGACGTCAGCCAACTCGGTTCTGGTGGAGATCTGGTTTGGTTCTGTTACGGTTCAGTCACTCCGGTTCGGTTTAGCCCACCCAATTGGATTCAACCCGAATCTTGGGCTCTCACCAACCCAACTCGGTTTAGCCCACTCTCAGACCCATTTGGTCTAACCCAAACCCAACACACAACATCTCAAGCCCAAATCCCCACACTCAACAACACCTAGAAAAACAAAAAACCCTAAGGACAACACCCATGACGACGCCGACCGCCGGCGACGCTCTGATGACCTCCTATGGTCATTTTTTTGACCAAAACACGCACGCAAACACACGATAACACAAGACAAGGCCTCATCGGCTTACCCACACGTCAAAATCGAACGGAAACGAAGAACAACGATGGTGAGGCTGAGTTCGAAGGATTTTATACCGATTTCTGACAAGAGACAACGGTGCGAGGGCAACGGAGGGGTGGGTTTTGATCGGACGGAAAAGGGGAGCAAGGTAATGGCCTCGGATAGCCGAAAGGACGCCGATAGGGTCTTCACCGGACCTTGATCGGAAATAAAGGGAAGGGGATTGGGGATTTCGCACTGATAGGAAAGAAAAGAATTTGAGTTGAGGCTTACGGCGCAAATGGAAACCGAAAGGGTGAGGATTAGATTCTCACCCTATTTTTAGGGTAAATCATGGAATAAGGGCTCCAACTTAGCCCGCCTTACATAAAGGTCATTAAAGTTTCAAAAATTCTCAATTTAGCCACTGAATCAATTAAGATTTCAAAATAAAATTCCCAATTATTAGGGTTTTTAATCTAGGGATCTTAACTAATTTAGGGTTTCAATTTAGGGCAAAATTGGGGTGTTACACACGAAGTAAGAATAGTTTCACTTGCAGATAAAATAGAAAAATTAACTAATATAGTTAATTCACTTGTTTCAGGAAAGATTAGAGCTGCAAAAGTCTGTGGAATTTGTACGATGTCAGATCACCCAACGGATAGCTACCGAATGTTACAGAATGAATCTGGCGCCCAAGTCAATGCCATAAATAATTTCCCAGGACCTCCTCAAAGGCCTTATAACCCATTCAACAACACTTATAATCCGGGATGGAGGGACTATTGGAATTTGAGCTACGGAAACAACCAAATGGCCAACCCAAATTATCAGCCGAGACCTCCCCCTTTTCCCTCTCAAATGCCACAAAAAACTTCCTTTGAGACCATTGTCGAAAGGTTAGCTGTTTCATAAGAAAAATTCCAAACTCAAACACAATCCTATCTCCAGGAAATTGACAAACAAATAAGCCACCTAGCTCAAACCATTGGCCGCCTAGAGTCTCAAGGACGATTGCCCTCTCAAACCGAAACAAATCCGAGGGAAAATGTGAGCACGATTACTTTGCAAAGTGGTATAGTAATTTCACCAGAACCGCCAAAGGAGACCAAGAAAAAGTCCAACAAAGACAAACAAGGCACTTCTTCAAAGAACCAAGAAGGAAAATCTTCACCAACCTCAGGTAACATCCAACCCAATCCTTCTTTTTCTACTTACAAGCCTGTTCATCCTTTTCCCGGTCGACTAGCAAGACGTGACAAAAAGGAAGAAGAGAAGGAAATTTTGGATATATTCAAGAAGGTGGAAATCAACATTCCACTTCTGGATGTCATTCGAAAGGTGCCAAAGTATGCAAAGTTTTTAAAGGATTTATGCAGAAATTGGAGGCGACTATCTGGGAATGAAAGAGCTAACCTCAGCGAGAACATTTCGGTCATTTTTCAAAGACGCCTACCACCGAAATATAAGGACCAAGGGATGTTCGCGATTCCTTGCAAGATCAGAAATGTCTGAATAAAGAGGGAAATGTGTGATCTAGGCGCATCTATTAATGCCATGCCATTGAGCGTCTACAACAAAATTTCAACTAAACCATTGAAGGAAACGTGAGTGACGATTCAGTTAGCTGATCGGTCAATTATCTACCCCGATGGGTACTAGAAAATGTGTTGGTAAAGGTAAACGATCTTATTTTTCCTGCTGATTTTTACATTATTGACATGGAAAATGACCGCAACAACAACGTATCAGAAATCTTGCTTGGCTGCCCTTTCTTGTCAACAGCACATACAAAAATCGATGTCCGTAACGGTATCTTAACTATGAAATTTGATGGGGAAGTAGTTAAGTTCGATGTGTATAAATCTATGAAGTATCCTGATTTGGTCACAAGTTTGAATTTTATTGATATTAACGATCCATTAGCCGATGAAATTTTAGAAACTGAATTGTTTGTTGATGCTTGCAGGGAATTAGGAATAGAGGAACCTGACGAAAGGGAGTTTAAAAAAATTTCTTCTACTATTTCTTCTACTTCTAGTTTTAGATTAATGCCTTCAAAGTCTAAAGCTCTTCCTTCAATTTTGCAGGCACCAAAGCCGAAATTATAGCAATTTAATTATGTATTTTTGGGCGAAAATGGTACCTTGCCAATCATCATTTCCAACGAGCTGTTAAAAGAATAAGATAGTAGCTTAGTTGTTGTTTTGCGCACAAATAAAGAGGCAATCAAATGGACCTTATCCGACATTAAGGGGCTGAGTCCATCCCCGTGCATGCATAAAATCAAGACGGAGGAAGGCGTAAAAACGACGAGGGATGGATATCACCGCTTAGTTGAAGAACTTATTTTTGAAGAACCGAAAATTTAACACAGGTTGTCGAGCTAAACGACGTTAAACAAAGCACTACATGGGAGGCAACCCATTTATTTTCTTTCCTTTCCTTTATGTCTATTCTTTATTTTTATTTTATTTTCTTTCATTTACAATAATTTTTTGTTTTAAACATTTTTCGGTACGTTACTCAGATTTAAACAAGCGTCTAAGCGTAAATTTTACTCAAATAGTGCCAATTTTTGAAGCCATTTTTGAGCAGCACTCAAACCAATTTTTGAGGCCATTTTCCACGATGGTTCGTACGCGACACCAAGGTCGCGGTTGCCCTTAATCACGGGGAGTATCCTTTACCCTTCTTTGTTCTTCATTTCCTTTATTTTCTTCGCATTGGGACAATACGATTAAGTGAGGGGGGTGAAGGATGACATTAATTTCGCCTTGCTTTTCATATTTTCTTGAAGGTATGATTGTTTGAATTGATTAGAAGAACATCTCCTTTATTGTTGCTTGTCATTAAGCATGTTATGATTGTTTTTAGTTCATTTGAATACTTAATTCTAGCATGCTTGATAAATCGAATGGTATGACTAAGTCCAGTTTGACATTCCTTGCAATTTGTCTTGATTGTGATAGTTGAATTCCTCACCTAGCTTAAACAATTAGCCCATTTTGTGAGAACTTGAGCCTTGAGCATGTACGACTATATTTTTATGCTCAATTTTCTTGATTGAGAGTGTCAATTTGGATATTGGAATCTAGAACTTGTGGCTTGTATGCAATTTGATATTACATTAGAATATGATGCATTAATATGATTTAGGCACTAGGATTCACCCTTTCTTTTTACCCCACTAAAGGCTTACCCTTTCTTTTCCCCTAGTGAACCAAGTTGAAGCTTAATTCAACTTTCTTTGTTTTCACCAAGATATTAAACAGACCAGGGTCGTTTTACTCGCCAAAATAAATAAGTAAAATAAACCTCTTCAAAAATAAAATAAAAGAATTAAAGTAGAATAGAGGAAGAGGGTCGATCCACAAGGAGTTTTGTTGGAATCGCTTACTGAGCCTTGTCGTGATTTAGATCTCAGAAGTAGCTAAAGAAAATAAGTAAAAAAGGGGGGTTGGTGTGATTTAAGTGACAAGAGAATAATAAACAATCAAGGAAAAATGCAGTAAATAAAGTGAGGAATGAAATAGAAAAAATCACTAATAGGAAAGCAGCCTCGAGCTAGTTTGGCCAATTCCTACGATCATTGAAAATAGATTTTCACTACAGGATTCATGTCGGTTACAGTCTACGAGGCCCAACCCGTCGTAACTTGCTTTTTCTCTCATGTACCCGATCTTCACAAGTCTATCTCCGAAAGTCGATTCTTAAATAAATCAACCACGTCTATCGCCGTTGAAATACTTAGTTTAAAAACAGGAAAAGCCCGACTAAGAAGTTGTCTCATTGAGAATCGTTTCTGATTTCATCTTTCCTTAGCGGACTGCCGCTAAGAGTGTTCACAGGAAGTCGAAGTGCCACAAGCCAATTCTTCCTCCCAACTGTATGATTAAACAATTCCAGACCAACGTATCCTTTTTTATTTGAAAAACGTTTAAAAATTTTAGTAAGGCCGATTGCTAAACTATCTAAACAAAAGGATGAAAATGTATCCCGAAGGGATTTAAGCAATATTCAATTCTCACGCATGGAATTGATTTGTACTAGCTCTCGTCTTTGGGAAAATTAGCCAAGCATGATATTGGTTATCATACTTGACATGTTTTTGACGAAATGTTTAAAAATTATAAAAATAAATATGAAGTAAAGATGAAACAAGGAAAAAACTTCTATTAAAATAAAGGCAAGTAGACACAAGAACTAAAAACAAGAGATGATCCCAAAGCCTTACCCAAAGAAGGTATTTATAGGCTTAGATTTGCTAAAGATGGCAAAAAAGATAACTTAATTTAAAATGTTTGTTTTGAAATTTAAATTTAAAAATCCTAAGCTCGGATTCTGCTGACTAGATCTTCCAGAGACTTTCCTTGCGCTAACTGTATCTTCTAGAAACTGCCACGTCAGACGCGCTGTGCCCAGCGTCGTGCCCATGATGTCAGCCACGACCAAAAAAATAAATAAAACTGTAGAAATGCACCTTTCTACTGCTAATTCCAGAATTGAGTCCCTGCACAGAAAATGAAATAAATGCAACCGATTAAGTAGTGAAAAGTCCTCAAGAAAAAAATAGCAAGCAAAAACTGGCATCTATAAGAGCTTATCAAATTCCCCCAAACTTGTCCCATACTTGCCCTCAAGTATGTTTGAAAGAAATTAATCAAAAAGCATCCATCTCCCTAAACTGTTGCAAGCTTTAAGCAAAATCATGAGAGTTCAAGCGCACTAGGAATGACATGAATCTAAACGAATGGATACAAGTAAGAACAAGTCTTCACCCTTACAATTGCCTATTAAGTGATAATCAAATTCCAACCTAAACTTAATCCTCACCAAGATGCACTCAAATCGCTCAAAGTGTTTCGGGTGTAGAAAGCAAATTCTCTCAAAGTCAAAATTGAACAAGGGTCTCCATAGGCTTGTGGCAAGATCAATTCTCCACTACATTTAAGAAATAAGATGCAAAAATCATTAGGACTTAAATCTGGGGTGTAATGCGGCTGAGGTAAGGGTAGGAAAAAGGCTAAAATAAGGCTAGAATAATCAAGACAAGAAGTTTTCAACAAGTAACTAAATCATGTTCATAACCTTAGAAAATGTAGGCAACATAAGCAACAAAGGTAACTAAAATGAATAACATCAATCATTTTTATTTTGTTTCGAAAGTTTCTGCTTTTCTTTTCTTTTTTTTCTTTTTTTTCCTCTTTTTTTTCTTTTTTTTTGTTGCTGCCCTTTTTTTTCGTGGAACATGATTGCACAACTCAAAATTCATACTTCTGTCTTGTCAAGGGTGAAAGAGAGGGATGAATGAAAAAGGCTTGGGTTTAATATCTTGGTGAAAACAAAGAAAGTGGAATTAAGCTTCAACTTGGTTCACTAGGGGAAAAGAAAAGGTAGGCCTTTAGTGGGGTAAAAAGAAAGGGTGAATCCTAGTGCCTAAATCATATTAATGCATCACGTTCTAATGTAATCTCAAATTGCATACAAGCTACAAGTTCTAGATTCCAATATCCAAGTTGACACTCTCAAACAAGAAAATGAGCATAAAAATATAGTCGTACATGCTCAAGGCTCAAGTTCTCACAAAATGGGCTAATTGATTAAGCTAGGTGAGGAATTCAACTACAACAATCAAGACAAGTTGCAAGGAATGTCAAACTTGACTTAGTCATACCATTCGATTTATCAAGCATGCTAGAATTAAGTATTCTAATGAACTTAAAACAATCATAACATGCTTAATGACAAGCAACAATAAAGGAGATGTTCTTCTAATCAATTCAAACAATCATACCATCAAGAAAATATGACAAGCAAGGCGAAATTAATGTCATCCTCTACCCTCCCCCTCTCTTAATCGTATTGTCCTAATGCGAAGAAAATAAAGGAAATGAAGAACAAAGAAGGGTAAAGGATACTCCCCGTGATTAAGGGCGACCGCGACCTTGGTGTCGCGTACGAACCATCGTGGAAAATGGCCTCAAAAATTGGTTTGAGTGCTGCTCAAAAATGGCTTCAAAAATTTGCACTATTTGAGTAAAATTTACGCTTAGACGCTTGTTTAAATCTGAGTAACGTACCGAAAAATGTTTAAAACAAAAAATTATTGTAAATGAAAGAAAATAAAATAAAAATAAAGAATAGACATAAAGCAAAGGAAAGAAAATGGGTTGCCTCCCATGTAGCGCTTTGTTAACGTCGTTTAACTCGACGACCTGTGTTAAATTTTCAGTTCTTCAAAAATAAATTTCTTCAACTAAACGGTGTTTTCCATCCCTCATCGTTTTTACTCCTTCCTCCGTCTTGATTTTATGCATGCACCTGGATGGACTCAGCCTCTTAATGTCGAATAAGGTCCATTTGATTGCCTCTTTATTTGTTATCAAAACAACAACTAAGCTACTATCTTCTTCTTTTGATAGCTCGTTGGCAATGATGATTGGCAAGGTACCATTTTCGCCCAAAAATACGTAATTAAATTGCTCTAATTTCGGCTTTGGTGCCTGCAAAATTGAAGGAAGAGCTTTAGACTTTGTAGGCATTAATCTAAAACTAGAAGTAGAAGAAATAGTAGAAGAAATTTCTTTAAACTCCCTTTCGTCGGGTTCCTCTATTCCTAATTCCCTACAAGCATCAACAAACAATTTAGTTTCTAAAATTCCATTGGCTAATGGATCGGTAATATCAATAAAATTCAAACTTGCGACCGAATCAGGATACTTCATAGCTTTATAAACATCGAACTTAACTACTTCCCCATCAAATTCCATAGTTAAGATACTGTTATGGACATCGATTTTTATATGTGTTGTTGACAAGAAAGGGCAGCCAAGCAAGATTTCTGATTCGTTGTTGCTGTGGTCATTTTCCATGTCAATAATGTAAAAATCAGCAGGAAAAATAAGATCGTTTTTCTTTACCAACACGTTTTCTAGTACCCCCTCGGGGTAGATAATTGACCGGTCAGCTAACTGAATCGTCACTCGCGTTTCCTTCAATGGTTCAGTCGAAATTTTGTTGTAGACGCTCAATGGCATGACATTAATAGATGCGCCTAGATCGCACATTGCCCTCTTTATTCCGACATTTCCGATCTTGCAAGGAATCGCAAACATCCCTTGGTCCTTATATTTCGGTGGTAGGCTTCTTTGAAAAATGGCCGAAATGTTCTCGCTGAGGTTAACTCTTTCATTCCCGGATAGTCGCCTCCGATTTGTGCATAAATCCTTTAAAAACTTTGCATATTTTGTCACCTTTCGAATGACATCAAGAAGTGGAATGTTGATTTCCACCTTCTTGAATATATCCAAAACTTCCTTCTCATCTTTCTTTTTGTCACGTCTTACTAGTCGACCTGGAAAAGGAGGAACATGCTCGTAAGTAGAAAAAGAAGGATTGGGTTGGTTGTTACCAGAGGCTGGTGAAGATTTTCCTTCTTGGTCCTTCGAAGAAGTGCCTTCTTTGTCTTTGTTAGATTTTTTCTCAGTCTCTTTTGGCGGTTCTGGTGAAATTACTGTACCACTTCGCAAAGTAACCGCGCTCACATTTTCCCTCGGATTTGTTTCGGTTTGAGAGGGTAATCGTCCTTGAGACTCTAGGCGGCCAATGGTTTGAGCTAGGTGGCTTATTTGTTTGTCGATTTCCTGGAGATGGGATTGTGTTTGGTTTGGAATTTTTCTTGTGAAACATCTAACCTTTCGACAATGGTCTCAAAGGAAGTTTTTTGTGGCATTTGAGTGGGAAAATGGGGAGGTCTTGGCTGATAATTTGGGTTGGCCATTTGCTTGTTTCCGTAGCTCAGATTTGAATGGTCCCTCCATCCAAGATTATAAGTGTTGCCGAATGGGTTATAAGGCCTTTGAGAATGTCCTGGAAAATTATTTATGGCATTGACTTGGGCGCCAGATTCATTCTGTAACATTGGGCAGCGATCCGTTGGGTGATCCGACATCGTACAAATTCCACAGACTTTTGCAGCTCCAATCTTTCCTAAAACAAGTGAATTAACTTTATCAGTTAATTTGTCTATTTTATCTTCAAGTGAAACAATTTTTACTTCATGAACCTGTCGGCTAGGTTCAATTAAGGAGCCGAATTGCTGTGAATTGGTAGCCATTGTAGAGATTAACGTTCTCGCTGCAGTAGGGGTCATGTTGACGAGAGCGCCGCAGCTAGCAACATCTACTATCTTCTTATCCATTGGGAGCATCCCTTCGTAGAGATACTAAAGGAGGGTCTGTTCGGATAGGCCATGCTACGGGCAACTTGCGCATAACTTTTTGAACATCTACCAATAATCGTAGAGAGATTCGTCGCTCCTTTGTTGGATTCCCAAGATGCTTCGCCTAAGCTCGCTTGCCTTTGCCGCATGAAAATACCTATCATGAAAAATACGAGAGAGTTCAGTCCATGTAATAATTGAGTTAGGCGGAAGATAAAATAACCATTCTTTAGCTGATCCGGCTAAGGAAAAAAGAAATGCACGTAGTTTGATTTGGTCTTCCGAGACCTCTTGAGGCTTCATACTATTGCACACCATATGGAATTCGACGAGATGTTTATGTGGACTTCCGCTAGGGATACCGTTGAATGTAGGGAGGAGATGAATTAAACCCATTTTTAGTTGAAAAGGGGTCTCGCCATTATGAAAAGCGATGCGGAGTGATTGTTGCACAGCAAGGGCTGCGTTTAGTTCTCAAATCGTTTGATCTGCCACCGGTTCTGGTTCTAGTATAGGATCTTCGACTGGTGTAGTTTCAGAAGTGGATTCCTGATCAGATTGTTGTATGCTTTGTTCTCGTTGTTGTTTCTTTCGCCTAAGCGTTTCACCGTGAGTTCTAAGAGCTCTTACTTCGATCTCCGGGTCAAGGTCAAATAGATCTCTGGGATGGCTTCTGGTCATAAAAATCAAAAAAAACAATCAGTGATTGCTGAAAATAAAACACCCCGGCAACGACGCCAATTTTGACAAGGGTCGTTTTACTCGCCAAAATAAATAAAATAAAATAAACCTCTTCAAAAATAAAATAAAAGAAATAAAGTAGAATAGAGGAAGAGGGTCGATCCACAATGAGTTTTGTTGAAATCGCTGACTGAGCCTTGTCGTGATTTAGATCCCAGAAGTAGCTAAAGAAAATAAATAAAAAATGGGGGTTTGGTTTGATTTAAGTGACAAGAGAATAATAAACAATCAACGAAAAATGCAGTAAATAAATTGAGGAATGAAATAGAAAAAATCACTAATAGGAAAGAAGCCTCGAGCTAGTTTTGTCAATTCCTACGATCATTGAAAATAGATTTTCACTACGAGATTCATGTCGGTTACAGTCTACGAGGCCCAACCCATCGTAACTTGCTTTTCTCTCATGTAACCGATCTTCCCAAGTCTATCTCTGAAAGTTGATTCTTAAATAAATCAACCACGTCTATCGCCGTTGAAATACTTAGTTTAAAAACAGGAAAAGCCCGACTCAGAAGTTGTCTCATTGAGAATCGTTTCTGATTTCATCTTTCCTTAGCGGACAGCCGCTAAGAGTGTTCACAGGAAGTCGAAGTGTCACAGGCCGATTCTTCCTCCCAACTGTATGATTAAACGATTCCAGACCAACGGATCCTTTTTGATTTGAAAAACGTTTAAAAAATTTAGTATGGCCGATTGCCAAACTATCTAAACAGAAGGATGAAAATGTATCCCGAAGGGATTTAAGCAATATTCAATTCTCACGCATGGAATTGATTTGTACTAGCTCTCGGCTTTGGGGAAATTAGCCAAGCATGATATTAATTATCATACTTAACATGTTTTTGACGAAATGTTTAAAAAGCATAAAAATAAATATGAAGTAAAGATGAAACAAGGAAAAAACATTTATTAAAATAAAGGCAAGTAGCAACAAGAACTAAAAACAAGAGATGATCCCAAAGCCTTACACAAAGAAGGTATTTATAGGCTTAGATTTACTAAAGATAGCAAAAAAGATAACTTATTTTAAAATGTTCGTTTTGAAATTAAATTTAAAAATCCTAAGCTCTGATTGTGCTGACTAGATCTTCCAGATTCTTCCAGAGTCTTTCCTTGCACTGACTGTATCTTCTAGAAACTACCACGTTAGACACGTCGTGCCCAGAGTCGTGCCCATGATGTCAACCATGGCCAAATAAATAAATAAAACTGTAGAAATGCACCTTTCTGCTGCTAATTCCAAAATTGAGTCCCTACACAGAAAATGAAATAAATGCAACCGATTAAGTAGTGAAAAGTCCTCAAGACAAAAAAAATAACAAGCAAAAAGTGGCATCTATAAGAGCTTATCATAAACCCAAGCCCTTTTCATTTATCCCTCTCTTTCACCCTTGACAAGACAGAAGTATGAATTTTGAGTTGTGCAATCATGTTCCACGAAAAAAAGAGGGCAGCAACAAAAAAAAAGAGAAAAAGAAGAAAAGAATACCAGAAACTTTCGAAACAAAATAAAAAGGTTTGATGTTATTCATTTTAGTAACCTTTGTTGCTTATGTTGCCTACATTTTCTAAGGTTATGAACATGATTTAGTTACTTGTTGAAAACTTCTTGTCTTGATTATTCTAGCCTTGTTTTAACCTTTTTCCTACCTTTACCTCAGCCCCCATTACACCCCAGATTTAAGTCCTAATGATTTTTGCATCTCATTTCTTAAAAGTAGTGGAGAATTGATCTTGCCACAAGCCTATGGAGACCCTTTTTCAATTTTGACTTTGAGAGAATTTGCTTTCTACACCTGAAACACTTTGAGCGATTTGAGTGCATCTTGGTGAGGATTAAGTTTAGATTAGGAATTTGATTATCACTTAATAGGCAATTGTAATGGTGAAGAATTGTTCTTACTTGTATCCATTCGTTTAGATTCATGCTTGATTCATGTCATTCTTAGTGCGCTTGAACTCTCATGATTTTGCTTAAAGCTTGCAACAGTTTGGGGAGATGGATGCTTTTGATTAATTTCTTTCAAACATACTTGAGGGCAAGTATGAGACAAGTGTGGAGGAATTTGATAAGCTCTTATAGATGCCACTTTTTGCTTGCTATTTTTTTGTCTTGAGGACTTTTCACTACTTAATCGGTTGCATTTATTTCATTTTCTGTGTAGGGACTAAATTCTGGAATTAGCAGCAGAAAGGTGCATTTCTGCAATTTTATTTATTTTTTGGCCGTGGCTGACATCATGGGCACGACGCGTCTGACGTGGCAGTTTCTAGAAGATACAGTCAGCGCAAGGAAAAACTCTGGAAGAATCTAGAAGATCTAGTCAGCGCAATCCGAGCTTAGGATTTTTAATTTTAAAATTTCAAAACAAACATTTTAAATTATGTTATCTTTTTGTTATTTTTAGTAAATCTAAGCCTATAAATACCTTCCTTGGGTAAGGCTTAAGATCATCTCTTGTTTTTAGTTCTTGTTGCTACTTGCCTTCACTTTAATAGAAGTTTTTTTCCTTGTTTCATCTTTACTTCATATTTATTTTTATGCTTTTTAAACATTTCGTCAAAAACATGTTAAGTATGATAATCAATATCATGCTTGACTAATTTTCCCAAAGCCGAGAGCTAGTACAAATCAATTCCATGCGTGAGAATTAAATATTGCTTAAATCCCTTTGGGATACATTTTCATCGTTTTGTTTAGATAGTTTGGCAATCAGCCTTACTAAAATTTGTAAACGTTTTTCAAATCAAAAAGGATCCGTTGGTCTGGAATCGTTTAATCATACAGTTGGGAGGAAGAATCGGCATGTGGCACTTCGACTTCCTGTGAACACTCTTAGTGGCGGTCCGCTAAGGAAAGATGAAATCAGAAACGATTCTCAATGAGACAACTTCTGAGTCGGGCTTTTCCTATTTTAAAACTAAGTATTTCAACGGCGATAGACGTGGTTGATTTATTTAAGAATCGACTTTCGGAGATAGACTTGGGAAGATCGGTTACATGAGAGAAAAGCAAGTTTCTATTTTCAATGATCGTAGGAATTGACGAAACTAGCTCGAGGCTGCTTTCCTATTAGTGATTTTTTTCTATTTCATTCCTTACTTTATTTACTGCATTTTCCCTTGATTGTTTATTATTCTCTCGTCACTTAAATCACACCAAACCCCTTTTTTTATTTATTTTCTTTAGCTACTTCTAGGATCTAAATCACGACAAGGCTCAATCAGCGATTCCAACAAAACTCCTTGTGGATCGGCCATCTTCCTCTATTCTACTTTAATTCTTTTATTTTTTAAGAGGCTTATTTTATTTTATTTATTTTGGCGAGTAAAACGACGCTTGTCAAAACCATTCATACATCTAACATAAATTTTAAATTTTAAACAACTTAAACTGTTAGATGGGTAATGTAAAAATTATAAAGAAAATTAACTTACATCAATACAATAATAAAACAAATTATATAAACTAAAACTAAAAAATTAAATTGCGAACTTACTTATAATATTTTCTCCACAACTTTCTTCTACTTTTTCTCCTTCTTTACTCAATTTTTTACTCAATTTTTTTTCTAACAACTTACCTACCTTCAACATTACCTATTTAACACAAAAAATCATAAGTTTTTTTCCCTTACCTACCTCTACCACTCTTTTAATAACACTAACAAGTTTACAACCCAAAATTTTACTCTACCCCTACACAATTTAAAATTAATTTATAATCACTACTTACTAACACCCTACTATTTTTCATTCTCGAAACCTATATCCCTACACCACCTTACACCTTTACATGCATGCTGCCCACTACCCACTGCCGACGGCACCCCCATGCATGCAAAGCTGCCACCCCAGCTGCACCCTCTGCCTATATGCTAAAGACGGTAGGTGCTCCTTCTGTCTATCAACAGTGACACGCAGGGATGGCTCCCATGTGGACGACGCTCCACACCCTAGACATTGTTTAAAGACAGAACCAAAAGAACTCGACTTCAATTTTACTATTCATAGTCGATACCTAATAAAATCGAGTTCTTTTTTATTCCAAAAATCGTTTTGCTATTCATAGACGGGTTGTTCTTGTATCATCTTCACATCGTTCACTGTAGAAAGTACTATATTTTTTGAAATAAAATGGGTTGTGCCATATTTTGGGGAAAAACATGAGTGCAATATTTATGTCATAATAATAATAATAATAATAATAATAATAATAATAATAATAAAATCCACGTCATCAAAGAGTGACTAAAAAAGTTTAATGTCTAAACTTCAATGAGTAAATTGAACGTTTTGAAACTTCGATGACCAAAATAGGCCAGTAAGTAAAGTTTAATGATGATTTACGTAATTTACCCCATATATATATATTTCTTCATATTTTTCATGTGATATATATATATATATATATATATATATATATATATATATATATATATATATATATCAGGCAGAATTAAGAGATTTGATTCGAACTTGAAAATTTATCCATTAGTTATGAACTTTTTTGAATTATTCGAGTTTTCATTTTATAACTCAAATTTTATTTAAAATTTCCGAGTCGAGTTTATGAAATTACGAATCGAATAGCATAATTTAATTTTTTCGAGTCGAATTTTGCCTACTCATACAATGTAGATCCTCAAAATGATTAGTTTTTTTTATTATAAAAACTAAAATATGTTAAGTAAAAAAATCCTAAATTAATATTTAAAACCCTTTGAACGGAATTTGTAAGCAGATATAATAAGTAAAGCATTATACAAAATTGTTCATAACAAAGCACTTAATGAGTATTTATTTTTTATAAAAAAAAAAACTAAAATCCATTTGCAATTAGTACTCAAGTGTTGTATTCAAGTATATATATGTTTAATGGAATAATAGGGGTGATCAATAGTTTAATTTGATTGAAAAATATTAGAAATGGACTTTATACATTTAAATTAAGATCAAATCAATTTCATATAAAATCAACTACATCAAATCAACTTTTTTTAATCTGTTCAATTGAAAAGTTTACTTGATCAATATATATATATATATATATATATATATATATATATATTGAAACCTCTAATAAAAGAAAAAAAAATATGTGGATAACCTAATAATTATGACATGCTATTTGAAATATCTTGAAAGATTCAAACTACGTGTGTGTATGTTTAAATCGAAACCTCTGAGCTTGGTTTGACTTTTTTAATCTTCTAATCAAAGGATATTATATGTTTAAACATGTTCGCTTTTAAATATATTTGAATTTATATTCTTCTAATATATATAATATTTAAATTGTTCATAACGTTTTTAAACTTCTAATCGAAGAATACTACATACTTAAACACATTCGAATTTTTGTTTTTAAACTATTATAATAACAACAAAAAAGTTAAAATAAAATCCAATCCATAAATCTCTAATCTCAAATGTTCTTAACGGTGTCGATATCACTGAACGCAGTGACACATCAAAAGTTTTCATACATAAATTGCATATAAATCAAGAAAACAATAACAAATGCATATGTAATTATTGGAATAAAAACATATTAGTTTTCATGGTTATTTCTTCTCTTTATTGTCATTTTCCGGTCCGGCAGTAACCGATATAGGCCCATCAACTGCACTAACATCTGCTATTGGTGCAGACGAAGGCTGGCTGTCTGACACAGGTCCTGCAACTGCATTAACATCTGCTATTGGTGCTGGTGAAGGTTCATTGTCGCCGACAACGAACTGGACTGAAAGAATCATGATCATTGAGATTAAAATAATGGATAAAGCAACCTTTGCCATTTTTTCTCTGTTTATTTGAAAAAGAAAAAGAGAGAAAGTAATGATTTTTTTTTGCTGTGAATACAAATTTATTCGATGAAATGTGATCGATGATTTGAAGTTAAAGCCATAGGAATTTATAGCATCATGCGTGAGATATATGCGGCAAGTCGATAGACAAATGGCTATAAAATTATTTTTCGTATGGTTAGAAATTTGACACCTGAATTGGTTGTTGTGAACAATTTGTCTTGGTTAGCTTCTGTCGCTTAAAATCTCAATATTTATTTTTTTATAACTAACTCAAAATATTTTGTTTTTCTTATTTTTAATTTTCCAAGTATTTAATTTAAAGTTCCGTATCAGTTTATTTATTTAAAGGGTGAGAAAATAAAAGTTATTTTAATTTTAATTTTTTTAATTGTCAGATGATTTATCTATTATGGTTTTTCAACTATCTGTTGGACCATACTTTTAATACTACTTTTGAAGGGATGTTGTGAGCATCTTGTATAGTCCTAAAATTTTACCAAGTGTAATAGGAGCTATAAACGAGCCTACCAAGGGAGTACGAGATTCAAAACTTTACTAGTAATGGAGTATGGGAGAGAAAGAATACATTTTTTATTGATTCTAATAAGAATGGGTAAACTACATAAATGACCACCATACTATTAGAAAAGTCGCGATTTGACCATCTTATTTTTTTCGAAACAATTAAATCATCAAACTATTTAAATGGTATCAATGTGACCACCAGCCGTTAAAAATAACAGAAAAGTTATATTAATAAAATTGGTATAATTACACATTTAGTCCTTATTATTTACATATTCTTTCAATTTAGTCCTAATTTATATTAATAAAATAAATTAATTATTTAATTAGATAGTGACATGTGTCAACACCTTATTGGAGGACTTTAATTATTTATATTTGATTTAATAAATTTATTTCTTTCCTCCAATCAAGTGGTGACACGTGTCACCACCTGATTAAAGGAGAAAAAAATAACTACAAGCAATATGCTTGACAGGGAAATCGAACCCAGGCAACAACGTTTTACTAGTAGCGGCATAACCACTGCACCACACCCAATCTTATGTTTAAATTTACTCAAGTACATATATATGTTTGTTTCTACATTTATTCTTTTAATTCAACATATATAATCATCGAATTAATTTCACATATATATCCCTAAACCCCAAACCCTAAACACTAATTTTACATATATGTATCAAATTAATTTCATATAAATAACCCTAAATGCTAAACTTAAACTCCAAACCCTAAATGCTAAACCCCAAATCCTAAATACTAACCAAAAGTGTTTATGGTTTTAGTATTTAGTGTTTGAGGTTTAGGGTTTAGCATTTAAGGTTAGCATTTAAGGTTTAGGGTTATTATGTGAAATAAATTCGATGATTGTGAAATTAGAGTTTATAGTTTAGGGTTTGGGGTTTGAAGTTTATAGTTTAGTATTTAGTTTTTTGGGTTTATGGTTTAGAATTTAGTTTTGGAGTTTAGGGTTTATGGTTTAGCATTTAGTTTTGGGGTTTATGGTTTATGGTTTAGCATTTAGTATTATATATGTGAAATTAGTTTGATGATTATATGTGTTGAATTAAAAGAATAAATGTAGAAACATAAGACATATATATATCTAATTGAGTAAATTTAAGCATAAAATTAGGTGTGGTGCAGTGGTTATGCTGCTGCTAGTCACACTTGTATGCCTGGGTTTGAGTCCTCTGTCAAGCATTTGCTTGAAGTTATTTTTTCTCCTTTAATCAGGTGGTGACACGTGTCACCACCTGATTGGATGAGGGAAATAAATTTATTAAATTAAATATAAATAATTAAAGTCCTCCAATAAGGTGTTGACACGTGTCACTATCTAATTAAATAATTAATTTATTTTATTAATATAAATTAGGACTAAATTGAAAGAATATATAAATAATAAGGACCAAATGTGTAATTATACCAATTTTATTTAACAGTCCCCTCAACTTTTCTGTTATTTTTAACGGCTGGTGGTCACATTGATACCATTTAAATAGTTTGATGGTTTAATTGCTTTGAAAAAAAGTAAGGTGGTCAAATTGCGACTTTTCTAATAGTATGGTGGTCATTTATGTAGTTTACCCAATAAAAATAATGTTTCAGTCTTGACAACCCTCTAACGGAGTACGAGATACAAAACTCGAGACTAAAATCAATTACAAGCACCTTGAGAATACATTTTGATTGATTGTTTAGGGTCTAAATAGTTGTCCGATCAGATCACACTTTCCAAAATTTTCAAAGACTTTTACGAATGGGGTTGGGATTAGGTGGGTATTCGGCAATTTTGGGTGAAAAAGCCCCTTTTAATTATTATTGGGAAAAATGGCTCCCAAAAACTAATATTTGGCAAAATGACCCCCAAACTTGCCAGGTCGGCAGACCTCGCGTTGTATAGGATGCGAGGTACGACATCGCGTTCTGTATAACGCGATGTTAGTCGACGTGGCATTGTTGTCCGTGGTAACGGTTTTACAGTACCTCGCGTTCTGCAGAACGCGAGGTCCACGAGAAAATGAAAAGGCGGCTGGACTATATCGCACTGACCTCGCGTTCTGTAGGACGCGAGGTCTGTGCATTTCCAGCCTGAACAACAAGGAAAAACAAGCGTTGGTAGGCCTGTTTGAACCCAATTTCGAGCGTGTAAATGGTATATTTTTAGCAATCATCGAGTTTGGGGTTGTAGTACTGGAAATTGTGTATCGTATGATACCAACATGGTTAATTTCCGTCCATTCTACAATGGTTTAAAATGGATTCGAAAACCCTATGATAGCATACTTTTTTGAATGAAGTTGCATTTCAACAAATGTCGATAGGCATGTTCGAGCAGAATTTCATACGTATAAATTTTAAATTTTTAGCTAACATCGAGTTTGGGGTTGTAGTACTGGAAATTCTCTATCGTATGACACTGACACGGTCAATTTTCGTCCATTGTACGCTGATTTAAAGTTGATTCGAAAACACTATCATAACATATTTTTTTGAATGATTGAAAATATAAGATGACGGTTTGTATAAATCGAAGTGGACTGACTTTATTGATTAGATTGTCATGTGCGAACTCACATATACAAATTAAAAATAATTAATTAATACGAGGTGCTGAACGATTAGGACACTTAGGAGCTGTGTGCCCAGTATTTCGACATATAGAACAATGCTTCTTTTGTCCGGTTTTCTCTCGATGTTCGACCAAATCCTCGGCACAGTATATTCTTGTAGAAGGTGGACGTCCTTTGGCTCGTAGTAGTGCTGGATCTGGGCGTATGATCGGTTCAGTGTCCACAGGATTCGGATCAACCTCATTTCCGATTGGAGGAAACTCTTTTTCGTAAACTTTAAGCACCGTTTTGAGCAAGTATACTGCATCAATCATATGCATGTATTCTATTCGTTGGTTAGTGCAAGCAGCAATGGCGTGTGCGCACGGGTATTTGAAAGTTTGGAAAATTCCGCACTCGCAGGTTCTTTCCCTCAGATCTACCACGTAAGCGTTGTGCTGAATGCCTTCCAACCGCCTAGAAAATTCCGCAACACGAAACAAGTGTCCTTCTCGCGAGAAGAGAGTTGCTTGCATCTGTCTTGATTGGCCCAATTGAATATGCAGTCTTGTGCGGAAATCTGGATGGACTTTGTGTCCACCTGCCATGTACTCAGTTGCTTGCCTGCCCAAGGTTGCAAAAAGGGTAGCTAAACGATAATAGGTCGCTTTGACAATGGAAGTGATAGGCAACTGTCGAACTCCCTTCAGTGATGAGTTCACTGCCTCAGCCAAGTTCGTTGTCATGTGACCATAACGTTTACCCTCGTCATACGATCGAAGCCATTTTTCCTTTGGGATTTTTTCAAGGTATTCTGCGCCTTTTTTGTTTCTCGCTCTCAATTCCTCGAGCAGTTCAGCCACCTCTTGTTTGTAGTGCGAGTTGCCTACGGGATGACAGTTGAATAGTTATGGGCGAAAAACACATGAAAAAAGGTCGTAAATTGAAGCGAGTAACAAGTAATGTAGTAAATGAAAATGACATAAATGACATACCCATATCGAGCACCATTTGACGTTCATCACGATTCTTGTATTTCAGCAGGTAGTTTGCGGCTATGTGCCGCAAGCAAAAACGGTGGTGAATGTATTGAGGCTTCCAATAATCACCCAAATTTTGTATCGCCCACAGCAGCGCTGTGCCTCTGTCAGAAATAACACACACCCCTTCATCCCTTCTTCTTCGTATTACATGATCAAGGACATATTTTCGTAGGTTCTTAAGGAAGAACGTCCAAGACTCCAAATCTTCCTTCGGGACGATTGCGAATGCAACATGAACGCATTTGCGATTGCCGTCCTGTGCTATAGCTAGAAGTAGGATCTGTGTATATCTTCCATACAACCATGTGCCGTCGATTTGGACCATCGGTTTGCAGTGCTTGAATGCGTTGATGCACTGGGGGAAAGTCCAAAATAACCGGTGGAATTGACAAACACCTCGGACGACACGATCATTTTCGTATACCAGAACCGTATCAAGTTTGAAAACCATTCTGGGGATGTGTTTCTGCAGGAGATTAAGCCACGGGCGCAACTCTTTGTAAGATTCCTCCCATCGGCCATACAATTCCTCTTTGGCCTTTTTCCTTGCATACCATGCTTTCCAATAACCTGGACGGAAGCCGGTGACAGCTAAAGCTGCAGCCTGACATGTGGGGACCGACACAGTGGGATTTGTTTTCACCAGTGTCGAAAAGATGTCCGCGAGGAACTTTACATCCAGGTTCTTGTGATCCTGGTTGAGGCTAGCAACGGTGCATGTATGGGGCCCCTCAAGTTTTGTTATTTTCCAACGGTTGCCTGCCTTCTTCAACTCTGATATACGAATTTTCCATTTACAGCCTTGATCCTTTTGGACGCAGTGAGCCTTGTAGTATTTGGCTTGGGTTTTCTTCACCGTCGTCTCAACATTATGACGAAGGTTGTACTGCTTAACTGCGGCCACCGCAATTTCCTTGTTCGAGAACGCCATACCAATTCTTAGTTCACCATCAGAACGGTGGACTCGGCCATCTATTGTGTCGTCATGGGGAAAATCAGGGACGTCCATTGCATCCATATCAACCGTTGTGAAGTGGGATGGTGGCTGGAACATAGAAATTGGTATTGCGTCTACAGGAAAGTTGGTGGCAGTCGGTTCTTCGTCCAAATATGGTGGTGGAACGGCAGTGTCTTCTGGGTCTTCTGGTAACTCTATCAAGTCTTCTGGTTCGGGATAGAATGGCCCCAGCTCGTCTCCGTCTGGCCCGGGTTCTCTAATCGGTTCTTCGTCAGAAGCATCCTCTGGGAGCTGGAATAGTAGAGCTTCTGGAATCACTACCCTTCGAGGCGAGGATTGGGGTCGATGAGCGGGAGACCTCTCACGAGATCGCTCACGAACCTCATTTCCAAGACCAAAATCAAGATCACCATAAGAAGAATGTATTCCCATAGATGGTTGTACGTACTCCGTGCTTGGGACATACGTAGAGTGTCGTCCATATGAGGAATCATGGTCGTGCATAGCGTAAGAAGACGACGTTCCCTCACTCCCAAAAGAAGAATGTCTCCCCATAGATGGTTGACCGTAGTCGGTGCCAGGGACATACATTGAGTGCCGGCCATATGATGCTTCATGGTCGTGCGTAACGTAAGGAGCCGACGTTCCCTCCCCCCCAAAACTATAAGGATTGTATGGATTGTATGGACTGTACGATGCATTTGTTGGTGCATCGAATTCATCGTTTGGGGGTTGGTTCAGGTCGAACCCGATACTAGCTACGCAAGACTGCCTTGGAGGAGCAGATGACGATGCACCAACTTCGTTGTCTCGGCAGAGTAGGCCAAAATCACGTCGTAGACCTGCGGTCGGGCTATCAACGTTGGCATTCGGATCGAAGTCAAAATTCGCCCGGCCCCAGCTTGGTATTTTGACAACTGGATTAGACTCGGAGAACGATACATACAGCTCGAGGGGGCCCCCAATTGAATACTCGAAGTGGGCTTCCATCATCATTTGCACATCAGCATTTTCCGCAATTTGGCATACAGAGTACTCTAAAGGGTCTATAGATATTGGCACCCGATACTTCACGTCGGACAAACGATGATTATCGAAATGAGGAACTTTTGCCTCCAGTTCCTTGACCAACTTCTTGAACGATAATCTCCTCGGAAGCTTTATCGTTACCGGATCTTCGCAGTGAAAAAGGACGTCGCGTTCGGTACCCTCGAATATCTGCCCATCGTAGTAAACTTGCGTAGTAACGCCTCGTCCGGCCATTTGAATATTTTATGAAAGACTTTTGAAATTTTGATACTTAGAAAATTCTAGGAATTGATTGCCAATTGAAACTTATATTTTCGTTGTATGGTTCTTCTTCATATATAGGCAAAATTATTGGCCCTTGCAATCCCGGAGAATCTGGTTGTGTAAGGCAAATAATGGTTCAGAGAGGTAACTTTGGTTGTCCATTACCTAAAACCGATAAGTAGGTAAATGATGAACAAGTCAGGAATGACGTGTGCCTGGGAGGCAGTCCCCTAACTTTCGACAAGTAAGGGATAGAGTTGATGGGAGGCAACCAGTACCTCGCGTTCTGTAGAACGCGATATTGGTACCTCGCGTTCTATAAAACGCGAGGTCCATTAAAATCGCGTTCTATAGAACGCGAGGTCACTTTAATTGCTTTGTTGCAGATATTCCGTCAGAAGTTATAATAACTGTACTATTTACTATTTGTTTGTTTATGTAATTGAGAACATGTTCGAGAATTTGAGACAATTGTAGTCTGGTAATTGTAGTCTGGTAGTTGAGTAGTACTAGTTTTACATAACTTGAAATCCGTTGAACATTAATAAAAGGTGAAATAAGACGTCATATAACATAATTGGAAGATAATTTCATAAGTTAATGGTTAATCTGAATTATCGTAGTTAGTGGACACGTCTGAACTTAGGTTTAGTTCTTCGATCATCTGTTGTTTTCTTTGTCTACGCCTGTACATAAAAAGTTGCAGCTCCTCCACAGTCGCATCAACATCCGGTGAAGACGGTGCGTGTTCAGTGTTCGGAGCATGTTCTACGGGTGCATGCGTATTACCTTCGCCGGCGTTGACAAACTTAACATTGAAATCGACGTCTCTAGCTCCGACGGAATTGAGGCAGTCATACATGTTACGAACGTCTGTTTCGTTCGTAAGCTTCATAACGTAGTGCGTTTCATTAGCTGCCGGTGTTGGGATTCGACATTCCATGGAAGAAATTTGTTTGTCGGTGTGTTTACTAACCTCGATTGTTGTCAACTGTTTTAAATCTTTCAGTGACATTTTGCCAGTGATTGTTGACTCAAAATAAGTATCGAGAAAATAAAATGTTGCCTGAAATTTTGCCATAAGGTGTTTAGAGAGAATTTGGAATGAGTAAATGATGGTGGAATTCGTGGGTATTTATAGGAAAGGAAAAATACCACATAAATAAATTTAAGTCGAATCAAAACTTTATTTATAGTAAATAAAAAACGCAACACATGTAAATTTAACTCGCATCAAAACTTTAATTCACATTTCATTTAACAAAACTTTAATTCGTGGGCAAATGTGATCGGAGGTCCCGACTGAAACCAGCCTTGAAAAAAGCAACTTTAAAAAAACAGCTTTGATCAACATTAGCAAATGTAATCGGCCCCGGCCGCATCTGAAAATGTTGGCTGCCACGGCAGAATGGTCGATCTGAATCCGCCCTCGCTTCCTAAAAGTCGTTTCGTTTCAAAACTGTAGGCGCGGATCCTCTCGACGGCGGCTACAGAAGCTGCCATTGAAGCCACTACTGCAGCACACAACCTCCAAAATATTGCGATATGTCGGTAAATATTAAGGTATGTACCCCCGCGGAACACAAATCTTTAAGTGAACTCCAACTATCATAAAGGAACAATATTTCATACATAAAAATTGCAACGGAAAAAAACGCAGCATTACACGAACTCATATTCAACTGACCTAAACTAAACTTAACTGGTTACAAAAAAATCATCTCCATGCATATATATAAACAAACATCTCATTGACCACGCGTTCTGTACAACGCGAGGTAAGGGTGACCTCGCGTCCTACATAACGCGATATTGCCACGTCATCATATTCACCTCCCTCTATAAATAGCAAACTCTTCGAGAGGCAGGGAACGTTGTAATCGTTTCTGCTATGGGTTGAACGAAGAGATCAAGAGGTATACTTTAGCTGCTGACTACACAGATTTTGATGTCTTGGTCGCGAGGGCCAAGGACTTAGAGCACAGTTTGGGCTTGACCAAGCGATCTGGTGGTTCTAGTTTTGGGAAGAGATCTAGTGACTTTGTTAGAGGTGATGCCAAGAGGCATTGGGACAACAGGCATCACTATGACCATAGGCGTGGTGGAGGTAACCACGGTAGGGGCCATCAGGGCCAGAGGACTGGTGGGCGGTTGCCCGCGTGTGCTAGTTGCGGGAGGAATCACACCGGTGAGTATTGGGGGAATTTCCACTCGTGTTGGAGTTGTGGAGCTAGGGATCATATTAGGCGTGACTGTCCACATCAGGTGGGACAGGCACCAGTTCAGGCTCAGGCTCCTGCTAGAGCCAATGACTTCCAGCCGAGAAATGATGGCCAGAGGAACATAGCGCATGTAGTTGCAGTCCATCTAGATGGCGGAGGCCAGGCCAGAGTTTACTCTCAGCGTGAGGGTTAGCACGACACAGATGTGATTGCAGGTAACTTCTCGATACAGTCTTTGGGTTTGCTTTCTTTGATTGACTCTGGGTCTACACATTCATATATACTGAGTGAGCATGCAAAGTTGTTGAAATTGCCTTGTGAGGAATTAGAGGTAGGAGTTAGTGTTACTAGTTCCTTTGGGGATATGGTAGTAGTTAGGAAGATGTACAGAAGATGTCTGCTAATGGTTCAGGGGCATGTGTTTCCAGTGGATATGATGGAGCTACCGTTTTATGGCTTTGATGTGATTTTGGGAATGGATTGGCTCACTGAGCATAGAGCTAGGATAGACTTTGAGACTAAGAGGATTTCCTTGAAACTCTCGGATGATTATGAGATAGTGGTTGTAGGTGAAAACGTGAAGTTCTTATCGAATGTAGTTTCAGTTTTAGAGGCTAAGAGGCTAGTTGAGACGGGTTGCGAAGCGTATTTGGCCTATGTGATGAATCCGAACATGAGTGAGGTTAGACCTCAAGATATCCGGACAGTGTGTGACTTTCCAAGTGTGTTTCCGGAAGAATTGTCGGGTTTACCACCTGATAGAGAGGTAGAGTTTTCTATATAGACTTATTCAGATTCAGCTCTTGTTTTGATTTCACCGTATCGTATGGCACCGAAAGAACTGAAAGAGTTGAAGACTCAGTTGCAAGAGTTGACAGATAGAGGCTTCATCCGACCGAGTTCTTCGCCTTGGGGCGCTCCAGTTTTGTTTGTAAAGAAGAAAGATGGAAGCATGAGAATGTGTATAGATTACAGACAGTTGAATCAGTTAACAGTGAAGAACAAGTATCTGTTGCCGAGAATTGATGACTTGTTTGACCAGTTGAGAGGGCATCAGTCTTTTCGAAGATCGACTTGAGATCTGGTTACTACCAACTGAAAGTAAGAGAAGTTGATGTACCGAAGACGACCTTTAGGACTAGATATGGTCACTATGAGTTTTTAGTCATGCCTTTAAGGTTGACTAACGCACCGACTTCTTTCATGGATATGATGAATAGGATCTTCCACCAGTACCTAGATCAGTTTGTAGTTGTCTTCATAGATGACATTTTGGTGTATTCGCGTACCGAGGAAGACCACGACCGACACTTGAGGCTAGTTTTGCAGACTTTGTTAGAAAATCAGTTGTATGCAAAGTTGAGTAAGTGTGAGTTCTGGATCCGAGAGGTAGTCTTCTTAGGGCACGTAGTGTCAGCCGATGGGATTAGAGTTGATCCGAAGAAAATAAAGGCCATTGTGGAGTGGAAGCAACCGAAGTCAGTAATAGAGGTTCGTAGCTTTCTAGGCTTAGCTGAATATTATAGAAGGTCCTTAGAAGGTTTCTCTAAGATAGCTGCTCCTTTGACACAATTACTTCAGAAGAGTGTTCAGTTTGAGTGGTCAGATGCAAGACAACGAGCCTTTGAGAAATTGAAAGAAGCTTTGACCCAAGCATCGATCTTGATTCAGCCAGAGTCGGGGAAGGAATATGTAGTTTACAGTGATGCTTCCTATGTAGGCCTAGGTTGTGTTCTCATGCAAGACAAGAGAGTGGTGGCTTATGCCTCAAGACAGTTGAAGACTCACGAGCGTAACTATCCGACCCACGACATAGAGTTAGCTGCAGTTGTGTTTGCTCTAAAGATTTGGAGGCATTATTTGTACGGTGTGCACAGTGTACACAGATCACAAGAGTTTGAAGTATATCATGACTCAGTGAGAGTTGAATCTCAGACAGAGTAGGTGGTTAGAGTTGCTAAAAGACTATGATCTTACGATTGAGTACCATCCGGGTAAGGCCAATGTAGTGGTCGATGCTTTGAGTAGGAAGGTAGCTGTAGATTTGAGTGCAATGTTTGCTAGATTGAGCTTGTTAGGAGATGGTGGCCTAGTGGCCGAGCTTCAGGTTAGACCTACTCTAGGTCAGTTGATTAGGGAGAAACAACTCTTAGACAGATCTTTGGCACCTCACGTACAAGACATAGCCGAGAGAAGACCCTCAGACTACAGTTTCAGTACCGATGGGGTCTTGTGTTTCAGAAAATAGGATAGTTGTGCCAGAAGACAGTGACTTGAGACATACGATCTTGACTGAAGCGCACAGTAGTCCTTTTGCTATGCATCCTGGAAGTACGAAGATGTACCGAGATTTGAAGAATGAGTACTTTTAGGTTGGTTTGAAGAGAGACGTAGCCGACTTCGTGAGTAAGTGTATGGTGTGTCAGAGAGTGAAGGCGAAACATCATGTTCCCTCAGGTTTGTTGCAACCGTTGAGAATTCCGGAATGGAAATGGGAGAATATCACCATGGATTTTGTTTCGGGCTTGCCTTTGACTCCTACGAAGAAGAACTCAGTTTGGGTTATAGTAGACCGTTTCACGAAGTGTGCTCACTTCTTAGCAGTCAATACGACTTACACTTTATATAGATAGACCTGTCTGTACATTGGTGATATTGTTAGACTACATGGTGTGCCGAAGTCGATTGTGTCCGACAGAGATCTGAGGTTTACAGCTCGATTTTGGGAGTGTCTGCATACAGCTTTGGGTACCCGTTTGAATTTCAGCACGTCATATCATCCTCAGACAGATGGTCAGTCAGAGAGGGTTATACAGATTCTAGAGGATATGTTGCGTTGTTGCATCATTG
Organism: Hibiscus trionum; assembly: GCA_030270665.1. Classification (NCBI taxonomy): domain Eukaryota; kingdom Viridiplantae; phylum Streptophyta; class Magnoliopsida; order Malvales; family Malvaceae; genus Hibiscus; species Hibiscus trionum. The sequence goes on along the minus strand of BSYR01000010.1, from coordinate 76,210,589 downwards.
ATTTTCAGGGTACATAGGAGAAGCACTTGCCTTTAGTTGATTTTGCTTATAATAACAGTTTCTAGTCGAGCATTTAGATGGCTCCGTATGAGGCCTTGTATGGTAGAAGATGTAGAACTCCAGTTTGTTGGGCTGAAATGGGACAGAAGTTGTTGCCTATGCCGGATTTGCTTAAAGGGACCACCGATAAAGTGAAATTGATTTGTGATCGCTTGAAGGCAGCTTCGGATAGACAGAAGTCCTATGCCGACTTGAAGAGGAAGGAAGTTGAGTTCTCAGTGGGTGAGAAGGTATTCCTAAAAGTGTCTCCGTGGAAGAAAGTGATGAGATTTGGCAAAAATGGGAAGTTGAGTCCGAGGTACATAGGACCGTATGAGATTGTGAAAAGGGTTGGTCCAGTTGCTTATCAGTTGCGTTTGCCATCCGAGCTAGAGAAGATACACGATGTGTTTCATGTTTCGATGCTCCGTAAGTATAGGTCAGATCCATCACATGTTATGCTTGTAGAAGAGATTGAATTGAATCTGGATTTGACTTATGATGAAGAACCAGTTGAGGTCCTAGCTTCGGACAACAAGGTTCTATGGGGTAGATCGATTGAGTTAGTAAAAGTGCGGTGGCAACGTCGAGGGGTGGACGAGGCTACTTGGGAGAGGAAGGAGGATATGGAAAGGCAGTTTCCTTATCTCTTTCAGTCAGGTAATTTCGAGGACGAAATTCCTTAAGTGGGGGAGAGTTGTAACACCCGTGTTTTGTAGCCGGGAGTTTGGTGTGTGTGTTGGGTTTGATTCGTCAAAATCGGTTTAATTTAATTTGACCTTGGTTTTATTTTAAATGATATTAAAATCCTTGCAATGGCATTTTTGTAAATAAGTTAAAATAAAGAAAGAAAAGCTTTTTGAAACAAAAAGAAAGAAAAAAAGGTCATCTTCTTCTTCATTTTCTCTCTAACGTGAAAACCTCACAAAACCCCCAAATCTACTGTTCCATCTCTTTTCTCCACTATTTCAAGGGCTCCTTTCAAGGTAATTTCGTTTTTGAATTCTCCTTTCCATCCCAAGCATTTCCATGGTTTTAGATTTCAAAACCATCATCATTTTTGTTTTTCAAGGTTTTCAAGTTTGAAGAAAGTATGAAACTTTAATGGGTTTTCAACTTGTTTTTGGCTTGTTTAGTTAAGTTTTGGGTTAAGCTTACCTAAATACACCTCATACTTTGAAATGGAGGGATTTTGACAAAAATCCCGAAATGGGTCTTGGGGGCATTTTTGAAAGTGTCAAAACTTGAAATTTTGGTGTGATTTTGTGTTGGGTTGAAGGGCTGATGGTATAGGGTTGTTAGGGAAGTGTTTTGGAAGCCTTTAGAGGTCATTTGGGTGTTGGAAATGGTAGATTTCAGCTGGGTATGAAGGGTGTACGAAAATGTGAGTTTTTTGGTTAGTTTGAGTTTGAAACTATGAAGTTTTGGCTTGTGTTTGTGGGTTGAGATTGTGGCTGAGTTTGGCAATGATTTGGTTGAGTAACACCTTGTCTTTTGATTGGTTAGAAGCAAGAGGAAACACCGGAGAAGGTTCGGGATCGATTCCGGAAATTTCGGAGGCTTGAGTGGCTTTGCTTGGTTTGCTTAAGGAATGGTGGTGAGTGAAACTTTCAAATGCATTTAAATTGGTTCAAGTGTGTGTAGTTGAGGTTTTGGGATGTGCTTGGTAGGCCATTCCAAGGTTGAAATTAAGTTGGTAGCTTAACTTCTTGTGTGTTATTAAGCTTTAAATGTTTATGCTTATATTGATCTGGTGAAGCGTGAATTGTTTATGTATGAGTATACATTGATGTGTGTGATGATGGATATGTGATATGTGTGTTGGTTGGACATAGTGTGGTTTAATACTATGATTGGCACTAGTTAACTTACCGGGTATAAATGATCGATCATTAGGATTAGTGTGCACACGGTTGAGTCAAATTCCCGCGTGGCCTTGGTGGCGTTAAGTCATCAAGGAGGAGTACGGTGATGTAATATTCCACCGGAAATGTTTATATTATACGTGATGATGAGTGGAATCCCATCCGTAGGGCATGTGATGATGAGTGTAATCCCACCGAGGTAATGTTGTTGTTGAGTGTAATTCGCGTATCCGGGTAATCTAATAGTGGCCAACATACTTGTTCATGTGGTTATGTTGTTAAGATTATGTTATATCTTGTTGAGCTTAGCATGAAGTAAGATGCCATGTTATTGCTTTGTGCATAAATCCTTTAAAAACTTTGCATATTTTGTCACCTTTCGAATGACATCAAGAAGTGGAATGTTGATTTCCACCTTCTTGAATATATCCAAAACTTCCTTCTCATCTTTCTTTTTGTCACGTCTTACTAGTCGACCTGGAAAAGGAGGAAATGCTCGTAAGTAGAAAAAGAAGGATTGGGTTGGTTGTTACCAGAGGCTGGTGAAGATTTTCCTTCTTGGTCCTTCGAAGAAGTGCCTTCTTTGTCTTTGTTAGATTTTTTCTCAGTCTCTTTTGGCGGTTCTGGTGAAATTACTGTACCACTTCGCAAAGTAACCGCGCTCACATTTTCCCTCGGATTTGTTTCGGTTTGAGAGGGTAATCGTCCTTGAGACTCTAGGCGGCCAATGGTTTGAGCTAGGTGGCTTATTTGTTTGTCGATTTCCTGGAGATGGGATTGTGTTTGGTTTGGAATTTTTCTTGTGAAACATCTAACCTTTCGACAATGGTCTCAAAGGAAGTTTTTTGTGGCATTTGAGTGGGAAAATGGGGAGGTCTTGGCTGATAATTTGGGTTGGCCATTTGCTTGTTTCCGTAGCTCAGATTTGAATGGTCCCTCCATCCAAGATTATAAGTGTTGCCGAATGGGTTATAAGGCCTTTGAGAATGTCCTGGAAAATTATTTATGGCATTGACTTGGGCGCCAGATTCATTCTGTAACATTGGGCAGCGATCCGTTGGGTGATCCGACATCGTACAAATTCCACAGACTTTTGCAGCTCCAATCTTTCCTAAAACAAGTGAATTAACTTTATCAGTTAATTTGTCTATTTTATCTTCAAGTGAAACAATTTTTACTTCATGAACCTGTCGGCTAGGTTCAATTAAGGAGCCGAATTGCTGTGAATTGGTAGCCATTGTAGAGATTAACGTTCTCGCTGCAGTAGGGGTCATGTTGACGAGAGCGCCGCAGCTAGCAACATCTACTATCTTCTTATCCATTGGGAGCATCCCTTCGTAGAGATACTAAAGGAGGGTCTGTTCGGATAGGCCATGCTACGGGCAACTTGCGCATAACTTTTTGAACATCTACCAATAATCGTAGAGAGATTCGTCGCTCCTTTGTTGGATTCCCAAGATGCTTCGCCTAAGCTCGCTTGCCTTTGCCGCATGAAAATACCTATCATGAAAAATACGAGAGAGTTCAGTCCATGTAATAATTGAGTTAGGCGGAAGATAAAATAACCATTCTTTAGCTGATCCGGCTAAGGAAAAAAGAAATGCACGTAGTTTGATTTGGTCTTCCGAGACCTCTTGCGGCTTCATACTATTGCACACCATATGGAATTCGACGAGATGTTTATGTGGACTTCCGCTAGGGATACCGTTGAATGTAGAGAGGAGATGAATTAAACCCATTTTTAGTTGAAAAGGGGTCTCACCATTATGAAAAGCGATGTGGAGTGATTGTTGCACAGCAAGGGCTGCGTTTAGTTCTCAAATCGTTTGATCTGCCACCGGTTCTGGTTCTAGTATAGGATCTTCGACTGGTGTAGTTTCAGAAGTGGATTCCTGATCAGATTGTTGTATGCTTTGTTCTCGTTGTTGTTTCTTTCGCCTAAGCGTTTCACCGTGAGTTCTAAGAGCTCTTACTTCGATCTCCGGGTCAAGGTCAAATAGATCTCTGGGATGGCTTATGGTCATAAAAATAAAAAAAAAACAATCAGTGATTGCTGAAAATAAAACACCCCGGCAACGACGCCAATTTTGACAAGGGTCGTTTTACTCGCCAAAATAAATAAAATAAAATAAAAGAAATAAAGTAGAATAGAGGAAGAGGGTCGATCCACAACGAGTTTTGTTGAAATCGCTGACTGAGCCTTGTCGTGATTTAGATCCCAGAAGTAGCTAAAGAAAATAAATAAAAAATGGGGGTTTGGTGTGATTTAAGTGACAAGAGAATAATAAACAATCAACGAAAAATGCAGTAAATAAATTGAGGAATGAAATAGAAAAAATCACTAATAGGAAAGAAGCCTCGAGCTAGTTTTGTCAATTCCTACGATCATTGAAAATAGATTTTCACTACGAGATTCATGTCGGTTACAGTCTACGAGGCCCAACCCATCGTAACTTGCTTTTCTCTCATGTAACCGATCTTCCCAAGTCTATCTCTGAAAGTTGATTCTTAAATAAATCAACCACGTCTATCACCGTTGAAATACTTAGTTTAAAAACAGGAAAAGCCCGACTCAGAAGTTGTCTCATTGAGAATCGTTTCTGATTTCATCTTTCCTTAGCGGACAGCCGCTAAGAGTGTTCACAGGAAGTCGAAGTGTCACAGGCCGATTCTTCCTCCCAATTGTATGATTAAACGATTCCAGACCAACGGATCCTTTTTGATTTGAAAAACGTTTAAAAAATTTAGTATGGCCGATTGCCAAACTATCTAAACAGAAGGATGAAAATGTATCCCGAAGGGATTTAAGCAATATTCAATTCTCACGCATGGAATTGATTTGTACTAGCTCTCGGCTTTGGGGAAATTAGCCAAGCATGATATTAATTATCATACTTAACATGTTTTTGACGAAATGTTTAAAAAGCATAAAAATAAATATGAAGTAAAGATGAAACAAGGAAAAAACATTTATTAAAATAAAGGCAAGTAGCAACAAGAACTAAAAACAAGAGATGATCCCAAAGCCTTACACAAAGAAGATATTTATAGGCTTAGATTTACTAAAGATAGCAAAAAAGATAACTTAATTTAAAATGTTCGTTTTGAAATTAAATTTAAAAATCCTAAGCTCGGATTGTGCTGACTAGATCTTCCAGATTCTTCCAGAGTCTTTCCTTGCACTGACTGTATCTTCTAGAAACTACCACGTTAGACACGTCGTGCCCAGAGTCGTGCCCATGATGTCAACCATGGCCAAATAAATAAATAAAACTGTAGAAATGCACCTTTCTGCTGCTAATTCCAAAATTGAGTCCCTACACAGAAAATGAAATAAATGCAACCGATTAAGTAGTGAAAAGTCCTCAAGACAAAAAAAAATAACAAGCAAAAAGTGGCATCTATAAGAGCTTATCATAAACCCAAGCCCTTTTCATTTATCCCTCTCTTTCACCCTTGACAAGACAGAAGTATGAATTTTGAGTTGTGCAATCATGTTCCACGAAAAAAAGAGGGCAGCAACAAAAAAAAGAGAAAAAGAAGAAAAGAATACCAGAAACTTTCGAAACAAAATAAAAAGGTTTGATGTTATTCATTTTAGTAACCTTTGTTGCTTATGTTGCCTACATTTTCTAAGGTTATGAACATGATTTAGTTACTTGTTGAAAACTTCTTGTCTTGATTATTCTAGCCTTGTTTTAACCTTTTTCCTACCTTTACCTCAGCCCCCATTACACCCCAGATTTAAGTCCTAATGATTTTTGCATCTCATTTCTTAAAAGTAGTGGAGAATTGATCTTGCCACAAGCCTATGGAGACCCTTGTTCAATTTTGACTTTGAGAGAATTTGCTTTCTACACCTGAAACACTTTGAGCGATTTGAGTGCATCTTGGTGAGGATTAAGTTTAGATTAGGAATTTGATTATCACTTAATAGGCAATTGTAATGGTGAAGAATTGTTCTTACTTGTATCCATTCATTTAGATTCATGCTTGATTCATGTCATTCTTAGTGCGCTTGAACTCTCATGATTTTGCTTAAAGCTTGCAACAGTTTGGGGAGATGGATGCTTTTGATTAATTTCTTTCAAACATACTTGAGGGCAAGTATGAGACAAGTGTGGAGGAATTTGATAAGCTCTTATAGATGCCACTTTTTGCTTGCTATTTTTTTGTCTTGAGGACTTTTCACTACTTAATCGGTTGCATTTATTTCATTTTCTGTGTAGGGACTAAATTCTGGAATTAGCAGCAGAAAGGTGCATTTCTGCAATTTTATTTATTTTTTGGCCGTGGCTGACATCATGGGCACGACGCGTCTGACGTGGCAGTTTCTAGAAGATACAGTCAGCGCAAGGAAAAACTCTGGAAGAATCTAGAAGATCTAGTCAGCGCAATCCGAGCTTAGGATTTTTAATTTTAAAATTTCAAAACAAACATTTTAAATTATGTTATCTTTTTGTTATTTTTAGTAAATCTAAGCCTATAAATACCTTCCTTGGGTAAGGCTTAAGATCATCTCTTGTTTTTAGTTCTTGTTGCTACTTGCCTTCACTTTAATAGAAGTTTTTTTCCTTGTTTCATCTTTACTTCATATTTATTTTTATGCTTTTTAAACATTTCGTCAAAAACATGTTAAGTATGATAATCAATATCATGCTTGACTAATTTTCCCAAAGCCGAGAGCTAGTACAAATCAATTCCATGCGTGAGAATTAAATATTGCTTAAATCCCTTTGGGATACATTTTCATCGTTTTGTTTAGATAGTTTGGCAATCAGCCTTACTAAAATTTGTAAACGTTTTTCAAATCAAAAAGGATCCGTTGGTCTGGAATCGTTTAATCATACAGTTGGGAGGAAGAATCGGCATGTGGCACTTCGACTTCCTGTGAACACTCTTAGTGGCGGTCCGCTAAGGAAAGATGAAATCAGAAACGATTCTCAATGAGACAACTTCTGAGTCGGGCTTTTCCTATTTTAAAACTAAGTATTTCAACGGCGATAGACGTGGTTGATTTATTTAAGAATCGACTTTCGGAGATAGACTTGGGAAGATCGGTTACATGAGAGAAAAGCAAGTTACGATGGGTTGGGCCTCGTAGACTGTAACCGACATGAATCCCATAGTGAAGATCTATTTTCAATGATCGTAGGAATTGACGAAACTAGCTCGAGGCTGCTTTCCTATTAGTGATTTTTTTCTATTTCATTCCTTACTTTATTTACTGCATTTTCCCTTGATTGTTTATTATTCTCTCGTCACTTAAATCACACCAAACCCCTTTTTTTATTTATTTTCTTTAGCTACTTCTGGGATCTAAATCACGACAAGGCTCAATCAGCGATTCCAACAAAACTCCTTGTGGATCGGCCATCTTCCTCTATTCTACTTTAATTCTTTTATTTTTTAAGAGGCTTATTTTATTTTATTTATTTTGGCGAGTAAAACGACGCTTGTCAAAACCATTCATACATCTAACATAAATTTTAAATTTTAAACAACTTAAACTGTTAGATGGGTAATGTAAAAATTATAAAGAAAATTAACTTACATCAATACAATAATAAAACAAATTATATAAACTAAAACTAAAAAATTAAATTGCGAACCTACTTATAATATTTTCTCCACAACTTTCTTCTACTTTTTCTCCTTCTTTACTCAATTTTTTACTCAATTTTTTTTCTAACAACTTACCTACCTTCAACATTACCTATTTAACACAAAAAATCATAAGTTTTTTTCCCTTACCTACCTCTACCACTCTTTTAATAACACTAACAAGTTTACAACCCAAAATTTTACTCTACCCCTACACAATTTAAAATTAATTTATAATCACTACTTACTAACACCCTACTATTTTTCATTCTCGAAACCTATATCCCTACACCACCTTACACCTTTACATGCATGCTGCCCACTACCCACTGCCGACGGCACCCCCATGCATGCAAAGCTGCCACCCCAGCTGCACCCTCTGCCTATATGCTAAAGACGGTAGGTGCTCCTTCTGTCTATCAACAGTGACACGCAGGGATGGCTCCCATGTGGACGACGCTCCACACCCTAGACATTGTTTAAAGACAGAACCAAAAGAACTCGACTTCAATTTTACTATTCATAGTCGATACCTAATAAAATCGAGTTCTTTTTTATTCCAAAAATCGTTTTGCTATTCATAGACGGGTTGTTCTTGTATCATCTTCACATCGTTCACTGTAGAAAGTACTATATTTTTTGAAATAAAATGGGTTGTGCCATATTTTGGGGAAAAACATGAGTGCAATATTTATGTCATAATAATAATAATAATAATAATAATAATAATAATAATAATAATAATAATAAAATCCACGTCATCAAAGAGTGACTAAAAAAGTTTAATGTCTAAACTTCAATGAGTAAATTGAACGTTTTGAAACTTCGATGACCAAAATAGGCCAGTAAGTAAAGTTTAATGATGATTTACGTAATTTACCCCATATATATATATATTTCTTCATATTTTTCATGTGATATATATATATATATCAGGCAGAATTAAGAGATTTGATTCGAACTTGAAAATTTATCCATTAGTTATGAACTTTTTTGAATTATTCGAGTTTTCATTTTATAACTCAAATTTTATTTAAAATTTCCGAGTCGAGTTTATGAAATTACGAATCGAATAGCATAATTTAATTTTTTCGAGTCGAATTTTGCCTACTCATACAATGTAGATCCTCAAAATGATTAGTTTTTTTTATTATAAAAACTAAAATATGTTAAGTAAAAAAATCCTAAATTAATATTTAAAACCCTTTGAACGGAATTTGTAAGCAGATATAATAAGTAAAGCATTATACAAAATTGTTCATAACAAAGCACTTAATGAGTATTTATTTTTTATAAAAAAAAAACTAAAATCCATTTGCAATTAGTACTCAAGTGTTGTATTCAAGTATATATATGTTTAATGGAATAATAGGGGTGATCAATAGTTTAATTTGATTGAAAAATATTAGAAATGGACTTTATACATTTAAATTAAGATCAAATCAATTTCATATAAAATCAACTACATCAAATCAACTTTTTTTAATCTGTTCAATTGAAAAGTTTACTTGATCAATATATATATATATATATATATATATATATATATATATATATATATATTGAAACCTCTAATAAAAGAAAAAAAAATATGTGGATAACCTAATAATTATGACATGCTATTTGAAATATCTTGAAAGATTCAAACTACGTGTGTGTATGTTTAAATCGAAACCTCTGAGCTTGGTTTGACTTTTTTAATCTTCTAATCAAAGGATATTATATGTTTAAACATGTTCGCTTTTAAATATATTTGAATTTATATTCTTCTAATATATATAATATTTAAATTGTTCATAACGTTTTTAAACTTCTAATCGAAGAATACTACATACTTAAACACATTCGAATTTTTGTTTTTAAACTATTATAATAACAACAAAAAAGTTAAAATAAAATCCAATCCATAAATCTCTAATCTCAAATGTTCTTAACGGTGTCGATATCACTGAACGCAGTGACACATCAAAAGTTTTCATACATAAATTGCATATAAATCAAGAAAACAATAACAAATGCATATGTAATTATTGGAATAAAAACATATTAGTTTTCATGGTTATTTCTTCTCTTTATTGTCATTTTCCGGTCCGGCAGTAACCGATATAGGCCCATCAACTGCACTAACATCTGCTATTGGTGCAGACGAAGGCTGGTTGTCTGACACAGGTCCTGCAACTGCATTAACATCTGCTATTGGTGCTGGTGAAGGTTCATTGTCGCCGACAACGAACTGGACTGAAAGAATCATGATCATTGAGATTAAAATGGATAAAGCAACCTTTGCCATTTTTTCTCTGTTTATTTGAAAAAGAAAAAGAGAGAAAGTAATGATTTTTTTTTGCTGTGAATACAAATTTATTCGATGAAATGTGATCGATGATTTGAAGTTAAAGCCATAGGAATTTATAGCATCATGCGTGAGATATATGCGGCAAGTCGATAGACAAATGGCTATAAAATTATTTTTCGTATGGTTAGAAATTTGACACCTGAATTGGTTGTTGTGAACAATTTGTCTTGGTTAGCTTCTGTCGCTTAAAATCTCAATATTTATTTTTTTATAACTAACTCAAAATATTTTGTTTTTCTTATTTTTAATTTTCCAAGTATTTAATTTAAAGTTCCGTATCAGTTTATTTATTTAAAGGGTGAGAAAATAAAAGTTATTTTAATTTTAATTTTTTTAATTGTCAGATGATTTATCTATTATGGTTTTTCAACTATCTGTTGGACCATACTTTTAATACTACTTTTGAAGGGATGTTGTGAGCATCTTGTATAGTCCTAAAATTTTACCAAGTGTAATAGGAGCTATAAACGAGCCTACCAAGGGAGTACGAGATTCAAAACTTTACTAGTAATGGAGTATGGGAGAGAAAGAATACATTTTTTATTGATTCTAATAAGAATGGGTAAACTACATAAATGACCACCATACTATTAGAAAAGTCGTGATTTGACCATCTTATTTTTTTCGAAACAATTAAACCATCAAACTATTTAAATGGTATCAATGTGACCACCAGCCGTTAAAAATAACAGAAAAGTTATATTAATAAAATTGGTATAATTACACATTTAGTCCTTATTATTTACATATTCTTTCAATTTAGTCCTAATTTATATTAATAAAATAAATTAATTATTTAATTAGATAGTGACATGTGTCAACACCTTATTGGAGGACTTTAATTATTTATATTTGATTTAATAAATTTATTTCTTTCCTCCAATCAAGTGGTGACACGTGTCACCACCTGATTAAAGGAGAAAAAAATAACTACAAGCAATATGCTTGACAGGGAAATCGAACCCAGGCAACAACGTTTTACTAGTAGCGGCATAACCACTGCACCACACCCAATCTTATGTTTAAATTTACTCAAGTACATATATATGTTTGTTTCTACATTTATTCTTTTAATTCAACATATATAATCATCGAATTAATTTCACATATATATCCCTAAACCCCAAACCCTAAACACTAATTTTACATATATGTATCAAATTAATTTCATATAAATAACCCTAAATGCTAAACTTAAACTCCAAACCCTAAATGCTAAACCCCAAATCCTAAATAGTAACCAAAAGTGTTTATGGTTTTAGTATTTAGTGTTTGAGGTTTAGGGTTTAGCATTTAAGGTTAGCATTTAAGGTTTAGGGTTATTATGTGAAATAAATTCGATGATTGTGAAATTAGAGTTTATAGTTTAGGGTTTGGGGTTTGAAGTTTATAGTTTAGTATTTAGTTTTTTGGGTTTATGGTTTAGAATTTAGTTTTGGAGTTTAGGGTTTATGGTTTAGCATTTAGTTTTGGGGTTTATGGTTTATGGTTTAGCATTTAGTATTATATATGTGAAATTAGTTTGATGATTATATGTGTTGAATTAAAAGAATAAATGTAGAAACATAAGACATATATATATCTAATTGAGTAAATTTAAGCATAAAATTAGGTGTGGTGCAGTGGTTATGCTGCTGCTAGTCACACTTGTATGCCTGGGTTTGAGTCCTCTGTCAAGCATTTGCTTGAAGTTATTTTTTCTCCTTTAATCAGGTGGTGACACGTGTCACCACCTGATTGGATGAGGGAAATAAATTTATTAAATTAAATATAAATAATTAAAGTCCTCCAATAAGGTGTTGACACGTGTCACTATCTAATTAAATAATTAATTTATTTTATTAATATAAATTAGGACTAAATTGAAAGAATATATAAATAATAAGGACCAAATGTGTAATTATACCAATTTTATTTAACAGTCCCCTCAACTTTTCTGTTATTTTTAACGGCTGGTGGTCACATTGATACCATTTAAATAGTTTGATGGTTTAATTGCTTTGAAAAAAAGTAAGGTGGTCAAATTGCGACTTTTCTAATAGTATGGTGGTCATTTATGTAGTTTACCCAATAAAAATAATGTTTCAGTCTTGACAACCCTCTAACGGAGTACGAGATACAAAACTCGAGACTAAAATCAATTACAAGCACCTTGAGAATACATTTTGATTGATTGTTTAGGGTCTAAATAGTTGTCCGATCAGATCACACTTTCCAAAATTTTCAAAGACTTTTACGAATGGGGTTGGGATTAGGTGGGTATTCGGCAATTTTGGGTGAAAAAGCCCCTTTTAATTATTATTGGGAAAAATGGCTCCCAAAAACTAATATTTGGCAAAATGACCCCCAAACTTGCCAGGTCGGCAGACCTCGCGTTGTATAGGATGCGAGGTACGACATCGCGTTCTGTATAACGCGATGTTAGTCGACGTGGCATTGTTGTCCGTGGTAACGGTTTTACAGTACCTCGCGTTCTGCAGAACGCGAGGTCCACGAGAAAATGAAAAGGCGGCTGGACTATATCGCACTGACCTCGCGTTCTGTAGGACGCGAGGTCTGTGCATTTCCAGCCTGAACAACAAGGAAAAACAAGCGTTGGTAGGCCTGTTTGAACCCAATTTCGAGCGTGTAAATGGTATATTTTTAGCAATCATCGAGTTTGGGGTTGTAGTACTGGAAATTGTGTATCGTATGATACCAACATGGTTAATTTCCGTCCATTCTACAATGGTTTAAAATGGATTCGAAAACCCTATGATAGCATACTTTTTTGAATGAAGTTGCATTTCAACAAATGTCGATAGGCATGTTCGAGCAGAATTTCATACGTATAAATTTTAAATTTTTAGCTAACATCGAGTTTGGGGTTGTAGTACTGGAAATTCTCTATCGTATGACACTGACACGGTCAATTTTCGTCCATTGTACGCTGATTTAAAGTTGATTCGAAAACACTATCATAACATATTTTTTTGAATGATTGAAAATATAAGATGACGGTTTGTATAAATCGAAGTGGACTGACTTTATTGATTAGATTGTCATGTGCGAACTCACATATACAAATTAAAAATAATTAATTAATACGAGGTGCTGAACGATTAGGACACTTAGGAGCTGTGTGCCCAGTATTTCGACATATAGAACAATGCTTCTTTTGTCCGGTTTTCTCTCGATGTTCGACCAAATCCTCGGCACAGTATATTCTTGTAGAAGGTGGACGTCCTTTGGCTCGTAGTAGTGCTGGATCTGGGCGTATGATCGGTTCAGTGTCCACAGGATTCGGATCAACCTCATTTCCGATTGGAGGAAACTCTTTTTCGTAAACTTTAAGCACCGTTTTGAGCAAGTATACTGCATCAATCATATGCATGTATTCTATTCGTTGGTTAGTGCAAGCAGCAATGGCGTGTGCGCACGGGTATTTGAAAGTTTGGAAAATTCCGCACTCGCAGGTTCTTTCCCTCAGATCTACCACGTAAGCGTTGTGCTGAATGCCTTCCAACCGCCTAGAAAATTCCGCAACACGAAACAAGTGTCCTTCTCGCGAGAAGAGAGTTGCTTGCATCTGTCTTGATTGGCCCAATTGAATATGCAGTCTTGTGCGGAAATCTGGATGGACTTTGTGTCCACCTGCCATGTACTCAGTTGCTTGCCTGCCCAAGGTTGCAAAAAGGGTAGCTAAACGATAATAGGTCGCTTTGACAATGGAAGTGATAGGCAACTGTCGAACTCCCTTCAGTGATGAGTTCACTGCCTCAGCCAAGTTCGTTGTCATGTGACCATAACGTTTACCCTCGTCATACGATCGAAGCCATTTTTCCTTTGGGATTTTTTCAAGGTATTCTGCGCCTTTTTTGTTTCTCGCTCTCAATTCCTCGAGCAGTTCAGCCACCTCTTGTTTGTAGTGCGAGTTGCCTACGGGATGACAGTTGAATAGTTATGGGCGAAAAACACATGAAAAAAGGTCGTAAATTGAAGCGAGTAACAAGTAATGTAGTAAATGAAAATGACATAAATGACATACCCATATCGAGCACCATTTGACGTTCATCACGATTCTTGTATTTCAGCAGGTAGTTTGCGGCTATGTGCCGCAAGCAAAAACGGTGGTGAATGTATTGAGGCTTCCAATAATCACCCAAATTTTGTATCGCCCACAGCAGCGCTGTGCCTCTGTCAGAAATAACACACACCCCTTCATCCCTTCTTCTTCGTATTACATGATCAAGGACATATTTTCGTAGGTTCTTAAGGAAGAACGTCCAAGACTCCAAATCTTCCTTCGGGACGATTGCGAATGCAACATGAACGCATTTGCGATTGCCGTCCTGTGCTATAGCTAGAAGTAGGATCTGTGTATATCTTCCATACAACCATGTGCCGTCGATTTGGACCATCGGTTTGCAGTGCTTGAATGCGTTGATGCACTGGGGGAAAGTCCAAAATAACCGGTGGAATTGACAAACACCTCGGACGACACGATCATTTTCGTATACCAGAACCGTATCAAGTTTGACAACCATTCTGGGGATGTGTTTCTACAGGAGATTAAGCCACGGGCGCAACTCTTTGTAAGATTCCTCCCATCGGCCATACAATTCCTCTTTGGCCTTTTTCCTTGCATACCATGCTTTCCAATAACCTGGACGGAAGCCGGTGACAGCTAAAGCTGCAGCCTGACATGTGGGGACCGACACAGTGGGATTTGTTTTCACTAGTGTCGAAAAGATGTCCGCGAGGAACTTTACATCCAGGTTCTTGTGATCCTGGTTGAGGCTAGCAACGGTGCATGTATGGGGCCCCTCAAGTTTTGTTATTTTCCAACGGTTGCCTGCCTTCTTCAACTCTGATATACGAATTTTCCATTTACAGCCTTGATCCTTTTGGACGCAGTGAGCCTTGTAGTATTTGGCTTGGGTTTTCTTCACCGTCGTCTCAACATTATGACGAAGGTTGTACTGCTTAACTGCGGCCACCGCAATTTCCTTGTTCGAGAACGCCATACCAATTCTTAGTTCACCATCAGAACGGTGGACTCGGCCATCTATTGTGTCGTCATGGGGAAAATCAGGGACGTCCATTGCATCCATATCAACCGTTGTGAAGTGGGATGGTGGCTGGAACATAGAAATTGGTATTGCGTCTACAGGAAAGTTGGTGGCAGTCGGTTCTTCGTCCAAATATGGTGGTGGAACGGCAGTGTCTTCTGGGTCTTCTGGTAACTCTATCAAGTCTTCTGGTTCGGGATAGAATGGCCCCAGCTCGTCTCCGTCTGGCCCGGGTTCTCTAATCGGTTCTTCGTCAGAAGCATCCTCTGGGAGCTGGAATAGTAGAGCTTCTGGAATCACTACCCTTCGAGGCGAGGATTGGGGTCGATGAGCGGGAGACCTCTCACGAGATCGCTCACGAACCTCATTTCCAAGACCAAAATCAAGATCACCATAAGAAGAATGTATTCCCATAGATGGTTGTACGTACTCCGTGCTTGGGACATACGTAGAGTGTCGTCCATATGAGGAATCATGGTCGTGCATAGCGTAAGAAGACGACGTTCCATCACTCCCAAAAGAAGAATGTCTCCCCATAGATGGTTGACCGTAGTCGGTGCCAGGGACATACATTGAGTGCCGGCCATATGATGCTTCATGGTCGTGCGTAACGTAAGGAGCCGACGTTCCCTCCCCCCCAAAACTATAAGGATTGTATGGATTGTATGGACTGTATGATGCATTTGTTGGTGCATCGAATTCATCGTTTGGGGGTTGGTTCAGGTCGAACCCGATACTAGCTACGCAAGACTGCCTTGGAGGAGCAGATGACGATGCACCAACTTCGTTGTCTCGGCAGAGTAGGCCAAAATCACGTCGTAGACCTGCGGTCGGGCTATCAACGTTGGCATTCGGATCGAAGTCAAAATTCGCCCGGCCCCAGCTTGGTATTTCGACAACTGGATTAGACTCGGAGAACGATACATACAGCTCGAGGGGGCCCCCAATTGAATACTCGAAGTGGGCTTCCATCATCATTTGCACATCAGCATTTTCCGCAATTTGGCATACAGAGTACTCTAAAGGGTCTATAGATATTGGCACCCGATACTTCACGTCGGACAAACGATGATTATCGAAATGAGGAACTTTTGCCTCCAGTTCCTTGACCAACTTCTTGAACGATAATCTCCTCGGAAGCTTTATCGTTACCGGATCTTCGCAGTGAAAAAGGACGTCGCGTTCGGTACCCTCGAATATCTGCCCATCGTAGTAAACTTGCGTAGTAACGCCTCGTCCGGCCATTTGAATATTTTATGAAAGACTTTTGAAATTTTGATACTTAGAAAATTCTAGGAATTGATTGCCAATTGAAACTTATATTTTCGTTGTATGGTTCTTCTTCATATATAGGCAAAATTATTGGCCCTTGCAATCCCGGAGAATCTGGTTGTGTAAGGCAAATAATGGTTCAGAGAGGTAACTTTGGTTGTCCATTACCTAAAACCAATAAGTAGGTAAATGATGAACAAGTCAGGAATGACGTGTGCCTGGGAGGCAGTCCCCTAACTTTCGACAAGTAAGGGATAGAGTTGATGGGAGGCAACCAGTACCTCGTGTTCTGTAGAACGCGATATTGGTACCTCGCGTTCTATAAAACGCGAGGTCCATTAAAATCGCGTTCTATAGAACGCGAGGTCACTTTAATTGCTTTGTTGCAGATATTCCGTCAGAAGTTATAATAACTGTACTATTTACTATTTGTTTGTTTATGTAATTGAGAACATGTTCGAGAATTTGAGACAATTGTAGTCTGGTAATTGTAGTCTGGTAGTTGAGTAGTACTAGTTTTACATAACTTGAAATCCGTTGAACATTAATAAAAGGTGAAATAAGACGTCATATAACATAATTGGAAGATAATTTCATAAGTTAATGGTTAATCTGAATCATCGTAGTTAGTGGACAC
The DNA here is from genome assembly GCA_030270665.1 of Hibiscus trionum. Lineage (NCBI taxonomy): Eukaryota > Viridiplantae > Streptophyta > Magnoliopsida > Malvales > Malvaceae > Hibiscus > Hibiscus trionum. The sequence goes on along the minus strand of BSYR01000010.1, from coordinate 76,193,768 downwards.
GTCTGAACTTAGGTTTAGTTCTTCGATCATCTGTTGTTTTCTTTGTCTACGCCTGTACATAAAAAGTTGCAGCTCCTCCACAGTCGCATCAACATCCGGTGAAGACGGTGCGTGTTCAGTGTTCGGAGCATGTTCTACGGGTGCATGCGTATTACCTTCGCCGGCGTTGACAAACTTAACATTGAAATCGACGTCTCTAGCTCCGACGGAATTGAGGCAGTCATACATGTTACGAACGTCTGTTTCGTTCGTAAGCTTCATAACGTAGTGCGTTTCATTAGCTGCCGGTGTTGGGATTCGACATTCCATGGAAGAAATTTGTTTGTCGGTGTGTTTACTAACCTCGATTGTTGTCAACTGTTTTAAATCTTTCAGTGACATTTTGCCGGTGATTGTTGACTCAAAATAAGTATCGAGAAAATAAAATGTTGCCTGAAGTTTTGCCATAAGGTGTTTAGAGAGAATTTGGAATGAGTAAATGATGGTGGAATTCGTGGGTATTTATAGGAAAGGAAAAATACCACATAAATAAATTTAAGTCGAATCAAAACTTTATTTATAGTAAATAAAAAACGCAACACATGTAAATTTAACTCGCATCAAAACTTTAATTCGCATTTCATTTAACAAAACTTTAATTCGTGGGCAAATGTGATCGGAGGTCCCGACTGAAACCAGCCTTGAAAAAAGCAACTTTAAAAAAACAGTTTTGATCAACATTAGCAAATGTAATCGGCCCCGGCCGCATCTGAAAATGTTGGCTGCCACGGCAGAATGGTCGATCTGAATCCGCCCTCGCTTCCTAAAAGTCGTTTCGTTTCAAAACTGTAGGCACGGATCCTCTCGACGGCGGCTACAGAAGCTGCCATTGAAGCCACTACTGCAGCACACAACCTCCAAAATATTGCGATATGTCGGTAAATATTAAGGTATGTACCCCCGCGGAACACAAATCTTTAAGTGAACTCCAACTATCATAAAGGAACAATATTTCAGACATAAAAATTGCAACGGAAAAAAACGCAGCATTACACGAACTCATATTCAACTGACCTAAACTAAACTTAACTGGTTACAAAAAAATCATCTCCATGCATATATATAAACAAACATCTCATTGACCACGCGTTCTGTACAACGCGAGGTAAGGGTGACCTCGCGTCCTACAGAACGCGATATTGCCACGTCATCATATTCACCTCCCTCTATAAATAGCAAACTCTTCGAGAGGCAGGGAGCACCCACATAAATATTTTTTCTGTATTCACGTAAGCAGTTTTCGCTTGCAGCTACTAATGGCAACATAGCGCGTATTTTGAAAGTTTTGTTTTAATTTAACTTCCAAAATATTGCGCTATGTCGTTATTTTTAGTTACTACTGAAAACGTTGCGTATTTAGTATGATTCATTGTTGATATTATTATTAATATTATTATTATTTTAATTAAAATTTTTATTTTTATTATTATTTTTATTTTAATTAAAAATTTTATAATTAAAAATTGTAATATTAATTGAGTTTCCCGCCTTAAAACTCTTCATTTAAAAAACCCCACGACCTCGCGTTCTACAGAACGCGATTTCTTTAGAACATCGCGTTCTATAGGACGCGAGGTCCCTTCTGACCGTTCAGTTCACGCGTCTGTTCACTGACGCGCCTTTTCAATGAACCTCGCGTTCTATAGGACGCGAGGTACATGAATATCGCGTTCTACAGAACGCAATGTTCATTAACCTCGCATCCCAAGCGACGCGAGGTCTTCTATAAATTGGAGGTTTTTTTTCTAAAAACCTCCACAGAACGCGAGTTCTATAGAAATTTTACAAAAATTTATCAACAACTTTTATATATCGTTCGATCACATGGAGGAGGCCTTGCTACGCAACCAAACGAGTCACTGCCGTGAATATTGGCGAAACAATGAAGAGGTATTATTTTTCCCTTTTTTTCTAAATTTTTTAATTAAATTATATTCTTTTATTTTTACTAACTATTTTATTTTTATTTTTTTTCAGGGATACGAACGTAACTTACAATGTTACCTTAACCGTATCACCGTCGCACCCGTTGATGCTGTTATGCGTTTGATTGAGCGGGCTGGTTTTGGGTACATAGCTCGCTATATAGGGGGTGAAGGTTAGACCGTCGTTGATCAGCGCGCTGATAGAACGGTGGAGACCCGAGACGCACACGTTTCATCTTCCATTTGGCGAGGCAACAATTACGTTGGAGGATGTTGCCTACATTCTGGGGTTGCCTACAAATGGCAGCGTTATTACTGGTATAGCGATGGCACATTGGCCAACCCTATTTGCTGAACAAATGGGCGTGATGCCCCCTGATGGAGTGTGGGACGGAGGGAAAATTTCTCTATCGTACTTGGAGGACAACTTTGGAACCCCTCCCCCCGATGCGGATGAAGTTGCACTTCAGGTATTTTTTTTATTATATTTAGTATGCTTTTTTTATATTTATGATTGAATTAAAATTATTTATTTGCACATTAGGCTGCTTTATAAATTTTTTAGGATGAATTCAGTCAATAATTAGGATCTTTTTAATAAATATTTAGGATAAATTATAAATATTTAGGATAGATATTTACGATGAATTCAGTAAATATTTAGGATCATTTATTAAATATTTAGGATAAATTACAAATATTTATTTACAAATTAGGATTAAGTTACTAATTTCTTTGGATGCATTTATTAAATCTATATTTAATCTATATTTAGGATGAACTTACAATTTTTTTAATTAGGATGCCTTTATTAATTTATATTTTCACAGCGATGTGCGCGAGCCCACATCTTGCGTATTATTGGCGGGATATTAATGCCCGACAAAACTCGCTCAAAAGTGCACGTTATGTGGCTTCGTCATCTGACAAATTTAGATCAGTCTGGACTAAAATCTTGGGGGTCAGCTGTCTTGGCGTTTCTTATCAGAGACCTCTGCAGAAACGTTGACGCCTCCAAAGCATCGATGGGAGGATGCTGTTTATTCCTGCAGGCTTGGGTTTGGCTTCGGATCCCTACTTTGGCACCACAGCTTAGGGTTCCCACTCCTTTGTCATTTCCGCTTCTACGGAGGTACTACATAATCTACTATATTTTTTTTACTAAATTATTTTATTTAACGATCTTTTTCATTCTTTAAAGGTGGACCACCGCACTATCCCACACCGGCCTGCCGGAGTCCCAGAAAGAATACATATATATATTCGATGCCTTGACGGAGGACAAGGTAATTCAACGATTATTTTGGTTTTTTCTATACTATTTTTCCAATAATATTTCATATAACCGTTACAAATTTTTTCATTCTTTTTAGTTCGTGTGGACGCCCTACGCTTCAGAGGAGATTCGCGAGATTACTCCAGCAGATATTGTGCAAGAGCGAGACCTCTGGATTTCCGTCGTGCCGCTGCTGAACTACGAAATTTGCGTGTGGCATTCTACGGATAGGGTACTCCGACAGTTCGGGTACGTCCAAAATGTTCCACCCCCTCCGTAAAATATGGACTCCTTCCACAATCTTACGCGTCAGGGGAAGACGGAGGTTGACTGGGCCGAGCACCACGCTATCTGGATAGCGTTTTGGGGTCAACGATTTCTCGGACGCCCATAGTTTCTCCAACAAATTATGGTAGGGGGTCCTTCGGTCACTTTCAATTATGGCCAGTGGTATATGAACAATGGGATGCCACATATCCTTACTCCGGCCGAGCGCGAAGCAGGGCTTCCCCAGCAACCCCAAAACCCCCCACGCGGGAGCGGGCGAGCGAGCCAAACCCAGAGGCAGACCCAGAGGCAAACCCAGAGGCAGTCGACGCAGCGCGGTCCGAGACCACGATATGACACTCCAGGGGCATCATCTTCTGCCCCACCATTGCATAGCGGTCCATCGACTTTCCAGCAGACGATGCCTCCACCCCAGTACGGCTCCACTGATGCCTATCGTCCCCATATGCCCACGACTGACCTTATGCTTATCGATTATCCACCTCAGTATGGGTTTCCGATTGTGGACAGTACGCCTATAGGTAGTTTGTTTTACTCTCCGCCTGGGCCAGGCACAGATCCGCAGATCGCGCACGATGGTCAGGATGATAGGGACCAGGGACCACCACACGATGAAAACAGGAGGTATCCGGATCGTGAGCGTCATCCACCCGACTGCGGAACGGGTGGACATATGCATTTTTAGTCTTTTTTTTGTTGTTTTCTACTTATGTTTTTAATATTTATGTAAAACACTTTTAAATTTTATAATGTCGTATTATAATTTTCTTTTACGAATTATAATTTTGTTTGCATATTATAATTAAACTTTATAATGTTTATTTAATTTTTGCCCAATTACAATAAATTTAATGGGATTTAAAAACCGAAAATCGACATTAGTTGAAATGCAACTTCAATCAAAAAAAATATGATGGCATAGGGTTTTCGAAGCCATTTTAAATCATTGTATAATTGACGGAAATTAACTATGTTGGTATCATACGATAGACAATTTTCAGTACTACAACCCCAAACTCGATGATCGCTAAAAATATACCATTTACACGCTCGAAATTGGGTTCGAACAGGCCTACCCACACTTGTTTTTCCTTGTTCAGGCTGGAAATGCACAGACCTCGCGTCCTACAGAACGCGAGGTCAGTGCGATATAGTCCAGCCGCCTTTTCATTTTCTCGTGGACCTCGCGTTCTGCAGAACGCGAGGTACTGTAAAACCGTTAACACGGACAGCAATGCCACGTCGACTAACATCGCGTTACAGAACACGATGTCGTACCTCGCGTCCTACACAACGCGAGGTCTGCCGACCTGGCAAGTTTGGGGGTCATTTTGCCAAATATTAGTTTTTGGGAGCCATTTTGTCCAATAATAATTAAAAAGGGGTTTTTCACCCAAAATTGCCTGGGTATTCGATTGAGTCGATTTAAAAAATTTCTAATTAGTCGAAATGACAAGTTAAATTTTATTTTAATTTTTTTGAATCGAATCGAGTTGTTCGAGTTTCTGTTTAAGAAGTGCTGGGATCTTCTAAAAAGGCAATCTGCTACAAATTTTTGCAAACTTCCACTCGACGGGTAAATTGCCAAAAAAATATAAACTTGTCCTTTGTTGCCCTCATTCCAAAGACAGAGAGTCTTGTCAATATTTCGGAATACAGGCCAATCAGGTTGGTTGGCTCAATCTATAAATTCTGGCAAAGATACTGTCGAGAAGACTTTGCAGAGTGATTGACCGTCTTGTTAGTGATACTCATTGCGCTTTCTTAAAAGGAAGACAGATATTTGATGGAATTTTGGTAGCCAACAAAATCATCCACTCACTACAGAGATTAATGGAGAAGGCGGGATAGTTCTAAAATTGGATTTCGCTAAGGCCTACAACTGTGTTGGTTGGGATTTCTTATGTATGGTGCTCGAGAGGATGGGTTTCGGGAAAATTTGGAGAAATTGGATTATGGAATGTATCTCTACAGCAAAGGCTTCAATTTTGCTCAACGGATCACCTACTAAGGAATTCAAGTTGTCTAAAGGATTGAGACAAGGGGATCCACTCTCCCCGTTTCTGTTCATCTTCTCCTAGAGAAAGCAACCAAGAAGGGGTCATTTGCAGGTATTCAGAACATTATTCCCAACAAAATTTTGTCTCATCTGCAATTCGCAGATAACACAATCCTATTCCTTAGACCCAGTGCAAAGGATATGGTTAATGTTAAACACATACTGAGATGCTTCGAACTTTGCTCGCGCCTTAGTATTAATTTTCAAAAATCCTGTTTGGTGGGTATAAATGTAGATGCAAATTGTCTTAGGGACTTGGCAGATAAATGTGGGTGCAAAATAGGCACACTCCCTTTCAAATATCTGGGAATCCCTTTAGGTGCAGATCCTAGAAAAGTGAGCACTTGGGAACCAGTAATTGAAAAATGCAGGAAAAAAACTTGCAGGTTGGAGCAGGGAGGATTGTGCTCATTAATTCAGTTCTCTCTGCACTGCCATTATACTATTTGTCCATTTTTGCAGTTCCAATAACAGTGCTTATGAAGATTGATAAAATAAGAAGGAACTTCTTATGGGGAAGTTGGAAGGGAGAAAAGAAGTTGGCCAAAGTTAATTGGGGGAGAATTTGTCGTTCGAAGAAGTATGGAGGAGCCGGGGTGACCAACATCGAAGCAAAAAATAAAGCTTTGTTAGCGAAGTGGAAATGGAGATTCAAAGTGGATCAGGGAGCTATGTGGAGGAAAATTATTGGTGCTAAATATGGTGATTTGGACCGAGAAAGGTTTTGGAAGAATGCGAAGTCCAATAGAGTCTCTACAGTCTGGAAAGGGATCATGAATAATCTTCGGGACGTTGAAGTCAGCAAATGGATGGATCAATCTGCTTTTCGATGGTAAATGATCCTTTTTTGGGAAGATTGTTGGTGCGGAAAGGCAGCTCTGCGAGTACTTAAACCCAGGTTATATAATCTGGTGGCCAGAAAAGGGGCATTGGTGGCTGATTTTATCTGCAATAACAGTCTCATCGACATAGATTGGGATGCCATGTTTCTTAGACCTTTACTGGACTGAGAAAGTGCAGCGTTGGAGGAGATCAAAGGCCTTATTCATAAGGAGACTTTCAACAGCCTTGTGTCGAATAAACTCATCTGGATCCATGATCAAACAGGAAGATTCAACGTAAGGATATTGATTAGATTATTGGTGGATTCTGACTTAGAATTACCACAGTTTGATTTCGATATAATCTGGAAATTAAAAGTGCCGCCAAAGGTGAGATCCTCTTATGGTTTCTAAAATTAGACAAGCTCCCTACAAAAGACTTTCTCAAGAGTAGGGGCTAAGAACTAAATGATCATTCTGCGGATTGCCCTTGGTGTGGATCGGGGATTGAGAACTCTGTACATCTCTTTGTGGAGTGTAGATTTGTATGCATTTTCTGGGTTAAATTCTGCACCTGGTGGTCTTGTCAGTGGACGTATCCAGGGTCTATAGAGGACTTCTTCTATTTTTGTTTTAACACATGTTTGACAGGGGCTTCGAGATCAATGTGGTTAATTGTAGTGGCTGCAGCTCTGTGGTCTCTTTGGCTTTCACGCAACGATTAGATTTTTAACAACAAAGTCACAAAGATGGACGACATGTTGTTTTACTCTAAAATGCGGGCCTTGATTTGAATTAAGGCAGTGAATGATACAATGCAGATTTGCGAGGTTCAATGGTGGTCTAAACCGAGTCGTTGGTTCACAGGTAGTGAAGTAGCTTCAACCTGGTTCCCTCCACCAGTCGGGGTAGTTAAGTTCAATGTGGATGGTGCGTTTAAGGATAAATTAGCAGGATGCGGGGGAATTTTAAGAACTAATTCTGGAGACATTAAAGCAATGTTCTCTGGACCAGTAGCTGGTGAAGGTTCCGAATTTGCAGAACTATGTGGATCAAGACAACGCTTAGCATTTTCAAGGAAGCTCAATGGATGGGAAAGGCGAACCTAATCATTGAATCAGACTCGTAGGTAGTTTTAAATTGGATTGCAGATTCATCATTGAGGCCTTGGCGTTGGTGGAATATTTTCGAGGAGCTGGATGAGTTGATTCTTTGTATTGCATGTGTGAAATTCGTTTTCGCCCCCAGATCACATAATGGAATGGTAGACCACTTAGCCAAAGAAGGATTGTTAAGGCAAGAATTTTTTAAAGCCTGGTGATAAAGTTAGGGTCAATTACATTTGCTGCTCCATCGTTGCTTTGTAATCCCTTTCGGTCCCTATTTGTAATTCAATTAAGGAGTCGGTATTGTATTCTAGTTGCGTTGTACTCTTTTCTTGCATCTAGGTCTAGGGAGGTTTTTAATGAGGCACATAGCTAGAGATTAGAGATTTTTGCTTCTCGTAATAAAATTCCTAATTGCTGAGCAAAAAAGATATTAATAATTTTTTAGTATTCCAGGTGTAAGTTGTTGCCTGCTCTTATCGTGGCATGTTGTTGAGGTGCTTGGAGGTTTGTCTAGCTTGTTTGTTAGACTATATACTTTGCTCGGTCACAGTTATGCAAATTCGTGATGGGTCCGATATCATTTTAGCCTCAGCTTGGGGTGTCATTTGGTTCGTGTGGTGCTGTGAATACGTGGTGTTTTGTTGTTTGCCTTTACTTGGGTTGTTGTTTGATTAATGTGGTGTTGTCATTTGATCCGATTTTTCTTCGAATAGTGTTTTGTTTTTTTGTTTTCTTAGTGTCGGTGTCACTTTTTGTTTTCTTAATATTAATGTGCCTACTCTTTTCTTCCAACCACTATGGAGATCCAATGGGAAGGTTTTAGCAGAATTGTGACAATGTTGGATTGATCTTTGGGAAAATTTGAAATTACAAGAGGAGTTGTGGAAGCAAAAATCATCAATTGGCTTAGCTGGGCGACTCGCAGTAAAGATATGGGCGAAAAGGAGGACTGTGTAGGGATTAAAAGTTGGCAATCAAAGTAGTAACGACCCCAAGAGTAAAAAGAGAGCTTGGAGTGCAGTGGCGAAACTACACTTTAAGAGGATTTTGTTAGAATCAAATTATAAACTAATATGAAATATAATATCCAAGATATATCATGTCAAATCATCAAAAATAATAAACTGAATGCGGAAGCGTACCTGAATTAATCGATAGTTGAAAACCTTGAATTATTTGAAGAAGATCGCCTAAAAAGTGGTTGTAATCTTCCAAGAAGTAGCCCTGCCGTAAAAACTCTCTGACGGGACAAAAGTAATATAAGTTAACCTATTTCTTGGGGACCACTATCTCTTTATATAGTTGATTTAATAAATAAACTATTAAGTATTTATAACTTTGCTCTTCATTGAATTATAAATACATATTATGGTATCTATACTTTTATTTCCATGACACTTTAATACCTATGACATGACTAACATAATTGGTCACTTAATTTTGTGTCATACTTTATAATATCATATTACATTTAACATATGTGCCCACAATTACGAATTTTATTTTATTTTTACTGGCCAATTTAAGTTTTACTGATTATAACTTAATAGCCTACTCCCACATTGAGTGCCTCGTTAAAAACCTCTCTAAACTTAGATGGAGGAAAAGAGTACACTCAACGCAGGAAATTACAACTCGCCAAACTCAAAATCACCACGCAAGTTAACATAATAGACAAAATCAATCGCACCCAGCAAGCTAAACAAAACAAATCCCACCTTACAGACTCCACCCACAAAACTACTAAACTTGCTACCTGGACCTCCCTGTAGAGAAAAATTAGTCCCTCGTATGCCAAATTTTCAAGGTTCGGCAAGAAAATTAGCACCAAACAAAACACATGTTACCTTCAGGGGCCTTCGGTTAAGCTCACAACAAAGCCTTAAGAAAATTCTGCCAAACCATATCCTCTTTAGCTAAGCCATCCGCGAGACCTTTATTTTGTTGAGTAACATAGCAGAACTGAACCCTTCCCCCTACCCGGCGGCTCTAAAAATTTCCAGGAACAGCTCCCACCAAATCCAAGGTCGATGGATTGGGTTATCAATCCAACTAAGGATGATCTGCGATTCTGACACCACTATCAGGTCTCCATTGCTGCCTCTAATTTTGGAAGATAAATAATCAGGAAAATATAAGTCTAAATTCAAACAAGACACTATTAGTGTTGCACAAATGTTGTTTGTGATGGTACAGCACTTGAGTGAAACAAGAAACACTTTGTTCTTATAATCAACAACCACGAACACATCAACGGATTGGGTAAATTCTTGAAATCCTAAAATTGTGATTGAGATTGGATCAATGAATTAAGAAGTGATCTAATCTTTTGTATTTTTTCCAACGTGCATGTACCCATCGTATCCATCTTTGTAAATAAAACAACAGGCCCTTGCAAGATTGAGATGAGTCAGCTAATTGTATTGTCACCTTTGTATCCTTCAAGAGCTCAGCAGACAGTGAGTTATATAGAGAAAAGGGCACAACGTTAATGGAAACCTCTTAAATTGCACATTGAACGTTTTATACCAACATTACCAATCTTACAGAGAATGAAAAACATACCTTGGTCCTTCAACTTTGGCAGTAGCCTTCGCTGAAAAACTACGGAGACGTGTTCTCCCAGGTTCACTTTCTCAATCTCGGTAAGCCGTCTTTTGTTAGTACATAAATCTTTAAAGAATTTAGCATACCCTGGTACCTTCCGGATTACCTCAAGTAGTGGAATATTAATTTCTACTTTCTGAAATACGTCTAGGATCTCCTTTTCTTCAGCTTGTTTGTCTCGCTTTACCAACCTCGATGAGAAGGGAGGTGGTACGACATAAGGAGAGGGAGTAGAGGACGAACCTGATGTACCATGTTGGGTCGTAGATTGTGGTTTCTCCTTGTCTTTCTTTTGGTAGTCTTCCTTCGTGATTGTTGGTTCGACAATGTTTCCACTTCGAAGTGTGATGGCATTGATATTTTCTCTTAGGTTGGATTCAGTTTGTGAGGGTAGTTTCCCTCTAGATTCTAAGAGACTCACCGCTAAAGTCAGTTGACTCATTTGTTTGTCAATTTCTTGAAAGTGCGCTTCAGTTTTTAGTTGAAATTTTTCTTGGGATAGCGCCAACCTTTCAACAATCGACTCCAACGATGGTTTTTACGGTTGATATTGCTGTGGTGCAGGTGGTTGATAAGCTTGATTTGGTCTCTGGTTTCACGCATAGTTAAAGTTCGGATGATCTTTCCATCCCGGGTTGTATGTATTAGCATTGGGATTGTATTATCTCTGGGGAGGTCTGCGAAAATTGCCTATGGTATTTAATTGTACAACATCCTCCTCTTGTATCATCGGGCATCAATCTGTTGGATGTTCTGGATTCGTGCATATCCCGAAAGTATAGTCGCGACTTTTTTATCTGCAACAAGGGTTTGAACAATTTCAACCAATTTGCGATTTTATGTTCTAATGAAACTTTACTTACCTCGTGAACTCACCGAGAGAGTTCACTAGAAGGGCGAAATTGTTGGGAGTTAGCGGCCATCGTGGAGATTAGAGTCCTTGCCGCTCTTGGGGTCATGTTCACAAGTTTCCCTCCACTTGTCGCATAGATCATCTTCATTTCCATAGGGGATAGGCCTTCGTAGAAATACTAAAGAAGTGTTTGTTCTGACAACCCATGTTGTGGGCAATTTGCGCACAACTTCTTGAATCTCTTCCAGTAGTCGTATAACGACTTAGTATCCTTTTGTCAGATACTCAAGATGCTCCGCCTTAGTTCGCTCGCCTTGGCCGCAGGGAAAAACCTGTCAAGAAAAAGCCGCGCTATGTCAGTCCAAGTTGTAACAGAATTGGATGGTAGGTTAAATAACCAATCCTTGGCAATATCAGCTAAAGAAAAAAGAAAGGCGCGAATATTTATTTGGTCTTCATATACTCCATGTATTTTGTACTCAAACAAACCATATGGGATTCTTTGAGGTGTTTGTGCGAATTTTCGCTCGGCAAACCATGGTAGGTTGGTAGAAGATGTATCAAACTCGTCTTGAGTGTGAATGGTGTTTCTCCATTTGGGAATGTAATGCATAACGACTGATGATCGTCTGGTTCCGCGACAAGTTGGCGAATGGTTTGGTCGTCTTCTTCCATAGGAATCTTCTCGTCGTTGGTGTACTCGAAGTGTGTTTCTGCTTCGGAAGATATTTCTAGATCACGGTCGAATTTTTGTTGTCGCAATCTTCGTTCTTGTTGTTGTTGTTGTCTTTTTTCTCGAAGTGTTTGTGTGTGTAGTCTTCGGGCTAATTCTTCGATCCCCAGTACAAAATCTGCTAGTTTGCCCGAATTATTCCTGGTCATAAATCAAAACAAACGGTGTTAGTAACTTTGCCGATGTCCCCGGCAACGACGCCAATTTGACAAGCGTCATATTTTGTCAAATAATTTAAAGCCTTAATCTCAAATTAAATAAATAAGACGTATTATAGAGAAGAAGGTGTCGGTCTACAGGGACTAAGGGGTTTCCAATATTGGTCTGAATCGATCTTTAACCAAGAAACCTGCAAGTAAAAAAGAGGGTTTAGCGAAATGAGCTGAATAAATCTAAGCAAACGAAAATGATAAACAAAGGAAAATAAATAGTTGAAAGTAATTATGATGATATATAGCCTCCAGCTTTGCGCCGCCTCAACCCGTTTCGATCACTAAAATAGATTTTACTTCGAGTTCTTGCCGGTTACAATCTACAAGGCCCAACCCTTGTAACTTTCTTTTCTCTATAGTGAACTAATTTTCCAAGGTCAATCCTTAGAATTTAGCACTTGTTTTGATTAACGACGTCAATCGATGCTAATAGCAATGTTGTAATCTGTGCTGGAAAAGCTTGTGCTCGGATAATTTTATCTCAATGAGAATCGTATCCGATCTTGATTTCCCTTAGCGGACAGCCACTAAGTTTGTTCTTAGGAAGTTGAATTTGCTACAAGGCTACTCTTGTCCCCAACGGTAGATCAAAATGTCGATCAAACCAATGCGCGCTTTTAAAATGAAGGGGTTGAGATGTTTAAAGGAAAATTCGATTGCCAATCCAATAATGCTGAAAATCAAGAAAGAAGTTTGAAGGTATGAAGAACTTTGCAATTCTCACGAAATGAATTGAGTTTCGCTTACCTATCGGCTAATAGAAAATTTAGCTAAGCATGACTATGAGAAAAATCATACTTAGCATTTAAAATGAAGGGAAAGAGCTTAAAAAATAACGTAAAGAGAAAGGAAATTTATAAAGCTTAAAAAAATTAAAGCAAGCCAAGAACAAGAGATGATTCTCTAGCTTATCCGAAGGGGTATTTATAGTATCTTATAACCCTAAAATATTTAAATTAAATACAAATGATAATTCTAAGTTTGAATTTAAAATCCGTTTGATAAGCTATTGGCTTGCGTTTGATAAGCTATCAACGCTGCTGATGTCATCTTCTAGAATTATTGATGTGGCGTCCAGTCAGCCTTTCATGTCTAGATTCATGCCCACTAGCCCAGCCTTGACTCTATAAAATAAAACTGTTGAACTTTGTCATTTTTAGCACAATTTCTGGAATCCAATGTTCTGCAAAAAAATATAACTGAAAACGCCCAAATTAAAAACATAAACCGACAAACAAAGAGTAATTAATAACAAAATAATAACAATTTAAATCACTCATCACCTATAGAGACCCCATATCTTTTGTTCTTCACGATTATCCGTTTTGGGCGTTGAAACTCAGGCATCGAGAAAACTTGCTCATCTTCCTTTTCTTGATCTAACGGAATTTTAATTGCACCACCACTTTCAATCCCTAATTTTGACAGGTTAGGGGGATTATTCAAATTGTCTACTCTTTCATCCCAAGATAAACCCAGGCATCGAGAAAACTTGCTCATCTTCCTTTTTTTGCTCCACCATCTCAACATCTGATTCTTCTTGGATTAAATTTTGGTTTAAATCATCTGATTTGAAGCCCATATCCCTTAAGTTATCTAAGGCTCTTGAGGCACACTGGTCGTCCAAATCCAAAAGTCCCGTCTCCACATTCCCTTCTTTTGAAATACCAGCTTTATCCACCTGACCAACTACTTCAGCCCAGCTTGGCCCAAATTCGGGAGAGTTAATGTCCCCTTTATTCGGCCGATCCAGCTTATTATCCGGTTCAGTGTGAGATAATGGCTTGGTAGACTGCCTAGCTAAAGATAGTCTGAATCGAGTCAAATTTTTCAAAGCTTGGTGGTGTTTTGGGTGCTGAACCACTACAACGATATAGGAGGGACTGATTTCCAGTATGTCACATGCCTATTTTAAATTTTGTTTAGTTGTTTATGGGATGAGTATGTAAAAGGAGTGGATCTATTTTGGTTTGATGGGTGATGATTTCGTTGTAAGTTGGAGCATTGTATGGAGGCCTTTGAACTTGGAGGCGATGTATCCTTGTGTTGAGTGTAATTTTTTTCTCCATCTAGGATTAGGGAGGTTTTTAACGAGATATTCGATGTGAGTGTAGACTTTTAAGCTAATCCAATAAAACTTAATTTGTCGTAAAAAAAAGAGAGGAGATCCTCAAAATGATTAATTTTCTATTATAAAATCTAAAATATGAAGTAAAAAAATCCTGTATTAATATTTAGAACCCTTTTAACGGGATTTGTAAGTAGATAATAGGTAAAGCATTATACAAATTTGTCCATAACAAAGCACTTAATGAGAATTTATTTAAAAAAAAAACTAAAATCCATTTAAAATTAGTACTCAAATTTTATCTTTAAGTATATATGTTTAATGGAATAATAGGGGTAATCAATAGGTTAATTCGATTGAAAAATATTAAAAACAAACTTTATATTTTTAAATTAAATTCAATCAATTTTCAGATAAAATCAACTGCATCAAATCAATTTTTTGTCAATTGGTTCGATTGAAATTAATCAAAAAATTTGTGTGTATGCATATTTAAATTGAAACCTATAAAAAAAGAAAATAATATGTGGATAACCTAAAATTATGACATGCTACTTGAGATGTCTTGAAATATTTAAACTCCGTGTGTATATATGTGTTTAAATTGAAACCTCCAATAAAATATGTGGATAACCTAAAAATATTTATTGGGTTTTATTTTGATGCACAAGCTGTGTAAATTTTTTTTACACAATCCTTTTATAAAATTTAAAATCTAAATCACAAACCCTAGCAACCTAAACCCTAAACCCTAAGCCCTAAACTCTAAACTCTAAATTCTAACCATAAACCTTAAATTATATACCCTACATACTAAACCCCTAAACCCTAACATAAAACCCTAAACCCTAAACCCTAAAATTAAAGGGCTTGTGTAAACTAAAGTTTACACAGCTTGTGCATCAAAGTATTTTCCATATTTATTTCATTTATAGTTAGTGAAAAAGTTTAAAATTTGAGCCCGGTTTCTTACACACATATATAGAGAGAGATACATATAATATTTAAACTTCCTACGACTTTTTAATCTTTTAATTGAAGGATATTATATGTTTAAACACGTTCAATTATAAAAATATTCGTTATTTTCTTTTAATATATATAATATTTAATTGTTCATAACATTTTCAAACTTCTAATCGAAGAATATTACATACTTAAATACATTTGAATTTATATTTTTAAACTATTATAATAACAAAAAAAAGACAAAATTCATTTTATAAATCTCTAATCTCACATAATCTTAATAGTGTCAATACCACTGAACATAATGACATGTCACAAGTTTTCATACATACATTGCATATAAATCAAGAAAGCAATAACGAATGCATATGTAATTATTTGAATAAAAAATAATATTTTTCATAATTATTTCTTCTCTTTATTGTCATTTTCTGGTCCGGCAGTAACTGATACAGGCCCATCAACTGCACTAACATCTGCTATTGGTGCAGATGAAGGTTGGCCATCTGACACGGGTCCTGCAACTGCACTAACATCAGCTATTGGTGCAGACGAAGGTTCGTTATCACTGACAGCGTACTGGACTGAAAGAATCATGATCATGAAAATCAAAACAATGGATAAAGCAATCTTTACCATTTTTTCTTTGTTTACTTGGAAAAAAAAGTAGAGAAAGTAATGATTTTGTGTGTGTGAATACGGATTTATTCAGTGCAATGTGATCGATGATTTGAAGTTAAAACTATAGAAATTTATAATATCTTGTAAGAGACATATGCGGCAAGTCAATAGGCAGATAGATGGCTACAAAATTATTTTTCGTATGGTTAAAATTTTGACACTTGTAACTTATAATTTAATATTTATTTTTTTACAACTAACTCAAAATATTTTATTTTCCTATTTTTAAATTTCCAAATATTTAATTTAAAGTTCCTTATCAGTGTGTTTATTTATAGGGTGAGAAAATAAAAATTATTTTAATTTTTATTGTTTAATTGTTAGATGGTTTATCTATTATGATTTTTCAAATCAACTATTAAAGTTATATGTTTATACGATGATAGTTTCTTTTATAAAATTTAGGGTTCAACTATCTGTTGGACCATACTTTTAAGACTACTTTCGAAGGAGTCAAGATGTTTCTAATAATTAGTATTGTGTTTTCGGAAATTTGTGCTCAATTTAGTTTTAATATTTTTTTTCTTTTGTAACAAGGATGTTGTGACTTGTGAGCATCTCGTGTAGTCTTAAAATTTTACTCGGTGTAAGGGGTTATAAACGAACCTACCAAGGAAACTAAATTGTTTTCATTTGGTGTGATTCCAATCCATGTCCTTAATTATATAGGACATTTTTGGGGGATCTGGTAAATGGTAATATAGTTACTCATTAATGTTCTATATGCACTATGACATGGGTTCGAATTCCACCAACAATAAAATAATTTAGTTTCTCTTGCTAGACTATCAACACTAGTAATGGAGTAAGGGAGAGGAATAATACATTTTTTTATTGGTACGAATAAGAATAATGTTGTAACGCCCTCGATCTAAATGTCACATTTGGGCTTCAAGCCCAACCCGTTACCATAAAATTTTGCTTCTAGATGTAGCCCAAATCACACTCATTCATAAAATCTATAAATTTCAAATATTCAAGTAGACAAATACGTTTAAAACGTTACATGAGAGCTCCATTTAAAAATACATAATTAAAAACATTTGACTCACAAGTTGAAATCCCAAAATAAGAGTTACACTACAACATAGGGTCCTATGAATACATAGCCCAAATAATCTAAGTATTGTACTCGAACAACAAGTCGATGTTGAGGTCCTACTCCGATGGTGTTCCAACGATGTATGTCAACCTACTAACCTGCGTACGGAAACAACGATTCTGAATGCTGAGCTAACGAAGCTCAGTGGATACACTTCCACTCGACCATGCTTCATTCAAATCATAAATAAGAGCATGCAACTAAGGATGATATCATGGAAACATAATAATATTTGCGCTATCTCTAGCTGCCTAAACACATAACAAGTAAAAAGGGATACATTAATCTTACACAACACATATGCATCATACCAACAAACTTGAAGTGAGGCCCGATGTCACACAGCCTCGAGAACGTACACTTGGAGTGAGGCCCGATGTCACACAGTCTCGGGAAATACACTCATACACGGAATCTCTCACCGAGTATCATCAGATGAGGCCCGGTGTCACACAGACTCGGGAACGTACATCTAGAATCTCTTCTCATGGTGTTGCAACACTTTCACTGGGTATCCGGATCCCAACAATCAAAGGTGACTCAGTCACACAAGTGCCATTACTTGGCACGTAACCACACACGATCCACATAGGATCCCTATGGTTGCTATTATAAACAAGTCACCCAACATTTACCAAGTTATTACTCATCATGTTCGTATATGAGGTTAAATTCTTAGTTTCTCAGTTTTACTGTTAATTTTACCACATTAGAGGCCCATTGGGCCTTAGTTCTCGAATTATAGGTCATTCAAACTCAAAACGTAAATTTCGGACAGATTGCCCAGTGAGTACCGATACCCTTATTAGAGTACCGATATGCGTCTCTGGGTACCGATACCCATTTATGCGTACCAATACTCGATTTTACATGCAGAGGAGGTTTAACCAAAACCCTGTACCAATACACGAGGCCGTGTACCGATACCCTATCAGTACCGATACACCCACAAGCGTATCGATACCTGTTTTTGCTACTGGAATTCTTGTAAAACAAGGGGTATCGATACGGCTTATGCCCGTACCGATACGCCCTTCAATTTTTGCCTGAGTTAGCCACTCAAAAGCAAAAGGTATTGATACCTGTTCATCCCGTATCGGTACACGAACCCAGAATTTGAATTATGGAGTTCGTAAGTCATTCCCAACACCCTCAAATCTTCATAGTAAAACCCCAAATTAAAGCTACAAGTTATGGAATGCAGTTTAAGTGGTTTCCTACCATTTTTACATCATTTTAACACCAAATTCGGAATTAGCCATTAAAGGAGGTCTCAAGCTCTCAAATAACCAAAACATTCAAACCAAGCAACAAGCAATCTAAGTTATGATTTCCATGAATACAACGGTGTTAGTAGTGTACTAACCTCCCTTCCCAAACTGGAAAACAACCCCTTCCACAAGCTCATGCCTTCCTCTTCCCTTGGTCCTTGGAGTGCTCTCCAATTTCCTTAACTACAAACAAAGGTTGTAAAACGAGTTACAACACCGCTGGAGACTCTTTTTTTGGCTCGACAATTATAAGTTTATTAATGATAACATAAAGTCAACCCAACTTACATGCCTCATTAAAAACCTCCCTAAACCTATATGGAGGAAAAGAGTACACATGCCCGGGGAAGATACAAACAACAATAACCAACCCAGATCTTTACAACACAATAACCTGATGAATAAACAATTGTACCCTCGAAACAAGTCAAAGGTAAGCTAGTTTCGACTCAAACTTGCAACAAAAAGGCAAGCCAAATTCAAATGCCTATCACCATGCTATAAAACAGTCCGATCTACTAGGACCTACTTTTGCAAAACCTTCAACTAAGCCAAAACAAATTCTTGCTGACCTGAAGGAACTTCACTCCCCCAAATCTCTTGGGTAATCAATCCAACTCAACAAGATCCATTCACCAACAACAAATGCAAATCATAGGATTAACGATCCATTATAAAACCGTAAATGTTCATATTGCAACCATCAACCCATATTGTTCGAAACCTTTTGCTTCAATCACTACAAGAAATTGTATTTTTAGTGACAATAAAAATGGTCACAAATGGTAGTAAATTTAGTCACTAAAATAAATAGTGATAAAATTTCCATGTCGTCACTTATCGTCACAAATAACTCCGTCACTATTATATTTGTGACAATTTTCATAAAAATTGTCACAATTATTCAAGTTTTTACTGACAATGGTTTTTGACACTAGCATATTAGCATTAGTGACAACAATTTTTGACACTAATATTTTCTTATTGTGTCAAATATTTTGTCACAAATACTCATTTAAATAGTGTCTAAAAATATGTTGTCACATATATCAAATACTATCTGTGACAAATTTCACCAAAAATATGAATTTTTAAATCAATTATTTGCATCATCAATGATTATATTTGTTACCATTAAATTTATTTGTGACAACAATATTAACTCTAAGAATGAATATTGCTACTAATGGAAACGACTGAAATAAAATATGTAATAAACATTTATTAATAATATTAAAGATAAATAACATAAAATAATGGGTGAGCTTAATTTCCTATATTACAAGTAATCACAGGGAAATAAAAAAAAACATTACAATTTAAATTATCTACTTTAAAAATTTACATTAAAGATTTGAGAGTGACCTGAAAAATAAAATCAATAAAAATATCACTACACTATATATATAGTTCCAAAAAATCAACTTGCTTCTGTTTCCTGCAAAAATGAGCAAACATGGGAAAAATTAAATCAATTAGTATTATTGAACAAAAAATTAACAATATAATTGGTATTGGTGATGATTTACATGTAGTAACTCCAAATAATTTAAATAAATAAAACAGTTGTAAAACAAAGAAACAAATTTCACAAGCTACTTTCATTCTATCAAATGATCTGTCAGAGATAAATAGGCTATGTTTATAATCTTCTCAATCTAGATATTTTAACTATTTCATCTCCAGTTTTAATTTATTCGAACAAATATAGTAGTAGATCAAGTGATTTATTAATTCTAACAAATACAGTAGAGGAAGAGCAAACGGCTAGAGAAAAAAATGAGACCATGGATTTATCTTACACCATAAATTTTACTCGTGTTTCATACAACCAAATTCTATGGCTAGCCACAAGAAAATATTAGAGTATATCTATTAAATACTTATAGTTATAAACATAACTCAATTCATTTTTAAATACAAAAGAACTAGATACAACAATTTCATGCAATTCCGTCAGGATTAAGGTTAATGTCATAGAAAAGCAAAAAATAATAAACAATTTTTATTCTAAGGCTAAAAATAAAGTCTTTAGGACTCATAACAAAACTCACAGAACCATGCATGTTGTAGAAACTGAAGCTATAGGAGTTCGTATTGTATCTTCATCCTTGTACATTTTGCCTGAAATTTTAGGTAATCTTCAAGTGTTTAGTTGAGATTCATAATTATGTGGAATGAAATAATTAAATAAACTAGAAAAAATATCAAATTTAAAATGCAAAACATAGAGAGGTTGACTAACGAGGTTGATATATTATACACAACTGTGATGTTATCAACTAATCAATCTAAAACTTCTTCTAGTAATGAAATACTAGTAGTTCGATAGCGATGAACTCTCAGGGATCCAATTTCCCCGCTCAAGTCGGTAGAATTAAAAATTAAGTATAATCCCTAATTTACAAATACATTATGTTGTTATGCCGATGAAAAACAAGTAAAACCCAAGATTGAAATAACCCTTATTCAAAAGCAAAAATCTAAAATCCAATTGAAGAAATCTTGCATTTAACATCCTTTTACAAGGATCAAAAAAGAAAAAGAAACATAAAAACCAACCTTAAAACTTTTAAATATCTTTACTATTAAAACATTACAAGAAATCGTCAAAAGAATTAAAAATTAAAATGACAGGAAATTGAGTAATTTAAATGTCTTTAGCATGAAATATAGAATCAATAATGAAATTGAAAGAAAATTTACCATGTTGCTGCTTGGAAAGGGATGCACGCCATTTGCTAGTGAAAAAGATTGAAGAGAACACTCATAATGGATTTTAGGGTTTGGTTTATTGAGCCCTTTTTTCTGATCGGAAAAATGAAGACGTGGATTCGTGCTCTCTATATGTAAACATTGTGTGAATGTGTATATTTTAATTATTTTATTTTATACAAAAATATATGTATAAAAAGTTGCTTGTGCGTATCTTTTTCAGTTTAATAATATGAGTAGTTTACTTGTCAATTAATTTAAGCAAATAAATATGCATTATTCTATATTTTTTTAAGTATTTATATATTTTAAATTAGTGTGAGTCATAATTAGGGATAATAAAATGAATCTAACCCAACTAGGTTTAGTGTGGATTCAGATATTATTTTAAAATTACTATCATTACATATTCAGATTGACACCCTCGAATATCTAATACACAAATATGCATTAATTATATAGATTGAGATATCTTTTTTTTTATGAAAAGGAGGATTACATATTCAGATTGACACCCTCGAATATCATTAGATAAATTGAGATATCTTAATTTGACTAAGAATTAGAAAATGAAAAATATGTTTGTTTGTAAAGGGATTTGAACCTTTGTCATCTAAATTTTAACGAATTTGGATCATATATTCAGCTTATGATTTAAAAATAAAAATTGTATTTTTTCAGATTCAGATATATGGCAAATAATAATATATAATTCGGGTTTGGATAATAATGCAAGGATAATTTGTCGATAAAATGTAAATACCTGACCAGTTGTCATTCCTAATTTTAACTCATTTCTATATGTTTTAATTATTTACTTTTAGTCAACAATCTCTAGAGCATGTGGTTAAAACTTTCAGTTGACATCCTTCCCTTCTCCTAGGTTGTGGGTTCATGAGCCACTTGAGCAAAATTCCCCTTTCCCTTCCCCTTCCCCTTCCCCTTCCCCTAGGTAGAAATTGTTCAAAAAAATAATATTTACTTTTGTAATAATTTATAATTATTTTATTTTACTTACCTTGTTAAGTATCTTTTATTTATTTTCTTAGTTTTCCTTTGATTGTTCATTTCCTATATACACTTATATTCATTTATTTTTTATAGATTCAAAGTTATGCTTTGCTTTATAATTATTCATTGGTGCATTATTAATAATTTCAACTAGTTTAAATATCATTTTAAAGTCTTTTATAATTATAAATAGTTTTTAGAAAAAATATCATTATAAATATGACAAATTAATTTCCATCCTTCATAAGTTTTATAAGTGACATTTTAATTATTATAAAAATAAATTTGTTATTGTGTAAGAAATCTATTTGACATTAATTTAAATATTTAATAGTGGCAAAGAAAATTGTAAAAAAAAAATTAAAATTTGAAGTGACAAACAATATTATTATCTCAATAATGTCTAGTAATAGTGACCACTCTATATAATGTCACTATTATATTATTTCCCGCCAAAAGAGAAATTGGCGCCAATGTAGATTTTATTATGACAAAATTATAGTGACAGATTAAAATTTAGCCACAACTATACAACTATAGTGACAATTTAACTGCTACAAAATTTAAACCGTCACAATTAATAGTATAATAGCGACTACATAGTGATTTATCACAATTACTTATATCAATAGTGTCGTACACAAATTTTTGTCACAAAAACTTAGCAACTGTGACAAAATAATACATAGTCACAATTAGATTGTCACTAAAAATCTTAATTGTTGTAGTGAATAAAGAACTCCAAAGTAGTTTTAATGGCTGCTAAAGAAACCAAATCCAATCTCATCCCCTGCACAACGCGAATAATGCCAGACTCCATACTTAACGCTCCACCACAACTAGATGCACCTTCTGGACTAAATCCATGACACCAATTAAGATGGATCCCTGCTCCCGCTTTAGTAAATTTTAGCCAAGACAAAGCCCCCAGCTTCGCATAAAGATCAGAACTTAAAGAACCGACTGTTTTCTATTAAAAAGACACATCGTTCCAAGCCAGCCAAATAGTCCATAACTCCATAACCCTGCAACACAAACAAACAACTACGCATAACCGCTGGAGACTTAGGATATGGAAAAGGAAGAATCCTACAATAAGAAATAGAGATAAATCTCCCATTCAGGTTCTTCCTCTCAACCCCCGCCTTAACTCCTATTTTTCCAACCTCCACCAAAACCAATCATTCTTACCATGGTAGATAGATCCTTGAGTGGTGATTAACCTTCTCTCAATAACAAATCCGAGATTCACATAAAATGACAAAGATTCAACCTTTCTTGTGGGTGAGGAGTTGGAAGATGAGAATGAGGGAAGTATGAAGACAAGGGGGACAAGGTGATCTCATTCCTCTTACTTTTCTACAGAGGAATTAAAGGGACTCACCTTTCCCTCTTCAAATAACTAGATAATTACATAATTACTCTCCCATTATCCTCCTAACTCAACCCAAAACTAAAACTCAAGCCTAACATCCCAAGAATAGCTCACAAAGGCCCTAAAGGCCCAACCATCTCGGCCCAAACACAAAGCCCACGATTTGGGTTAAACCGACCCTCAGATTCCAAAATTCGGGTTTTTACAATTGTTCAATGTCTTTGCACCCTCTAACGGAATGCGAGATACAAAATCTCGAGGCTAAAATCAATTACAAACATCTTCATGTCACACTTTTCAAAGACTTTTTTCGTAAGGGGTTGGAAGTATGGCGAGTATTCGATCGAGTTGATTCAAAAAAAATTTGTTAGTCGAGTTGACAAGTCATATTTATTAAGTCGAACTTTATTTGGATTTTTCTCGAGTTGAGTCAAGTCGAATCAATCTTTTTGAGTATATGTTCAAATTTAATTGTAATGTTATGGTATTAATTAATGCTTTTTTATTCCATGTGTAAGTTGTTGGCTGCTCTTGTCGTGGCATGCTGTTGAGGTACTTGGAGGTTTGTCTAGGTTGTTTGTTAGACTATATACTTTGCTCCGTTACGGTTATCCAAATTCGTGATGGGTCCGATAATATTTTAGCCTCAAGGATTGGGTGCATATAAATTTGACACAACCGAGTTATTTCACAAAAGAACCGGAGGACTAAATGTTCTCTTTAGGCCGTTTCTTTGGAATATTTGACTGCGAAAGAACTAGTTGATTTTTGTAACCCCCTCGTCCCGGTCCGGGCGACTGACCGGTCCGAGTGGGCTACACGGGGAAAACCAAGGCGAAACCCGCTAAGGCTCCACTTCGGTTAACAACCTGAGAAAACTTTTCTTTAGATTATCTTGTTTAGATGAATTCATTTAGACCTAGGTGAGAAGCGACAACGGAAAACAAGACTAAACCATACAAACGACACGTAATTTGATTTAAACTTACCATGAACTCAAGTTAGGTTGATTCCTTGCACACGCGACCAAAACACACATAAACAATTACGAACAAGACTCACAAGAAGACTAACATTAAACTGGGCCTAAGCCCAACACTTGAGAACCTTTAGAGATGTCAAAAGCCCCATTTTCAGGCCTGTGTTTCGAAATAGGCTTGCCCGTTTCGAAACACGGGCCCTGTTTAAAAAGCCAATCACCCATACCGATACACATCCACCCCGTTTCGATACAGGGGACCATTTCACCTAGACGTTCCGAAACACGTTTCGGAACAGGCCCTCACAGTAGCCAAAATGTTTCGAAACACGTATCGGAACAGGGGTTCACAGTAGCCAAACCGTACCAGAACGCGTTCCGATACGGGTGTCCCTAGAACCATACCCGTTCCGAAACGCCTGCAACCAGTGAGTCTCCAAAACCAGTTTTAAGCATCTCTAAATGATCCCAAACGACCCCAACGACTTCAAGAAGCAAGACACAACATGCGCACACAACTCTAGAGGCATACACCATAGTACAAGCATGCTTAAACACTTAACTCACATGTACAAAAAGGTCAACCAAAAGGATAACCAAGCATTCATTAAGGTAAAAAGCAAGCAAGGTTCACAAACCTTAGAATAACCACATAAGCAAAAGGATAAGGGCCACATGGCCAACATACATGCCAAGCAAGCCACACCCAAACGTCAACATACAAAAAGGGAGTCTTATAAGCTCCTAACACAAACAACAACAAAAAATCCCCATTGCTTAACTATTACATCAATTACTTAAAAGTCTATACTTGAAGGCTAAGATAGCACACTTGGAGGCCTTCTCCTTGCACAAGCAACCCACGAACTAAGGATCTGCATTGTCGAACAAAAGAGAGCGTAATCGTAAAGCTTAGTGAGGGTAAGCTCATAAAACAAACCTCGACAATGCAGGGTCCAAGCACGAGCAACAAACCAAGAAAGGATGCATATTTTCTTACCTTCGGAACCACAAGAGTCAAATATATAAAATGCATGAACATAACATCAATTATCATGCCATGCCCAACATGTCCACAATACAACCATAAGGAAACACATTCAACAAAACGTATTGGCACCTAGCTATGACCCGAATACGCGGATAACAACCGTTGGAACTCGCATCCAACACTCAACCATTACATTACCTCACGGTGGGATTACACTCATCATCGTTTCTCGCGGAGGGGATTCCACTCATCCTCACGCCCCGTCGATGGGATTCCACTCATCGCCGACTAACATATAACAGAAGATTTCCGGGCGTACCCGTACTCCATCTTGATGACTACCATCACCAAGACCACGCACGCATTTCGACACTCGTGTGCACACTAACATCCTAATGATCGATCATTTGTACCCAAGCATACTAGTGCCAATACTAACTCATTTCATAGCTCAACCTCACAACATTCTTACCAATTTCTGTGCTTAGCACGTACTCACCATGATTTACCATCATGCACAAACCACATTCCAACAATCACATGCATATCACAATGCACAAAACATCATGCCTCATCACACATGTATATCACAATATACATAACAACATCAATCACATAATTATGGAACAAGAGGCATAATCACACTATAATCATAAGTTCAACCAACGTCTTCTAAACTAAAGCTTGGATTTAGACTACTAATCTAATCTCAACTCTAGGTGGGTTTACCAAGCCCGATCTAGGTCTACATGCCCGAACCAACATTTGAAAACCAAATTAAAATCGAAGAACCACTCACCGGACTTTCCAAACACAAGCAAACAACCGATCAAGCTCCCAACGGTTCCGGATTCGAATGCGAGGCTTCACCAACACAATTCCTTGATTCTAAACAATCAAATACACTCTATTAATCACCAAAACAAACACAAACCATTGTTGTAGCTTAGAACACCAATCAAGCTCAATTTCAAGCCAAGAACACTCTCAAAACCCACATTTTCGAGCAGCCCAAAGTCCTTACAGAAAACTCCCATTTCCAACATCTAACTTGCCATCTAATACACCCAAAACAACCTTTAAACATAATCTAACCATCAGCCCTCAAGTTCTCACCCAAAATAGCCCCAAAAACCCATTTTAAAGCACTCTAAAACCCCACTTAAACCCAAATCCGAAAATCATCATAAAATCATTCAAAATTTAGATATGTTGAACCATTTGGGTTACTAAACACTTATCTAACTTCAAAGAATCAAAAGCTCGATCGAAAGTCAATAAAGTTTGGATTTTTATTTTTTAAACTTCAAAATCTCAAAACACAAAATAATGGGTTTCATGGAAAACTAAGAACATAGAGAGAAAGAGGAAGTTAAGGACAACTCAAAAATGTTATTACCTTTCAAAAATCTTCAAAGATGAAGGAGGATGGTGATGGAATAGTAACCTTTCAAGGGAAGGGAAGTTGTCGTGGAATTTGAAGAGGAGGGGGGAAGAAGATGAGTGAAATTGGATGTTTTATTGTTTTGTTTTATTTTTAAAGCCAAAAGTCATTTTTACCCTTAATGAACATGGATTATTACAATAGTGTAAAATCCATGGCCATTGGGTTTAATCCTAAATCAAAATGTGGACCTCCTTAAAAACATCTCTAAACCTAAGTAGAGGAAAAAAGTATGTTACAGACAGATATACCAACTGCTACATCAAAGTTTCAACAAACAAAACATCACCCTACTGACAGAACAAAGCCATGCACGGATTAAACTCAACTGCAACTACGAAATCGCACTTAAGCTACCAGCACTGCAATTCTCAAACCAATTACGCCACTTCAAAAAATCAAGGACCTCAATGACCCCATTTTAGTACAGCGCAGTCTCAAACTATTAAGATTAATGGAGTCTACCACGGTACCACCATGCTTTAAAGAGGTTTTGGCGCGTTAGTCCATCCTTGGCGAGGCTATCAGCCCAGACATTCAAAGATCTAGGCACATACTCAAATTGAACATTGTCTACTGTTCTAATCAGTCTATCGATATCCAAGAATATATTCCACTAAGACCACCGCCTATGTAGATCTTGTTTAATCCAATTTAACGCTAACATCGAGTCAGATTCCACAATCAGGTTCACTTTACCAGGCCACATCGAGCAATTTTTATTTTACTCTTATAAATTTAAACTTTTTAACTATATGGAATGACTAAGCTTGCTTGAAGTGAAGACTTGATATGTCACCATTTTCTATCGCCTCATATGAGATCTTATCGTTGTTACATGATGAAGTTGTTAATTAGGCATTAGGGTGGAATTTGGCATGTTTTTTTTTTCTCGACAAATATGATTTTTATCAACATAATCATAAAGCCATGGCCAAGGTAAAATGCCTTGTTAAAAACAGTGATGTTTGGCGAGGGTTTCTCGTGTGTTGTCCTTGTACTTATTACCAAGTGTACTCTTTTCTTCCGACTAGGTTTAAAGGGAGTTAATGAGACGCATGGTAATAATCTTTTTTCATAAAAAATATATATGTTTAACGGACTAATAGGAGTGATCAATAGGTTAATTCGATTGAAAAATATTAAAATAGACTTTTTTAAATTAAAATCAAATCAATTTTCATAAAAAATCAACTGCGTCAAATCGATTTTTATTCCAAGTTCGATTGAAAGTTTACTTAATCAAAAAACTTGTGTATATATATTTAAATTGAAACCTCTAAAAAAATGCGGATAACCTAAAATTATGACATGCTACTTGAAATGTCTTGAAATATTTAAACTCCGTGTGGGTTTAAATTGAAACCGCTAAAAATATGTGAATAACCACTAATAAAAGAAAGAATATGTGGAAAACCTCTAAAAATATGTGGATAACCTATATATATATATATATATATATATATATATATATATATATATTATAATATGCATGTTTAAATTGAAAACCACTAATAAAAGAAAGAATATGTGGAAAAACTAAAAATATTAATTTCATTTATAGATAGTGAAAAGTTTAAAATTTGAGTTCGGTTTCTTATACATACATATATAATATTTAAACTCCGTATGACTTTTTTAATCTTCTTATTGAAGGATATTATATGTTCAGACACGTTTGATTATAAATATATTTAAATTTATATTATTCTAATATATAATACTTAAATTGTTCATAACATTTTCAAACTTTTAATCGGAGAATATTGCATAGGTAAACACATTCGAATTTATATTTTTAAACTATTATAATAACAACAAAAAATTAAAACAAAATTCAATTCATAAATCTCTAATCTCACATGATCTTAATGGTGTCAATACCACTTAACGCAGTGACACGTCACAAGTTTTCATACATAAGTTGCATATAAATTAAGAAAACAATAACCAATGCATATGTAATTATTGGGATAAAAATATGTGTTTTTATGGTTATTTCTTCTATTTATTATCATTTTCTGGTCCGGCGGTAACTGATACAGGCCCATTAGCTGCACTAACATCTGCTACTGGGGCAGACGAAGGTTGACCGTCTGACACAGGCCCTGCAACTGCACTAACATCTGCTATTGGTGCAGCCGAAGGTTCATTGTCGCCTACAACGAACTGGACTGAATGAATCATGATCATTGAGATCAAAACAATGAATAAAGCAATCTTTGCCATTTCTTCTGTTATTTGAAAGAAAAAGAGAGAAAGTAATGATTTTTTTGGAGTGAATACAGATTTATTCAGTGAAATGTGATCGATGATTTGAAGTTAAAACTATAAAAATTTATAGCATCTTGTAGGAGACATATGCGGCAAGCCGATAGGCAAATGGAAATGAATTTTTTTTCTTCGTATGGTTAAAATTTTGACACCTAACTTTTGTTGTTGCGAATAATTTGACTTGGTTAACTTCTATAGTTTAGAATTTTAATATTTATTTATTTTTTTGAACTAACTCAGATTATTTTTTTTCTTATTTTCAAATTTCAAAGTATTTAATTTAAAGATCCTTATCGGTGTGTTTAATTGAAGGCTGAGAAAACAAATATTATATTATTTTATTTTTTAGTTGTTAGATGATTTATCTATTATAATTTTCAAATCAACTATTAAAGTTATTTGTTTGTAATACGATAATTTTTTTCATAAAATTTGGGGATCAACTATCTGTTGGACCATACTAATATTTTATCTTTTGTAATAAGGATGTTGTGAGCATCTCGTGTAGCCTTAAAATTTTACACTATGTAAAGGGTGTTATAAGCGAGCCTACAAAGAAAACAAAATTGTTTTTTTTTGGCGGGATTCCAATCTATGGCCTTAAACATATAGAACATTTTTGTGGTGATGTGGTAAATGATATTATAGTTACTCATTAATGTTCTATATGCATTAAGATATGAGTTCGAATTCCACCAATAATAAATAATTTGGTTTCTCTTAGTGGACTATCAACTCTAGTAATGGGATAAGGGAGAGAAATAATACATTTTTTTTTTATCGATTCCAATAAGAATAATATTTTGTCCTTACACCCTTTAATGGAATGCAAGATACAAAATCTCGACACTAAAATCATTTACTAGCACCTTTAGAATACATTTTTGATTGATTTTTTTTGGGGTTTAAATAGTTGTCTGACCAAATCACCCTTTCCAAACTTTTCAAAAGACTTTTTTGAAAGGGGTTAGGAGTAGAGTGGGTATTCGATCGAGTCGATTCAAAAAAAAATTTAATTAGTGAGTTGACAAGTCTTAATTTATAAGTCAAGCCTTATTTAAATTTTTTTTTGAGTCGAATCAAGTTATTTGAGTTTCTTTTCAAATTTAATTGTAATGTTTTGATACTAATTAATGCTCTTTTTGCATATTCTATGTGTAAGTTGTTGGCTGCTCTTGTTTTTTTTGCTCAATAAAATTTAATAAGATTAAATCATACAACCGTAACATGAGTAATTCATGCTGTGTGTGCCGTCTTTGAAAATACTAAGAAAGTTGAACAGATGCTACCCTTGCATCACACCAGCATATTAAAAAAAATAAAAAAAACCTTGTATGGTTTTTTAAATAAAATAATTTGCTGATAAAAAAAGGGCGGCTCGACTCAAACTTGAAAATTGATCCACTAATTACAAAAAAATTTGAGTTATTCTAGTTTTCATTTTATAACTCAAATTTTATTTAAAATTTTCAAGTTGAGTTTATGAAATTAGTTGAATAATTCATTTTTTTTTCAAGTTAATTTTTTTTAACTCGATAAAATAAAACTCAACCCACTGAATCTAAGGTATAAACCAACTAAAACTGGTTTCTCCACTTTTTCTATACCATCATATTGCATTACACTTCCAGAACCCATATTCACCCAAAATGCACATGCCCTCTGAAACCAAAATGCATCGAGAACCACTCGCCCAAATACAATCAAGAAGATATGTAACAAACACTTATTAATCAGTAAACAAAAAGTGGCCACACCTACCACCACGCCTTGAAGAGGGATCTTCGAGCCATACCTTCCTTTGCTAAACAATCTGCAATTACGTTCGCTCCCAATCCTTATCACTAACTTGTCAATTGCTACAAGAATCATCCACCAACCTATTACAAATCCAGTTTACCACCACCTTCGCATCAGATTCAATAACCAGGGGTGCTTTCCAATCCAGTCTGCTTCAATAAGCATCTCCAAAGTGTTGCGGAATACGATCGTCGGATAGAGCAAAAACGCAACTGATAATTTGAGAAAATAACAATGAAGATAAAGGAGACACAGATTTTACGTGGAAAACCCCTAAATAATATAGGGTAAAAACCACGGACAAAGGTAGAAGAATTTCACTATGAGAAAATAGGAATTACAACTTCTCTCAGTTTAACAAGGAGAAAACAATGACAATTCTCTCTTGATAAAAAGGAGAAAACAACTCTATGAAAACTCTCTAATTTCTCTAGTATTGGGAGGAGGTTAGAATGATTTGGGATGTCTAAGAATGGCAAATGGCTAGGCTATTTATAGTTGAGCTTTAGGGACTAACTTATAAATAACCTAAAGTTTAGGGACCAAAATTGTGATTTTCCCATGCCATTTTTCAACCTTGGCTGCTCCTACCAAAATTGAAATTTTCCATTTTCTAATTTGGCTGCACCTAAACTTGACTTTCTACACAAAGCAGTTTAAACTCTATAATTTCAGCATATTCAGCGCTCCTTATCCTTCGTAAGGCCCAGAAAATAACACTCTCAATATTCCAACACCCGTTCGAAGGACGCCACCCCAACCTGCTTCCTTATCTATTGCTGCCCCTTCCAAGTTGAAATTTACCACTCCTTTTTTCCGGCAGGTTTCATTCCAATGCACACGCACCATTTGAAGGAAACTAATACAATTCCTCTCCTCGGATCTATCCACCGTTCAACGATGTTTGGAGACCATTCTTCCCTTAAAGCCTTAAACTAGAAGAGTGTACGCAACTTTGAACAGAACAACAAGTCCTTTTTTTTTTTTGCTCGGTCGCTTTAACTTTGAAAACCTTCTCGATTCTTGCAAGCCATATGTTCAGATCGCAGCCCCATACACACTCCAACTAAGGAGATCCTCAAAATGATTAATTTTTTATTATAAAAACTAAAATGTGTTAAGTAAAAAAAATCCAAAATTAATATTTAGAACCCTTTTAACGGGATTTGTAGGCAGATAATTTGTAAAGCATTATACAAATTTGTTCGTAACAAGACACTTAATGAGTATTTATTAAAAAAAAGAAGCTAAAATCCATTTGAAATTAGTATTCAAGTATATATTGTATGTTTAATTAGTCGGTGCTTGCTGCTATATCATCATATACAATGCAAACGACGGTCCTTCCAAAAAGGATTTGTGTGGAGATTGAACGGTTGATTAGTCGGTTCATCTGGGGACATTGGAGACTCTGTTCACCAATTCACGAAGGAGGACTCGGTTCAAAACACCTGACCGTCCAAAACAATGCTTTTATCGTGAAACTTAAGTTTCAATTGATGGCGAATGTGGACCAGCCTTGGGTTCGATTACTGAGGACTAAATATAAGTGTGGGCGGTTGGGAAATCACCCTCCTTTGAACCGGAATGGATCACGCCTTTGGTAGGGTATATGTGGAGCGTGGGAAGATGTATACCGAAACACTCAACGGCAAATTGGCAGTGGCTCGTGTGTGGAATTTTGGAACGACCCTTGGCTCGTAGATTTTGGCCCTCTATCGGATCATGTTATAGGAGATGGTTGGATTGCGACCAGGGATGTATTGGTGGCGGATATGGTTAATACTGAAGGGGAATGGAAATGGGAGGCATTCGAAAATGTGTTGCCTATATCAGTATTGCTGCATATTGTAGCGTCCAAAGCTCCTAGCAGTACCACTGCAGTTGATCATCCCATTTGGAGACCGAATGCGAGCAAGCAATTTTCGGTATGCTTGGCATATGCATTGTGCTTACCGAATTCGAGCGTATCCGTCAAGCCAGTCTGGAAAGTGGTTGCAAAATTCAGAGGCTGGCCGAAGGTGAAAAGCTGCATTTATGGTTAGTTTGCCACAAGAGAATCGTGTCGAATATAGAACTTGTCCGAAGACACCTTGAGCATGATAGTAGCTGTGGTGCATGTGGTGCAGTCGAGGAGGATGTTGACCATATATTACGACAATGTCTGTTAGTTATTCCATTATGGATACATTTGATTCAGGGCGCAAAGCTACATGAGTTTTTTTTTTTTTTTCCTTCTGGTAAGCATCAAGGATTGGGTGTATATAAATTTGACACAACCGAGTTATTTCACAAAAGAACCGGAGGACCGGATGTTCTCTTTGGCTCCTTACTTTAGAATATTTGGCTGCGAAGGAACCAGTTGATTTTTGACCCGTTTTCAGTTGTTCGTTTACCAGTTGTGCTTAGGAGACGAAGAATGTTGGGTGAATTTCGGGTGGCGTCTGTTAGGGGGACGGCCAGCCAGGTTGCAGCGGTACCAATCATTCGAGCATCTTATCACCGGGAAGCTCCACCGCAGTCCTGGTGCAAAGCAAATCTGGATGGAGCAAGGAATTTAGCGACTGGCACATCATTATGTTGTGGTGTTGTTAGGGATGCGGCTGGTCATTAGATGATTGGTTTGGTTTTGCGAGGCAGATGGATACGTGCTCGGTTTTGGATTCAAAATTGTGGCGTATGTACGAGGGGCTACTATGCGCTCAGTCAATTGGTGTACCAAATCTAATTTGGATTATTATCCCATACACCGGCGGTGGAAATTTTTTCTTTCCACAAGCGCCTCAATTATAGGGTTTAGGGTTAGAGTTTAGGGGTTTTGGTATAGATGTTTAGAATTTAGGGTTTATGTTTAGAATTTAGGATTTATGGTTAGAATTTAGGGTTTAGGGTTAGGGTTTAGGTTTTAGGGTAATATAGGTAGGGATTTAAGTTTTAACCTATAAACCCAAAATTCTATCAACAATCCATAAATTCAAAACTACTACACTTATACCCCTAAACTTTAAACCCTAAATGGCATCCCTAACCTCTAAAATTAAGACGCTTGTGTAAAAAAGTTTCCACAAGCGCTTGTGTATAGAATAATTACCCATCTAATTTTAGAATCCGATAACCTTGATGCAGTTCGGCTAATTGAAAGTGTTGAAGGTACGTAAATCGTATGGCGTCTTCCTTAGTGGCTTATATCGTGAGTTTGTTGCGGCATTTGTGGCAGGTTCGGATTGTTCAAGTTCCTCGGGAAGGCAACAAGGTAGCGGATGGAATGGTTAAGCTTGCTCGGAGCGAAATTTTTTTTTTTGCTCGACAAAATACGATTTTATTAATGTTGAATCATACAAGTCTAAATTAATTGTGACCTACTTAATCTTAAACGGAGGAAAATTGTACAACGCAACCAAGTGTAACATGGTCCCCATAGCATTCAACCAAAACAAAATACACGTTCACCCTAGTCTCATACAGACACTAAAAACGCCCTAGAACAATGTAAAGTTGAAAGATTCAGCAAGAACCCTCCCAATTGACAATATTGCATCATAATCTCACAACACCTCCAAGAAACAGAGAACCCCTGCACCATATTCTTGCACATTAAACTGTAGCATTGAACAAATAAAATAAATTGAAAAATTCAGCAGACGACTCTCCCGATTTCATGATAGTCTCACAACACTCCCAAGAACAAAGTACCCCTGCACCATCCTCTCGGACTCTCGGAACCAAAACCTTCACTGTCCCTCCCTTTTTCCTTCAAAAACAAAATATTCAGCAAAATAGCTTTTGCCAATCAAACCCACCAAGCTTCAAATTATTAAAGTATGCCCAAAGACCAATCATAAAATAATTGTACTGATATATTTTTTTTACTGTGTTTATTAAATAAAGGCATTGCCATTATTATTTTTCAGTTATACTTCTGTGTCTTAAATAAACTGAAAGATAATGAAGTCCATATAATAATGATTGTTATTAAAAGATCTTTAGTTGAATATTATTATGGGCATGAACAATAATAATACATTCAAGGCTAATATATAGTTTATTGATGACAACGAGTTGTCATTGACATAGAGATGTCAAAATCGATATATGAGTACGTTGTTAGATAACAACATATTGGATTGACCCGCTATGAACATATATATCTTGGATTATTATGTGACGGTCACAACATTGTTCATGGTGGTGACTACATGTATGATCCGCAGACTTGAGATCATTACTATCTCAACATATATTGTTTTATGTTTTGATACAGTTAAACATGCTCTGTAACTGGTCGCACTATAAAGACTGATGTTGAACATATCACGATATATGTAGTGGGGTATGAATGATCAAGATATGATTTATCCTTCCTACATAATAAGAGTTATATCACAGACCACTCGATTGAGTGAGACTAGAAATGAATGACCATGCTCGTACAAGTTAATATGGGATATCATAAATTATTCGTTTGTTGTAGTCTACTCTAGATATCAAAAAATATTAGATGAGCTATACAAGTGTGATTGATCCAAGACTTGTGCCTATTTAGATTTAAAGGACAAAAAAATATAATACATAAAGAAGTTAGTCACGAAGATGTTATGTCAAATCATGACTTCTTGTAACTTAGATGACCATGATACATTATTAGATGCCACTCATTGTTTATAATATTAGAATGATTCTAATAATTAGTATTAAATTTACGGGAACATACGGGGTCGCACCCAAGGGTTAAATTGAGCAAATATCAAACGAATTATAATTGTACAATTTTATTGTACATGGATGAAGTATATAATTAAAGTTAATATATATATTTGATATATATATGTGTAATTTTAATTATCCTGGATTTGTTATATAAATATTAAAAGAATGTAATTATGTTTAACAAGTTTACTTCTTCTATTATTTAAATCTGCCATACCTGATTTTGTGCTTTTGCATCCACTTCGTGCACTTTATATCTTTTTACGTTGAAATCCCCATATGCTATCCACACCAAAATAAGAATAACTCTGGAATTTAAGAAGAGACTCTCCATTTTGAATTTCTTCCTAACCCGCACTGTGATGAGACCACCAGACCTCCTAGTAGCATTTGATACTCTGAATTCAAATTCATCATCTTTCCAAAACCTCCTTACATCATCTTCGTTCAATAATGTCGCCTTTATTTCTTTCACACACCACATATCCACCCCCATGTGATCGAAATAACTCTCCTTACTGCAGAGCTTTTAACTTCAAACCCTAATCCCCTTATATTCCAGTATATGATCTTCATCTCCATTCAGAATAAAAAACTAATAATTTGAATGTTCATCTATTTCAAGAGCAGCAATTTTGCGGATTGCGTGTTTACTTGTATTGAATGAATAACATGATAATTCCTCATATCATGTTAATGAGATAAAATGTGGTTTATATACAATTTAGAATGTAACTAACTCTAACCATCTAACTAATAATTACAACCGCACAACTTAACTTTACAACTGCTTTCAACACTCCCCTCAAGTTGGAGGCTAAAAAATATTTTTAATCCCCAACTTGGAAACTAAATTGATGTGTTGTTGAACTCCAAGAGCTTTAGTTAAGATATCTGCCAACTGTTCAACGGAGCTCACATGTTCTGTCTTGATTAGACCTTCTTGTATCTTCTCCCTAATGAATTGACAATCTATTTCAATATCTTTTGTTTTCTCGTGAAAAACTGGGTTAGCTGCGATTTGCAATGTTGCCTTATTATCACTGTACAACTTTGCAGGCTGCTCAATCTTCATTCCAAGCTCTTGTAACACACCTTTGATCCAAACTATTTCAGCTGTTGTTGCTGCCCTACTACAGTACTTAGCTTCTGCAGAAGATCTTGCTACTGTTGTCTGTTTTTTTTTTATTTCCATGAAACAAGTGAACCACCCAGCTTTACACAAAATCCAGTTACTGATCTTCTCGAAACTAGACAAGATGCCCAATCCGAGTCACAGTATGCAATCAAATCACATTTATTTTCACTCTTCAACAAGATCCCTTGACCAGGATTCTTCTTCAAATACTTTAAGAGCAGCTTCCATGTGGCTTTCTTTAGGTTGTTGCATGAACTGACTAAGATATTGAATAGAAAATATTATATCAGGTCTTGTGCGTGTCAAATATAGAAGCTTTCCGACCAATCTTTGAAACTGAGCTTTATTTTCCAATAAGTCATCAATAATAGTATGCAACTGTTGACCTTGCTACTGTAGCTGTTTATCATATTCAAAAGTAGTAAAATGTTGATTCTGCTCTAAAGGTGATGAAACTGGTTTAGCTGCACTCAAACTAGCATTTTCTATAAGTTTCAAGGTATATTTTCTTTGATTCAACAAAATACCTTCTTTTGATCTCAGAATCTCAATTCCCAAGAAGTACTTGAGTTCTCCTAAATCTTTCATCTTAAAATGTTGATTCAAGAAATTTTTCAATTCATCAATTAACACCAAATCATTGCATGTGATGAACAAATCATCCACATAAATGATCATGATCACTAATTTATCTTCTTGCTTCTTAGGGAACAAAGAATAATCAAATTTACTTTGACTATAACCTGCTGCCATTAGAGCTTATGTAAGCTTCACATTGCATTGCCTTGAAGCTTGCTTAAGCCCATAAAGTGATTTGTGCAACCTACAAACCATATTCTCCCCCTGGCTGTAAAATCCCTCGGGAAGCTTCATGTACACTTCCTCAAAGAGATCCCCTTGAAGAAAAGCATTGTAGACATCCATTTGAAAGAGTGACCAATTGAAAAAGGCAACAAGAGCAAGGACTAATTGAACAGTAACCATGTTTGCTACTGGAGAGAAGGTATCCACATAATCAAGACCTTCTTTTTGACTATAACCCTTAGCTACAAGGCAAGCTTTAAACCTTTCAACCCTGCCATCAGCCTTGAATTTGACTCGATAGACCCATTTGCAGCCAATGGGTACCTTTCGTTGAGGTAAGGGAACAACAAACCAGGTTCCATTGGCTTCCAAAGCTTGCATCTCCTCTTCCATAGTCTTGACCCAAATAGGTTGGTTGACAGCTTGAGTATACGTGGAAGGTTCAACAAAAGAAGAAGTAGAAACAAGAAAAGATTGGGTTGTAGAAGGAAGGTGATTATAAGAAATGTGATTGACAATAGGACATTGAATAGAAGAAACAGAAGAGTGACCTTGAGCATAAGAGGATGGGTAAGAGCATATTGTCACAGAGGAACTTTTTGCGACCGAGCCAGCCTTACCCAACCGAGGGGCCCGAGTAGCTGCCGATGGGTAAGAGTGACCTTGCGCACCATCCCTTTCTCCCAACCGAGGGGCCCGAGTAGCTGCCGATGCCACGCACCAAGGGGTCATGCCCAACGCCCTTGGTGGTGTCCGCGCCCAAGAGAACCGAGGTGGGCCTGTTCCAGCGCACCATGGGGCCTTGTTAAGCACCCCATGTGCTGCCCACGAGTCTTGCACCCAAGGGGGCCCAACACACGCACCCGAGGGGCCTTTGCCTTGCACCCTCCATGCCGGCCAAGACATGGAGCCCGAGCCTGCACCCGACGTGCACGCCCAAACCCGACGTGCACGCCCAAACCCGACGTGCACGCCCAAAGAGACGAGCCTGCACCCGATGTGCGCACACAAGGGCCTAGGGGTTGCCCATCCGAGTTGCCCACACCCCTAGGGCCCGTTTCAGCCAAAGGCATCCAAGAGAGGGGATTTTGGACACCAAGATTGGACCATGAGAAGCCCAATCCGCCCAAGCACCATTATCCCATGCCAAGTTGTCATCCTTGGAGAAATACATATGGAAAGCTATCCATCCATGGGGAAAGTATTTCAAGAAAACCAAGCTATGATGTAATAGGCTATATATTATGGGCAATAGTGATTGTAATCAAGGCAAGTCAATATGAATATGACAAGCTTGCCTTGAATAGGAGATTCTATTGTGAGACTCATCCATGGCTCTTGGATCGAGTCATTACTAGCCATTGGATCGAGGGGGATTAGACTATAAATAGAGCCCTCCTCCATCCATCTTAGGCATTCCACCTTCCACATTTCTATCTTTTGTAAGCTTTTCCATTCTTTGTTAATAAAGAAGCTTTGGTACTCTTTTCTCCCCATCTAGGCTTAGGGGGAGTTTTTAACGAGGCCTTAGCTTTCTTAAACGAGTGTGCACCCTCTTCCTTTCTTTGCCTTGTGAGCCATCACCCCTTTCATTTTCCAAAGAGAGCTTCCGCAATCCGAGACTAAGCCTTCCAAGCTTAGTGAGTAAGGCTGACTTGGCCGCTTTTCAAGCCCATTCCAAGTGCTTCGCGACCAAGGCCACACGAGACTAGACCTAGCCCCGTGACAAGTGGTATCAGAGCCATTTTCCGCATCCTATCGAGTCGAGAGATGGCGCGAGAAAGAAGGAACGTTGCAACAAAGGAGAGAGTGGAATCACCGTGCGTCTCGTATAAAAGCGAGGTGAGCGAATCTGAGTTTAGTGATATTCTTATTACAAAACCGTTGTTTTGTTTTCGTTGCAGTGAATATCACGATGACTGCCCAAAGAGGAGGCCGTCAAAATGCTGGAGGTGTGGAGAGCCACACCAGTCTTTCCGATGCCCGCACAAATTCAAGCAGTCCAAGGTACAAGACGAGCCCGACGAGCCCGACGAGACCGAGGCTTCGAAGCTTGATGCGAGGTGCAATGTGCTACCAGCGAGTATGGTAAAGGCGTTCGAGGAACAAAGCTTGCCCGATGAGACCAAGGCCGTGAAGCTTGCTTCCTTGTTCGGGGAACAATCATCAGCGAGTATGATGGTTGGGGCGTCAAACTTCAAGAGTGAAGTAAGGGAAAGGTTGCCAAGGGGCAACGAGTCCACACAACCGTGGGAGAAGCCAGGTTACGTGGAGTGTTCCAGCGACGATGAAGATTCATGTTGGGAGTCAAGCGAAGTCGAGAGCGACTTTGAAGAAGAGGAGCCTATGTTTGTCGACATAGTGTTCCGCAAAGCGACGCTAAGTGCGCTAGTTGATCCAAGCGCATATGGAGTGCTCGTGTCCGAGAAAACTGCCGAGCGATTAAACCTTCAGGTTGAGAAGGTTAAACAACAAGTTGTGACAGCCAACTTCAGTGACGAGAAAGTTGTGGGAATCGCGAAAGACGTGTTCCATCAAATCGGCGAATTCCGAGGCACAACAAACATCAAGGTAATTTCTTGTGAATTTCTTGATGTATATAAAATTGTTATTGGTTCAACTTGTTTGGAACAAATTGATGCGCTTGTCTTGTCAGAAGCCGAGGAGAGGTGTGTTGCAGATCTACACCGACAAGACCTTGAGTCGTTAAGCGACAAAGCCGAGGCATCGCCAAGCATCCATGAAGGAGTGCTTGAATCCGAGACAACCAAGGAGCAAATCCGCCCAACTCAAGCCAAGAGTGGCCGAGACGAGGAGGAGCGCGAGTTTGCTAAGATCGTGATTGCAAACGTAGAGTTTGAGGCGCTAGTGGACTCTAGCGCAACATCTTTGATCATTTCCGATCAAATTGCCGATTGGTTGAACCTTCAAGTGGAAAAGGTTCATGATGAGACCGAGTTCATCAACTTCACCGAAGAGTACGTCGATGGAGTTGCATGGAACGTGAGAATTAGCATCGGAGAATGGTGCCACACAACCAACATCAAGGTAATTTCTGATCGTTGTCTTGATGAAGATGTTATTATTGGTTATTCTTGTTTGGACCAGATTAACGCACTTGTTTTGCTAGAAGCCGAGGGTGAGTATAATGCAGGTTTCCAACAAAGCGATGACGAGTTGGTAAGCCAAGATGAAGGCAAGCAAGTGTGCAAGTCCAAAGTAGCCAATGACGACGAAGCCATGGAAGAGTCCATGGAAATTCCCAACACAACGGGACGAGTCTTTGAAGAGATCAAAGATGAAGAGAAGTCTTTGGAGTTGCCAAAGGCACCAAAGAGCGAGATGGTTCATAAAATGGAGTACCCATCCGAGCCATCTGAGTTTGATGAAGTGTTTCAAGAGCCATCCGAGTTTGGTGAAGTAGATCAAGCTGATGGAGAGGAGCTAGCAATCTTTTGCGAAGAGTTGCAAGCCGAGTTCGATGAATGGTCGAATTCCATGGACGAGTGGCATAAATCCATGGAACCGAGTCAAAGCACCGAGGTGCCCAAGCCCATTGAAGAAGGGCCCAACCATGCCAACACTTGCCTTGGGCATCGACAAGGCAAAGTGGATCGAGACGACACGGACCTTGAGTCCGAGGTAAGTGAGCCTATTTTTCCATCTAAATTGGGACTAACTCACTTTGGTTTTGTTTATAGGTCGCCGAAGAGAACGCGCGAAAGACAAAGCCATTCCATAGAGCAAGTAGGCACGACGGCCTACCAAGATGGGTTACAATCCGAGAGAGTGCAAGAGTGCACCGAAGAGGGGCTTTTCCAAGACCCCACCATCATCACATGCCTTGAGTATCGACAAGGCATCATGACGCCATCCGAAGAGGACCTTGCGTCCAAGGTAAGAACGCCAAATTTGTGTGAAAATTTTGGACTAACTTGCTTTGATTCCTTGCGCAGGTTGCTCGTGAGTTCGAGTAAAGAGTCGATACAAGAGCAAGTAGGCAACGAGGCCTACAAGTTGGGTTTGCCAACAAGCGATCAAGTGGACCACAACTTCGTCCCCACGCCGCTAGATGAGTATGGCCGAGAGTGGTTCGAGGCTAGCCACGCACCAAGCATGGCGAACATCACAAGAGACGAGAAGCCACCACTCGAGATTGATCGTTGACCAAGGCATGAGAGCCTTGAGCTTTGGAGGTTGTTTCCCGATGCCAAGCGGAAACATGATGAGCCATTCGTTGAAGTGCATCAAGAGTCAAGGCATGAGAGCCTTGCCCATCCCACGAGAGTTCCCTTAGCCAAGAGGGAACATGAAGAAGAGCCAAGGCCGTTCGAGATCAAGACGACCGAGTCTCTTCAATGCCTATCGACGAGGGCGTCGATAGATTTAGTGGGGGAGAATGTCACAGGGGAACATTTTGCGACCGAGCCAGCCGCACCCATAGGTGCGGACCCTTGGGCACCATGCCTTTCTCCCAACCGAGGGGCCCGAGTAGCTGCCGATGCCACGCACCAAGGGGCCATGCCCAACGCCCTTGGTGGTGTCCGCGCCCAAGAGAACCGAGGTGGGCCTATTCCAGCGCACCATGGGGCCTTGTCAAGCACCCCATGTGCTGCCCACGAGTCTTGCACCCAAGGGGGCCCAACACACGCACCCGAGGGGCCTTTGCCTTGCACCCTCCATGCTGGCCAAGACATGGAGCCCGAGCCTGCACCCGACGTGCACGCCCAAAGAGACGAGCCCGCACCCGATGTGCGCACACAAGGGCCTAGGGGTTGCCCATCCGAGTTGCCCACACCCCTAGGGCCCATTTCAGCCAAAGGCATCCAATAGAGGGGATTTTGGACACCAAGATTGGACCATGAGAAGCCCAATCCGCCCAAGCACCATTATCCCATGCCAAGTTGTCATCCTTGGAGAAATACATATGGAAAGCTATCCATCCATGGGGAAAGTATTTCAAGAAAACCAAGCTATGATGTAATAGGCTATATATTATGGGCAATAGTGATTGTAATCAAGGCAAGTCAATATGAATATGACAAGCTTGCCTTGAATAGGAGATTCTATTGTGAGACTCATCCATGGCCCTTGGATCGAGTCATTACTAGCCATTGGATCGAGGGGGATTAGACTATAAATAGAGCCCTCCTCCATCCATCTTAGGCATTCCACCTTCCACATTTCTATCTTTTGTAAGCTTTTCCCTTCTTTGTTAATAAAGAAGCTTTGGTACTCTTTTCTCCACATCTAGGCTTAGGGGGAGTTTTTAACGAGGCCTTAGCTTTCTTAAACGAGTGTGCACCCTCTTCCTTTCTTTGCCTTGTGAGCCATCACCCCTTTCATTTTCCAAAGAGAGCTTCCGCAATCCGAGACTAAGCCTTCCAAGCTTAGTGAGTAAGGCTGACTTGGCCGCTTTTCAAGCCCATTCCAAGTGCTTCGTGACCAAGGCCGCACAAGACTAGACCCGCCTAGACCTAGCCCCGTGACAATATGTACTCTTGTAACCAAGCATGAGACTTAGAAATACGAGAAGAATGTCTTAAAGGGGCAGGTGGTATAGAATTAAGTGGGAGAGAATCATCTGGGAAAGAAGAAGAAGGAACAAGATCTGGTAAATCTAGTAAAGTAGAGGATGAGGCTGGGAAATCAGGTAAATCAGATGAAGCTGGTAAATCATGTGAAGTTTGTAAAACAGATGAACCTGGTAAATCAGGTGAAACATATGAATCTGGTAAGTCAGATGAGGTTGGGGGAGGAATATCTGCTGAGACAACTGAAGGAGCAGAATGCTGCTTAGAAAGATGGAGAACCAAAAAATCTGAATCTGGAAACAAAGGATTATGAGGGAAAAAAGAGGAGAAGAATTAAGAGAAGCATCCGATTTGAAAGGAAAAATATCCTCATAAATATGCACATCTCTGTTAATGAAAAAAACTTTTGATTCAAGATTGAATAAAAAATATCCGTTTTAAGTGGATGAATATCCCATAAAAATAGAGGGAATGACCTTAAGAGAGAACTTATCAGAATAGTTTGGCTGAGTGGCATATGCTAAGCAACCAAAGACCCTAAGATGTGAAAAAGAAGGTGGTTTATTATACAAGAGTTCAAAAGGAGTATGCCAGTGAAGAACAGAAGATGGCAATATGTTAATGAGATAGCAAGCAGTGAGAATACACTCACCCCATAATTTAATAGGTACATTAGATGTAAAACGTAAAGCTCTAGCAATTTCAAGTAAATGTCTGTGTTTTCTCTCAGCGATACCATTTTGCTGAGGAGTATGAGTACAACTGCTCTGATGGATAATGCCAAGAGAGGAAAATAAAGCAGAATATTCTTTATTGAAGAACTCTGAGCCATTATCACTTCTAA
This sequence comes from Hibiscus trionum, assembly GCA_030270665.1. Classification (NCBI taxonomy): domain Eukaryota; kingdom Viridiplantae; phylum Streptophyta; class Magnoliopsida; order Malvales; family Malvaceae; genus Hibiscus; species Hibiscus trionum. Next base: position 76,150,139 of record BSYR01000010.1, on the reverse strand, counting down.
GAGTTTTAACAAAAGTGGAAAACTGGTTTGCATCAAGTTAAAAAAAGATTGTAAATGGAGAAGAGCATCGGTTTTAAGTCTCAGCAGATAAACCAGGTCATCCTACTATAATCATCCACAATGGTAAGAAAATACCGAAAACCAGAGTGAGTAGAAACCCTATAAAGGTCCCCAAAGGCCAATGTGCACAAGTTGAAAAGGAAAAGTAGACTGAGAAACACTACTAGGTAAAGGTATCCTGGTTTATTTTGCTAAAGGGGATACAGAACAATCATGAATATGAGTCATATCGAAAGCAACAGAAGAAAAGACAAGTATTTTATTCATTTTAGTAAGGGAAGCATGCCCTAATCTAGCATGCCACAATACAATAGATTTCACAGTGGAAACAGAACAAACATAAACAAATTTTAAAGAAGAATGTGGAGAAAGAATGAGAGATGACATACTGGGAAAATTATCAAAAAGATACAGATCACCATGCTTCCTACCAATCCCCTGAATCTGCCCATTTGAGAGACCCTACATGATGAAAAAATCAGGAAAAAAAAGAATACCACAATGAAGAGCAGAGGTCAATTTAGAAACAGACAACAAATTATGAGTAAACTCAGGGATAAATAACACATTATAAACTGTAAGAAAAGGGGAAAGAACAACAGAACCAATATGAGTAATTGGAGCTTTTTTACCATTCGGAAGACAGACAAATGAAGTCAAAGCACATGGAACAGGACTAAGCAAGCGATGAAATTCAAAAGTAACATGATCAGTAGCACCCGTATCAAGAATCTAAGAATTAGAAACAATATTAAGAAAACAGAAGGAATGAATACCTCCAGAGGATGCCATATTGACTACCGGAGGAGTAGATTGTTGCAAGAGCTTAAGGATCTGATTGTATTGAGACTGAGTAAACAATGGCACGGGAGAAGAAGAAGAAGAAGAAGGAGCAACCGACAGAGCGACATCAGGAACATGAGACTTAACCGGAGCAGCAACAACATTCATGGCAGCTTGAAAGTCCTACTTTCTAAACTGAAAATCATAGGGAAAATCGTTTAAGGGATAGCATTGTTCGTGCTTGTGACCACAGACCTTGCAATGAGAACAAACACCATTGAATCGCCAGCGGTTGGAAGAAGAAGGAGGACCAGTAGAAGAATAAAAGGCATTAGATTACATAGAAGACGCGACAGAAATGGAATGAGAACGCTGTGATTCTTCCTAAACTAGCATAGAGTAGGCTTGATTAACCGTCGGAAAAGTCTGCATTAGAAGGATCTGGCTGCGAACATAAGCATATGTATCGTTGAGGCCCATCAAGAACTGAAAAAGGCGTTGCTGCAATGAGTGCTTGAGGATATCTTGTGACTGTTCACAATCACAAGATGAAGGGAAACAAGAACAACGTATTCATCCCATAGCAATTTCAATTTAGTGTGATAAACAGAAATTGATGAGTCACCTTGATTTAAGGATGCAATCTCATGGTGGAGAAAGTAAACCCTAGAGCCATCGACCTTGTCGAATCTCTCTTTCAGGTCAGCCCAAACGACCGCTGCACTAGAGGCAAAAACAATACCGGCCGATAAGTCGCGACTCACAGTATTGAGGATCTAAGAGAGAACCAATGCATTACAACGATCCCACTGAGAATAAAGCTTCGAAAGTAGGGAATCAAGTTTGCAATCACGTCGACAAAACTAAGCTTGTTCTTCGCGAGGAGATAAATTCGCATCGATCGATTCTAGAGGCTGTAATTTTTGACGTCAGAGAGCTGATGAGAGACAAGCAGCGTCCCTGGTGTGTCGGACGGATGGAGGTACAACGAATGATTGAAATCTAAAGTTGGAGCCGCCATAATCGAGAAATAGAGAAGAGCAAATCGGGGGAAAATGGGAAAATTTTTAGAAAAGAGAAAATAGGGAAAGAAAACCCTAGAAAACAAGGCTTTGAGGAAATGTGTTGAGTGAAAAGCCCAAGAAACCTATATGATACCATGTTGACTTGTATTGAATGAATAACATGATAATTCCTCATATCATATTAATGAGATAAAATGTTGTTTATATAAAATTTAGAATGTAACTAACTCTAACCATCTAACTAATAATTACAACCGCACAATTTAACTTTACAACTACTTTCAACATTACCTCATTTTTGTCTCCTCAAAGTTTGATGCCCAAATATTTACCCAACGCAATAGCTTTTTCAGCCTCCTTGGTGTCGTTCTCCCACCTGGCTTGGAGATCTAAGTCGGATAAGGAACACCCTTCCAATTCTAAGTTTTTGAATTTGTTCCCCTTCTTTTTAATTCTTCTTCGATCCCGATCTAGTTTCTTTTTCCTCCCTCTAATAATGCTTTGTACTAGAACTCTTGAACAGAACTATATTTTCTTTCACACACTAATTTCTTCCTTGATTGGAATTCAGGGAGATCAAAAGTCATTTCCTCCTCAAAATGCTTCTCTGTGCCTAAAGGATTATAAAGCGATGAATTTTTATTTATGAAAAAGACCATACATGATCACCATATGTCTCATTAAAAAAACCCTCCAATTGGAAGGGGAAAAGAGCACATAATGACAATTAAAAGTACAAAGCGAAGACTTATTGTGTCACCTTTTCTATCACCCCCACATGAGATCTTATCGTTGTTTTTTTGCTCAGCAAAATTTATTAATAAAACCTGAGTTATATGCCTCGTTAAAAGCCTCCCTAAGCCTAAGGGGAGGAAAATAGTACATATAACTAGGGAAAAGTACACAGAGATACACCTTTAACAGTCTCAAAACGAAACTCCCTTACAAGACCCCAAAACCTATTACAAAATAACACAGAATGATCGAGAATAACACCTATTACAACACCAACAATACAAAAGCATTAAACTATCACAAAGATTCAACCTAGACTACCACCATGCCTTAAAGAGAGAATTACGAGATAAACCATCTTTAACAAGGCAATCCTCTAGCACATTTGCTTGTCCAGGAATGTGAACAAAACGAACACTTCCAATCCTTTGAACCAATTTATCTATCTCGACAAAGAGTGGTCACCAACTCCAAGGACGCGTTAGAGGATCATTTAATCATAGCAATATCACCTTAGAATCCGACTCAACTATCAATTTGGCATGCCCAATCCACTTTGATTCAATGAACACTTGTAATGCAGTTTTAACCGTAATTAGCACTGTAAAATATTCCCCCTTACCATCAACATGCCCAGAAAACAACATTCTCAGTCCCCCATCCTTGGTTCTCAACATGCCTCTATACCCTGCCTCTTCACCTTTAAAGTCCCCATCCACATTGAATTTGGTAAAACCCGAACTTGGAGGAGTCTAATCTACCAAACATACATCTATACTATGTTTCCCAACTACACTCAGTGGATTATCCCACCATTCATCCATGTTTGGGGATTCAGTTTCATTTGCCGATTTGATCCAAAAAAGAGCTCTAAGGTTGGTGAAGAAAAGCAGGTCCTTGACTGTTGTTGTTTTGTCACGGAACACCGCCTCATTCCTCGCTAGCCATATGCTCTATAATGTTGCCCCAACTGTAATAAGCCACACATCTCTAAGGGTACCTAAAAATGAGACAATAAAGCAGAAGTGAAATAGATGTTATCGTTGTTACATGATGATGTTGTTACTTAGGCATTAGGGTGGAATTTGGCATGTTAAAAAATATGGATGAATGGTGCATGGGCTCAGTTGGGCCGAGATTGTTGGAGCCTATCATGGTGGGGGAGATTCTGCAAGAAATAAAGGAGCTTTTCAACCCGAACAATTGAATGATATGGATAAGGCCCAGGATCTTGTGACTGAAAGGGTGTTGGAGGACACACAGAGCATGGGTTTCTCAAGGAACCCTAGTAAAACGTGATTATTTGTGGAGTTTAGAAAGATTTGCCTAAAGGGAGCACTTGGGAACATATAGTGGATGCTAGAAATGATAATAAGTTTGTGGGAATGGGATGGAACCAGTTGGGTCAGGTTTTATTAGAGCCCAAAGTGAAGGTGGAGACCCTAGGGATTTTTTCTCTAAATTGGGATCGTATTATACAAAATCAAAAGATAAAAGATTTGGTTCCCTGTTTGAGTACTAGGACAAGGCTCTCTCGGAAATGGAGAGGAAGAAACGAGACCGTGCAATCCGCAGGAGCAAGCTGAAGAATAAGACTTCAGATTCACCTGGTTTATCAGGAAGATCGCTATTAGACTCGGATCTTGTGGCAAGATGGGACATGCTGACCAAGGAAGCTAGAAAGGTTGTGAAATTGGCCAAGAGTTTTGGGGTACAATTCGAAGGTGATGAAGAAGAAGTAGTGAGAGAGATGGCCCTTCTTGAGAAAGTATAAGCGAAGGGGGAATGCATTCCAGATTAGCTTTCTATAAGGCTATAATGATATTAATGTGGAATCTGCGGGGGTTAGGATCTAATTCGACGCTTTTGGCAATTAGATCTTTGGTGCGAGAACAGAGAGTGAAAATGCTGCTCTTTCAAGAAACGAAGATGGAAACACTATCAAAAGTTTTAGTCTGACAAATCTGGTACGGTGATAAGTTTGATTTTCTGTTTTCTCCTTCAGAAGGTATATTAAGTGATCTTGTATCTATTTGGGAAAAATGCTTTCTACTTGATAAAGTCAGTAGTTAATGATATATATATTTACCTAGGAGGTTGTTGGAAGGAATACAATTTGAACATGGCTGTGATAAATGTTTATTCCCCTTGTGTTTTGTCTGAACAAATCTCTCTATGAAAGATTCTCCTTGATTTTAAAAGTTTGGATTTAACAGTATGGTTGATAGTGCTGCAGGTTTTTGGATTGCTCATAATGACATCGTGTTCAAGTTGAGGATGAAAACCATCTGTTGGTGGAATCAATTTTGTCAATGGTAGGGTGTTTAGCTGGGATAGGCAGTATGATGTGTAAAGTTTTTTTAAGTGTGCAAAAGTACTAGATTTTTACCCTAGGATAACTCAATTATTGTTAGACTTAAGCCCATTTTAGTTGCATAATTAGGTAAACATACACAAAACTGCATAGATTAGATAATCTGCCCTGTTTGATGAATTTCATTGTTTTCTCTATAAAACATACTGCTTAGGTACGTGTTTTACTATGCGCAGGTACTTGCCCAGACAGACCATGCCGAGGCAGCAAGGAGGGCAGAAGGAAGGAGCTGGATAATTGATGGAAGATGCTGATTTACTTGTTGAAGAGCTGATTAGACTAAGCTATGGAGGAAAAGCCTAGAATAAGGAGCCATGCTGAACCACTCACACCGATACAGACCTCTGCCGAGGCAGCAGATGGTGCGCCTCCGAGGTAGCATCCCAAGGCAGCTAAAAATATGCAAAGTGGTATGCAATTAGAAGAACACATCAAACCCGGTTTTTAGAGACCACTTGCATGTAGATCGGAGCCCAAAAGCCCAAGAAACGCCACAGTCAAAGTTCAAGGATTTTGAAGTAACCCGGAAGTCAAGCTTGGATTAAGTGAAGATTTAATTAGAGTTTTAATCTTTTTAGGAGATCTACTTTAATTCCAACTTGTACTCTAGTCCCTTAGCCGACTTTGATTAGGCAAAGGCCTATATATATTGTATCTTAGCCGACTAGTGGGAATATCGAGAGTTCTTGGAGAAAACCCTAGTGCTTCTATTCATCTATCATGTTCTAAACTTCAGGGCTAAGGGTTGGTTTTTGTTGTGTATTTGTGAGAGATTGCTTGTATTCTTTTAGGTTTTTAGTGTTTGCAATAAAAATTCAAAGTTTGTTTACTCTTGCCATTATTCTTGTTTGCAATCAAATCGGGAGAGGAGAGAGCAATTATCGATTTGTCTAATATCGGGAGAGTTAGACTCACGAAACGAGTAAACATGGTTTTATCCAACATGGGGTGAAACTACTTCGGCTTAGGAATAAGTTAGAAGTTTAGCGGCTAAAGGAGGCTTTAGATTGGTTGGTGTTCATCCTTCTATTTACGCCGGGAGGTATTATCAAGACGTGTTCGCCAATAGCACTTCAACTTAGGGATAAGGAGGAGTCATTGAAGGAAGCCTTGTCGAACTTTGAAGAATCACTCGGCCACCCGGGCAGTTGAATGATCCTCTGCCGAGGCATCATTTTGACAACTAACAAAGACAGCTGAGTCGATTTTGCAGCACTATAACCGAGAAAAAAAATTCAATATCCACACCATGACACATTCCAATACCGGTCCATTCTCTCAAACTAAATTCTCAACGATTTAATTTACTTGCTTTTACTTTAGTCAAGTCAAATCAAAACCTCAATTTACTTGTGTTTTTATTTTTACATGTGCAGGAAGATAAATTTTGAAGACTTTCCCAATCTCTGTGGGGACAATATCTTTTATATTACAACTAGGCATCAGTGTAGACTTGCACTTAAAAGCAGAACTATTCGACAGCCGACAAGTTTTTGGCACCGTTTCCGGGGATTGGCGTTAAATATCTTTTGTTTTTATTTTCTTGCATTTTAAATTTATTTTTTTAATCTTATGGTTTTCTTTGGTTTATGATCAGAGCGAACCCAACATCATCACTACGAGAGCTTGGTCCTAAAATTGAAAGGACCGCACGCAGACTTCGACAAGGACTCATCAGAATAGTGGATCAGCTTGGAGAAGCCAATGCTTGCGGCAATCAACCCGCTGATGGCATCCGCCGCCCAGCGGCAATAGAGAAAATCCACCCGCCCCCCGACCGAAAGCCCGTGATAACTTGGAAGAGGACCTTATGAAGTTGAACACTGGTGTTGTCGATCCTGAGATAGAAGCAGACCATTTTGAACTCAAACCTGTCATGTTCAACATGCTTAACACACTTGGACAGTTTGGAGGATCCGCCATTCAGGATGCCAGACAGCATATGAAATCCTTCCTAGACATCTGTAAATCCTTCAAGATACAAGGAGTTCAACCAGATGTGCTAAGACTCAGACTATTTCCCTATTCACTGAAGGATAGGGCACAATCTTGGTTTAATAGTCTACCATCCGAGTCCATTGAGTCTTGGACAAATTATGTCGTGATTTTCTAGCCAGATGTAATCCTATTAATTTAACTGATAAATTGCGAACTGAAATCACTACTTTTGGACAGGCTGATGATGAACCGATGTTTGAGGCATGGGAACGATTTTGCGATTTGCGAAACAAATGCCCAATTCTTGGATTTCCGGAGTGGAAACAAGTCACGATGTTCTACAATAGTGTCAACACTCCAACAAGACTAATGCTGGATGCCTCAGCAAAAGGAACACTTCTTGATAAAGAGCCTACAGAAGCAATTCAGATATTGAATAGGATGACCAAAAATGACTACCAGTTCCCTACCGCCCGCCGAGGTAGAGTAAGGCGACAAGCCACTTTCAATGAGTTAGGAACAACACCCAACACGTTAAAGTTGTTAATGCCTTTTGTGAACAATGTGGGGGAGACCATGACTCCTCAGAATGCCAGCAATTCCAAGAAACTAACTGTTTTGTAAGAAACTACAATAGAAGCAATAACCCGACATCAAACACATACAATCCTGGTTGGCATCCGAACTTTTCTTGGAGGAACCCCAATAATGCCCTAAATCCGCCCAACCAGACGAATCAACCCCAAGGGTTTCAGCAGATTCTGCCACGGCAGCAGCCGCCGCCGCAGCAACTAGCAGCACCCAGTTCTCTAGACCAGACTTTAAATGCTTTTATGTCTCAGACTGATACATATATGTCTAACATGGATTCATTTGTTAAAAAAACTGACGCTTTCGTGGAAAGGACAGAGATGAGGATGCAAAACCATGAGGCAACTCTAAAGTCACTAGAAACTCAGGTGGGGCAGTTTGCACAACTAATGAACACTCGACCAACAGGAGGACTGCCCAGCGATACTGAATTCGCAACAAGATCCACTCATGAGAAGTGCAAAGCAATCACAACTAGAAGTGGGAAACAACTCGAAGAAATCGGTGCTGATGAAACAAAAGAGAAACAACCAAGGGAACCAGCCGCCATGGCAGACGCTGATGCTACTACCTCGGCAGAACCAGGGTCATCTATTTCAGCAACCAAACTTGCTAAGACCCCTGACAGAATCAATGAAAAAGCAGACAAACATGAACATAATACTCTCCCTCAGATCAGGTTTTAATGCAAAGAGGGTATAGAAAATATCTGGCCGTCCCCTTCATTTCCACAGCGGCTGAAACAGCACAAGCAGGAGTATCAGTTTAAGAAGTTCCTCGATATTCTTAAACAAGTACACATAAACATGCCACTTGTTGAGGCCATAGAACAAATGCCAACTTATGCTAAGTTCCTCAAGGAGATGGTATCAAAATGAGCAAGGATAGGGGAATTCGAAATTGTTTCCATGACACAAGGTTGCATGGCAATGCTGCACAACCGAGCCCCACCTAAGCTGAAAGATCTAGGCAGCTTCCTCATTCCATGTGCCATCGAAAATCATTACATAGGAAAGGCTCTATGTGATCTTGGGGCAAGCATCAACTTAATGCCCAAAGCAATGTTCAAAAAGCTGGGCATTGGGAAAGCTCGGCCCACCACTGTCATGCTCCAGCTGGCTGACCACTCTTACGTACACCCTGAACGAAAAATCGAAGATATCCTTGTAAGAGTGGATAAATTTATATTCCTTGTTGACTTCCTTGTTTTAGATTGTGAAGCAGATGAGCATGCACCAATCATAATGGGAAGACCATTCCTAGCCACGGGCAGAACTCTGATCGACGTGGAGAAGGGAGAATTAACCATGAGGGCAAACGACCAACACATAAAGCTCAATGTACTTTAGACCCTCAAGAAAGCTGATAGCAAAGAGGAGTGCCAGCTGATCCAGGCAACCACGAAGGTAAATCTCACACAGGATGCCCCTGCATCAGCAGCCACTGCCCAGGCAGAGATTCTGGGCACTGCCTCGACAACTACTTAGACGACTGCCTAGACACCTGCCTCGGCAGCCAGCCTGAAGACTGCCCTGATGACCTTGAAGAGGTAAACTGGACTGGTACTCGTCCAGGTAAGTATTTTGAACCTCTTAAATACACAACAAAAGAGAGTACCGTTGAAAAACCATCTATTGAGAAGCTACCCAAACTGGAAGTTAAACCACTGCCCGAGTAGCTTAAATACGTTTTTTCTTGACAGAATGACACTTTGCCTGTAATTATTTCTTCCAAGTTGATACATGAACATGAACAACAATTGGTTGAGATGCTCGGGCGGCACAAACAAGCCATTGGATGGACCATCGCTGATCTGAAAGAAATCAGCCCGACAGTTTGCATGCAAAAGATCCTCCTACAGGACGACCATAAACCTACCATTGACGCCCAAAGACGGCTAAATGAGGCCATGAGGGATGTGTTAAGAATCGAAGTGATCAAGTGGCTTGATGTCGGCATCATTTACCCCATATCTGACAGCACATGGGTGAGCCCGGTCCAATGTGTGCCTATGAAATGAGGAATGACAGTCATCACGAATGAAGAAAATGAGTTAATCCTAACCCGGGCTGTGACCTGTTAGAGGGTTTGTATGGACTATCGAAATCTGAATAAAGCAACTCGAAAGGACCACTTCCCCTTACCTTTCTTAGATCAAATGTTAGATAGATTGGCCGGAAAACCTTACTATTGTTTTCTTGATGGACACTCAAGTTACAATCAGATTGCAATCGCTTCGGAGGACCAAGAGAAAACTACCTTCACCTGCCTGTACGAAACATACGTATTCAGAAGGATGCCGTTTAGACTTTGTAATGCACCGACAACCTTCCAAATATGTATGATGGCCATTTTCTTTGATATGGTAGAAGCTTTCCTAGAAATCTTCATGGATGATTTTTCAGTTTTTGGAGACAGCTTTGACAGCTGCCTTGGCAACCTGGAAAAAGTACTCGAGAGATGTGAAGAATCTAACCTGGTCTTAAACTGGGAGAAATGCCACTTTATGGTAGACGAGGGCATTGTGTTGGGCCATAAAATCTCCCGCCGCGACATCGAGGTTGACAGAGCCAAAATCAATGTTATCAAAAAACTGTCGCCACCTACCACTGTTAAAAAGATCATGAGTTTTCTGGGACACACTGGTTTTTATAAACGTTTCATTGAAAACTTTTCTAAAATAACCAAACCATTGTGTTCTTTGCTTGATCAGAATAAACCCTTTAACTTTGATGACAAATTCACTGAGGCATTTGAAACCTTGAAGAAAAAACTTGTAGCCGCTCTCATTGTAGTACCACCAGACTGGACACTGCCCCTTGAGATAATGTGTGATGGAGTGACTACGCTGTCGAGGCAGTGCTAGGGCAGAGGAAAAACAACATCTTCCATGTCATCTCCTATGCCAGCAAGATGCTCAACGAGGCCCAAGTTAATTATACCACCACTGAGAAGGGGATGTTGGCAGTAGTTTTTGCTTTTGATAAGTTCCGAGCCTATCTCATCAGAAAAAAGGTGACCGTGCACACAGATCATTCAGCCATAAAATACATTTTCTCCAAGAAAGATGCAAAACTAAGATTGATACGTTGGATTCTTCTCCTGCAAGAATTCGATGTAAAAATCAAGGATAGAAAAAGGACAGACAACCAAGTGGCTGATCATCTGTCACGACTAGAGGGAAGACCTATAGACACGACTGAAATTCAGGAAAAATTCCCAGATGAGCAGATCCTAGCCACCTCGGCAGAAGACCTCGCAGTTGCCCAGACAACATATACCATAGCCGCCGCGGTAGAACCTCTGGCAGCCATGACGACCTCCACCACACCCTTGTATGCTGATCTTGTAAACTTCTTAGTTAGTGGTATTTTTCCTCATAACATGAATTACCAAGGGAAAAAGAGGTTCCGAAATGATGCAAAACATTATTATTGAGACGAACCTCTTTTGTTTAAGCAATATGTAGACCAGGTGATTCGGAGGTGTGTACCAGAGGAAAAACAACAAGAAGTCCTCCACTGCTGCCAAGGTTCTCCAATCGGGACTCTACTGGCCGACATTATATAGAGATGCCCAGGCATACTACAAATAGTGTGACAAATGCCAACGGACGAGCAACATCTCAAGGAGGAACGAGATGCCTCTGGAGAATATTCTAGAAGTCGAACTGTTCGACGTATGGGGAATCGATTCCATGGGCCCGTTTCCATCATATTGTGGGAACTTATACACACTGCTAGCAGTGGATTATGTGTCCAAGTGGGTGGAAGCCATTGCTACACCAAAGGATGATTCCAAAACTGTTCTGAAATTTCTACAAAAGCATATCTTTACATGTTTTGGAATCCCTAAAGAAATCATAAGTGACGAAGGGAGACACTTTGACAACAAACTGATTGCCACGACATTGAAGAAATTTGGTGTCACACACAAAGTTTCCACGGCATACCACCCTTAGACCAATGGGCAGGCTGAAATATGAAACAAGGAACTGAATAGCATTATCAAAAAGGTGGTTAATCCATCTAGGAAAGACTGGTCTCTTCGAATCCATGATGCATTATGGGCATATAGAACAGCCTATAAGACCCCATTGGGCATGTCACCCTATCGGCTCGTATATGGAAAAACCTGCCACCCGCCCGTCGAGATTGAACATAAGGCATAATGGGCCATCAAAGCGGTAAACCTAAACTAAGACAAAGCTGGGTAAAATAGACTCATGGACTTGAATGAGATCGAAGAATTCAGAGCCTTGGCATATGACAATGCGAGAATATAAAAAGGAGAAAACCAAAAAATGGCATGACAAAAAGTTGTTACCAAGGCAGTTTATGCCCGGGCAGCAAGTACTCTTCTTCAATTCTCGATTGGAACTATTCCTAGGGAAGTTGAAATCAAGATGGTCTGGCCCGTTCGAGGTAGTTAAAGCATTCCCACGTGGTGCAGTCACGATCAAATATACCAAGGATAGGCATGAATTTAAAGTGAATGGGCAGATGTTAAAGCACTACACAAGAACTCATATTGCGAGAGACAAGGAAGTGGTCATGTTAGGAGATGCATCCAAATGCACTCCTAAAACATCATAATTTTTTTTCTATTTTTAATTTTTAGGAATTATATTTAAATTTCTTGCATGTATTTTATTTTTCAAACACATTATTTTTAATTTTCTGTTTTTAGGCATTAGATTTAATTTTAGCATGCATTTTATTTTTCAAGCATTAATAATTTTATTTCAGTTTATTTTAGGAGAAACAAAACCCAAAGGAAGAAAAAAGAATCAAGCCCAACCCATCATCCATTCAAGCCCGCCCGTGAAGAATGCCGCGACGTTACACAATCGCAGAAGTTGCTTCCCGCCAAAACTAGTTGTTGCAGATAAAGCCGTTCCCTTCCAACGGTTCTCTGCCCAGGCAACGGATGCCTTGGCAGACGAAACGACAACAACTCTTCACTAAGCCACTTTCAAAAGATGGTAAGAACACCCCACCGCCAAGCCACCCAGGCAAACTCTGATGCTTTCCTTCATAGATTTGCCACACTCTAAGTAAAGGCACTGCACAATCAGAAGTTCAAAGAGTGATTCGTGTGGGAAGAACAAGGGTTCTTCTATGGGACAGCAAAATGAAACTTCGGACTTGACCACTTCATCTTCAGCAAGATCGAACACCAACGATGGCAAATTTTTGCCCAGCAACCCAAACAAGCGAACCAAACCGTAGTTCGCAAATTCTATGCCCATGGGCCGACAACCGAAGACCATCAGTAAATGTCTGAGGGTGGCGATTTGAGATTGATGCCAACAAAATCAACACTTTCTATGGCATCCACATCGCCCACGATGAACACTAGGAGTTTGTTGACTCCTTGACGGCAGACAACTACGAGGAGATTAAACAAGAGCTTTGCATCCCGGGCACCGTATGAAACGTGGGGAAGTCGGGGAATGGTCAATAGAAGAAACCTTCTCCCGGAGGCCAAGTTGTGGAACACATTCGTCAAGAGATGAATCCTGTCTACATTGCACAATTCGACAGTGGACAAGCCCCACCTAGCACTCATCCATTCTATACTCTACAACAGAATTATTAATATTGGTGAGATAATTGCTAATGAAATTTATATTTGTGAACAAAAAGGTATGGGCCAGCTTTACTTTTCCAGCTTGATCACAAAATTGTGCAACAAAGTGTTCGTCCCTACCGATCCCAACTACAACATGATCCCGGAGCGTACAGGGTGGACGAGGGATATAATCTTAAGAAAGATGAAGATACAAGAAGCCACCCTGGAGAACTATGTCGAGGCATCAGAGAGGGGCAGCCAGCAACCGTACCACCAGCCCACCTCGACAACCATGATCGGCGGTATTACAGCATAGTTGGATCGGATGGAAAAATGTCAGCTCACATTTATGGCATACATCAGGGATTTCCACGCTGCGACAATTGCGGTCCTCAAGGAGAAATTTCTAACGCACACTGCCCAGTTCCCAAATTTCCCCGTTGAAATTCATGCCCAGGCCGGACCAGCCACCTCTATCGTACCCTCTACCTCAGCTTCACTCAATGCTGTTGACTCCGAAACCCCAACTGCCAGAGTCTCAACCACACTATGAGCCACCTCTGACCCCATGGTAGCAGCAGACACAGCTACCGAAGTCCTCTCCATCTCAGACGATCGTGTTGACACCATAGTTGCCTCAATTCGAGAAGAAGGATAATCATCACGGGCAGCGAAAGATATAGCCCCCGCGCCAGAACCCTTCGTATCTGCCTTCTTCAACTCATTGTCATCAGATTCGGTGTGGGAAGACACGGTTCGGTCAATTACAAAGAAGTTCGAGACCGCATACTCCCTAGCCAAAAAGAGGAAAGCATCCGACACTGAGGAGACATGCACGAACAATGAAGAAGGCATTGAACAGGAAGTCACAAAGCCAGACCAACCGGCACCAGCATCCCGCAAGCAGTCGGCGAGGGCGGCCAAAAGACTTAAAGTACCAGCTCAACGAAAGATGATACTTAGCGATGACGAAGAAGACAATACCTCCCACGATTCGCCAGAATTCTAAGCTATCATCTTCCTTCTTTATCAAATCTATGTTTTATTTTGAGTATGCAGGCATGCATTGGGGACAATGCTCCTCTCGAGTTTGGGGGGGATTAGTCCTAATTTTTTTCTTTATTTATTTTCTATTTTCATTATATTACATATAGTTGCATAGTTAGAAGCATATATGACATAGTGTAACTGCCTTTGTTTAAAATTGAAAGAAAATGTTAGTTTGAAAAAAAATTGAGTGGCCTTTACTCGCCGCGGCAGATTACCCGTCGAAACAACAACCTTAGCATAAATTTGGAAATATTTAGAATCCAACTATGTTCTGAACTTAAAGAAATACCCATTTGTGACTGGTTTGATTTTAGGACTTCTAGGAAACTTAGGTAATTCAGTTAGTAAACTTGGGTAGAACTCGAAGTAATAAGAAAAAAGGATATATTCTAGAGGTGCCCAAAACGGGCTCTAGGATAAGCTAGAGGTGCCCAAAACTGGCTCTAGTAAGGTGCTTAAAAAAACTAAAGATACCTAACATTGGATCCAGTGAAGGTAACTTTCAAGAAACCCAAGGGAACTAAGGTATTTACTGGAGTTTACTTAGAAGTCGAAGAATCATTCTTGTCACAAGACTCGCACACACTCACGAAAAACATAGTTCGGTTCCGGGTAAGTCCATTGTCATTCGAAGGGTTGCTGTCATATGTGTAGCTGCACGGTATGTAAAGGTCGCTCAAGGTATTTTTAGGCTAAGTTTTCTTAAGATTTTAAGTTTTGGCATGTTACTATTAGATTGTATTGCTTGAGGACAAGCAATAGATCGAGTTTGAGGGTGTGTTAAGTGTGCAAAAGTACTAGATTTTAAACCTAGGATAGCTTAATTATTGTTAGACTTAAGCCCATTTTAGTTGCATAATTAGGTAAACATACACAAAACTGCATAGATTAGAAAATCTGCCCTGTTTGATGAATTTCACTATTTTTTCTCTATAAAAGATACTACTCAGGTACGTGTTTTACTGTGCGTAAATACCTGCCTAGACAGACCATACCGAGGCAGCAAGGAGGGCAGAAGGAAAGAGCTGGACAATCGATGGAAGATGCTAATGTACCTGCTGAAGAGCTGATTAGACTAAGCTATAGAGGAAAAGCCCAGAATAAGGAGCCCTGCTGAACCACTCACACCGATACAGACCTCTGCCGAGGCATCAAATGGTGTGCCGCCGAGGCAGCATCCCAAGGCAGCTAAAAATATGGAAAGTGGTATGCGATTGTAAGAACACATCAAACCCGATTTTTAGAGACCACTTGCATACAGAACGGAGCCCAAAAGCCCAAGAAAAGCCACAATCAAAGTTCAAGGATTTTGAAGTCAATCGGAAGTCAAGCTTGGATTAAATGAAGATTTAATTAGATTTTTAATCTTTTTAGGAGATCTACTTTAATTCCATCTTGTACTCTAGTCCCTTAACCGACTTTGACTAGGCAAAGCCCTATATATATTTTATCTTAGCCGACTAGTGGGAATATCGAGAGTTCTTGGAGAAAACCCTAGTGCTTCCATTCATCCATCATGTTCTAAACTTCTCCTAGATCTAAGGGTTGGTTTTTGTTGAGTAGTTGTGAGAGATTGCTTGTATTCGTTTAGGTTTTTAGTGTTTGCAATCAAAATTCAAAGTTTGTTTACATTAAGCATTATTCTTGATTGCAATCAAATCGGGAGAGGAGAGAGCAATTATCGATTAGTCTAATGCCGGGAGAGTTAGCCTCACAAAATGAGTAAACATGGTTTTATCCAACTTGGGGTGAAACTACTTCGGCTTAGGAATAAGTTAAAAGTTCAACGACTAAAGGAGGTTTTAGATTGGTTGGTGTTCATCCCTCGATTCACGCCGAGAGGTATTATCAAGACGTGTTCGCCAATAGCACTTCGACTTAGGGATAAGGAGGAGTCATTGAAAGAAATCTTGTCAAACTTTGAAGCATCACTCGGCCGCCCGGGCAGTTGAATAATACTCTACCGCGGCAGGTCATTTGCCGAGGCATCACCTTGACAACTGCCAAAGACAACTGAGTCGATTTTACTTTAACCGAGACAAAACATTCAATATCCACACTACGACACATTCCAATACCGACCCATTCTCTCAAACTGAATTCTCAACCCTTTAAATTACTTGCTTTTAGTTTAGTCAAATCAAAACCTCAATTTACTTGTGTTTTTATTTTTACTTGTTCAGGAAGATAAATTCTGAAGAGTTTCCCAATCCCTGTGGAGACGATATCTTTTATATTACAACTAGGCATCAGTGTACACTTGTACTTAAAAGCAGGACTATTCGACAACCGACAACTTTTTTGAATATAGCTTTATTATTTTATTGACAGGAGTTGCCAAAAGCCTCTAGTTAATCTCAGTCAGCGATGCACTGTGGAGTGATTAGTTGGAAAGAAACATAACCAAGAAACGAAATATTTTTAAGGAGAAGAATATCTTCATGTCTTATTTTGTATTAAAGCAACAAAAGATAAGTGGATTATGTTCTTGGATGAATGGTGGAAAATCTGAGAGGTGCTTTAGGTAAAAAGGTTGGCTTTAGCGCATAATTGTTCTGATTGGCAACCTCTGAAAACTGGTACGGTGAATTTTAATGTGGATGGGGCTGCTATAGAAGGATTGGCGGGTTGTGGTGGTGTGCTTCAAACTAAAGATAGGGTGACTCAAGATGTGTTTTCTGGTCCAGTGGATTATCTTGGGGCAAATTTTGGTTGCGTGTGGTTGTTGATGCTGATTAGATTGGTAAGACAACATTATTTGTTGAATCGGACTCAAAAAGTGCCTTAAATTGGATTTCTAATTCCTTGCAAAGACCTTGGAGATGATAGTCAGTTTTCTTGGAGATCGATCATCTATAAAAAATGATTGGGAATAAACAGTTTGTCAATACTCCTAGATGTACTAACGTATTGGTTGATTGTCTCGCAAAGGATGGTGTCTACCATCGTAGCATGGTAAAAGCTTGGTGGTGAGGTGCGGGGCGGTTCCTTTTTCACGTTGCATTCAGTTTGATAGGTGCGGCCTGCAGTTTTTGTTGGATATTTTGGCATTATATAAGCCACCTGGTGTCTGTTGTAGTGTGTTCTTTGTTGATTTTAGGGACTGTAATATTGTTGTCCAAGTGTGGTTTGAAACGGTTTTGTCAAGTGATTATTCTAGTTCTGTAACCTGGTTGTGCAGTACTCTTTTCCTCCATTTTAGCTCAGGGAGGTTTTTAACGAGGCTCACCACTTAGGGTTAGGATGTTCTTCCTCATTAATAAAAATTTTTTGCAGAGTAAAAAAATGTTTGGCGAGGATTTCTCGTGCGTTGTGTTTATACTTATTACCAGATGTACTCTTTTTCTTTGACTAGGTTTAGGGGTTTTAATGAGGCACATGGTAATAATCTATTTTCATCATATATATATATATATGGGATCAAGTTACATTGTGTAAAACTCATTTAGTTTTACAGTAATCTAGGACCATTGGATGAGTGAAATGTATGGATAAGATTAACAGTAAAAAATGTGAAGATTATAACTTGGAAAAAAGATAAAGAAATTGTAACCTCCTAGACCCGCCTATGCGCTAATACGGATCCTAGGAAGTCACACTAGGGTCACCAGAGCGACCCACCTTAAAATTTCAAATAAACAAATTGCTAAACCATTTAAAATCATGAATCAAGTTTTGAATTAAAATACAATTTCAGAAAACATTCAGACAATGAAAAAAACTATGATTAAAGTTGTTAATACAAGTTTCAAACTCGAATATAAATCAAAACGTGACCTGCATGCCCCCTAATTACAGATACCATACTCCGCAAGCAATCCGAAGAAACTCTCATACCGATGTTGACAGCTGCGACATAGTCGATCTTCTAACCTGTGATGGTAAAAACAACGTGAGCTTCGAAAAGCTCAGTAATATAGACTACCAAGGGATGCTAAAAGCATAAACACGTATATGGCAAGCTTAACACTGTCATGATGAACTGGGCAACGGTAAGCTCAAATTATGATTCGATATTTCAGTAGAGCATTATATCAGAAGGTAACAAAGTTGTTCTTTATTTGGTCACTCGAAACTTAAGAGATGAATCTAAGGCCGGAGATTCAAAAGAGATTCAGATTTCAGAAGTTGAATCAAGGAGTTCAGAGTGGTTCATTAAGCTCAAATTGTAAGTTTACTACGATTTCAACTTTGATACATTAATTTAGTAGGGTATGTTTTAGAAGAGGTCAGAAAGTTTTATTAATTTACTTAACTACCCTCCAACCATACACCAATATGCGGAAACCTAGAATAGTATCCAGAAAGACTTACCCTAGGCCTGTCGGGTGTAGGAGCTTAGGTCCAGAAAGACTTACCAGCGCTGAGCCTACATATCTTCATTCATATCCCAGATAATGTACCCATATGATATCCGTTTATATTCGGAAGACAATATTACAGAAAATAGATATCATATCTATTTTTATACTAGAAGACAAATGTCAAATTTATTTTATTATTATTTCGTATTCAATGTCATATATTAGATATATTTTTCATATCAAAGGTCAGAAACTAGGGAATTGCTTTCCTTTCGTATAACATTGTCATACTTTTACTTTTAAGCATATGGTCTTGGTTTAGAACAAAAAGTATTTATAGATATATGGTATGAGTTTTATGACCCAATTCATTTCTCAGAGGTACTGGATAGATATCAGAAAGATGACATTTGACAATTTTGGACTGATTTCAGAACAAGGTCCCTACGAATATGAGAGTTGAGAAGACGTATCGAATGAACATCAGAAGTTGATGCATTGAGAACATTGGGATTTCAGATATATCGTGAGCAAAATCAAACGTTACAGCCTACAAAGGTATTTTGGTCATTTTGACCTTCAAGAGTAAATTGTTAATTTAAACCAACAAGGTATAAACGGTTATGCATAGGATTCAAGAAGTCTAGTTACTCATCAGGTTTCCGAATCCTTTTGAATTTATCGTAACCCATCAATAAATTGTTTACACCTCAACCGGATACACACGTCATAAATATTCATTTCTCAAAATAGACTTCATTGCATGACAAAGCAAGATACCCTCACAATCAACCACTGAAAGAGCTACGAAAATTTGAACATCAATTCAAGCTGTAATTTTCAAGTATTTGAACATGTGCATTGCACTCGAAATCAAACCGTAGCATCGAATGTACCTTGAACATGTTACTCTTATTGTTAATTATGCTCTTTCCCCCAAATAAACGAATATGCCTTCGTATGGTATTCATCCAAGTCTTAGAGGTATCTTCTTGCCAATTTAGTATTTAGAGATATTTTAGACACTTCGGTGCTCGAAGGTGGTTCACTTATTCTGAGTTTTTCGGTCCTTTCCAACCTTTCGTTCATCACCAATCTCGAGGGTAAATTCATCATTTCGGATAGTTTGGCGCTTAGTGCCCGAGGGTATTTCAAACATTACGATGCTCGAAAATGTTTCAATTATTCAAAGTTTCTCGGTTATTTCATCTATTCATTCGTTTCAGACCTGTAGGATATATCTCATAAGTTGGTTGGCAATTAATGCCCGAAGAAAATATCAGTCTTTAGGGTCATTCTGATCCATTTCAGCCTTATAAGTATATTCAATCACTTTTAAGTCATTTCGATCAATTCAATCTTTTTCGCCCTATTGCTTAATTCATTCATACAAGTACTTTTCCGCAAATTTATCTTCATCGGGTTATTCAGAATTCTAGCAGCTCAAGTACTTTACAAACTCGAGGGTTTAAGTCTTGCTACCATGACATTTCAGATATCTGAGGTTTTCAAGTGTATAAGATTTCTTACCAGATCAAGTATAACTTCTTGGTTGCTTTTATAGATAGGGGTAATTTTGTCATTCGTTAATGAATTTTGACATTTCTTTTTAATCAAGAGGATAATCAGACTTAAAGATTAATCGACTCATTAATCGTGCACTAACCTCGGATGTCCTTTCGCATATGAGTACCTTCAATTACACAAATTCACATTTCAGTCCTTATTCACAGTACTCCTAATTGAATAATTAATGCATATGCAAGTCCGGGTTCAAGGTCGGATTCGAAGGCTTTTGGGTCAGAATTTCGCGAAACGGGCTTAAAAAACATACTCAGGACATCAAAAAAACATAAAACGGGAGTTTCCGGAAAATTTGACTTTTTGGGTCAAAGTCAAAGTCAACGCTGATGTCATGCTGACGTCAGCAGTCAACGCTGACGCCAGCGGTCAAGTCAACGCTGACGTCACTGGGTCAACCGGGTTGACTCACTGAGTCGACTATGGTGAGTTGACTCGAACGATTTGGCTCACTAAGTTGATTCAGACAATGGGTTAACGGGTCGGGTCAAGCGGGTCGGACACGAGTTCAGGCTTGGGCCTGGATGGGCCCAAATCGGTTTAACTAAATGGCTCAGTTTAATCTAGGGTGGTTTGGTTTGGTTGGGTCCGGACCGGTTTAACCGGTACAGATTATTCACTTACCCTAAAATAGACCGTCGTACGGTCACCGGAAAGAGGTCGCTGGAGGCGCCATTTGCGCCAATTCTGCCAGAAAACGAAAGTTTATCAGCTTACTAAAATAACCCATTCAATAAAGAGAAAAAACAAGCCAGAAATATGAAGGAGACTTACTCCAAATGATTTGAAATGGTCGGAATACACGTAACTCCAATTATGGATCTCCTGGTGGCGGATCGACGATCGGCCACCTGGGTTGTACTCGCCTCAACGCGAGGAGCCCAGATCTGGCGGCTGAGCGACAAAAAGACAACGGTGGCGGCCAGAAAACTCAAATACCTGAAGTGTAATAAACCTAGGTTCGATGAACCTTTGAACCTCGATTCTCGACGATCAGGACGGCAGCTGCGCGAGTGGCTCACGGGATCGGGTTCGCAGTGTGATGGCGAGCACGGAGATGGTGGCGGTGCACGCCTCTGGACGGTGGTGGGGCTGATCGAGTGCATGTGGTTGGGTGGAGACTTGTGGCTCTCAAGATCTCTCATCTCGATTCGAAACAGATGGCCCAACTGGTATACCAAGAGTCTGGTTATTATTTTTTTCGAGTTAAACAAACCCAACTTAACTTAGAAGGGATTTCTGGTGGTTTAGATACCAAGAGTTGCCTAGGTCAATTGGTTGGGTTACCAAACTCACATCCAAGAGGTCATGGGTTTGAATCCCCTAATACCCAAATCTCTTCTTTTTTTTCTCTTCATACTTTTATAGGACCATATTTCATGGGTGTCACAACTCTCCCCCTCTTAAAAGAAATTTCGTCATCGAAATTTACCAGAGTCAGAGGAAAGCAGAAATTACTCTCTCATCCATTCTAGTGCTGAAACTTAACCATCAGACTATACTCGTTCCTCAAGACTTTTTTGAGACGATTACGTATCAATTTAGTAGTGTCCTCAGTCTTTCGGACTGACCTTGTACCCAAATTCCCCATTATACATATTAGACTAATTAATTAGAATATTGCATATGAATCCATACAGAACTTTATACCGAGCCATACGATCATTTGTTCCATAACTGGTATTACGAGCAGACTTATTGAGGGATAAGGAAATTTCCATGACAACAACAGAAGACAACCATACAACCCAAAGGTATATTTTCTATAACCCAAGCTACTTTTCTAGGCTGACCATCAATTTACGATTAAAGAACTATAACGATAGTTCAAACGAGTAAACAAGGCCTCCTATAGGGCTTTCCAAAATCAGGATGTGAACATCAAATTTCGATAAGAGATGATACATAATAGTTTACCATGCCTCAAGTTTCAAAGAAATGTCATTCTCATGTAAACCAAACATAACCATGGTCTTGAATGGATATCACTTACCTTCAGCATAAAAGTCATGCAACTGTTTCCTTTGTGTATAACGAAGTCACTACCGAGTTTACTCTTTCGCCAGGTTCATAGACACCTTTCTTTTAAATTCATAACACTTTTATCAAATTTTCATCAAGATATTCTCAAACATAATTATTACCACCGACTAGCCTTACATGAAATCTTATATCGGTTACCTTACATGATCAAACCTTTATTCTCTAGCTAATTCAGATCTTCAATTTCACACGTATTAACCATCTCAAGTTCTCTATCCAGATTCAAATCCATTAAGTTAATCCAATTCATAGACGAATGTTACAAACATTCCATGCCAGTACGATTCGAGATATAGCGAACAGAAAACTTAGATTCACTTATTACAGAAAAAAGATTCGACATCAGAGTCCCGGCTTGGTGGAGTACGGTTATGATCCATGGGCATGCACAAACCAAACACCCTATTACAGACGATCGGCCGATCTACCTAGAATGACGCAACTCTAAGCTCTGATACCACTAAATGTAACCTCCTAGACCCGTCTATGCGCTAATACGAATTATAGGAAGTCACACTATGGTCACCGGAGAGACCCACGTTAAAATTTCAAATAAACAAATTGCTAAACCAATTAAAATCATAAATCAAGTTTTGAATTAAAATACAATTTCAAAAAACATTCAGACAATGAAACAAATTGTGATAAAAGTTGTTAATACAAGTTTCATACTCGAATATAAATCAAAACGTGACCTGCATGCCCCCTAATTATAGATATCATACTATGCAAGCAAGCTGAAGAAAATCCCATACCGACGTTGACAACTGCGACATGGTCGATCTTCTAACCTGTGATGGTAAAAACAACGTGAGCTTCGAAAAACTCAGCAATACAGACTACCAAGGGATGCTAAAAGCATAAACATGTATATGGCAAGCTTAATACTGTCATGATGAACTGGACAACGATAAGCTCAAATTACGATTTGATATTTCAGTGGAGCGTTATATCAGAAGGTAACAAAGTTGTTCTTTATTTGATCACTCGAAACTTAAGAGATGACTCTAAGGCCGGAGATTCAAAAGAGATTCAGATTTCAGAAGTTGAATGAAGGAGTTCAGTGTGGTTCATTAAGCTCGAATTGTAAGTTTACTGAAAGTTCAACTTTGATACATTAATTTAGTAGGGTATGTTTCAGAAGAGGTCAGAAAGTTTTATTAATTTACTTAACTACCCTCCAACCATACACCAATATGCGGAAACCCAGAATAGTATCCAGAAAGACTTACCCTAGGCCCATTGGGCATAGAAGCTTAGGTCCAGAAGGACTTACCAGCACTGAGCCTACAGATCTTCATTCATATCCCAGATAATGTACCCCAGATGATTTCAGTTTATATTCAGAAGATATTATTACAGAAAATAGATATTAGATCTATTTTTATACCAGAAGACATATGTCAAATTTATTTTTTTTTATTTCGTATTCAATGTCATATATTAGATATATTTTTCAAATTAGAGGTCAAAAACCAGGGAATTGATTTCCTTTCGTATAACATTGTCATACTTTTAATTTTAAGCATATGGTCTTGGTTTAGAACAAAAAGTATTTACAGATACATGGTACGCGTTTTATGACCCAATTCATTCTCAGAGGTACTGGATAGATATCAGAAAGATGACATTTGACAATTTTGGACTGATTTTCAGAACGAGGTCCCTACGAATAGGGGAGTTCGACAAGACGGATCGAATGAACATCGGAAGTTGATGCATCAGGAACATTGGGATTTAAGATATATCGTGAGCAAAATAGACTAGGAACATCAGAAACCCTTATGCATAACTGATTTCAGACTGTTTATACATTGTTGATTTCAAAAGTATTTACCCTACGAGGGTATTATGGTCATTTTGACCTTCAAGGGTAAATTGGTAATTTAAACCAACAATGTATAAACTGTTATGCACATGATTCAAGAAGTCTAGTTACTCATCAGGTTTCCGAATCCTTTTGAATTTATCGCAACCCATCAATACATTGTTTACTTCTCAGCCGGATAGATACGTCATAAATATTCATTTCTCAAAATAGACTTCATTGTATGACAAAGCAAGATACCCTCACAATCAACCACTGAACGAGCTATGAAAATTCAAACATCAATTCAAGTTGTAATTTTCAAGTATTTGAACATGTGCATTACATTCGAACTTAAACCGTAAAATTGAATGTACCTTGAACATGTTACTCTTACTGTTAACTATGCTCTTTCCCCCAAAGAAACGAATATGCCTTCGTATGGTAGTCATCCAAGTCTCAGACGTATATTCATACCAATTTAGTATTTAGAGATATTTCAGACACTTAGGTGCTCGAAGGTGGTTAGTGCCCGAGGGTATTTCAAACATTACGATGCTCGAAAATGTTTCAATTATTTAGAGTTTCTCGGTTCTTTCATCTATTCATTCGTTTCAGACCTGGAGGATATATCTCATAAGTTGGTCGGCAATTAATGCCCGAAGAAAATATCAGTCTTTAGGGTCATTCTGATCCATTTCAGCCTTATAAGTATATTCAATCACTTTTAAGTCATTTCGATCAATTCAATCTTTTTCGTCCCATTGCTTAATTCATTCATACAAGTACTTTTCCGCAAATTTATCTTCATCGGGTTATTCAAAATTCTAGCAGCTCAAGTACTTTACAAACTCGAGGGTTTAAGTCTTGCTACCATGACATTTCAGAAATCTGAGGTTTTCAAGTGTATAAGATGTCTTACCAGATCAAGTATAACTTCTTGGTTGCTTTTATAGATAGGGGTATTTTTGTCATTCGTCAACGAATTTTGACATTTCTTTTTAATCAAGAGGATAATCAGACTTAAAGATTAACCGACTCATTAATCGTGCACTAAAGTTAGAAGTCCTTTCGATTTATCAAACCTCTTATTCGAATGTTTGTCTTGGCCATTATTATTTTTATCTCATAATTGATCGACATAGGTGGAAAATAATCATATGCTCAAACATGGTCGTGCAAACATTAACCGAATACCAACATGTTACAAAATCATGTTGAAGGTAGTAATGTATTACCTTGAATCCTTGCTATATCGGTCGATTCATGAAACCCCATTTGATTGCACTTGAATCCAAATTCGACGTCCATCAACAATTCATATTCAAGGAGCTATGAGTACCTTCAATTACACAAATTCACATTTCAGTCCTTATTCACAGTACTCCTAATTGAATAATTAATACATATGTAAGTTCGCGTTCAAGGTCGGATGCGGAGACTTTCGGGTCAGAATTTCTTGAAACGGGCTTCAAAAATGGACTTAGGACGTCGAAAACATAAAACAGGAGTTTTCGGAAAATTTGACTTTTTGGGTCAAAGTAACTCTACCGTTATGCTGACGTCACACTGACGTCACTGGTCAATCGAGTCGAATAGACTGGGTTGACTCGGGCGAGTTGACCCACTGAGTTGACAAGGACGTGTTGGCTCACTGAGTTGACTCGGACAACGGGTTAACGTGCCAAGCAGACGAGTCGGGTCAGGCGGGTCAGACACGAGTTCAGGCTTGGGCTTGGATAGGCCCAGACCAGTTTAACTAAATGGGTCAGTTTAATCTAGGGTGGTTCGGTTTGGTTGGGTTCAGACCGGTTTAACCGGTTCAGACCGATTCACTTACCCTAAAAACATACCGTCGGACGGTCACCAGAAAGAGGTCGCTGAAGGCGCCATTTGCGCCGATTCTGCCAGAAAATGAAAGCTTATCAGCTCACTAAAATAACAAGCCAGAAATATGAACGAGACTTACTCCGAATGATTCGAAATGGCCGGAATACATGTAACTCCGATGATGGATCTCCTAGTGGTGGATCGACGATCGGCCGATTGGGTTGTACTCGCCTCAATGTGAGGAGCCCAGATCCGGCGGCTAAGCGAGAAAAAGACGACGGTGGCGGCTGGAAAACTCAAATACCCGAAGTGTAATAAACCTAGGTTCGACGAACCTTTGAACCTCGATTCTCGACGATCAGGACGGCGGCTACGCAAGTGGCTCACGGGATCGGGTTCGTAGTGTGACGGCCAGCACGGTGATGGTGGAGATGCACGCCACCGGGCTGCGGTGGGGCTGATCGAGTGCATGTGGCTGGGTGGAGACTTGTAGCTCTCAAGATCTCTCATTCTCGATTCGAAACAGATGGCCCGACTGGTATACCAAGAAACTGGATATTATTTTATTCGAGTTAAACAAACCCACCTTAACTTAGAAAGGATTTCAAGTGGTTTAGATATCAAGAGTTGCCTAGCTCAATTGGTTGGGTTACCAAACTCACAACCAAGAGTTCATGGGTTTGAATCCCCTAATACCCAAATCTCTTCTTTCTCTTTTTTTTTCTCTTCATACTTTTATGTGACCATATTTCATGGGTGTTACAGAAATAATCTGGGTCATTAATTACCATCATCCAACGGTCCAAAAATTGTGTAAAAGTAATTGAGTTTTACACAATGTAAGTTGATCCTAACCCTATATATATATATGATTAATGGAAAAATAGGGGTGATCAATAGGTTAATTCGATTAAAAAAATATAAAAAAAGAATTTTTTTTTGCTCAGCAATGTAATTTTTATTTAAGGATAACATTACTCGTAGGCCTAGTTAAAAAACTCCCTAAAACCTATGTTGGAGGAAAAGAACACCTACGAACAAGGGAAGAGACAATAACCAACATTGATGGCCCGTGGCCTAATCATAATTGTTCCTTACAAATGACTCACTAATCTCCAATCAAAATTATTACAGGATGCTAGAGACCAACATATAAGATACACAAAAACATAAAATCACCACTAGAAATAGACTTGGGGGAAAACAGATTGAAGAATGAAGATCTATGTGTACCATCTTTGGCAAGGCCACCTGCTAGTACGTTTGCCTTTCGCGAAACATGTACAAATTTCACCTTTCCAATCCTTCGAATCAGTTTATCGATCTCTAACAAAATCAACCACCATCGCCATAAAAAGCTCCATATGGTGAGAAACGAGAACCAGATAGTCACCCTCTTTGTAGGGAATCTATCTCTGATGATGCACTGAAGTGGATTAAGACAAGCTTTCGGATACCATTGGGATGTTGTTGATAGTTTTGCAGCGAGTAAACGAGATAGGTATGGGAGGAGATTCGGTTTTGTGAGATATAGCAACAGAAGAGATGTAAACAAGGCAATGGAGAGACTGAATGGTTTCAAACTTTATGGGTCACACATTTCAGTCTCTATTGCAAAGTTCGATAATAAAACTTCATATTGGAGGAAGGTCAGACCTCGGATGAATCATGGAAATAATTTTGAACGAGAGAAATCACATGGCAACGGAGGAGGCTGTTGAAAAAATATATAATTTAAAGTTTTCATGAATATGTACAACTATTCATGAACATATGTTAATGAATGGATGCAACCATTCATCATGAATAGATTTAACCTTTGCATGATGAAAGGGTGCAAAATGAAGAGATGTAATTTTTTAAATAGCCACTAACAAGCCTATATAAAGGATTGTTAGTGATGGAACAAACCATTCCAATTTTGTATTCTTATAATAACATTCTTACTTCTCTTCCTCTCTAAAAGTCTTACAATTTCTTCCACCTATTTCTAACAAAGTGGTATCAGAGCCAAGTTCAATAGTTAAAAAAAAGAAAAAAGAGAAGATGACCAACAATGGTATATTTCCATTTCAAACTCCTCGTCTTACAAAAGACAACTATGAAAATTGGTGTCTCCGTATGAAGGCTTTACTTGGGGCACAAGATGCTTGGGAGATCACTCACAGGGGTTATGAGTCTCCTCAAAACGAAGCGTCGTTGTCACGACAAGAAAAGAAGGCTTTGACGAAAACAAGGATGAAAGATCAACATGCTCTCAACTTCATTCACCAATGTTTGGATGATTCGATGTTTGCAAAAGTGGCAAATGATGACACCGCAAAGGAAGCATGGGAGATTGAAACCTTGCGGATGAAGGAATCCGAGTCCATTTCGGATTATTACTAAAGGGTGATGACTATTGTTAATCAAATGAAGAGATATGGAGAAACCATAGAAGATGTTCGTGTGATTGAAAAGATTCTTCGTTCTTTGACTCCAAAGTTTGATTATGTGGTTTGTGTCATTGAGTTAAAAGATTTAGACTCTATGACTATTGAAAATGTTATGGGTGATTTGCAAGCTCAAGAAGATAAATTAAATAGAAGACAAGAAGAGTCCATTGAACAAGCCCTCAAAGCCAATGTATTTTTGAAAAATAATCGAGAAGAAAAGAATCAAAAAGGACGAGGACGTGGACGAGGTCGAGGTTATGGCCAACGAGGATGTGGAAGAAGTGATCGTGAAGATTGTACATCATCAAGAAACCGAGGAAGATCAAGAGGAAGAGGAAGATTTAATTATCAAAGACCGAATGAAAAGAAGCATGACAAGTCCAATATTGAATGTTATAATTGACAGAAATTTAAAGGCAAAATTTCATTTGGAGACAATCTTTTTTCTTGGGAATGTCAAAATGAAAGTAGAAATGAGGAGAGAGTCAATCTCATTGAAGATCAACAAGATATTGAGGAGCCAACCTTGTTGCTAGCACTGAAGAATGAGGAGAAGAATGATGCAAGCACATGGTACCTTGACAATGGAGCATGCAATCACATGTGTGGAGATAAAGAGGCATTTGTGGAACTTGATGAGAAAGTTAAAGGAAAATTTTCATTTGGAGACTCCTCGAAAGTCCAAATTCAAGGGAAAGGTACAATCTTAATTTCTCTAAAGGATGAGAGCCATAGCCTTATTACTGAGGTTTATTATGTGCCTAAGCTAAGAAGTAATATTTTGAGTTTGGGACAACTCCTTGAAAAGGGTTATGAAATTCATATGAAAGATTATTGTCTTTGGCTAAGAGATCAATGTGCAAACTTGGTGGCTAAAGTATCAATGTCGAAGAATAAAATGTTCATGTTAAATCTCAAGACGATTGGTGCAAAGTGCTTGAAGGCTAGCGTGGAAAATGAAGCTTGGTGTTGGCACATGAGATTTGGTCACTTGAATTTTGGAGCCCTCAAAATGCTTGGAGAAAAAAGGATGGTAAATGGAATTCCAACCATTAGTCACCCTAACCAATTGTGTGAAGCGTGTCTTCTAGGCAAGCATGCAAGGTCAAGTTTTCCAAAAAAAAAGCAACATCAAGAGCGACCGAGCCCTTCAACTTATTCATACTGATGTATGTGGACCCATCAAGCCGTTATCATTTGGTAAAAGCAGATACTTCTTACTTTTTATTGATGATTACAATAGGAAGACTTGGGTGTACTTCTTGAAGCAGAAATCTGAAGCATTCGTTGCTTTTAAAAATTTTAAAGCACTCATTGAAAAAGAAAGTAGCTACGAGATAAAATCTCTAAGGTCCGACAGAGGAGGCGAATTTACTTCTAATGAATTCAATGCTTTTTGTGAAGCAAATGGAATTCGTTGTCCTTTGAGAGTGCCCAGATCCCCACAACAAAATGGCGTTGCAGAACGAAAAAATAGGACCATTTTGAACATGGAAAGAAGTATGTTGAAGGCAAAGAATATGCCCAGGGAATTTTGGGCCGAAGCTGTTTCATGTGCAGTTTATCTATCCAATCGCTCACCAACAAAGAATGTGGATAATATAACTCCTCAAGAAGCTTGGAGCGGAAGAAAGCCAAGTGTAAGACATATTCGGGTGTTTGGAAGCATTGCCTATGCACATGTACCTGACCAAGGTAGATTAAAGCTTGATGATCAGAGTTCTAAATTTGTTTTCATTGGCTATGATTCAAACTCCAAAGGCTACAAGTTGTACAATCCAAGCAATGGAAGGATTATTATAAGTCGTGATGTTGAGTTCGATGAACAAGCAAGTTGGAATTGGGAAGCACAAGAAGAACAATCTTATGATTTCTTTCCATACTTTATGGAAGAACAAGATGTGACTCCAACACAAGTAATGAACCATCTGCCAGACATGACTCCTCAACAAGACATGACTCCTCCCCCTTCACCTGCTCCGGTCCATGAAAGTTTTGAAGAAAGCTCTAGCTCTGGAGAAAGCTCAAGTGAAACGCCACATAAATTCAGAAGTGTCGAAGATTTATACTGCTCCACTGAAGCTATCAATAACTTATTTTGTCTATTTGTATATAACGAGCCACTTAACTTCGGTGATGCAGTGAAAGATGAGAGTCGGAGACTAGCCATGGATGAAGAAATAAAATCAATTGAGAAGAACAACACTTGGGAGCTATCAGAACTTCCAAAAGGACATGAAGCTATTGGGGTCAAGTGGATTTTCAAGAAAAAGAAGAATGTAAGAGGAGAAGTGGTGAGATACAAAACAAGACTTGTTGAAAAAGGCTATAAGCAGAAGCATGGGATCGATTATGATGAAGTCTTTGCACCAGTTGCTCGAATTGAAACTATTCGATTGATTATTTCTCTAGCGGCTCAAAAGAAGTGGAAAATCCATCAACTTGATGTGAAATCAGCATTTCTTAATGGTTTCTTAGAAGAGGAAGTTTACATTGAACAACCCATTGGATACAAAGTCAAAGGGCAAGAAAATAAATGTCTAAGGTTGAAAAAGGCATTATATGGATTGAAGCAAGCGCCTCGTGCATGGTACAACCACATCGACAAGTATTTTCAAGATAAAGGTTTTGATCGTTGCCTACATGAACATGCACTTTATATTAAAGTGAAAGATGGTGGAGATATCTTGATAGTTTGTCTGTACGTGGATGATTTGATTTTTACAAGCAACAATCACAACCTAATTGAAGAATTCAAGAAGGATATGTCACTTGTTTTCGAGATGACTGATGTGGGTCTAATGTGTTATTATTAGGGCCTAGAAGTGGAACAATCTGAGGATGGAATATTCATCTCACAAAAGGGCTATGCAAAAGAAGTGTTGAAGAAATTCAAAATGCTCGATTGCAATCCTGTTAATACTCCAATGGAATGCGGAGTAAAGTTGTCAAAGTTCAATGATGGAATAAAGGAAGATTCAACACTCTTCAAAAGTCTTGTGGGAAGTTTGAGATACTTGACTTGTGCAAGACTCGATATCCTATTTGCATTTGGTGTAGTAAGTCGCTACATGGAAGCTCCTACATCAACTCACATGAAGGCTGCTAAAAGAATTCTTCGTTACTTAAAGGGTACTATTGACTTTGGGCTATTCTACTCCTCTTCTCATGACTTTCAACTCATGGGATTTTGTGATAGTGATTTTGCCGGTGACATAGATGATAGAAAAAGCACCTCTGGATTTGTGTTTTTCTTGGGAGATTGTTGCATCTCTTGGAGTTCAAAAAAGCAACCCATTGTGACTCTTTCCGCATGTGAGGCAGAATATGTAGCAGCAACTTCTTGTACGTGTCATGCTATTTGGCTTAAAAGATTAGTTAAAGAACTTCACTTGCCACAAGAAGGGCCTACTAAAATTTGCATCGATAATAAGTCTGCACAAGCACTTGCCAAGAATCCGATGTTTCATGATCGAAGTAAACATATTGACACCCGATATCATTTTATTAGAGATCATATTGCCAAGAAAGAAGTGGATCTCAAGTTTGTAAAGACTCAATATCAAGTTGCAAACATTTTCCCAAAACCTCTCAAGTTTGAAGATTTTCGAAGAATGCGTGAAAGCCTTGGTGTGATCAAGAAAAGTTAAAATTAAGAGGGAGTGTTGAAAAAATATATAATTTAAACTTTTCATGAATAGGTACAACTATTCATGAACATATGTTGATGAATGGATCCAACCATTCATCATGAATAGATGTAACCTTTGCATGATGAAAGGGTGCAAAATGAAGAGATGTAATTTTTTGAATAGCCACTAACAAGCCTATATAAAGGATTGTTAGTGATGGAACAA
Organism: Hibiscus trionum; assembly: GCA_030270665.1. Classification (NCBI taxonomy): domain Eukaryota; kingdom Viridiplantae; phylum Streptophyta; class Magnoliopsida; order Malvales; family Malvaceae; genus Hibiscus; species Hibiscus trionum. The sequence continues at coordinate 76,118,152 of BSYR01000010.1, read as the reverse complement.
ACCATTCCAATTTTGTATTCTTATAATAACATTCTTACTTCTCTTCCTCTCTAAAAGTCTTACAATTTCTTCCACCTATTTCTAACAGAGGCGAGGTGAGGAAGAATCAGGAAGTTGGAAACAAGAATGTTAATGGTAGACCTAGGGAAAAATCCACACAGTCTGAGGTTATGACGCGGACCAAGGAGAAGGGCGATAGTAGTACGTTGAATATAGAAAAATAGAAAAAAAGTGTTAGGGCATGTGGAAAATGAAGTTTATGGACATTCAGGAGATGTTTGGTAGGTAAAATGGCAACAGTTTGTAGTGTAAGAAATGTAATAGCCAGATTGGAAGCTTGGGGTTTAGGAGACATCAAAGCAAAAAGAATGGGGAGCAAGTGGTTCCTACTCGTTATTGAAGATGAAGATTTATATATTATGTTAGAAGATGTCAACTGTTCGTACTTAAGGGAAATTTTCGAAGAGGTGATGCCATGGTCTGAGAATCTAAAATTGAGTGAAAGAACTATCTGGCTGGAGGTGACAGGAATACCACTGCATTGCTGGAATCATGTAACGTTCAAAAGGATTGCAGAGCTTTGGGGATCCTTGGAGGCTGTGGGAGAAAACTTAAACATGTGTAAGGACTGTGAGAAAATGACGATTCTCATTACAACTGAAAATGTCAAAGAAATTGATGAACTTGTGGAAATCCAAGTAGGAGATACAAGTTATCTCATTAGAGTTAAAGAGTTGGCTTCTCGGATTAAAAAAAAAACTTTAAAATTTTAAACTGAAATCAAATAAACTTTCACATAAAATCAACCGCATCAAATTATTTTTTTTTCGATCGGTTCCATTGAAAAGTTTATTTAATCAAAAAAATTGTGTATATATTTAAATTGAGACCTCTAAAAAAAGAAAAAAAAATTACGTGGATAACCTAAAATTATAAAATGCTACTTGAAATGTCTTGAAGTATTTAAACTTTGTGTGTGTATATATTTAAATTGAAACCTCTAATAAAAGAAAAAAGTATGTGGATAACCTAAAAATATTTATTCATTTATAGTTAGTGAAAAGTTTAAAATTTGAACTCGGTTTGTTATACATACATATCTAGATACATATAATATTTAAACTTCATATTACTTTTTTAATCTTCTAGTTGAAAGACATTATATGTTTAAATACGTTCGCTTACAAATATATTTAAATTTATATTATTCTAATATATATATATATATAATATGTAAATTGTTCATAACATTTTCAAACTTATAATTGAAGAATATTGCATACTTAAATACATTAGAATTTATATTTTTAAACTATCATAATAACATCAAAAAAAATTAAGACAAAATTCAATCCATAAATTTCTAATCTCACATGATTTTAACGGTGTCAATACTAGTGAACGCAATGACACGCCACAAATTTATCATACATAAGTTTCATATAAATCAAGAAAACAATAACAAATGCATATGTAATTATTGGAATAAAATATTAATTTTCTTGGTTATTTCTTCTCTTTATTGTCATTTTCCGGTCCGGCAGAAACTGACACAGGCCCATCAACTGCACTAACATCTGCTATTGGTGCAGACGAAGGTTGGCCGTCTGACACGGGTCCTGCAATTGCACTAACATCTGCTATTGGTGCAGACGAAGGTTGGCCGTCTGACACGGGTCCTGCAACTGCACTAACATCTGCTATTGGTGCAGACGAAGGCTCGTTGTCGCCGACAACGAACTGGACTAAAAGAATCATGATCATCGAGATCAAAACAATAAATAAAGCATTCTTTGCCATTTTTTCTCTGTTTATTTGAAAAATAAAAGGAGAGAAAGTAATGATTTTTTTGGTGTAGATATGAATTTATTTAGTGAAATGTGATCGATAATTTGAAGCTAAAACTATAGAAATTTATAGCATTTTATAGGAGATATATGTGGCGAGTCGATAGGCAGGTAGTTATAAATTTATTTTTAGTATGGTTAAAATTTTGACACCAGGCTTTGGTTGTTGTGAACAATTAACTTGGTTAGCTTCTATCGCTTAAAATTTTAAAATTTATTTATTTTTACAACTAAATCAAAATATTTATTTTTCCTATTTTCAAATTTCCAAACATTTAATTTAAAGTTCTTTATCGGCGTGCTTATTTAATGGGTGAGAAAATAGAAGTTATTTTATTTTTTTAATTGGTAGATGATTTATTTATTATGATTTTTTAAATCAACAATTAAAGCTATTCATTTGTAAGATAATAATTTTTTTACTAAAAAATTTGGGGTTTAACTGTATGTTGGACCGTTCTTATAAGACTACTTTTGATGGAGTCAAAGATGATTCTAATAATTAGTATTGTATTTTCGGAAAATTATACTCAATTTTATTCCAATATTTTATCATTTGTAAAAAGGATTTCATGAGCGTCTCGTGTAGTCCTAATATTTTACAGTGTAAGGGAAGTTATATGCTAGTGTCACAGGCTGCCAGTTCAGACCCGAGTCATATGCACAATTAGCTACCCAAGGAGTTTAGCTCGGTCCGTGAAAGATCCTAAAAAACTTATGTTGAGATGTTTGTTTTGATATAATAATAGAAAATTTGTTTTGGACTAAATTGAAAAGATTTCAAAAATGTTTTTAAGTCCAAACAAATTGAAATTATGTTTGAGAAAGTTTCAAAGGTCTCAAAATGTTTTTAAAAGGTTTTAAAGTAGCCAAACCCAAGTTTCCAACTTGACTGTACCGAAACGGCTTACCCCGTTTCAAAACGTGTAACATCCCCGTTTAGGGTCTAGAAGATCCGATGAGGTTTTGAGGTCCGAAAGATCGGTGTTGGGAGTTGTGAGTGAGTTTAGGGAAGTGGTCCTCGAAAGTGGGAAAAAATATGAAATAAATCTCTAAAATCCTTAGTAAATATGTTTAGGGTTTTGGTAAAAACAATTTTGGAAAAACGTTTTCCGAACCGTGACATTTTAGTTTAGTGACCAAATTGTAAAGTTTGTAAAATATGTTTTAGTGACCATTCTGTAAAAGAGTCAAAACATTAAATCTTTAAGAAGCTAATTTGGATGGGCCAATATGGCTATTATCCCCTTAATTTTGTCTATTCAAATATTTTAAAATAGATTTTATGATTTAATTAAAAGGTTTTATCTATTTTCTCATTTTACGTCAAAAACCATTTTCAAGCTTTCTCAAATTCTCTCTTCAGCCAAACAACCTTTGAGCTTGATTTTCACAAGGTAAAAGTGTTTTCTTATTAATCTAATATTGCTAAATGGTTCTCCTACTTTGATTTCCTAAAACCCAAGCCTATTTCATTGTTTTTCTTAAGGTTTTTTGCCAAACAAGGGGAAATAGCTAGCATTGGGGGTGAGCAGTGAGATTCTCCTCTAATGTAAGGTTCTTTAATGAAATTCTCATGCTTTGATTCTTTTAAATGCTAAGGTTTTGCTTTCTTGTGTTAATCTTAATGAAATTTGGCTAAAATTGATGAAAATGAGCTTTTGGTAAGATTTTCGGGTAGGATCTGTTATTACTGGGTTTGTTGATGTTATTACCTTTGCTTTAATGTGGTTTTTGAGTTGAGATGTTGGGTGAATGATGGGAATCCCGAAATTGGGTAGGGGTTGAAGTTTGAAGTGGAAAAAGTGAGTTTTGGGTGGATGTTGAGGTGAATCGATAGCTGGTGCAAATATGATGTTGAGTTGATATTTTTAGATGTTATCTATGTTTTTTGATGTTATCTAATGCTGGGTTTTGCTGGAGATTGTCTGAATTGAGTTTTTCGATGTTTACAGCTTGTATCAGATATGTTCGATAGTTGTTTTGATTGAGCATTTGAATCTCTGCTTTCCAGCAAGTTAGAGTGTTGAAAATATCTCTAAATCTTCTGTTTTGGGTTAGTTAGAGGCAGGGATTGAAGATCCGGATTTGTTGAACTCGATTGTGGGCAAACCGGAAAGTTAGAAAGGGGGTTCGACTTGATTTTTGTAATCGTTGGTGAGTGGAAATGGTTTTAATGTTTTATCAAGGTTGAAGAAGTGTTTTAAGGGTTTGGGTTGAGCTGTTCGGCTAATCCAAGCTCAAGGGTAAGATTTGTGTTGTTTCGGCTTTTTCGCCATTTTACATTTGATCTTGTTTGATCATGAGCATACTTTTCTAAATGATGTTTATTCGATTGTTGTGCATTAACTGCATGATGTTATTGTCCCATGAGAATGCCATGTTACTAAATAAATATTGGTTGAGTTCATGCTATGCTTGAACTTGTGGTTATCGCTTTTAGGTTGTGTTTGGGGAAGCGTTTATCCCCGGTGAAAATCAGTGGTTTGTGATGTTGCGATGAGTATATTGACACATGTGTTATATCAGATAGATTGATCGATCAATAGGATGTGAAGTGCATTATAATTATAAAATTCGCGCCTGAGAAATTTTTCGGTTTCATAATAGGGGTTGTGCTATTGTGATTCGAGTGGTAGGGGTTGTGCTATCACCAACGGGCAATGCGGGTAGTGGCATCCCGGCCGAAGTGTGTTTGTGGTGAGGGTTGTTTCACCATGTGACTTGATGGGGGTTATTCCATCAAGGTGTCCGCTTATACGAGTAACGTGTCAATGATGCCGGTATACTCATTCGCTATGGTTTCGTATGAGCTTGGTAAACTCATATGGTTATGTATTTGTGCTTGAAGCATGTGTAATGTCTAAGGAGCCGATAGGCTTGGTGTTGCATATATGATTCATATATGGTTGATGCATGGTTGATGCATATTTTTTGCTTATGGAATGTGTTGTTGCAACTGCTTAAACTTGTTTCAGGTTAGCATGTCAAAAAGGAAATGGTTTTGGAAATGATTTGTGAAAGTGATTTCAAGAAACAGTTTTTATTTCCTAAATGAAGATGTTTTAAAAACTGCATTGTTGTAGTTGGTTTTTGAGCTCCGCTCGCTAAGCTTTATAGCTTACGCTCTCTTTTCCAACAATGCAGATCCGTAGATCTTTTGGAAGGCAACGGTGCAAGGGAGCATCTAGAAAAGATAATAACCAATGCGTTTAGGGTTACTAGTTTGAGGGAAATCTTCGGATATTTCTTCGATTAGTCCCTTATAGTCTACTCGATACAGTCTGGTGGCTAGGCCCGGTCGAGGGGGTTACATCTGTTGGTATCAGAGACTAGGTTTTCTTCGAAAAGGCTTGCGTTGGTTGTCGTGCAACCGGAAAGGTAAGTAAGGTAAGTGTGTTGGTGTGATGTTTGTTTGATTGTTTGAGGTTGCTTGCGGTGTAAGGTACTCATTGCCACATACTATTATCGGGAAAACATATATATGATACTTGAGCACCTTGGACCCTTGACGTTGCTGACCGAATCATTTCCTTTGTCTTATTTGTTGTTCTTGTAGCATTGCATTGTTGTTTTGGCTAGACCTAGAAGAGGCCAGACTGGTGGTGAGCCGCGTGAGGATCCGGTTGAGGGTGCGGGGCATCCGCAAGAGGGAGAGTTACCTCCTCCTCCTCCTCCTCCAGGTGGTGAGGCTAATGTGCGGGGTGAGGAACCTCGTGGTTGCCAGGGACAGGCCGGAGCTGATATGAGCCCGTTGATTCAGGCTATTGCTGGGCTTTTCAGTCTGTTTTGGCTGGGTTGCAGGTGGCTGCACCGCAGCGTGGTCAGAGGGAAGGGTTACCCCTCGAGAGGCTCTGTAGTCTGGGTGGAGTATAGTATCATGGATTATCATCTGAGGGAGCTGAGGCATGGTTAGCTAGTACTACCAGAATTCTGGGTCAGATGGAGTGTAGTGATGCACGTAAGCTTGGTTGTGTGGAGTCTTTACTTCAGGGTGACACGTATGTTTGGTGGACTACGATCATCGCGAGTATGGCTACTACTGATATCACTTGGGATTTCTTCCGTTCTGCCTTTCAGAAGAAGTATTTAGGGCTGAGGTATCAAGATGAGAAGAAAAGTGAGTTCATGGCTTTGGTTCAGGGGAGCATGACCGTTTCAGAGTACGAGGTTCAGTTTGTTAGACTGAGTCAGTATGCTGCTGAGCTAGTTCCCACTGAGAAGGAACGCTGTGAGAGGTTTCGGTATGGTTTGACCGAGGGCATGAAGACCTATATGTTGGCTACTGATTATATAGATTTTGATGTGTTAGTGGCTCGAGCCAAAGATATAGAGCATAGTCTTGGTTTGTCTTCTAGAGGAGGCGGGTCTAGTTCAGGGAAATGACCAGCGGAGTGGAATCACGATCATGCCAAGGGGCACAAGGACAAGAGGCAGAATTTTGATCATAGACGTAGGGGTGGTAATCCCGGACGTGGCCATCAAGGCCAAGGTTTTGCTCATCGTGCACCCGAATGCACCAAGTGTGGTAGGTCTCATCCAGGAGAGTGTTGGGGAACCTATGGTACGTGTTGGCAGTGTAGATCGAAAGATCATCTCAAGCGAGATTGTCCTCAGCTAGCTAGAGGTGGCCAGGCACTGGCACGAGCTGCCGAGTACCAGCGAGGCCGTGGGCGCGGCCGAGGGAATTTTCAGCCATGAAACAATGGTCAGAGGAATGTGGCACATGTAGTTGTAGTTCATCCTGAGGGAGGCGGACCATCGAGAGTGTATGCGCACAGAGAGGGTAGGAACGACACAAATGTTATCGCAGGTAATTTCATGTTATAGTCTTTGACATTGCTTTAGTTGATTGATTCTGGCTCTACGCATTCTTATATTCTGAGTGAGCATGCTAAGAAGTTGGATGTACCGTGTGAAATTCTTGATGTGGGTATGAGTGTGACTAGTTCGTTTGGCGAGACAATTATGGTCAGAAAAATGTATCGCAGGTGTCCGTTGATGGTTCAGGGTCACGTATTTCCAGTTGACATGATGGAATTGCCGTTCTACGGGTTTGATATGATTTTGGGAATGGATTGGTTAGTAGAACACAAGGCAAAGGTAGATTTTGAGACTAAGCGAGTAAGTTTAAGGCTATCAGATGACTATGAAGTAGTAGTGGTTGGTGAGAATGTTAAATTCTTATCTAACGTAGTTTCTCCTTTAGAGGCTCAAAAGATGTTAGATTAGGGATATCAAGCATACCTAGCTTATGTGATGAATCCGGATATGAGTAAGGTCCGACCGAAAGACATTAGAGTAGTTTGTGACTTTCTTGAGGTGTTTCCAGAAGAATTTCCTTGTTTTCCACCGGATAGAGAAGTCGAGTTTGCTATTGAGTTGTATTCTGATTCAGCTCCTGTATCTATTGCTCCGTATCGGATGGCTCTGAAAGAGTTGGAAGAACTGAAGACTCAGCTTCAGGAATTATTAGATCATTGTTTTATCCGTCCGAGTATATCACCTTGGGGTGCACCAGTATTGTTTGTCAAGAAGAAAGACGGAAGTATGCGTATGTGTATTGATTACCGTCAGTTGAATAAGTTAACTGTGAAGAATAAGTATCCGTTACCGAGAATAGATGATTTGTTTGATCAGTTGCGAGATACATCATTGTTTTCAAAGATAGACTTGAGATCGGGGTACTATCAGTTGAAAGTGAAGGATCAATACATACTGAAGACAACTTTACGTACACGATACGGCCATTATGAGTTTCTGGTAATTCCGTTTGGGTTGACTAATGCACCAGCCGCGTTTATGGACATGATGAACCGTGTGTTCCATGAGTTCCTACATCAGTTTGTTGTGGTGTTTATTGATGATATATTGATATATTCGCGCACTGAGGAAGACCATGATAGACATTTGCAACTTGTGTTGAAGACTTTGCTAGATAATCAGTTGTATGCGAAGTTAAGCAAATGCAAATTTTGGATTAGAGAGGTAGTCTTTCTAGGGCATGTTGTATCAACGGATGGCATTAAAGTTGATCCTAAGAAAGTGGAAGCTGTGGTGAATTGGAAGCAACCGAAGTCTGTGACTGAGGTTCGTAGTTTCCTAGGCTTAGCGGGCTACTACCGTCGGTTTGTAGAAGGATTTTCTAAGATAGCTGATCCGTTGACGAAATTGTTATAGAAAGATGTTAGATATGAGTGGAAAGAAGCGAGACAGATGGCTTTTGATCGTTTGAAAGATGCTTTGACTAGAGCACCTGTGCTAGTGCAACCGGTAACAGGGAAAGATTATGTGATTTACAATGATGCTTCGTATATAGGCCTAGGTTGTGTATTGATGCAAGATGGGAAAGTTGTTGCATATGCATCGAGACATTTGAAGACTCATGAAAAGAACTACCCCACGCATGATATTGAGTTAGCCGATGTTGTGTTTGCTTTGAAAGTGTGGAGGCAGTATTTGTATGGTGAGAAATGCACAATTTATACTGATCACAAGAGTCTGAAGTATTTGATGTCTCAAAAAGAGTTGAATCTCCGACAGCGTAGATGGGTTGAGTTTTTGAAGGACTTTGATCTTACTATTGAGTATCATCCATGTAAAGCCAATATGGTAGCTGATGCGTTGAGTAGGAAAGTGGTTGTTAAGCTTCGAGTGATGTTTGCTAGGTTGAGCTTTGTCGCATGATGGTGGATTGATCGCAGAATTGCAAGTGAAACCTTCGCTAGAATAGTTGATCCGTGAGAAACAGTTGCAAGATAGTTCTTTAGCTTCACATAATCAGGATATTGCAGAAGGTAGACCGACCGAGTACAATTTCAGTAACGGTAATGTTTTGTGTTTCATAAATAGAGTTGTTGTGCCTGAAGATTCCGATTTGAGACGCGCCATTTTGATTGAAGCACATACTAGTCCGTTTGCTATGCATTCAGGTAGCACCAAGATGTACCGAGATTTGAAGAATGATTATTTCTGGGTTGGTTTGAAAAGAGATGTGGCTGAATTCGTAAGTAAATGTATGGTTTGTCAGCGAGTGAAGGCTGAACATCAGTTTCCATCAAGATTGTTACAGCCTTTGCGGATTCTGGAATGGAAATGGAAGAGGATAACTATGGATTTTGTATCAGGTTTACCGTTGACTCCTTCACGAAAGAATTCAGTTTGGGTGATAGTTGATCGACTCACCAAGTGTGCACATTTTCTAACTGTTAACAGGACCGATTCCTTAGATAAATTGGCTGATTTGTATATCCGCGAGATAGTGAGATTGCAAGGTGTGCCGAAGTCGATTGTATCGGATAGAGATCCGAGGTTCACATCGAGGTTTTGGGATTGCTTGCATAGTGCTTTAGGTAGCCGATTGAATTTCAGTACCTCGTATCATCCTCAGTCAGATGGCCAGTCAGAACGGGTAATACAAGTGCTTGAGGATATGTTGCGTTGTTGTATTATTGATTTTCAGGTTTCTTGGGAGAAACACCTGCCGTTAGTTGAGTTTGCTTATAACAACAACTATCATGCTAGTATTCAGATGGCACCGTTTGAGGCTTTGTATGGTAGGAGGTGTAGAACTCATGTTTGTTGGGTTGAAGTTGGTCAGAAATTGGTATCATTACCGGCTATGCTTAAAGGCACTACTGAGAAGGTGAAATTAATATGTGATCGTTTGAAAGCAACAACCGATCGGCAGAAATCTTATGCCGATTTGAAGCGTCGTGAGATTGAGTATGCCGTGGGCGAGAAAGTCTTCTTGAAAGTATCGCCATGGAAGAAAGTGATGAAATTCGGTAGAAAAGGTAAACTGAGTCCGAGATTCCTTGGTCCGTATGAGATCATCGGACGAGTTGGTCATGTGGCTTATAGATCGAGTTTGCCCCCGGAATTAGAGAATATACATGATGTATTCCATGTCTCTATGCTTTGGAAGTATAGGTCAGATCCATCGCACGTAATGCATGTCGAAGAAATCGAACTGAGTCCAGATTTGTCATATGATGAGGAACCGATTGAGATATTAGCTACGGACAACAAGGTTTTGCGTGGTAGATCTGTTGAGCTGGTCAAAGTGAAGTGGCGACACCGAGGTGTTGAAGAAGCCACTTGGGAGAGGAAAGACGACATGAAGCGTCAGTTTCTGCATCTTTTTCCATCAGGTAAATTTCGAGTATGAAATTTCTTAAGTGGGGGAGAGTTGTAACATCCCGGTTTAGAGTCTAGAAGATCCGATGAGGTTTCGAGGTCCGAAAGACCAGTGTTAGGAGTTGTGAGCAAGTTCAGGGAAGTGGTCCTCGGAAGTGGGGGAAATATGAAATAAATCTCTAAAATCCTTAATAAATATGTTTAAGGTTTTGGTAAAAACAAAATTTGAAAAATGTTTTCCGAACCGTGACATTTTTGTTTAGTGACTAAATTTTAAAGTTTGTAAAATCTGTTTTTAGTGACCATTCTGTAAAAGAGTCAAAACATTGAATCTTTAAGGAGCTAATTTGGCTGGGCCAATATGGTTATTATCCTCTTTATTTTGTCTATTCAAATATTTTAAAATAGATTTTAAGACTTAATTAAAAGAATGTTTTATCTATTTTCTCATTTTACGTCAAAAACCATTTTCAAGCTTTCTCATCTTCTCTCTTCAGCCAAACAACCTTTGAGCTTGATTTTCACAAGGTAAAACTGTTTTCTTATTAATCTAATATTGCTAAATGGTTCTCCTACTTTGATTTCCTAAAACCCAAGCCTATTTCATTGTTTTTCTCAAGGATTTATGCCAAACAAGGGGAAATAGCTAGCATTGGGGGTGAGCAGCGAGATTCTCCTCTAATGTAAGGTTCTTTAATGAACTTCCCATCCTTTGATTCTTTTAAATGTTAAGGTTTTGCTTTCTTGTGTTAATCTTAATGAAAATTGGCTAAAATTGATGAAAATGAGCTTTTGGTAAGATTTTCAGGTAGGATCTGTTATTGTTGGGTTTTTTTGATGTTATTACCTTTGATTTGATGTGGTTTTTGAGTTGAGATGTTGGGTGAATGATGGGAATCCCGAAATTGGGTTGGGTGTTGAAGTTTAAAGTGGAGAAAGTGAGTTTTGGGTGGATTTTGAGGTGAATCGATAGCTGGAGTAAATATGATGTTGGGTTGATGTTTTTAGATGTTTATCTATGTGTTTTGATGTTATCTAATGCTGGGTTTTGCTGGAGATTGTCTGAATTGAGTTTTTCGATGTTTACGACTTGTATCAGATATGTTCGATAGTTGTTTTGATTTAGTATTTGAATCTCTGCTTTCCAGCAAGTTAGAGTGTTGAAAATATCTCTAAATCTTTTGTTTTGGGTTAGTTAGAGGCAGGGATTGAAGATCCGGATTTGTTGAACTCGATTGTGGGCGAACCGGAAAGCTAGAAAGGGGTTTCAACTTGATTTTTGTAATCGCTGGTGAGTGGAAATGATTTTAATGTTTTATCAAGGTTGAAGAAGTGTTTTAAGGGTTTGGGTTGAGCCGTTAGGCTAATCCAAGCTCAAGGGTAAGATTTGTGTTGTTTCGGCTTTTTTGCCATTTTACATTTGATCTTGTTTGATCATGAGCATACTTTTCTAAATGATGTTTATTCTATTGTTGTGCATTAACTGCATGATGTTATTGTCCCATGAGAATGCCATGTTGCTAAATAAATATTGGTTGAGTTCATGCTATGCTTGAACTTGTGGTTATGGCTTTTGGGATGTGTTTGGGGAGGCGTTTATCCCCGGTGAAAATCAGTGGTTTGTGATGTTGCGATGAATATATTGACACATGGGTTATATCGAATAGATTGATCGATCAATAGGATGTGAAGTGCACTATTATTATAAAATTCGCGCATGAGAAATTCTTCGGTTTCACAATAGGGGTTGTGCTATTGTGATGCGATTGGTAGGGGTTGTGCTATCACCAACGGGCAATGCGGGTAGTGGTATCTCGACCGAAGTGTGTTTGTGGTGAGGGTTGTTTCACCATGTGACTTGATGGGGGTTATGCCATCAAGGTGTCCGCTTATCCGAGCAACGTGTCAATGATGCAGGTATACTCATTCGCTATGGTTTTGTATGAGCTTGGTAAACTCATATGGTTATGTATTTGTGCTTGAAGCATGTGTAATGTCTAAGGAGCCGATAGGCTTGGTATTGTATATATGATTCATATATGGTTTATGCATGGTTGATGCATGTTTTGTGCCTATGTCATGTGTTGTTGCAACTGCTTATACTTGTTTCAGGTTAGCATGTCAAAAAGGAAATGGTTTTGGAAATGATTTGTGAAAGTGATTTCAAGAAACTGTTTTGATTCTCTAAATGAAGATGTTTTAAAAACTGCATTGTTGTAGTTGGTTTTTGAGCTCCGCTCACTAAGCTTTATAGCTTACGCTCTCTTTTCCAACAATGTAGATCCGTAGATCTTTTGGAAGGCAACGATGCAAGGGAGGTGATCCAAGTGTCCGGTCTAGCTCAAGTATGACCTTGCTTAGATAATAGTGTGTGTGGCAATGAGGGTGAACCTTGTTTATGTTTTTAGGAGTGTTTGTAAAGTCCTTGTGTTGAGATCATGTTGTTGGATACCTTGTTGGCTTGATCTTACCTTATGTCTTGTGGTTATGGTTTTGAACCTTGTTTTACCTTTACCTTTATGTTGGATCTCGAAGCTTTCTTTTAATCGTATGTTGAGCATGCTTTTGTTTCTCTTGATCTTGTACATGTGTAATGGTTGATTGTGGTGAATGTATGTTGATCTTGCTATTTCTCTAACGTGTGTGAGGATTGGAACCAAGGAAAACAACCTTGGAGATGATGGTGCTACAGTTCTGCTGTTTCTGCAGCAGGGTGTTCCGTAACGGGCTCGAACGTTTCGGAACGACCCTCATTTTAGCCTTGGCGTTCCAGAACGCGTATCGAAACGAGCTAAGCAGGGCCGGAACGGTCTCAAGCTGTTTCAGAATGTTTTGCCACTGTGAACCTCTGTTCCGATACGGGCCTTTAGTGTTCTGAAACAGGTGCCGTTGGAAGTTAGTTAAAGGCATCTTTAAGTTATTTTTCTTGAGTTTTAGTCCTGGTTTGTGCTGTTTTCAATTGTGGATGTTTTTGTGCATGTTTTATGTTACATTTCATCATGGAAGCATGAAATGGGTTTAATTAAACAAAGATCACCTTAATTATATCATAGGTCCCTTTATTACGCTAATTTTGCATTTTGGTCCCTGGTTGCTTTTTTGTTCGAATCGATGCTCGTTTTGTTGTTCTTTCTTCTGCTGTGTGTTTTTAAACATAAGGTTAATCGAGCATCTAGAAAAGATAATAATCAACGCGTTTAGGGTTGCTAGTTGGAGGGAAATCTTCGGATTTTTCTTCGATTAGTCCCATATAGCCCACTCGATACAGTCTGGTGGCTAGGCCGGGTCGAGGGGGTTACAAAATGCCTTAGGGTTTCAACTACAGTTCTTTTGAAATTGCCAAAACCCGTTTTGATACAGGCTTACTTGTTTCGATACTGATATGGGTTGTTTCAAAATGTCCCCATTCATTTCGATATGCCTACGTGGAAAAGATCCCAATAGCTAAAATCCAATCAACTATTTCCCAATGGCTATTTAAATTTCAGGCTGTTTCGATACGGGCGTTATGATACGGCTCAACGAGTTTCGATACGACATACTGCATCAGACTCCAACGGCTAGTTTTGAAGAAGGGTATTCCGATACGGCTAAAAGCGTATTGAAATCGACATCACCAAAACTGCATTTATTACGGGAAATAAAGGCTCCAACAGCTCCAATTCAATCCGAACGGTCTCCAACGGCTACAAACTCAATTAGGAGTATAAAAGGGACTTTCAAGCATCTATAGAAGACTAATGATCCAAATGCCAACATGTCTATGATTGTAATCAAGTCTTAGTACTTATTTTTACCATTCTTTGTAGACTACACTTGTTGAGCTTAATTGTCAATGATGCTCAAGTGTATTAGGTTTTAAGTGAGAGCTTATTAGTGCAAACATATACCTTTTGAGGGATTTCTAGTTTTCTAAGTTTTCTCTTGTTAGAGAGTGATCCCAAAGCTCGGTTTGTGAGCTTTGGATGCTAGACTTGGTGAGTGAGTCTAGGTTGTAAATGGTTGCCTCCTTAGCCTAGAAAAGGGGAAGAATTCTTAGTGAATTGGTTGAAATCCTTAGTGAGAGCTAAGGTAGTGGGTGTAGAGTTTGTTAGAAGCTTGAACCACTATAAATCCTTTGTCTATTTTGTCTATTCTTTGTTTCCACCAAAAACACCCAAAAGTTAATCTTCTCCACTCGGTTGAAGGATATCGAGCCCAACAACTTAGTCAATCATTATCCATTTGAATTATTTCAAATGATTAATTTAGATAGTGTTGAGATATTTAAAGATTTTGTAAAGATTATGATGTAATCTCATTCATCGATGTAAATCAGTTTTGACAGTCAAATCTAAGGGATTTCAACTATAAATAGAGGCTACCCACCTCACATGTAAATCATTCATTCTTTAAACTTTACAGTAATCAAGGCATTCACTCTAAAATCCTCTGTGTTTTTCTTCGTGTTCTTGATTTTCTTGTTTCGAATTTGAAGACCATTCTTTATAGTTTGCTTTCGCTTAGAACGATCTTGCCTCTTCCCTTCCCTTGATTTCCCAATTGAGTCTGCCTCGGGTTCTTGTTTTGGTTGGAAGGTGCATGGCTCGGATTTGCAGAATTCCGAGTAAGAGCTTTATTAGACTTCCTCGGACAATCTGGAATATAATGATCATCGCCACCACAGGCGAAACAGAGATTAGATTGGAGTCGGCATTGGCCAAAATGTTGCTTGTTGCAATGTTAGCAAGTTGGGGCTTTCTCAGTGTTTCCCGTGCTATTGACAGACACAACAGGGACATCTAGCTTGTTCACCGATTGGGGTCTCAGTGTATAATTTCTTCTGAGAGCAGGAGTGTAAGTAGAAAATCCCTCTTTCTGAATTTTGACTTTCTTTGATTGCCAACTAGAGTTGTCGTCAGTCTTTCGCTTCTTATCATTATGATAACCACCTTTTTTTTCTCGCAGCTTTCATTTTGGCTTTAGTGGCAATAACCTGATTCACCAGAGTTTGAAAGTCTGTGATATTCAGAGCGGTAAATATTGGACTCAATTCATCATTCATGCCGTCAATGAACATCCGACACTTGTCGGCATCGGTCTTGATGTATTCCGAGTCATATTTGCAATACTTGCAGAAATCTGCAACGTACTGTTCGATAGGCCGGTTAGCCTGCTTCAAGTATAAGAACTTCCTCCTTCTATCAGCTAAGTATACTTCACAGATGTATTTCTTTTTAAATCCTTCCATAAAGAATTTCCACGTCACTGACTCAGCTGGAGCAGTTAATGTCGTGGTTTCCCACCAGCTTAGCGCTTCGTAAACTAACAGGGCGACCACACACTCCAGTTTATGCTTGTCCAAGAACTTTAATTGCTTTATTAGGATCTGGGTGGTTCTTTCAAGCCAATATTCAGCATCCTCGGTTTTCTCCTCAATTGCACCAGTGAACGCATAAGCTCGGTGCTGGGCGAGCTTGTCGATCGGTGCTCTGCTTGGTGTAGGAACAACATGGGATGGACGGTCTTGTCTGATGTTCAATACCAGCTGGTCGAACATCTCCTTCATACTAAGGATACATTCCCTTTGAGCACTTTGAATGGTCGGGTTATCCTGATTTTGTTGAACTTGTTCAGGGGGTAGAGTTGGATCTTGCGGTTCCGTTCGTCTCGGGGAATCCACTTGTCCCAGAAGATCTATTTTTCCCAGAGGATCAGTTCTCATCCTCACATTGCCATCCTCATTAGAGGATTCTCAGGGACTTCCATTGTTCCGAGGTCCTCTTCGTCTCAGGCATACTATCACATTTAAACAAAATCAGGATTAGGAGAACATATCACAAGCAATTCAATGTAAGTCTCCTAGGTGGCTTAGTTCGAACTTATATGATGAATGCAGACCCGTTTAAAGCTTTAGAACCCGTATCTAAAGCTCTGATTACCACTTTATGTAACACCCTTCACCCAGGTTAGGAGCGAAGAGCGTTACAATGCGCAACAAACATATTCGGAATACGAATCATGAAAACTAATTCGAACTTTAATAACACTTAACCAAAAAGAAAAGTTGGCTAACAAAAACTTTTAACATTCATATCATACATATCAATAACATGTTCAACAAGCATACTTATCAATCGTATAAACAAGATTAATTATTTAGAATCAGTCATATAAGATATCACAAAGGTGACCATTCATGCTTTTCTTATAAACAAACATCAAGTAAGTCAAACATGAAAGCAAGCATTGAATAAACATACTTCCAAATCAATTTCTTATTGTACCATATTCGAATCAACATGGAATTCTAATTGAACAATCATAACCATATTCAAACTATACGTGGGCATTTGCATTTCATTCCATTCGATTAAAGCATGTTAACATACATGTGATTTAAATACAAATTCAAACTTATTAAGATCATACACTCGACATTCTTCCTATGAGACCATTCGAACACCACACACATATATAGGAATATTTCGAACTTCATAAACACATATACAAGGCATAACACTCGAAAGGAATTAACAAAATAACATCCATATTCATATACATAACATAAGAGTCTTGCAAACTTTAAGACATAGCTTCAAATAGACATTACATACCATGATACTCAAGTCTTATTTACAAACCATATTAAGTGTTCACATCTAACATAAAAATCAGCCATGATGCATGTAACACAACTCTAAAATACATATCTATGCCACCTTCTAGGAGTCTAAACAAAAGAACAATGTCAAACATATTTCTTGGCTTGTGATTTTCTCCAGGATCAGTGTTGTTATAGCTTTCGATCAAGTTAACCTGTTAGTTTGGGAAAAAGGAAATAACAGAGTGAAAAGTACTTTAAGTACTTAGTGAGGTAGTCCCTATGACTACCAGTTCAATCTTTTAAGTGCTTTATTTCATTTAACCAAGGTCACCTAGCTAGGCTTCAATCTATTTGAGTGAAACCTAGCTCATCTCAAGCATGATTAAGTAGCTCACTTAGCTAGTCTTATATCATCACATAGAATCATATAAACATGTACACCAAGCTTGATCAGATCAAATCAAAACATATAAATCACATAACATATTCACGTAGCCAAATTTCTAAAACCAACCATCAATCAAATTCAAACAATCACATTCCATGTCTCATTAGAATTAGGGCCTTGACCCAAGCATTACTTATTAAACAATTTCGATTGATCATCCAATTACATATAATCTATGATCACATTTCTAGTTGAACTCTTTTATATCTCATATTATACATTTTATTGAACATGTGACAAGTTTTATTCATGAGTTTTTAAGTGCGTTGCCTTGGTAGATTAGTGGGACTAGGTAATCGAGTCACAATGGGTAAAAATTACCGAATCAGAGGACGCTCATAGCATCAAATCAGAGGATACACAATGTATCAAAATACCAACATAAGATGTACAAAGCATTGAGTGCACTAGGTGCTTCCAACACCAAACTGAGAGTACACAAGGTACTAAATCAGAGAAGCTCTGGACTCTAAGGCATGCCGTTCTACCTAAGACCAACTAGTCAACCAAGGGCTTTCAATGTCTTTTAAATTAATTAAACACATTACAAGTGATTATCAATCACAAACAGCAAGGTCACATGTCATATTCAAGTTACTAGTAAGTAGAACTAATCTCATTTACATCATTTCCTAATTTCCAGCCTATAGCAATCATATAATCATTTTTTCAGAATCATGAATCACAAATTGACAGTAGCATATCACTAATTTCATGCTCATTTAATCAATCACATAACCATTCAATCATAGGTAATTAAATCATGCTTCAACAAGACAAACATCTAGCAACATAGAACATGCTTTCATGTTTTCCATTTAATTCATCTTCCCTTAAGTTAATTACCAAACCATGATTAAATTCATTTCATGCTTCACGTTAAACTTCATACATTAATAAAAGATAGTGGTTAGGATACTAATCCTAACCCTAAAGTTAACTACACTCATTATACTCCAAGCTAATTTTGATCTTTGATAACAATGCCCTTGCTCTTCTTTTTGGATTGCCCTGACTTTAACTCCTCCAAGGTTTCATCAAATTCTTGGTCTTACCATCCATACACAAACATAAACAAAGCATATCAAGAGACAATTTCAAGCATATAAACTCATTTAAGCAAATGTAAACACCAAACACTCAAAACTATTTTTCCTATTGGCAGCTTGACCACCTGTTACTAATTCCATCATAACTTTTCATCCATACGTTGGAATTTCGATTAATTTACCTCGTTAGAAAGCTTATTCAACTAGATTTTTATCCATGTATGATTCATATTTTTCCTATATATACATCAATACAGTTTATTATTTAAACATAGGTCATTTTGCAGTTCTAGACAGTTTGCAGTACCTACATGATTTCAATTCCAAATTTTTCTATAGAGATCAAATTTTAGTGCCATTTGTTTCTAGTTAAAATATACAGCTCCATGTATTTTATATCAAAATTTTAGGTCTAAATCTCATGTATTTTATTTTTGGTAAATTTTTTAAGGTCACTGTCCAAAACAGGGCAGTGCTGGGCAGATTACACTAATTTCTAACTTAAGCTCCTTACAATTTATATTTATGGCTTCACCACCTAATCTTATTTTACCAGCTAATTCTACATTACCTCATAACAATATCTAACACTTTCAAACATCAATTTCCAGATTTATTACGGATCAATTTAGGGCTTTACCATTTTCAACTTCTCCAAAATAGCCCCTTTAACTATTTTGTCTTTGCATGTGACCTATTCCCATTCTAACTCACAAATCAGTCAAATTATCCTTAAGAAAACCTTACCAACACTTACATACATCAGATTATGGTATTTTCCTCATAATAAAAATTTTCCAGAAATCATTTCTAACTCTTCAAATTTTCAAATTTGCTAAAACAGTCCCTATGAGTGTTCGGTTTCCATTTTACACTTTATATTGGTTCAATTTAATATTTCTGCTACAACTCGTATGAAAATTACCAATTTTTCTTCATCATATGACTAAATTTTCAGCAACCAACATTCAATATAACACAATCAAAACATGCTTCAATCAATAAATTAACACCATAACATGAAGTATACAAAGAAAGAAGCTCATCGAGCTATTTAAAATCAATTTCCTATTTGAATTTCCTTAACATGCAAGAGTTTTTCTTTGAGTTTCCATGGCTGATAACAAAACTTCTTTCTCTCTCATTCTCTCTCAATTTTCAGCTGATTGGAGTGGTTAGAAGAACGATGACAACACATTGAGTGTTGGTGATAATGGAATGTGTTTTGTCATTTTTACCCCTAAGCTATCTTTTAAAGAAATTTTCAACCAAGGGTAATTAAGAGAAATTAAGAGTTTTGACATGCAAGTCCACTCTTTTATTGCATAATTCAATTTAGTCTCATCCCCTTTAACCCTTTGATTAATTCTTTCTTCTAATTAAATCCCTATTAACCGAAAATGACTACTAAAAAAGGTCGTTTGTTTTAATTAAATTAATTACTTGACCAATTAATTTAAATAACTTTTAGGGTATATTTGAGGATGTTACATTCTCATTCTCCATTGATGATGCACCTAGAAATTTACCCAGATGCACTATCGCACGAGCTTCTTCCAAGATCTCTTGTTTCCTAGATCCAAGGAATGAAATTGAGCTCGCCTCATGAGCCTTCGGTGCCACGCTTTTACGCGACCCCCACCTTTCTTTTTCAATGCTGACGACACCTCTCGTTCTACAGGTTGGACTGAATTTAGAATAAACTCTGAGATGGACTTACCCCTCACGACATCCTCAATATTTAGGTCTTCAATATGCTCCACAGGTACATCATGTTGAACGTCAATGGGCCCGAAAATCTCAGTCTCTTCTTTAATAGAGTGAAATTCTACTGGACACTCAATCAACGCCATCACATTCAATCCTACCACCCTATCCAACCCCTGAGAACTCGACTCACATCACTGCACCATGCCCACTTCCTCATCCGTAATGTGATCCCCTAATATCATTGGCATCTCAATCACTCGATCATCAGCCTAACCATGCTCATTCCACAACTGATTTTTTTAATTGTTAGATGATTTATCTATTAAGATTTTACAAATCAACTACTAATGTTATTCATTGTAAGAGGATAGTTTCTTTTATAAAATTTGGGGTTCAACTATCTGTTGGACCATACTTTTAAGACTACTTTCGAAGGAGTCAAAATTATTCTAATAGATAGTATTGTGTTTTCAAAAATTTATGCTCAGATTAGTTCTATTATTTTATCTTTTGTAACAAGG
This sequence comes from Hibiscus trionum, assembly GCA_030270665.1. Classification (NCBI taxonomy): domain Eukaryota; kingdom Viridiplantae; phylum Streptophyta; class Magnoliopsida; order Malvales; family Malvaceae; genus Hibiscus; species Hibiscus trionum. The sequence continues at coordinate 76,097,852 of BSYR01000010.1, read as the reverse complement.
ATGTTGTGAGCATCTTGTGTAGTCTTCAAGTGTTACACAGTTTAAGGAGAGTTATAAGCGAGGCTCCAAAGGAAACTAAATTGTTTTAATTCCGTGGGATTCCAATCCATGTCCTTAAACATATATGATTTTTTTTGGAGATGTGGTAAATGATAAATATAGTTACTCATTAATGCTCTATATGCACTAAGACATGGGTTCGAATTCCAACAACAATAAAATAATTTAGTTTTTCTTGGTAGACAGTCAACACTACTAATGGAGTAACGGAGAGAAAGAATACATTTTTTTATCCATTCCTACAATTTACTAATGGAGTAACTTGACGAATAGAAATTGTAACACCCCGATTTTGGGCTTAGATGTTTTGGCGAGTCGAGTTGGACCGGTGGAACCGGTGACGGTTGTTTGAACCGTTTGAAAGGTGGTTTGGGGAGCTCGGTGTTCGGGATAGGATAAAAATGTGATAAAAATTTCTAAAACCCTCTAAAATGGTGTTTGAGAGGTTGGTCAAATCAATTTTACAAAACGAGTTTTCTAAAGTATAAATTTTGGGTAGTGACAAAAATGTAAAGATTTAAAAGTTGAAAAATCGTTTTTTTTTTCAAGAAGAGTCAAAATCTTAGAATCTGTAGGGAGCTACTTGGCAATTATGCCTTTTCCCTAATTTGGCATGTGTTTTAAATGCTATTAAAAAATTAAAAGGCTTTTAATTTTGGTTAATTAAAGAAGTTAGTTAATTAGTTAATGGAAAACTTTGAACAGCTTTCATTTCACTCTTTCACTTCAGCCAAAAACTCCTCATTTTCTCTCAAATCTCCAAATTTTCTTTTCTCTCAAACCCTCTCTTGATTCTTATCTTTTCTCCATTGATTTCTTCCATTTTCTTTCAAGTTTCTTCATGCAAAACTTGCCAAATTAAAGGAGAAGCAAGAATTGGAGGTAATTTTCGTGCTATCCCTCTAATCTAAGTTATTTAATGAAATTCCAAAAATATTTGACTCTTTAATACTGAATTTGATTAAGGTTTTGATGTTAGGATTTTAAACTCTTGAAATCTTGATGGAAAATTGGTTTAGAATGTGATTTTCGGACTTTAATTGATTTGGCTGTTTTGAGATTGTTTCTAAATGAGTTTTGAAAGGTTTTTGATGTTGAAGTGGAGTCTTAATCATATAGAACCCGAAATCCTTGAGATCCTTAGTTTTTGAAGTGTTTTTAGGTGAGTTTTTGAGATGTTTTTGAGGATTTCGAGTTGTTGGAGGTATAAATGGTTTTAAGTTGTTTTTGGATGTTGATTAATGCTTAGATTGTGTTGGATGAGTTGGGTAATGGCTGGGCTGAAGTTTAAGGTCAATCGATTGAGTTTCTGGTTGTTTCGGATGGGTGTTTTGATGCTTTAGAGCAAGGCTGCGGGATTTCTTGTGTGTGCTGGAGTTGTGGATGCATTGTAATGCATTGAACCTCTGTTTTGATGTGTTTAAAACATAGGACATTAATCTGGAAGAAAACGAGGTCTTTTTGGATGATTCGAAAGGTTGTTAGTTGCGCCGGCAATCGTGGTTTCGCAAGTCGGTGAGTGGAATTTGGTTTTCCAGCGTGGAAACATTTTAGAAAAGGTTTTGGGAACTTAATAAGAGCTTGAAATGCTTTGTTAAGTTCGGAAGTAAGTAAATCGGAATTTCTCCCTCGGTTGTGCTAGTTATGAGCCTTTGGTTGCACTTGGTTTTAAATTTATTTACCTACTGTTTTAAAGCATGTTTTGAGATTATAAATTATGTATGATGATGCCATGTAGTTTAAGGATGCACTAGGTAAGTGGTCCTTGTATACATGTGTTGATGCTTGAGGTTTTAAGCATGGTTTAATGCTTGTTGATGGCTTATTATGAATGCTTTGTAAAAACAATAAGTTGTGCATGTGTTATGGATTATATTGGCAAGTGATGTTGTATAAAGTGTATTATAATTGAAATTGGATATAGTTAGCCGGCTATAGGATTGAGTGCACTATAAACAAGTTACCTTGGATGTTGAGGGGTTGTGATGGTACCGAATACTCCATCCAAGCACCATAATGATTGAGGATTCTTTAAGGTTGCAACGGTTGAGGGTATCTCCCGGGTGTGAACCTTGTGTTTTGTCCCATCTCTCGTTAGTGGAATATATATCTACCGATGAGTGGTGTTGAGGGGTTGTGATTGTACCGAATACTTCACCACGGGTGTCACAACGATGGAGGGTCGCTCTCGTGTGTGAACCTTGAGATACCGGTAGAGCGTATAAAGGGTGTGGGACAACCCTTGGTAATCCGTGTATCCGATACTTTGATTTTAAGTTTTTTTTTATCACTTGTGAGCCAATATAATGGATTTGGATAATGTGGAAAAATTGCTAACGCATGGTTTGAATGATGCATGTTTTGGTTTAAGCTTAGCATAAGAGAGTTTATGCTTGGAAGGCTTGAAATACGAGTAGCAATGATTTAATTGCTGAATTTTTATGAATCATGATGCATGATGTTTATTACAATGAGTTTGATGAAAAGTGCATGGTTTGTCAAGAAAGGCTTGATGGTTTTGAAAAGAGTGAAAAACGGTTTTGTGCATTGATGACATTTGTGGTTTTGAGCAATCCTCACTAAGCTTGAATTCTTATGCTCTTTTTGTTTCATCAATGCAGATAATTAGACTTTCGGTGGTAGCATCTTTGAGGAATCACACCAAGACATCTTGCTAAAAGTATGTTGCAACTTGAACTAGTGTAATAAAGGCAATGGGGGTGTCCGATGCATTGAATGTTAATAATTTGTTGATTTCTGGTTTTGAGCAAGTTTATGATGCATATTTGAGTTTGTAAATGGCCATTGAGTATTGGTTTGTGCTTGAAATTGGTTTTTAGCCTTTTTGGTGTTTTTGATATCTAAGAAGCATGCCTTTAATCCCATAACTTGCAAGAATGATGCTATGATGTAACTTGTGCCCCGTATTGGTGGTCATTGATATGTATTCTTGTTGTATGTGTGTTGGGGCATGTGTCGGGATGGTTCCGAAGGTTAAAACTTGATTTAAACTAGCATTTTAGAAAGTTGCAGGCCCAGGCGTTTCAGAATGCCCTTACCTGTTTCGAAACGGTGGCCTGTAATGGCCATGGTGTTTCGGAACAATGAGGCTCGTTCCGGAACAATTTGCCTCCGTGAACCATTGTATCGAAACGTGTCATTAGGGGTTTCAAAACAAACCTGCGTATCGAAACAGTCAACCATGTTTCAAAATGGTCATTTCGATACGGGGTCTTCTGTTCCGAAACAATTGACCGTTGGATCTATATTTGAAATGTAATGAGTTTTGTCTTCTTGCATTTTGGTCCCTATTTTCCTTGTTTGCGATTGAATGAGTTCTAAATGTCATTTTGAGTCGCGATTTCACCTTTGAGCATGTAACGAACTTAATTGAAGGTTGGTAACTGGAATTTTGCAAAAGCCCTTATAATTTACCCAATTTACAAAATGGTCTGTAAAACATAATGGGCTTAAATTGGAAGGTGAACGTGGCGATGTCTTATTCGCTGCTTGTGTACGTACACCTAGGAATCTAAGATTAAAAGAAAAAAGGTCGTTGAGTGACGTAAACTTTCTTGGTTTACTTTAATATTCCCCGTGTGATTCGTTCGGTTCGGTCTATCAGCCAAGCCGGGTCGAGGGGGTTACATTTGGTGGTATTAGAGCCAGGTTCTTAAATGTTGGGATAATGGTAAGTTATGGGTAAGTGGTTTGCGATGTGGATATGTATTTTGGTGCTATTTGCCTGTTTGGTGAATGTTTAAGTACGTTATTGCTGAATGTGTGATAGTGATGAAGTACATGATGAATGAATGTGGATGTGATGATGATTGAGCTAAATCCTGACGCTTGAGTCATATGATGCTAAAGTATGCATGTGATATGCTTTGTGCTAAGTTGGGGGGAAATTGGAATGCCCATTGCCTTATTACCTAGTAAAATGTTTTAAATTGGTTTTGAAAGTCTTGGGATCCTTGTTAAGAGCTGGCTTAATCATTTGTTTGTTTTATGTTCATGTTTTAATGATAACTAGCACAATAGGAACGAGACGCAAATTGCATTTTGGAGCGATAGCTCCTGCTGAGGTATAGCGTGATCAGGAAAATGAGGTTCCACCTGGTGGAAACCTACCTCCTCTTCTGCCACCACCACCTGGGTGTGATGAGTAGGGCCAACATGGACAGACTGGTCCGGTGTTGGGAGATTTGACGCCTCTGGTGCAGGCGATGACTGGGGCATTCCAGGCTGTTGTTGCTGGAGTGCATGTTCAGGCTCCTGCTGCTGGGCAAACGAGTTTGCCATTGGAACGCTTGAGGAGTTTAGGAGGAGTAGAGTTTCGCGGATTATCCCCCGAGGCGTCTGAGGCATGGCTAGCCAGTACGATCCGTATATTGGATCAGATGGGGTGCAACGATGCACGAAAATTGGGTTGCACAGTATCGTTATTGCTTGGTGATGCATACACCTGGTGGACTACTGCGACCACGGCCTTGGAGCCGGAGAGGTAGATTGGACGTTCTTCCGGTCTACTTTCAAAAGGAAGTAACTTGGAGTTAGGTACTTGGACGACAAGAAGAGAGAATTTATGTCTCTAGTTAGGGGAGTATGACTTTAGCGGAGTACGAGGTTCAGTTCGTATGGTTGAGTCAGTATGCACGAAAGCTGATGCCGAGTTATAGGCATCGATGTGATCGTTTTCGGTACGGTCTGGTACAAGAGGTGAAGACATATATGCTTGCGACAGATTATATGGATTTCGATGTGCTCGTGACTTGAGCTAAAGATATAGAGCAGTGCTTGGGTGTAACCTCACGTGGGGGTGGTTCCAGTCTGGGCAAGAGAGCTGCTGAAGCTGGCCCTAGTGGTGAGCAGAGTAAGAGGAATCGCGACCGTAGATATCAGCCTGCGGCTAGGCGTGGCAATTTTGGACGTGGTGCACCGGTTCAGGGCAACAGGCAGAGAGCTGAACAGAACACGTGTTGGATGTGTGGTTTGTGGGAGCACTTGAGAAGGGACTACCCTCGTGCGACTCGTGAGGTTCATGCTCCTGTAGTTGGGGCTAACTCGTGTTGGAATTGTGAATCTGCCGACCATATGAGGCGTGAGTGTCCCCTGTTAGTGGGAGATGGTCAGGGTCGTGCACCCGTTGTTGCACAGCAGAGAGGCTGTGGGCGCGACCGAGGTAACTTCCAGAGGAGAGAGGATGGCCAGAGAGGTGTGGCCCATGTCGTTTCTATTCAGCCAGAGGGAGGTGGTCCCGCGAGGGTGTACGCACATCGCGAAGGACGAAACTACACCGATGTGATTGTAGGTACCTTCACACTACAATCTCTATCCTTGTTAGCATTGATTGATTATGGATCTACGCATTCATACATCTTGAGTGAGCATGCATATTTGCTTGATATTCCTGTTGAGATGCTAGATGTAGGAATGCAAGTTACAAGTTCTTTTGGTGAGACTATTGTTACAAGGAAATTGTATAGAAGATGCCCGTTGTCTGTTCAAGGTCATATATTTTCTGTTGATTTGATGGAATTACCTTTTTATGGTTATGACGTGACTCTTGGAATGGACTGGTTGGTTGAGAACCGAACTATGGTAGATTTTGATGTTAAGCGTGTCACCTTGAAGCTTGCGGATGATTACGAGGTAGTAATTGTGGGTGAAAACGTGAAGTTCTTATCTAACGCAATTTCGGCTCTGAAGGCGAGTCGAATGATGAAGTTGGGTTATGAAGCTTTCTTGGCATATGTGATGAATCATGGCATGAAGGAAGTGCGTGTACAAGACATACAAACTGTATGTGAGTTTTCGGGTGTCTTTTCGGAGGAGTTTCCAAGGTTGCCACCCAACCGGGAAGTTGAGTTTGGTATAGAGTTGTATGAGAATACGACTCCGGTGTTCATTGCTCCTTATCGCATGGCACCTAAAGAGTTGAAGGAGTTGAAGATGCAGCTCTGGAGTTGCTTGACCGAGGGTTCATAAGGCTGAGTATTTTGCCTTGGGGTGCGCCGGTCTTGTTCGTGAAGAAGAAGGATGGAACCATGCACATGTGCATTGATTATCGGCAACTGAATAAGTTGACGATTAAGAACAAGTACCCTGTGCCGAGGATCGATGACTTGTTCGATCAATTTCGTGGTGCTTCGATGTTTTCGAAGATAGACTTGAGGTCTGGGTATTACCAGCTTAAGGTTAAGGATGTAGATGTGCCTAAAACAACTTTTCGGACTATGTATGGCCATTATGAGTTTTTGGTGATGCCGTTTGGGTTGACAAATTCATCGGCTGCATTCATGGACATGATGAATAGGGTGTTCCATGAGTTTTTGGATCAGTTTGTGGTTGTGTTCATTGATGATATTCTTGTGTACTCACGTAGCGATGAGGATCATGATAAGCACTTAAGGGTTGTATTGCAATTATTGTTGGAGAATCAGCTTTATGCTAAGCTGAGAAAGTGCGAGTTTTTGCTCAAGGAAGTGGTTTTTCTTGGACATGTGGTGTCGGCCGAAGGTATTCAGGTTGATCCACACAAGGTTGACGCGGTGATGAGTTGGAAGACGCCTAAGTCAGTGACGGAGGTGCGTAGTTTCCTTGGCATGGAGGGTTATTACCGAAGGTTTGTCGAGGGTTTCTCTAAGATTGCGGCCCCTTTGACCAAGTTGTTGCAAAATAATGTTCGCTTCGAGTGGACGGATGTTAGGCAGCAAGCTTTCGAGAAGTTGAATGAAGCTTTGATGCAAGCTCCTGTTTTGATTCAACCTGAATCGGGTAAGGAGTTTGTAGTTTATAGTGATGCATCATATGTTGGTTTTGGTTGAGGCTTATGCATCTAGACAGTTGAAAGTGCATGAGCACAACTACCCTACGCACGATCTTGAGCTTGCAGCAGTGGTGTTCGCTTTGAAGATTTGGAGACATTACCTTTATGGTGAAAGGTGTGTGGTTTATACCGACCATAAGAGTTTGAAGTACCTCATGTTTAAGAGGGAGTTGAACCTTAGGCAACAAAGACGGTTGGTGTTGCTTAAGGATTATGATCTGACCATTTAGTATCATCCGGGAAAGGCCAATGTTGTAGCCGGTGCTTTGAGTAGATAGGCAGCTGTTGAGATGAGAGCTATGTTTGCCCGTTTAAGTATATCATGTGATGGTGGCTTGATAGCCAAGTTACAAGTGAAACCTTCGCTAATTCAGTTGATTAAGGAAAAACAGTTTTTGGATGATTTGTTGGTGCCTAATGTTCAGGATATAGCTGATAGTAAGGCTACAGATTTCTTATTTAATGATGATGGAGTTCAATATTTCAAAAGTCGAATAGCTGTGCCGGAAGATGTTGAGTTGAGGCGCACTATATTGACTGAGGCCCATAGCAGTCCTTTTGCTATGCACCCTGGTAGTACCAAGATGTATCGTGGCTTAAAGGATGAGTACTACTGGGTGGGATTGAAAAAGGATGTGGCGAATTTTGTTAGCAAGTGTATGGTTTGCCAGCGGATGAAGGCTGAGCATCAGTTCCTTCCGGTTTGTTGTTGCGTGTCAAAAGTCCTATCGCAAATAGTGCAAGTGTACACGACGCAAGTAGTAAAGTGATACTGGGAGTATCGGATATCGTCTCTACAGGGACTGGAAATAGCTTTATCCTAGAATTGTTGCACGAGAGAGAGAAAGAGTTTAAAATGATTGTAGAGTAATCGTGAATAATAACTAAAATAAAAGAGTAAAAGATCAGGTTTGAGAAATAGGTCGGTATTGATTTTCTCGGTAGTGCAGGTGTTACACTAAATAGAAACTTTTGTTCTTTCGTCGTCCCTGTCGCGGCAGCACCTGTCGCTGCATAAGTCTGCTGTTGTCGCGGCAGCGAACACAGAACTCTGCATTCAAGTTTGGCAAGAATCCCTGTTATGACTTGTCCTTTCCCTAGGCCCAAGTCTGTCGATGAACACGTCTTGGATGATACTTCCCGACGTGAATCAAAGGATGAACACCGATGTTTGTGAATTCTTTATTAGCCATTGAACCTCGTCCTATCCCTAGGCAAGAGATGGTTTAACCATGAACTGGAAAACGCGATTTTATTTCGTTCGTATGCTTGACTCTCCCGATATCAAACAAATGGATAACCTCACAATGCTCTCCCGATACTCTTGCGAGATATGAAAAACCTGAATAAATAAACTTGAAGTTTTTATTGCTTGAACAAAAAATTCCTAAAACAGTACAATCCTTGCAACTAATTTACAGAATCAACCCTTAGCCCTAGGGGAATTTAGAACATGATGAAGAGGGGAAAACGACAAGGGTTTTGGGGAAGATGGCTAGGAACGAGATATCCTTCCCTAGGTCAAATTACATGCCTTTATATAGGCCTTAGGTCCAAGTTTTCTAGCAAGGCAAGAATACAAGTTTAAACTAAAGTACAACTCTATTGGAGATTAAATCTTCTGAGTATTTGCCTTTAATTCGTCCTCTTTTCTTGCCTTGAGTTTTCTTCCTTGGCCTTTGGGTTTGGCCTTCATTCTTCCTCCAGGCTCAGAAAAATATGGGAGTGGTCCACGACAGACCGGCTTGAAATCCTCTATCTTTCGAACTCCACTTCACCCTTCTATCGTCATGGCTGCCACATCAGCATTTACTCCTCGACTCCAGTCCTGTGATCCAGCTCTGCTCCTTTGCTGCCCTGAGTCTGCCTTAGCAGATTCCTGCAAACGTGACCAAAATCAGTAGCAACTGTGCAATTTTATCTAATTGTGATGTATATGAAGAAATCTATCCTAAATGCAATGAACTATGCTTGAATACAACAGAAATATGGGTAAATGAAGGGTAAAATATAGAACTTTTATTCACTCAACACCCCCAAACTCAAATCCTTGCTTTCCCTCAAGCAAATATGATATAAATAAAAAATTTTGGTTTGCCTTTAATTCAGTGAACTTTCCATTACCTACCATACTTTCTCTATCAAGAACAATACCTTGTCGGGTGTTTCTGGATTTATTCGGAATCATGCTATAGTTCTTGTGCAGTGTGTGCATGTTTTGTGAACAAATATGTGCCTAGACTCCTTTAGTTTACCAGAATAGTCTTACTTACAAACTTGAGTTTTATGCCAATTCATTTTTTTCTGGAGGCAATTCTTAGGCTCCTTTAGTTTTTTCTAACTTAAGCTCAAAGAGAAATCTCCCTAAATCAGTGCAAGGCAGTTTTGCAAGCAATGAGTCTGATCGGTTCTTTCATCTATTCATTCGTTTCAGACCTGGAGAATATATCCCATAAGTCGGTCGGCAATTAATGCCCGAAGAAAATATCAGTCTTTAGGGTCATTCTGATCCATTTCAGCCTTATAAGTATATTCAATCCCTTTTAAGTCATTTCGATCAATTCAATCTTTTTCGCCCCATTGCTTAATTCATTCATACAAGTACTTTTCCATAAATTTATCTTCATCAGGTTATTCAGAATTCTAGCAGCTCAAGTACTTTACAAACTCGAGGGTTTAAGTCTTGCTACCATGACATTTCAGAAATATGAGGTTTTCAAGTGTATAAGATGTCTTACCAGATCAAGTATAACTTCTTGGTTGCTTTTATAGATAGGGGTATTTTTGTCATTCGTTAACGAATTTTGACATTTCTTTTTAATCAAGAGGATAATCAGACTTAAAGATTAACCGACTCATTAACCGTGCACTAAACTTAGAAGTCCTTTCAATTTATCAAACCTCTTATTCGAATGTTTGTCTTGGCCATTATTATTTTTATCTCATAATTGATCGACACAGGTGGAAAATAATCATATGCTCAAACATGGTCGTGCAAACATTAACCGAATACCAACATGTTACAAAAGCATGTTGAAGGTAGTAATGTATTACCTTGAATCCTTGCTATATCGGTCGATTCATGAAACCCTATTCGATTGCACTCGAATCCAAATTCGACGTCCATCAACAATTCATATTCAAGGAGCTATGAGTACCTTCAATTACACAAATTCACATTTCAGTCCTTATTCACAGTACTCCTAATTGAATAATTAATACATATGCAAGTTCGCGTTCAAGGTCGGATTCGGAGCCTTTCGGGTCAGAATTTCTCGAAACGGGCTTCAAAAACAGACTCAGGACATCGAAAAACATAAAACAGGAGTTTTCGGAAAATTTGACTTTTTGGGTCAAAGTCAACACTAGCGCCATGCTGACGTCACGCTGATGTCACTGGTCAACCGAGTCGACTCGACTGAGTTGACTCGGGCGAGTTGACCCACTGAGTTGACCTGGACGTGTTGGCTCACTAAGTTAACTCGGACAACGGGTTAACGGCCCAAACAGACGAGTTGGGTTAGGCGGGTCGGACACGAGTTCAGGCTTAGGCTTGGATAGGCCCGGACCAGTTTAACTAAATAGGTCGGTTTAATTTAGGGTGGTTCGGTTTGGTTGGGTTCAGACCGGTTTAACTAGTTCAGACCGATTCACTTACCCTAAAAATAGACCGTCGGACAGTCACCAGAAAGAGGTCGCTGAAGGCGCCATTTGCGCCAATTCTGCCAGAAAACGAAAGCTTATCAGCTCACTAAAATAACCCATTCAATAAAGACACAAAACAAGCCGGAAATATGAACGAGACTTACTCTGAATGATTCGAAATGGCCGGAATACACGTAACTCCGATGATGGATCTCCTAGTGGTGGATCGATGATCGGCCGATTGGGTTGTACTCGCCTCAACGCGAGGAGCCCAGATCCGGCGGCTAAGCGAGAAAAAGACGACGGTGGCGGCTGGAAAACTCAAATACCCGAAGTGTAATAAACCTAGGTTCGACGAACCTTTGAACCTCGATTCTCGACGATCGGGACGGTGGCTACGCGAGTGGCTCACGAGATCGGGTTCGCAGTGTGACGAGGAGCACGGCGGTGGGGCTAATCGAGTGCATGTGGTTGGGTGGAGACTTGTGGCTCTCAAGATCTCTCATTCTCGATTCGAAACAGATGGCCCAACCGGTATACCAAGAGATTGGATATTATTTTATTCGAGTTAAACAAACCCACCTTAACTTAGAAGGGATTTCAAGTGGTTTAGATATCAAGAGTTGCCTAGCTCAATTGGTTGGGTTACCAAACTCACAACCAAGAGTTCATGGGTTTGAATCCCCTAATACCCAAATCTCTTCTTTCTCTTTTTTTTCTCTTCATACTTTTATATGACCATATTTCATGGGTGTTACAGAAATAATCTGGGTCATTAATTACCATCATCCAACGATCCAAAAATTGTGTAAAAGTAATTGAGTTTTACATAGTGTAAGTTGATCCTAACCCTATATATATATATATATGATTAATGGAAAAATAGGGGTGATCAATAGATTAATTCGATTAAAAAATATTAAAAAGACTTTTTTTTGCTCAGCAATGTAATTTTTATTTAAGGATAACATTACTCGTAGGCCTAGTTAAAAACCTCCCTAAAACCTATGTTGGAGGAAAAAAACACCTACGAACAAGGGAAGAGACAATAACCAACATTGATGGCCCGTGGCCTAATCTTAATTGTTCCTTACAAATGACTCACTAATCTCCAATCAAAATTATTACAGGATGCTAGAGACCAACATATAAGATACACAAAAACATAAAATCGCCACTAGAAATAGACTTGGGGGAAAACAGATTGAAGAATGAAGATCTATGTGTACCATCTTTGGCAAGGCCATCTGCTAGTACGTTTGCCTTTCGCGAAACATGTACAAATTTCACCTGTCCAATCCTTCGAATCAGTTTATCGATCTCCAACAAAATCAACCACCATCGCCATAAAAAGCTCCATATGGCAAGAAACGGGAACCAGATAGTCACCCTCTTTGTAGGGAATATATCTCTGATGATGCACTGAAGTGGATTAAGACAAGCTTTCGGATACCATGGGGATGTTGTTGATAGTTTTGCAGCGAGTAAACGAGATAGATATGGGAGGAGATTCGGTTTTGTGAGATATAGCAACAGAAGAGATGTAAACAAGGCAATGGAGAGACTGAATGGTTTCAAACTTTATGGGTCACACATTTCAGTCTCTATTGCAAAGTTCGATAATAAAACTTCATATTGGAGGAAGGTCAGACCTTGGGTGAATCATGGAAATAATTTTGAACGAGAAAAATCACATGGCAACGGAGGAGGCGAGGTGAGGAAGAATCATGAAGTTGGAAACAAGAATGTTAATGGTAGACCTAGAGAAAAATCCACACAGTCTGAGGTTATGACGCGGACCAAGGAGAAGGGCGAAAATAGTACGTTGAATATAGAAAAAAGAAATCACATTCTTACTTCTCTTTCTCTCTAAAAGTCTTACAATTTCTTCCACCTATTTCTAACAAAGTGGTATCAGAGCCAGGTTCGATAGTTAAAAAAAAAGAGAAGAAGATGGCCAACAATGGTATATTTCCATTTCAAACTCCTCGTCTTACAAAAGACAACTATGAAAATTGGTGTCTCCGTATGAAGGCTTTACTTGGGGCACAAGATGCTTGGGAGATCACTCACAAGGTTTATGAGTCTCCTCAAAACGAAGCGTCGTTGTCACGACAAGAAAAGGAGGCTTTGACGAAAACAAGGATGAAAGATCAACATGCTCTCAACTTCATTCACCAATGTTTGGATGATTCGATGTTTGCAAAAGTGGCAAATGCCAACACCGCAAAGGAAGCATGGGAGATTTTGCAAAATTCTCTCCAAGGAGTTGACAAAGTGAAGAAGGTTCGACTCCAAGTATTACAAGGTGAGTTTGAAACCTTGCGGATGAAGGAATCTGAGTCCATTTCGGATTATTACTTAAGGGTGATGACTATTGTTAATCAAATGAAGAGATATGGAGAAACCATAGAATATGTTCGTGTGATTGAAAAGATCCTTCGTTCTTTGACTCCAAAGTTTGATTATGTGGTTTGTGTCATTGAGTCAAAAGATTTAGACTCTATGATTATTGAAAATGTTATGGGTGATTTGCAAGCTCAAGAAGATAAATTAAATAGAAGACAAGAAGAGTCCATTGAACAAGCCCTCAAAGCCAAGGTATTTTTAAAAAATAATCGAGAAGAAAATAATCAAAAAGGACGAGGACGTCGACGAGGTCGTCGACGAGGTCGAGGTTATGGCCAACGAGGATGTGGAAGAAGTGATCGTGAAGATCGTACATCATCAAGAAACCGAGGAAGATCAAGAGGAAGAGGAAGATTTAATTATCAAAGACCGAATGAAAAGAAGCATGACAAGTCCAATATTGAATGTTATAATTGTCAGAAATTTGGTCATTTTTCTTGGGAATGCCAAAATGAAAGTAGAAATGAGGAGAGAGTCAATCTCATTGAAGATCAACAAGATATTGAGGAGCCAACCTTGTTGCTAACACTGAAGAATGAGGAGAAGAATGATGCAAGCACATGGTACCTTGACAATGGAGCAAGCAATCACATGTGTGGAGATAAAGAGGCATTTGTGGAACTTGATGAGAAAGTTAAAGGCAATGTTTCATTTGGAGACTCCTCGAAAGTCCAAATTCCAGGGAAATGTACAATCTTAATTTCTCTAAAGGATGAGAGCCATAGCCTTATTACTGAGGTTTATTATGTGCATAAGCTAAGAAGTAATATTTTGAGTTTGGGACAACTCCTTGAAAAGGGTTATGAAATTCATATGAAAGATTGTTGTCTGGCTAAGAGATCAATGTGGAAACTTGGTGGCTAAAGTATCAATGTCGAAGAATAGAATGTTCATGTTAAATCTCAAGACGATTGGTGCGAAGTGCTTGAAGGCTAGCGTGGAAAATGAAGCATGGTGTTGGCACATGAGATTTGGTCACTTGAATTTTGGAGCCCTCAAAATGCTTGGAGAAAAAAGGATGGTAAATGGAATTCCAACCATTAGTCACCCTAACCAATTGTGTAAACCGTGTCTTCTAGGCAAGCATGCAAGGTCAAGTTTTCCAAAAGAAGCAACATCAAGAGCGACCGAGCCCTTCAACTTATTCATACTGATGTATGTGGACCCATCAAGCCGTTATCATTTGGTAAAAGCAGATACTTCTTACTTTTTATTGATGATTACAGTAGGAAGACTTGGGTGTACTTCTTGAAGCAGAAATCTGAAGCATTCGTTGCTTTTATAAATTTTAAAGCACTCATTGAAAAAGAAAGTGGCTACGAGATAAAATCTCTAAGGTCCGACAGAGGAGGCGAATTTACTTCTAATGAATTCAATGCTTTTTGTGAAGCAAATGGAATTCGTCGTCCTTTGACAGTGCCTAGATCCCCACAACAAAATGGCGTTGCAGAACGAAAAAAGTAGGACCATTTTGAACATGGCAAGAAGTATGTTGAAGGCAAAGAATATGCCCAGGGAATTTTGGGCCGAAGTTGTTTCATGTGCAGTTTATCTATCCAATCGCTCATCAACAAAGAATGTGAATAATATAACTCCTCAAGAAGCTTGGAGCGGAAGAAAGCCAAGTGTAAGACATATTCGGGTGTTTGGAAGCATTCCCTATGCACATGTACCTGACCAAGGTAGATTAAAGCTTGATGATCGGAGTTCTAAATATGTTTTCATTGGCTATGATTCAAACTCCAAAGGCTACAAGTTGTACAATCCAAGCAATTGAAGGATTATCATAAGTCGTGATGTTGAGTTCGATGAACAAGCAAGTTGGAATTGGGAAGCACAAGAAGAACAATCTTATGATTTCTTTCCATACTTTATGGAAGAACAAGATGTGACTCCAACACAAGTAATGAACCATCTGCCAAAAATGACTCCTCAACAAGACATGACTCCTCCCCCTTCACCTGCTCCGGTCCATGAAAGTTTTGAAGAAAGCTCTAGCTCTGGAGAAAGCTCAAGTGAAACGCCACATAAATTCAGAAGTGTCGAAGATTTATACCGCTCCACTAAAGCTATCAATAACTTATTTTGTCAATTTGTAGATAACGAGCCACTTAACTTCGGTGATGCAGTGAAAGATGAGAGTTGGAGACTAGCCATGGATGAAGAAATAAAATCAATTGAGAAGAACAACACTTGGGAGCTATCAGAACTTCCAAAAGGACATGAAGCTATTGGGGTCAAGTGGATTTTCAAGAAAAAGAAGAATGTAAGAGGAGAAGTGGTGAGATACAAAGAAAGACTTGTTGTTAAAGGCTATAAGCAGAAGCATGGGATCGATTATGATGAAGTCTTTGCACCAGTTGCTCGAATTGAAACTATTCGATTGATTATTTCTCTAGCGGCTCAAAAGAAGTGGAAAATCCATCAACTTGATGTGAAATCAACATTTCTTAATGGTTTCTTAGAAGAGGAAGTTTACATTGAACAACCCATTGGATACAAAGTCAAAGGGCAAGAAAATAAATGTCTAAGGTTGAAAAAGGCATTATATGGATTGAAGCAAGCGCCTCGTGCATGGTACAGCCGCATCGATAAGTATTTTCAAGATAAAGGTTTTGATCGTTGCCTACATGAACATGCACTTTATATTAAAGTGAAAGATGGTGGAGATATCTTGATAGTTTGTCTGTACGTGGATGATTTGATTTTTACAAGCAACAATCACAACCTAATTGAAGAATTCAAGAAGGATATGTCACTTGTTTTCGAGATGACTGATGTGGGTCTAATGTGTTATTATTTGGGCCTAGAAGTGGAACAATCTGAGGATGGAATATTCATCTCACAAAAGGGCTATGCAAAAGAAGTGTTGAAGAAATTCAAAATTCTCGATTGCAATCCTGTTAATACTCCAATGGAATGCGGAGTAAAGTTGTCAAAGTTCAATGATGGAATAAAGGAAGATTCAACACTCTTCAAAAGTCTTGTGGGAAGTTTGAGATACTTGACTTGTGCAAGACTCGATATCCTATTTGCAGTTGGTGTAGTAAGTCGCTACATGGAAGCTCCTACATCAACTCACATGAAGGCTGCTAAAAGAATTCTTCGTTACTTAAAGGGTACTATTGACTTTGGGCTATTCTACTCCTCTTCTCATGACTTTCAACTCATGGGATTTTGTGATAGTGATTTTTCCGGCGACATAGATGATAGAAAAAGCACCTCTGGATTTGTGTTTTTCTTGGGAGATTGTTGCATCTCTTGGAGTTCAAAAAAGCAACCCATTGTGACTCTTTCCGCATGTGAGGCAGAATATGTAGCAGCAACTTCTTGTACATGTCATGCTATTTGGCTTAAAAGATTAGTTAAAGAACTTCACTTGCCACAAGAAGGGCCTACTAAAATTTGCATCGATAATAAGTCTGCACAAGCACTTGCCAAGAATCCGATGTTTCATGATCGAAGTAAACATATTGACACCCGATATCATTTTATTAGAGATCATATTGCCAAGAAAGAAGTGGATCTCAAGTTTGTAAAGACTCAATATCAAGTTGCAAACATTTTCCCAAAACCTCTCAAGTTTGAAGATTTTCGAAGAATGCGTGAAAGCCTTGGTGTGATCAAGAAAAGTTAAAATTAAGAGGGAGTGTTGAAAAAATATATAATTTAAACTTTTCATGAATAGGTACAACTATTCATGAACATATGTTGATGAATAGATCCAACCATTCATCATGAATAGATGTAACCTTTGCATGATGAAAGGGTGCAAAATGAAGAGATGTAATTTTTTGAATAGCCACTAACAAGCTTATATAAAGGATTGTTAGTGATGGAACAAACCATTCCAATTTTGTATTCTTATAATAACATCCTTACTTCTCTTCCTCTCTAAAAGTCTTACAATTTCTTCCACCTATTTTTAACAGAGGCGAGGTGAGGAAGAATCAGGAAGTTGGAAACAAGAATGTTAATGGTAGACCTAGGGAAAAATCCACACAGTCTGAGGTTATGACGCGGACCAAGGAGAAGGGCGACAGTAGTACGTTGAATATAGAAAAATAGAAAAAAAGTGTTAGGGCATGTGGAAAATGAAGTTTATGGACATTCAGGAGATGTTTGGTAGGTAAAATGGCAACAGTTTGTAGTGTAAGAAATGTAATAGCCAGATTGGAAGCTTGGGGTTTAGGAGACATCAAAGCAAAAAGAATGGGGAGCAAGTGGTTCCTACTCGTTATTGAAGATGAAGATTTATATATTATGTTAGAAGATGTCAACTGTTCGTACTTAAGGGAAATTTTCGAAGAGGTGATGCCATGGTCTGAGAATCTAAAATTGAGTGAAAGAACTATCTGGCTGGAGGTGACAGGAATACCACTGCATTGCTGGAATCATGTAACGTTCAAAAGGATTGCAGAGCTTTGGGGATCCTTGGAGGCTGTGGGAGAAAACTTAAACATGTGTAAGGACTGTGAGAAAATGACGATTCTCATTACAACTGAAAATGTCAAAGAAATTGATGAACTTGTGGAAATCCAAGTAGGAGATACAAGTTATCTCATTAGAGTTAAAGAGTTGGCTTCTCGGATTAAAAAAAAAACTTTAAAATTTTAAACTGAAATCAAATAAACTTTCACATAAAATCAACCGCATCAAATTATTATTTTTTCGATCGGTTCCATTGAAAAGTTTATTTAATCAAAAAAAGTGTGTATATATTTAAATTGAGACCTCTAAAAAAGAAAAAAAAATTACGTGGATAACCTAAAATTATAAAATGCTACTTGAAATGTCTTGAAGTATTTAAACTTTGTGTGTGTATATATTTAAATTGAAACCTCTAAAAAAAGAAAAAAGTATGTGGATAACCTAAAAATATTTATTCATTTATAGTTAGTGAAAAGTTTAAAATTTGAGCTCGGTTTGTTATACATACATATCTAGATACATATAATATTTAAACTTCATATTACTTTTTTAATCTTCTAGTTGAAAGACATTATATGTTTAAATACGTTCGCTTACAAATATATTTAAATTTATATTATTCTAATATATATAAAATATGTAAATTGTTCATAACATTTTCAAACTTATAATTGAAGAATATTGCATACTTAAATACATTAGAATTTATATTTTTAAACTATCATAATAACATCAAAAAAAAAATTAAGACAAAATTCAATCCATAAATTTCTAATCTCACATGATCTTAACGGTGTCAATACCAGTGAACGCAATGACACGCCACAAATTTATCATACATAAGTTTCATATAAATCAAGAAAACAATAACAAATGCATATGTAATTATTGGAATAAAATATTAATTTTTTTGGTTATTTCTTCTCTTTATTGTCATTTTCCGGTTCGGCAGAAACAGGCCCATCAACTGCACTAACATCTGCTATTGGTGCAGACGAAGGTTGGCCGTCTGACACGGGTCCTGCAATTGCACTAACATCTGCTATTGGTGCAGACGAAGGTTGGCCGTCTGACGCGGGTCCTGCAACTGCACTAACATCTGCTATTGGTGCAGACGAAGGCTCGTTGTCGCCGACAACGAACTGGACTGAAAGAATCATAATCATCGAGATCAAAACAATAAATAATGCATTCTTTGCCATTTTTCTCTGTTTATTTGAAAAATAAAAGGAGAGAAAGTAATGATTTTTTTGGTGTGGATATGAATTTATTTAGTGAAATGTGATCGATAATTTGAAGCTAAAACTATAGAAATTTATAGCATTTTATAGGAGATATATGTGGCGAGTCGATAGGCAGGTAGTTATAAAATTATTTTTAGTATGGTTAAAATTTTGACACCAGGCTTTGGTTGTTGTGAACAATTAACTTGGTTAGCTTCTATCGCTTAAAATTTTAAAATTTATTTATTTTTACAACTAAATCAAAATATTTATTTTTCCTATTTTCAAATTTCCAAACATTTAATTTAAAGTTCCTTATCGGCGTGCTTATTTAATGGGTGAGAAAATAGAAGTTATTTTATTTTTTTTAATTGTTAGATGATTTATTTATTATTATTTTTCAAATCAACAATTAAAGCTATTCATTTGTAAGATAATAATTTTTTACTAAAAAATTTGGGGTTTAACTGTATGTTGGATCGTTCTTATAAGACTACTTTTGATGGAGTCAAAGATGATTCTAATAATTAGTATTGTATTTTCCGAAAATTATACTCAATTTTGTTCCAATATTTTATCATTTGTAAAAAGGATTTCATGAGCGTCTCGTGTAGTCCTAATATTTTACAGTGTAAGGGAAGTTATATGTTAGTGTCACGAGACGCCAGTTCAGACCCGAGTCATATGCACAATTAGCTACCCAAGGAGTTCAGATCAAGGAATTGGGCTTCAAGAGACCACTAGACTTAGCTCGGTCCGTGAAAGATCCCAAAAGACTTATGTTGAGATGTTTGTTTTGATATAATAATAGAAAATTTGTTTTGGACTAAATTGAAAAGATTTCAAAAATGTTTTTAAGTCCAAACAAATTGAAATTATGTTTGAGAAAGTTTCAAAGGTCTCAAAATGTTTTTAAAAGGTTTTAAAGTAGCCAAACCCAAGTTTCCAACTTGACTGTACCGAAACGGCTTACCCCGTTTCGGAACGTGTAACATCCTGGTTTAGGGTCTAGAAGATCCGGTGAGGTTTTGAGGTCCGAAAGACCGGTGTTGGAAGTTGTGAGTGAGTTCAGGGAAGTGGTCCTCGGAAGTGGGGAAAATATGAAATAAATCTCTAAAATCCTTAATAAATATGTTTAGGGTTTTGGTAAAAACAATTTTAGAAAAACGTTTTTCGAACCGTGACATTTTAGTTTAGTGACCAAATTGTAAAGTTTGTAAAATATGTTTTAGTGACCATTCTATAAAAGAGTCAAAACATTAAATCTTTAAGGAGCTAATTTGGGTGGGCCAATATGGCTATTATCCCCTTTATTTTGTCTATTCAAATATTTTAAAATAGATTTTATGATTTAATTAAAAGGTTTTATATATTTTCTCATTTTACGTCAAAAACCATTTTCAAGCTTTCTCAAATTCTCTCTTCAGCCAAACAACCTTTGAGCTTGATTTTCACAAGGTAAAAGTGTTTTCTTATTAATCTAATATTGCTAACTGGTTCTCCTACTTTGATTTCCTAAAACCCAAGCCTATTTCATTGTTTTTCTTAAGGTTTTTTTGCCAAACAAGGGGAAATAGCTAGGATTGGGGGTGAGCAATGAGATTCTCCTCTAATGTAAGGTTCTTTAATGAAATTCCCATGCTTTGATTCTTTTAAATGCTAAGGTTTTGCTTTCTTGTGTTAATCTTAATGAAATTTGGCTAAAATTGATGAAAATGAGCTTTTGGTAAGATTTTCGGGTAGGATCTGTTATTACTGGGTTTGTTGATGTTATTACCTTTGATTTAATGTGGTTTTTGAGTTGAGATGTTGGGTGAATGATGGGAATCCCGAAATTGGGTAGGGTGTTGAAGTTTGAAGTGGAAAAAGTGAGTTTTGGGTGGATGTTGAGGTGAATCGATAGCTGGTGTAAATCTGATGTTGGGTTGATGTTTTTAGATGTTTTTCTATGTGTTTTGATGTTATCTAATGCTGGGTTTTGCTGGAGATTGTCTGAATTGAGTTTTTCGATGTTTACAGCTTGTATCAGATATATTCGATAGTTGTTTTGATTGAGCATTTGAATCTCTGCTTTCCAGCAAGTTAGAGTGTTGAAAATATCTCTAAATCTTCTGTTTTGGGTTAGTTAGAGGCAGGGATTGAAGATCCGGATTTGTTGAACTTGATTGTGGGCGAACCGGAAAGCTAGAAAGGGGGTTCGACTTGATTTTTGTAATCACTGGTGAGTGGAAATGGTTTTAATGTTTTATCAAGGTTGAAGAAGTGTTTTAAGGGTTTGGGTTGAGCCGTTAGGCTAATCCAAGCTCAAGGGTAAGATTTGTGTTGTTTCGGCTTTTTCGCCATTTTACATTTGATCTTGTTTGATCATGAGCATACTTTTCTAAATGATGTTTATTCTATTGTTGTGTATTAACTGCATGATTTTATTGTCCCATGAGAATGCCATGTTACTAAATAAATATTGGTTGAGTTCATGCTATGCTTGAACTTGTGGTTATGGCTTTTGGGATGTGTTTGGGGAGGCGTTTATCCCCGGTGAAAATCAGTGGTTTGTGATGTTGCGATGAGTATATTGACACATGGGTTATATCAGATAGATTGATCGATCAATAGGATGTGAAGTGCACTATAATTATAAAATTTGCGCGTGAGAAATTTTTTGGTTTCATAATAGGGGCTGTGCTATTGTGATGCGAGTGGTAGGGGTTGTGCTATCACCAACGGGCAATGCAGGTAGTGGCATCCCGGCCGAAGTGTGTTTGTTGTGAGGGTTGTTTCACCATGTGACTTGATGGGGGTTATGCCATCAAGGTGTCCGCTTATCCGAGCAACGCGTCAATAATGCCTGTATACTCATTCGCTATGGTTTCGTATGAGCTTGGTAAACTCATATGGTTATGTATTTGTGCTTGAAGCATGTGTAATGTCTAAGGAGCCGATAGGCTTGGTGTTGCATATATGATTCATATATGGTTGATGCATGGTTGATGCATGTTTTTTGCTTATGGCATGTGTTGTTGCAACTGCTTAAACTTGCTTCAGGTTAGCATGTCAAAAAGGAAATGTTTTTGGAAATGATTTGTGAAAGTGATTTCAAGAAACGGTTTTTATTTCCTAAATGAAGATGTTTTAAAAACTGCATTGTTGTAGTTGGTTTTTGAGCTCCGCTCACTAAGCTTTATAGCTTACGCTCTCTTTTCCAACAATGCAGATCCGTAGATCTTTTGGAAGGCAACGGTGCAAGGGAGGTGATCCAAGTGTCCGCTCTAGCTCAAGTATGACCTTGCTTAGATAATAGTGTGTGTGGCAATGAGGGTGAACCTTGTTTATGTTTTAGGAGTGTTTGTAAAGTCCTTGTGTTGAGATCATGTTGTTGGATACCTTGTTGGCTTGATCTTACCTTATTTCTTGTGGTTATGGTTTTGAACCTTGTTTAACCTTTATGTTGGATCTCGAAGCTTTCTTTTAATCGTATGTTGAACATGCTTTTGTTTCTCTTGAGCTTGTACATGTGTAATGGTTGATTGTGGTGAATGAATGTTGATCTTGCTATTTCTTTGATGTGTGTGAGGATTGGAACCAAGGAAAACAACCTTGGAGATGATGGTGCTGCAGTTCTGATGTTTCTACAGTAGGGTGTTCCGGAACGGGCTCGAACATTTCGGAACGACCCTCATTTTAGCCTTGGCGTTCCGGAATGCGTATCGAAACGGGCTAAGCAGGGCCGGAACGATGTCAAGCTGTTTCAGAACGTTTTTCCACTGTGAACCTCTATTCCGATACGGGCCTCTAGTGTTCCGAAATGGGTGCCGTTGGAAGTTAGTTAAAGGCATGTTTAATGTTATTTTTCTCGCGTTTTAGTCCTAGTTTGTGTTGTTTTCAATTGTGGATGTTTTGTGCATGTTTTATTTTACATTTCATCATGGAAGCATGAAATGGGTTTAATTAAAAAAAGATCACCTTAATTACATCATAGGTCCCTATATTATGCTAGTTTTACATTTTGGTCCCTAGTTGCTTTTTTGTTCGAATCGATGCTCCTTTTGTTGTTCTTTCTTCTGTTGCGTGTTTTTAAACATAAGGTTAATCGAGCATCTAGAAAAGATAATAACCAATGCGTTTAGGGTTGCTAGTTGGAGGGAAATCTTCAGATTTTTCTTCGATTAATCCCTTGTAGTCCACTCGATACGGTCTGGTGGCTAGGCCCGGTCGAGGGGGTTACATCTGTTTGTATCAGAGACTAGGTTTTCTTCGGAAAGGCTTGTGTTGGTTGTCGTGCAACCGGAAAGGTAAGTAAGGTAAGTGTGTTGTTGTGATGTTTGCTTGATTGTTTGAGGTTGCTTGCGGTGTAAGGTACTCATTGCCACATACTATTATCGGGAAAACATATATATAATACTTGAGCACCTTGGACCCTTGACGTTGCTGACCGAATCATTTCCTTTGTCTTATTTGTTGTTGTTGTAGCATTGCATTGTTGTTATGGCTAGACCTAGAAGAGGTCAGGCTGGTGGTGAGCCGTGTGAGGATCCAGTTGAGGGTGCGGGGCATCCGCAAGAGGGAGAGTTACCTCCTCCTCCTCCTCCAGGTGGTGAGGCTAATGTGCGGGATGAGGAACCTCGTGGTGGCCAGGGACAGGCCGGAGCTGATATGAGCTCGTTGATTCAGGCTATTGCTGGGGCTTTTCAGTCTGCTTTGACTGGGTTGCAGGTGGCTGCACCGCAGCGTGGTCAGAGGGAAGGGTTACCCCTCGAAAGGCATGGTTATCGTCCGAGGGAGCTGAGGCATGGTTAGCTAGTACTACCAGAATTCTGGGTTAGATGGAGTGTAGTGATGCACGTCTCTACTTCAGGGTGACGCGTATGTCTGGTGGACTACGATCACCGCGAGTATGGCTACTGCTAATATCACTTGGGATTTCTTCTGTTCTGCCTTTCAGAAGAAGTATTTGGGGCTAAGGTATCAAGATGAGAAGAAACATGAGTTCATGGCTTTGGTTCAGGGGAGAATGACCGTTTTGGAGTATGAGGTTCAGTTTGTTAGACTGAGTCAGTATGCTGCTGAGCTAGTTCCCACTGAGAAGGAACGTTGTGAGAGGTTTCGGTATGGTTTGACCGAGGGAGTGAAGACCTATATGTTGGCTACTGATTATACAGATTTTGATGTGTTAGTGGCTCGAGCCAAAGATATAGAGCATGCTCTTGGTTTGTCTTCTAGAGGAGGCGGGTACAGTTCAGGGAAATGACTAGCAGAGTGGAATCACGATCATGCCAAGGGGCACAAGGACAAGAGGCAGCATTTTGATCATAGACGTAGGGGTGGTAATCCCGGACGTGGCCATCAAGGCCAAGGTTTTGCTCATCGTGCACCCGAATGCACCAAGTGTGGTAGGTCTCATCCAGGAGAGTGTTGGGGAACCTATGGTACGTGTTGGCAGTGTGGATCGAAAGATCATCTCAAGCGAGATTGTCCTTAGCTAGCTAGAGGTGGTCAGGCACCGGCACGAGCTGCCGAGTACCAGCGAGGCCGTGGGGCGGCCGAGGGAATTTTCAGCCACGAAACAATGGTCAGAGGAATGTGGCACATATAGTTGTAGTTCATCCTGAGGGAGGGGGACCAACGAGAGTGTATGCGCACAGAGAGGGCAGGAACGACACTGATGTTATCGCAGGTAATTTCATGTTACAGTCTTTGACATTGCTTTCGTTGATTGATTCTGGCTCTACGCATTCTTATATTCTGAGTGAGCATGCTAAGAAGTTGGATGTACCGTGTGAAATTCTTGATGTGGGTATGAGTGTGACTAGTTCGTTTGGCAAGACAATTATGGTTAGAAAAATGTATCGCAAGTGTCCATTGATGGTTCAGGGTCACGTATTTCCAGTTGACATGATGGAATTGCCGTTCTACAGGTTTGATGTGATTTTGAGAATGGATTGGTTAGTAGAACACAAGGCAAAGGTAGATTTTGAGACTAAGCGAGTAAGTTTAAGGCTATCAGATGACTATGAAGTAGTAGTGGTTGGTGAGAATGTTAAATTCTTATCCAACGTAGTTTCTGCTTTAGAGGCTCAAAAGATGTTAGATCAGGGATATCAAGCATACCTAGCTTATGTGATGAATCCGGATATGAGTAAGGTCCGACCGAAAGACATTAGAGTAGTTTGTGACTTTCTTGAGGTGTTTCCAGAAGAATTGCCTGGTTTGCCACTGGATAGAGAAGTCGAGTTTGCTATTGAGTTGTATTCTGATTCAGCTCCTCTATCGATTGCTCCGTATCGGATGGCTCCGAAAGAGTTGAAAGAACTGAAGACTCAGCTTCATGAATTATTAGATCGTGGTTTTATCCGTCTGAGTATATCACCTTGGGGTGCACCAGTATTGTTTGTCAAGAAGAAAGACGAAAGTATGCGTATGTGTATTGATTACCGTCAGTTGAATAAGTTAACTGTGAAGAATAAGTATCCGTTGTCGAGAATAGATGATTTGTTTGATCAGTTGCGAGATGCATCAGTGTTTTCAAAGATAGACTTGAGATCGGGGTACTATCAGTTGAAAGTGAAGGATCAAGACATACCGAAGACAGCTTTACGTACACGGTACGACCATTATGAGTTTCTGGTAATGCCATTTGGGTTAACTAATGCACCAGCCGCATTTATGGACATGATGAACCGTGTGTTTCATGAGTTCCTAAATCAGTTTGTTGTGGTGTTTATTGATTATATATTGATATATTCGCGCACTGAGGAAGACCGTGATAGACATTTGCAACTTGTGTTGAAGACTTTGCTAGATAATCAGTTATATGCGAAGTTAAGCAAATGCAAATTTTGGATTAGAGAGGTAGTCTTTCTAGGGCATGTTGTATCAGCGGAGGGCATTAAAGTTGATCCTAAGAAAGTGGAAGCTGTGGTGAATTGGAAGCAACCGAAGTCTATGACCGAGGTTCGTAGTTTCCTAGGCTTAGCGGGCTACTACCGTCGATTTGTAGAAGGATTTTCTAAGATAGCTGATCCGTTGACGAAATTTTTACAGAAGGATGTTAGATATGAGTGGACAAAAGCGAGACAGATGGCTTTTGATCGTTTGAAAGATGCTTTGACTAGAGCACTTGTGCTAGTGCAAAAGGTAATAGGGAAGGATTATGTGATTTACAGTGATGCTTCGTATATAGGCCTAGGTTGTGTATTGATGCAAGATGGGAGAGTTGTTGCATATGCATCAAGACAATTGAAGACTCATGAAAAGAACTACCCCACGCATGATATTGAGTTAGCCGTTGTTGTGTTTGCTTTGAAAGTGTGGAGGCACTATTTGTATGGTGAGAAATGCAAAATTTTTTACTGATCACAAGAGTCTGAAGTATTTGATGTCTCAGAAAGAGTTGAATCTCTAACAGCGTAGATGAGTTGAGTTTTTGAAGGACTATGATCTTACTATTGAGTACCATCCATATAAAGCCAATATGGTAGCTGATGCGTTGAGTAGGAAAGTGGTGGTTGAGCTTAGAGTGATGTTTGCTAGGTTGAGCTTTGTCGCATGATGGTGGATTGATCGTAGAATTGCAAGTGAAACCTTCGCTACAATAGTTGATCCGTGAGAAACAGTTGCAAGATAGTTCTTTAGCTTCACATGTTCAGGATATTGCAGAAGGTAGACCGACCGAGTATAGTTTCAGTAACGGTAATGTTTTGTGTTTCATAGATAGAGTTGTTGTGCCTGAAGATGCTGATTTGAGACGCACCATTTTGATTGAAGCACATACTAGTCCGTTTGCTATGCATCCAGGTAGCACTAAGATGTACCGAGATTTGAAGAATGATTATTTCTGGGTTGGTTTGAAAAGAGATGTGGCTGAATTCGTAAGTAAATGTATGGTTTGTCAACGAGTGAAGGCTGAACATCAGTTTCCATCAAGATTGTTACAGCCTTTGCGGATTCAGGAATGGAAATGGGAGAGGATAACTATGGATTTTGTATCGGTTTTACCGTTGAATCCTTCGCGAAAGAATTCAGTTTGGGTGATAGTTGATCGACTCACCAAGTGTGCACATTTTCTAACTGTTAACACGACCGATTCCTTAGATAAATTGGCTGATTTGTATATCTGCGAGATAGTGAGATTGCAAGGTGTGCCGAAGTCGATTGTATCGGATAGAGATCCGAGGTTCACATCGAGGTTTTGGGATTGCTTGCATAGTGCTTTAGGTAGCCGATTGAATTTCAGTACCTCGTATCATCCTCAGTCAGATGGCCAGTCAGAACGGGTAATACAAGTGCTTGAGGATATGTTGCGTTGTTGTATTATTGATTTTCAGGGTTCTTGGGAGAAACACCTGCCGTTAGTTGACTTTGCTTATAACAACAACTATCAGGCTAGTATTCAGATGGCACCGTTTGAGGCTTTGTATGGTAGGAGGTGTAGAACTCATGTTTGTTGGGTTGAAGTTGGTCAGAAATTGGTATCATTACCTGCTATGCTTAAGGGCACTACTGAGAAGGTGAAATTAATATGTGATCGTTTGAAAGCAACAACTGATCGACAGAAATCTTATGCCGATTTGAAGCGTCGTGAGATTGAGTATGATGTGGGCGAGAAAGTCTTCTTGAAAGTATCGCCATGGAAGAAAGTGATGAGATTCGGTAGAAAAGGTAAACTGAGTCCGAGATTCATTGGTCTGTATGAGATCATCGGACGAGTTGGTCTTGTGGCTTATTGATTCTGTTTGCCCCCAGAATTAGAGAAGATACATGATGTATTCCATGTCTCTATGCTTTGGAAGTATAGGTTAGATCCATCGCACGTAATGACTGTCGAAGAAATCGAACTGAATCCAGATTTGTTATATGATGAGGAACCAATTGAGATATTAGCTACGGACAACAAGGTTTTGCGTGGCAGATCTGTTGAGCTGGTAAAAGTGAAGTGGCGACACCGAGGTGTTGAAGAAGCCACTTGGGAGAGGAAAGACGACATGAAGCGTCAGTTTCTGCATCTTTTTCCATCAGGTAAATTTCGAGGATGAAATTTCTTAAATGGGGGAGAGTTGTAACATCCCGGTTTAAGGTCTAGAAGATCCGGTGAGGTTTCGATGTCCGAAAGACCATTGTTAGGAGTTGTGAGTGAGTTCAGGGAAGTGGTCCTCGGAAGTGTGGAAAATATGAAATAAATCTCTAAAATCCTTAATAAATATGTTTATGGTTTTGGTAAAAACAATTTTTGAAAAACGTTTTTCGAACCGTGACATTTTTGTTTAGTGACCAAATTGTAAAGTTTGTAAAATGTGTTTTTAGTGACCATTCTGTAAAAGAGTCAAAACATTGAATCTTTAAGGAGCTAATTTGGCTGGGCCAATATGGTTATTATCCTCTTTATTTTGTCTATTCAAATATTTTAAAATAGATTTTAAGATTTAAATAAAATAATGTTTTATCTATTTTCTCATTTTACGTCAAAAACCATTTTCAAACTTTCTCATCTTCTCTCTTCAGCCAAAAAACCTTTGAGCTTGATTTTCACAAGGTAAAACGGTTTTCTTATTAATCTAATATTGCTAAATGTTTCTCCTACTTTGATTTCCTAAAACCAAAGCCTATTTCATTGTTTTTCTCAAGGATTTTTGCCAAACAAGGGGAAATAGCTAGCATTGGGGGTGAGCAGCGAGATTCTCCTCTAATGTAAGGTTCTTTAATGAACTTCCCATGCTTTGATTCTTTTAAATGCTAAGGTTTTGCTTTCTTGTGTTAATCTTAATGAAATTTGGCTAAAATTGATGAAAATGAGCTTTTGGTAATATTTTCGGGTAGGATCTATTATTGTTTGGTTTGTTGATGTTATTACCTTTGCTTTGATGTGGTTTTTGAGTTGAGATGTTGGGTGAATGATGGGAATCCCGAAATCGGGTTGGGTGTTGAAGTTTGAAGTGGAAAAAGAGAGTTTTGGGTGGATTTTGAGGTGAATCGATAGCTGGTGTAAATCTGATTTTGGGTTGATGTTTTTAGATGTTTATCTATGTGTTTTGATGTTATCTAATGCTGGGTTTTGCTGGAGATTGTCTGAATTGAGTTTTTCAATGTTTACGACTTGTATCAAATATGTTCGATAGTTGTTTTAATTGAGTATTTGAATCTCTGCTTTCCAGCAAGTTAGAGTGTTTAAAATATCTCTAAATCTTCTGTTTTGGGTTAGTTAGAGGCAGGGATTGAAGATTCGGATTTGTTGAACTCGATTGTGGGCGAACCGGAAAGCTAGAAAGGGGTTTCAACTTGATTTTTGTAATCGTTGGTGAGTGGAAATGATTTTAATGTTTTATCAAGGTTGAAGAAGTGTTTTAAGGGTTTGGGTTGAGCCGTTAGGCTAATCCAAGCTCAAGGGTAAGATTTGTGTTGTTTCGGCTTTTTCGCCATTTTACATTTGATCTTGTTTGATCATGAGCATAATTTTCTAAATGATGTTTATTCTATTGTTGTGCGTTAACTGCATGATGTTATTGTCCCATGAGAATGCCATGTTACTAAATAAATATTGGTTGAGTTCATGCTATGCAAGAACTTGTGGTTATGGCTTTTGGGATGTGTTTGGGGAGGCGTTTATCCCCGGTAAAAATTAGTGGTTTGTGATGTTGCGATGAGTATATTTACACATGGGTTATATCGGATAGATTGATCGATCAATAGGATGTGAAGTGCACTATTATTATAAAATTCGTGCGTGAGAAAATCTTCGGTTTCACAATAGGGGTTGTGCTATTGTGATGCGATTGGTAGGGTTTGTGCTATCACCAACGGGCAATGCGGGTAGTGGCACCTCGACCGAAGTGTGTATGTGGTGAGGGTTGTTTCACCATGTGACTTGATGGGGGTTATGCCATCAAGGTTTCCGCTTATCCGAGCAACGTGTCAATGATGCTGGTATACTCATTTGCTATGGGTTCGTATGAGCTTGGTGAACTCATATGGTTATGTATTTGTGTTTGAAGCATGTGTAATGTCTAAGGAGCCGATAGGCTTGGAGTTGTATATATGATTCATATATGGTTTATGCATGGTTGATGCATTTTTTGTGCCTATGTCATGTGTTGTTGCAACTGCTTAAACTTGTTTCAGGTTAGCATGTCAAAAAGGAAATGGTTTTGGAAATGATTTGTGAAAGTGATTTCAAGAAACGGTTTTGATTTCCTAAATGAAGATGTTTTAAAAACTGCATTGTTGTAGTTGGTTTTTGAGCTCCGCTCACTAAGCTTTATAGCTTACGCTCTCTTTTCTAACAATGCAGATCCGTAGATCTTTTGGAAGGCAACAATGCAAGGGAGGTGATCCAAGTGTCTGCTCTAGCTCAAGTATGACCTTGCTTAGATAATAGTGTGTGTGGCAATGAGGGTGAACCTTGTTTATGTTTTTAGAAGTGTTTGTAAAGTCCTTGTGTTGAGATCATGTTGTTGGATACCTTGTTGGCTTGATCTTACCTTATGTCTTGTGGTTATGGTTTGAACCTTGTTTTACCTTTATGTTTGATCTCGAAGCTTTCTTTTAATCTTATGTTGAGCATGCTTTTGTTTCTCTTGATCTTGTACATGTGTAATGGTTGATTGTGGTGAATGTATGTTGATCTTGCTATTTCTCTGATGTGTGTGAGGATTGGAACCAAGGAAAACAACCTTGGAGATGATGGTGCTGCAGTTCTGCTGTTTCTGCAGCAGGGTGTTTCGGAACGGGCTCGAACATTTCGGAACGACCATCATTTTAGCCTTGGCGTTCCAGAACGCGTATTGAAACGGGCTAACCAGGGCCGAAACGGTCTCAAGCTGTTTCAGAACGTTTTGCCACTGTGAACCTCTGTTCCGATACGAGCCTCTAGTGTTCTGAAACGGGTGCCGTTGGAAGTTATTTAAAGGCATCTTTAAAGTTATTTTTCTTGTGTTTTAGTCATGGTTCGTGTTGTTTTCAATTGTGGATGTTTTGTGCATGTTTTATGTTACATTTCATCATGGAAGCTTGAAATGGGTTTAATTAAACAAAGATCACCTTAATTATATCATAGGTCCCTTTATTACGCTAGTTTTGCATTTTGGTCCCTGGTTGCTTTTTTGTTTGAATCGATGCTCGTTTTGTTGTTCTTTCTTCGGCTGTGTGTTTTTAAACATAAGGTTAATCGAGCATCTAGAAAAGATAATAATCAACGCGTTTAGGGTTGCTACTTGGAGGGAAATCTTCAGATTTTTTTCGATTAGTCCCATGTAGCCCACTCGATACGGTCTAGTGGCTAGGCCGGGTCGAGGGGGTTACAAAATGCCTTAGGGTTTCAACTACAGTTCTTTTGAAATTGCCAAAACCCGTTTTGATACGGGGCTTACTTGTTTCGATACGGATATGGGTTGTTTCAAAATGCCCCCGTTCGTTTCGATATGCCTACGTGGAAAAGATCCCAATGGCTAAAATCCAATCAACTATTTCCCAATGGCTATTTAAATTGCAAGCTGTTTCGATACAACACTAGATGTTTCGATACGGGCGTTATGATACGGCCCAACGAGTTTCGATACAACATACTGCATCAGACTCCAACGGCTAGTTTTGAAGAAGGGTATTCCAATACGGCTTCGAGCGTATTGAAATTGACATCACCAAAACTGCATTTATTACGAGAAATAAAGGCTCCAACAGCTCCAATTCAATCCCAACGGTCTCCAACGGCTACAAACTCAATTAGGAGTATAAAAGGGACCTTCAAGCATCTATAGAAGACTAATGATCCAAATGCCAACATGTTTATGATTGTAATCAAGTCTTAGTACTTATTTTTACCATTCTTTGTAGACTACACTTGTTGAGCTTAATTGTCAATGTATGCTCAAGTGTATTAGGTTTTGAGTGAGAGCTTATTAGTGCAAACACATACCTTTTGAGGGATTTCTAGTTTTCTAAGTTTCCTCTTGTTAGAGAGTGATCCCAAAGCTCAGTTTGTGAGCTTTGGATGCTAGACTTGGTGAGTGAGTCTAGGTTGTAAATGGTTGCCTCCTTAGCCTAGAAAAGGGGAAGAATTCTTAGTGAATTGGTTGAAATCCTTAGTGAGAGCTAAGGTAGTGGATGTAGAGTTTGTTAGAAGCTTGAACCACTATAAACCCTTTGTCTATTTTGTGTATTCTTTGTTTCCACCAAAAACACCCAAAAGTTAATCTTCTCCACTCGGTTGAAGGATATCGAGCCCAACAACTTAGTCAATCAGTATCCATTTGAATTATTTCAAATGATTAATTTAGATAGTGTTGAGATATTTAGAGATTTTGTAAAGATTATGATGTAATCTCATTCATCGATGTAAATCAGTTTTGACAGTCAGATCTAAGGGATTTCAACTATAAATAGAGGCTACCCACCTCACTTGTAAATCATTCAATCTTTAAACTTTACAGTAATCAAGGCATTCACTCTAAAATCCTCTGTGTTTTTCTTCTTTCGAATTTGAAGACCATTCTTTATAGTTTGCTTTCGCTTAGAACGATCTTGCCTCTTCCATTCCCTTGATTTCCCAATTGAGTCTGCCTCGAGTTCTTGTTTTGGTTGGAAGGTGCAGGGCTCAGATTTGTAGAATTCCGAGTAAGAGCTTTATCAGACTTCCTCGGACAATCTGGAATATAATGATCATCGCCACCACAGGCGAAACAGAGATTAGATTGTAGTCGGCATTGGCCGAAATGTTGCTTGTGGCAATGTTGGCAAGTTGGGGCTTTCTCAGTGTTTCCCGTGCTATTGACGGACACAACAGGGAAATCTAGCTTGTTCACCGATTGGGGTCTCAGTGTATAATTTCTTCTGAGAGCAAGAGTGTAAGTAGAAAATCCCTCTTTCTGAATTTTGACTTTCTTTGATTGCCAACTAGAGTTGTCGTCAGTCTTTCGCTTCTTATCATTATGATAACCACCTTTTTTTCTCGCGGCTTTCATTTTGGCTTTAGTGGCAATAACCTGATTCACCAGAGTTTGAAAGTCTGTGATAATCAGAGCGGTAAATATTGGACTCAATTCATCATTCATGCCGTCGATGAACATCCGAAACTTGTCGGCATCGGTCTTGATGTATTCCGAGTCATATTTGCAATACTTGCAGAAATCTGCAACGTACTGTTCGATAGGCCGGTTAACCTGCTTCAAGTATAAGAACTTCCTCCTTCTATCAGCTAAGTATTGTTCACAGATGTATTTCTTTTTAAATCCTTCCATAAAGAATTTCCACGTCACTGACTCAGCTGGAGCAGTTAATGTCGTGGTTTCCCACCAGCTTAGCGCTTCGTCAACTAACAGGGCGACCAAACACTCCAGTTTATGCTTGTCCAAGAACTTTAATTGCTTTATTAGGATCTGGGTGGTTCTTTCAAGCCAATATTCAGCATCCTCGGTTTTCTCCTCAATTGCACCAGTGAACGCATAAGCTCGGTGCTGGGCGAGCTTGTCGATCGGTGCTCTGCTTGGTGTAGGAACAACATGGGATGGACGGTCTTGTCTGATGTTCAATACCAGCTGGTCGAACATCTCCTTCATACTAAGGATACATTCCCTTTGAGCACTTTGAATGGTCGGGTTATCCTGATTTTGTTGAACTTGTTCAGGGGGTAGAGTTGGATCTTGCGGTTCCGTTCGTCTCGGGGAATCCACTTGTCCCAGAAGATATGTTTTTCCCGGAGGATCAGTTCTCATCCTCACACTGCCATCCTCATTAGAGGATTCTCAGGGACTTCCATTGTTCCGAGGTCCTCTTGTCTCGGGCATACTATCACATTTAAACAAAATCAGGATTAGGAGAACATATCACAAGCAATTCAATGTAAGACTCCTACGTGGCTTAGTTCGAACTTATATGATGAATGCAGACCCGTTTAAAGCTTTAAAACCCGTATCTAAAGCTCTGATTACCACTTTATGTAACACCCTTCACCCAGGTTAGGAGCGAAGAGCGTTACGATGCGCAACGGACATATTCGGAATACGCATCATGAAAACTAATTCGAACTTTAATAACACTTAACCAAAAAGAAAAGTTGGCTAACAAAAACTTTTAACATTCATATCATACATATCAATAACATGTTCAACAAGCATACTTATCAATCGTATAAACAAGATTAATTATTTAGAATCAGTCATATAAGATATCACAAAGGTGACCATTCATGCTTTTCTTATAAACAAACATCAAGTAAGTCAAACATGAAAGCAAGCATTGAATAAACATACTTCCAAATCAATTTCTTATTTTACCCTATTCGAATCAACATGGAATTCTAATTGAACAATCATAACCATATTCAAACTATACGTGGGCATTTGCATTTCATTCCATTCGATTAAAGCATGTTAACATACATGTGATTTAAATACAAATTCAAACTTATTAAGATCATACACTCGACATTCTTCCTATGAGACCATTCGAACACCACACACATATATAGGAATATTTCGAACTTCATAAACACATATACAAGGCATAACACTCGAAAGGAATTAACAAAATAACATCCATATTCATATACATAACATAAGAGTCTTTCAAACTTTAAGACATAGCTTCAAATAGACATTACATACCATGATACTCAAGTCTTATTTACAAACCATATTAAGTGTTCACATCTAACATAAAAATCAGCCATGATGCATGTAACACAACTCTAAAATACATATCTATGCCACCTTCTAGGAGTCTAAACAAAAGAACAATGTCAAACATATTTCGTGGCTTGTGATTTTCTCCAGGATCAGTGTTGTTATAGCTTTCGATCAAGTTAACCTGTTAGTTTGGGAAAAAGGAAATAACAGAGTGAAAAGTACTTTAAGTACTTAGTGAGGTAGTCCCTATGACTACCAGTTCAATCTTTTAAGTGCTTTATTTCATTTAACCAAGGTCACCTAGCTAGGCTTCAATCTATTTGAGTGAAACCTAGCTAATCTCAAGCATGATTAAGTAGCTCACTTAGCTAGTCTTATATCATCACATATAATCATATAAACATGTACACCAAGCTTGATCAGATCAAATCAAAACATATAAATCACATAACATATTCACGTAGCCAAATTTCTAAAACCAAACACATAGATCAATCAAATTCAAACAATCACATTCCATGTCTCATTCGAATTAGGGCCTTGACCCAAGCATTACTTATTAAACAATTTCGATTGATCATCCAATTACATATAATCTATGATCACATTTCTAGTTGAACTCTTTTATATCTCATATTATACATTTTATTGAACATGTGACAAGTTTTATTCATGAGTTTTTAAGTGCGTTGCCTTGGTAGATTAGTGGGACTAGGTAATCGAGTCACAATGGGTAAAAATTACCGAATCAGAGGACGCTCATAGCATCAAATCAGTGGATACACAATGTATCAAAATACCAACATAAGATGTACAAAACATTGAGTGCACTAGGTGCTTCCAACACCAAACTGAGAGTACACAAGGTACTAAATCCGAGGAGCTCTGGACTCTAAGGCATGTCGTTCTACCTAAGACCAACTAGTCAACCAAGGGCTTTTAATGTCTTTTAAATTAATTAAACACATTACAAGTGATTATCAATCACAAACAACAAGGTCACATGTCATATTCAAGTTACTAGTAAGTAGAACCAATCTCATTTACATCATTTCCTAATTTCCAGCCTATAGCAATCATATAATCATTTTTCCAGAATCATGAATCACAAATTGACAGTAGCATATCACTAATTTCATGCTCATTTAATCAATCACATAACCATTCAATCATAGGTAATTAAATCATGCCTCAACAAGACAAACATCTAGCAACATAGAACATGCTTTCATGTTTTCTATTTAATTCATCTTCCCTTAAGTTAATTACCAAACCATGATTAAATTCATTTCATGCTTCATGTTAAACTTCATACATTAATAAAAGATAGTGGTTAGGATACTAATCCTAACCCTAAAATTAACTACACTCATTATACTCCAAGCTAATTTTGATCTTTGATAACAATGCCCTTGCTCTTCTTTTTGGATTGCCCTGACTTTAACTCCTCCAAGGTTTCATCAAATTCCTGGTCTTACCATCCATACACAAACATAAACAAAACATATCAAGAGACAATTTCAAGCATATAAACTCATTTAAGCAAATGTAAACACCAAACACTCAAAACTGTTTTTCCTATTGGCAGCTTGACCACAAGTTACTAATTCCATCATAACTTTTCATCCATACGTTGGAATTTCGATTAATTTACCTCATTAGAAACCTTATTCAACTAGATTTTTATCCATGTATGATTCATATTTTTCCTATCTATACATCAATACAGTTTATTATTTAAACATAGGTCATTTTGCAGTTCTAGACAGTTTGCAGTACCTACACGATTTCAATTCCAGATTTTTCTATAGAGATCGAATTTTAGTGCCATTTGTTTCTAGTTAAAATATACAGCTCCATGTATTTTCTATCAAAATTTTAGGTCTAAATCTCATGTATTTTATTTTTGGTAAATTTTTTAAGGTCACTGTCCAAAACAGGGCAGTGCTGGGCAGATTACACTAATTTCTAACTTAAGCTCCTTACAATTTATATTTATGGCTTCACCACCTAATCTTATTTTACCAGCTAATTCTACATTACCTCATAACAATATCTAACACTTTCAAACATCAATTTCCAGATTTATTACGGATCAATTTAGGGCTTTACCATTTTCAACTTCTCCAAAATAGCCCCTTTAACTATTTTGTCTTTGCATGTGACCTATTCCCATTCTAACTCACAAATCAGTCAAATTATCCTTAAGAAAACCTTACCAACACTTACATACATTAGATTATGGCATTTTCCTCATAATAAAAATTTTCCAGAAATCATTTCTAACTCTTCAAATTTCCAGATTTGCTAAAACAGTCCCTATGAGTGTTCGGTTTCCATTTTACACTCTATATTGGTTCAATTTAATATTTCTGCTACAACTCGTATGAAAATTACCAATTTTTTTTCATCATTTGACTAAATTTTCAGCAACCAACATTCAATATAACACAATCAAAACATGCTTCAATCAAGAAATTAACACCATAACATGAAGTATACAAAGAAAGAAGCTCGCCGAGCTATTTAAAATCAATTTTCTAGTTGAATTTCCTTAACATGCAAGAGTTTTTCTTTGAGTTTCCATGGCTGATAACAAAACTTCTTTCTCTCTCATTCTCTCTCAATTTTCAGCTGATTGGAGTGGTTAGAAGAAAGATGACAACACATTGAGTGTTGGTGATAATGGAATGTGTTTTGTCATTTTTACCCCTAAGCTATCTTTTAAAGAAATTTTCAACCAAGGGTAATTAAGAGAAATTAAGAGTTTGGACATGCAAGTCCACTCTTTTATTGCATAATTCAATTTAGTCCCATCCCCTTTAACCCTTTGATTAATTCTTTCTTCTAATTAAATCCCTATTAACCAAAAATGACTACTAAAAAAGTAGTTTGTTTTAATTAAATTAATTACTTGACCAATTAATTTAAATAACTTTTAGGGAATATTTGAGGATGTTACATTCTCATTCTCCATTGATGATGCAACTAGAAATTTACCCAGATGCACTATCGCACGAGCTTCTTCCAAGATCTCTTGTTGCCTAGATCCAAGGAATGAAATTGAGCTCGCCTCGTGAGCCTTCGGTGCCACGCTTTTACGCGACCCCCACCTTTCTTTTTCAATGCTGCCGACACCTCTCGTTCTACAGGTTGGACTGAATTTAGAATAAACTCTGAGACGAACTTACCCCTCACGACATCCTCAATATTTAGGTCTTCAATCTGCTCCATAGGTACATCATGTTGAACGTCAATGGGCCCA
Source organism: Hibiscus trionum (assembly GCA_030270665.1). Classification (NCBI taxonomy): domain Eukaryota; kingdom Viridiplantae; phylum Streptophyta; class Magnoliopsida; order Malvales; family Malvaceae; genus Hibiscus; species Hibiscus trionum. Next base: position 76,060,382 of record BSYR01000010.1, on the reverse strand, counting down.
AAAATCTTAGTCTCTTCTATAATAGAGTGAAATTCTACTGTACACTCAATCAACGCCATCACATTCAATCCTACCACCCTATCCAACCCCTGAGAACTCGACTCACATCACTGCACCATGCCCACTTCCTCATCCGTAATGTGATCCCCTGATATAATTGGCATCTCAATCACCCGATCATCAGCCTAACCATGCTCATTCATCAACTAATTTTTTTTAATTGTTAGATGATTTATCTATTAAGATTTTACAAATCAACTACTAATGTTATTCATTGTAAGAGGATAGTTTCTTTTATAAAATTTGGGGTTCAACTATCTGTTGGACCATACTTTTAAGACTACTTTCGAAGGAGTCAAAATTATTCTAATAGATAGTATTGTGTTTTCAAAAATTTATGCTCAGATTAGCTCTATTATTTTATCTTTTGTAACAAGGATGTTGTGAGCATCTTGTGTAGTCTTCAAGTGTTACACAATTTAAGGAGAGTTATAAGCGAGGCTCCAAAGGAAACTAAATTGTTTTAATTCGGTGGGATTCCAATCCATGTCCTTAAACATATATGAATTTTTTTGGGGATGTGGTAAATGATAAATATAGTTACTCATTAATGCTCTATATGCACTAAGACATGGGTTCGAATTCCAACAACAATAAAATAATTTAGTTTTTCTTGGTAGACAATTAACACTACTAATGGAGCAACTGTTGAGTGTGTAAAAGTTCTATTATTTACACCCTTTTTAACCCATATTTCTGCTGCATTCAAGCATCATTGCATTTCATTTAGGTCAGTTTACAGCAAAACATCACAAATATATTAAAGGCACGGATTCTACTAAAAGATGGTTAACTTTGCAGGTTGCTGCCATAGTAGACGAAGAAGGCGGGCGAAGGGCAGAGAAGCAGAAGAGCTGAACTGAACAACCAGACGATGAGGACGATGCTGCCGTGGATCTGTCGTGACAGCAGTTTTGCGGAGAGGAAAAGCAAAGTGGACCTCGATAGATAGAGAAAATTATGCTCCTCTGTCGTGTGAAAACCACATATTTTTCCAAGCCCCGAATCAAAAGATATGTCAAGCCAAAGCTCAAGGAGAGGAAATCCCATGAAACAAGGAGGCGGCTGAAAAGTAGGATACTTGAAGATTAAAGTCTTTATTAGAATCTTACTTTTAATTAAAGTTGTAATCCTTGTTATCTTAGAATACTTGAGCCCAAAGCTTATATAAGGGCATAGATTTTAACCTAGGAGACATCATACCCCATAACCGATAACCAAACCCCTCCGCCGTTTACCCGTCGTCGACATGTTCTAAATTCCCCCTAGGGCCACGGGTTGTTTTGTTTTAGGATTTTCCAAGTTCAATAAAATAAACTTCAAGTTCTCTTATTTTGGTTTTAATATCTTGCAAGAGCAACGGGAGAGCATTGTGAGGTTATCTATTTACTTAGCATCGGGAGAGTTAAGTATACGAAAGAAATAAGAGCAAGTTCTCTAGTTTATAGTTGAACTATCTTGTGCCTAGGGATAGGGCAAGGTTAAGTGGCTAAGGAAGAATTCATACACATCGGTGTTCATCCTTCGATTCACGCCGGGAGGTATCATCAAGACGTGATCATCGACAGACTTGGACCTAGGGATAGGCCAAGGCAGATCTGGGATTCTTGCCAAACTTGAAAGTACTGAGTTGGTGTGTTCGCTGCCGCGAAGACCAACGGACAGCTGCCGCGACAGGTGCTTCCAGCGACAGGCGCGACGACAGAATTGGAGTTCCTAAGCAATACAATACCTACACTACTGAGCAATTCAATACCAGCCCATTCTCTCTATCTTGATATTTCTACTCTTTTATTTACGTTTTATTCAATATTTTCGTGACAACTCTCAAATATTTTCTTTACTTCGTGCAGTGAAATTAGGTGAAGCTATTAGCCCAATCCCTGTGGAGACGATAATCCGATACTTCGTATCACTTTACTACTTGCGTCGTGTACACTTGCACTACAATTGCGATAGACTCTTTTACACGCAACAGTAACGAAGAGAAAGAATACATTTTTATCCATTCCTACAATTTACTAATGGAGTAACTTGACGAATAGAAATTGTAACACCCCGATTTTGGGCTTAGATGTTTTGGCGAGTCGGGTTGGACCGGTGGAACCAGTGACGGTTGTTTGAATCGTTTAAAAGGTGGTTTGGGGAGCTAGGTGTTCGGGATAGGATAAAAATGTGATAAAAATTTCTAAAATCCTCTAAAATGGTGTTTGAGAGGTTGGTCGAATCAATTTTACAAAACGAGTTTTCAAAAGTATACATTTTGGGTAGTGACAAAAATGTAAAGATTTAAAAGTTGGTTTGTGCTTGAAATTGGTTTTTAGCCTTTTTGGTGTTTTTGATATCTAAGAAGCATGCCTTTAATCCCATAACTTGCAAGAATGATGCTATGATGTAGCTTGTGCCTCGTATTCGTGGTCATTGATATGTATTCCTGTTGTATGTGGGTTGGGGCATGTGTCAGGATGGTTCCGGAGGTTAAAACTTGATTTAAACCAGCATTTTGGAAAGTTGCAGGCCCAGGCGTTTCAGAATGCCCTTACTTGTTTTGGAACGGTGGCTTGTAATGGCCATGGTGTTTCGGAATAATGAGGCTCGTTCCGAAACAATTTGCCTCCGTGAACCATTGTATCGAAACGTGTCATTAGGGGTTTCAAAACAAACCCGCGTATCGAAACAGTCAATCATGTTTCAAAATGGTCGTTCCGATACGGGGTCTTCTATTCCGAAACACTTGACCGTTGGATCTAAATTTGAAATGTCCTGAGTTTTGTCTTCTTGCATTTTGGTCCATATTTTCCTTGTTTGCGATTGAATGAGTTCTAAATGTCATATTGAGCCGCGATTTCACCTTTGAGCATGTAACGAACTTAATTGAAGGTTGGTAACTGGAATTTTGCAAAAGCCCTTATAATTTACCCAATTTACAAAATGGTCCTTAAACCTTAATGGGCTTAAATTGGAAGGTGAACGTGGCGATGTCTTATTCGCGGCTTGTGTACGTACACCTAGGAATCTAAGATTAAAAGAAAAAAAAGGTCGTTGAGTGACGTAAACTTTCTCGGTTTACTTCAATATTCCCCGTGTGATCCATTCGGTTCGATCTATCAGCCAAGCTGGGTCGAGGGGGTTACATTTGGTGGTATTAGAGCCAGGTTCCGAAATGTTGGGATAATGGTAAGTTGTGGGTAAGTGGTTTGTGATGTGGATATGTATTTTGGTGCTATTTGCCTGTTTGGTGAATGTTTAAATACGCTATTGTTGAATGTGTGATAGTGATGAAGTACATGATGAATGAATGTGGATGTGATGATGATTGAGCTGAATCCTGACGTTTGAGTCATATGATGCTAAAGTATGCATGTGATATGCTTTGTGCAAAGTTGGGGGGAAATTGGAATGCCCATTGCCTTATTACCTAGTAAAATGTTTTAAATTGGTTTTGAAAGTCTTGGGATCCTTGTTAAGAGCTGGCTTAATCATTTGTTTGTTTTATGTTCATGTTTTAATGATAACTAGCACAATGGGACAGAGATGCAAATTGCATTTTGGAGCGATAGCTTCTGCTGAGGTATAGCGTGATCAGGAAAATGAGGTTTCACCTGGTGGAAACCTACCTCCTCTTCTGCCACCACCACCTGGGTGTGATGAGTAGGGCCAACACGGACAGGCTGGTCCGGTGTTGGGAGATTTGACGCCTCTGGTGCAGGCGATGACTGGGGCATTCCAGGCTGTTGTTGCTGGAGTGCATGTTCAGGCTCCTGCTGCTGAGCAAATGGGTTTGCCATTGGAACAGTTGAGGAGTTTAGGAGGAGTAGAGTTTCGCGAATTATCCCCCGAGGCGTCTGAGGCATGGCTAGCCAGTACGATCCGTATATTGGATCAGATGGGGTGCAACGATGCACAAAATTGGGTTGCACAGTATCGTTATTGCATGGTGATGCATACACCTGGTGGACTACTGCGACCACGGCCTTGGAGCCAGAGAGGTAGATTGGACGTTCTTCCGGTCTACTTTCAAAAGGAAGTACCTTGGAGTTAGGTACTTGGACGACAAGAAGAGAGAATCTATGTCTCTAGTTAGGGGAGTATGACTGTAGCGGAGTACGAGGTTCAGTTCGTACAATTGAGTTAGTATGCTCCATAGTTGATGCCGAGTTATATGCATCGATGTGATCGTTTTCGGTACGGTCTGGTACAAGAGGTGAAGACGTATATGCTTGCGACAAATTATACGGATTTCGATGTGCTCGTGACTTGAGCTAAAGATATAGAGCAGAGCTTGGGTTTAACCTCACGTGGGGGTGGTTCCAGTCTGGGCAAGAGAGCTGCTGAAGCTGGCCCTAGTGGTGGGCAGAGTAAGAGGAATCGCGACCGTAGATATCAGCCTGCGGCTAGGCGTGGCAATTTTGGACGTGGTGCACCTGTTCAGGGCAACAGGCAGAGAGCTGAACAGAACACGTGTTGGACGTGTGGTTCGTGGGAGCACTTGAGGAGGGATTACCCTCGTGCGACTTGTGAGGTTCAGGCTCCTATAGTTGGGGCTAACTCGTGTTAGAATTATGGATCTGCCGACCATATGAGGCGTGAGTGTCCCCTGTTAGTGGGAGGTGGTCAGGGTCGTGCACCCGCTGTTGCACAGCAGAGAGGTCGTGGGCGCGACCGAGGTCAATTCAAGAGGAGAGAGGTGTGGCCCATGTCATTTCTATTCAGCCAGAGGGAGGTGGTCCCGCGAGGGTTTACGCACATTGCGAAGGACGAAACGACACCGATGTGATTGTAGGTACCTTCACACTACAATCTCTATCCTTGTTAGCATTGATTGATTATGGATCTACGCATTCATACATCTTGAGTGAGCATGCATATTTGCTTGATATTCCTGTTGAGATGCTAGATGTAGGAATGCAAGTTACAAGTTCTTTTGGTGAGACTATTGTTACAAGGAAATTGTATAGAAGATGCTCGTTGTCTGTTCAAGGTCATATATTTTCTGTTGATTTGATGGAATTACCTTTTTATGGTTATGACGTGATTCTTGGAATGGAATGGTTGGTTGAGAACCGAACTATGGTAGATTTTGATGTTAAGCGTGTCACCCTGAAGCTTGCGGATGATTACGAGGTAGTAATTGTGGGTGAGAACGTGAAGTTCTTATCTAACGCAATTTCGGCTTTGGAGGCGAGTCGAATGATGGAGTTGGGTTACGAAGCTTTCTTGGCATATGTGATGAATCCTGGCATGAAGGAAGTGCGTGTACAAGACATACGAACCATATGTGAGTTTTCGGGTGTCTTTTCGGAGGAGTTGCCAAGGTTGCCACCCAACCGGGAAGTTGAGTTTGGTATAGATTTGTATGAGAATACGACTCCAGTGTTCATTGCTCCTTATCGCATGGCACCTAAAGAGTTGAAGGAGTTGAAGATGCAGCTCCAGGAGTTGCTTGACCGAGGGTTCATAAAGCCGAGTATTTCGCCTTGGGGTGCTCCAGTCTTGTTCGTGAAGAAGAAGGATGGAACCATGCACATGTGCATTGATTATCGGCAACTGAACAAGTTGACGATTAAGAACAAGTACCCTTTGCCGAGGATCGATGATTTGTTCGATCAGTTTCGTGGTGCTTCGATGTTTTTGAAGATAGACTTGAGGTCTGGGTATTACCAGCTTAAGGTTAAGGATGTAGATGTGCCTAAGACAACTTTTCGGACTAGGTACGACCATTATGAGTTTTTGGTGATGCCGTTTGGGTTGACAAATTCATCGGTTGCATTCATTGACATGATGAATAGGGTGTTCCATGAGTTTTTGGATCAGTTTGTGGTTGTGTTCATTGATGATATTCTTGTGTACTCACGTAGCGTGGAGGATCGTGATAATCACTTAAGGGTTGTATTGCAAGTATTGTTGGAGAATCAGCTTTATGCTAAGCTGAGCAAGTGCGAGTTTTGGCTCAAGGAAGTGGTTTTTCTTGGACATGTGGTGTCGGCCGAAGGTATTCAGGTTGATCCACACAAGGTTGACGCGGTGATGAGTTGGAAGACGCCTAAGTCAGTGATGAAGGTGCGTAGTTTCCTTGCAATGACGGGTTATTACCGAAGGTTTGACGAGGGTTTCTCTAAGATTGTTGCCCCTTTGACCAAGTTGTTGCAAAATAATGTTCGCTTCGAGTGGATGGATGTTAGGCAGCAAGCTTTCGAGAAGTTGAAGGAAGCTTTTATGCAAGCTCATGTTTTGATTCAACCTGAATCAGGTAAGGAGTTTGTAGTTTATAGTGATGCATCATATGTTGGTTTGGGTTGCGTATTGATGCAAGGTGGGAAGGTTGAGGCTTATGCATCTAGATAGTTGAAAGTGCATGAGCACAACTACCCTACGCACGATCTTGAGCTTGCAGTAGTGGTGTTCGCTTTGAAGATTTGGAGACATTACCTTTATGGTGAAAGGTGTGTGGTTTATACCGACCATAAGAGTTTGAAGCACCTCATGTTTCAGAGGGAGTTGAACCTTAGGTAACAAAGATGGTTGGTGTTGCTTAAGGATTATGATCTGACCATTGAGTATCATCCGAGAAAGGCCAATGTTGTGGACGGTGCTTTGAGTAGATAGGTAGCTGTTGAGATGAGAGCTATGTTTGCCCGTTTAAGTATATCATGTGATGGTGGCTTGATAGCCAAGTTACAAGTGAAACCTTCGCTAATTCAATTGATTAAGGAAAAATAGTTGCTGGATGATTTGTTGGTGCCTCATGTTCAGGATATAGCTGATAGTAAGGCTACAGATTTCTGCTTTAATGATGATGGAGTTCAATGTTTCAAAAGTCGAATAGTTGTGCCGGAAGATTTTGAGTTGAGGCGAACTATACTGACTGAGGCCCATAGTAGTCCTTTTGCTATGCACCCTGGTAGTACCAAGATGTATCGTGGCTTAAAGGATGAGTACTACTGGTGGGATTGAAAAAGGATGTGGCGGATTTTGTTAGCAAGTGTATGGTTTGCCAGCGGGTGAAGGCTGAGCATCAGTTCCTTCCGGTTTTTTGTTGCGTGTCAAAAGTCCTATCGCAAATAGTGCAAGTGTACACGACACAAGTAGTAAAGTGATAATTGGAGTACCAGATATCGTCTCTACAGGGACTGGAAATAGCTTTATCCTAGAATTGTTGCACGAGAGAGAGAAAGAGTTTAAAATGATTGTAGAGTAATCGTGAATAACAACTTAAATAAAAGAGTAAAAGATCAGGTTTGAGAAATAGGCCGGTATTGATTTGCTCGGTAGTACAGGTGTTGCACTGAATAGAAACTTCTGTTCTGTCGTCGTCCCTGTCGCGGCAGCACCTGTCGCGGTAGCGAACACACAACTCTGCACTTCAAGTGTGGCAAGAATCCCTGTTATGACTTGTCCTATCCCTAGGCCCAAGTCTATCGATGAACACGTCTTGGATGATACCTCCCGTCGTGAATCAAAGGATGAACACCGACGTTTGTGAATTCTTTATTACCCATTGAACCTCGTCCTATCCCTAGGCCAGAGATGGTTTAACCATGAACTGGAAAACGCGTATTTATTTTGTTCGTATGCTTGACTCTCCCGATAAAAAACAAATGGATAACCTCACAATGCTCTCCCGATACTCTTGCGAGATATGAAAAACCTGAATAAATAAACTTGAAGTTTTTATTGCTTGAACAAAAAATTCCTAAAACAGTACAATTCTTGCAACTACTTTACAGAATCAACCCTTAGCCCTAGGGGGAATTTAGAACATGATGAAGAGGGGAAAATGACAAGGGTTTAGGAGAAGATGGCTAGGAATGAGATATCCTTCCCTAGGTCGAATTACATGCCTTTATATAGACCTTAGGTCTAAGTTTTCTAGCAAGGCAAGAATACAAGTTTAAACTAAAGTACAACTCTATTAGCGATTAAATCTTCTGAGTATTTGCCTTTAATTCGTCCTCTTTTCTTTCCTTGAGTTTTCTTCCTTGGCCTTTGGGCTTGGCCTTCATTCTTCCTCCAGGCTCAGAAAAATATGGGAATGGTCCACAATAGACCGACTTGAAATCCTCTATCTGTCGAACTCCACTTCACTTTTCAACTTCACCCTTTTGTCGTCATGGCTGCTACAACAGCATTTACTCCTCGACTCCAGTCCTGTGATCCAGCTCTGCTCCTTTGCTGCCCTGAGTCTGCCTTAGCAGATTCCTGCAAACGTGACCAAAATCAGTAGCAACTGTGCCATTTTATCTAATTGTTATGTATATGAAGAAATCTACCCTAAATGCAATGAACTATGCTTGAATGCAACAGAAATATGGGTAAATGAGGGGTAAAATATTGAACTTTTATTCACTCAACACACCCCCAAACTCAAATCCTTGCTTTCCCTCAAGCAAATATGATCTAAATAAAAAATTTTGGTTTGGCTTTAATTCAGTGAACTTTCCATTACCTACCATACATTCTCTATCAAGAACAATACCTTGTCGGGTGTTTCTGGATTTATTCGGAATCATGCTATAGTTCTTGTGCTATGTGTGCATGTTTTGTAAACAAATATGTGCCTAGACTTCTTTAGTTTACCAGAATAGTCTTGCTTACAAAGTTGAGTTTTATGCTAATTCATTTTTTCTGGAGGCAATTCTTAGGCTCCTTTAGTTTTTTCTAACTCTTGATTTAACTGCATCTTTTATGGAGGCAATTCTTAGGCTCCTTTAGTTTTTTCTAACTTAAGCTCAAAGAGAAATCTCCCTAAATTAGTGCAAGGCAGTTTTGCAAGCAATGAGTCTGAATTCTTTCTTTTCTTTATTCTTTTCCTAGAGCCAGTGATAGGCACCTCTAGGGGCAATCTCAAGTGGGTAAACATTCCTATTCCAGTGCACTATAGAAGTCTAGATAGCATAAGAGTCACAAAGAGTGTTTTACAGATCAAAATTATAGCAAGGCTCTAAACAGTTCCTGAAATTTCCTAAAGGCACTGTCACGACAGCGTATGTCGCGACAAGTAAGTTTAGTTCAAAGACTTAAGCCAATTTTTTTTTATTTTTTGACAAAAAAATAAACTTAAGAGTAAACTAATACTTAGACACAAATTTAAGACACAACTAAAACTTCATTAATGGAGGGATGCCACCCCCAAACTCGAGGGTTGCATTGTCCTTAATGCATGACATGATGAAAAAAAAGCAGAAAAACAAAATACATCACAAAATATATAAAATAGCAAAGACAACAAAATATAAGAAATAAACTTAATTTGAAGAGCTTTCGTCGCTGCTGCTACTGATCTGGAGCTGTCGGCGGGCAGTGACTTTCATGGCAGGGGCTGGCAGGGTGCTGGGGGAGGCAGAGGCTGTTTTCTTCTTTGCTTCTCGAGGTGGTTGGACACGTGTCGGTGAGATGTTTGGGGGCTGGGCCAGCACCTCGATGTCGTCATCGGAGCTGCTGCTGCTTTCAGTTCTGCCTTGGCTGGATGGTCTTTCGACAGTCTCATTCAATTTCTTCTTTTTCATCGGAGGGAAGTCCTTGGAGATGTCTCGGGCAACTGATGGCTCGGAGTCAGAATCTTGCCATACGAAGGAGGAGGAGAACCCTTCCCAATATTTGGGGTCGATCTCCGGTAGGGGGTCCTTCCTCTTTTCTCCTCTGGCTGTGGGAGACTGCCTGCCGCCTTCGCCTGTTGTGGCACTAGCAGGGGTAGGTGTGGAGGCACCAGATGGAGTTCTGGGACTTGCAGCAGGGGTAGGTGTGGGGGCAGCAAAGAATTGTTCTGGGAATGAGCGGAATGGCACATGGGTAAAATGTAAATCATTTTGAATGAAATTTACCGTTGCGGCCGTGAAGTCCCTCATGAAGCTCATCAGTCTGAGCTGCCGTTCTTCTATCCTTTTCAGCGTTGATAGAATCTGGGCGGAGGTGTCTGCTGGAGGTGCTGCTGTCGTCTGCTGTTGCTATGCTGTGACAGGTTTTGGGGAACTGGGGCCTGTCGTCTGGTCTGTCGTGGCAGAGGGGTTGAAGTACGACAGCGGGGTGGCATCTTTTAACTCCGTGAGGCTGTAAAGATTCCGATGTGTCCACCATTTTCCTTTGACTTTGACGTCTTCCTTAATTTCCGGTACATTGTGCCCCCGACAGATGGTGGAGATGAGGTAGGGGAAGACGAGGGGACCCGACGGTCGGAGAGCACACTCAAGGATTCCATCCCGGATGTAGCGACCGACATTGATTTGTCTTTCGTTTAAAATGGAATGGACAAGGGCTAACCTTGGTCTGTCGACGGTGCTGTTGTGGGAGGATGGCATGATGCGCTTCTTAACAAAGTGATTCCACAATTTGGCTTTTGGAGTCAGCTGGGTTCTCCTCACAGTCCATCGGTGTTTAGGGTCGTCGTTCCACTCTGTCCCTTCTTCTGTGACTTCTGCCATGACCGCGTCGTATTCTGCCGGCGACAGACTATTCACGAACCTTCTTTGAGAGTCCTCCCTTTTGGTCACGTACAATCCATAGAGTGTGTTGATGTATGCAGGCTCGAGAGACAGTTGATTGCCTCGAACGATTACTGTCTTGGCATCTTTGCTGTCGACGACATCGTAGAACTCTCGGACGAGGGTTATGTTTATCTCCTCGTGTTGGGTAGCAAATTGCTGCCATTTGAGGGCCTAAATTTTCTTGGCTATGAAGCTCTCTAGCCCTAGATCTCCCGTGGTTTGTGTGCAGATAAACCCTCGTTCCTCCCACATGTCCCTCTTTTGGAAGGAACTGTAGTACCTCGAGGCAGACTCGGTGGAGGCGAAACTGTTCGGCATGGTATTATGACTCGAGTTTGATATTGTCGTGGAAGAAGTAGAGGCAGCACTACAGCGGGTTTGTCTGCTAACCATTTGCAAGGTCTGTAGAAAAAAAGAATAAAATTTTTGAGATCTAAAACCGAGAAAGATAGTTAAGAGAATGAGAATGAGATGAAAAATGAATAGTGAATGGGGGTTTATATAGAAGGGCGATTTTCTGCCCGTTGGAGCTGTAACGGTAGGCGCGAATAACAGGGCCAGCTGTTACGTGGTTTCTGACGCGTCTGTCACGCGTTTGTGTCTGTTACGCGTTTGCGTGTATGTCGCGACAGCTCCGTGATAGGCTTTGACGACAGACTCGTCCCGTTGAGCTTTTTGGGCTGTTGTGAATGTGTTGGGCTGGTTCATTCCTTCTCTTTGCTTTGCTTCCTTTGTTTCCTAAAAATAATTAAACAAATTAACTATATTAAAAATCTTGATTCCTAAAAAAATAAAAATCTGAATTCCTAATAAATAATTAAAATAAAATAAAATAAAAACTAAGTTAAATTAGGGATGCCTTGATGGGCATCTCCTAAAGTAACTACTTTCTGCATCCTTGTGGCTTCAGTCCCCTGATAATGCTTGAGTCTCTGTCCATTGACCTTGAACTGGTGCCCATCCTTCAGTGATCTGATTGTAATGGCACCATGAGGGAAAACTTGGACAACCTGGAAAGGACCGGACCATCTAGATTTAAGCTTTCCTGGGAAAAATTGTAACGGTAGGCACGAATAACGGGACCAGCTATTACGCGGTTTCTGACGCGTCTGTCACGCGTTTCCGTGTCTACTGTGCGTCTGTTACGCGTTTGTGTGTCTGTCGCGACAGCTCTGTGACAGATTATCTTCTCCACGTCTGTCGCGACAGCTGATGACAGGCTGTGACGGCAGACTCCTCTGTTGGGCTTTTTGGGCTGTTGTAAATGTGTTGGGCTGGTTTATTTCTTCTCCTTGCTTTGCTTCCTTTGTTTCCTAAAAATAATTAAATAGATAAATTAAAATAACATCTTAGTTCCTAAAATAAAATAAATAACTCTTAATTCCTAAAAAAATAAAATAAAGTAAAAATAAAAACTAAGTTAAGTTAGGGATGCCTTGAGGGGCATCTCCTAAAGTAACTACTTCTTGCATCCTTGGGCTTCAGTCCCCTGATAATGCTTTAGTCTCTGTCACTTTACTTTAAACTGATGCCTGTCCTTTAGGGATTTGATTGTAATGGCACCATGTGGGAAAACCTGGACAACTTGGAAAGGACCGGGCCATCTAGATTTAAGCTTTCCTGGGAAAAGCTTCAACCTGGAGTTAAACAACAACACATACTGCCCTGGGTAGAACTGTCACGACAGCAACTTCCTGTCGTGCCACTTCTTGGTTTTGTCCTTGTAGATCTTGGCATTGTCGTAGGCCATTGCTCGAATTTGTTCAATTTCATTCAAGTCCAGTAGGCTCTTTTGTCCTGCCTTATCCCAATCCATATTTACTGCCTTGATAACCCATTAAGCTCCATGTTCTATCTCAACAGGTAAGTGATAAGTTTTCCCATAGATGAGTCTAAAGGGTGACATCCCCAATGGTATTTTGAACGTTGTCCTATAGGCCCAGAGTGCATCATTGAGATGTAGAGACCAATCCTTTCGAGTGGGTTTATCCATTTTCTCAAGTATGTACTTTACTTCTCGGTTGGATATCTCGGCCTGCCCATTGGTTTGAGGGTTGTATGTTGTTGCAATTCGGTGCTTTACTACGTATTTTCTCAAGGAAGCATCAATCACCATGTTATCGAAGTGTCTCCCCTCATCACTAATTATTGCCATTGGGATGCTAAATCTGGAGAAGATGTTCTTGTGGAGAAATCTTTGAACAGTTTTGGCGTCATTTTTCTGAGTGGCGATCCCTTCTACCCATTTCGACACATAATCCAATGCCAGATGGATGTATAAATTCCCACAAGATGCTAGGAATGGTCCCATGAAGTCGATTCCCTGAACATCGAAGATTTCAACCTCTAATATGTTCTGCAGTGGCATCTCATGCCTTCTCATTATGTTCCTAGTCCTTTGGCATTTGTCACAGCCCTTGTAAAAGGCTTGTGCATCTTTGAACAATGTGGGCCAATAGAGACCGGATTGCAGAACTTTGGCAGCAGTTTTGTTTCCACCTAAGTGTCCTCCATATGGGGAAGCATGGCAGTGGTGAAGCACAGCTTCCTGTTCATCCTGTGGTACGCATCTCCAGATAATCAGATCTGCACAATGTTTGAAAAGAAGAGGTTCGTCCCAATAATAATGTTTTGCATCATTTTGGAACCTCTTCCTTGCTTGGTAATTAAGTTCAGGAGGTAGTACCCCACCAACTATGTAATTAACAAAATTAGCGTACCAAGGGATGTCAGTAAGCTTACCTACCGCCATGGCTGTCGCGGCAGTGCTGGTGGCAGCAAACAGTTGCTCGTCCGGGAAGGTTTCCAATATGTTGGTCCTATCTGTCGATTGACTCCTTCCTGTCTGTAATCTCGACAAGTGGTCTGCTACTTAGTTTTTTGTTCCCTTTTTATCCTTGATATCAATGTCGAACTCTTGCAGCAGCAGAATCCAATGTATCAGTCTCGGTTTTGCATCCTTTTTTGTGAACAGATACTTCAGTGCTGAATGGTCTGTATGGACAACCACCTTCGTTCCAAGTATGTACGGACAGAACTTGTCGATTGAGAACACCACTGCTAACAGTTCTTTTTCTGTCATGGTGTAGTTCACTTGGGCATCGTTCAGTGTCTTGTTGGCATAGTAAATCACATGGAAGAGCTTATCCTTCCTCTACACTAGTGCTGCCGGACGACATAGTCACTAGCATCACACATTATCTCGAATGGCAAACTCCAGTCTGGTGGTTGTACGATCGAGGCTGTTACCAGCTTTTCCTTCAGAATTCTGAATGCCTCAGTACATTTAGTATTGAAATCAAAGGGTCGGTTCTGCTCCAGTAGGTGGCATAAGGGTTTCGTAATCTTCGAGAAATTTGTAATAAATCATCGGTAAAACCCAGCATGCCCTAAGAAACTCTGAATCCCTTTGACTGTTGTGGATGGCGGCAGCTTTTCGATGACTTCTATTTTCGCTCTGTCCACCTCTATGCTGCGGCAGCTCACTTTGTGGCCCAGTACAATCCCTTCATCTACCATGAGGTGTCATTTTTCCCAGTTCAAAACCAGGTTCACCTCTTCGCATCTTTCAAGAACCTTTTGCAAGTTGCTTAAACAACCTTCAAAACTGTTTCCAAAGACGGAAAATTCATCCATGAAAATTTCTAGGAAATCCTCCACCATGTCGGAGAATATTGCCATCATGCACCTTTGGAAGGTTGCTGGTGCATTGCAGAGTCCAAATGGCATTCTCCGAAAAGCATAGGTGCCGTATGGGCATGTGAAGGTAGATTTCTCTTGATCCTCCGATGCAATTGCTATTTGATTGTAACATGAATAACCATCAAGAAAACAATAGTAAGGTTTTCCCGCTAATCTAGCAAGTATTTGATCAATAAAAGGTAGTGGAAAATGGTCCTTCTGGGTAGCTTTGTTAAGCTTTCGGTAATCCATACAAACCCTCCAACCGGTCACAGTCCTTGTTGGGATTAGTTCGTTTTCTTCGTTGGTCACCACGATTATTCCTCCCTTTTTAGGCACGCACTGCACCGGGCTCACCCACTTACTATCCGATATGATTCCGGCGTCAAGCCATTTGATAATCTCTTTTCTCACCACTTCTTGCATAGCTTCGTTTAAACGTCTTTGGGCATTAATGGTCGGCTTATGATCATCCTCCAAGAGAATCTTGTGCATACATAATACCGGACTGATGCCTTGGATATCAGCTATCGTCCATCCAATGGCCTTCTTATGCTGCTGTAGCATTCTGATTAGCTGTTGCTCCTGTTCCTGCATTAACTTGGAAGAGATGATCACGGGCAACGTATCATTCAAACCAAGAAAAAAATATTTAAGCTGTCCTGGCAGAGGCTTAAGATCTAGAATATGTGGTTTTTCAATTGAAGGCTTCTGGATTATATGTTCATTCGAGGTATAATTAAGGGGCTCGAAGAACTTACCTGGACGATTGCCTATCCAATTTACCTCCTCGTGACCTTCAGTGTCAGATGTCTCTGAATCAGAGGAGTCACGATCGTCGTTGCTGCTGTGACAGTCTTCTAGATGACTGCTGTGGCAGTGACCAAATTGTATGTCATGGCAGCTCGACCTGATGCAGGGTTGGTCAAGGATTACTTCAGTGATGGCTTTGCATTCTTCTTCTGCATCAGCATGTTTAATTGCTTGGAGAACATTGAGTTTGATTTCTTGATCATTTACTCTCATGGTCAGTTCTCCCTTCTCCACATCGATCATGGATCTGCCTGTGGCTAAGAAGGGTCGCCCCAGGATGCTCGGTGCGTTTTCATCTACTTCACAGTCTAAAACAAGAAATTCAGCAGGAAAAATAAATTTATTCACTCTTACCAGAATATCTTTGATCTTCCCTTATGGTTGTACGTAAGAGCGGTCTACCAGCTGCAGCATGACTGTCGTGGGCCGCGCTCGTCCAATACCTAATTTCTGAAACACAAATTTTGGCATTAAATTTATGCTAGCACCAAGGTCACAAAGTGCCTTACCCACGAATTTGTCGCAATTATGCACGGTATGATGAAGCTCCCAGGATCCTTCTTCTTCTGGGGTGGATGCTTGTGTAAGATAGTCAGGCATCCTTCTGTCACTTTTACTGTTTCGAATTCCCCAAGTCTGGACCTTTTTGACATGGCATCCTTGAGAAATTTCGCATAACCAGGCATCTACTTGATGGCCTCTAACAGCGGTATATTGATGTGTACTTGCTTAAAAATATCATAAATCTTTTTGAGCTGGTACTCCTGTTTTTGTTTCTGTAACCGCTATGGAAAAGGGGGTGGAGGACGGTAATCTTCAAGACATCCTTCACATGGTATTCGGATCTGAGGAGGTTTAGGTTCTTCAGTATCCTCTATTTGCTCCTCAGTCCCTTCTGCTATTGTGACAGGTGTGTCGGCAGCAGGTTGTTCTTCCTCTGCCGGGGCAGTGTTCACGGCATGTGTATATAGGGTCGGTTCCTTACTTGGTATGCTCTTCGTCTCTGGCCCTTGTAACAGTTTCCCACTCCTAGTTGTGATTGCTTTACACTGCTCATGAGTGGGTTTTCTAGTGACCTCAGTATCACTAGGGAATCCTCCATTTTGCCTTGGCTTGATATGCTGGGAAACCTGGCCCATCTGTGTCTCCAGTGATTTCAGGGTAGCCTCATGGTTAGTCATCCTCATCTCAGTTTTGTCCATGAATGACTCAGTTTTCTTAACAAAGTTATCCATCTTCGCCATGTAAGCTCCTGTTTATGACATGAATGTTGCCAATGTCTGCTCCGTATACTAGGTGCGGCTACCGGCTGCTGTTGCTGCTACTGTTGTGGCTGCTGTCGCGACAGTATTTTGGGTGCCCCTTGATTTTGGGTATTCTGCATTTGAGGATTGAGTGCATTGTTCGGATTGCTCTAGGAAAACTTAGGATCATTCCTCCAGTTGGGATTGTAATTGTTGGAATCGTAGTTTCTTGGTTTGTTGTAATTCCCAACATACATCCCTTCTTCAAGCTGTAAAGGGTAGTCTTCTGAATTGTGAGTCCCACAGCAAGTCTCACATACCTCTTCTGCAGAATATACGGGTTTAGAATCTTTCCGTTGTAGATTTTCCACCATCTTTGTGAGGTCTGCAACCTGTGATTTTAGGGAATTTTCAGCTTCATAATTCTTTACAATTACCCCTCGTTTACATTCTCTCCTTGCTGTAGGAAATTGCTCGTCGTTCTTTGCTCGGTTTTTCAACACTATCATTGCCTCTTCTGGATCTTTATCCAATAATAGCCCATTTGTTGCTGAATCTATTCTCATACGAGTGTGTATATTGGCAGCATTGTAGAATTTAACGACCTGATTCCACACGGGGAATCCATGCATCGGGCAGTTCCTTAGAAGAGTTGTAAATCTTCCCCATGCCTCGTGCATTGGCTCGTCATCTTCCTATTGAAAAGTAGCAATTTCGTTACGCAATCTCTCAGATAAATGAGAAGGATTACAACGAGATAAGAATTCACGAGAGAGATCTGCCCAAGTTCGTATTGAACCCGACGTTAGTTTATTCCACCAAGTTTTAGCCCT
This sequence comes from Hibiscus trionum, assembly GCA_030270665.1. Taxonomy (NCBI): domain Eukaryota; kingdom Viridiplantae; phylum Streptophyta; class Magnoliopsida; order Malvales; family Malvaceae; genus Hibiscus; species Hibiscus trionum. The sequence goes on along the minus strand of BSYR01000010.1, from coordinate 76,043,270 downwards.
GTCTCTTAGTGAATGAGGAAATAACCGGAGCCTCGGTACTTCTGGATTTGTTCATGGCAATCTAAACAATCCACATATTTCTTGGAACGTTTTCAGATGTTCTCAGGCATCCTCTGTTGCAGCACCACTAAACCGGCCAGCGGAATTTATCATGCTGAACATAACAGGTTTCAGCTCGAAGTTCTCAGCTTCCATGTCTGGAAAGGTGGTCTCCAGTTCAACATTATCATTGATCATGTAATCACGGCAGGACTGTCGTGCAGCAGCGACAGTGGCAAGCCTTCCATTCCGCGCATCCTGGGGAGGATCTCCAATAACCCCTTGGTTGTCATCTACCCCGTTCTTCTGCATTACTTCTAGTTGTTCCTCAAGATAGTCGTTTCTTGCTATCAAGAGTCGGTCTCGGTTCCTGAGGTTACACGTGCGTTCGATTTCAGGGTCTAGTTCGTACTCAGGTTCCTTGCCTCGTCTAGATCTGCGCATAAGCAAACAGAAAACCTTGTGAAAAGCACAGGGTAAATAACACCAATAAAAACAGAAAAATTAAAAAGAAAAAGTGCAGTAAAAGTAAGGGTAAAGATATGTTGCCAGTCCCCGGCAACGGCGCCAAAAACTTGTTGCGTGTCAAATGTCCTATCGCAATAGTGCAAGTGTACACGACGCAAGTAGTAAAGTGATACTTAAAGTATCGGATATCATCTCCACAGGGACTGGAAATAGCTTTATCCTAGAATTGTTGCACGAGAGAAAGAAAGAGATTAATTGGATTGTAGAGTAATCTTGGGAAACAAGTAAAATAAAAGATAAGAGAATCATGTTTAAGAGATAGGCCGGTATTGAATTGCTCAGTAGTGCAGGTGTTGCACTGTAGGAGGAACTTTTGTTCTGTCGTCGTCCCTGTCGCGGCAGCACCTGTCGCGGCAGAAGTCTGTTGTTGTCGCGGCAGCGATCACAAAACTCTACACTTCAAGTTTGGCAAGAATCCCTGTTATGACTTTTCCTATCTCTAGGTCCAAGTCTGTCGATGAACACGTCTTGGATGATACCTCCCGGCGTGAATCGAAGGATGAACACCAATGTTTGTGAATTCTTTATTAGCCACTGAACCTCGTCCTATCCCTAGGTCCGAGATGGTTTAACCATAAACTGGAAAACACGTATTTATTCCGTTCGTATGCTTGACTCTCCCGATACTCTTGCGAGATGTGAAAACAAGAGTAAATAAACTTGAAGTTTTATTGCTTGAACAGAAAAAATCCTAAAACAGTACAATCCTTGCATCTACGTTACAGAATCAACCCTTAGCCCTAGGGGAAGTTTAGAACATGATGAGAAGGGGAAAACGACAAGGGTTTTGGGGAATACGGCTAGAGATGAGATATCCTTCACTAGGTCGAATTACATGCCTTTATATACGCCTTGGGTCCAAGTTTTCTAATATGGAAAGAATACAAGTTTAAACTAAAGTACAACTCTATTGGAGATTAAATCTTCTGAGTAATTGCCTTTAATTCGTCATCTTTTCTTGCTTTGAGTTATCTTCCTTGAACTTTGGGCTTGGCCTTCATTCTTCCTCCGGGCTCAGAAAAATATAGGAGTGGTCCACGACAGACCGACTTGAAATCCTCTATCTGTCAAACTCCATTTCACTTTTCCACTTCACCCATGTTGTCGTCATGGCTGCCACGGCAGTGGCCACGGCATCGTTATCTCCTCGACTCCAGTCCTGTGTTCCAACTCTGCTCCCTTGCTGCCCTGTGTCTGCCACAACAGATTCCTGCAAACGTAACCAAAATCAGTAGCATTTGTACCATTTTATATAATTGTGATGTATATGCAAAACTCTACCTAAATGCAATGAATTATGCTTGAATGCAGCAGATATATGGGTTAAATAAGGGGTAAAATATAGAACTTTTGCACACTCAACACATGCAGGTTGCAGTGTACTTGTCTTAGTAATAATCGTAAAAGAAAAAGTTTGCTATGACTTATGCCTATGATAGGATAGACGACTAAATTATTTTCGCACCTAATAAAAATTGAACTTAATCTTGGGAAAAAGTATGAAATATGACTTAGAAAATTTTTCTTTATGCCTGAAAATGTTAAACATCTCTGTTACTTACTAAATGTATTAGAATATTTGATGAACATTGCCTGTTTGTTTTTAAATTCTTTGCAAAATTCTAACGATGATTACAGGAAGCCGCCGAGGCAGGCAAAAGAAATAGAAAAATGTAGTACTGCCAAGGCAGCAAGATCAAAAACAAAAAACAAAGTTGCGATGCCCTAGAGGTGCCTGCAACAGGCTCTAGGAAGAATCATGTGCGAGGACACTCCGCTGCTATCAAAGTCCATGAATCCGAAAGCCATAAAGCGATAGACAAATTAGCATGAGTGAATGAAAGCCTTCATGGGATGACTCTACTCCAAGGGTTCGGGGTTTTGTAGTTTGCTCATATCTCAACGTCAGACCTAGAAGAGTAGTTGTGATAAGCTGAAGCCCTCACTGCCATGATTAAAATTATTGTGCTTAAATTGTGCTGCCTCGGCAGCAACCTTTACATCACAGCAACATCTTTGTTTAATTATTTAGTTTGTGTATTCAGTTTGTTTACAGATATTCACACACTACACATGCATAAGAAATTTAAATTCTGAGTTGTTTTTCTGCTTATTTCCCTTCACTAATTTAAATTGGGTTAAAAGCTAGTTTTTCTTTCTGATTATTATTAGAGCAAGTATTCTAGGTTGCATTGCTTGAGGACAAGCAATAGTTCGAGTTTGGGGGTGTGTAAAGTGTCCATAAGTCCTATATTTCATGTACATTCCAACTCTTATTATTACTGTTTTATGCACATTTTAGACATAAGTAGGTGCATGCATAGCATTTTACAATATTTCATTGTTCTGCCCTACTTTTATGATTTATCATTTATTTGCTGAACAAGAGATATTGTTTTATTGTATTCTTGTATGTAGGTACTTACTGCTGAAAGAGGGAACCGAGGGGATGAGGGCACAAGGTTGAGGAAACTTACCTAGGATCTGTACTAAAGCAGTTCCAGCAGAAGACAATTGCTACCGAGTAGAGTTGCCGCCGATCTTGCTGCCCACGGCAGCTGACTATGGAAGTTGGATGAACCGGAGCGCGATCTGTAGAGCTAAAACTCCTGAATCTATCGTCGGCGTTCATTTGATTTTCTGACGTCTGTAGCAGCAACCAGGGCTACCGAAGCAAAAATCTCAAGATTACTTGCGGGCTAAGGCAAGCTAGATAGAGTCCATATTTCACGCAAAGAAGTCGAGATTTAAAGCCATATTAAAGATGGAAAGCTACTTTCGAGGACTTCTACTTTAAGGAGGACTTAACCTAGTCTTGAGTCTATAAATACCCATTGTACTCCTAGTTCAAATCATTTTAGGTTTTATATAGACTTTTCTTGTGTTCTTCACCGCCGCCATGTTTTAAACTCCATTTGGGTTAGGGTTATGTTGTAACTAAGTGTGAAACGGTTGTTTTAGGTTTTGAGTTATGTTTCAATAAAATATTCCGAGTTTACTTAATCCATTGTTCTTTATTCTTTCAATCATTCTACACCAGTCGTTTGAGAGAATCCATTTGTCGGGCACGAAAGTGCAAGGCTCACGAAAGGGTTAAGTACGGTCAGAATGTGCTAAGGCATGACTAACTTGGTTCCACACCAGTCCACAAGTTTCAGCGGCTAAAAGGGATTACCAACCGAGATGACTAGCATGTGTTAGGTTGACGTTGAGAATGCTAGGTATTGCCTACGTGACGTTAGCTCTCGAGCATCCTAACCTAGAAATAGGAGGGATCACTATCGACTATCTTGTCGAACATGGAGTATATGTCAGACTTGCCGCTAGGACTTCTTTCCATTCCACCTACCAAGACAGTACACCCCTGCAATGGTAGTGACCTGCTGCGGCTGCGTGACAGGGTCGTAGTTTGCCGCCCGCCATACCCGCCGAGGCAGCATATCGTGGCAGTACAAAATAACTCATACCTTTTACAATGCAGTTCTCACACTAAGAAGCAGCATAACCCTATCTGCTCTATCAACATGATTACCTTCTTTATTACTTGTGTTTTCATTTATTTTCTATCCAGACCACTTGTGTTTTATTTTACCTTGTGCAAGAACTACGAAACGAGACAAGTTGTCCAATCCTCGTGGGATTCGACATCTTTTATACTATAACTTGGCAGGAGTATGCACTTGCGCTCTCACAAAAAGGGAACACCTACACGCCCTACAGCAGATAGGCCCCTAGGTGTGCGGGCGGCTCGGCCATGGGGTGTTGGGCTATGACATTCTCCCACACTTAATTGAGTGATGCCCTCGTCACTCGTTGTTGATAGAAATCGGCTATCTTGTCCGTGAATTGCCACAAGTCCTCGGCAGGTTCCCAACTACCCTCGGCTTCGGGCAGTCCCTTCCAAAGTACGAAGTACTCGTGCCTCGACTTATGGCCTGGTCGTCAAATCACTCGGTCCGTTAAGATGTCTTGGGCCTCATTCTCGTAGGAGACTCTTACTCTGACTGGTGGTCGGCTGGATCTACTTCGCTCCGGATCATCGGCATCCTCGTTGTACGACTTGAGCATGCTGATGTGAAAGACGGGGTGGACTTGGATCTTTTGCAGCAACTCCAACTTGTAGGCCACCTTGCCTACTCTTTTGATCACTCGATAGGGGCCTTCATACTTCGTCACGAGCGCTCTGTGGATAGAAGATATGCGAAGTGTTAGATTCAATTTCGCAAGAACTAAATCACCTACATGAAATTCAACGTATTGTCGTCTTTCGTCGGCCCACTTCTTCGTCCGCTTCCCGGCCTTGTGTAGACAACCACGGGCTAAGTCTTGGTGCTCCTGCCAAGCCTTCACAAAGTTGAAGGCGGTTGGATTAGGTCCCTCGTATTTGGTCACCACCGTGTTGGGCGTGAGTGGATGTTGTCCCGTCACAACCTCGAATGGGCTTTGGTTGGTTGCCTCGCTTCGCTGCAAGTTGTACGAGAATTGGGCCACGTCCAACAACTTCGGCCAGTCTCGCTGTGTGACACTCATATAGTGCCTCAAGTAGATCTCCAAAAGTGCATTAACTATCTCGGTTTGCCTATCTATTTGTGGGTGAAAACTCGTTGAAAAGTTCAAGGATGACCCCATCAACTTGAACAACTAGGTCCAAAATCTCCCAGTAAACCGAGTATCCCTATCGCTCACGATAGTCTTTGGAATTCCCCAAAGCTTCACCACATGTTTGAGGAAGAGGCGGGCAGCCTCCTCAGCTGGACAAACTTTGCTTGCTAGTATGAAGGTCGCATACTTTGAGAACCTGTCTACCACAACAAGAATACTCGACATGTTATAAACATTAGGCAAACCAACTATAAAATCAATGGAAATACTCTCTCATGGTCTCTCAGGGATGGGCAGCGGTTGCAACAATCCCATCTGCTTCTTGGCTTCAATCTTTTCTTGTTGGCACACGAGACAAGTCTTGACATAGGCCTCCACATCATCATTCATGTGCGGCCAATAATACCTCTCTGGTAGCAACGCTAAGGGGCGGTGCATTCTCGGATGACCCACCCATTTTGAGTCATGGCACTCCTTCAAAATCAGCTTGCGTAGGTTGTTGAATTAGGGAACATAGAGGCGCTGTCCTCGTGTGTATAGCAAACCCTCTTCGATCCAAAATCGTCGGGATTTTCCCTCCTCGACATAGTCAATCAATACCTTGGCCATTGGGTCTTGGGACAACCCTTCTTTGATGCTCTCTAGCAACTCCCCCTCGGATTGGCTAATGGTGGCGAGTGTGGACCTTCGGCTTAGTGCATCGGCCACGGTGTTGGCTTTTCCCGGCTTGTATTCCATGGAAAAGTTGAACTCGGCTAGAAATTCTTGCCACCTAGCCTGGTTAGGAGACAATTTCTTTTGTGTTAAGAAATAACTTATGGCACTATTGTCGGTAAAGACGACAAACCTTGACCCTAACACGTAGTGCCTCTAAATGCGCAAGAAATGAACAACGTCGGTCATCTCCTTCTCTTGGACGGTGTAACGCCTCTTGGTTTCATTGAGTATTCTACTCTCGAAAGCAATCGGATGCCCCTCTTGCATGAGCACCCCACCGATTGCAAAGTCGGATGCATCAGTGTGAATCTCGAACGGCTTGGTGTGGTCAGGAAGGGCCAACACCGTCTCGCTTACCATGGCTTGTTTTAGCCTCTCAAAGGCTTGTTGGCAACTCGGACTCCACTCCCACTCCTTGTCCTTCTTCAACAGCTCGATCAAAGGCGTGGCGATATTGGAGTAGCCTTGGGCAAATCTACGATACTAGTTTGCCATACCAAGAAAAGAACGTAACTTGGTTACCTTGGTGGGTGGCTCCCACTCGTCGATGGCTTGGATCTTACTCTTGTCCATCCGAATCTTGCCTCCTCCGATGATATGTCCCAAGAATGCTACCTCCTTTTGGGCGAAAGCACATTTCTCCCGCTTGATGTAGAGCCCGTTATCTCGGAGAACCTGCAAAACCTTCCTCAAGTGCCTTATATGCTCCTCAAATGTTGCACTATAGATAACGGTAACATCTAAATAAACAACCACAAAACGATCAAGGAAAGGATGCAACACCTTGTTCATGAGGGTGCAAAACGTTGCGAGAGTGTTGATGAGGCTGAAGGGCATGAAAAGGAACTCGTAAGACCCATATCTTGTTATGCAAGCAGTTTTGGCTCGTCTCCTTCGGCGATCCGCACTTGATAGTAACCCGAGTGAAAGTCTAGCTTGGTGAACCATCTTGCTGCTCCAAGCTGGTCAAACAAGTCCACAATCAAGGGAATGCGGTACTTTTTCTTTACCTTGAGTTTGTTTAAGGCCCGGTAGTCGACGCACATACGCAAACTCCCATCTTGCTTCTTTTGGAATAGCACGGGTGCACCATAAGACGCATTGGATGGCCTAATGTATCCCGCATCCAAGAGCTCTCTCAATTGCCTTCAAAGCTCCTCTAGCTCAGGTGGTGCCATCCGACATGGAGCCTTGGCTGGAGGCTCCACTTTCATATACAACTCAATCTTGTGATCCACCTCACTCTTAGGTGGCAACGCCTTCGGTAACTCGGAAGGCGTCGTGTCCTTGTACTCCTCAAGGACTCGTCCCACGGAATCGGGGATCTCCATGGTCTCCATGGCTTCATCCTCCTTGAGCACGGCAAGGTAGGGCATCTCTTCTTTGCGCACACCCTTCTTGAATTGGATGGATGATAGCAACTTGGCTTACACACCTGCATCTCGACTCACTGACACAACACATTGATGTTGGCGGTTGAGTATACACAAACAATCGGCAAATGGCAAGAGAAGTGCATTAATCCGAACTGTAATCACCTATTTTTTTTTCCGGGGAGCCACCCTATTTTTATTTTTAATTTTTAATGGGCTTTGTTAATATGTGCATCGAATAAATAAAAACTAAAAAAAGAGAGAAAAGAAAAAAGAAAAACAGTATGTATTCCTATATATTATTAATGTTATATACATATATCTAGTATTATTTATTATATTATTATTTATGTGAAACCGATATTTTAATTTTGATATAACTAAAGAACCTAAGGACTAAATTGAAAATATGAAAACGAATTTTTAAGTCCTCAAACCTCTCTATATGTTTTAAACAATATGCCTAAGTTAAAAACTGAATTTATCAAATGTTTTCTAAGTGTTCTTAAAGCCAAAACAATGATTTTCGAGTCACCGTTTCGAAATGGCCTTAGGCATTTCGAAACTGTTTTGAAACTATGAGTTCATGTTTCGGAACGGGTATCAAAACGATTTCAACACTGCCAACCTGTGTTTCGAAACAAGTTTCAAAACAGCTTAAGAACATTGAGACACCGTATCGAAACGACAACCAGTGTTTTGAAACGGTATTCAATCTGATTTGAAAAATATGACCGTTGAATGTTTTTAACTGATTTTAAACAAGTCATTAAGGCGTATCGAAACGATCTCAAGCCGTTTCGATACGATCCTTGACAGTGGCAAAATGTTTCGAAACGGGTTTCGGAATGGCTCTTAGCGTATCGAAACAAGTCTAACCGTTTCGATACGAGCTCTTTAATGCACCCCAACGGCTCTTTCTATTTTGGTCTGTTTCAAAACAGGGTCGGGCGTTTCAAAACGGTTGGTTGCAGACTGCATTTATGGAGGGAAGAGAACACCCCCAATGGCTCTATTGATGAATGCATCAACCACAACGGCTAGAATTCATTGAGAAGGTATAAAAGGGACCTCTAAAAGCTTCAGCAACAACTATTGATCCAAAAGCAAACATCCAAACATCAAATCCAAGCATTTGTGCCTAAATCCCATTATTGTCTTGAAACCCCAATTGTATTTTTTCATTCTTATCATTTCAATTGGGTTGAGTGCTTGTAATTGGGCTATATTCTGTATTGAGAGATACTTGTTTTAGCCAACAACTTCTTTGTTTCAATTGTGTGAGGATTGGGTCAAATTTTGGGTAGAAAATTTGACCGAATATTGTAAGAGTTACCTCCTTAGCCTAGAAAAGGGGAAGAGCAATTAGTGGAATTGTTGCAAATCCTTAGTGAAGCTAAGGTAGTGGATGTAGAGTTCAATTGGAGCTTGAACCACTCTAAAATTCCTTGTCTACCATTTTTATTTGCAAATTTCACCACCAAGAACTTTAAAAATCCAATTCACCCCCTCTTGGTTTATTTCGATCATTCGATCCACTCAACAATTGGTATCAGAGCCTACCTCTTTAAGGATTAACAACCACAATAGGAGTTCCTAGGAAGAGTGTGATCATCCAAATATCAAGAGATGGCATCTACCTCCGGTTCGAGCATGTATGAGTCTCAATCCACTACAAAACCACCTTTCATCAATGGTGACAACTATCCGTTTTGGAAGAATCGGATGCGCCTCTTCATCAAGTCCAACGATTACTTGGTTCGGGATGTCATTGAAGATGGCCCCTACATTCCATTGAAGCAAGATAATGAAGTGAAGATGGTTTTGAAGAAAAAGATAGAGATGAGTGAAGAAGAGAGGAAGAAGATCCAAATAAATGACAAAGCTCTTCACATGCTCTTTTGCTCTTTCGGTCCGGATATCTACTCCAAAGTCTCATCCATTGAGAGTGCCAAAGAAGTGTGGGATACTCTTGAGACCACCTATGAAGGAACCAACGATGTGAAGGAAACCAAGATTGGAATTCTCAATCTTAGTTATGAAAATTTCAAGATAGAGTCCGATGAGACGGTGTCCAAGATGTTTGATCGCTTCTCAACCATAGTCAATGGGCTTAAAGGATTTGGAGAGACTATACCGGAAGACAAGCTTGTCCGGAAGCTACTCTACTCACTTTCCGAATCTTGGGATGGGAAGAGAACCGCCATCATAGAGGCCAAAAACTTGAAGACTCTTAAACTTGATGAGCTAGTGGGTTCTCTCCTTACTCACGAGATTATGAATCAAGGAAGGGAAGAAGAGAAGAAGAAGGAAGAGAAAAGAGTAGAGAAGCTAGAGGTGGAAAAGAAGAAGAAGATGGGAATAGCTCTCAAAGCTTCATTACTTGAGGAGAGCTCTTCTAGTGAGGAGGATGAGCTAGAAGAATTGGCTATAATAGCCAAAAGATTCTCACGCTTTATTAGGTCCAACCGGGGAAGAAAAATTCAAAGAAAGATGGACTTCAAAGGTAAAAACAAAGAAGAAGCGAGGGATCAAATAATTTGCTTCGAGTGCAATAAACCCGGCCACATACGTTCGGAGTGCCCTCAACTCAAGAAGAAGAGCTTTGAGAAGAAGAAGAAGCTCAAAGCCAAGCTTGCTACTTGGAGTGATGAGGAGTCATCTGAGGATGACGAACAAAAAGTGGCCAACCTTTGCCTCATGGCAATTGAGGAGGATTCCTCCATGGTAACCTCTAACTCATCATCTTTTGATTTTACATATGATGAATTAAATGATGCATATGATGAGTTGCAAGAGGTCTATGATGAATTAGTTGAGAAATACAAGGAGTCGGTCATTAGGAATAAGAAAATTATTTCGGAATTAAATGATAAAAATGACTCACTTTCTCAAGCTAATTTAAAATTTGAGAAAAAGATTTTAGGGTTGAAAGATGAACTAAAATTCTTCCAAGATGAAAATGTTGACCTTAATAATCTTCTTTCTCAATGTAATAGTGAACACCAAAAGGTGTTAGATGAGCTTAACAAGCTCAAAGAGTCCTTTAAAAATGTTGGTAGTGTGAAGCATGATATAGGTGAATCTTCTAAAACAAACCAACCTAAGAAAAGGACTAATAACTACAAACAAGGTAGCCCTCCTAGACATAGTAGAACTAAAAGGATTAGAAGTGTATGGGTTCCTAAGGAACTTGTAAAATCTAATAATATTGTTGCTATGTCACCTTGGATTCCTAAGGGAACCGAGTTAATGGGAGCTAACACTCGTGGACCCAAAATGATTTGGGTACCAAAAACAAAAGCTTAATATCTTTGTTTGTAGGGGAGCATTGCTACAAGGCCAAAGCACAAAGTCAAAACTCATGGTACCTTGATAGTGGATGCTCGAGGCATATGACCAGAAACAAGAGTAGATTCATGGATTTAAAGCCAAAAAGTGGAGGAGTGGTGAGATTTGGTGACAACTCCAAAGGCCACATTAAAGGTATTGGCTCCATAGGTAATCACTCTACTATTCTTATTGAAAATGTCTTGTATGTCGATGGTCTTAAACATAACTTGTTGAGCATAAGCCAATTGTGTGACAAAGGATTTAATGTTTTATTTGGCAAAAATGGTTGCAAAATAGTTGACATTAAATCTAATAACACTATGCTCATAGGTCATCGCATAGGTAACATTTACATGGTGCATCTAGATGACATACATACATCTCATGCATGTTTAGTAGCTCAAAATGAAAATGATGCATGGTTGTGGCATAGGAAACAAGGACATGCTAGCATTAGTATTTTAGAAAAACTAGTTTCCCTTGATCTAGTTAGAGGTTTACCCAAGATTAAGTTCTCAAACGATAAAATTTGTGATGCGTGCTCTAAGGGTAAACAACATAAGTCATCCTTTAAATCCATTAATGATGTTTCTACAAGTAGGTGTTTACAACTTATCCATATGGATTTATTTGGGCCAATTAGGACTATGAGCTTGGGTGGTAAATCTTATGCATTTGTTTTTGTAGATGATTTTTCTAGATTTACTTGGGTTCTATTTTTAAGTACTAAAGATGAGGCTTTAGAAAAATTCATCACATTTTCAAAACACCCAAAATGATCTTGAACTTAGAATTTCTCATATTAGAAGTGATCATGGAATCGAGTTTCAAAATTTAGGGTTTAAAGATTTTCTAAATGAAAATGGTATTAGCCACAATTTTTCGGCTCCTCGAACCCCTCAACAAAATGGGGTAGTTGAGAGGAAAAATAGAACTCTGCAAGAAATGGCTAGAATCATGCTTTGTGAAAACAATTTACCTAAATATTTTTGGGCGGAAGCCACAAACACCGCTTGCTACATTGTGAACCGAGTAATGATTAGGCCAATTTTAAAGAAAACTCCTTATGAGATTTTGAAATCTAAAAAGCCTAACATTAGCTATTTTCATCCATTTGGTTGCAAGTGTTTTGTTTTAAATAATGGAAAAGACAACTTAGGTAAATTTGATGCAAAAAGTGATGAAGCTATTTTCATAGGATATTCTTTAACCTCTAAAGCCTATCGTGTATTTAACAAGAGAAGTTTAATAGTAGAAGAATCTATACATGTTGTATTCGATGATAACCTCCTTCCAAGGAAAGATTATTGTGATGATGATGATGTAGGAATCATAAATGCCTTTGATGGAGGACAAACTTCAAAGGAGGATGAGATTCCAACAAAAGAAGAGGACACACAAGATTCAACTCTTGAAGCCTTGAAGGACTTGACTCTTGAGGAAAAGGAAGTGAGCTACCCAAGGGAGTTCAACTATGTCAAAGATGGTGAAATCTTGGGTGATCCATCCAAGGGGGTAACCACTCGATCTTCTCTTAGATTAATGAATCATGTTGCATTTATCTCATGCATAGAGCCTAAGAATATAAAAGAAGCAATGAAAGATGATTTTTGGATTATGGCTATGCAAGAAGAGTTAAATCAATTTGAGAGAAGTAATGTTTGGACATTAGTTGATAGGCCTAGTAATCAATCTACCATAGGAACTAAATGGGTCTTTAGGAACAAACTAGATGAGAGTGGTAACATTGTGAGAAATAAAGCTAGACTAGTAGCACAAGGTTACACTCAAGAAGAGGGAATAGATTTTGATGAAACCTATGCACACGTAGCTAGAATGGAAGCCATTAGGATGTTGCTTGCATATGCATGTTATCACGATTTCAAGCTTTTTCAAAAGGATGTTAAAAGCGCGTTTTTAAATGGCTTTATAAATGAGGAAGTGTATGTGGAACAACCACCAGGTTTTGAAGACTCAAAATTTCAAAATCATGTTTTCAAACTCACTAAAGCTCTTTATGGTTTAAAACAAGCTCCTAGAGCTTGGTATGAAAGACTTTCAAACTTTTTAATTGAAAAAGGTTTTGAAAAAGGCAAGGTGGACACTACACTTTTTGTAAAAAGATATAAAAATGACATCTTAGTAGTACAAATTTATGTTGATGATATTATTTTTGGTTCTACTAATGAATGTCATTGCAAAGAGTTTGCGAAGCTAATGCAAGGTGAATTCGAGATGAGCATGATGTGGGAGCTCTCATTCTTTTTGGGACTCCAAATCAAGCAAAAGAAGGATGACACCTTCATCAATCAAGCAAAGTACATAAAGGATATGCTTAAGAAGTTTGGCTTGGAGAATGCAAAGCATCAAGCCACACCTATGAGCTCATCTACAAAGCTTGAAAAAGATGAAGGAGGTAAGTGTGTTGACTCTAAGCTTTACCGTTCTATGATTGGATCATTGCTTTACCTTACTGCAAGTAGACCGGATATCTTGTTTAGTGTTTTCTTGTGTGCTAGGTTTCAAGATAGTCCTAGTGAGTCTCACCTTATAGCCGTTAAGAGAATCTTTAGGTACCTTAGAGATACTCCTTGTTTAGGTCTTTGGTACCCTAGAGACTCCACCTTCAACCTTCATGCTTATTCGGATGTGGATTATGGGGGATGCAAAATCGATAGGAAGAGTACTTCGGGAACTTGTCAATTCCTAGGTAGTATGCTCATATCTTGGTTCTCTAAGAAACAAAATAGTGTAGTCTTATCTACCACCGAAGCCGAGTACATATCCTTAGGGAGTTGTTGTGCTCAAGTCCTTTGGATGAAGCAACAACTCTTAGATTATGGTATTAAAGTTGAAACCATACCCCTTAAGTGTGATAACACTAGTGCCTTATGTTTGACAAAAAATCTCATCCAACACTCTAGAACCAAACACATAGAAATAAGGCATCATTTCATTCGAGATCATGTCCTTAAAGAAGATGTTGTTATAGAGTATGTTGACACCTTAAATCAATTAGCAGACATATTTACAAAACCTTTTAGACAAAGAGCGTTTTTGGTCCCTTAGGAGAGAGTTAGGTCTAACTAGCCTATCTTGACCTTTTAGGACCTATTTTGTGCTTAAAATTGCTTGATCTTGTGAAATGCCATGTTTATGTGTTTTTACTTCTAATTTCATCCATGCCTATAGCTAGGGGGAGTATGTTTATGTTTGCATATGTTTTTCCTGCTCATTCATGTCATTCATGCAAGATAGGCCTTAGAAAATTTCATTTTTCTGCACTTTTAGAGCCTCATATGCATTTCCAGGCCCAGGTGTATCGAAACGGGTCCACCTGTTTCGATACAGTTGCTTTAAATTTCTATCTGAGAGAAGGGTGTTTTGAAACGCCTTCCAAGGGTTTCGAAACGTTTTTGCTACTGCCAAGGGGTGTATCGAAACGAGTTTCGATACGAATCAATGGGGATTCGATACGGTCAAACACATATCGAAACAGTCAGTTGGAGTTGAAAAGTCGGTCAACCTTTTGTGCCCGCGTTTCGAAACGGTCGACACCGTTCTGAAACGGGTTAGCGGACTGCTTTAAAGGGGCTTTTAATGTTAAAGTTTAACTTTAATAAAAACTCTCCCAAAACCCTAAAAACCCTAAAACGATTTTTTCCTATAAAAACCCTCTAAACCTCATTGTTTTTCACCAAATCTTGAGGGCTTTTTCTCTTAAACACAAGTCTAAGCAACCATCAACAATCTTGTGCAAGGATTTTCATCTATTCATCCAAAATCCCAATTTAAGGTATATCTTCATCTTTTTCCTTAAATTTGTATTAGAATCCTAGGTTAGAAAAATTTTATTTTGTATAGTTTATGTATTTTGATACTTGGGTTTTTTCAAAACTTGTAATTTTTTTTCAAAATCTTCATTTTTTTATTCGAATATATAAGTTTTCATTCATATTTTCTTTACTGTTTTTTTTATTGTTTTTCTCTTTTTTTTTGTTTTTTTGTTTTTAAAACTTGTTTTTAAACCTAAGTGGGATTTACCATTGGATTGAATTAAGAAATTTTATGCATACACTTAAACTTGTTTTTAAATTGCTTGCTTTATGTTTTTAGGATGTCTATGGAGAACGTTAACAAAAAGAGCAAGACGAGTCAAACAAGTGATTCGAGTATCCGTCCTAATCTCACCCAGCTGTTCCTCAAAAGTCTTCGGACTCCAGAGATGAGGGAGCGTTTGAATTATGTCAAGGAGTTTGAAGTTCGTCGTGAGCGTGTTGTTGACATCTCGTTTCTTGACTCCGAGCGCTTTCGCTTTCGTTACCTCCCCCGTTTAAGAGAATGGGGATTCCTTGGTCTCTTGAGTATCCCGGATATTTGCTACAAGCACATGGTTCTTCTCTTTTACTCAAATGCCCAATTTATTAATAGTGAAGACAACTCCGAAGTTGTTGGCCTTGAGTCTTCTATCTTGGGAAAGAGGATTGTCATTGACATCCCTTATTTAGAGACTACTTTTGGTCTTAAGAAAGAAGGAATCGAGAATGAGAGTCACTTTGGTTCTCACACCGGTTCAGTGCTTACGTTGGATGCTCACGATAGGTTCCTCCACTTGATAGTCTCGTGGTTTCTTCGCCCCTCCGGAGGTAAATTTTCTCACGTTCGTCAAGTAGACTATTTTTGGCTTGAGTGTTTTCGTCGTGGTGAGCGCCCTAATCTTGTTAAGATCATGTTTGCCGAGATAGTAAATAATGTTAAGCTCCGTGACTCTGATGCACTCAAATCTTTCACTTATGGGACCATTTTAAGTTACATCTTTTGAAAGCTTAATCTTGATTGCACCTATGACTCCCCGGAACCCCGCAAGCAAAAACTTGGTGAATCTTCTCTCCGCGGGTCTGGTTTTCATTACATCAATGGGCAATGGGAACGTGTTGATAGGGAAGCACCTCCACCTCAAGTTGAACCTCAACCACAAGCTTCGGTCACAAACAATGAAGCTCTCACGGCTTTCTTTACCAAGCGGTTCAACTCTTTGGACACTAACATGTCTAGGGGGTTTGGTGCTATCAATACCCGCTTGCAATCCGTGGAGGATCGTCTCCTTGCAAATGAGAATCGCCTCACACCCTTTGAGAATCAACATGCATATATGGACATGTCCTTCTCCACCTTTTATGGCCAATGGATGAATTTTCGTCGCTCTCAAGCCAAGGACGATGATGATTCCATGGATGATGATGGTGACGACGACGAGGCTTAGGATTCTCATGTCATCTCATATTAGCTATGCATATTAGGATTAAGTTTGCATCTTTATTTCCATTATGCTTTATGAAACTATGCTTTGATTTTATTTGGGATTATGCTTTGAACTTATTGTTTAAGATTTATGTTTTGGATATTTGAATTTTATGAATTTAATATTATGTTGCTTATTTCTTATTGATTATTTCTTTTAACCCTATCTCTTCTCTTTAAGCCTTGTTTATTATTTTTGATCTAACAAAAAGGGGGAGAAGTAATCTAAAAGCCAAAATTCGTTTTAAATGTTTTAAGTGTTTTTAAGTTGTAAACCTTGAATTTAAATCCTTAAATCTTTTTAAAAACTTTAAAAACCCATCTTAAATCGAGGGGGAGTTAGAATGTATTCAAAATTTTCAAAAATCTTAAAAATTCTAACTTTGGTTTTGTTATATCAAAAGGGGGAGATTGTGAAACCGATATTTTAATTTTGATATAACTAAAGAACCTAAGGACTAAATTGAAAATGTGAAAACGAATTTTTAAGTCCTCAAACCTCTCTATATGTTTTAAACAATATGCCTAAGCTAAAACTGAATTTATCAAATGTTTTCTAAGTGTTCTTAAAGCCAAAACAGTGATTTTCGAGTCACCGTTTCGAAACGGCCTTAGGCGTTTCGAAACAGTTTTGAAACTGCGAGTTCATGTTTCGGAACGGGTATCGAAACGATTTCAACACTGCCAACCCGTGTTTCGAAACAAGTTTCGAAACGGCTTAAGAACATTGAGACACCGTATCGAAACGACAACCAATGTTTCGAAACAGTATTCAATCTGATTTGAAAAATATGACCGTTGAATGTTTTTAACTGATTTTAAACAAATCATTAAGGCGTATCGAAACGATCTCAAGCCGTTTCGATACGATCCTTGACAGTGGCAAAATGTTTCGAAACGGGTTTCAAAACAGCTCTTAGCGTATCGAAACAAGTCTAATCGTTTCGATATGGGCTCTTTAATGCACCCCACCGGCTCTTTCTATTTTGGTTTGTTTCGAAATAGGGTCGGGCGTTTCGAAACGGTTGTTGCAAACTGCATTTATGGAGGGACGAGAACACCCCCAACGGCTCTATTGATGAATGCATCAACCACAACGGCTAGAATTCAATGAGAATGTATAAAAGGGACCTCTAAAAGCTTCAACAACAACTATTGATCCAAAAGCAAACATCAAACCCAAGCATTTGTGCCTAAATCCCATTATTGTCTTGAAACCCCAATTGTATTTTTTCATTATCATTTCAATTGGGTTGAGTGCTTGTAATTAGGCTATATTGTGATTGAGAGATACTTGTTTTAGCCAACAACTTCTTTGTTTCAATTGTGTGAGGATTGGGTCAAATTTTGGGTTGAAAATTTGACCAAAAATTGTAAGGGTTACCTTCTTAGCCTAGAAAAGGGGAAGAGCAATTAATGGAATTGTTGCAAATCCTTAATGAAGCTAAGGTAGTGGATGTAGAGTTCAATTGGAACTTGAACCACTCTAAAATTCCTTGTCTACCATTTTTATTTGCAAATTCCACCACCAAGAACATTAAAAATCCAATTCACCCCCCTCTTGGTTTATTTTGATCATTCGATCCACTCAACAATTTACATTATTATTATTATTATCCATCATTATATTATTATTACCAGTATTATATTGTTATTATTATCGACGTTACTATTACTATTAGTATTATAATAATAATTATTATTATTATTGAAATAAGATACTAAAATATAAATTAGCCCAGTATTAAATAAAATCCACATATGTAACAAAGCCCAAAGTTTATTTAATTTTAAAAGTCCATTACAGATTTCAAAGCCCAAACATTTACATGGCCCGTTGGCCCAAATTGGTAAGCCTTAATCTGATCTAACCCTAATGATCTCTTATGCCTTGCAGCCGCCCCTTTCTTCACCGTCAGATCTGATCTAGTTCTGACGGTCCAGATCTGACTTCAGCTGAAACCCTAGTCGACCCCCTCCTCAAGCCTCAGTGCCGCATCATATCCTCCGTTGGATCAGGAGCGCATCGGATGGCCGAGATCAACGCGGAGAAGTTTCTGGAGCCTCCACGCGTCCGCGTCTTCTCAACTCCCACGCGCGCATGCCCTTTCGAATGCTGAACGATCGTCCGTGTCCCCTGGTCCCTCCCTCCGGCCGTTCGCTCTCATGCAACGAAACAAACCAAAATGTCAGGCAAAAATCGTACAAAGGCAATAGAAAATCAGAGGCAACAAACCAAAAAATTCAGAGATGAATCCGGCCAAAACAATAGCAGAACCAATAGGGTTTTTTCTCCGATTTATGTAATTCACAAAATGTGTAATTTCTCGGGCTATTTAAACCTGAACAAAGCATTGTAATGAGTAGGTTTTTTGGAGAGAGGAGGTTTCAGAGAGAAAAAGTTGTAACCAAAAAATTTCAAGAGAAATACAAGCAAAAAAAGAATTTCAGAGGTATATTTTTCTCATTTCAGTTTCACATAGCATAAAATAAAAAAAGTAAGTTAGGGTTTTCTTCCCTTTTTTACCTTTGCATCTTTCTGTTTCCCCTTTGTCGGCAATAAGCCTTCCGACTTCATCAGTCGTGACGGGTGAGCCAACGGCAAGGGTGAGTATTGGTTTGAGGGGATTTTTGGGGTTTCGAAAAAAATAAAAAGAAAATGGGCTCTTTTTGGTTCGGATTTCATGAGAAAAAAGGATTTTCCGTTTGTTTGGGGTTTCAAAAACGGTCGAAAATGGTTTTTGGGGTCTCCAGCACCGTTTAACGGCGACCGGAATGGGTTGACGGCTAGGGGCTTCAGAGGACGGAAGAGGGAGATGAGACACTATTGTTTTTTTGGGGTCTCCGCGTCATTTAAATTGCGCGAGGGAGGGCTTCCGTGTTTTAAAATTCTCTCCAAAGTCCCTTCAATTTTTCGAGCGTTTTTAATTTCGTCCCAAATTAGGTTTCAATCGGTTTCCGAACGGGATATTTACCCTTTTAGTCCCTGCAGGTTTCCACATCTTTTTAATTGAGTCATGTTTTGCATTTTAATCAGTTTTTTGAAATGGTTTTATTACAATCATGGCCCCTGACACTTTACCTTTTTCTGCCTTGCATTTTTTATCATGATATATTTTGTTGCTCATGCATTTGCCTTTTTTATATATATCGAATATATGTTGTTTTCATTTTTTATTCATGTTTGTTAAGTGTGGCATGTGCATATATTTCATGTATGATCATGTGCCTTTTTGATAATCTTGTTTAAGCATGTTTATGATGAATAATATAGTTTTATTACGTAGCATATGTTTTTTATGTGGCATAGCTAGTTTTTATATCAACCGAATATATGTGACATGCATCTTAAGTGTCATTCATGTGGCTCTTTAATGCTTGAATTTACATTATAATTAATTTTAATTATAAAAAGGAGATACTTATTAATTCTCGTATTCAGGTCGAAATATCCTAGCTTATTGGATATTCCTCGAATATTCGTATTAATTCGAATCGTCTAAAGGTAAAATTCATAATTAAAACGAACAATACAATGACATAATACCTTATATGCTTGCATCATGCATAAAGGTGACGTACGAGATCTGAACCCTAAACTAACACAACAATCAGTCTTATATGATGTCGGTTTAGTCTTTGGTCCGGTGTACCGTCCTCCTTTTTATTTAAATGGCAAATTAATTAGTAACCGCCAATTTGATAAAGCTCGTACGATTAAAGTCCGATTTTCAATTAAGAACTCCTAATTAAATTCGTTTTAAATTTTGAATAATTTCTATCAATTTAAAAGCAACAATTGTTTTGGTACCAATTTTCGGGCGTGATGGGGGTGCTAGCCCTTCCCCACACATAACCAACTCCCGAACCCTTTCAAAAGAATCTTTGGTTTTGTTTTTACGGTGTTCGGCCTACCTTAGTGGCCGGTGGCGACTCCAACCGAAAAAAGATTTTTTAAAAGGTTTTTCCCAAGACTCGAATTTTTAAATCCCCCTTTTAAATTAAATATTTTCAAAAAAGCGGGGACCTGGAAAAAAACCTTATCACAGCGTGGCGACTCCGCTGGGGAAACTTTTGTTTTTCAAAACAAAAGAGAGTTAAGCCAAAGAAATAATTGTTTCTTTTAATGATAGAAATTTTTTAAATTTAATTTGACTTTAGCGAGGTGGTTCTTCCTTGAAAATGGGACTTTAATCGTACGAGCTTCGATAACTGGTGGTCTTGAATTAATTTTTCATTTAATTTCAAAGGAATCGTCGACATGTGTTGAATCACGCATTAAGCTCAATACTTGAGCTTCGTCCCTTAAGTGGGATTGAAACACCCATACCCACGTGAGTCTCCCTCCACGGGTCGGTAATTCACTTCCGGAATCCACACCTTTGACATGTGAGTAGCCCTCCACGTCATTAGGTCGTGCTTTCCCCCAAACCGAAACCAATTCGCAAGCTTGTAATGGGCCAGAATTGGGGCTTTTGTCACCATATTAGGTGATAAGATTGGTTCGGGTACCCTTGTTAGAACCGAACCCACATGAGTGAGAATTTAAGAAGCCCGCCCCGATTAGAGCCATGTGGTTAACCGTAGAATTAGAATTCATGCTATTAGGCCTTGCATTGTAAATCTTCTTTGATGTGTTTCCTTTCGCTTATTGTATTCAAGTATTCATTATTGTTGATACTAACCCAGTTGTCTTCTTGTCTTGTTTTGCTTATTTTTGTATATTCATCGTATTATCATACGAAGTGTTGATTCGAGAACAGTCTAAAGTTGAAAACTTTCACAATGGGAGAAAAGAGTCTATAGCAACGAAGCTCCCTGAACGCGCTAATTTAGAAAGAGGGGACGAGCAAAATTTATTGAAAACCGTACCCTCTGTGTTTATTTTCTTGCCTTGTTGTAACAAGGCTTGATCTCTGTTATGGAAAGTTGTTTAATGAAGATGCTCGTTGAATCAACATTTCCTTGCATTCGATTTTGTGTTTTTTAATTTGTTGCCTTCAATCATTTGTTTCAGTTATGCATACACATTTCATGCATTATATCATTAAGTCATGAGATTAATTGCTCGGGGTCATGGCAGTATTCGTGACTATCGAAGATTTCGCATCCACACTTTACTGGCCATCAAAGGAAGAAAATGGAGGAGAGTTTTTGCTAAGTTAGAAGCCCACTTGAGAAGGGTCCAAATGGGGCATATGATGGTCATGATCCTTTTGTGAGTACCATCAGACTGTGGGGCACGAGATTCAAATTCGTCTAGAATTTAAACAGTTGGTTCAGGAATTGATGGGCAATAAGGAGGCTGAGTTCCTCGAAGAAGCTTAAGGGGTGGGATGGATGGCCAGCCTAGCAGTAACAAGAGTTTTAGTGCATCCGAGTTTGCTTGTTTTAATTCCATTGTATTTTAATCTGTTTCTTGAAGTAATGCGTGAAATCAACTTTGCTACCCTTTGCCCGAAGGTAGCAAAGATCTTTTTGTAAGGGCTTAAGTCTGCATGTTTGAATTTCAATGAAGGGATGCATTATGTTTTGTGTTTCAATTGCCTCTTCACTTTGTGTATATATTTGTCTATTGAGTCCTCGTATATCAATTGCAAAAGGGACATTGTCCTTGACCCCAAAGGTTGATTTCGATCAACCTGTGTCTAGTGGAAATCGAAAGCTGTGAAGATGATGAAAATGTGGCTTACACTCCGAGTTAATTTGGTCATCTATTAAATACACATAGAATTAGTGCCTTCGGGAGAGTAACCAGAAATCTTCCGTGCTAAAAAAAGAAGAAAAATAGAGAAAAATAGAAAAGAAGAAAGAGAAAGAGGAAATCAGAAAGAGGTAAAAAAGAAAGAATAAGAAGAAAGAATAAGAAAAAGCGAAAAAAAGAAAAGAACAGAAAAAATAAGAAGAACAGAAAAAGAGAAAAAAAAGAGAAACTAATAAAAGCGTAACAAAAGCACTCCAATGTTCGAAGCCTGGTAATAGGCATTTTCATATATGAGTGTGAAATTTTTGGGGCACTCCGCTGTAGCAAAAAGACCAATAAGGTTGCTATGCACCATTCACTTTAGCTATATGAGTGATGGTAATATTTTCAAATCATGACAATGTCGAGTAGCTCGAGGTTTTGTTGTTTGCTCCATCATTTATTTCGAGCCAAAGGAATGTGATGAGTTGACTTCCCCAAAATTATAAAGAATTGATAAAGGCGAAGCCTATAGAAGATGAATCTAATTGATTAAAAAAACTGAAATAACTCGGAGAATATGTCACACTTTCAGACATCAGCTCAGTTTTCAAGGTCTCCTAGACACATGATGCTTGAGGCAATTCTTGGTAAGCCATAACAATGTCGTTCGTGCACTTGATATTCGGGGTATTTAATCTGGTTTGATGTATCCATGATTTGAAGAGAAAGTCTAGTTTTTGCAAATGCATCTCATTTTGAAATTAGAAGATGCAATCTAAATCTTTTGTGAACACAAATTAATTTCCCATTGCTTCGGGGATAAAGTATTAGAATGCAATGTCATGAATGCAAATGATAGCTCACCAGTGGCCATGGTGAAGATAGTAGTAAGTTCCTACATACTACAGTTCAGAGAGTTGAAGCGAATTTTTGTCGAAATGCTTCGATTGCTTCAGAAGATGAAAATGGACCTTGATAAACTTAAGAGAAAAGTTCAGGGGCTTGGGGGCATGCGCTTCCCTCTAATGTTGAAGAGGGAAAAGTCGTCGTGTTGAGTTAAGACGAAGAGAATAGTTGAGCACCCAGTTTGAATAGGGGGCAATGTTTTGAGAACGACCACTACGAGAAGTGTTACGTCCAGTCTGACCAGTGAAAGTCAGTAGTCGTCTTTTGAGAAGAGATCAAGAGATCGAGATTTGGCAGAGATGAGAAAGCCAAAAGAGGTTAAGAAGAAGAGGAGATAAGAAGAAGGTCGAGATTGACCGATCTGAAGAGTGAAAGCGTCTGAGCACTTTTGATGTCATAATTCATGCATCATTTGAGGTTAAGCATCCTTAGGATTAGGGGCATGCTAAATCACATCATCATTTTTACCTATTTTTGACAGGTATATTAAAGCTTTCCCCGTAAAAGGGAACCCGCCTATCCGTTCAGGCTCTTGGAGAATGAAACCCGCCTATCTATTTGGGCTTTTGGATAATGGAACCCGCCTATCTATTCGGGCTTTTCGAGAATCGAACTCGCCTATCTGTTCAGGCACTTGGAGAATGGAACCCGCCTATCCGTTCAGGCTCTTGGAGAATGGAACTCGCCTATCCGTTCAGGCTCTTGGAGAATGGAACCCGCCTATCCGTTCAAGCTCTTGGAGAATGGAACCCGCCTATCTATTCGGGCTCTTGGAGAATGGAACCCGCCTATTCGTTCCGGCTCTTCGAGAATGGAACCCGCCTATCCATTCAGGCTCTTAGAGAATGGAACCCGCCTATCTATTAGGGCTTTTGGAATGGAACCCGCCTATCTATTCGAGCTTTTGGAGAATGGAACCCGCCTATCTATTTGGGCTTTTGGAGAATAGAACCCGCCTATCTATTCGGGCTCTTGGAGAATGGAACCCGCCTATCTATTCGGGCTCTTGGAGAATGGAACCCGCCTATCTATTTGGGCTCTTGGAGAATGGAACCCGCATATCCGTTCAGGCTCTTGGAGAATGGAACCCGCCTATCTATTCAGGCTCTTGGAGAACGGAACCCGCCTATCTATTCGGGCTTTTGGAGAATGGAACCCGCCTATCCGTTCAGGCTCTTGGAGAATGGAACCAGCCTATTCCTTCAGGCTCTAGGAGAATGGAACCCGCCTATCTATTCGGGCTTTTGGAGAATGGAACCCGCCTATCCGTTCGGGCTTTTGAAGAATGGAACCCACCTATCCGTTCAGGCACTTTGAGAACGAAGCTTTTATTCGGACCTCGAAGGATTGAAGGATGTTGAAATGAGAAGAACAACTTCAAGTCTCCGCGACCGCTGCATTTTCTCGTACCGACTTCCGAACTGCCAGTAGTTCAAGTGCATGGTGACTCGGGATCCAAACAGGGAAGTTGGACAAAATCGGTGCTTATGGCCTTTGATTTATTCTTGTTCCCCAAGTATAAGAAAAGGGGGGCAACTGTAATAACCTATTTTTATCCAGGGTGCCATCCCATTTTTATTTTTAATTTTTAATGGGCTTTGTTAATATGAGCATCGAATAAATAAAAACTAAAAAAAGAGAGAAAAGAAAAAAGAAACACAGTATGTATTCCTATATATTATTAATGTTATATACATATATGTAGTATTATTTATTATATTATTATTTACATTATTATTATCAATCATTATATTATTATTACCAGTATTATCTTGTTATTATTATCGATGTTACTATTATTATTAGTATTATATTGAAATAAGACACTAAAATATAAATAAGCCCAGTATTAAATAAAATCCACATATGTAACAAAGCCCAAAGTTTATTTAATTTTAAAAGTCCATTACAGATTTCAAAGCCCAAACATTAAAATGGCCCGTCGGCCCAAATTGGTGAGCCCTAATCTGATATAACCCTAATGATCTCTTATGCCTTGCAGCCGCCCCTTTCTTCACCATCAGATCTGATCTAGTTCTGACGGTCCAGATCTGACTTCAGCTGAAACCCTAGTCGACCCCCTCCTCAAGCCTCAGTGCCACATCATATCCTCCGTTGGATCAGGAGCGCATTGGATGGCCGAGATCAACGCGGAGAAGTTTCTGGAGCCTCCACGCGCCCACGCGTCCGCGTCTTCTCAACTCCCACGCGCGCATGCCCTTTCGAATGCTGAACGATCGTCCGTGTCCCCTGGTCCCTCCCTCCGGCCGTTCACTCACATGCAACGAAACAAACCAAAATGTCAGGCAAAAAACGCACAAAGGAAACAGAAAATCAGAGGCAACAAACCAAAAAATTCAAAGATGAATCTGGCCAAAACAATAATAGAACCAATAGGGTTTTTTCTCCGATTTATGTAATTCACAAAATGTGTAATTTCTCAGGCTATTTAAACCCAAACAAAGCATTGTAATGAGGAGGTTTTTCGGAGAGAGGAGGTTTCAGAGAGCAAAAGTTTTAACCAAAAAATTTCAAGAGCAATACAAGCAAAAAACGAATTTCAGAGGTATATTTTTCTCATTTCAGTTTCGCATAGCATAAAATAAAATAAAAAATAAGTTAGGGTTTTCTTCCCTTTTTTACCTTTGCATCTTTCTGTTTCCCGTTTGCCGGCGATAAGTCTTCCGATTTCATCAGTCATGACGGGTGAGCCAACGGCAAGGGTGAGTATTGGTTTGAGGCAATTTTTGGGGTTTCGAAAAAAATAAAAAGAAAATGGGCTCTTTTTTCGGATTTCATGAGAAAAAGGATTTTCCGTTTGTTTGGGGTTTCAAAAACGGTCTAAAAAGGTTTTTGGGATCTCCGGCGCCGTTTAACGGCGAACGGAATGGGTTGACGGCTAGGGTTTTTCAGAGGACGGAAGAGGGAGATGAGACTCTGTTGTTTTTTTAGGTTTCGGATGAAAAACAAAAAAAGGTTCCGAAATGCTTTTAATCCAGCTTATATAGAGTTTTAATGTTTTTAAATCGGTTTAATAGCGTCATAAGCCCCTCCGCGTCATTTTAATTGCGCGAGGGAGGGCTTCCATGTTTTAAAATTCTCTCCAAAGTCCCTTCAGTTTTTCGAGCGTTTTTAATTTCGTCCCAAATTTGGTTTCAATCGGTTTCCGAACGAGATATTTACCCTTTTAGTCCCTGTAGGTTTCCACATCTTTTTATTTGAGTCATGTTTTGCATTGTAATCAGTGTTTTTAAATGGTTTTATTACAATCATGGCCCCTGACAGTTTGCCTTTGTTTGCCTTGCATTTTTTATCATGATAAACTTTGTTTCTCATGCATTTGCCTTTTATATATATATATATATATATCGAATATATGTTGTTTGCATTTTTTATTCATGTTTGTTAAGTGTGGCATGTGCATATATTAAATGTGTGATCATGTGCCTTTTTGATAATCTTGTTTAAAGATGTTTATGATGAATAGTATAGTTTTATTACGTAGCATATGTTTTTTTATGTGGCATAGCTAGTTTTTATATCAATCGAATATATGTGACATGCATCTTAAGTGTCATTCATGTGGCTCTTTAATGCTTGAATTTTCATTATAATTAATTTTAATTAAAAAAAAGAGATACTTATTAATTCGCGTATTCGGGTCAAAATATCCTAGCTTATTGGATATTCCTCGAATATTCGGATTAATTCGAATCGTCTAAAGGTAAAATTCATAATTAAAACGAACAATACCATGACATCATACCTTATCTGCTTGCATCATGCATAAAGGTGACGTACGGGATCCAAACCTAAACTAACACGACAGTCAGTCTTATATGATGTCAGTTTAGTCTTTGGTCCGGTGTACATTCATCCTTTTTAATTAAATGGAAAATTAATTCGTAACCGCCAATTTGATAAAGTTCGTACGATTAAAGTCCGATTTTCAATTAAGAACTCTAATTAAAGTCGTTTTAAAGTTTGAATAATTTCAATCAATTTAAAAGCAACAATTGTTTTGGTACCGATTTTCGGGCGTGATAGGGGTGCTAGCCCTTCCCCACACGTAACCAACTCCCGAACCCTTTCAAAAGAATCTTTGGTTTTGTTTTTACGGTGTTCGGCCTACCTTAGTGGCCGGTGGCGACTCCAACCGAAAAAAGATTTTTTAAAAGGTTTTTCCCAAGACTCGAATTTTTAAATCCCCTTTTAAATTAAATGTTTTCAAAAAGCGGGGACCTGAAAAAAAACCTTATCACACGATCTAAGACAGATAAACCAATTACTAAATCGTAATCGTCTAAGGGTATTACGTCGATGGTCTCTTTTCCCGTCCAACTTCCAAGTAGAAGCTCTACCCTGCTTGCCACTTCGGCTATGGGTTCTTCCTTGGAGTTGACTGTTTTGATCCATCCGCTTGCCTTCTCCACATGAAGGCAAAGCTTCTTGGCAACCCCTTCAAACATGAACAACTCGGATGCCCCGGTGTCCACTAGTGCGCTCAATTGCTTTCCCGCAATTGTGACCTCAACGAACATAAGTCCCTTCTTCTTCTTGCTTGAAGATTTGATTTGGAGGGAACTTACAACGGCTCCAAGTTGAGCGGCAGGCTCGGTTGTCCCTTCATCGGCTTTGATGGTAGAAAAAATGGCTTTCTTTGGGAAATCTTTGATGTAATGAGGCCCGTTGCAATGAAAGCACTTTACTGGACCCTTGTCTTTCCTCTCCCACGGCCTAACAAAGTGGGTAGACTTGTGGCCAATCTTGTCACCTCCGAATTTGGCTTACTTGTCTTTGTCTCCCCTACCATGGTCGTTGTGCTTTGGCCTTGGCTTGTTGGAGTCGTTTCGATTAGAACTATGGTCCTTCAATGACTTGGTGATTGATATAGCCTTGGAGAGCTCCTTCACGTCTCTCCGCTCTAGCTCGGTGTTGACCCACGGCTTCAAACCGTCCATGAAATGGAATAGGGCATCTTTCTCGCTTAGGTCGCGAATTTGGAGTTGTAGCTCGCTAAACTCTCGGACGTAGTCTTGGATCGATCCATCTTGCTTAAGCTTTCTAAGCTTAGATCGAGCCTCCTTCTCGGCGTCTCCGAGGTAAAATTGTTGCTTGAACTCTGTTTGGAACTCGGCCCAAGTTTTAACGGCAATACCCCCACGCTTCTCATCTGAACACCTGTGTCGCCACCAAAGCAAAGCAATATTAGATAAATATATTGACACAATACTTACCTTGTCGACATCGTTCACGATGTTGGCAACCTTGAAGTACTGCTCGAGTCCCCACAAGAAGTTCTCCACTTCTTGGGTTGATCGTGTCCCCTTGAATAGCCTCAGCTTTGGGACATCGGCTATCACCCTCGTCGGGCTAGCCACAACTTCATTCGTCATGACGGACATGTAAATGGAGAGCTCCGTCTTGAGCATGCTCACAATGTCCTTGAGTTCGGTTAGCTTATCTTTGACAGATTCATTTTGCAACTCCAAGGTCTCGACGGACTCATCGACGAGCTTTTGGAAATCATCCTTGAGACGGTCCCCCTGGGATTCCAACTCCTCTAGTCGGTCATCCACAACATCGAGTATGTCCGTCGACTCCTTCATATTGTTCTCCAAACGGGTGACTTTGTCCTGCAAAGACGAAATGGCATCTCTCGAGCTGGCCCTCTTGGCATTGTCGGCACGAGTCTCAACCGTCTAGGTTGCGGTGGCGGCAGCATCACTTGGATTTGTCATCTCGGAATGATCCTTGCTTGAAAAACGTGGCTCTGATACCACTTGTCACGTGGCTAGGAATTCGATGGATTAGCACTGTGCGGCCCTAGACGCGGAACAACTGAAAGGCGGCTAGGCAGCCTTGAAAACTAAGCCCAATGGCTCGGAAAGGGGTGCGGAAACGTTGCAAGGAAGAAAGCTAGAACGTGAGTGAATGTTGGCTCGTATTACTCAAAGGAATTGTGTGATTACAATGGTTGGGGTGAGCCACTATTTATAGGCGAATACCCCCTCGATCCGACGGTTACAAATGAAACAAATCAACGGTCAAGATTAACCTAGACTATCTAAACAAGGCAAGGAAATGATATCTAGTCTCCTTTCTTATTAGACGAGATTGATATGAGAGCTTTCCTTTTGGGCGGATGATGATCTCCATGAATCAGGGGATTGTGTTGGCTTATCCCCCATTCCATGAATAGCCCGGTCAAAGGGTGAGCACTCTCCAAGGCTTGGGCGGATGTGGCCATGTGGGCTGGTTGGGCAGATGTGGCCATGTGGGCTGGCTGGGGCGACTTGCACTCGGTCAGGCCCAAGAGTTTGGACAAAACCTCTTGGACGGCTTGGAGGGCGTTGGTGTCGACCCTCGGGTGCGGTTGGGTGGCGTAGGCATTATGCGCGTCGGGCGCAACTCCATCGGGGGCGTCGGGCGTTGCTCCTGGCTCGTGGACTCAGCTCCCTGGTGCTGGTGGATGGTGCTGGTGCTAGACTCGGCCGCTCGGTTGGCTTGGACGGCCCCTTGGTGCGGATGGATGGTGGTCGCACTAGAATCGGCCCCTTGGTTGGCTTGGATAGCCACCTAGTGCGGGTGCATGGTGTTGGCACCAGGCTCGGCCCCTCGGTGTGCTTGGATGGCGCTCTGTGCTATGTGGTGTGCGCGGATAGGCCCCTAGGTGTGCGGGCGGCTCGACCATGGGGTGCTCGGCTATGACAATATGCTTTCATGTATGTTCTCATGGGGATGCATGAAATTCTTGTAGAAGTCTTCTTCTTCTAGCTCAGTTTGGTCTTCTAATTTTTGTTCAAAATTTACCCCAACAGAAGTTTGCCCCCCAAATTTCATTTTCCTTATTTTTCTGAATTTGAACTTCTAAGATGAATGATCCCGATGGCATCTCCTTTTTTTCTCTTTTCCTCGGAAATTGACTTCGCTCACCACCACTGATGAAGGTAAGATCGAGGAAAGGTTAATTCTAGAACTTCATGGCATGGAGTTATGACCCTAAAAAAAGAACATTAGTTTGTAATATGTTCAGAAATTATTACCGTTTTTACCTGGATGTTCGAGTTTTTTTGCGTATTCGGCCTCCTTCATGGCTAAAGGTTGGTCATCATATTGTTACCCCCACATTTGAGGTCTTCGATCTTTTTCCTGGACTTATTTATACGTTCAAGACAAAAATATGTTATGGATGTACCTAACTTTGTGCTTAATGCATGTGTATAGCCTAAATGCATGATGACATGTATGATGCATGCAGTTAATGTAGAATGATGAATGTGAATGAGGGATTCTGTTTTGCCCCTTAAAGGGATGGCCCTGACTCTCTGCTAGTCAGATCTTTGTTTCTGATTAAGCAGTGTATGATGCCTTGTATGTAAGGATTCCCCAACCTTCCTTGGGTTCGATCATTTTATGAATTACTTTCTCGAGTGAATGCCCTAACAATTTCGTCTGAGACTGCTCTTGAAACGAACTTGAAGTTTGAAGTATGTTTTCGCCTTTTCTCGAAGAGATTTTATTGTTCTCATGACCGCGTCATGTTGCCCTTGGTCGAGTCTATAAATTTGTGTGTTGGCTCATGTCAGCTTATTACTTTTGGCTCCGGCGTCGGCAAAGTGCTACAGACGATAATTGATGTAGTCGTCCAAGGTGCAGAAGTCTGACTCGACATTGGAGGCTCGCTTTCTGAACTCGTCGTGGAATGTTAGCGCATAGGTTATTTGAAAATGCCACTTGATTGGGCTCTTGCATGATGTTAGATTGGCCGACTTTGCTTTATCCGGTATTTGCTAGCATGGGGCATCCCTGGGACCGGTTTCAAAATTTTGACATGTATATGCAAGGTGCATGTCCTATATACGAAAGTACTGATTCAAAAATGGTTCCCGTGGTTAAACTTCTAAATTTATGGGATTTATTCACAACTTTGAATGTTGCATTTATATCTAGGGTACTAGATTTTCTCCCGATTTTTCTCTCTCTTTTTATTGGAAACCAGTCGTGAATCAATACTTCATGCTGGTGAAATGCAAAAATTAAAATGTTATGATGATGTCATTAGATTAATGTGAAATGAATGACTTAGTGCAATGTGATCACCAAAATGAAAAATGGTCAGTTCACAATAAAAGAATTAAATGAATAAATCAAATGATGAATCAGACAAAAATTGGCAAAAAAATTGTACGTAAAATGGTAAATGAAGGCATAAAACCTAAACAGGGTGACCGCTAACGGGCAGAGGTTCAGTATGGCTCTAAAGGGTTGGCTCCTATGGTTCACTACATGCGATTTAGTTCTAAAGTAACGGTACCCGAACTATCGCTAGGACATCGATTCAGGAGGATACATTTCCTAGGTCTGTACGAAGATGAAAATCTCACGAAGACAAATGTACGTATGTATCCCGGAAGCGATCCAACATCATGCACGGAGGGAGTACCTCATGAAGGAGTAGCTTCTCGCTCCCACTTAAGAGGGATGGAGCTCGGGTATAGAGCTCATGATATGTAAACTCAGAAGACAGATTTTATAGATATATAAAAATTTTGTAGAAAATTTAGAAATAGATGGGTAGGGATCACAAAATTAAATTAAATCAGAGTAATGATTTCCATCTGTCAAAACAAAAAATAATTGACTTGTGGCTTGACTCTCTTAAAAAAGTGTCCCAAGCGGAGTTGCCAAGCTGTAACAACGGGGGACTTGCCATCAATCCTTTTTTGTTTTAGGTGAGATTGGATCACCTGAAAACCCGATTATTTTAATAAAACTTGTTTTATGTCGTTTTTATCAAAACAACGAGTTTTGGTATGCAAAACCAAAAGATAGGTTCGAGAGTCGGTTACATGTGGGGAAGAGTGAGCACCCCCACAACCCCCAAAATTGGTTCCTATTCGATTACATATTGTTTTATCGAGAGAAATTATGAATTCGAATTTAATTTAGAAATTATAATCCCTTAATTTAAAATAATATTTAAAAATGTATGTTTATGAAAGAAAGGGTACACTCCAACGCCTGGAGCATAATTTTTGTTAGATTCTCGAATAGGGAAAATCTATTTTGAAAATTATAATAAAAAAGATATTTTATATTTGAAGTGAAGAAATTTACACCCCTACGCTCGGGGCATAATTTTTGTTAGACTCCCGACTGAAGGGAGTCTATTTTCAAAATTAATATTTAGAATAAAAAAAATATTTTTAATATAGACTATAAAAAATGGCACCCTTACGCTCAGGGTACGTTTTTCACAATAATACCTACTAAAGGTTTTAATTTAAAATTCAAAGTAGAAATAAATATATCTTACTGACATACAAAATAAAATATAAAAACATGGCATATAAATTAAAAAGCATACCAACAAATATAAGAACATCTTATATTTCATACAAAAATATTTATTACAAAAGGCCGACATTAAAATAAATACAAAGATAAAGATCAAAATTTTACCCTACTAGAAGCTCGAATGAAGAACTTCGACCGAACCCTACCAGGATCTTTGCATCATCTCACCATGATTTAAAAATTGATTTGAATGGACCTCCGATCGAACCAACTGTTCGAACCATCAAATGGGAACTGGCCCTAAGGTTCGAAAGGGGCACTGCCCCTAAACCTTGCGCCATTTTCATGGCATTTGTTAGCCCTTTTTATGGCTTTGTCGTGTGTTGCAAAGGCTCCCCTCCCCTATTTATAGTGCTTTGGGGGAGGGATGAGTCAATTGGGCATTTGGCGTGGATGCCATTATCTTTTTTTTGCAACATTATTTCTCTTTTTTAATAAATAATATTATTCGAACAAAAATAAAAAGGTTATAGTCCGGATAAAATGGGTATTACAATGTTTGTTTTTGTTTGTTTTTAGGTTGTGTTTGTTGAAGTTGAAAGATCGTTTCTTGGATCCGGTAATCATTTCGTTCTAGATTTTTTATTAGTTTTTAGTTTAATCTTTAAAATTATTGCATGTTTAAAAGATGTTATTTTTAGGAGCTTTGATCTTTAAAAATTAAATAATTAAAATTTAAAAATGTTTTTTTAGATTTAAGAATTAAAAAAGAATTAATATTTGTTTTTTTTTAAAAAAACTAAAATTAAGGTGTTTAATAAGAAAATAAAAAATTATGGGTGAAAAAATATAAAATGGCTTAATTTATTAGAAAATAAAAAATAAGTTTTAAAATTTAATAATAAAGGTTCTTAGGTAAATTAAAGACGACCTTTTTTAGAAAAAGCAAATAAGGGTGCTTTAGAAATAAATAATAAATTTTTTTAATAGAAAATAGAAGATAAAAAAGACTTTAATAACCATAGGCAGAAGTTTAGAATTCTCAAGAGAATAAAAGTTTGAAAAATATAAAGAAAAATCTTTTCTAAAACAAGGTTTTAAAATTCTTCAGGTCATCTTCTAAGAAAAGCTTTAAAAATGAGACAAAGAATGATAATAATCTTTAAGGTTTTTAAAGAAAAACTCATTTCTTGAAAATAAAATAAAAAAAATAAAATGTAAAAAAACAATAAGACTAAAATGTAAAAATGTCAAAAAGAAGGGTTTAGGTTTTAAAATAAAAAAGAGAAAAGAAATATTTTTTAAAAGGAAACAAAAAAAGTAAAACACAAAAGAATAATTCAAGTTTTTTGTTTGTTCATTAGAAATAGGTCAAAACTTAGGACTATGTTATAAAAGCTTAGATAGAGACGTGTTTGTAGAAAATTTTCTTCACAAAAAATAACACACACTTAAACAAACTCAAACCCTCAATTAGAAATAAAAGACTTAGACCTTTTTAGGATTTAAAATAATCAAACCTAGAATGGATAAAATGCTCAACACATTAAATTTTCATGTTGTTTGAAAAGAGAAATTAATTTAATGCGGTTTTTTATCAAACGTGAATGACGGGTTAACGCCAGAAATGTTGGCGGTGATTAAAGTTCATCTCCCGGGCGATGAGGCCGTTAAAATAGTTTGATATTCATTAAACGGACAAATAAAGTCGAACCTTCATAAACTTGCAAACTCCAGTTTTGAAAATGATTTTGAAATCAATTAGGTACCAATTTTGGGTGGCGTGGGGTGCTAACCCTTTCCCACGTGTAACCGGCCCCTGAACCTGTTTTTCTGATTTTTGTAGACCAAAACCGTTGTTTTATTAAAAGTAAACGTTTTATTAAAGTAACCCTGTTTTAAAGTGATCCAATCATACTATTTAAAAAAAATAGGTGGCGACTCCGTGTGTTTTTTTTTTTTTAATTTTTCCAAAAAGTCGAAGCTCCTAAAAAGGGTTGCAACAGGTGGAGAGGAAGAAAAGAGATCGCGCAATCCACATAAGCAAGTTGAGGAAGAAGAGTTCAGACTCACCGGGAGTCTCAGGAAGATCACATTCAGATGGAAACTCAGAGAGAGCGAAAATGTTGCTTTTGGCAATTAGATCGTTGGCTCGAGATCAAAGAGTGGAAATGTTGCTTATCCAGGAAACGAGGATGGAAACTCTATCAGAAGCTCTAATCCGGAAAATCTGGTATGACGATATGTTTGATTTTCTATTTTCTCCTTCAAAAGGTAGGTCAGGGGGTCTCGTGTCTATTTGGGATAAAAGTATTTTCTGTTTAAAAAAGTTAGTAGTTAAGCAGAGATATATTTACCTGAGAGGGTGTTGGAAGGATTATGATTTGAATGTGGTTGTGATCAACGTTTACTCCCCCTGTGTGTTGTCTAATCATGTGTTTAATGGAGGAATCTTCTAGATCTTAAAAGGCTGGATACAACAATATGGTTGATAGGAGGGGATTTTAACGCAATTAAAATAGAGGTGAAAGAGCGGGCTGTAAAAAGGCTGCTGATAGGACACTGAGAATTCAACGAGTTTATTTCAGATGGCAATTTGATTGATTTACCTATGGCGGGGAAAAAATTATGTGGTTCGGTCCTCAAAACAGAAGGAGTACGTTGGACAGGTTCCTCCTAGATGAACAATGGTTCGTGAATAGTGGTGAGTTAATCCAATCTGGGCTGAAAAGATTAGTCTCCGATCATGCTCCAGTATTGTTGGCTAGTGAAACAGTTGATTGGGAGCCTAGGCCATTTTAATTCTATAATGATTGGCTGAAATTGGATGGTTGTAAAGAGATGATTACAGAAGCGTTGAAAGGAAGTAATAAGTCAGATCTTTCTGTGAAACTTAGAAGGGTCAAAACTGTCTTAAAGAAATGGAATAAAGAAGGAAAACACGACCTGGATAGGAAGGTGAAGAATCTGATTAAAATGATAGATGATATTGAGGAAGAAGGAAACGAGGGAGGTTTAGATGATGAGAAGCTAGGATTATTGAAGAATCTAAGATTGGATCTTTCGGATACGTTGAGACTGCAAGAGGCGTTATGGAGACAAAAGTCAAGAATGGATTGGTTGGCCTTAGGGGATTCAAATACAACATTTTTTCACAGAGCTACTAAAATTAGAGCAAAAAAAGAGTCATTCATGGACTGTATATTGCAGGGAAATGGTATGGGGATCTGAAAGGATTGAAACACATTATTTTTTAATATTTCAGCTGTAAAAAAGGTCTTGGAAAGTGACTTTTAACTTAGGATTTAAGCAACTTGAGGACTTTGAAGCTAGGAAACTGGAAGATCCTTTCTCTCTTGAAGAAATCAAAGAAGCAGTTTGAGCTTGTGAGGAATACAAAGCTCCATGACCTGACGAGTTCAATATCTATTTCTTTAAACACTGTTGAGGTGAGGTGAAAGAGGATTTGTGGAGATTCTTGATAAATTCTTCAGAAGTGGGCTGCTTAAACCTTCTATTAATTCAACTTTTGTAACCTTGATTCCTAAAAAAGATAATCCCACTGAGATTGTAGATTTCAGACCAATAAGTTTGGTTGGTTCTGTGTATAAAATTATAGCCAAGGTCCTGACTCGGCTGGTTAGGAGTGTGATTGGCAGATTAATAAGCGCAACACAATGCGAGTTTATACATGGAAGACAGATTATTGATGGGATACTCATTGCAAATGAGGTAGTCCACTCTTTTTCTAAAGGAGGTGTGAGGAATGAAGGAGTGGTCTTGAAGTTGGATTTCATAAAAGCCTATGACCGTGTTAGATGGGATTTCCTCGAGATGATCCTACAAAGGATGGGATTCAAGGAAAAATGGAGGTGGTGGATTTGGGGGTGCATCTCGACCCTAAGGGTTTCCATCCTGGTATATGGCTCTCCTTCTAAGGAATTCTTGATGAGAAGAGGGTTAAGAAAGGGGTATTAGGGGAATTCGTCCAAGTTGTTCGATTTCTCACCTTCAATTGCAGATGATACTGTGTTCTTTCTAGAACCACTGGAAGATTATCTATTAAATGTGAAGAGAATCCTAAAAAATTTTGAGTTGAGTTCAGACTTAAGTATAAATTATAGCAAGTCTTTTATTGTTAGCATCGAGTTGGATAAAGAAAAGGTCCAAACATTAGCTGATCATTGCGGCTGTAAAATAGGGGAATTTCCCTTTCCTTATTTGGGTATTCCATTAGGAGCTGATCCGTGGAGGGTTCTGACTTGAGAACCAGTTTTGAATAGGGTTCAAGCTAAGCTAGCTGGTTGGAAACATAATTCCCTTACCTTTGTTGGAAGAATAGTTCTAATTAATGTTGTGTTATCCACACTGCCTTTTTATTTTATGTCCCTATTCGAGATTTCAAAGATAGTCATTGATCGTATTGAGCAACTAAAAAGAAACTTTCTTTGAGGGACCAAGGATGGCAAAAAAATGGCGAGAGTTAGTTGGGGGAAGGTGTGCTTACCAAAAAAGAAGTGAGGTGCGGGAGTAATTAATTTACAAACTAAAAATAGGCCCTACTAGCTAAATGGGGGTGGAGGTTTGCAAGCGAGAAAGAAGCTTTGTGGAGAAATGTCATTTGCTCAAAGTACGGCTGCCATAAGCTAAAATGGTCAATGAAGCTCGAAAATCCGAAGAACATATCAGCAATTTGGAGAGGAATTGTTAACAATTTGAAAAAGGAAGATGTGGGAATTTGGAAGGGAATTGAAGAATTTAGATGGAAAATCGGAAATGGGAACTCAACTCTTTTTTGGGAAGACATTTGGTGCAAGGATCAATCATTGAGGATTATGTGGCTGATAAGTTCTCAAATGTGACATACTTCATTTGCTATTTTTCTAGTTATTAGGACTTCTTGCTGCTTAATACATGTCGTTTTTGTTATATTTTGTGCAGGGACCCAATTCTGGAAATAGCAGTGAAAAGGAGGCATTTCTGCAATTTTTATTATTATTCTGTCATGACTGGCATCGTGGGCACGACACTGGGCACGACGCGTCTGACGTGGCAGTGATGTGGCAGTGACATGGCAACCTCTAGAAGATCCTGGAATGTTCCGAGAGAAGATCCGATCAGATTATCAGTTCTATCCGTTTGGTTTTATTTTGAATTTTAAAAACATTTGAATTTGATTTGTTATTTTTTTTCCTATCTCTTATCCTTGTAATCTAAGCCTATAAATATCAACCTTTGGTGAAGGCTTAAGATCATCTTCTTAGCTTTGAGTATTTTTATCTTTTCCTTTGTAAACATTTTCTAGTTTTAATTGAAAGTTATCTTTTTCTTTATTTTCTTGTTCCATTTATTTTATGTTATTTAATTACTTTTCTAAAAACCAAGTTAAGTATGATAATTAATATCATGCTTAGCTAAATTTCTTGAGCCAAGAGCTAGCCAAATCAATTCTAATCGTGAGAATTGAACATTGCCTAAATTCCTTCGAGAATACATTTTTATCTTTCTGCTTAGATAGTTTGGCAATCGACCTTACTAAAGTTTTTAATCATTTTTCAAATCAAAAAGAGCTCGTTGGTCTGGAATCGTTTAAAAACATAGTTGGGAGGAAGGATCGGCCTGTGGCAATTTTGACTTCATGTGAACACTCTTAGCGGTGGTCCGCTAAGGAAAGATAAAATCAGAAGCGATTCTTTTTTAAGACAATTTCTTAGTCGGGCTTTTCCTGTTTTTAAAACTAAATATTTTAACGGCGATAGATGTGGTTAATTTGTTTAGGAACCAACCTTCGAAGATAGACTTGGGAGGATTGGTTACTCGAGAGAGAAGCAAGTTGCGACGGGTTGGGCCTCGCAGACTGTAACTGACATGATCCCCAGAGTAAAAATCCATTTCAATGATCGAGGGAATTGACAAGGCTAGCTCGAGGCTAATTTGCATATTTGGTTTTTCTTACTATTTTCTTTAATTCTTGCATTTTATTTTATTACTTCACTCAATATCATATCACCCCCTTTTTATTTCCTTGTTTTTACAGATATTCCTGGGAATTCAAATCCGACAAAAGTCAAGTCAAGAATTTCGACTAATCTCCCTGTGGATCGACCCTCTTTCCCTATACTACTTAATTTCTTTATTTGATTAATTGTTGAAAAAGATTAAATATTTATTTATTTTGACGGGTAAAATGACGCTTGTCAAAATTGGCGCCGTTGTCGGGTTGGTTTACTTTAGGCACTTTTGACTGATTTTTTTTTATGACCAGAAAAAAATCGGGTACTTTAGCTCCATAGAACCCAAAAATCGAAGCAAGCGCTCGTAGAACTCACGGCGAAACACTTCAACGAAAGAAACAACAACAAAGCACTCGACAATCCGATCAGGAATCCACTTCCGAAACTACACCAGTCGAAGAACCTACACAAGAACCAGAACCGATGGCGGACCAAACGATTCGACAACTCAACACCGCCCCCGCTGAACAACAACCCCTTTGTATCGCCTTTCCTCACGGCGATACCCCTTTCCAACTCAAAACGGGCCTAATTCACCTATTACCCACCTTTAATGGCCTCCCTACTAAAAGCCCACATAAACACCTTGTCGAATTTCACATGGTGTGCAGCAGCATGAAACCACAAGGAGTTTCGGAGGATCAGATAAAACTAAGGGCATTTCCTTTTTCTTTAGCCGAAATGGCTAAAGAATGGTTATTTTATTTACCTCCGAATTCGATTAATACATGGGC
The DNA here is from genome assembly GCA_030270665.1 of Hibiscus trionum. Lineage (NCBI taxonomy): Eukaryota > Viridiplantae > Streptophyta > Magnoliopsida > Malvales > Malvaceae > Hibiscus > Hibiscus trionum. The sequence continues at coordinate 76,004,737 of BSYR01000010.1, read as the reverse complement.
TGATCTTTCTCGTGTTTTTCTTGACAGGTATTTCCCTGCAGCGAAAGCGACTTAACTTAGGCGAAGCATTTTGGGTATCCAAAAAACGCACGACGAGTCCTTATACGATTATTGGGAAAGATTCAAAAAGTTGTGCGCGATTTGTTCGCAACATAACTTATCCGAACAAACGCTCCTTTAATATTTCTATGAAGGAATGTTGCCGATGGATAAGAAAATGATAGATGCAGAAAGCGGTGGAGCGCTTGTCAACTTGACCCCTAAAAAATGCTCGAAATCTGATATCTACGATGGCGGCGAATTCACAACAATTTAATTCTGTGAGTGAACCCAACCGACGGGTTCACACAGTAAGCACAACTTCATTAGAGAATAAAATTGATAACTTGACTAATATTGTGAATTCTCTTGTTTCAGGGAAATTAGGAGCTGCCAAAGTCTGTGGAGTATGTACCATGTCTGATCATGTAACTGATCTATGTCCCTTACTCCAAGATCCATCTAGTACCCAAGTCAACGCCATACAAAACTTTCCAGGACCTCCCCAAAGACCCTATAACCCTCAGAGCAATACGTTCAATCTCGGTTGGAGAGATCACCCAAACTTGAGCTACGGTAATCAGAACCCGAATTACAAACCTAGGCAACAACCTCCCTACCAAAACCAAGCACCCCAAAAATCCTCGCTTAAGTCTATTGTTGAGAGATTGGCAGTTTCGCAGGAAAAATTCCAAACCCAAACACAATCCCATCTCCAGCAAATCGACAAGCAAATAAGCCAACTAGCTCAAGCCGTTAGTCGTCTAGAATCCCAGGGAAAGTTACCATCCCAAACCGAAACCAACCCAAGGGAAAACGTTAGTGCGATAACTTTGCGTAGTGGAACAGTGATAACGCCTAAACCGCCCAAGCAAGATGAGCGAAAATCCGACGAACCGGGGAACTCTTCGAACGACCAGAACGAGAAGTCTCCTCCCACCGCAGGTAATGCCAAATCTAAAATTTCTGTTTTTACTTACGAACATGTTCCTCCTTTTCCAGGTAGATTGGCGAAACGAGATAAAAAGGAGGAAGAGAAGGAAATTTTGGATATATTCAAGAAGGTGGAAATTAATATTCCACTTCTTGATGTTATTCGGAAAGTGCCCAAATACGCAAGGTTTCTGAAGGACTTATGCACAAACCGAAGGCGACTATCCGGAAATGAAAAGGTTAACCTTGGTGAAAATATTTCGGCCATCTTTCAAAAGCCGTTGCCGCCAAAGTACAAGGACCAAGGTATGTTTGCGATTCTCTGTAAAATTGGGAATGTTGGGATAAAAAGAGCGATGTGCGATTTAGGCGCGTCTATCAACGTCATGCCGTTAAGCGTTTACAACAAAATTTCGACTGAACCATTGAAAGAAACGCGAGTGACGGTTCAAATAGCCGATCGATCAATCATCTACCCCGAGGGAGTACTAGATAACGTGTTGGTACATGTAAAAAATCTTATTTTTCCTGCTGATTTTTACATTGTTGACATGGAAAATGATCGCAGCAACAACGGATTAGAAATCTTGCTTGGCCGACCTTTCTTATCAACCGCGCATACAAAGATTGATGTCCGCGACGACATCTTAACTATGGAATTTGATGGGGAAGTAGTTAAATTTGATATGTATAAAGCTATGAAGTATCCTGATTCGATCGCAAGTTTAAATTCCGTTGATATTATAGATGTGTTAGCTGATGATTTGATCGAAACTGATTTGTGTTATGACTTTTGTAGGGAATTCACGGATCTCGACGATGAAAATATAGGCGTAATCATTTCAACTCTTTGTTCCCTTTCTGATTTTCGATTAATTCCAACTCGATCTAAACATTTTCCCTCAATTTTTCAGGAACCAAAGCCGAAGTTAGAGCAATTTAATTATATATTTTTAGGCGACAACAAAACTTTGCCAATCATCATCTTGAGTAAGTTGTCGCATTGGGAAGGAGGTAGAAGCTTAGTTGTTGTTTTGCGCACAAATAAAAAGATGAAGGAAGGCGTTAAAACGACAAGGGATGGACATCACCGTTTATTTGAAGACCTTTCTTTTGAAGAACCAAAAATTTAGCAAAGGTCGTCGAGCTAAACGACGTTAAACAAAGCGCTTCATGGGAGGCAACCCATCGGTTTATTTTTCGTCAATTTTTACTTCTTTTTTTAATAATTTAATTTATGTTTCTTTATTTTTAATTCTATTTTTTTTAATTGCCTTAATAAATTTTCCTTTCCCTCTGCAGGATTATTTTCGCACACAGCAAGCCAAACATCACACTCCAGCTGAAGTGCACTGTTTCATTAATGAGGTGCATTTTAGCACACTCAATGAGCGGTGCACGTTAGCCCAACCCCTTTCCCCTCGGCATATCATCCCGATTTTCCCTTTTTCCCCTTCCCTTTCTTTCTTTCCCGCAAAACACCAAGCCCTAACATCACACACCCAACCAAACACATTTGTTTTTTTCACTCAGCCACGCCGACTTCACCATGCCCCACACCTCCTCCTCGATGTGGTGGTCGACAACGGCAAGCCCCCAGCCCCCGATCGAGAATCCCACTCCTACGGCTTCCATCGCTCCTTCGCCTCCTTCCCCAACCGTTAGCCGCCGTTCGCGTCTCTCCAACAGCACCGCCGGACCAAGCTCCAGTCGCCGTCCACCTCCCCCACGATCACCATCACTGTCATTCCACTCTATGCCAACGGTGGACTCAATTTCATCACTCACGGGGAGTATTTTTTTACCCTTATTTGTTCCTCATTTTCTTTATTTTTATTTTGAATTGGGGCAATTCATTTAAGTGAGGGGGAGGGTGCAAAACCACTTGTCCTATGCTTGTTTGATGTATGATCAGTTTAGACTTAACCTTTAGTATATTTCCAATTGCCATCACTTGCTTGCTCTCCAACATGTTTAAATTTTTGAAAATGGATTTTGATAATCATTTTCAATTTGACATCTCTCCCTAATTGCCTTACTTGTGTTAGAATTCTCGCCTAGCTTAATCTAATTAACCCAATTTTGTAAGATTTGAGCCTTGAGCATGCATTCTTCATATTATGCTCGCTTTTTTCTTTGCTTGAGAGTGTTGTCTTTAATTTTAGGAATCTAGAACTTGTGGCTTGCTTACGATTTGAGACTACACTAGAATGAGGTGTTTTAAATGATTTAGGCATTAGGTTTTAACCTCTTCCCTCCCTTTCATTTTAATTTACCCTTTCTCATCGCCTAGTGAGCCTTTGTGAGCCTTACATCCCATTCCTTTGACTTAACCATTTCAATTGATCAAATGCTAGAATCTTTATTAGACATGAATGAGATACTTTTCAAATAAGGGCAGAATTTTTCCCAGAAAAAAAATGAGAAAAAAGAAAAACAGAATAAAAGGAAGCAATTGCTTCGAAAAGAAGAAAAAAAAAGAAGAAAAACAGTTTCGAAAAAAAAAGAAAAAAAAGAAAAAAATGTGTTTGCTTACCCATTTTTAGCTCCTCTTTTTGTCTTCACTGCTTATTGTTTGAAATATCTTGCATTGATCATCTTCTTTTGCTTTTTCTTTCCATCTTTCTATCCTTTTTCTAAACCCACATTACACCTTGAACAAAAGATCTAATGATTTTTGCACCTCGATTCTATTAAAGTAGTGAAGAATTGAACTTGTTACAAGCCTATGGAAACCTTTATTCATGATTGACTTTGAGTGTTTCTGCTTCATCTTTCCCTTAAACACTTTGAATGCTCTTGAGTGTATCTTGGTGAGTATTAAGACTAGGATGAGTTAGACTAATGTTTGTTAGGTAATTAGGAGGGTGAAGGGCTGTAATGATTGTCATTGCTTGCATGTTGTTCTTTTTCAAATATTTCCGATGCTTGTGATGGTTTGAGGATTTCATTCTTTGGTTCATGTTTTTTCGGACATACTTGAGGACAAGTATGAGACAAGTGAGGGGGAATTTGATAAGTTTTCAAACGTGACATACTTCATTTGCTATTTTTCTAGTTATTAGGACTTCTTGCTGCTTAATACATGCTGTTTTTGTTATATTTTGTGCAGGGACCCAATTCTGGAAATAGTAGTGAAAAGGGGGCATTTCTGCAGTTTTTATTATTATTCTGTCATGATTGGCATCGTGGGCACGACATTGGGCACGACGCTTCTGACGTGGCAGTGATGTGGCAGTGACGTGGCAACCTCTAGAAGATCCTGGAATGTTCCGAGAGAAGATCCGATCAGATTATCAGTTCTATCCGTTTGGTTTTATTTTGAATTTTAAAAACATTTGAATTTGATTTGTTATTTTGATTTTCCTATCTCTTATCCTTGTAATCTATGCCTATAAATACCAATCTTTGGTGAAGGCTTAAGATCATCTTCTTAGCTTTGAGTAGTTTTATCTTTTCCTTTGTAAACATTTTCTAGTTTTAATTGAAAGTTCTCTTTTTCTTTATTTCCTTGTTCCATTTATTTTATGCTATTTAATTACTTTTCTAAAAACCAAGTTAAGTATGATAATTAATATCATGCTTAGCTATATTTCTTGAGCCAAGAGCTAGCCAAATCAATTCTAATCGTGAGAATTGAACATTGCCTAAATTCCTTCGGGAATACATTTTTATCTTTCTGGTTAGATAGTTTGGCAATCAGCCTTACTAAAGTTTTTAATCATTTTTCAAATCAAAAAGAGCTCGTTGGTCTGGAATCGTTTAAAAACATAGTTGGGAGGAAGGATGGGCCTGTGGCAATTTCGACTTCCTGTGAACACTCTTAGTAGCGGCCCGCTAAGGAAAGATAAAATCAGAAGCGATTCTTTTTAAGACAATTTCTGAGTCGGGTTTTTCCTGTTTTAAAAACTAAATATTTTAACAGCGATAGATGTGGTTAATTTGTTTAAGAACCAACCTTCGAAGATAGACTTGGGAGGATTGGTTACTCGAGAGAGAAGCAAGTTGCGACGGGTTGGGCCTCGCAGACTGTAACCGACATGATCCCCGAAGTAAAAATCCATTTCAATGATCAAGGGAATTGACAAGGCTAGCTCGAGGCTAATTTGCATATTTGGTTTTTCTTACTATTTTCTTTAATTCTTGCATTTTATTTTATTACTTCACTCAATATCAGATCACCCCCTTTTTATTTCCTTGTTTTTACAGATATTCCTGGGAATTCAAATCCGACAAAAGTCAAGTCAAGAATTTCAACTAATCTCCCTGTGGATCGACCCTCTTTCCCTATACTACTTAATTTCTTTATTTGATTAATTGTTGAAAGAAGTTAAATATTTATTTATTTTGACGGGTAAAACGACGCTTGTCAGTGGCCCAGGTTATACATATTGTTTAAGCACAAAGGCATAGTGGTACCAAAGTTGGCTGTTAATGGAGAATTTATTAGGATTAATTGGTCAGACTAGTTCTCTAGACCCTTACTAGACCGAGAGCTTGTTCAAGTGAAAGATATTAAGTAGAAGGTGCAGAAGTGGAAACAGATTCCGGAGAAGGAAGATAAAATTGTTTGGATACATGATAGAGCAGGGATATTTTTTATGAAAAAACTAACTGAATTATTAGTTAATGCCGAGCTCGTATATCCTGAATTTAAATTGCCTTAATACAGCTTTCCCCCCTAAAGTATACCTGATTTCCCAACTTGCCCCCTAAACTTCATTTTGCCCTTTTTCCCCGTAAACAATTCAACGTTACCTATATACCCCAAAAGCTGACGTCGTTTAAAAAACGTAACAACCAATAAGAAGTCGCCACGTAGCCTCTTTTTTTCTTATTTTTTATTTTCTGAATATTAAATAAGAAATAGGGGAAAATAAAAAGAAATTAATATAATAATAATAATAATAATAATAATAATAATAATAATAATAATAATTTTATTCCTGCGGTAAAATTGGTCAATCCCCAAAACTACCTGAATCTAAACCCATACTAATTTTGAATCTAAAATCCGATTTCTTCTTTCTTCATCGGAACAAAAAATAACGATTGGACTTCTAGGGCTAGAATCCATTAAGATTTGTTTGTTTAATGTTAATCATATTTGACTTTAGGGCTTGAATCGATCTAGAATCCGCACACCATTTACATGAGAATAAAAAATTATGCATTAAGATAATGGATCAGTCACGACAATGAATACGAGTCATTAATATTGGATTCAATTATCAAAGCATGCCAAGATTTTGCAGGAAAAGAACATAGTATTTGATTATACAACAAATAAGAATAGCTTAATTCATCAATGGATTCTCTAGTTAATGTCTGATGATAATTCATAAAAGACTAAACATATATACTCCATATTTTCACAAGAATAATTATTTCATTCGGACATCACACAAATCAAACCAGATTTGCTTAAAAACCTTAACAATTACATCATGGTATTCATCAGAATTAAGACACAGATAATAGGCCAGCAAATCCTCCATGTCCTTTGATCCCCTTATGTTGTTCTCCATAATCATCTCCACCATTGATTCCCTGAAGTCCCTTTGAGGATCCGACGATGACTTCACCACCGCCAAACTACCCGACAAGCTCGAACTCGACGATGACGATGTGCTTTTCCGACCGTGACCCGCCGCCAGCTGAATCCTCCTGCTTGAGATTCTCGGAGAGTTTACCCTAAGCCTGACACCGGGGGAATTCACAGTGAGTTTCCTTACACCAGTAATGTTCTTCTTCTTCTTCTTCGTCTCTTTCACCGTGATCCTCTCTTCCTTCACGACCTTGACCGAGACCGAACTCCGACGACACTTGATCGGAGGGAGATTGAGTTTAAGCTCGGATACATTGTTGTTATCGTCAACTTTGGAGCTCAAGACTTTACAGCTAAATTCAGTAGTGAGAATACAGTCGGACCTGAATTCTTGCTGCAGATTCGAGCCATCATCAGAAGAGGATCTTCTTGGACTTATTTTCCCGGACCATTGTTTCGAAGATTTTCTCGGTGGGTCCGGAGAATCACCTCGGTTAAGCTCTCTGATGAAATAATACGACTTTCTTGGATGAAAATGGCGGTGGGGTTGCTTTTCTCTTGAAGCCGGAGGAGATAATAATACAGGGTTTTGCTTTTCCCCGGTATTACTATTATCATTATTATTACAGCTGGTGGTGGTGTTTCTTCTGCTTCTCCCCATGTCTTTCAGCTTGTCGATTAAAATTTCTTTGTTTAAGGTTTGATTAATCCTTGTTTTTAGGATTCGTTTAGTTTTATGCTCTCATTTGAACGGCACTGAAGCAAACAACGATTGAAATCTATGGAGTTGTGTAACCCCCTCGTCCCGGTCTGGACGACTGACCGGTCCGAGTAGGTTACACAGGGAAAACCGAAGTGAAACCCGTTGAGACTCCACTTCGGTTAGCAACCCTAGAAAAATATTCATTTATTTATCTTATCTAAACGTATCAGTTAGTCCTAAGTGTGAAAAACGACAGCGGAAAATGAGGACGTGATGATACAAACTGAACGTAAGGTAAATTAAATTTACCAAGTGACACGTTAGCCCATTTTCAAGCTCAACGCCCCAAACTGAACATAAACAATGCATACGAGATTCACAAGAAAGCTTACGACAAACGGGACCAAAGCCTGACATCCGAGAACCCTTAAAGATGCCAAAAGCCCAATTTATAGGCATATGTTTCGAAACAGACTTGCCCGTTTCGATACACGGGCCCTAGTCTAAAAGCAAGACCAGACCGTACCGATACTGTCCACTCTGTTCCGGTACGGGTGTCAACGTTAACAAGGTGTTCCGAAACAGGTTCCGAAATGGACCTTCACAGTGGCAAATCGTTCCGATAGGCGTACCGAAACGGGCACTCATAATATCAAACTGTATCGAAACGTGTTCCGATATGGGTATACCTGGAGCTACACCCGTTTCAAAACCACCTCACGCGTTCCGAAACGCCTGCAATCTGTAATACCCTAAAAACAATTTTTATGCGTCTCAAAGTGTTCCCAAACATCCCCAAAACCACAAGAAACAAGATACAACTTTCATACACATACTCTAGAGTCATTTCACCCTACTTCAAGCATGATCAAACACTTAACATACATTCAAGACCATCCATTTCAAAGAACATACATCCAAGGCTATTCATTTAAAGAAACAAGCATCCATCAAATACATGCATAACAAGGGTTACATGCCTTTAAAGCAAAACACTGAAACATTCAAGTAGCAAGGTTACATGCTTTCAAAACAACACACAAGTATCTCATCCACATGGTTTACAATACATATCATAAAAGCATTAACAAAATAGGAGTCTACACATGCTCCTACAACACATAGCAATTCCCATTGCTAAACTACTACATTATTTGCTAAACCATACTTGAGCAACTACCACACGCTTGGACGCCCTTTCCATGCTCCTTGCTAACTCCACGCTAATGATCTGTATTGTCGAAAACGAGAGCGTAAGCTAGAAGCTTAGTGAGGGAGCTCTAAAACAAAAACAATTACAATGCAGGGCTCAAAGCATGTCATCCTTAAGACATTCACAAGCATACATATGCACCACTATAGCAACATAGCTAAACATCACAAGAATGCATGAACATGGCATCTTACCTCATGTTATGCTAAACAATATATAAGAATTATCTTACCACATCCACCACACATGAACAAGTATGTTGGCATCTATTAGCTTACTCGGATATGCGGATAACTTCCTTTGGGATTTTCACCCCCAACGTACTCAACAACATCATTACCTTCGGTATGATTACACTCATCATCGGTCCTTGCATGGATGGGATTACACTCATCATCACATGCCCTTACGGATGAGATTCCACTCATCATCACTTAATAACATTTTTCGGTGGAATATTACTACACCGAATGCCTCCTTGATGACTCTACGTCATCAAGGCCACGCGCGAATTTGACTCAACCGTGTGCACACTCATCCTAATGATCGATCATTTATACTCGGTAATTAACTAATGTCAATCATACTACACAAGTCACACTATGATTTAACAATCATGCACACAACATATCATCATCAAGGCACCCACAAAAACAACATAATTCCCTCCTTGGATTGGCCTACCAAGCACAATCCAACACCAACACCAACTTAATTCCCTTGATTCTAACCAATCAAAAACAACATATTACTACACAAAGCACCCACAAAACACTGCCACTAATCAGATTTTAACGACAAACCATTTCTCTACAAATTCAAGCCAAGGCTAACACCAAAAATTCCCATTTTCATACTCCCTCACAACCCAGCAGAAAACCACTAATCCCAACACCCAAATCAACATTAAACACATTCAAAACACCCTTCAAGCATCACTATAACATCAGCCCAACTCCCTTTCACAAAACCACCCCAAAACTCAAGTTTTGACCCTTTAAAAATACCCACAAAAGCCCATTTCGGGATTTTTGATAAAACCACACCATTTTCACATATAAAACACTTTAGGGCAAGAGTTTAGCATATCTTAATTCTACAAACCAAAAGCTAATTGAAAAGCCGCTAAAACTTCTTCCTTTTCTTTAAAATTTGAAAACTTGAAAACTTCAACAACGGTGTTTACCAAAAACTAAAACCATGGATGGGTTGGGAATGAAGAGGAGAAGTCAAATATATAATTACCTTGTTGAAAGCACTTGAATTGATGGAGGAATTTGATGGAATAGTAACTAGGGTTTGGGTGGGTCCAATGTCGTGAAAATGAAAGAGCCAAGGAAGAAGATGAAGAATTTTGGTAAAAAGGCTCTTTTTACTCCTCCCTTTTTCCTTATTTTGAAAATTACCAAAATACCCTTAATGAAAATCAAGCCCATTTTACTTTTTAAAACAAAGCCCATTTAATTAAAATAAGCCCAACGACTCAAACCCAATTCACACACTCAACTCCCGACACCTAAACCCGGTGTTAGAACTCTCCCCCACTTAAGGAATTTCGTCCTCGAAATTACCTGACTTAAAGAGATACGGAAACTGCCTTTCCATATCCTCCTTTCTCTCCCAAGTGGCCTCGTCCACACCTCGACATTGCCACCTCACTTTGACCAACTCAATCGATCTACCACGCAACACTTTGATGTCCGAGGCTAACATCTCAACCGGTTCCTCATCATACGTCAAATCCAGGTTCAATTCAATCTCTTCCGCAAGCATAACATGCGACAGATCTGATCTATACTTACGAAGCATCGAAACATGGAACACATTGTGAATCTTATCTAGCTCGGATGGCAAACGTAACTGATAAGCAACCGGACCGATTTGCTTCACAATCTCATACGGCCAAACGTACCTCGGACTCAACTTCCCTTTTCTGCCAAATCTCATAACTTTCTTCCACGGAGAGACTTTCAAGAACACTCTATCTCCCACGGCATACTCGAATTCTTTCATCTTCAAGTCGGCATAGGACTTCTGCCTATCCGAAGCTGCCCTCAAACGATTACAAATCAATTTCACCTTATCGATAGTCCCATTAAGCAAATCCGGCATCGGTAACAACTTCTGACCTGCTTCGGCCCAACAAATCAGAGTTCTACATTTTCTACCATACAATGCCTCATACGGAGCCATCTGAATGCTTGACTGAAAACTGTTATTGTACGCGAACTCAACCAACGGCAAGTGTTATTCCCAAGTACCCTGAAAATCAATGATGCAACAACGCAACATATCCTTTAAAATCTGTCTAACCCTCTACGACTGACCATCTGACTGAGGATGATACGACGTACTGAAATTCAATCGGGTACCCAAAGCTGTATGCAAACACTCCCAAAATCGCATCGTAAATCTCGGATCTCTATCAGACACAATCGAATTCGGCACACCATGCAGTCTCACAATCTCACTGATGTACAAGTCGGCCAACCTATCTAAGGAGTAAGTCGTATTAACAGCTAAGAAGTGAGCACACTTCGTGAAGCGGTCAACTATAACCCAAACTGAGTTCTTCTTCGAATGAGTCAAAGGCAAACCCGAAACGAAATCCATGGTGATATTTTCCCACTTCCATTCCGAAATTCTCAACGGTTGCAACAAACCTGAAGGAACCTGATGTTCTGCCTTCACTCTCTAACATACCATACACTTACTTGCAAAATCGGCTACGTCTCTCTTCAAACCAACCCAATAGTAATCATTCTTCAAATCACGATACATCTTTGTACTACCAGGATGCATAGCAAACGTGCTACTGTGTGCTTCGGTCAAGATCGTACGTCTCAAATCACTGTCATCCGGAACAACTATTCTATCTCTGAAACACAAGACCCCATCAACACTGAAAATGTAATCTGACAGTCTACCCTCGGCTATATCTTGCACATGAGGTGTCAAATATCTATCTAACAACTGCTTCTCTCAAATAAATTGACCTAAAGTAGGTCTAATATGAAGCTCGGCCACTAGACGACCATCATCGGACAAACTCAAACTAGCAAACATGGCTCTCAACTCAACGGCTACCTTCCTACTCAAAGCATCTGCCACTACATTGGCTTTACTCGGATGGTACTCAATCGTGAGGTCGTAGTCTTTAAGCAACTCTAGCCACCTACGATGTCTAAGGTTCAACTCTCATTGTGTCATGATATACTTCAAGCTCTTGTGGTCCGTATACACTGTGCATTTCTCACCATACAAATAATGTCTTCAGATCTTCAAGGCAAACACAACCGCGAATAGCTCTATGTCGTGTGTTGGATAATTACGCTCATGAGTCTTCAGCTGTCTCGAGGCATAAGCCACAACTCTTCAATCTTGCATGAGTACACAAACTAATCCTACATATGAAGCATCACTGTAGATCACATAGTCCTTCATCGACTCTAGCTGAATCAAATTTGGTGCATTGGTCAAGGCTTCTTTCAATTTCTCAAAGGCTTGCTGTCTCGCATCTGACCACTCAAACTGAACATTCTTCTAAAGTAACTTTTTCAAAGGAGCGGCCATCTTCGACAAACCATTCACAAACCTCCTATAGTATCCGGCTAAGACTAGAAAACTACGAATCTCTGTCACAAACTTCAGTTGCTTCCACTCAACAATGGCTTCTATCTTCTTCGGATCAACTCTAATCTCATCGGCTGACACTACATGTCCTAGGAAGACTACTTCTCGGATCCAGAACTCGCACTTACTCAACTTTGCATACAACTGGTTGTCTAACAAGGTCCGCAAAACTATCCTCAAATGTCGGTCATGGTCTTCCTCGGTACGCGAATACACCAAAATATCATCTATAAAAATAACCACAAACTGATCTAGGTACTGGTGGAAGATCTTGTTCATCATGTCCATGAAAGCAGCCGGTGCATTCTTCAACCCAAACGGCATAACTAAGAACTCGTAGTGCCCATATCTAGTCCTAAAAGCTGTCTTCGGTACATCAACTTCTTTTACCTTCAACTGGTAATACCCGGATCTCAAATCTATCTTTGAAAAGACTGATACCCCTCTCAACTGATTAAACAAATCTTCGATACGCGACAAGGGATACTTGTTTCTCACTGTCAACTGATTCAACTGTCTATAATCTATGCACATTCTCATACTACCGTCTTTCTTCTTCACAAACAATACCGGTTCGCCTTAAGGCGAAGAACTCGGACGAATAAAACCTCTATCTGACAACTCTTGCAACTGAGTCTTCAACTCTTTCAATTCTTTTGGTGCCATACGGTACGAAGCAATCGAAGCAGGATCAGAATCAGAATATGTCTCAATAGAAAACTCAACTTCTTTGTCAGGCGGTAAACCAGGCAATTCTTCCGAAAACACCTTCGGGAGATCACAGACTGTCCCGATATCCTGCGGTCTGACCTTATTCATATTCGGATTCATCCCTAAGCTAGGTAGGCCTGGCAACCAAACTCAAACAACCTTTGAGCCTCTAAAGCTAAAACAACATTTGATAAGAATTTCACATTCTCACCTACCATTACAATCTCATAGTCATCTGCAAGCTTTAAGAAAACTCTCTTTGTCTCAAAATCTACCATAACTCTATGTTCTACAAGCCAATACATACCCAGAATTACATCGAAGCCGTAAAACGGTAACTCCATCATATCCACTGGAAATACATGCCCCTGAACCATTAACGGACACCTTCTATACATCTTCTTAACCACTATTGTATCACCGAAAGAGCTAGTAACACTAACACCTACCTCTAGTACCTCACAAGGTAAATTCAACAACTTTGCATGCTCACTCAAAATATACAAATGTGTATATCCAGAATTAATCAGAGAAGACAAACTCAATGATTGTATCGAGAAACTACCTGTTATAAAATCGATATCATTCTGAAGCCAACTCATAGGTCTTCACTTCTTTTACCAACTCATATCAGGATCGGTCACATTGTTCTTTCTCAACAGGAACCAACTCATATGCACGCTGACCCAAACAGACAAATTGTACCTCAAACTCTGGTACGACCATACTGCCCTAAACTAGAGCGATGAACTTTCTCATCAATCGCATCATTTGAAACCTCAGATTCATGATTACCAGCTCCAGGCCCACGCCTTGGTCTCATACTAGCCAAAAGCAATAATACAACAACAAACAAAACACGCAAACAAAAATATATGGGGTTAGCAAGAGCAAGGGTCTAAGGTGCTCAAGTAGTCCTTTACTCAAAATATTTTTAAATAAGTAACAATAGCAATGGGAACTCGACACTACGCCTCAACACAACCATCATGTTAACACATGCTTTCAAACACTGTACTAGCAAGCAAACATCAAGCATTCATGGCAAAACATTCACCGAGACATAGCAACAGCATAACACTTCAAACTTACCTCACTTACCTACCCGAGGACTCGAAAACCTCAGGCTCTGATACCAACAAATGTAACCCCCTCGTCCCGGTCTGGACGACTAACTGGTCCGAGTAGGTTACACGGGGAAAACCTAAGTGAAACCCGTTGAGACTCCACTTCGGTTAGCTACCCTAGAAAAATTTTCATTTATTTATCTTATCTAAACGTATCATTTAGTCCTAAGTGTGAAAAACGACAGCGGAAAACGAGGACATGACAATACAGACGAAACGTTAGGTAAATTAAATTTACCAAGTGACACGTTAGCCCATTTTCAAGCTCAACACCCCAAACTGAACATAAACAATGCATACGAGACTCACAAGAAAGCTTATGACAAACGGGACCAAAGCCCGACATCAGAGAACCCTTAAAGATGCCAAAAGCCCAATTTATAGGCCTGTGTTTCGAAACACGCTTACCCGTTTCGATACACGGGCCCTAGTCTAAAAGCAAGACCAGACCGTACATATACGGTCCACTCCTTTCCGGTACGGGTGTCAACGTTAATAAGGTGTTCCGAAACAGGTTCCAAAACGGACATTCACAGTGGCAAATCGTTCCGATATGCATACCGAAACGGGCACTCAAAGTATCAAACCGTATCGAAACGTGTTCCGATACGGGTATCCCTAGAGCTACACCCGTTTCGAAACCACCTCACGCGTTCTGAAACGCCTGCAATCTGTAAGAACCTAAAAACAGTTTTTATGCATCTTCAAGTGTTCCCAAACATCCCCAAAACCACAAGAAACAAGATACAACATTCATACACATATTCTAGAGGCATTTCACTCTACTTCAAGCATGATCAAACACTTAACATACATTCAAGACCATCCATTTCAAAGAACATACATCCAAGGCTATTCATTTAAAGAAACAAGCATCCACCAAATACATGCATAACAAGGGTTACATACCTTTAAAGCAAAACACTTAAACATTCAAGTAGCAAGGTTACATGCTTTCAAAACAACACACAAGCATCTCATCCACATGGTTTAAAATCCATATCATAAAAGCATTAACAAAATAGGAGTCTACACATGCTCCTACAACACATAGCATTTCCCATTGCTAAACTACTACATTATTTACAAAACCATACTTGAGCAACTACCACACGCTGAGACGCCCTTTCCTTGCTCCTTGCTAACTCCATGCTAATGATCTGCATTGTCGAAAACGAGAGCGTAAGCTAGAAGCTTAGTGAGGGAGCTCTAAAACAAAAACAACGACAATGCAGAGTTCAAAGCATGTCATCCTTAAGACATTCACAAGCATACATATGCACCACTATAGCAACATAGCTAAACATCACAAGAATGCATGAACATGGCATCTTACCTCATGTTATGCTAAACAAGATATAAGAATTATCTTATCACATCCACCACACATGAACAAGTATGTTGGCATCTATTAGCTTACTCGGATATGCGGATAACTTCCGTTGGGATTTTCACCCCCAACATACTCAACAACATCATTACCTTCGGTGGGATTACACTCATCATCGGTCCTTGCATAGATGGGATTACACTCATCATCACATGCCCTTACGGATGGGATTCCACTCATCATCACGTAATAACATTTTTCGGTGGAATATTACTTCATCGGATGCCTCCTTGATGACTATACGTCATCAAGGCCACACGCGAATTTGACTCAACCGTGTGCACACTCATCCTATGATCGATCATTTATACCTGGTAATTAACTAATGCCAATCGTACTACACAAGTCACACTATGATTTAATAATCATGAACACAACATATCATCATCAAGGAGCAACATCAACATATACCTCAATATGCTTAATCGAGCACATACTACGCAAAACCACATTTATGCACATTAAGCTAAAACTCATAAAACAACCAAGAGATTAAGATACCAACTTAATTCCCTCCTTGGATTGGCCTACCAAGCACAATCCAACACCACCACCACACACTTGAACCAATTTAAAACCATTTAAAGTAATCAACTCACCGAACTTCCTTAAGCAAACCGAGATAAGCCAAATCAAGCTTCCAAACTTTCTAAAATCGAGCCCGAAGCTTCTCCAATGTTTTCCCTTGATTCTAACCAATCAAAAACAACATATTACTACACAAAGCACCCACAAAACATGGCCACTAATCAGATTTTATCCACAAACCATTTCTCTACAAATTCAAGCCAAGGTTAACACCAAAAATTCCCATTTTCGTACTCCCTCACAACCCAACAGAAAACCACTAATCCCAACACCCAAATCAACATTAAACACATTCAAAACACCCTTCAAGCATAACTATAACATCAACCCAACTCCCTTTCACAAAACCACCCCAAAAACTCAAGTTTTGACCCTTTAAAAATACCCACAAAAACCCATTTCGGGATTTTTGATAAAACCCCATCATTTTCACATATAAAACACTTTAGGGCAAGAGTTTAGCATATCTTAATTCTACAAACCAAAATCTAATTGAAAAGCCACTAAAGCTTCTTCCTTTTCTTTAAAATTTGAAATTTTGAAAACTTCAACAATGGTGTTTACCATAAACTAAAACCATGGATGTGTTGGGAATGAAGAGGAGAAGTCAAATATATAATTACCTTGTTGAAAGCACTTGAATTGATGGAGGAATTTGATGGAATAGTAACTAGGGGTTTGGGTGGGTTCAATGTCGTGAAAATGAAAGAGCCAAGGAAGAAGATGAAGACTTTTGGTAAAAAGGATTTTTTTTACTCATCCTTTTTTCCTTATTTTGAAAATTACCAAAATTCCCTTAATAAAATCAAGCCCATTTTACTTTTTAAAGCAAAGCCCGTTTAATTAAAATGAGCCCAACGACTCAAACCCGATTCTCACACTCAACTCCTGACCCCTAAACCCGGGTGTTACAAGTTGGAACCCTAAATCGTGAAAAGAGGGAAAAGTAACTTACCATTTGCTCTGGAATTTCGTTTTTTTACTTAGAGAGTTGAGAAGTAAGCTTCTTTTTATTTGCTTCGTTTTTTTAGGTTGTGTTTGGGATAATTGAAGTTTATAGGTAAGAAAATGAATGCATTGTCATTTTGCAGAGTCGCATGGTGCATTAGAATAAAGTTGACTTTTTTGACTTCGATTACAGTTCAATTAGTGGTGGTTGTAGGAAATTGAATTCTCTAGTTAGTGGAAAATATTGTCAAGTTGCAATACGCCCTTATCTATTTAATTGATTTTCTTTGTTTAATTAACTGTCAAAATACTTTTGTTGATTTGTTCAATTAATTGTTTAAATGCTTTGGTTGGTTTGTTTAATTGATTTGTTTAATTAACTTTCAAATTGTTGTTTTGGTTTAATTTGGTTTAACTGTTTAATTGATTTGTTTAATTAACTGATTTGTTGTTTTGGTTAAAGAGAATTAATGATTTGCTGTTTTGGTTTAATTTGGTTGATATTATAAATATGTTTTTGGATATTTGTGTAGGTAAAATGGCATGGCCAGAGCAGTCTGTAGTAATACATTTTGGGGGTAGATTTAGTCATTTTCCTAAGTTTGATTATGTGGGGGGCAAAGAAGTAGAAAAAAGATCGACCCTGACTACATATGTTACCCCACTGTTGTTGCTTTTATTCAGGAGGTAGGAATTCCCAAACATAACATTGAATATTTAACATATTTAGAACCAGGTTTTAGTTTGGATGGAGGTTTGAGGGTCTTAGGTAGTGAAAATAGCACTTATTTGGATTTGATTAACCATTTGTCAAGAGAAGGAAGCATACACATATATGTTGTTGGAGATTTTGGTGAAACTGCTTGTATTGAAGAAGATGGGCCTGCTGTTGGAGAAAATGATGCTAATGGGGCAATGCTGGGAGAAAATGATGGCAATGATGCTAATGGGTCTGCTGCTAATGGACCTACCACAAATAAAAATGATGCCAATGATGATGTCCGACTTGAGGGAGTAGAAAATGATGTTTTAGGGTTGGGAGATAGTGATAGCAACTTCTGTGAAGATGAAGATAGTGATTTTAAAGATTTGAGGGCTGAAGGATGGCTTACTGATGAAGATGATAAGGAGATAATTCAGATTTTTGAGAACAAGAAAAGATTTAAAGAGAAAAGTTTGGAGGATGAGCAACAAGGGGCAGAACCTAGGAGCACTGGCACTGGTTCTCAAGAGAAAAAGGCAACCACTGTAGCAAATGAAAGTAGTGACACTGACATTAATTACATTGAATTAGATGATCCAGGCAGTTATGAAACTGATTCTGAAGGGGAGATTTGTGTTAAGAAAGGTAAAAAAGATTCTTCCTTGAAACAAGTGAGGTTCCTAGGATTGAGTTGGGTATGATATTTCAGAGCTCGACACAATTTAAGGAAGCTTTGGGTGCTTATGCTGTTACAAAAAGATTAGATTATAGGTATTGTTGGGTTACGTCGGCACGCCCCGTGGCGCAGCGGAAAAATTAATCCGACGTAATCCAGCCAGGATCTATGTACAGGAACGAATCCGGGGTGAAAAGATGAAGAGTTACCTTTTAAAACTCTAGAAACTGGAAAACCGACGGTATGTCGGAATAACCACATCAAGTAAAATCGGAATCGTTACAGGTTCGCAACGACCTCTACGGAGTCCACCCGAACAAAACGAACAAAGTTTTCGCCTCCCTAACACTTTGGGATAAATTTCGGCAGGTTTGAACACCTTCCAGGGAGAAGTCGAAATCCCTCCAGGGATTCCTGAGGGAGTCTGAAATTGACCAGGGGTTCTACCGGGACTTGAATTCGAACTAGGAAATCGCCAGGAATTTGCCAGGGGGCAAGAGGAACACCAGAAAAATATCGAACAGCTTCTCAGAAGAAATCTGGGACTTGTCAAAAATTCCAGAAGGGAATTCCCAGGGATATGTCGAAATTTTCAAGGAGGAATAGGGATGATTTGGTTGCTAGCCCTTGTCCCTTTAAATAGTATTCAGAGACTTAATTCTAGTTGAATTCCTTAAATCCAAGTTCAACCAAAATTCATAGAATCTAATTCTATTTGAAATTGGTTTATATTAAATATACATTATATTTAATAATATTAACTGAAACATATATATTTAATTATGTAGAATCTTATTCTACATAAAACATGGATTTAAATATACATTATATTTAATCCATATATATATTTTTATTATATAGAATCTCATTCTATCTTTACTTGGATTTAAATATATTTAAATATATATTTTTAATTATGTGGAATCTAATTCTACATAAACTTGGAATTAAATATACATTATATAAATTCCAAATATATATTTAAATTTCTAGAATCTTATTCTATAATATTTAAGTCTCTAAATATTTTCCATACTCTAAATAATATTTGATAAATACAATATTTATCCAATATTATTCCCATTTAAGGGAGTTGTCGGTTTCCCCTATCCCATAGGGGTTTTTCGGCAACCTCCCTAAAATAGGGAGTATGGTTTCCAATTTTTGTTCGTTTCATTCGAAGGGTGTGACCCTTGTAGGTTCATGCAACGTTAGCAGCAAAATTAGAACTGTTCTAATTTTTACAAACAATGAGTGGCATCTAGCAATACATCATTGCTACCTAAGTTGCATGAAGTCATGGTTTGACTTTCCTAATTCCTGAATAAACTTCCTTTATGTATTTCATCCTTTTGTTCTTTATATCTTAGATGAACACAAGTCATGGGTTAGTCACACTTGCGTTGTCCATCTAGTGTTTCTTGATGTCTTGAGTAGATTATGATAAACGAATCTCTATGATATCTCATATCATAATATTCGAGCATGGCCATGCATTTTCTAATCTCACTCAATCAAGTGGCTGAAGATAGTTCTCCCATTATGTAGGAGGGACAAATCCTTTCTTGATCAACCATATTTCACTACATAGGTCATCACGTATCCAATCATCAGTCTTTATAATGTAGTCAGTTATGACACATGTTTGACTATGTCAAAATACGTAAATCTTTATGTTGAAATCATGTTGATCTCAAGTCTGAGGATTATACATATGTTTATCATGAGCAATGTTGTGATTGTCACATAATTACCCAAGAAACGTGCTCATAGCGGGTCAATCCAATATGTTGTTCTCTAACAAATACTTATGTGTTGATTTTGACATCTCTATGTCAATGACAACGCTTGTCATCAACCACATATTAGTCTTTATATATTATCATTGTCTATACCCGTAATAATATTCGACTAAGGATCCTATTTAACAATAATCGTATTATTGTATGAACATTATTATCCAATGGTTAGTTTGATGCACAGAAACATACCAAATGATAATAACGGCAATGCCATTACTTGATAAATCTAGTAAAATAGTATGTCTATTCAATAATCATATGATTGGTCTTTGGGCATACTCCAACAAGTATTTGAAAAATGATCCTGATAGGACTAGATCAAAATGCAAGGGGGTTGGGTGTCCTTTTCTGATCTATGCATCTCTGGGAAAAAAAGATGTGGTTTGTAGGGTTAGAACATTTGTGAACAAACATTCATGTTCTGTAACCTTTAAAAACAAAAAGGCTAATTACAAGTTTATTGGGAAACATTTCTTGATTAAACTTAGGATTTTGCCTAACTTGAAACTGAAGGACATGATGAAGCTTTCTAAGGAGGAGGTTAAAGTGGAATTGACAAAAATGTGTGCCACAGAGCTAGAATTTAGGCTACTGAAAAAATTAAGGGTAGATTGCATGAGGAGTTTAATAAATTGTTTGATTATGTGCTTACATTGATGGAAGCAGATCCAAATGGTACATTTGACCTTTTTGTTGAAAAACCTACCCCATCTTCTAACCCTATTTTTAGAAGATTGTATGTAAGGATTCAAGAGATATTGTAGACCAATTTTGTCTTTGGATGGTTGTTATCTTAAAGGGGACTTTAAGGGTGAAATACTAGCTGTTGTAGGTAGGGATGGTAATAACAAAATATTCCCTGTTGCATGGGCTGTGATAGAGGTGGAGAATAGGGAAACTTGGGCCTGGTTTTTGAACACATTAAAAGTGATATGCAAATATGAGATGGGGATAAGTTCACTATACTAAGTGACATGCAGAAGGTAAAAAATTTTCTCAATTGATTTTGTTTAATGCAATTTTATATTGTTTATATAAAATGCTTATCTAAACTACTTTCTCAACTGTTTTAGGGGCTTTTGGAAGAAGTTCAAGTTGTTATTCCTGAAGTTGAGCACAGATTTTGTGCAAGACATATGTATGCACATTGGAAGAATGAGAACACTGGACGTGAAATGCAATAACTTTTTTGGGCATGCTGCAAGGCAACCAATGTGGCAGATTTCCAGAAGCAGTATGCAAAGATAGAAACTATGAAGCCCAATGCTTTGTCAAGATTAATGAAGAGAGATCCAAAAAATTGGTCAAAAGCCTTTTTCAAAACACATTCAAAGTGTGATGCAGTAGACAACAATTTTGGGGAGGCTTTTAACTCAGCAATCATTGCTACAAGGTACAAATCTGTCATCTCTCTCTTTGAGGACATTAGGAATTATGTGATGAATAGAAACCTTGCACACAAAGTCAATTGTCAGAAATGGAAAGGTCTTTTATGCCCCAAAATTGCTAAGTTAGTTGAAACCCACAAAGCCTCTTCTGCATTTTGTCATGTCACTTGGAATGGTCAACATGGGTATGAGGTTTATAGTAATGGGCAAACATATGTTGTTGATGTACAAGGTCATAAATGCACATGTAGATATTGGGATCTAACTGGTATTTCATGCCAACATGTTGTATGTGTCATACTGTTCAATTGTGAGCCACTTGAGAGGTATGTTCATGAGGCATACAAAAAAGATGCATACCAGTCACTCTATGATTATACATTGCCAACCATACCTAGTGAGGCTTTATGGAAAGACACAAAAATGGGAACAATTGAACCCCCTTTGAAAAGGAAGCTCACTGGAAGACTAAAATTAAAGAGAAAAAGAGAGGAAGGAGAAACAAGTAAGGGGGCCAAGCTTTCTAAAAAAGGAAACAAGTGCACATATAGATCTTGTGGGGTACTTGGACACAATAGTGGAACTTGTCCTTAAAAAAACAAAGATGTAAGTGCATTTTAGTTTAATTTCTTCTTTGAATTCATGAATTATTACCTACTATTGATTTCATAATTTTAGTCTCAACAAACACATGAGTCGTCATCTTCTCAAAAATCCATTGACATAACAAAACAACATCAATTCATCATTCACATTTCACCAGTCACATATCATAAACATAACCAATCTTCCATAACATCCCATCCTTCAAATAACATAACATTGAATAACAACCATGGAATTCATGTCTTCTACAACATTAAACCTAACTTTCTTAGTTCACCTTAAATGAAAAACTTGAGTACAACAAAACAGAAACATGAAATAAATAAAATACTCTTCTAGAACATTGCACCATTATTCAATTTCCTTGTTTCAACTTGGAATTTCTCTTTCACCTTTTCTAGCTTTTTCTCCAATCTTCTAACTTCATCAATATTGACCATCTTCTTCAATTCTGGATTCTAAAGTCTTATTCCCTGTTCTCAACCAGTAATTTATGAACTTCATTCCTTAATTCTTCATTTTCATTCAATGTTGCATCATCATAGTCAAGCCACCTCAAGAAATTACATCCAAATGTTGCGTGTAAAAGTGTCTATCGCAATTTAGTGCAAGTGTACACGACGCAAGTAGTAAAGTGATACGGAAGTATCAGATATCGTCTCCACAGGGACTGGGCTAATAGCTTCACCTTGAACTACTGCACGAGAAGAAAAAGAATAGTTTAAATTGTTGTCACGAGAATATAAAGAATACTGAAAATAAAGAGTATTGAAATCAAGATAGAGAGAATGGGCCGGTATTGAATTGCTCAGTAGTGTAGGTGTTGCAAAGTCTATGAAACTCTGTTCTGTCATCGTGCCTGCTGCGGCAGCACCTGTCGCGGCAGTGGTCTGTTGGTTATCGCGGCAGCGATTACTCAACTCAGTACTTCAAGCTTGGCAAGAATCCCTGTTATGCCTTGGCCTATCCCTAGGTCCAAGTCTGTCGATGAACACGTATTTGATGATACCTCCCGGCGTGAATCGAAGGATGAACACCGATGTTGTTGAACTCTTCTTTAGCCACTTAACCTCGTCCTATCCCTAGGTCCGAGATAGTTCAACTATAAACTAGAGAACCCGCACTTATTCCTTTCGTATACTTAACTCTCCCGATATTAAGTAAATATATAATCTTACAATGCTCTCCCGATACTCTTGCAAGATGTTGAAAACTAGAATAAGCGAACTTGAAGTAATTTTATTGAACAAAGAAAATCCTAACACAATGCAATCCTTGCAACTACTTTACAAAGCAACCCTTAGCCCTAGGGGAAGTTTAGAACATGATGAGGAAGGGAAAACGGCTAGGGTTTTGGAATGAAGGCTAGAGAATGGTGATGTCCTCTCCTAGGTCGAATTACATGCCTTTATATAGGCCTTGGGTTCAAGTTTTCTAGTATGGCAAGAATACAAGTTTAAATTAAAGTACGACTCTAATGAAGATTAAATCTTTAGAGCAGCAGTCTTTAATTCGTCCTTCCTTCTTGCTTGGGATTTCTTCCTTGAACCTTGGGCTTGGCCTTCATTCTGATCTAGGGCTTGGAAAAATATAAGGGTGATCCACGACAGATGGGCTTAATTTTCTCTTTCTGTTGAGGTCCACTTTACTTTCTTCCCTTCACTATCGCTGTCGTCCTTGGCTGCCACGGCAGCGGCCATGGCAGCATCGTCCTCCCCGACTGCATCTCCAGTTCCAGCTCTAATTCTGCACTGCCCAGCGTCTGCCTCTCTACTACCCTTCATCTGCTACAGCAGCTACCTGCAAAAGCAACCAATTTCAGTAGAAACTGTGCCTTCTAATATATTTGTGATGTAAAACTGAAATCTAACCTAAATGCAATGAATTATGCTTGAATGCAGCAGAAATATGGGTTAAATAGGGGGTAAAATATAGAACTTTTACACACTCAACACACCCCCAAACTCAAGTTTTTGCTTGCCCTCAAGCAATTCAGACCTAACAAAGAAAAACAAAAAAAATTTGTTTGGCTCAAAATAATGAACTTTCCCTTACCTACCATTTCATCCCCTATTGCGAACAACACCTTGTCGGATAATTCAGGATTCATTCGGAACCATGCTATAATTCTCGTGTAGTGTGTGCATGCTTTTTGAACAATTATATGCCTAGACTCACTTAGCTTAATAGAATAGCTGAAACTTCTAACTTGAATTTTTATGCCAATTTTCATCTTTTTGGAGGCAATTCTTAGGCTCCTTTAGTTTTTATGCAGACTCGATTCTATTTTTCAAGCTTAAGTTTGACTAGAGCCGGTTTCGGGCACCTCTAGCTAACTTCCTAGAGCCGGTTTCAGGCACCTCTAGGTGTGAGAGTCTATTTTTTCTTAACTTCTTTTCCTAGAGCCAGTGTTAGGCACCTCTAGGGGCTATTCAAGTATTAAGCTTTTCCCTATTCTAGTTTACCAGTAAGTTCTAGACAGTATAAGAGTCACAAATGGTGTTTAAGTTTCAGAACTATAGTAAGGCTCTAAACTGCTCCTAAAACTATCCTAAAGGCACTACCACGACAGGGGCTGTCACGGCAGGTAAGTTCAGTTCAAAGACTTAAGCCAATTTTTTTAAGCAAAAATAAACTAAGTGAAGGACACAAATTTTAAATTTGAAAGACTTCATTAATGGAGGGATGCCACCCCCAAACTCGATGGTTGCATTGCTCTCAATGCAAATGGAAGATATAAAGAAAATGAAAATTACATCACAAAATATCAAAAGGCAGACAGCAATATAAGATAAGAACTTAATTTTTAGGTGTTGTCGTCGCTTCTGCTGCTCAGTCGGATCTGTCGACGGGCAGGGGCCTTCTTCACTGGTGCTGGCTGGCGGATGGGAGAGGTAGAGGTATTCTTCGTTTTGGCCTCCCTTGGCGGTTGAATGCGGGTAGGGGAGATATGGGGAGGTTTCTCCACAACCTAGACTTCGGAGCTGGTGCTGCTCTCACCGCTGTTGCTGCTGTCGCTGCTACTGCCGCTGCCGCTATCTTTCTTGTTCTTGTTTGCCACTGTTTTCTGTCGCTTGACTGGTGTGAACTCCTTGGACAAATTCCTCTTTACGGAGGGTTCGTCATCGGATTCTGCCCAGATTGAAGAAGAGGAGAAACCTGCAATGTAGGCGTCGAGTTCTTCTGAAGGCATTCTTCTCTTGGTTCCTCGGGCAGAAGTTTCGGCTACTCGGTTGCTGCTGGCAGCTGTTGTGGCAGGGGTCGATGTGGACGCTGCAGAAGGCGTCTTGGGTGTGGCAGCAGGTGTAGGGGTATGGGCAGCGGTGGGGGATGCAAAATACTGGTTTGGGAATGCAAGAAATACAGCATCAGGAAAGTTAAGAGAGGTTTGAATAAATTGTACCGTGGATGTGGTGAAATCTCTGATGAAGCTCATGAGGCCGAGCTGTCGTTCCTTTAGCTTTTGTACTGCAGCAAGGATCTGGGAGGAGACGTCGGCTAGAGGTGCTGCTGTTGTTTGCTGCCTGGGTTCTGTGGCAGCTGGGTCGATGTCGCTGGGTGCTGTCGGATCTGCTGTTGTGGCAGTAGGGTCAAATGACGACAGCGGGGTGGCAGCAGTAAGTTCCATTAGGCTGAGTAGATTTCTCTCTATCCAGCCCTTCCCTTGGACTCGTAAATCTGTGGCAGCTTCTAGTACGTGATGGCCGCGGCAGAGGGCGGTGATGAGATAGGGGAAAAAGAGTGGTCCTGTCGGCCGGTGCGCGCATTCCAATATACTCTCCCAGATGTATCTTCCAACATTAATGGGCCTCTCATTTAATATAGAATGAATGAGGGCTAACCTGGGTTGGTCCATTGTTGTGTTGTGCGAGGAGGGCATGATTCGCTTTTTGATGAAGGCGTTCCACAGCTTGACCTCCGAGGTGAGTTGGACTCTCTTCACCGTCCTTGGGTTTTTCGGATCCATGTTCCACTGTGTTCCTTCTTCCGTGAGTTCTGCCATGACAACGTCGTAGGTAGCAGGATCTAGGCTCTCTAGAAATTGCAGGTGGCCATCTTCATTGATGCCCACATAGAATCCATAAAGAGTGTTGATATATTCTGGCTTGAAAGGCACCTCTCTTCCTCTTACCGTGACTGCTGTCGTGTTTCTGCTGCCGATGGTAGCATAAAAATCTCGGACAAGAGACACATTCATCTCCTCTGGTTGTTCTACGAATAGCTGCCACTGTAGGGCTCTGATTTTCTTGGCTATGAATGGCTGCAGTCCCAGATTCCCCTCCTTGGAAGTGTAAATAAAGCCCTTCTCTTCCCACATGTCGCGGATCTGGAAGGATTGTGGGGTTGATGCTGCCGGGGCAGAGCCTGAAGCAGCACTTCTGCGGGTGTTTCTAGAAGACATTTTTGCAAGGATTGTGTAAGAAAAAAATGAAAGCAAGTAAAAACTCTAGAGGAAACAAGTAGAAGGAGTAGAAGTGAGTGAAAAATGAATAGTAAAACAGGGTTTATATAGGGGAGAGTTTGCTACCAGTTGGAGCTGTAATGGCAGGCGCGAATAACGGGGCCAGCTGTTACGCGGTTTCTGACGCGTCTGTCACGCGTTTCCGTATCTGTTGCGCGTCTGTTACGCGTTTGCGTGTCTGTCGCGACAGCGTGTCGACAGGCTGGATTTTTTGCGTCTGTCGCGGCAGCTGTAACGGCAGCGTCCAAAAGTTGGGCTTTTTGGGCTGATGGAAAATGGTGGGCTGGATTCACTTCTCCTCTTCTCCTTGTCTCTTTTATTTCCTAAAATAAGATAATAAAAATAAAAACTTTAGTTCCTAAAATTTAAAATAATTCTAATTACCTAATATATATAATAAATATAAATAAAAAATAAAACTTAGGTTAAATTAGGGATGCCGGGAGGGGCATCTCCTAAAGTAACCACTTCCTGCATTCTTGGGGCTTTAGTCCCCTGATAATGCTTCAGTCGTTGTCCATTGACTTTGAATTGGTGCCCGTCTTTTAAAGATCTGATCGTGATGGCACCATGGGGAAAAACTTGCACCACTTGGAATGGGCCGGACCACCTACACTTTAGCTTTCCTGGGAAGAGCTTCAACCTAGAGTTGAATAACAACACAAGCTGCCCTGGGCAGAACTGTCGTGGCAGCAACTTCTTGTCATGCCACTTCTTAGTCTTATCTTTGTAAATCCTTGCGTTGTCATAGGCCATTGCTTGAATTTCTTCAATCTCGTTCAAGTCAAGCAGCCTTTTCTGTCCTGCTTTTTCCAAGTCCATATTCACTGCCTTGATGGCCCAGTAGGCTCTGTGCTCAATCTCGACAGGTAAATGGCATGTTTTCCCATAAATCAGCCGATAGGGGGACATTCCCAAAGGAGTTTTGAACGTTGTCCTGTAGGCCCATAATGCATCACTGAGGTGTAGAGACCAGTCCTTCCGAGTTGGCTTAACCATCTTTTCCAGAATGTTCTTAACCTCTATGTTGGATATTTCAGCCTATCCATTGGTTTCAGGGTGGTACATTGTTGCAATCCGATGCTTGACACCATACTTTTTCAAGGCAACAGCTATAACCCTATTATCGAAGTGTCTCCCTTCATCACTGATGATCGCCTTGGGGATGCCAAATCTACAAAAAAATGTTTTTATGTAGAAACCTTTGAACTGTCTTGGCATCGTTCTTCTGAGTGGCGACTGCTTCAACCCATTTGGACACATAGTCCACTGCCAGGAGGATGTATAAGTTCCCACATGAAGTTGGGAATGGTCCCATAAAATATATCCCCCACACGTCAAAAATCTCGACTTCAAGAATATTTTGCAGCAGCATCTCATGTCTCATTGAGATGTTTCCAGTCCTTTGACACTTGTCACAGTTTTTGTAAAATGTTTGGGCATCCTTAAACAGTGACGGCCAGTAAAATCCCGACTGTGAAACTTTGGCAGCAGTTTTGTTGCATCCTAGGTGTCCTCCATACTGTGAAGCATGCCAGTGATGTAGTATAGCTTCATGTTCATCATGTGGTACACATCTCCTAATAACCTGATCTGCACAATATTTGAAAAGAAGAGGTTCGTCCCAATAATAATGCTTAACATCATTTTGGAACCTCTTCCTAGCTTGGTAATTAAGGTCAGGAGGAGTTATTCCGCTAACTAAAAAATTAACGAAATCAGCATACCAGGGGAGTTCAGAAAACTTACCTGCCGCCATGGCTGTCGCGGCAGTGATTGTGGCAGCGAACAACTGCTCATCAGGGAAGGTCTCCAGTATGTGTGTCTCGTCTGCTGGGAAACTATTTCCCTTCTCTAACCTTGACAAGTGATATGCAACTTGATTCTCTGTCCTCTTTTTGTCATTGATTTCAAGGTCGAACTCTTGCAGTAGCAGAATCCAACGTATCAGTCTAGGCTTTGCATCCTTTTTGGTGAACAGATACTTCAATGTAGAGTGGTCTGTGTGGACTATGACCTTCGTTCCAAGTATGTAAGAACGGAACTTGTCGATAGAGAATACCACAGCTAATAGTTCCTTCTCTGTGGTAGTGTAATTCACTTGGGCGTCGTTCAGTGTTTTGCTGGCATAGTATATGACATGAAAGATCTTGTCTTTTCTCTACCCAAGTGCTGCCCCGACAGCATAGTCACTAGCATCACACATGATCTCAAACAGCAGTTTCCAATCTGGTGGCTGTACTATTGGGGATGTTACCAGCTTTTCTTTCAGAACCTTGAATGCTTCAGTACATTCAGCGTTGAAGTCAAAGGGGCGGTTCTGCTCCAGAAGATGGCATAAGGGCTTCGTGATCTTCGAAAAGTTCACGATAAACCTCCGATAAAAACCAGCATGCCCTAAGAAACTTTCGATTCCCTTTACTGTGGTGGGTGGCGGCAGCTTTTCGATTACTTTTATCTTAGCTCTGTCGACTTCTATGCCGCGACAGCTAATTTTATGGCCGAGGACTATCCCTTCATCCACCATGAAGTGACACTTTTCCCAGTTTAATACCAAGTTTGCCTTTTTACATCTCTCGAGCACTTTCTGTAGGTTGCCTAGGCAGCTTTCAAAGTTATCTCCAAAGACTGAAAAATCATCCATAAATATTTCTAGGAAATCGTCCACCATATCGGAGAATATTGCCATCATGCACCTTTGAAAGGTGGCTGGTGCATTACAAAGTCCAAATGGCATCCTCCGAAAAGCATAGGTACCGTATGGGCATGTGAACGTCATTTTTTCTTGATCTTCCGGTGCGATGGCTATTTGATTATAACCTGAGTAACCATCAAGAAAACAATAGTAAGGCTTACCCGCTAATCTATCAAGCATTTGATCAATAAAGGGTAAGTGGTTCTTTCGGGTAGCTTTGTTAAGCTTCCGATAGTCCATACAAACCCTCCAACCGGTCACAATCCTGGTTGGGATTAGCTCGTTGTCTTTGTTGGTTACCACGGTTATTCCTCCTTTCTTGGGAACGCACTGCACCGAGCTCACCCACTTGCTATCCGAGATGGCATAGATTATTCCAGCATCTAGCCATTTTATGATCTCCTTGCGTACCACCTCTCGCATAGCATCGTTCAGACGTCTATGTGCATCAATGGTCGACTTATGATCATCCTCTAGGAGGATTTTATGCATGCATAGTGCCGGACTGATGCCTTGGATATCAGCTATCGTCCATCCAATCGCCTTTTTATGCTACTGCAGCATCCCTATTAGTTGTTGTTCCTGTTCCTGCATCAACTTGGAAGAGATGATTACGGGCAACGTATCATTTAAACCAAGGAAAGCATATTTTAACTGCCCTGGCAGGGGCTTAAGATCAAGAACAGAGGGTTCAACAGTTGATGGCTTTTGAATTATATGGTTATCCGAGGTATAATTTAAGGGTTCGAACAACTTACCTGGACGATTGCCTATCCAGTTTATCTCCTCTTGATCTTCAGTACTGCTGTCGTCGGTGCTGTCATGACAGTCTTCTAAATGGCTGCTGAGGTAGTGGCCAATTTTGATGTCGTAGCAGCCCGACTTGATGCAGGGTTGGTCAAAGGTAATTGCAGTGATGGCCTTGCATTCTTCTTCTGTATCAGCATGTTTCATTGCTTGGAGAACGTTCAGCTTGATCTCTTGATCGTTCACTCTCATAGTGAGTTCTCCTTTTTCCACATCAATCAGTGATCTTCATGTCGCTAAGAAGGGTCGCCCCAGGATGATTGGTGCGTTTTCATATGCTTCACAATGTAAGACAAGAAAGTTAGCAGGAAAAATAAACTTATCCACTCTTACCAGAATATCTTCATTTTTTCCTTCTGGTGAACGTAAGAGCGGTCTGCCAGCTGCAGTACTACTGTTGTGGGCTGAGCTTTTCCAATACCTAATTTCTGAAAAACAGATTTGGGCATTAAATTTATGCTAGCACCAAGATCACAAAGTGCCTTACCCACAAATTTGTCTCTGATTATGCATGGTATGATGAAGCTCCCAGGATCCTTCTTCTTCTGGGGTGGATACTTGTGCAGAATACTCATGCATCCGTGTGTCATTTTAACCGTTTCAAATTCCCCAAGCCTGGATTTCTTCAACATGGCATCCTTGAGAAATTTGGCATAACCAGGTATTTCCCTAACGGCATCTAACAGCGAATGTTGATATGAACCTTCTTAAAAATATCATAAATCTTCTTAAGCTGTGATTCATGTTTCAATTTCTGTAACCGCTGAGGGAAAGGAGGTGGGGGACGATAATCAGCAATGCGTCCTTCCCACTGCATACAGATCTGAGGAGGTTTAGGTTCATCATCTTTCTCCTCTGTCCCTTCTACTGTCGTGACAGGCTCATCGGCAGCAGGCTGTTTGTCATCTGCCGGGGCAGCTTCCTTGGCAGGTGACTCCAAGGCTGGTTTCTTAACTGTTTCAGCTTCCTTCTCTGGCCCTGGTAATTTCTTCCTACTCCTAGTAGCGATGGCTTTACACTGCTCATGTGTGGGCTATCTAGCATTTTCAGTATTGCTAAGAAATCTGCCATTCTGCCTTGGTTTAACATGCTGGGAAATCTGACCCATTTGTGTCTCCAGTGATTTCAGAGTAGCTTCATGGTTAGTCATCTGCATCTCTGTTGTATCCATGAATGTCTCAGTCTTTTTGACGAAGTGATTCGTGTTCTCAATGTAGGTTCCTGTTTGAGACATAAACTTAGCCAGGGTCTGCTCCAGTATACTAGTCGTGGCAGGTGGTGGCTGTTGCTGCTGCGGCTGTGGTTGCTGCCGAGTCAATAATCTAGGTCCCCCTGATTCTGTGTGTTTTGTGCTTGAGGATTCAGGGCATTATTAGGATTGCTCCAAGAGAACTTGGGATCCTTTCTCCAATTGGGATTGTAGTTGTTGGAGTTATAATTCTGCTTATTGTAGTTTCCAACATACATCCCTTCTTCTAACTATAACGGGCACTCCTCTGAACTGTGATTTCCATCGCAAGTTTCGCATACCTCTTCAGCAGAGTAGACAGGCTGTGAATCTTCTTTTAAGAGCCTTTTCATTGCCTTAGTGAGGTATGCCACCTGTGATTTTAATGAACTGTCAGCCTCATAATCCTTTACAGCTAGAACTCGTTTACCCCCTCTTCTTGCCGTAGGAAACTGTTCCTCATTCTTCGCCAGATTTTTCAATACTGCCATTGCCTCATCCGGATCTTTGTCCAGCAGTAATCCATTCGCTGCTGAATCAATTCTGATACGAGTTTGTAAATTGGCAGCATTATAGAACTTCGTTACCTGGTTCCAAACGAGAAATCCATGCATCGGGCAGTTCCTCAAGAGAGTGGTAAATATGTCCCAAGCCTCCTGCATCGGCTCGTCTTCTTCCTGTTGAAAAGTAGCAATTTCGTTACGTAATCGCTCAGATAAGTGTGAAGGATTAAAACGAGATAAAAATTCACGAGTTAAATCTGCCCAAGTTCGTATTGAACCCGGCGTTAGTTTATTCCACCAAGTCTTTGCTCTGTCCCTCAATGAATGAGGAAATAATCGAAGCCTCAGTATATCCGGATTAACTCCTGGTAGTCTAAACGAACCACAGATTTCCTGGAACGTTTTCAGATGCTTCCTAGCATCCTCAGTAGCAGCACCACTAAATTGGCCAGCGTTGTTGATCATGCTGAACATGACAGGTTTCAGCTCCAAGTTGTCAACATCTACGTCTGGCAGGGTTGTTTCCAATTCTACATGATCATTGAGCATGTAGTCTTGGCATGACCGGCATGCGGCAGGAGGATCGGCAGCTTGACCGTTCCCTCCATTCCCAGCAGAATCTACAACATCCTGCGGATTTCTTTGGTTGTTCATGGCCTCTAACTGTTCTTCAAGGTATTCGTTTCTGGCTAGCACAAAGCGAAGTCGGTTCCTAAGATTGTGCGAGCGTTCGATTTTAGGGTCTAATGGATACTCAGGTTCCTTTCCTCGTCTCGATCTACGCATAAACAGAAAACCTTGTGAAAAGCACAGGTTGAACAATCCAAGTAAAACAAAACAGAAAAATAAAATAGGTGCAGTAAAAGATAGGGTAAAGATATGTTGCCAGTCCCCGGCAACGGCGCAAAAAACTTGTTGCGTGTAAAAGTGTCTATCGCAATGTAGTGCAAGTGTACACGACGCAAGTAGTAAAGTGATACGGAAGTATCGAATATCGTCTCTACAAGGACTGGGCTAATAGCTTCACCTTGAACTACTGCACGAGAAGAAAAAGAATAGTTTAAATTGTCACGAAAATATAAAGAATACTGAAAATAAAGAGTATTGAAATCAAGATAGAGAGAATGGGCCGGTATTGAATTGCTCAGTAGTGTAGGTGTTGCAAAGTCTAGGAAACTCTGTTCTGTCGTCATGCCTGCTGCGGAAGCACCTGTCGCGGCAGCGGCCTGTTGGTTATCGCGGCAGCGATTACTCAACTCAGTACTTCAAGCTTGGCAAGAATCTCTGTTATGCCTTGGCCTATCCCTAGGTCCAAGTCTGTCGATGAACACGTCTTTGATGATACCTCCCGGCGTGAACCGAAGGATGAACACCGATGTTGTTGAATTCTTCTTTAGCCACTTAACCTCGTCCTATCCCTAGGTCCGAGATAGTTCAACTATAAACTAGAGAACCCGCACTTATTCCTTTCGTATACTTAACTCTCCCGATATTAAGTAAATATATAATCTCACAATGCTCTCCCGATACTCTTGCAAGGTGTTGAAAACCAGAATAAGCGAACTTGAAGTAATTTTATTGAACAAAGAAAATTCTAACACAATGCAATCCTTGCAACTACTTTACAAAGCAACCCTTAGCCCTAGGGGAAGTTTAGAACATGATGAGGAAGGGAAAACGGCTATGGTTTTGGGAAGAAGGCTAGAGAATGGTGATGTCCTCTCCTAGGTCGAATTACATGCCTTTATATAGGCCTTGGGTTCAAGTTTTCTAATATGGAAAGAATACAAGTTTAAATTAAAGTACAACTCTAACAAAGATTAAATCTTCATAGCAACAGTCTTTAATTCGTCCTTCCTTCTTGCTTGGGATTTCTTCCTTGAACCTTGGGCTTGGCCTTCATTCTGATCTAGGGCTTGGAAAAATATAAGGGTGATCCACGACAGATGGGCTTAATTTTCTCTTTCTTTCGAGGTCCACTTTACTTTCTTCCCTTCACTATCGCTGTCATCCTTGGCTGCCATGGCAGCGGCCATGGCAGCATCGTCCTCCCCGACTGTATCTCCAGTTCCAGCTCTAATTCTGCACTGCCCAGCGTCTACCTCTCTACTGCCCTTCATCTGCTACAACAGCTACCTGCAAAAGCAACCAATTTCAGTAGAAACTGTGCCTTTTAATATATTTGTGATGTAAAACTGAAATCTAACCTAAATGCAATGAATTATGCTTGAATGCAGCAGAAATATGGGCTAAATAGGGGGTAAAATATAGAACTTTTACACACTCAACACCAAACTACAAAATATGTACAACAAATTAAATTAAGCCTTTAACACAATATTTCTAATCTAACATATAACTAACAGAAAAATTACATTGCCAAAAAAACAACAACTTACATCTCGGCCTTTAGCACATCCATAGAATCTACTACATTTGCTCCGCGAAACAGTAGAAGTGCAAATTCATGCTTTCAACTCACAGTTACACTGAACGTCTCCTTCAACGAAAAATTTCGAACTTTCGGTTGACAAGCTTCTTTTGTATTATTGGGTATCCTACAAAACAAAACAAATGTTCAGATGGTGAAGAATCGAACGAATTAAAGAATCCTAAATCGAGTACAAAACAACAATTTCTTCCCCAAATTGAACGATTTGACGAACCCTAAATCGATCTAATTTTTGATTTGGGTATAAACAAATTAGGAATTTTAGGGTTCAAGGTAAGCAACTTGTGCTTTTAATTAGGGAATAAAATTATTTTTTTATTATTATTATATTAATTTTTTTATTTTCCCTATTTCTTTTCTAATATTCAAAAAATAAGAAATAAGAAAAAAAGAGGCTACGTGGTGACTTCTGATTGGTTGTTACGTTCTTTTTAAAATGGCGTCAGCTTTTGGGGTATATGGGTAACGGCGAATTGTTTAAGGAGAAAAAGTAGGCAAAATGAAGTTTAGGGGACAAGTTGGGAAATCGGGTATACTTTAGGGGGAAAAGCTGTATTAAGCCTGATAAATTGTGGCAGCTAAATGTTCCTCCAAAAGACAGATTCTTCTTGTGGACGCTGAAATTGGACAGGGTCTCTACGAAACTCTTACTTCGAAAGAGAGGCCTTGAACTGGAAGATTGCCATTGTATATGTAGTTTGTGTAACTTTGGATTGGAGGATTCAGACCATTTATTTGTTGCTTGCAGTTTTTCAGATTACTTTTGGAAGGAAATTAGTAGTTGGTGGGGGTTGCGTTGGCAGGGAAGTAGGGATATCGAGGATCTTCTTGACTTTTGATTCTCGGCTCCGTTCTATGGTATAAGGAAAACGGTTTGACTTGTTGTTTGTGCCGCAGCTTTTTGGATCTTGTGGATTGCTCACAATAACATCGTGTTTAACAAAAAACAGGCGAGCCTAAAAGACGTAATTTTCTTCGCCAAATTGAGAGCTTTGACATGGCTCAACTCAACAAAGTTGAGAGATGAGTTTGATCAATGTTGGTGGTGAGATAACCACTAAAGTGCTTTGTTAATGGCCTAGTGGAAAAGCCTTTAAGTTCCTGTAGGAAAACTTTGTTTTAGACACTTAAATTTTCTGTGGCTAGAGGTATGTGGGAAGGAATAACTGGGTGTGGTGGTGTCCTCAGATCGACCTCAGGCGTAATTAAAGCACTCTTCTATGGACCAGTGAATGGAAAAGGGATTGACTCAGTAACTTTGACAGCCGTAAAAGTGGCTTTGGAAATTTTTCTCGAGGCAAATTTTGGAAACACAGATTTGATTTTAACTCTGGGATCCGCAACAATGTTAAACTGGATCAACAACCTGATGATATGACCGGTGTGCTGGTCGCAGGATCGACTTTGGAAGAGGGTTGGAAGTATTAAGCTGGAGCATTCCCCTGCATCTAGAGTGGGCTTGCTAGAAGGTTTGGCAAAGGAAGGAGCAAAGAAATCAGTCATGTTTAGAGCCTGGTGGTAGTTTTTCTATATTTATTTTCTATTGTGATATTGTAACTCCAGGGGTCTAGGTCCTGCGGTGTCATGCATGGGTTTTCGTTTGTTTTCCTAGTTCTTTGGATTTTGTTTTTCCGAATATGCGTACTCTTTTCCTCCATTTAAGTTTAGGGAGGTTTTTAACGAGGCACATATGTCGGTTAGCGCTCATAAACTTAATAAATTTGATTTGCTGAGCAAAAAAAAAGCTTCTACAAAGACATCAAGTGCAGTTTTTATGGCCATAAGTTCTGCAAAATCAGCACCAAAATTCGACACCGGGCCAGAGAAGATAGCGCGAACGTCGCCGGAAGCCTCACGTAGTACACCACCACAACCTGCAACCTCAATTTTTTCAGCCCGTCAACATTGAACTTGACTTCACCCTCATTCGGAGGCAACCAAAACAAGCTGGTATTGTTTAAATTACAAAGACAGCTTGCTGGATCGTCCCACCATTTCTCTTCATTAGCTGCATCGACTCCATCTACTGCCTTACACAACAAAAATGCTCTCATCTTCGAATAGAAAACTAGATTTTTTTATATTAGGAATGTGCAGTTTAGTTATGTGCCAAGACAAGCGAATGTGTTAGCAGATTGTTTAGCAAAACATGGTATGCTTCGAGGTTCCATCTTCAAAGCGTGGTGGTAGATGTGTTTTTGTTATTGTGCTTACAGTGATGTATCTTTTTTTTTCTTGCTCAGCAATTTAATTTTATTGATATAAGGTTTATAAATAAACCACCCAAGACGCG
Organism: Hibiscus trionum; assembly: GCA_030270665.1. Taxonomy (NCBI): domain Eukaryota; kingdom Viridiplantae; phylum Streptophyta; class Magnoliopsida; order Malvales; family Malvaceae; genus Hibiscus; species Hibiscus trionum. The sequence continues at coordinate 75,968,289 of BSYR01000010.1, read as the reverse complement.
TGCCTTGTTAAAAACATCTCTAAATCTAAATAAAAGAAAAGAGTACAACATAAAATGGGTATGCATCAATCATTAGAATAATGTTCCAACCAAAACACACCCAACCAGAATCCCTAAAGAAAAAAGACACCTACAAGCCATGCTCCAAGAAACTTCCTTACAACTCCACGTATACACAAATCATAACTCCTGCCAAACACAAACCGCAGCTCGGAAAGTCGGACTAACGCCACAGAAAATCCTAATAAAAAAATAGCAATCAAGCTAATACACACCTAAGTTCTAACTAAAAAGGATTTGCTACCTTGAGACGCAGAGTCATTCATCTCTAGCTCAGCGATATCCCGGATGATCTCTTCCCCCGATCCAATGAACCGCACTCCTAGATTTGATCCCATTTCAATAACTTTTTTGGCCTCGTTAGTTGCATTGTTCCATCTAGCTTGTAGGTCTGTGTCAGAGAGATCTATCGACCAATTCCGAATTCTCCACCACCGCCTCCAGTTTCTTCATCTTTGTGTTCAAGATTGAAATTAGTTCTCAAGTTTTGTATTCAAGAATAAATGTTTAATGGAATAATAGGGGTGATCAATAATATGCTAATTTGGTTGAAAAATATTAAAAATGACTCTACATTTTAAATTAAAATCAAATCTATTTAAAAAAAAAAATAACTGCAGCAAATCAACTTTTTTTATCGATTCGATTTAAAAGTTTACTTAATCAAAAAAAAAAATTGTGTATATATATCATTAACTTAAATTAAAACCTCTAATAAAAGAAAAAAAATGTGGATAACCTAAAATTAAGACATGCTACATGAAATATTTAAACTTTATATATATATAGATATATAGAGAGAGATCGATATAGAAACCTATAGTAAAAGAAATAAATATGTGGATGGATAACCTAAAAGTTTTTATTTCATTTATAGTTAAGTGAAAAGTTTAAAAATTGAGCTCGATTTAAGCTGTTAATTTTTGTTCTCTCATATTCCCTTAGGTCATGGGTTCTAAATCCACTAGGAGCATTCTTCTTTCTTTCCCTAGAGTCTCTTATTCCCCTATTCTCTAAGTAGGATTAGGATTGGAATTATGATTTGTCAAAAAAAGCTTGGTTTCTTATTCATACATATAATATTTAAATTTTGGGTGAATTTTTTAATCTTTTAATTGAAGGACTGCAAATATATACAAATATATATGCTTCTAATATATATGTAAAATTTAAATTGTTCATAAAATTTTCAAACTTCTAATTGAAGAATATTGCATACTTAAACACACTTGATTTATATTTTAATAAAGTTATAATAACAAAAAAATAAGATAAAATTCAATCCAAAAATCTCTAAACTTACAAGATCTTAACGGTGTTAATACCAACGCAGTGACACGTAGGGGTGGCAACGGGGCGGATCGGGGACGGTTTTGCATTTCTCACTCCGTCTCCAACATTTGCGGGTACGGTTTTGGGGAATTCCCATTAAACATTTCGGGGATTTTTTCGTCCCCATACCCATCCCTTACGAATCCCCGCGGTTTTCGGTTAATCCCCATACCTAAAAAATATAAATTAATTTATAAAACAAATATTCAACATTAAATCTCCAAAATTACAAACATAAAAGATAAATTTAGTTTTATCAAACAACAAACAAATAATTTCAAAACTATAAAACATGACTTAAATATTAATCGTTTGAAACATGATATCTTGCACTACCTTTAAAAGAAAATATGTGATTAATAATCTATAGTTTCAAATAATGGTATGTTTGTTCTAAAAGAAACTAGATTCGATAATTTTTCCAATCATATAAATTACTTCTTCTAGTTTTACTCGTACGGTTTATGGTGAATTTTCGAAGTCACTGTTATTGTTGTTTTTCGAAACAATCTATTGTCTTTTCTTCTAACATTTGCTTACTCAAAAATTAATAATTCCTAATATTTAACTCGAAATCAATAACTGTTTATTTTAAACAAATCTAGACTTTCGTGTGATTATATAAATATAATGCTCACTTTCTAATTTAACTTGTAGAATTTTTGGTGATTTTTCAAATTCTTTACTAAAACTTTTTTAAGAAATATGCTGCCAAATTTTTATGACCTTTCAACATTTCAAATATTCATATAATTTAGAATACATATCTAAATAAATCACCGTGTATTTTAAACAAAACTAGACTAAATCATGTTTACAACAATGTATAGATAACATTCTAATTATTTTTATAAAATTTACAAAGAATTTTCAAAGTTACTCTAGCCGGCCATGCTCAGGTGAGAATAGATTTTTGATGAAACATAAGTAAATTACCCTTATGGCCATCAAACTTCGTAAAATATCAGGATCCCTATAGATATTTTTGGGGATTCTTGCGGATATTTTTAGGGATCCCCACGATGATTTATACGGGTACGGTTCGGTTATCCCCACGGTTCGAATATAGCAATCCCCGTCCCCATCCCCATTTGAGCTCCGATTATAAAACTTCCCTCATCCCCGTCCCCATGGGTAAGGATTTCGGTTATTCCCCATGCCCATCGGTTCGGATCCCCACGGTTTTCGGTTATTCCCCACCCGATTGCCACACCCCTAGTGACACGTCACAAGCTTTCATGCATAAGTTGCATATAAATCAAGAAAACAATAATGAATGCATATATAATTATTGGAATAAAAATATTAATTTTTTGGTTATTTCTTCTCTCTATTGTCATTTTCCAGTCTAACAGTAACCGACACAGGCCCATCAGCTGCACTAACATCTGCTATTGGTGTAGACGAAGGTTGGCCATCTGATACAGGTCCAGCAACTGCACTAACATCTGCTCTTGGTGCAGTTGAAGGTTCGTTGTGGCCGACGATGAATTGGACTGATAGAATCATGATCATCGAACAATGAATGAAACAATCTTTGCCAATTTTTTCTTTGTTTATTTGAAAAAGGAAAGAAGAGAAAGAAATGATTTTTTTGCTCGTTATTTTACAATTTTATTAAGTTAATTGTACATCCTAACCAAACTGAATGTCTCGTTAAAAATTTTCCTAAGCCTAATAGAGGAAAAGAGTACAACTCAGTTCAATTAAATAAAATTGGACAATGCAAAGATGAAGCTATTACATTCCACTTTCGATACAAGTTCACCACCATGCTTTAAACAAAACATGTCTCGCCATGCCTAGTTTAGCAAGATGGTGAACTTGTATACCACCCGAACACTCCACAGTCATTGCATACACAAAGTCAAACTGATTTGTATACCACACCTTCTGAACCAACGCCTCTGTAACCTCCTCTAATTTAGTATCTTGGAGGAAGACCATCTCACATTGATGTTGTCGCATTCTTGGCCAACGAACCCAAACCTCGCTCATTTTACGATAGCACCATCATAACGCCAACTATTTCTCTCGATCCCCCTTTACAATCAACTTTGCGATATCCTTGAAGATGGCGTCCTCATTTCCTATTGTTGATGCACCTAGAAATTTACACGGTTCCACTGTCGCACGAGCTTCTTCCAAGATCGCTTGTTGCCTAGATCTAAGGACTCAAATCGAGCTCGCCTCGTGAGCCTTCGGTGCGATGCCTTTACGCCGCCCCCACCTTTCTTTTTAATGCTGCCGACACCTCTCGTTCTACAGGCTGGACTGAATTTAGAATAAACTCTGAGACAGACTTACCCCTGGCGAGATCCTCAACATTTAGGTCTTCAATCTGCTCCAAAAGTACATCATATTGAACGTGAATGGGCCCAAAAATCCGAGCCTCTTCGTTAATAGAGTGAAATTCTACCGGACACTCAATCAACGACATCTCATTCAATCCCACCACCCTATCCAACCCCTGAGCACTCGACTCACATCGATGCACCATGCCCACTTCCTCATCCGTAATGTGATCCCCTAATATCATTGGCGCCTCAATCACCCGCTCATCAGCCTGACCATGCTCTTTCCGCAACTGATTTTTTGAATTATTAGATGATTTATCTATTATGATTTTACAAATCGACTACTAAAGTTATTCGTTTGTAAGATAATTGTTTCTTTTATAAAATTTAGGGTTCAACTATATGGTGGACCGTACTTTTAAGACTACTTTCGAAGAAGTCAAAATTATTCTAGTAGTTAGTATTGTGTTATCGAAAATTTATGCTCAATTTAGTTCTATTATATTATCTTTTGAAACAAGGATGTTGTGAGCATCTCGTGTAGTCATAAAATTTTACAGTGTAAGGAGAGTTATAAGCGAGGCTCCAAAGGAAACTAAATTGTTTTAATTTGGTGGGATTACAATCCATGTCCTTAAACATATATGACACTTTTTGGGGATGTGGTAAATGGTAAATATAATTACTCATTAATGTTCTATATGCACTAAGACAAGTTCGAATTCCAGCAACAATAAAATAATTTAGTTTTTCTTGGTAGACTATCAATACTACTAGCGGAGTAACGGAGAGAAATATTCTTTCCAATAAGAATAATGTTCTATGTCGGAGTGTAGGATACAAAATCTCGAGACTAAAATCAATTACAAGCACCTTGAGGGTACATTTTTTATTGATTTTTTTGTGTTCAAATAGTTGTCTGACCAGATCACACTTTCTAAAATTTTTAAAGACTTTTTCGAAAGGGGTTGGAGTAGGGTGGGTATTTGATCGATTCGATTAAAAAATCGAGTTAGTCGAGTTGACAAGTCATATTTTACAAGTGAAACTTTATTTGAATTTTTTTTCAAGTCAAATCGAATAGAGTTGTTCGAGTTTCTTTTCAAATTTAATTGTAATGTTATGGTTCTAATTTTTTTATCGGCAAGTATAATTTTATTAATAGAAAATCATACATAAGATGATATTATCACGAACCTCATTAAAACTCTCAAAACCTAAATGAAGGAAAATAGTACTCATATCGAAACATCACACAAATAGACAATAAATAATTTAAACTCCCTAGGAATTTTCTTTGGAGTTGTTCTTTTTGTTTGCAGCTGATAGGGCGGTGTTGGTTTTGTGTTAGAACTTTCTTAATCTTAGTAAATTATCCTGTACTCCTCTTTGAGGTCTTATTTTATAAATAAAAATCTATTTTGCTGAGTAAAAAAAGAATTAAGTGTCTCGAGCCAAAGTTTAAAATTGATTCACGTTACTAAAAATTTTAAGTTATTTGAGTTTTTATTTTATAACTCAAACTTTGATGTGATTCATTGATATGGGAACAAATGTGAAAGGCCGATTTTCTGACAATGTTTTAACCTCTTTAATGAGCTCGAGGGGGATTAGGGAAGATGATGTCGAACCTTCAAAGTATGGAATATTGGGGTACGGCCTAAAATACAGTGCTTTCTTTGGTTTGTAATTGTTCATAAGCTGCCTACGCTACATATGTTTCGATCCCGGGGAGTACCGTTAGAGGGTGTGGTGTTGCAATGTGTGCTTTGTGGGGAGGGGGAGGATGAATTGGAGCATGTTCTTTTTCACTGTATACAGGCGCGAGGCATATGGATTTTATTTTTCATGTGGTTGCAGATATCGTTGGTATTTTTCGCGATCTTTAATTGATTTTTTGGTGCAAGGCATTTATGGATGCTTCTCGGGTGTAAGAAGGCAGTGGTGGTTGGCCAGTTGTGCCGCGGATGTGGACGTTGTGGTTAGCGCGTAATGAAGGTATGTTTAATAAGAAACTTATGACGATTGGTTAATTACTTTTCCTTCTGGAACTTCGTACGTTATATTGGGTTAAAGCTTCAACAAAGGAGCTTATAATATCGGAGGTTACGTTGTGGGATTGCCTATGGTTATGTGAAGCTCGTGCATTATAGAGTTCGCGTAGATTGGGGATTGTTTGTAGTCTGCCGAGACTGGGTATATTAAAGTTTAATGTTGATGGTTTGGCGTGAGGTAAACCGGGACCGGCCGGATGTGGTGGGTTCTACGTGACACTAAAGGTACAATATTGGCTTTGTTTTCCGGACCGCTTGGGATTACGGATTCAAATGCGGCTGAAGTGCGGGCGATTGATTATGTTTTGGATATGGTGTTACATTCTCGATGGAGTAAGAATGGCTCGTTCATAAATAGAATCGGACTCATTCGTTAGGTTTCTTGGATACTTCATCACACAAACTGACCTTGGAGGTTGAATTATTGGTTTCGTAGGATTGATGGGGCATGGGATTCCTTACATTGTGTGCGCTTTCATAACAAGAGGCGAATAGTGTAGTCGACGTGCTTGAGAAATGTGGTGTGGATCGTGTTTCTTGGCTACTGATGGGTGTGTGATTTGCGGTTATAGTGGAGGGCTGCTTGTGTTTGTTTTTCATTGTGTTGCAGTGAGCTCCTTTAATTTGGTTGGTATGTGTGTGACCTCTATGTACTGTTCGTTATGGTAGATTATCATGAGTACTCCTTTTCCCATTTAGGTTTAGGGGTTTTAACGAGGCTTGTGATAACCCTTGTTGTATGGTTTTTAACATCAATAAATTATACATTTTTTGATAAAAAAAACTCAAATTTTATTTAAAAATTTTAAAGTTGAGTATTTTTAATTATGAGTCGAGTAACATAATTCTATTTTTTCTAGTAGAATTTTGCACATCCCTACTAAGAAGGTCCTCAAAATGATTAGTTTTTTATTATAAAAACCAAAATATGTTAAGTAAAAAATCTTAAATTAATATTTAAAACCCTGCTAACGGGATTTGAAACTTGTAAGCAGATAATAGGTAAAGTATTTATAATTACCGAGCAAAAAAGAAAAAAATAGGTAAAGCATTCTACAATTTTGTTCATAACAAAGCACTTAATGAGTCTTTATTTAAAAAAAAAAACTAAAATCCATTTTTAATTAGTACTCAAGTTTTGTATTCAAGAATATATGTTTAATGGAATAATAGGTCTGATCAATAATAGGTTAATTTGATTGAAAAATATTAAAAATAGAATTTATATTTTTAAATTAAAACCAAATGAATTTTTAAATAAAATCAACTGCGTCGAATCAACATTTTTTTATCGATTCGATCTAAAAGTTTACTTAATCAATTTTTTTTGTATATATATATATATATATATATATATATATATATATATATATATATGAAAACCACTAATAAAAGAAAAAAAATGTGGATAACCCGAAATTATGGCATGCTACATGAAATGTCTTGAAATATTAAACTTTGTATGTATATATATATAGATAGATAGATATAGAAACCTATAATAAAAGAAATAAATATGTGGATGAATTACCTAAAAGTTTTTATTTCATTTATAGTTAGTGAAAAGTTTAAAAATTGAGCTCGGTTTAAGTACTCATCTTTGTTCTCTCGTATTCTATTAGGTCATGAGTTCTAGACACCAGGAGCACTCCTTTCCATCCTTAGAGTCTCTCATTCCCCTCTTCTCTAGGTAGGATTAGTATTACAATTAAGATTTTTTTTTAAAAAAAGAGCTTGGTTTCTTATACATACACATAATATTTAAATTTCGTATAGCTTTTTTAATCTTTTAATTGAACAATATTATATGTTTAAACACGTTCAATTACAAATATATGCAAATTTAAATACTTCTAATATATATGTAAAATTTAAATTGTTCATAACATTTTCAAACTTCTAATCGAAGAATATTGCATAACACGTTTGAATTTATTGTTTTATACTATTATAATAACAACAAAAAATAAGACAAAATTCAATCCAAAAATCTCTAATCTCACAAGATATTAACTGTGTCGATACCAATGAACGTAGTGACACGTTACAAGTTTTCATGCATAAGTTGCATATAAATCAAGAAAACAATAATAAATGCATATGTAATTATTGGAAAAAAAAATTAATTTTCTTGATTATTTCTTCTCTTTGTTGTCATTTTCCGGTCCGGCAGTAACCGACACAGGCCCATCAACTGCACTAACATCTGCTATTGGTGCAGAAGAAGGTTGGCTATCTGACACAGGTCCAGCAACTGCACTAACATCTACTATTGGTGCAGCTGAAGGTTCGTTGTCGCCGACGACGAATTGGACTGAAAGAATCATGATCATCGAAATCAAAACAATGAATGAAGCAATCTTTGCCATTTTTCTTTGTTTATTTGAAAAAAGAAAAGGAGAGAAAGTAATGATTTTTTTAGTGTGAATACGAATTTATTCAATTAAATGTGATCGATGATTTGAAGTTAAAACCATAGAAATTTATAGCATCCTATAGGAGACATATGCGGAAAGTCGATAAGCAGATGGCTATAGAATTGTTTTTCGTATGGCTATAATTTTGACACCCGACTTTGATTGTTGTGAGCAATTTGACTTGGTTACCTTATATTGCTTTAAAATTTCAATAATTATTTTTTTTAAAAGAACTCAAAATATTTTATTTTTAATTTTAAAATTTTCAAATAATTAATTTAAAATACCTTATCATTTTTTATTTAAAGGGTGAGAAATAAAAAATATTTTTTATTGTTTTTTTCATAAAATATAATTTCATATACGAGAAATCTTACAATATTATTCGGAGCCACATTAAAAACTTCTCTAGGCCTAAATGAAGGAAAAGAGTATTCCTCGATAATGAAAAGGAGACCATCCTAGACACAACCTCGAATGGGCAAAACTAACCAAGTTCAACCAAAGGAAACAAAACACACAACAAAAAGAAAAAACAATGGAAAATAATCCACCGACCCCTCCCCTTCAATCAAGTCGACGAAAGCCTGCATCTCTCTCACGTTACTCGAATAACACCTCCTTTCTTCAGCCGACTTGACGACATTGAAATCACCACCACACTGTCATTCTTCCAACAGCCACGAGCCCCAAATAGCCACATAGTTTTGTTCCACAATATATGCTTCTATATGGAACCGAGACAAATCCCAAACAATTAGTAATCCACCCGGATGCCCTACAGCCACTACATACACGAAGTCAAACTGATCTGTATACCACACCCTCTGAACCAACGCCTCTTTAACCTCCTCTAACTTAGTATTTTGGAGGAAGACCATCTCACATTGATGTTGTCGCAACAACTTCAGTACCGCCTTTTTCTTGGCCAACAAACCCAAACTCTGCCCATTTCACGACATCACCTTCATAACACCAACTATTCCTCTCGATCCCCTTGGCATTTAACTTCGTGATATCTTTGATGATGGCCTCCTCATTCTCTATTGTTGCTGCACCTAGAAATTTACCCAATTCCACTATCACACGAGTTTCTTTCAAGATCGTCTGTTGCCTAGATCCTAGGACTAAAACTGAGCTCGCCTCGTGAGCCTTTCGTGCTACGCCTTACGCCGCCCCCATCTTTCTTTTTCAATGTTGTCGGCACCTCTTGTTCTACAAGCTGGACTAAATTTAAAATAAACTCTGAGATAGACTTACCCCTCACGGCATCCTCAATATTTAGGTATTTAATGTAACACCCTAAATCCTAGTCTAGTAGAATTAAAACCAATTGCCTAAATTGCTAATTCAATTAGATTTGTAATTAAGCTAATTAGACAAGTTAATGACTTAATTGAAAGATGAAAAGGAATTAGTGATCAAATTAAGAGGATCAATTCGAATTAAATGAATAACTACAAGCTTGCATGCTAAATTATCTAATTCCTAAATGTGCCCTTGAATAATTTTAAGGCTAATAGCTAATTAACGGACAAAATGGCCATTTCCTAAATCCACTCAAGATGAGATTATCATCTCCATCTTCTCCATTTTCCCTTATCAGCTGAAACTTAGAAGATTTAGAGGGAGAGAGAAACTTGAGAGAACACCATTGATAAGGGAGAATCAAGCTTGCATGTGGGTGATTTTACATGGAAATTATGCTAGGATTGAAATATGGAATTTGATTAGATGATGAATTTGATTATTTGTTATGGATTGAAATATGGAATTTGATGATTAATTGTGTGCTTGATCTTAGACTAAGGTTGTATTAAAGTATAGATATTGATATTGAAGTATACATGCTGGCCGAATAGTGTAAACCACCATAGGAGCATGCTTGTGAAACTAGATATAGAAATTAATGTATAGATTGAAATATATTCAAATCTGGAAAACTTCATGTAGGAAGAAATTGTGGGAAATTGAGTAAAATGATGAATTGGAGTGTTCGATGACTGAAAATGATGTTTGGAATGCTGGAAAATTGATTAGGAATGAAACTGGTCACCTCAATGGCTTAAATGGTGAAACGAGACTGTTTTGAAATAAATGAGAAATTCTGGACTGTTTTGTATAAAATGAAGGCTGAAAATGATTTATTAGAAAAAGAGTAAGACTGTTATAAAGACTTATTAGGTTGAATTATGTTTTTAAATCTTGAATTTGCTAGTTTAAAATGTTTAATCAACATGTATATGAACTTGGGACTAAACTGGAAGTTTAAACAATTAAGGGATTGTCTTGGCTGGAAAATGAACTCTTTAAGGACTAAAAACCTATACATTAGAATAAGGGAAAATGAGACATTTAAGGACTTAAAGTGCTAGAATGAAGTGGATTGAATTAAGCATGTAGGTATATGGACTAGAAACTTGACCTAGTGAAATCTGCCCAGAAAACTTTGTTCTGGGCAGTAACTTTGACAAATTGCTATAAATTGTAGGAATCGAATTTTAAGCTGAAATTTATATGGAATAAACTTTAATATGTCTATTTTTCAGTAGGAACAAATGGAGTTGAATTCTGGATTTTATAGTGAAATATGGAAATGAAAAATGCATGGACAGTGCAAACTGTCCAGAAGTGTAAATACCCTGTCTTTAAGTTAAAAATTGTATTAATTGGCAAAGAGTTAAATTGCAGGACTTATATGGTTGGATAGATAATTGAATTAGCTTTCCAAATAGGTAAATTGCATGACTTATATGGTTGGATAGGTAATTGTATCACAGACCAAGTAGAGGAACTTCTTGAGGAGGACAAGGCTTATAAAACAAGTGAGAAAGCTAAAGGGATTTACATCAAGGAGCAACACTAGATTGCTTTTGCTTGAAGTTTTAAGAGTGTAACTCCACTTAGGGTTAGGAATTAGGTCATAACCAATCACTTTTCTTGTATTGATGCCATGGAACATGACTAATCTATATTTGGTAACTAAAGGAAGAATGAGTTAATTGCAAACTTGTTTGATGCCATGATGACTTGTTTCCTTGAACTGAATTCTTGGTTGTGCTATGATAATGCATGTCAAAATTCATGTTCACATTTGCATTGATTATGCCAAAGGTATGTAATGGCATGCTAGCTTGCTTGGATACGAGGTACGTTCAAACATGCATAAATGAGTTTTGATCGAATGCTTCTATGTATGTTGATATGTTTGAATGGCCTGTTGGTTTGAATGCCCTTGTGTGAGGCTTGAGAATGCTTAATCAATTGATGTGCATTGCTTGAAAATAAAAGACTCGACAAGACCTTGGTTGCTAGTTGGTCGTAGGTAGAACGACATGCCTTAGAGTCTAGAGATCGACTTGTTTAGGTACTTCATTTACCATCTTGATTGGTGTTGTAGGCACCTCCTTGTTAGATACTGTAACACTGTTGCGTGCAAAAGTGATGCGCAAATAGCGTGCAAGTGTACACGGTGCAAAGTTATAGTATTTAAGATATCGTCTCCACAGAGATTGTGACAGCTTTTCGGAGTTCACTTTTCTGCACAAGTAAAGTAAAAACACAAATATTAGGAGTTGGTTTGATTGAAGCTAAAACTAAAACAAGCAAAGTAAAATGAGATATCAGAGTGAGAGAATGAGCCGATATTGGATGTTTCATAGTGGGGAGAATTGATGTACTGTCTTGGCACAATTTTGTTGATCAACTTAACAACTTCAGCCACTACCCACAAGTATGCCTCGGCAAGCGCCCGCCTCGGTAGAGATGTGTGAGATCGCCTGGGCCGTTAAGTGATGATTCAATGTTCGGCAAGGCTCCCTTATGTGAGTCCCTCTTTTCCCGAAGCTTGAAGTATTATTGGCGAACACGTCTTGAATGAAACCTCCCGACGTAAATCTAAGGGCGAACACCAACCGATTGTAGATCATCTTTTAGCCGATAAACTTCTTAACTTATCCCTAAGTCGAAGTAGCTTTACATTATGGTTGGATAGAACCGTGTTTACTCGTTTCGTGAGTTCAACTCTCCCGATATTGAACAAATGGATTGAAGCCCTATTCTCTCCCGATAAAGATTACGACAATGAAGAACCAAGAGTAAACAAACCTTGAATTTTATTGCAAAACTAAAATCCTAAACGAATACAACAAGACTCTCACAACTACTACACAACAAACCCTTAGCCCTAGGGAAGGTTTAGAATAGGGTGGGGTTTTGACGACACTAGGGTTTTGACAAGAAGGATTTTCTCTCTAATCTCAATTGTGTTCTCTCCAACTTGTCGATTACATATATATAGGGGAGGAACCTAGGCCTAAGTTAGTTTAGGGTAGGAATACTAGTTCGAATATGATTACAACTCATTAAAAGATCATTAAATCCTCCTAGACTCCAGTTTGAGTTTTCTTCAACTTGACTTTGACCTAGCTTTTCTTTGTCCGCTGGGCTCCAATGCACGTGCAAATGGTCTTTAAAAATCAGGTTTGATGAGCTCTTTCTATCACATACCACTTTGCATTTTCCACTCTTCCTTGAAGTGATGCCTCGGCGGCAAGTAGTTGACTACCTCGACGGAGATATAGACTAGTGTGCAGGGGTTGGCACAACTCTACATTCTAGTTCTTTCCTCCTCTAACAGCTTCCTCCTTCATCTCCCAGCTTTCTCTTCATATGCCCTCTTTGCTGCCTCGTCGGTGTCTGCCTGGGCGGGTACCTACGCACAGGGAGAAAACACACTTGAGCAGTATCATATATATAAAATCAACTAATTTCATCAAATAAGACAGATTGTCTAATATATGCTATTTTGTGTATGTTACTTATTAAATGCAACCTAAACTATACTCAAGAACAACAATAATTGAGCTAATCTAGGATATAAATATAGGACTTTTGCACACTTAACACACCCCTAAACTCGAACTATTGCTTGCCCTCAAGTAATGCAATCTAATAATAACATGCAAAAACTTAAAATCATATACAAACTAAGTCGAGAAAGCATGTTGAGCAACCTTTACATATCGTGTAGATTTATGCCTAATTAGCAACCCTTTGAATGACAAGAGATTTACCCAGAACCGAACTGTAACGCCCTGGTTTTGGGCCTAGATGTTTTAGACATCAGATCAGATCGGTCGAGAACGGTTCGAATCGCGTAATGTGATTTTAGGGAATCAAGGATCGGGATAGGATAAAAATGTTATAAAAATTTCTAAAATCCTACAAAAATATATTTAAGAGGTTGGTCAAATCAATTTTACAAGAAGAGAGTCAAAATATTAGAATCTTTAGGGAGCTTTTGTACAATTTAGCCTTCTTTCAATTTGATATGTGTTTTTAAAGGGTTTTAATAAAGGAATTAAAATGGTTTTAATTAAATATTAAATAAATGAGAAATTAGAGAGGTTTTAATCACGTAACTACTTTTCCCTCTCTCATTTTCAGCCAAACACATTTGTCAAACAACTTTTCATCAGATTTCTTTTCTCTCAAATTCCTCTCTTCTTCTCTAAACTCTTTTTCAAAGATTCACTTCTTTTTCTTCAAGATTTTTGGGAGAAAAACTTGTCAAATTGTCAAGGGAGCAAGGATTGGAGGGGATCTTGATCCGAAAGCAAACGAGGTGATTTTGGAGGCTCCGGAGGTGTAATTTTCGTGTCGGCGAACAAGGCTTCACGTATCGGTGAGTGGAAATGCAATTTCATGCTTTGTAACGCTTTGAGCGTGGTCTTGGGAGCTTAGTGTAAGTTTGATACACTTAGCTAAGCTCAAGAGTAAGTGATTCGGAAATTCTTCTCTTGGATATGTGCTTTGTTTGATGAATTTGCACTTGAAGTAAGTGTGGATTTGTTTACTGTTTTTAAGCATGTTTAAGCATGGTCTAATGCTGGATTTTAATGCCATTATGTTAAGGATGCACTAGGTAAGTGATCCTTGGTTTTCATGTGTTGAATGCATATGATGTTAAGCATGTGATGCTTGTGGAAATGGCATTGTGGTTATGCTTGTTTAAACAGTGGATTAATGTGGTAAAATGATTATATTGGCAAGTGATGAAAATGGTTTTTGGTTACTTTAATCGGATATAGTTAGCCGACTATAGGATTGGGTGCACCGTGAATAAAGTCGCCTTGGATGTCGAGGGGTTGTGATTGTGCCGTAATCTCCATCCAAGTACCCTAACGATTGAGGTTAAGATCACAACGGTGAATGGTTAGTCCCGTGTGTGAGTCTTGTGTATGTGTCCCATACTCTCGTTAGTGGAATTATACAACTACCGATGAGTGATGTTGAGGGGTTGTGATTGTGCCATTAATCTCCATCACGGGTGTTGAGGGGTTGTGATTGTGCCATTTATCTCCACCTTGTGTAGTTCGGTAATTTGTATGAAGCGCGGGGGACAACACTTGTAATCCGCGTATCCGATTGTGTCTTGTGTTGAAGTGGCTTATAGATTATCACTTGTGAGCCAATATAATGTAAATGAATAATGTGAAGCATGAGATGCTTGTATATGATGCAAGGATGCATGAGATATATGTGTATGATGCAAGAATACATGTGATGCTTGTTAAAGCATGAGCAAAGGTTTATTTGTTGTTTCAAAATGATGCATATGAGCATGTGGTTGAAAAGTGCATTGAGGTCTTGAGAAGACATGTTGTATAAAATGGCATGAGATGTAAAGTGTTGGTTTTGCAAAATATGAGCCAAGCATTGATGAATGTTATTTAGTGATCCTCACTAAGCTTTGTGCTTACACTCTTTTGTTTCATCAATGCAGAAAACTAGGCTTTGAAGGCAGCAAGTAGGCAAGTGGAATCCAAGCTTTAAATCTTGCAAAGTATGTGGTTTTGCTTCGGTGTAATAAAAGGCAATGGGTGGGGTTTATGCTAATGCATGGTTGAGAATGCTTTCCCTTTACTTTGAGCATGTTTGATAGTTACTTTTGAGATGTAATTGGCCTTTATGGTTTAATTTTGGTTTTGGATGATGGTTTTGGCTTGTTATTGTTTTGGTGGACTAGGGAGCATGTCTTTAGTGCCTTTACTTGCATGTTGGTTGCCATGTTTAAGCTATTGCCTCGTTATGATGATTGTTGATATGTATCCATGTTGTATGCATGTTGGGGCATGTCTCGGGAATGATTTGAATGTGTTAAAGCATGAAAAACCAGAAAAATCTACTGTTGCAGGGCAAGGCATATTGGAACGCCCTTGCCTGTTTCAGATTAGGGGCCTGAAATGGCCATAAGGTTTCGGAACGGGTGAAGGCGTATCAAAACGTTTTTGCTACTAGAAGAGGTTGTTTCGATACGGGTCTCGGAATGCACCCGAGTATCGAAACGGTCAACCCTGTTTCGAAAAGACCGTTTCAGTACAGGGCCATCCGTATCAGAACGCCTGACCGTTGGGTTTGAATTTTGAACTGTTTTGGGTTTCTGTTTCTTGCATTTTGGTCCCTAAATGTTGGTTGCTTAATTCAATGAGTTTGAATGGTCCGCTTGAGTTGAAATTTGACCTGATGGCATGTTATGTGATTAATTTTGGACTGGTAACATTAAAACTCATTAATCCTTGTAAATCTAAGAATTTATGTTTTAGTCCCTAAAAGATGATTCTTTTCAATTGAGTCCCTGTTCGGGTTCCGTTCGATGTGCTGTTTTCACTGAATTAATTTGCTAAACATATATGTTAATATTGAGCATCTAGAAAATATAAAAAGAAAAAAGGGTCGTTAATCAAGGTTGACTTTGGTTTTCCCCGTGTAATCTTCGTAGTTCGGTCAAACGTCTAGGCCGGGCTAAGGGGGTTACAGTAACACTCGGGTTAGGGGTCGGGAGTTGAGTGTGTGAATCGGGTTCGAGTTGTTGGGCTTGTTTTAATTAGAATTGGCTTTGCTTTAAAAATTAAAAGGGCCTCCAAGCATGTAGTAGTTGCTCAAGTATGATTTAGTAAATAATGTAGTAGTTTAGCAATGGGGATGCTACGTGTTTTGTAGGAGCGTTGTTAGACTCCTTATGTTGGTTTTAAATGTTGATGATTGTCTATAATTTTATGTCGTGGACTTGTAAACCATGTTTCATGAGTGCTTTTGTGTCGCTTGATGGCATGTGACCCTTGTTATGCAATGCTTTGTGGAAGTATGTATCTTTTGGCCAAATAGACTCTTTATGTATGCTTGAAGGCAAGTTTCTTCTATGTATTTTTATCTTGGTGTTTGATGCTCTGTTGATTGTTTAAATCGTTCTGTATGCTTATTCATGTTTGCCTAGTGATGTATGAGAGTTGGTATGTTGCTAGTCGAGTCGTTAAATGCATCTAGAGTTGAGTCTTGGTGCGTTTTGCTGCTAAAATGAGACTTGCAGTGTAGGGCGTATCGGTACGCCCAAAGGCTTTAGGGCTCATTTTAGGTAGAGAGTATCGATACACGGGGGCGTATCGATATGCCAACAGCTCTCTGGAAATCTGAGAAATTGACAAGATTTTGGCGTATCGGTACGGGTCCTAGGTGTATCGGTACGGTCTTCGTAGTTTGACCGTGAGAAGTTGACCGTTGATGGCGTATCGATATGGTCTTTCTGTGTATCGATACAGTCTCCCTATGTTGACTTGGGGTTGTTGACCAAGTCTAGGCGTATCGATATTGTCCTCTATAGTATCGCTACGGCCTGTTGTAAAGGCTAAAATAGGTTGTTTAATTGCTTGTTTTGTATTTTTGGTATCCGCGTGTCCTTCCCGCTGCGTATCCTAACACATAGGATGTATTAAAGACTTTAGACAAGATAATGTTAAAAGAACTTTTCTAGGGTTGCTAATCGGAGTGGAACTTTAACTTGTTTTGCTTCGGTTTTCCCCGTGTAACATGTTCGGACCGGTATATTGCCTAGCCCGTGGCGAGGGGGTTATATTTTTTGGTATCAGAGCCTGAGGTTTCCGAGACCTCGGGTAGGTAAGTGAGGTAAGTTTGAAGTGTTATATTGTTGCTATGTCTCGGTGAATGCTTTGCCATGTATGTGTGTTGTTCGCTTGCTTGTACGATGTTTGAAAGCATGTGCTAGTACCGTTGTTGCATTGTGGCGTAGTGTCGAGTTCCCATTGCTACTATTGCTTATTTGAAAAGATTTTGTAAATGAATATACTTGAGCACGTTGGACCCTTGCCTTTGCTAACTAAATCCTTGTGTGTTTGTTGTGGTTGTTATCTTGCTAGCTGTGAGATGAGACCTAGAGGCAGGCCTAGGATGGTTCATCCGGAACCACGGGCAGCAGCTCCGGGAGTTGAGCCAGTTGGTGAGGCGTAGGCTCCTCCACCTCCTCTTTCTCCTCCTCGTCAAGAGGGAGGTGAGGCGAGAGCCGAGGGTGTAGGACCTCAGGTTGGCCAAGGTCCAGTCGGAATAGATTTGGCTCCACTAGTTCAGGTTATAGCCGGGGCTTTCCAGGCAGCTGTGGCTGGGGGTCAGGCAGTGGCACCACCTCAGAGTGAGTGCACCGGTTTTCCACTAAGAGGCTCCGTAGTTTGGGAGGTGAAGAGTTCCGAGGGTTGGTACCCGAGAGGTCCGAGGCATGGTTTGACAAGATTGTCCGTATTTTGTCTCAGATGGGTTGTACTGGGGCACATAGATTAGTTTGTTGTTTCTCTACTTCAGGGTGATGCATACACTTTGTGGGTCACCATTACTACGGGCATGCCAGATGCCGAGGTTACTTGGGAGTTCTTCGAGTCAGCTTTCCGCAAGAAGTATCTGGGTCCCTGTTATTTTGATGAGAAGAAGAGAGAGTTCATGGCTTTGCTCCAGGGGAACTTGATTGTGACCGAGTATGAGATACGGTTTGTCAGATTGAGTCAATATGCATCCGAGCTAGTTCCTACTGAGAGGGAACGTTGTGACCGTTTCCGTTACGGGTTGAGCGAGGAGATAAAGTGGTACACTTTGGCTACGGACTACATAGACTTTGATGTCTTGGCCACTAGGGACAAGGACATAGAGCTTAGTTTGGGTCTGACCAAACGATCTGGTGGTTCTAGTTCCGGGAAGAGGTCTGGCGACTTTGATAGAGGTGATGCAAAGAGGCATCGGGACAATAGGCATCACTTTGACCATAGACGTGGTGGTGGTAACCACAGTAGGGGCCATCAGGGCCAGAGAGTTGGTGGGCATTCGCCCGAGTGTGCACGATGCGGGAGGCATCACACCGGTGAGTGTTGGGGAAATTTCAATGCGTGTTGGAAATGTGGAGCTAGAGATCACCTTAGGCGTGATTGTCCACATCAGGCTGGGTATGCACCAGTTCAGGTTCACGCTCCTGCTAGAGCTGTTGATTATCCGAGAGGCCGTGGGCACGGTCGAGGTAACTTCCAGTCGATAAATGATGGCCAGAGGAACATAGCACATGTGGTTGCGGTGCAGCCAGAGGGCGGAGGTTAGGCTAAAGTTTATGCTCAGCGAGAGGGTCAGAACGACATAGATGTGATCGCAGGTAATTTCTCGATACAGTCTCTGATTTTGCTTTCCTTGATTGACTCTGGGTCTACGCATTCATAGATTTTGAGTGAGCATGCAAAGATGTTGAATTTACCTTGTGAGGTACTAGAGGTAGGTGTTAGTGTTACTAGTTCCTTCGGGGATACAGTAGTGGTTAGGAAGATGTACAGAAGGTGTCCGCTAATGGTTCAGGGGCATGTATTTCCAGTGGATATGATGGAGTTACCGTTTTATGGTTTCGATGTGATTTTGGGTATGGACTGGCTTACAGAACATAGAGCTAGGATAGATTTTGAGACTAAGAGGGTTTTTTTGAAGCTTGCGGATGATTATGAGATTGTGGTAGTAGGTGAGAACGTGAAGTTCTTATCGAATGTTGTTTCAGCCTTATAGGCTCAGAGATTAGTTGAGTTGGGTTGTGAGGCGTACTTGGCATACGTGATGAATTCGAATATGGTTGAAGTTAGACCGCATGATATTAGAACAATGTGTGACTTTCCGAGTGTGTTTCCGGAAGAATTGCCGGTTTTACTGCCTGATAGAGAGGTAGAGTTTCCTATAGAGACTTATTCAGATTCTGCTCTTGTTTCGATTGCTCCGTACCGTATAGAACTGAAAGAATTGAAAGAGTTGAAGACTCAGTTGCAAGATAGAGGTTTTATCCGTCCGAGTTCTTCGCCTTGGGGCACTCCGGTTTTGTTTGTGAAGAAGAAAGACGATAGTATGAGAATGTGCATCAATTATAGACAGTTGAATCAGTTGACAGCGAAGAACAAGTATCCCTTGCCGCGTATTAATGACTTGTTCGATCAGTTGAGAGGGGCATCAATCTTCTCAAAGATTGATTTGAGATTCAGGTACTACCAGTTGAAAGTAAAAGAGGTTGATGTACCGAAGACAGCTTTTAGGACTAGATATGGTCACTACGAGTTCTTAGTTATGCCGTTTGGGTTGAATAATGCACCGACTGCTTTCATGGACTTGATGAACAAAATCTTCCATCAGTACTTAGACTAGTTTGTGGTTGTTTTCATAGATGACATTTTGGTGTATTCGCGTGCCGAGGAAGATCATGACCGACATTTGAGGTTAGTTTTGCAGACTTTGCTAGACAACCAGTTGTATGCAAAGTTGAGTGAGTGCGAGTTTTAGATTTGAGAAGTAGTCTTCCTAGGACATGTAGTGTCAGCCGACAGGATCAGAGTTGATCCGAAGAAGATAGAGGCCATTGTTGAGTGGAAGCAACCAAAGTCTGTGATAGAGATTCGTAGTTTCCTAGGTTTAGCGGGTTACTATAAGAGGTTTGTGGAAGAATTTTCTAAGATAGCTGCTCCTTTGACGAAGTTGCTTCAGAAGAATGTTCAGTTTGAATGGTCAGATGCGAGACAACAAGCCTTCGAGAAATTGAAAGAAGCTTTGACCAATGCACCGATTTTGATTCAGCCAGAGTCGGGGAAAGAGTATGTTGTCTACAGTGATGCTTCGTACGTAGGGTTAGTTTGTGTTCTCATGCAAGACAGAAGAGTGGTGGCTTATGCCTAGAGACAGTTGAAGACTCACGAGCGTAATTATCCGACACATGCCATAGAGCTAGCCACAGTTGTGTTTGCCTTGAAGATTTGGAGACATTATTTGTATGGTGAGAAATGCACAATGTACACGGATCACAAGAGTCTGAAGTATATAATGACACAACGAGAGTTGATCTTTAGACAGCGTAGGTGGCTAGAGTTGCTTAAGGACTACGATCTTACGATTGAGTACCATCTGGGTAAAGCCAATGTAGTGGCCGATGCATTGAGTAGGAAGGTAGTCGTTGAGTTGATAGCCATGTTTGCGAGTTTGAGCTTGTCCGGAGATGGCGGTCTAGTGGCCGAACTTCAGGTTAGACCTACCTTAGGTCAGTTGATTAGAGAGAAACAATTGCTAGAGAGATCTTTGGCACCTCACGTGCAAGATATAGCCAAGGGTAGACCATCGGACTATAGTTTTAGTGTTGATGGGGTCTTGTGCTTCAGGGATAGAATAGTTGTGTCGGATGACAGTGATTTGAGATGTACTATTTAGACCGAAGCACATAGTAGCCCATTTGCTATGCATCCTGGTAGTACAAAGATGTATCGTGATTTGAAAAATGAATACTATTGGGTTGGTTTGAAGAAAGACGTAGCCGACTTCATGAGTAAGTGTATGGTATGTCAGAGAGTGAAGGTAGAACATCAGGTTCCATCAGGGTTGTTGCAACCGTTGAGAATTCCGGAATAGAAGTGGGAAAATATCACTATGGATTTCGTTTCGGGTTTGCCCTTGACTCCTACGAAGAAGAACTCAGTTTGGGTTATAGTTGACTGTTTCACAAAGTGTGCTCACTTTTTAGCTGTTAACACGACTTACTTCTTAGATAGGTTGGCTGATTTGCACATCGGTGAGATCGTAATACTGCATGGTGTGCCGAAGTTGATTGTGTCTGACAGAGATCTGAGATTCACAGCCAGATTTTGGGAGTGTTTGCATACAGTTTTGGGTACCCGGTTGAATTTCAGCACATCGTATCATCCTCAGTCAGATGGTCAGTCAGAGAGGGTTATACAGATTTTAGAGGACATGTTGCGTTGTTGCATTATTGATTTTCAGGGTACTTGGGACAAACACTTGTCGTTGGTTGAGTTCGCGTACAATAACAGTTATCAGTCGAGCATTCAGATGGCTCCGTATGAGGCTTTGTATGGTAGAAAATGTAGAACTCTGATTTGTTGGGCCGAAGCGGGTCAGAAATTGTTACCGATGCCGGATTTGCTTAAGAGGACTATCGATAAGGTGAAGTTAATCTGTGATCGTTTGAAGGCGCTTCGGATAGGCAGAAGTCCTATGCCAACTTGAAGAGGAAAGAAGTTGAGTATTCCGTGGGAGATAGAGTGTTCTTAAAAGTCTCCCAGTGGAAGAAAGTTATGAGATTTGGCAGAAAAGGGAAATTGAGTCCGACGTACATTGGGCCATATGAGATTGTGAAATGAGTCGGTTCGGTTGCTTATCTGTTACGTTTGCCATCCGAGTTAGAGAGGATTCACAACGTGTTCCATTTTTCGATGCTGCGTAAGTATAAATCAGATTCTTCACATGTTTTGCCTGTGGAAGAGATTGAGTTGAATCCGGATTTGACGTATGATGAGGTACCAGTTGTGATTTTGGCCTCAGACAGTAAGGTGTTGCGTGGTAGATCGATTGAGTTGGTCAAAGTGAGGTGGCAACGTCGAGGAGTGGACGAGGCCACTTGGGAGAGAAAGAAAGATATGGAAAGGCTGTTTCCGTATCTCTTTCAGTCAGGTAATTTCGAGGACGAAATTCCTTAAGTGGGGGAGAGTTGTAACACCCAAGTTTAGGGGTCGGGAGTTGAGTGTGTGAATCGGGTTCGAGTCGTTGGGCTCGTTTTAATTAGAATGGGCTTTCCTTTAAAAATTAAAAGGGCATCCAAGCTTGTAGTAGTTGCTCAAGTATGGTTTAGTAAATAATGTAGTAGTTTAGCAATGGGGATGCTACGTGTTTTGTAGGAACGTTGTTAGACTCTTTATGTTGGTTTTAAATGTTGATGATTGTCTATGCTTTTATGTCGTGGACTTGTAAATCATGTTTCATGAGTGCTTATGTGTCGCTTGATGGCATGTGACCCTTGTTATGCAATGCTTTGTGGAAGTATGTATCTTTTGGCTAAATAGACTCTTTATGTATGCTTGAATGCAAGTTTCTTCTATGTATGTTTATCTTGGTGTTTGATGCTCTGTTGATTGTTTAAATCGTTATGTATGCTTATTCATATTTGCCTAGTGATGTATGAGAGTTGGTATGTTGCTAGTCGAGTCGTTAAATGCATCTAGAGTTGAGTCTTGGTGCGTTTTGCTGCTAAAATGAGACTTGCAGTGCAGGGCGTATTGGTACGCCCAAGGGCTGTATCGATACGGTCCTTGCTTTGGGGCTCATTTTAGGTAGAGCGTATCGATACACAGGGGCGTATCGATACGCCAAAAGCTCTCTGCAAATCTGGGAAATTGACGAGATTTTGGCGTATCGGTACGGGTCCTAGGTGTATCGGTACGATCTTCGTAGTTTGACCATGAGAAGTTGACCGTTGAGGGCATATCGATATGGTCTTCATGTGTGTCGATACGGTCTCCCTAGGTTGACTTGGGGTTGTTGACCAAGTCTAGGCGTATCGGTACTGTCCTCTAGAGTATCGATACGGCCTGTTGTAAAGGCTAAAATGGGTTGTTTAATTCCTTGTTTTGTATGTTTGGTTTCCGCGTGTCCTTCCCGCTGCGTGTCCTAACACATAGGATGTATTAAAGCATTTAGACAAGATAATGTTAAAAGAAATTTTCTAAGGTTGATAATCGAAGTGGAACCTTAACGGGTTTTGCTTCGGTTTTTCCCGTGTAACCTATTCGGACCGGTCTATCATCTAGCCCGGGACGAGGGGATTACACGAAATATGTATCTCATGAGTGTGTGTGTTCCTTGTGATAAGCATGATTCTTCGGCTTCTAAGTAAACCTTTGATAAACATACACTCGAAACAAACAATTTAACAAACCCTTTTTAACTTTCCCAACAGGTCGTATCGATACGCCTGGACTTGGTCAACTCCCCAAAGTCAACCTAGGGAGACCGTATCGATACGCTGGAAGATCGTATCGGTACGCTCTCAATGGTCAACTTCTCAAGGTCAAACTACAAAGACCGTACCGATACTTTCGGGACTCGTACCGATACGCCAAAATCTCGTCAATTTCTCAGATTTCTATAGAGCTTTTGGCGTATCGATATACCCCCTGCGTACCGGTACACCTTGCCTAAAACAAGGTCCAAAGCAGAGGACTGTATCGATACAGCCCTTGAGCGTATCGATACGCCATGCACTGCAAAACTTGTTTTAACAGCTAAAAACACAAGGACTCGACTCTAGAGGCATTTAACGACTAGTCAAGCAACGTACAAACTCAAACACAAAACAAGACATCCATGGATAAACATACGAAGCAATTTAAACATTTAAGGAAGCAACACCAAAAAAATAAGATTCTGAGATGAAACATGCATATAAGGCATTCACCAACATAGCCAAAAGTTAAACTAAAACATACTTCAACATGGCATAAAGCAATACAAGCCCAAAACGACTAAACATACTTGTCTAAGCAAAACAACATGCCATCAACATCACAAAACACAAAGGTCATATCCCATTGCTTAAATACTAATTATCAAAGTCTAAACATTACTTGAGCAAACCAAAACTCCCTTGGATCCTCCTTTGTTCCCCGAGCTGCTCTGAAAGTCTAAGGGCCTGCATTGTTGGAAAAGAGAGCGTAAACGTTTAAGCTTAGTGAGCGGTGCTCAAAAAGGTAGCAACAACAATGCAGTTTTAAAACAGAAATTTGCTTGAAAACAAAAACATTTCCATAATGCTTGCACACACAATGTCATTCTTTTACCTTCACGTGCATTTATTGAATGCAACCATAAGCCATAGGCTTACCATATTGTCACGGAGCTAGGTTTTGACTAGCTAGTCCGTGCGGCCTTAGGCTTCGATCTTAGATGAGGACTAAGTCAGCCTTCTCGAAAGTTAAGCACTTAAGGCTTAAACTCGTGGGCGGAAGCTTTGGAAAGGAGATGATGATGGCTAGGTGTTGAGTGCCTAAAAGTCCTATATTTTACCCCTCATTTATCCCTATTTTTGCTGCACTCAAACACGTTTAACTGCATTTTAGGATAAGTTTTGCATTTACATCACAAATAGATAAAATTGCACAGATGCTGCTGATTTCGGTCACTTTTGCAGATATCTGTCATGGCAGAATCCAGGGCAGCAGAGGAACAGAAGATAACTTTCGTGGCAGCATCTAGGGCAGCAGAGGAACAAAAAAGCTGGAGTGAAAAAATTGCCTCATACATCACTGTCGTGACAGATGCTGTGACAGATGTTGTGACAGTTTCCGTGACAAAAGTGGCGATAGTGTTGAAGCAAACTGCCTTATAACTCGCTGCCGTGACATATGTCGTGACAGAGGTGGCGTCAGTGTAGAAGAAGAGATGGAAAATACGAAGTGGAGTTCGACTGATAGAGGATTTCAAGTCTAATTTTTAGAGACCACTCGCATAATTTTTGGAGCCCAGAAGCACAAGGAAGGCCTTGCCCAAAGTTTGAGGAGAAAGTCAAAGCAAGAAGATAGGGCGAACTAAAGAATGTTTATTCAGAGATTTAGTCTTTAATGAATTGTACTTTAATTCGAACTAGTATTCTTGGACATTAAGAAAACTTGTACCCAAGGCCTATATATATGCTTGTAATTCGACCTAGAGAGAACATCATCTTATTCTCTAGCCGTCTTCCCCTAAACCCTAGTCATTTTCCCCCTTCTCATCATGTTCTAAACTTCCCCTAGGGCAAAGGGTTGATTCTGTAAAGTAGTTGCAAGGATTGCATTGTTTTAGGATTTTTTCTGTTCAATAAAATAGACTTCAAGTTTGCTTATTCTGGTTTCCAACATCTTGCAAGAGTATCGGGAGAGCATTGTGAGATTACGCATTTACTTAATATCGGGAGAGTTAAGTATACGAAAGGAATAAGTACGAGTTCTCCAGTTTATGGTTGAACTATCTCGGACCTAAGGATAGGACGAGGTTAAGTGGCTAAGAAAGAATTCAACAACATCGGTGTTCATCCTTCGATTAACGCCGGGAGGTATCATCAAAGACGTGTTCATCGACATACTTGGACCTAGGGATAGGCCAAGGCACAACAGGGATTCTTGCCAAGCTTGAAGTACTGAGTTGTGTGTTTGCTGCCGCGACAAAAACAGACCGCTGCCCCAGCAGGTGCTGCCGCGACAGGCGCTACGACAGAACAGAGAAGTCCTAGACAGTGCAAACACCTGCACAACAGAGCAAATCAATACCGGCCCATTCTCTCTATCCTGATCTATTTACTCTTTTATCTTCAGTACTTTTTATTACTCCTCACAAACAATTAAAATTATCTTTTCTTTGTGCAGCAATTCAAGGTTAAAGCTATTAGCCCAGTCCCTGTGGAGACGATATCTGATACTTACGTATCACTTTACTACTTGCTTCGTGTACACTTGCACTACATTGCGATAGACTCTTTTACACGCAACAAGTTTTTGGCGCCGTTGCCGGGGACTGGCAACATACCTCTACCTTTAATTACTGCACTTTTATTTATTTTATCTTATTTTTATTTTTATTTTATTTTTTATTTTCTATTTCTGGTTGTTACATCTCAGGCACAATACAGGTTCAAGGGCATCAACATGTCAGATAAAACCATTCGAGAGCTGATGTGGGAAATTTCTTGCAATTACCGTAAAGGTAATCATGCACTCGAAAGTTGTCCCCATTTTTTCGGTGAATATATGGAACCAACAAGAACAAGATATGCCGCCACAGCAGCAACAGGGACAACATAGTCGCTGCCGCAGCAGCAAAATTTTTTATGGTATGATCAAAACCCGCAAAACTTTTTGTACCATAACAGTTTTGCTGCAGAACCCGACATTCCCTAGCAATGTCATCATCCTCAAAGGCAGTCAAAATCCTTAGAAGACACACTACAAGCCTTCATGGCACTCACTCAAGAATTGTCGTCTTCTATGGACAAAAGACTCGCTAATATAGATGCACTCTTGAGCAGACCGGTGCTCATTCATGCCACGACTGAACCTGAAATCCTGAGGCAAGATGACAAGGATGCCCATGTGAAGGAATACCCAACACGTGATGAGTCTGAGCAACAACTTGCCATGGCAATGATCGAGGAGCCGGAATGGAGGAACATCGCAACAACGCTAAGTGAAATTCAAGAGAATGTCACTACGGCAACCACATCCGAGGCAAACTCTCAACCCACTACCTCGATTATGCCCGACCAAGATTACACACATCCATCCCTGTCATGGCACTCGCACAACCACCTAGAAGAGCTACCCAATGACAATGCCTCGCAAATGGAATACGAGCAGGTAATAAACGAACATTTTGAATTCATTAAAAACTCACAAATTCCATTGCAGGTATTAGAGGAACCAACACCGGTGGACTCAGAATCATCGAAGGCTCTACTGATGGAGACCTACGAGTGGCCAATAGAATTTAATATGGAGAGTTATGAAACATTACCAAGAAGGGAGGACTTCATGGACTACAAAGGGAAGAGAAAGAAAGGAGCCCCAACCATGAGAATAATCACCAGATGGAGGGTACGGATGGACTTCAAGAAGTACCGGAAACGACCCCTCAAGCATCAATAGAACAGGGAGTAGTTACTTTAGGAGATACCCCTCAAGGCACTCTTAATTTAACTTAACTTAATTTATTTTATTTTATTTTTATCTTAATTTATCTTAATTTTTTTTAGGAATTAGAAATTTAATATTAATTTTTAGTTGTTTGTGTTATTAGATAAACAAAGAAAACCCTCACAATGACGGTACGATCAACCCGAGAAAACTCTGCCCCGACCCCTACCGCGGCAGCACTCATACTCCCCCGGATGAATTCTAAAGTGACTGCCGCTAACAGAAGTGATGATAGTGACGCAAGGAAGAAGGCAGCCTCCGCATCTCCAACTCCAAGGGCAGCACCCACAGCTCCTCCGACAAAGTCCAAGGAGACTGCCCACCGACAGCTCCTCATCCAAAGCTCCAGCAGCAGCGACGACAGCCACACAACTTAAGTTTTCTTTTCTTTTTCTCTGTCGCCTGTTGTATATATTATCTTTTTGTGATGTTTCACTTTTCTGTCATTTTTATTTTCTATTTTTCATTTTTATGTCTTGTGTCATGCATTGAGGACAATGCAACCCTTGAGTTTGGGGGTAGGCAGTCCTCCTAATTATTAATATAATATTGCATTTAGTTTTAATTGTGTCGCATTTATTTTTTATGCTAAAAAATTTAGCTTAACTTATTGAACTTTTATTATCTGCTGCCGCCATCTCTGTCGTGACAGCCCCTTAAAAATATTTTAGGAAGTAAGTAGAGCCTTAGTATAGTTCTGAAAAAAAAACTGAAACACTTTGTGACTTACTTGATAACAGACTTTCTCTAGCATACTTAGAATAGAAAACTTAGCACTTAGAGTAGAAAGAGACTAGAAACTCAGGAAAACTAGAGGTGCCTATCAATGTCTCTAGGAAAATAACCAGAGAAAAACTTCTAGAGGTGCCTATCACCGGCTCTAGATAGGTAACTAGAGGTGCCTGAAATACTGGCTCTAGTAGAAAAGAGAAGAAATTCAGAAAAAGAAGGAAAACAACTAGAGGTGCCCGATACTTGCTCTAATAAGAAAAAAGAATTAAGTCTCGAAGGAAAACTCTAAACAAGCTAAGTATAATATTCTAGTTGCTAGGGAAGTCTATATTCATGTCTGTTCACAATAAATGCACACACCTGCACGAGAACTATACTTTTGCTCTAAGTATATCCTTAAATATTTGATCAGGTGCTAAACATGATAGGGATGGTGTTGTGGGTAAGGATTGTTCACTGACTTAAGCCAAGAATATATATATATATGTATGTATGCATGCATGTTAGTTAGGTTGCATTTGCTTGAGGACAAGCAAGGATTCGAGTTTGGGGGTGTGTTAGTGCCTAAAAGTCCTATATTTTACCCTTTATTTATCCCTATTTTTGCTGCACTCAATCATGTTTAACTGCATTTTAGGATAAGTTTTGCATTTGCATCACAAATAGATAAAATTGCACAGATGCTGCTGATTTCGGTCACTTTTTACAGATATCTGTCATGGCAGAATCCAGGGCAGCAGAGGAACAGAAGATAACTGTCGTGGCAGCATCCAGGGCAGTAGAGGAACAGAAGAGCTGGAGTGAAGAAAATGGCCTCATACATGTCGTGACAGATGTCGTGACAGATGCCGTGACAGATGTCGTGACAGTTGCCGTGACAGAAGTGGCGACAGTGTTGAAGCAAACTGTCTTATAACTCGCTGTCGTGACATATGTCGTGACAGAGGTGGCGACAGTGTAGAAGAAGAGATGGAAAATGCGAAGTGGAGTTCGACTGATAGAGGATTTCAAGCCTAATTTTTAGAGACCACTCGCATAATTTTTGGAGCCCAGAAGCACAAGGAAGGCCTTGCCCAAAGTTTGAGGAGAAAGTCAAAGCAAGAAGATAGGGCGAACTAAAGAACGTTTATTTAGAGATTTAGTCTTTAATGAATTGTACTTTAATTCGAACTAGTATTCTTGGCCATTAAGAAATCTTGTACCCAAGGCCTATATATATGCTTGTAATTCGACCTAGAGAGAACATCATCTTATTCTCTAGTCGTCTTCCCCTAAACCCTAGTTGTTTCCCCCCTTCTCATCATGTTCTAAACTTCCCCTAGGGCAAAGGGTTGATTCTGTAAAGTAGTTGCAAGGATTGCATTGTTTTAGGATTTTTTCTGTTCAATAAAATAGACTTCAAGTTTGCTTATTCTGGTTTCCAACATCTTGCAAGAGTATCGGGAGAGCATTATGAGATTACACATTTACTTAATATCGGAAGAGTTAAGTATACGAAAGGAATAAGTACGGGTTCTCCAGTTTATGGTTGAACTATCTCGGACCTAGGGATAGGACGAGGTTTAGTGGCTAAGGAAGAATTCAACAACATCGGTGTTCATCCTTCGATTCACGCTGGGAGTTATCATCAAAGATGTGTTCATCGACAGACTTGGACCTAGGGATAGGCCAAGGCACAACAGGGATTCTTGCCAAGCTTGAAGTACTAAGATGTGTGTTCGCTGTCGCGACAACAATAAACCACTGTCGTAGTAGGTGCTGCCGCTACAGGCGCTACGACAGAACAGAGAAGTCATAGACAGTGCAAACACCTGCACAACGGAGCAAATCAATACCGACCCATTCTCTCTATCCTGATCTATTTACTCTTTTATCTTCAGTACTTTTTATTACTCCCTCACAAACAATTAAAATTATCTTTTCTTTGTGCAGCAATTCAAAGTTAAAGCTATTAGCCCAGTCCCTGTGGAGACGATATCCGATACTTACGTATCACTTTACTACTTGCGTCGTGTACACTTGCACTACATTGCGATAGACTCTTTTACACGCAACACTAGGCAAAGAAACAAGACAAGGTGAAGAGAAAATCTCTAAACTCTTTACTCAAGAATGATTTACAAAGAATGGAAGATGAATACAATGGTGAGGGAAGGGCTCTATTTATAGCCTTGGCCCTCTCGATCTAACGGTCTCTAACGATTCGATCCAAGGGCTATGGATGAATCTTATCTCATATATATGGCAACACTCTAATGTAAACAAAGTTGCCTAAGATAAATGGCTATGACATCACATATTTGTTGGCAAGGAAGACTTTCCTTGAATATGGCTCCATTGATGATATCTTTCCATGTGTGTTGGTCAAAGGATGACAACTCAACAAGGGACTTGGTCTCTTGGGTGGATTGGGCTTGGCATGGCCCGATTCCTGTGTCCAAAACCCCCTTGGTAGCATGCTTGGTGCTAAATTGTCCCACGCTCGAACACTAGTGCCTCCACGTTTCTCGTCGGAGCACCTACGTCTCCACCAAAGTAACACATTATCAGATAAATATATTGACGCAGTACTTACCTTGTCGACATCCTCGATGATGCACGATGCTTTGAAGTATTGCTCGAGCCCCCAAAAGAAATTCTCCACTTGTTGGGCTGATCTCGTCCCCTCGAAGTGCTCCGGCTCGGGACATCGACTAGCACCCACGCTGGGCTAGCCACCACGCCATTTCTCACGGCGGCTTTGTAAACAAGCACCTCACTCTTGAGATCCTTGATCTCCTTTCTGAGCGTGGCTACCTCGGCATGTTTAGCAAGATCTTCCACGATCTTCTTGAGTGCTTTCACATCGTCTTTGAGGGATCCGTCTTATAGATCGACGCGTTCATTGACATCATTGATTATTGCTTGGAACTCCTCCTTGAGTTTGTTATCCTGTAGGCCCAAGTCCAATATTCGGACTTCAACCACTTCGAGCCTACTCTAGGCATCGATCGTGGCATTCTCAAGGCAGATGACCTTGTCCTCAAGTATCGTGATTCAGTCCTTGGAACTAGCCCTCTTGGCCTTCTCGGGTTGTCGTGTCACACGTTGGCTTTCGCGCTCACTGTGCTCATGATCGGATCCGTCGCCTGTCATCTTGACTCATATGGATGCGAAAAATGGCTCTGATACCACTTGTCACAGGGCTAGGTTTTGACTAGCTAGTCCGTGCGGCCTTAGGCGTCGATCTTAGATGACGACTAAGTCAGCCTTCTCGAAAGTTAAGCACTAAAGGCTTAAACTCGTGGGCGGAAGCTTTGGAAAGGTGATGATGATGACTAGGCAAAGAAACAAGACAAGGTGAAGAGAAAATCTCTAAACTCTTTACTCAAGAATGATTTACAAAGAATGAAAGATGAATACAATGGTGAGAGAAGGGCTCTATTTATAGCCTTGGCCCTTTCGATCTAACGGTCTCTAACGATTCGATCCAAGGGCTATGGATGAATCCTATCTCATGTATATGGCAACACTCTAATATAAACAAAGTTGCCTAAGATAAATGGCTATGACATCATATATTTGTTGGCAAGGAAGACTTTCCTTGAATATGGCTCCATGGATGATATCTTTCCATGTGTGTTGGTCAAAGGATGACAACTCAACAAGGGTCTTGGTCTCTTGGGCGGATTGGGCTTGACATGGCCCGATTCTTGTGCCCAAAACTCCCTTGGTAGCATGCTTGGTGCTAAATCGGGCCCTAGGGGTGTGGGCAACTCAGATGGGCTTCCCCTAGGCCCCTCCGTGTGCTCGTCGGGTGCAGACTTGGCCTCCTTGGTGTGCACGTCGAGTGCAGGTTCAGGCTCCATGGCTTGGGCAGCATGGAGGATGCTCGGCAAGGCCCCCTTGGGTGCGTGCAGCGTGCCCCCTCGGGTCCTACTCTTGTGGGCAGCACATGGGGTGCTTGACTTGGCCCCATGGTGCGCTGGAAGTGCCCCAGCTCGGCTCTCTCGGATGCGGACACCACAAAGGGCGTTGTGCATGGCCCCTTGGTGTATGGGGTTGGCAAATACTTGGGTCCCTCGGTCGGGTGAAGGACGTGGTGCGTTAAGGCAAGCACCTATGGGCGCGACTTGCTCGGTCGTAGGAAGTTGGTCCGTGACATTCTCCCCCACTGAATCTATCGATGCCCTCGTCGATATGCGATGTTGAGTCTCGGTCGTCTTGTCCTCGAACGACCTTGTGTCCTCGTCATGTTCCCGTTTGGCTAAGGGAACTCTCGTGCAAAGTGCAAGGCTTTCATGCCTTGGCTCTCGATCCGTCTTGATGGGTTGTGCCTCCTCGTCAAAGGAAACGTTCGCCTTGCTTTATGCTTGGCTCGAACTGCTTCACTCTTGGCCATCGACATCCTCGTCCATCGGCTTAGGGATGATGGCAAGGCATGCTTGCTCTCTCGATGGCAACTACATCATATAGGCCTTCTCGCCTACTTGCTCTACGGCTCGACTCGGCTCCTTGCTTGATCTTCCAAGCAACCTGTTAATGGAAACAGAGCAAGTTAGACTCGAATTTTCATAAGAGTTTGGCTCGCTTACCATGGACACAATGTCCTCGTCGGGTGGCTTCACTACGCCTTGTCGATACTCAAGGCAAGTGATGATGGCGGGGTCGTGGAATGGCCCCACTTCGGTGTTCTCTAGCACTTGTCTCTCATCTTGGATGAATGTTGGAGGCTCTCGGCTTGCTCCAACCACCTTATCACTCGATTCCTCGTTTGGCTTCGCAAGCAACATGTGGATGGAACCACAACAAGTTAGACCCAAATTTTGTAAAATTTGATCACTTACCTCGGACAAAGGGTCCTTGTCGGTTGGCTTCACTATGCCTTGTCGATACTCAAGGCAAGTGATGGTGGCGGGGTCGTGGTATAGGCCCCCTTTGGTGCTCTCTAGAACTTCTCCCTCGACTTGATGGGTTGGAGACTCTTGGCTTGCTCCATCCACCTTGGTGCTTGGCTTGGGCGCCATTGGTTCAACAAACTCGTCCATGGGCTGCGTCCATCTTTCTAACGTGGCTTGGTATTGCTCCATGAGGAGGGTTCATCCCCCATCATTGGCCAACCACAGTATGGAGTAATATTGTGGCATCTTTGTCTCGCCTTCTTTGACTCGATCCACTTCTCCAAACTCGGATGGTAACTCGAACTCACGAGCCATCCCACTTTTTGGTGGCGATGTCTTTGGCAACTCCAAAGGCTTCTTGTCCTCAATCTCATTGTCCACCTCACTCATTGGCGGACGACTAGCATGCCCCACCTTGTACCCTCGGCTTAAGGCATTGGCTACGTCATTCGACAACCTTGGATTGCACTTCCAGGTGAAGTCAAATTTTGCAAGAATTCTTTTCCAACGAACCTGCTTACGAGAAAAATTTTCTTGGGTTAGGAAATAATTATTCAATATATTCTTGGAATAGGCAACAAACCTTGACCCAAGTAAACAATGTCTCCATGTGTGTATGAAGTGCACTACGGCAATCACTTCTTTCTCAAGATCCGAGTGCCTCTTCTCGGACTCGTTGAGCACTCGACTCTCTCGAGCAACTGGAACTCCCTTCTCTAAGAGGATTCCTTTGATGGTGTTGGCACTTGCGAAGGTATGGACGTCGAATGACTCTACGTCCTCGGACTCATCAAGGACTTGTCCCATTGCCTCGGGGACTCCCATGGATTCTACCATGGCCTCGTCACCGTTGACTTTTGTCTTGGGTGCTTCCTCGAAGAAATGGATAGTTGCTAACGCCTTTTTGTTCTTGTCTGCAACTCGCTTCATTGGCACAACGCATTGTTGGTGGGGATCTAAAATACATAACACATCCCTTTTGGGCAAGACAAGCGCGTCAATCCGTTCAAGAAAAGATAAGCCCAAAACAAAATCGTAATCATCTAAAGGGATTACCTTGATGGAGGCTTTACCATGCAAATCTCCAATCCGAAGACCCACTCCGTTTGTAACTCCCACAATCGGTTCTTCTTTGGAATTGACGGTCTTTATCCATCCACTTACCTTCTCAACTCGAAGATTTAGTCGCTTGGCCGCTTGCTCGGACACAAACAACTCGGATGCACCGGTGTCGACAAGCGCTCTCACTTCTTTGCCGGAAACTTTCATGTCCACGAACATAAGTCCCTTCTTCTTACGGCCACTCTTGGCTTGAAGCGAACTCATGATGGAACCAAGTTGGGTAAACTCGTCCTCTTCTCCATCTCCTCCTCGGATGGCAGAAAGGCTCGTCTTTTTTGGGCAATCCCGAATGAAATGTGGCCCTTCGCAATGATGGAACTTCATTGGACCTCGGTCCTTCCTCTCCCAGGGCCTCGTGAATCGATATGACTTGTCATTCGATGGCTTACCACTACCATTCGATGACTCCTCCCTTTCACTCGATCATGGCTTGGACTTGGGTGATTTGTTTCGATCAGCACTATGATCTTTCAATAACTCGGCAACGACAATCTCCTTGGAGAGTTCTTTCACGTCTCTCCTCTCTAGCTCGATGTTTACCCATGGCTTTAACCCGTCCATTAAATGGAACAAGGCATCTTTCTCACTTAAGTCAGAAATTTGGAGTTGTAGCTCGCTAAACTTCCGAACATAGTCTCGAATTGATCCCTCTTGCTTAAGATGTCTAAGATTGGATCGCGCCTCTCTCTCGGCATCTCCGAGGTAGAACTGGTTCTTGAACTCCGTTTGGAATTCGTCCCACGTTCGAACACTAGTGCCTCCACGTTTCTCGTCGGAGCACCTACGTCTCCACCAAAGTAACGCATTATCATATAAATATATTGACGCGGTACTTACCTTGTCGGCATCCTCGATGATGCATGATGCTTTGAAGTACTGCTCGAGCCCCCACAAGAAATTCTCCACTTGTTGGGCTGATCTTGTCCCCTCGAAGTGCTCCGGCTCGGGACATCGACTAGCACCCTCGTTGGGCTAGTCACCACGCCATTTCTCACGGCGGCTTTGTAAACAAGCACCTCACTCTTGAGATCCTTGATCTCCTTTCTGAGCGCAGCTACCTCGGCTTGTTTAGCAAGATCTTCCACGATCTTCTTGAGTGCTTTCACATCGTCTTTGAGGGATCCGTCTTGTAGATCGACGCGTTCATTGACATCGTTGATTATTCCTTGGAACTCCTCCTTGAGTTTGTCATCTTGTTGGCCCAAGTCCCATATTCGGACTTCAACCACTACGAGCCTACTCTAGGCATCGATCGTGATTCAGTCCTTGGAACTAGCCCTCTTGGCCTTCTCGGTTTGTCGTGTCACACGTTGGCTCTCGCGCTCACTGTGCTCATGATCGGATCAGTCGCCTGCCATCTCGACTCGTATGGATGCAGAAAATGGCTCTGATACCACTTGTCACGGGGCTAGGTTTTGACTAGCTAGTCCGTGCGGCCTTAGGCGTCGATCTTAGATGACGACTAAGTCAGCCTTCTCGAAAGTTAAGCACTTAAGGCTTAAACTCGTGGGCGGAAGCTTTGGAAAGGTGATGATGATGGCTAGGCAAAGAAACAAGACAAGATGAAGAGAAAATCTCTAAACTCTTTACTCAAGAATGATTTACAAAGAATGGAAGATGAATAAATTGGTGAGGGAAGGGCTCTATTTATAGCCTTGGCCCTCTCGATCTAACGGTCTCTAACGATTCGATCCAAGGGCTATGGATGAATCCTATCTCATATATATGGCAACACTCTAATATAAACAAAGTTGCCTAAGATAAATGGCTATGACATCACATATTTGTTGGCAAGGAAGACTTTCCTTGAATATGGCTCCATTGATGATATCTTTCCATGTATGTTGGTCAAAGGATGACAACTCAACAAGGTTCTTGGTCTCTTGGGCGGATTGGGCTTGGCATGGCCCGATTCTTGTGTCCAAAACCCCATTGGTAGCATGTTTGGTGCTAAATCGGGCCCTACGGGTGTGGGCAACTCGGATGTGCTTCCCCTAGGCCCCTCCGTGTGCTCGTCGGGTGTAGACTTGGCCTCCTTGGTGTGCACGTTTGGTGCAGGTTAGGGCTCCATGGCTTGGGCAGCATGGAGGGTGCTCGGCAAGGCCCCTTGGGTGCGTGCATCGTGCCCCCTCGAGTCATACTCTTGTGGGCGACACATGGGGTGCTTGACTTGGCCCCATGGTGCGTTGGAAGTGCCCCAGCTCGGCTCTCTCGGATGCGGACACCACAAAGGGCGTTGTGCATGGCCCCTTGGTGTGTGGTGTTGGAAACTACTTGGGTCCCTCGGTCGGGTGAAGGACGTGGTGCGTTAAGGCAAGCAACTATGGGTGCGGCTTGCTCGGTCGTGGGAAGTTGGTCCGTGACAATATGCTCATTCTCATAACACAAGCAAAGTAAACAACAATGCATAAACATAAGCATAAATAGATAGAATCATCAACATGCTTAACATGAGAATTAAAGCATTCAAGGGTATATTGACATTCAAAGTTTTACTCGGATATGCAGATAACTTTCTCAATCCCACTAGATACTTCTGGTGGAATCTCACATCATCGTACTCGCCCGTCTAGTAATAACATGATTTTCGGTTGAATCTCACATCGCGTACTCCTCCTTAGTGGAATCTAACATCACTAATGCCACGCACAAAGTTTACCTCGAGTGCACTCTAATCCTATTGATCGATCAATTATTATCCGGTAACAACTCAACACATGTCAATATACTCAACACAAGCACAAGCATTACCGATGCTCGAACCACTTACCAAGTACAACTTCCATGCAAGGCATGTACTCACAATGCAAGTATACACACAAGTCTCATATCTCAACATGCATAACAAATGCAATTCAACACATATCAACATAACATGTTCATCTCGCATTCAAGAAATCGTAAAATACAATTTAATTGCATAAACCTTTAAAACCTACTCTCGAGCTTGGATTGGCCTTTCAAGCTCAATCCAAACTCCCAAAACACTGCCTTAACCACGTTCAGGCTTTTAAAATTGATCCACTCACCGACGAAACCCAACACAAGCCGGAAATGTCGATCAAGCCTCCAAGTTCCCCGGAATTGAGTCCGAAGCTTCTCCAATATTTTCCCTTGCTTCTAATCAACCAAAAACAGTGCATTACACATCAAAAAATCCAAAAAAATCACTGCCACAAATCAAATTACAACCCAAGACAAATTCTGCTACATTTCCAAACCAAGAACTAACCCAAACATTTCATTTTCGGACCTGTACACAACCTAGCAGTTATTCATCAATTTCATCATCCAAATCATCACTAAACAAGTTCAAAACCGCCCCCAAGTGTAACCATACCATCAGCCCAACTTTCCCCTCACATAACTACCTCAAAACTCAAGATTTTCACTTCTAAACTCACCCACTAATACCCATTTCGGGATTTCATTAAAACTTCACCATCTTAACATATGTTAAGCTTAAAAGCAAGTTTATAACATACACGAACTTTACAAATTAAGAACTCAACGAAAAACCAACAAAATTTCCATCTTTAATTTAAAACTTTGAACACCTGAAACAACTCAAAAATAGGTTTTATGGAAATCCAAGACCATGAAAATGTTGAGGATGAAGAGGAGAAGTTAAAAACGTTATTACCTTGATAAAATCTCTTGAAATCATTGAGGAAGATGATGGAACAATAGAAAGGGGTTTTGGGAGGTTTTGAACGTGAAGTTCAAATGGGGAAGAAGATAGCCTTTTTGAGAATCCTTTTTGGAATTACAAAATCCCCTTTTTTTCCCTTTACCCTTTAAAAACTTTCTATGTGTGTTAAAATAGTTTTTTTCTCCAAATTAATTTAACCGACCCGGTCTAATAAACCCAATAACTCCCGACCCTAAACTCGAGGCATTACAGTATTGGCAGAAGCTCTCGTGGTGCTTTTGCTCCATCTCTTGCAAGACCAGACGGGTTGGAATCATGTCTGAAACATGCTTGTATTGCTCGTTGAAGGCTCTGGACAGGTCTCTCCATGATTTGATGTTCACTCGACTTAACTGTGAATACCAACGTGCATCGAATCCTACTAGGCTGTCTTGAAAGCAGTGAATGAACACCTTCTCATTGTCGAGGTACATTGACATCTTTCTGCAGTACATGGTTAGATGTGCTGACGGGCATGTGGTCTCATTATATTTCTCGAAGTTGGGTATCTTGAATTTCGGTGGCGCAACTAAATCAGTTACCAAGCTCAGATCCTTGTTATCCATTCCACCATAGGCAGCTCCATCTTGGAAGGACTTGAACATTCCTTCTAACTTTTCGTATTTCTCTTCCAACTTTTTTTCGGTTCGAGCTTTATCAGCAACTTCATCGAGGTCAGGCACCTCATAATTGTTGGCCTCCACATGAGTGGAAGATTCTGCTACATGAATGGGTGTTTTGGCCTTGGCAGCGACCTCCTTTCTAAAATTCATCCCTTGGAATCGAGGAATGGCAGAAGTATTTCCCCCTTCTTCAGCCGCATCCGGGTCCTTGAATCCAAGCAATGCTGCTATCGAACTGACTGTCTTTTGGTGGACGACTTCAACTTGTAGTTTCATATCGACTTCCATTTTCTCCAGCTTATCCTGAATGTTCTTTTTGGTTCGCCTCCAAAGTTGCCAACCGTTCCTTAGAGTTCATGGCTCGGGTTTGGGCTCGTGTACCGTATTTATGGGTTGTCTTAGAAATTTTGGATATTCTGTTTTTTTATTATTAAGTTAGTTTATGAACAAATGAATGTATGCACAAATGAATTCACAAAAAGCAAACAAGATAATGCTAATGCATGAATGCAGTCGAAGGGCCATCAATTCTATTGAAAATCTGTCCATGAAAGGAAACTCTTTATTAAATACGAAAGTTTGATTACAACTTTTTTTGAATTACAAATATTTTTCTGCTCGAACGCATAACTCTTTGATTTCTTCGATTAGCCACATGAGTCTTGGTCCTACTTCTCCAACGGGCTTGATGTACTGATGAAGGGTTGCAGCTCCGATCGCCAATATTGTCATGTGCTTGGTTCTCCTCCATTTTTAAGAGCTTTCCATTCATTATTGAACAATTTTCCAGAATCAACCCTTTCTGATATGAAATGATGCACATGCACAATAAACAAGATAATAAACAGAGATCAAATAAACAACGAAAATGAAATAGATGAAACAGATAAAACAGTCAATAATTTAAATGCACGATGTCTCCACGGATTATTCCTGCGACTCAACACCCTAGGCTTTTTGCATGGCTATATTAGGGGTAGGCTCTAAATTCTCAAACTTGGTTTGGTTCTAAAAAGGTACACGAGTTGTCCTTGTTGTCCTCTAGTAAGAGTAGCAAGGCCCTTGATTCTCACCCATTATAGGCTACAAACGAATCGAGTTCAACTCAAGAGGACTCACCAATGAAGCCTTCTCGAAGAATCAATATCCTTGCAAAGGCAAAGGGATTGAGTCCCGAAGGTAATTTGCGATGGCCATACGAAGAATCAATATTCTTACATGAGCAAAGCGTTTTCCCCCCACTTAAAACGAAAGGGACAAAGCTCGGGAATAGAGCTTGGAATTAAGTCTTAAATGTGTAAAATATAGCCATTTTCATTTAAACGGACAAATAAATAGAACCTGTGGTGAACTTGCAAATTTTATTTTTTAAAAAAAAACTTTTTTTAAAATCATTTAAAACCATTTTGTGGCATGTCTCTCTCTTTTTTTATTTAAAAAAAAAAACAAAAACACTTCCCCAGCGGAGTCGCCAAGCTGTCGCGACCACCTTTTTGGGTGAAGAGGCTTCGACTATTTTGGATAACACTTTTAAAAATCAACAGAGTCCCCACCAATCTTTTTTTGAAAAAAGTGTGATTGGATCACTTTTAAAAAATAGGGTGATTTTAATAAAATGTTTTTTGGTTTTTAATAAAACAACGATTTTGGTCTGCGAAAAATAAGAAAACATGTTCGAGGGTCGGTTACGCGTGGGGAAGTGTTAGCACCCCCACGACGCCCAAAGTTGGTACCTAATTGGTTTTAAAATCGTTTTCAAAACTAAAATTTGCAAGTTCAAAAAGGTTGGACTTTACTTGTCCGTTTAATGAATATTAGTCTATTTTAACGGTCTTATCGCCCGGGAGATTAACTTTAATCACCGCCAACATTTCTGGCGCTAACCCGTCATTCCTGTTTGATAAGACGCTACGTTAAATTATGTTTTCACTTTTCAAGCAACAAAGAAATTTAAATGTGTTGAGCATTTTATTCAATTCTAGGTTCGATTATTAAAAGCCCTAAAAATGTCTAAGTCTTTTATTCCTAAGTTAAGGTTTAAATATGCTTAAGTGTATTTTATTTTCATGAAGAACATTTTCAGCAAAAAAAGTCTCTATCTAAGCTTTAGTCCCTAATCCTAAGTTTCACCTATTTCTAAAACCAGCAAGCAAACATTTTATTCTTTTGATTTTTATCCTTTTATTATTCCTTTTAAAAGCCTTTAATTACTTTTTATTTTTTTTCAGTATTTTCTAAGTCAAAACTCTTTTTACATTTTTTACTTTTTCATTTTTATGTTTTTTCATCTTGTATTTTTTTCTTTTTTTCAAAAGCATTTTCACTCTTTTAAAATCATTTTCATTTTCCCATATTTTTAAAGTTTTTCTTTTAAAACAACCCATTTTTAAAATAAACTTTATTTTCCCTAAAGAAATCTTTTTTAAATTTTTTTCTC
Source organism: Hibiscus trionum (assembly GCA_030270665.1). NCBI lineage: Eukaryota > Viridiplantae > Streptophyta > Magnoliopsida > Malvales > Malvaceae > Hibiscus > Hibiscus trionum. The sequence continues at coordinate 75,927,784 of BSYR01000010.1, read as the reverse complement.
TTTTTTTAAAAAATTCATTTTTTATCCTAGACCCTAATCCTTTTTTTTTCTTGAAAACTTTTTTTCTAAAAAAATGTTTTTATGCTTTTTTTCCTTTAAAATCATTTTTTTACCCATATACTTTTTAAAACTATATTTCACAAAAATCTTTTTTTTTATTTTCTAAAATCAAGCCCTTTATTTTCTAACACCTCATATTATTACATCTTCTAATTAAATCTCTAAATTCAAGTTTTTCTAATTAACCACATTTATTTTTTATTCATGCGTTTTAAAATCCAAAACACCTTTTAAATTAAATCCTACATTTCTAAAGATCAAAATCACTTTAACAATATTTTTAAAATCTTGCAAAAAATTTAAGATCAAACTAGAAATTTAAACGAAATTTAAAACAAAAAGATTACCGAAATCATGAACAATTTTCCAACCTTGAGAAAGCAACCTAAAAATCACAAACACCACAAACAAAAACACCAAAATTCAACCAAGAACAACAACACAATCAATCATAAAAAATAAAGAAAGGATAAAACAATTACCGAGAAATCGACGAACAATGATCTCGAACTAAAGCTTCTTGAAATGCTACAAACCACCTCCGGAAAATTGCTCCAAACTCGAATTTCTCCTCCAAAAATTTCCAGCCAACTCAAGAAAAATTCAGAGAATTTTTTGGATTTTCCTTGAACCATTTTTAGTGTTTTTTTCTCTCAAATTTGGTGTGATGAACAAGTGGGTGAAGGGGGGTTTTATACTAAATTTTGAGCTTCAAAATCAAGCTAAATTCCGAATTCAATCCCAAATTGGAGTTAAAATCAGACAAGAAACTTGAGACCCGGTAAAACCCCAAGAAATCATCCATTTTGATCCAAATTTAGGATAGAATTTCCCATTTAATTCGAATCTAGGGCTTACTATTTCGTTTTGGTTTTTTGCATATTCTGATGGCTATAGGCAACGGCGGCAAGCAGGGTCGGTGGCAAACGGACGACGGCAACCAGGTGGTCCGAACGACACCAACCACGCCGGCTGCCGCGACTGGTGGACGAAGAATGGTGGTCGGCTTGTTCGCAGCAAGGGTTTGGAGAGCCCAAACCCGCGCGCGTGGTCGTCACACGCCAGCGCGTGACACGTGACGCGCGGGCTGGCTCTTTCCCCCGTTTTTATTTATTTATTTATTCATTCCTTTTTTACTATTTTTGACCCCTTGTTGTTGTTGTTTTTTTCTTTTTCACACTTAATTATTACCTCATTTTATTCCGTTTTAAAAAAATTATTAAACGTCATCCGCTGTTGCAGTGCTGATGCAGTCAATGATGACGCCATCGCAGTCAATGATGACGTCAGCGTTGACTATTGGTTGACTTTTTCGGCTGAGTCCACTCTTAAGTTTTTCGACGTTCCGTTTCCGTTACCGCAGTCCATTCCTTCAAATTCGAACCCGAAATGCCTTTTGGATCAAGTTTTTATGTTGAGCTCAGATTTTGTTAAATGCTGCATCAGAGTTTGACTCGGATATTTTCTTGTGTTCAGGTGACGTGGACTCTGACCACGAGATTTTACCTCCTCCTCCGCCAGGTAGACCTCCGGTGGCACAGTCTTCGAGATCTGCTAGTAAGTTATCTGTTAAGCGTAATTATTCGTATGTGGCATAGTAGAAAGTCTTATATAGTGTTCTTGTTTTTAGGAGCTGATTCTGTTCGACCTTCCGCTAGAGCTGAGCGTGGGAGACGTCACTATCGACGTTGACTATTTAGCTGCCTAAGGTGTGTTCTCTGTCTGTGCTACATGTATGTGTTACCTGATTGTGTGATTTGTATGAGAAATATTCTGTGTTATCCTGCTCGGTTGATTGAGAAATATTTTGTATGCTATTCTGCCCTGTTATCTGATAAATATTGCATGACTCGTCTGTATGCCATTCTGCTCTGTTATCTGATAAATAATGTATACTCGGATGCTATGATCATGTTATGTAACACATATCGGAATCAGATTATTATGTACATGCATCTTAGTTATTTAACAAGATTGCATTCGGACTCTGAAATCGGATTACATGTCATATCATTGGGTTGGGATATTGTACGGAGGAAGCTCAGCGACTTCATCCTTCGGGTTGAACTTCGCTTCGGATCAGTAGTTCCATCTTTCGGGATGAGTTCTGCTTCGGACATGGTGTTGAGGTGTAGAGTGGTTCAGGGGAACCTTACTCTTCGGACGGTGATGTAGTTGGGTGCATGTCATGTCATGATATCTGTATGCTCTGCTTGTATACTTCGGAATATCTGTAAATTCGTGATATGTTGTTTGACTGTTGGATTGACTTTTGTTATGCACTTTAGAGACACACTGAGCTTTATAGCTGACTCCCCTTAGTATCTGTTTCAGATTCCCAGACTTAGGTTTCGGTACTTGGAGGATCTCGTTCGAACATTATTTGATATTATTTATCAGTACGTTTTATTCTAGACTTATATTTATTTATTTAAGTATTTTCGGATTTGGTTGTAAGTGGACTTTGGATATTTATTATTTTTGGGGTTTGATAAACTATTTTTAGCATGCATGTTTTATTATTGAACATTTAAGGATATCTTTTATAATTGAATAATAATTTCGACATAATTTTTATAAATAATCTTACTTGAGGCGAAAGTCTCCAAATTGTCAATTTCAATTTGTTATAAACCCTTAGGTCAAAATAGGGGGTTACATTTAGTGGTATCAGAGCCAGGTTACACCCCTCGGCCTGTGAGGCTCGATAAAAATTCGATTTTAAAGTTTTCAAAAAAAAATGCATGCATAATAAATGTTTTCGGAAACTACGAGATTTTCAGATAAATGTCCGGATTTTTAAAAAGTAATATATGTTTTAATTAAAGTCTCCAAGTACCAATTTTGACTTTAGGACTCTTCTTTTGTAGATAGACTACTATGCCACCCCGTAGGAGTACTAGAGCTACGACCGGCCGAGGTCGAGGCCGTGGACGAGGTCGTACCGCTGCTAATACGAGTGACGTGAATCCTCCTGAGCATTCTCCACCACATCAGGAGGACCCACAACATGAGCAGGCTGAGGAGCAACATGAGGTTCACACGAGTGGTCAACAGACCGATCACCCTGATCAGCAGACTCAGAGTGACGGTCCCCGTGCAGCTGGTAACAGTGAGACTGCTGGAGTTGATGTTGCTGCAGTACATTTGGAGCTACTTGAGTATCTTCGACAGGGTTCTAGGAGACCCATATCTGCCGAGTTTTTGTTTGCTGGTATGTCGATGTTTGATGGTAAGACGGCTGCAGATCCAGCTGACGCTGAGTATTGGTTGAAGAAACTACAGCAGTTATTTGATGAGATGGACTACCCTGCCGACAGAAAATTAAGAGCTGTTGTATCTTTATTGAAGGGTGAAGCCCTGAACTGGTGGGAGGCTGAGAAGACCGTTATTTCTGCTAGTCGGATTACTTGGGATCATTTCCGTCAGGCTTTCCGAGTCAGATATGTTGGGGCTGAGTATCTAGCCAAGTGTCGTGATGACTTTTTAAATCTGAAGCAAAATGACATGACTGTGAATCAGTATGAGATTGAGTTTCTGAGGCTGGTACAGTACGTCCCTGGGTTAGTTACTACAAAGGAAGAGAAGTGCAGCTGGTTTCTGAAGGGTCTGCGACCTTCGATCAAGACTGGTGTGTCTTTACATTTGGACAAAGAGTACAAGGCTATTACCTTGCGAGCTAGGACTGCAGAACGCAATGAGGCAGAGTTGAGGCAAGCTGAGTCTCATGGTATGGATCGGGGTAAGAGGCAGTCGACCGCGACCGTTCAGTATAGTCAGGGTAGCCAGACCAGGAAGAGGGCAAGAGATGAGAGTGACTATCAGAGTTATTCCAGAGCCAGACCAGTGACCGTTGCTGTTCCGACTTCTAGTGTTGGAGGATCGTCTAGTACGCGGGGGCCACCACAGTGTTCTTTCTGCAAGAAATGGCATTCTAGGGAGTGTAGGAGACAGTCCGGGGCTTGTTTTCGATGTGGGTCTTTTGATCATATTTTCAGAGATTGTCTGCATGCACCTCCGTCAGCTCATATGACGACTCCATCACAGGCATCAATACAGACTCCTGCTAGGGGTAGAGGTCGAGGTAGACCTGATTTTACAGTTTCTGCTGGTAGAGGTAGGCCAGCTCAGAGTGGAGGATCAGCTGGATCCGGGGTGAGACAGCCAGGTTTGGTTTATGCTACCAGGAGACATGAGGATCGTGATGAGCCAGATGTTATTGCTGGTACATTTTCTATCCACTCTATTCCATATTTTGCTTTATTAGATATTGGTTCTACCCATTCATATGTTGCGAGTTCGGTATCTGGGGGACTTGAAATTCCGGTTGAGAATACTGGGAACGCGGTTTCCGTTTATAGTCCAGTGGGTGATCATGTCAAGGTTACCAAAGTGTACAAGAATTGCCCTTTGGAGATTCAAGGGAAAATATTCTCCGCTGATTTGATGGAGTTACCTTTTAGAGAGTTCGACCTTATTCTCGGAATGGACTGGTTAACCGCTCATCGAGTCCATTTAGATTGTGAAAAGAAAAGGGCGACTCTGAAAACCTCAGATGGGTGCGAGGTGATTATGGTTGGAGAGCGTAGAGGTTATATGACCAATGTTGTTTCGGCTCTCAAAGCAGAAAAGATGATTCGACATGGGGCTACTGCCTATCTTGCTTATATTCTTGACTCAAGGAATTCAGATTCTGGTTTGGATAAGATCCCGGTGGTTAGGGATTTTCCAGATGTTTTTCCGGAGGAATTGCCAGGGGTACCGCCAAAACGTGACGAGGTTGAGTTTGGTATAGATGTATATCCGGGTACAGCGCCTGTCTCTATGGCTCCTTACAGGATGGCTCCGAAAGAGCTTAAAGAATTGAAGATTCAGTTGCAGGAGTTGTTGGATAGAGGTTTCATCCGACCTAGTGTTTCTCCTTGGGGAGCCCCTGTTTTGTTTGTGAAGAAGAAGGACGGATCACTTCGGCTTTGTATTGATTATCGGAAGCTAAACAAGCTGACAATCAAGAACAGGTACCCGCTTCCTCGTATTGATGACTTGTTCGATCAGTTCCGAGGAGCTACAGTATTCTCTAAGATAGACCTGAGATCGGGTTATTACCAACTCAAGGTTAAGGATTCTGATGTGTTCAAAACCGCTTTTCGAACTCGTTATGGTCATTACGAGTTTCTGGTGATGCCGTTTGGATTGACTAATGCCCCTGCAGCCTTTATGGATATGATGAACAGGGTGTTTCAACCCTATCTGGACCAGTTCGTGGTGGTTTTCATTGACGACATACTGGTTTATTCTAAATCGGAGGCAGAACATGAGGAACATCTCCGGGTTGTCCTACAGACTTTGCGTGAGAAGCAGTTGTACGCAAAGTTCAGTAAATGTGAATTCTGGTTGACCGAGGTTACCTTCTTGGGACACGTGGTTTCTGCTAATGGTATACAGGTAGATCCAAAGAAGATTGAGGCTATTTTGGGTTGGAAGCAGCCCAAGAATGTTCCTGAGATTCGAAGCTTCTTGGGTTTAGCTGGCTATTATCGGAGGTTTGTGGAAGGTTTCTCGATTATTGCAGCACCTTTGACTAAACTTCTGAGGAAGGATATTCCTTTTGTCTGGACTGAGGCTCAGCAGACCAGTTTTGAGAAACTTAAGACCGTGTTGACTGAAGCACCGGTTCTGATTCAGCCTGAGCCTGGGAAGGCCTATACGGTATACAGTGATGCCTCTCACACAGGATTGGGATGCGTTCTGATGCAAGAGGGGAAGGTAGTGGCATATGCGTCTCGTCAGTTGAAAACGCATGAGTGCAACTACCCCACCCATGATTTGAGCTTGCTGCTGTGATCTTTGCTCTGAAAATCTGGAGACACTATCTCTACGGAGAGAAGTGCTATATCTTCACCGATCACAAGAGTTTAAAATACCTCCTTACGCAGAAAGAGTTGAATCTGAGACAGTGTCGCTGGTTAGAGCTTCTTAAGGATTATGACTGTGAGATAGAGTATCACCCGGGAAAGGCGAACGTGGTTGCCGACGCCTTGAGTCGTAATGCTATCTCAGATTTGAGGACCTTGTTTGCTCGGATGAGTTTGTTTGAGGATGGTAGTTTGATGGCAGAACTTCGGGTCATTCCTACGCTGATATCTGATATTCGAGCTGAGCAGCCTACGGATCCTTTTCTTATGCATCGTATCAGAGAGGTTTCTGAGGGTACATCTGTGGATTATACTATTGATCAGGATGGTGTTTTGTGTTTCCGAGGCCGGTACTGTATTCCGAGGAAATCTGGGTTGAAACAGGTTATTCTTCGCGAGGCACATGACAGCCCCTATTCTATGCATCCTGGTGGTGATAAGATGTATAAAAACCTTCGTCAGAGGTATTGGTGGAAGGGTCTTAAGCGGGATGTTGTCGGGTTTGTGTCTAAGTGTATGACTTGTCAGAGAGTCAAGGCAGAGCATCAGCGTCCATCTGGGTTGCTTCAGCACATCGAGATTCCTCAGTGGAAGTGGGAGCGTGTGACTATGGATTTTGTCAGTGGTCTTCCGGTGACTCCATCCAAGAAGGACTCCGTTTGGGTTATAGTGGACCGTTTGACTAAGTCTGCTCATTTCATTCCGGTTCGAGTCAACTATCCTTTGAATAAGTTGGCTCGGCTCTATATTTCTGAGATCGTTCGACTTCATGGGGTACCGCTATCGATTATTTCTGATCGTGATCCGAGGTTTACAGCGAAGTTCTGGAAGGCACTTCACTCTGCTTTGGGTACCCGGTTGAACTTCAGTACAGCTTATCATCCGCAGACTGACGGGCAGTCCGAGCTTGTGATTCAGATTCTTGAGGACATGTTGAGAGGTTGTGTTCTTGATTACAGTGGTAGTTGGGAGGATTTCTTGCCGCTCGCAGAGTTTGCATATAATAACAGCTACCAGACCAGTATCAAAATGGCACCGTATGAGGCTCTGTATGGGCGTAGGTGTAGGTCACCGATTGGATGGACTGAACTTAATGAGCATAGATTGTTGGGACCAAACCTAGTCCGTGAGGCCGAGCAGACAGTCAGATTGATTCGAGACCGGCTTAAGGTTGCTTTTGACAGACAGAAGTCCTATGCCGACTTGAGACGTCGAGATCTTGAGTTTGATGTCGGTGATGAGGTTTTTCTGAAAGTATCTCCTTGGAGGAAGGTACTTCGGTTTGGTCGGAAGGGCAAGCTGAGTCCTCGTTACATTGGCCCTTATCGGATTCTTCGTCGGGTTGGACCTGTTGCTTATCAGCTCAAGTTACCACCAGAGCTCCAGCGTATACATGATGTTTTCCATGTTTCTGTGTTGAGACGCTATCATGCTGATCCGTCTCATGTTTTACCTGTGGAGGAGATTGAGATTCGTCCTGATTTACGCTTTGTGGAGGAGCCTATCGAGATTCTTGCTCAGGATAAGAAAGTTCTCAGAAGGAAGACCATTAAGATGGTCAAAGTCTTGTGGCGTGGTCGCAGTCATGATGAGGCTACTTGGGAGCCCAAAGCTGTCATCAAAGCTCAGTATCCGCATTTGTTTGCTCCAGGTAAATTTCGAGGCCGAAATTTCTTTTTAAAGGGGGGAGAGTTGTAACACCCCATTTTAGCCCTAATTTTAAAATCCCTAATTGTTAGAATCCCCAATTGGAAACCCTAGAATTTGGGGGAAAATCGGAATTTAACCTAATCTAAAAAGGGGACCAAATTGAATAAATTAAAGGTTTGACGGTTAAATTGTTAGGCGGGCAAAACTTTGGACCCTCCTTTTGTAATTTGCCCATTTGTCTAGGGCAGATACTCTTTTGGTGCTATATGTGTCTGTGCGCCGCTCTTCCCTATTTTCTATTAAAATAATAATAAAAAGATATACAAGCCTACCGAAAAACCCTTCCCCATCCTTTCCGTTAAAGCTCCGGCCAAGGGGCCATCATCGCCGTTCATAGTTTCGAGACCCTCGGAGTGCTCGTCGTCTTCGCGTGAATAAAACACAGCCACCGTTTCTCATCGTACGCCGTTATCGCGTCTGTCGCCGCTGTTACCATCGGAAACGTTTGAGTTTCCTTCGAGAACTCATGTCGCCGCCGTCCTCGGTGAGCGCCGCTACAGTCTCGGGATTAGGGTGAGTTTTTGGATCGAGTTCGTTGGGCTTCGGGGTTGTTGTCGCCGTCTTATGGCCGCTGTCGTGTTGGTTGTGGCCGGTAAAGCCGTGGTCGTCGTGGGGTTCACGGGTTGTGCCGTGGGTGATCGGGCGCCGTCGGAGTAGATTTAGGGTTTGGTTGATATGGGGGCTGAACCAAACCGGGTTGGGTTGGTGAACCGGACGGCTGGGTTGAACCGAACCGGACCAGTGGGCTGATGCAACGATGACGTCATCCGCTGTTGCAGTGCTGATGCAACGATGACGTCATCCGCTGTTGCAGTGCTGATGCAGTCAATGATGACGTCATCGTAGTCAATGATGACGTCAGCGATGACGTCAGCGTTGACTTTTGGTTGACTTTTTCGGCTGAGTCCACTCTTAAGTTTTTCGACGTTCCGTTTTCGTTACCGCAGTCCGTTCCTTCAAATTCGAACCCGAAATGCCTTTTGGATCAAGTTTTTATGTTGAGCTCAGATTTTGTTAAATGCTGCATCAGAGTTTGACTCGGATATTTTCTTGTGTTCAGGTGACGTGGACTCTGACCACGAGATTTTACCTCCTCCTCCGCCAGGCAGACCTCCGGTGGCACAGTTTTCGAGATCTGCTAGTAAGTTATCTGTTAAGCGTAATTATTCGTATGTGGCATAGTAGAAAGTCTTATATAGTGTTCTTGTTTTTAGGAGCTGATTCTGTTCGACCTTTCGCTAGAGCTGAGCGTGGGAGACGTCACTATCGATGTTGACTATTTAGCTGCCTAAGGTGTGTTCTCTGTCTGTGCTACATGTATGTGTTACCTGATTGTGTGATTTGTATGAGAAATATTCTGTGTTATCCTGCTCGGTTGATTGAGAAATATTTTGTATGCTATTCTGCCCTGTTATCTGATAAATATTGCATGACTCGTCTGTATGCCATTCTGCTCTGTTATCTGATAAATAATGTATACTCGGATGCTATGATCATGTTATGTAACACATATCGGAATCAGATTATTATGTACATGCATCTTAGTTATTTAACAAGATTGCATTCGGACTCTGAAATCGGATTACATGTCATATCATTGGGTTGGGATATTGTACGGAGGAAGCTCAGCGACTTCATCCTTCGGGTTGAACTTTGCTTCGGATCAGTAGTTCCATCTTTCGGGATGAGTTCTGCTTCGGACATGGTGTTGAGGTGTAGAGTGGTTCAGGGGAACCTTACTCTTCGGACGGTGATGTAGTTGGGTGCATGTCATGTCGTGATATCTGTATGCTCTGCTTGTATACTTCGGAATATCTGTAAATTCGTGATATGTTGTTTTACTGTTGGATTGACTTTTGTTATGCACTTTAGAGACACACTGAGCTTTATAGCTGACTCCCCTTAGTATCTGTTTCAGATTCCCAGACTTAGGTTTCGGTACTTGGAGGATCTCGTTCGAACATTATTTGATATTATTTATCAGTACGTTTTATTCTAGACTTATATTTATTTATTTATGTATTTTCGGATTTGGTTGTAAGTGGACTTTGGATATTTATTATTTTTGGGGTTTGATAAAATATTTTTAGCATGCCTGTTTTATTATTGAACATTTAAGGATATCTTTTATAATTGAATAATAATTTCGACATAATTTTTATAAATAATCTTACTTGAGGCGAAAGTCTCCAAATTGTCAATTTCAATTTGTTATAAACCCTTAGGTCAAAATAGGGGGTTACAAAGCTTGACTTCAAGGATTGCCATGGGAGTCAAATTTACCCAAGAGAAGCAAGTTGCAAGGGTTGGGCCTTGTAGACTGTAACCGGCAAGAAAGTTGAAGAAAAATCAATTTCAGTGATCGAAGATGTCGTGGCAAAGCGTAGCTTGAGGCTAATTCAACCCATAATCCATTTTCAATATTTATTTTTCATTCTTATTATTTTTCTTTATCACTCAAATCCCTTCTCTAAAACCCCCCCTTTTATTTTTACAGGTTTCTTGGTCAAAGTCAGAACGAAAGGGTGTTAGAATTCCTATTCCCTGTGGATCGACCCTTACTCTCGCTATACTATTTTTATTCTTATTTATTTGAGTTTAAGGATTTATTTTTGACACTATACGACGCGTGTCAAGGTCGTACACCATTTCAATTTACATCATGTTTATCACGATGCTTCACATTCGAACAAGCAAGAGTCATTCCAAACATATCATTGAATCATCAATCATTCTTGAGTAAATCATAGAACATATTAGTCATGTCATTCGAATAGGATCATTATTCACTATCCATGAATCAAATATTTCAACATACCATATTGCATGATAACTGCATCCGAAAGGACCAATGTCCACATTGCTCATATATCAGACATTTCTAGAATCTCACATTGATTCATAATCTCGTTCGAAAAGACCAATGTCCACAATGCTCATATATCAAATATAAATCATATCATAGCATGACAAATATTATCTCATTTATCCACTTCATAAGCTTCTAATAATCATATGTATTTCATTTAATATCATTTATTGCCCTAGGTAGAGTAGAAGGATTAGGTAAACAAGTCAATAGGGGGTACCAACTACCAAACAGGGGTTGCCTAAGCAACAAGTCAGGGGATGCTCATTAGCATCAATGTGTTGTGACACCAAGCAATATCTCATTTGATCAACAAGTTCGGAGAGTACACTAAGTACTAAACAGGGGTTGCACTAAGCAACAAATTAGGGGAGCTCAGACTCTAGGCATGCCTTTATACCTAAGACCTCTAATCGACCAAGGTCTTTATAATATTTCCAATTATCACTCACTTCAATTACATCGTCCATTTATTAATTTATCACTTTCATATTGCATAATTCAAGATACATGCTTATCATAATATGTAATTTCACAATTTCATACAAGCCATGCCAAATAGTTTCATATTACATTCGATCATCATCAATACTTTAATAAAACAGTAGCATCTCATGCATTTACAAGCTCATATCAACATAGCAATTAAGTCTCACAAGGGCAGTCCACAATTTCATATAATCAAGGCATTAACAAGGATTCATTTCATGTTTCCATTTCTATATTAGCCTCCTTCCCTTACTAAACAAGTTACCAACTTCGAATTAAGTCCAATTCATGCATAACATATAAATTACATAAAACAAAATATTTTGGTTAGGACACTAGTCCCAACCCTAAAACAATTACACTAGCAATACTCCTTTAAGTTTGATCTTTGGTTATAATGCCTTTGTTTCTCCCCCTTGATTGACCAACCTTCGCCTCCTCCAAATGTTCTTCACAAATTTGATCTTAACACTCAAACACAAAGCATTTACAAACCATATCAGAGAACAATTCAATCACATTAACTCTTTGACACAATTACAAACATTAACCTTCGAAACTATTTTTCATTTAAATAGTTGGAGGACCAGTTACCCTTTTGACCATAACTTCTTACACACTAATCCAAATTCCTCTTATCATACACCATTAGAAAGGTTATAAACTCATTTTTCCAGCCATATAAATCCCATATTTTTATCTCTTCTGAGTTAATATAGTTTAATACTTAAACACAACCATTTTAACAATCCTGGACAGCTTGTACTGCTTAACTTCTTTAATCTATAACTTCTAACTCACATATTGAAATTCAGTTACGTTCTGTCAATGACAATAGACATTACAAAGTTCATACCATAAAAATTTCAGATCAAAATACATTATATCCTATTTTTGGTGAATTTTCAAAGTGACAGCTCAAGGCTTAGATTGTCTGGACAGCTTACTCCTTATACACTTTAAATTTTAATTTCACCTATTTACCTCACTTTCTTCCCAAAACCATTTATAAAATGATTCATACTATCCTTTAACATCATTTTTAAGTCCTTATTAATTCTTATAACTAACAGACAAGTCCTCAAATTTCATAAAATTCCATATTAGTCCTATTCTCATGCTTCAAGTGACTAGCTTCCTTAATTCACCAAATTAGGCCATTTTAAGTTCAATTCAAGTCTCTATACTTATTCTTACATGATCCCCTGATTCTGAACTCTAAGTTAAGTGCTAAATTTTATGTAATTCAGGTCCTTGAATTTATTTATTTTAATCAAAACAGTCCCAATTCCATTTTATTATACTACACGTCCAGCTTTAATTTCAATCAACATTTTCCTATTCAAGTTCATTTTTCCAGCAACCTAAGGCTTGTTCCTTTTATAATTTTCATTTTTCTACACATTTTTCCTAATAGAAATTTTCCAGTTTGGTCCCTAACTATCTTAAATTTTCAATTTAATCCAGAACTCTAAACTTTTCCTCAAAACAGTCCATTATTACCCGGTTCACTAATTTACATCTAACCCATAAAAAATTCTAGCATTTCAACTCATTTTAATCACTATAATTCCAACAATATCCATGCTTAAATTAACATAAAATTTTACATAAGTAATTTGCTTATATTCGAACAACTAAGAGAAGAAGAATAAAGCACTTACTTCTTAAATTTGCAATCACTAGATAACATCTCTTCTTCCTAGCTCAATTTCATCAACATGCATGAGTTTTTTTCTTCCATTAAAGCAAAATTTCAGAATTTTCTCTCAAGCTTTCTTTCTCCCTTTTCTCTCTAAGTTCACGGCAACACTAGGAAAGGTAGGAGAAGGTGGACATATCCCTAATTTGGGGATTATGTTGGTTTATTGATTTACCCAAATGCCCTCCCCTTGTCTTCTAATCTTGCTTTTGACTAAGGTCAGCCCAAAGAATCATGATATTTAGCATGCAACCTATATATTTTGTTTTATCTTTAATTTGGTCACTAATCATGGACACATATAATTTCAATGTTTTTGCAATTTGGCTCAATTTTCACTAAGTGGTTCATATCCATTCTATTTATTTTAACTCGTCAAATCTATTTCTTTGATCATGTTATAATTAAATTAGTTTTCAACTAAGTTATCATCTTGACTCACTAGATTCAACCCTTCATTTTGAATACCCAATTTTCTTTAATTTCAAGTTAATACAATAAGTGCTAATTGAAGGAAGTTTAGGGACTAAATTGAATCAAATGATTAATTGTGAACTTATTTACTTTCAAAGAATAAATAAATACTCTAATTTAATGAATTAAATTCTAGGACGAAAAGGTGGATGTTACAAGATGCCCGGCAGTACTTAAGAGGATTCTTGAACATATTGTCACAGGGGAACTTTTTGCGACCGAGCCAGCCGCACCCATAGGTGCGGACCCTTGCGCACAATGCCTTTCTCCCAACCGAGGGGCCCGAGTAGCTGCCCATGCCACGCACCAAGGGGCCATGCCCAACGCCCTTGGTGGTGTCCGCGCCCAAGAAATCCGTCCTGGGCCAGTTCCAGCGCACCATGGGGCCTTGTCCAGCACCCCATGTGCTGCCCACACGAGTTGCACCCGAGGGGGCCCAACACAAGCACCCGAGGGGCCTTTGCCTTGCACCCTCCATGCCGGCCAAGACATGGAGCCCGAGCCTGCACCCGACGTGCACGCCCAAGGAGTCGAGCCCGCACCCGATGTGTGCGCCAACAGGCCTAGGGGTTGCCCATCCGAGTTGCCCACACCCCTAGGGCCCGTTTCAGCCAAAGACATCCATGAGAGGGGACTTTGGACACCAAGATTGGACCATGAGAAGCCCAATCCGCCCAAGCATCCAAATCCTTTGCCAAGTTGTCATCCTTGGAGAAACACTTATGGAAAGCTAGCCATCCATGGGGAAAGTATTCTAAGACAACAAAGCAATGATGTCATAGGCTTTGTATTAGGGGCAATATTGTTTGTAATCAAGGCAAGTCAATATGAGTATGACAAGCTTGCCTTGAATAGAAGATTCCTTTGTAAGACTCATCCATGGCCCTTGGATCGAGTCATTGCTAGCCATTGGATCGAGGGGGATTAGGCTATAAATAGAGCCCTCCTCCATCCATCTTAGTCATTCCACTTTCCACCATTTTCTATCTTTTGTAAGCTTTTCTCTTCTTTGTTAATAAAGAAGCTTTGGTACTCTTTTCTCCCCATCTAGGCTTAGGGGGAGTTTTTAACGAGGCCTTAGCTTTCTTAAGAGAGTGTGCATCCCCTTCCTTGCTTTACTTTGTGAGCCATCACCCTTCCCATTTTCCAAGAGAGCTTCCGCATCCGAGACTAAGCCTTCCGAGCTTAGTGAGTAAGGCTGACTTGGCCGCTTTTCAAGCCCATTCCGAGTGCTTCGCGACCAAGGCCGCACGAGGCTAGACCGGCCTAGACCTAGCCCCGTGACAAGTGGTATCAGAGCCATTTTCCGCATCCTACCGAGTCGAGAGATGGCGCAAAGAAGAAGGAACGTTGCAGCAAAGAAGAGAATGGAATCACAAGGCGTCTCGTATAAAAGCGAGGTGAGCGAATCTGAGTTTAGTGATATTCTTATTACAAAACCGTTTTTTTGTTTTCATTGCAGTGAATATCACGATGATTGCCCAAAAAGGAGACCGTCAAAGTGTTGGAAGTGTGGAGAGCCACACGAGTCTTTCCGATGCCCGCACCATTTCAAGCAGTCCAAGGTACAGGACGAGCCCGACGAGACCGAGGCTTCGAAGCTTGATGCGAGGTGCAATGTGCTACCAGCGAGTATGGTAGAGGCGTTCGAGGAGCGAAGCTTGCCCGATGAGACCGAGGCCGTGAAGCTTGCTTCCTTATTCGGGGAACAATCATCAGCGAGTATGATGGTTGGGGCGTCAAACTTCAAGAGTGAAGTAAGGGAAAGGTTGCAAGAGTGCAACGAGGCCACACAACCGTGGGAGAAGCCAGGTTATGTGGGGTGTTCCAGCAACGATGACGAGTCAGATTGGGAGTCAAGTGTAGTCGAGAGCGACTACGAGGATGAGGAGCCTATGTATGTCGACATAGTGTTCCGCGAGGCGACGTTGAGTGCACTAGTTGATCCAAGTGCACATGGAGTGCTCGTGTCCGTGCAAACAGCCGAGCAGTTAAACCTTCAATTTAGGAAGGTTAAACAACAAGTTGTGACAGCCAACTTTAGCGACGAGAGAGTTGTGGGAATCGCGAAAGATGTGTTCCATCAAATAGGCGAATTCCGAGGCACAACAAACATCAAGGTAATTTCTTGTGAATTTCTTGATGTGTATAAAATTGTTATTGGTGCATCTTGTTTAGAGCAAATTGATGCACTTGTCTTGTCAGAAACCGAGGAAAGGTGTGTTGCAGATCCACACCGACAAGACGTTGAGGCATTAAGCATCGAGGAGTTGTCAAGCATCCATGAAGGAGTGCTTGAGTCCGAGACAATCGAGGAGCAAGTCCGCCCAACTCTAGCCAAGAGTGGCCACGACGAGGAGGAGCGCGAGTTTGCTAAGATCGTAATTGCCAACATAGAGTTTGAGGTGCTAGTAGACTCTAGCGCAACATCGTTGGTCATTTCTGATCAAATTGCCGATTGGTTGAACCTTGAAGTGGAGAAGGTTCATGAGGAGACCGAGTTCATCAACTTCAACGAAGAACACATCGATGGAGTTGCATGGAACGTGAGAGTTCGCATCGGAGAATGGTGCGACACAACCAACATCAAGGTAATTTCTAACCATTGTCTTGATGATGATGTTATTATTGGTTATTCTTGCTTAGAGCAGATTAACGCACTTGTTTTTCTAGAAGCCGAGGGTGAGTATGATGCAGGTTTGCAACAAGGCGATGACGAGTTGTTAAGCCAAGACGAAGGCAACCAAGTTTGCGAGGCCGAGATAGCCAATGATGAAGAAGCCATGGAAGAGTCCATGGAAAGTTCCACCACAATGGGACGAGTCTTTGAAGAGATCAAAGACGAGGAGAAGCCTTTGGAGTTGCCAATGATGCCAAAGAGCGAGATGGTTCAAGAGGTGGAGTACCCATCCAAACCATCCGAGTTTGAAGAAGAGTCTCAAGAGCCATCCGAGTTTGGTGAAGAAGATCAAGCCGATGGAGAGGAGCTAACAACCTTTTGCGAAGAGTTGCAAGCCGAGTTCGACGAATGGTCGAATTCCATGGAGCAAGTAGGCATGACGGCCTACCAAGATGAGTTGCCATTCGAGAGAGTGCAAGAGTGCACTGAAGAGGGGCTTTTCCAAGACCCTGCCATCATCACATGTCTTGAGTATCGACAAGGCATTGTGACACCATCCGAAGAGGACCTTGCGTCCAAGGTAAGCACGTTAAATTTGTGTGAAAATTTTGGACTAACTTGCTTTGATTCCTTGCGCAGGTTGCTCATGAGTTCGAGTAGAGAGTCGATACAAGAGCAAGTAGGCGGAGAGGCCCACAACTTGAGTTTGCCAACAAGCGATCAAGCGGACCACAACTTCGTCCCCAAGCCGTTAGACGAGTATGGTCGAGAGTGGTTCGAGGCTGGCCAAGCACAAAGCATGGCGCACATCACAAGAGACGAGAAGCCACCACTCGAGATTGATCGTGGCCCAAGGCATGAGAGCCTTGAGCTTTGGAGGTTGTTTCCCGATGCCAAGCGGAAACATGGCGAACCATCCATCGAAGTAGATCGAGAGCCAAGGCATGAGAGCCTTGCCCTTTGTACGAGAGTTCCCTTAGCCAGAGGGAACACGATGACGAGCCGAGGCCGTTCGAGGACAAGTCGACCGAGTCTCTTCAATGCCTATCGACGAGGGCGTCGATAGATTTAGTGGGGGAGAATGTCACAGGGGAACTTTTTGCGACCGAGCCAGCCGCACCCATAGGTGCGGACCCTTGCGCACAATGCCTTTCTCCCAACCGAGGGGCCCGAGTAGCTGCCCATGCCACGCACCAAGGGGCCATGCCCAACGCCCTTGGTGGTGTCCGCGCCCAAGAAATCCGTCCTGGGCCAGTTCCAGCGCACCATGGGGCCTTGTCCAGCACCCCATGTGCTGCCCACACGAGTTGCACCCGAGGGGGCCCAACACAAGCACCCGAGGGGCCTTTGCCTTGCACCCTCCATGCCGGCCAAGACATGGAGCCCGAGCCTGCACCCGACGTGCACGCCCAAGGAGTCGAGCCCGCACCCGATGTGTGCGCCAACAGGCCTAGGGGTTGCCCATCCGAGTTGCCCACACCCCTAGGGCCCGTTTCAGCCAAAGACATCCATGAGAGGGGACTTTGGACACCAAGATTGGACCATGAGAAGCCCAATCCGCCCAAGCATCCAAATCCTTTGCCAAGTTGTCATCCTTGGAGAAACACTTATGGAAAGCTAGCCATCCATGGGGAAAGTATTCTAAGACAACAAAGCAATGATGTCATAGGCTTTGTATTAGGGGCAATATTGTTTGTAATCAAGGCAAGTCAATATGAGTATGACAAGCTTGCCTTGAATAGGAGATTCCTTTGTAAGACTCATCCATGGCCCTTGGATCGAGTCATTGCTAGCCATTGGATCGAGGGGGATTAGGCTATAAATAGAGCCCTCCTCCATCCATCTTAGTCATTCCACTTTCCACCATTTTCTATCTTTTGTAAGCTTTTCTCTTCTTTGTTAATAAAGAAGCTTTGGTACTCTTTTCTCCCCATCTAGGCTTAGGGGGAGTTTTTAACGAGGCCTTAGCTTTCTTAAGAGAGTGTGCATCCCCTTCCTTGCTTTACTTTGTGAGCCATCACCCTTCCCATTTTCCAAGAGAGCTTCCGCATCCGAGACTAAGCCTTCCGAGCTTAGTGAGTAAGGCTGACTTGGCCGCTTTTCAAGCCCATTCCGAGTGCTTCGCGACCAAGGCCGCACGAGGCTAGACCGGCCTAGACCTAGCCCCGTGACAATATGCAGAGCATTCAAAATACACGGAGTCCACCAAGATGTGCTAAGGCTGAGATTATTCCCCTATTCACTGAGGGATAGGGCAAAGCAGTGGTTGAACAACCAGCCAGCAAGGTCATTCAACACATGGACAGAGTTGTGTAAGGATTTTTTGGATCGTTTCAACCCATCCAATGTCACAGACAGATTGAGAAACGAGATCACTGCCTTCCGACAAGGGGATGATGAGCCAATGTACGAAACATGGGAGCGGTACCAACAGATGCTTAACAAATGCCCGCTCCATGGTTTCCCGACTTGGAAATAGGTATAAATGTTCTACAACAGGGTGAACTACCCAACTCGGATGATGATTGATGCCTCAGCTAACGAAATCATCCTCGACAGACTACCAGATGAGGCACTGCGGATCCTTAACCAAGCCACCAAGAACGACTATAAGTACCCAACAGCCCGCCGAGGCAGCACTAGGCGGCCGGCAAATGTAAACGAAGTGGAAGCCTCAGAATCTGTCACTGCCCGCCTTGACAAGCTGACAGAGCTGGTAATGAACATGGTGAAACCCACTAATAAAGTCTATGAGGCCAAGGTTGTAGATCCATTATGCGATGAGTGTAAAGGCAACAACAATTCCTCTAAATGTACTGCATCTGCCAATTTCATGGGAGGATACGAGAGGAACAACAAGCCCAACACGAATACGTACAACCCTGGTTGGAAGAATCATCCAAATTTCTCCTTAAGCAATCCTAAAACTGCTACCAATCCACAACAGCAGCAGGGAGATTACCAGCAAAACCAGTCCAGACAGCAAGCTCAGCAGCCACAAAACAATAATTCACTAGAAGCAACTCTTCAAACTTTTATGTTTAATACTAGCGAATTTATTGTTCGCGCAAATAAATTCATTGATAAAACTGAGTCGTTTATGGACAGGACGGAGATGAAGATAAACAATCAGGAGGCTGCGATAAAGAACCTGGAGACCCAGTTTGGGTAGTTCACTGCGATCTATAGTAGCATGACAATGGGTGCAACATCTAGCAGTACAGAGGCAGCAGCTAAGCCCACATATGAGCAGTGCAAAGCCATAACAACCAGGAGTGGGAAACAGTTGAATGAGCCCAGAGTGGAAAAGCAAGGAGAGAAACAGCCAACATAGAAAGAACTACCTGCCACGGCAGCATCAACACCAGCCGCCCCAGCAGCTGAGCCTGACAGCAGTCTTGAAGCAGATGATCCTCCACAGATAAAGTTTCCATGCAAAGAATGTATAGAGGACATCTGCCTGCCAGCACCTTTCCCCCAGAGGCTTAAGCAATAGAAACATGAGCAACCGTTCATGAAACTCTTGGATATTCTGAAGCAGGTGCACATAAACATACCTCTCATAGAAGCCATTCAGAACATGCCCAACTATGCTAAATACCTCAGGGACATGGTTTCTAAGAGAAAGAGAATTGGGGAGTTCGAAATAGTTGTTGTAACAGAAGAGTGCATGGCCATGCTACATAACAAGTTGTCGCCCAAGCAAACAGATCCAGGCAGCTTTGTTATGCCATGCAGAATAGGCAGCAAGCACGAAACAAAAGCCTTGTGCGACTTAGGAGCCAGCATAAACTTGATGCCCAAGGTAGTCTTCGACAAACTAGGAATTGGGCAAGCCAAGCCCACTTCCATTATGTTGAAACTTGTCGATCATTCTTTTGTACAACCGGAGGGCAAGATCGAAGACATCCTAGTTCGAGTGGGAAACCTTATTCTTCCAGCTGATTTCCTCATCTTAGACTGTGAAGCCGATGAAAACGCCCCCATCATCCTTGGGCGACCATTTTTGGCCACGGGCAGAACTCTAATAGATGTGGAACAATGGGAACTGACCATGAGGGTAGACAATCAGAGCATCAAGTTAAATGTGTTACAACCCTCAAGAAAGGAAAAGGAAGGATGCCCTAATGCTCAGGTAGCTAAAATCAGCAAAGAGACAGGTCAAGGCAGTCGCTGTCCCGGCAGACCGAAGGGTAGGCTGAAGGACCCAGTAGCACACAACCTTAAAGAACAAGAGGACCCCTTAGGAGGGAAGGACAAGAAGCACCACCTTAGGAAGTGGTTATGTCTGGGAGATGCACCCAAATGCACTCCCAACATAACTTAATTATTTTTTTTTTATTTTTATTTTTATGTTTTACGAATAGAATTTAATTTATTGCAATTTATTTTCCTTCGGATTAAAATTTTGAATTTATTTTTCACATTTTTATTTTTAGAATTTATTTTAGTATTTAATTATCTTTATTTTTCAGGCCTTAGGAATAAAAGAGCTGGATCAAGAAGGAGGCCCAACAAGGAGCCTGCCCACCATCCCGCCAAGACAGCCAAGGGTGGCCCAGCACAGACAGCGCATAACGGCTAGTTGCCCGCTAATGGCTAGCTGTCAATGGCTACAGAAATAACGGGCAGAAATCCCGTAACGTACGCGAGACAACTTGATCGTTGGACAATTAGTGCCACCCGACATCTCTTGGTAGCCTTTATTTAAACCTTTCTCACCTCATTCATTCACTTTACTTTCACCTCCTTGCTATCTTATTCTTGCATCCACTACTCTCTAGCTAATTACCTTCTTTTTAATGTTTCAGTTACATTCCAACCGTCTCACACATGGCTTCAACATCAGCACCCAAACCCATCTTCAAACGCTTCTGCTCCAGGGCAGATGAAAAGAGATACAAAGATCAGTTTGCCAAGCAAGCAGTTTGGGATGAGCAATGTTTCCATTACACGAAGCAAACAGGGGACCTTGGCTTAGAGCTCGCCTTGTTCGAGACCATCCACAGAAGGGGATGGGAAATATTCGCACGGCATTCGGAGATGGCCAACATCACCATGGTTCGAGAGTTTTATGCCCATCATCTTTGCCCAGAGCCGTCGTTCGTTTATGTTCGAGGGGAGCCTGTCAAGCTGAACGCTACCGTCATCAACAGCTTCTACGACCTAGAGATGGAAGACAACCCTCACAAGGAATGGAGGCAGTCATTGATGGCTTCCGACTACGATAAACTTAAGGCCAAGCTGTGCAAGCCCAACACGTCGTGGTTGGCAAGAAAACATGGCAGCTCTGTCCAACGCCGCCACCTGCTGCCCGAGGCAATGTTGTGGATTACCTTCATCAAAAGACGTTTGCTGCCCACCTCCCACAACTCCACTATCGACCGGCCACGCCTCGCACTCATTCACAACATCATGGTGAATCAGTTCATCAACGTCCCAACTAACCCCGAGGATGAGATTACGACTGCCAAGGAGGGGTAGATCAGGAAAGTCCGCCTGCAGATGATGCATGCCCAAGAGATAGAGCCCATCACCCATAGTCATCCCTCTACCGCCCAACCAGCTAAACTAGCCGCCCCCGGCAATACTGAAGCTGCCCCATCCAATGAAGTCCAAGAGGCCTGTGTGGCCTATCTCTTGCAGAAGTACTCAGATGACGGCCCCACCTTACCTCCCTACCCCACTGATCTCGCTGCCGCAGCTGCCTTGCACAAGGAACACCCTCAGCCGCAGCTGCCCACCACGCCAGTTTCTGCCGCCAGATGCAGTCTCCGATGCACTACTCGTCATATTCTGCCACCTCAGCTTCCAATACAGTGACAGACTCCCCAGAGTGGCATCAGCAACATCATTCCCCCATCTGCACAGCAAAAATGGTGGTGAACACCTCCTTATCAGACGAGGTTGAGCAGAAGCCGCCAACAACAAAAGCAGCAGCAACAAAAGTAGCAGCCCCAATGGCGATTGATCCTTCGACAGCACCAACGGAGGAAGGAACAAGGAAGCGGAAGTGGTACATCATAGACGCCGAGCTAGAGGACGAGGAGACAGATTTAGAAGAGAGTGAAGCCCCACATGCCGCTCCTCCTGCAGATCAGCAAGAAGAGCCTCGTCCTACTCCCAAGAGAGTCCAGCCGCCACGGACAGCAAAAGTCTCACCTGCAAAGTCTGCCGCCCGGGCATCTGCCAGCCGCCGCCTTATCAACCAATCCATCTCCTCCTTCTCAACAACAAAAACCCAAGCCTCCTCTCAACCCTCTGTCAACTTCTAGTTTTTTCTCTTTTCTTCTCTTTACTTTATTTTTCTGTTTTTGTCCATAGTATTTTTTTATTCTCTCTGTTTTATTTTTCTGTTTTTATTTTGTGCATTGAGGGAAATGCCCATCTCGAGTTTGGGGGGTTAGCACTCATCATGTTTAGGCATACTTTAGTGCATACTAGATTGCATAGTGTACTTGCCTTATAAAAATTAATTGAAAAGAATTTTTTTTGCTAGACCTTGTGCCTATGCTAGGATAGCCGACTTTAATTTTTCGCATCAAGTTAAAAAGAACTTAATTTTGGGAAAAGCATGAAGTAAACATAGGATTTTTCTATAATTGCCAAAAAAATTAAAAACACTACTGTTACTTGCTGAATTTGTTAGAATTTCTGGTAAACATTGACTGCTTGAATTATTTGTAAAATTCTAACATGGTTGCAGGAAGTTGCCGCAGCAGGCAACAAACAAAAAAACAAAAGCACTGCCAAGACAGGAAAACGAAAAATTTTATGTTGTCTATCCCTAGAGGTGCCCGAAACCGGCTCTAGGAAGAATCGTGTGCGAGGACACTCCGCTACTATCAAAGTCCAAGAATCTGAAATTTTTGAAGTGACGGAAAAATTAGCATGAGTGAATGAAAGTCTTCAAGGGATGACTCTACTCCATGGGTTCAGGGTTTTGTAGTTTGCTCTTATCTTAATTTCAGACTTAGAAGAGTAGTTGTAATTAGTTGAAGCCCTCATTGCCATGATTATTTAAATTTTACTTAAATATGTTGTCTCGGTAGCAACCTTGTATATCATGACAGCATCTCTGTTTACTTAGAATGTTCTTCATATTCAACTTGTTCGTAGTTTCTGCACACACTTCACTGGCATATTATAATTTAATTCTGAGGTAATTCATGTTATTCCCCTCTCACTAATCTAATGACAGGTGCCACGACCTTGAGGTGTTAAATCAAGTTTAAAACAGAAATTTTTCTTTTTGATTAGTTTAAAGGGAAAGTATGTTTAGGTTGCATTGCTTGAGGATAAGCAATAGTTCGATTTTGAGGGTGTGTAAAGTTTCCATAATGGAATGCCCTGGTTTTGGGCCTAGATGTTTTGGACAACGGATCGGACTGGTCGGAAACGGTTCGAATCGTGTTAGGTGATTTAAGGAAATCAAGGATCGGGATAGGATAAAAATATGATAAAAATTGGTAAAATCCTCTAAAATCATGTTTAAGAGGTTGGTCAAATCAATTTTACAAAAAGAGTTTCGGAAGAGGTACATTTTGGGTAGTGGCCAAATAGTAAAGTTTCAAAACTGTGGAAAATGTGATTTTTAAAAGAGGAGCCAAAATCTTAGAATCTTTAGGGAGCTTTATGGCAATTTAGCCTTTCCTTAATATGACATGTGTTTTAAAAGGGGATTTTAAAGTGATTTAATAAAAGGATTTTTATTAAATTAAAATTAATAAATTAGAAAAATGAGATTTCACTTGACGTAACTACCTTTCTCTTCTCATTTTCAGCCAAACACAATTCTAACTCATTTTTTCCATAATTCTTTTCTCCCAAACACTTTCTCAATATTTTCTAAACAAACTTCAAGAGTTCTTTCAAGTTCATCAAGATTTTTGCTAAGGAAAACTTGTCATTCATTGAGGAAAGCAAGGATTGGAGGTAAATCATGTTCTCAACCTTCAGTCTAGGTTCTTTATTGAAATTCCCAAGATCTTTGGCTTCTAATTAATGTTTTTAGTTGAGTTTTCATTATAGTATTGATTTGAGATTGAAATCTTGCAAAAATAAAATGAAATTCTTGATTTTCGGACTTGTTTTGTTAAGCTCTGTTTTGGATTGATTTTAATTGAGTTTTGAGATGGTTAGTATGTTGAAAAGAGGTTTTGTTGATATAGATCCCGAAATCCTTGAGATCCTTGAGTTTCTTGATAGATCTAGTTGGGTTTTTGAGGTGAAATGTGGGTGTAATGCTTGTTGGAGGTATAAGGAAGGGTTTAGGTTGATTTTAGATGTGTTTTGATATTTATAATTGTTTGAAAGTGATGTATGTTGACTGGGCTTGGTTTAGAAAGCAATCGGTTGAATTTTCGGTTGTTTCGGATGGATGAATTGGTGTAGTTTGGGTGAGCAACGAGTTTGTCATTGGTTGCTGGTGTTGAAATGCATTTTAATGAATTTGGATCTCTGTTTTGATGATGTAAAAATAGGGGATCTTGATCTCGGAGCAAACGAGACGTTGTTAGAGGCTCCGGAAGAGAAATTTTCATGTCGGCGACCAAGGCTTCGCGTATCGGTGAGTGGAAATGGATTTTCAAGCTGTGTAACGCTTTGAGCATGGTCTTGGGAGCTTAGTGTAAGTTTGAAACACTTAGCTAAGCTCAAGAGTAAGTGATTCGAAAGTCTCTCTCAGAAATGTGCTATGTTTTGATAGAAATGCACTTAAGTTTAATGTGGTTGTGATTACTATTTTAAAGCATGTTTTAAGCATGGTTGATGCTGGATTTGAATGCCATTTTGTTAAGGATGCTAAGCATGTTTATGCTTGTGGAAATGGCATTGTGTTTATGCTTGTAAAACAATGGAATATTGATGTTAAATGATTATATTGGCAAGTGATGGAAATGGTTTTTGGTTACTTTAATCGGATATAGTTAGCCAGCTATAGGATTGGATGCACCGTGAATAAAGTCACCTTGGATGTCGAAGGGTTGTGATTGTGTCGTAATCTCCATCCAAGTACCCTAACGATTTAGGCTAAGATCACAACGGTGAATGGTTTAGTCCCGTGTGTGAGTCTTGTGTTATGTGTCACGTACTCTCGTTAGTGGAACTATACAAATACCGATGAGTGATGTTGAGGGGTTTTGATTATGCCATAAATCTCCATCACGGGTGTTGAGGGATTGTGATTGTGCCATTGATCTCCACCTTGTGTAGCCCAGTAGTATGTATGAATCGTGTGGGACAACGCTTGTAATCCGCGTATCCGATTGTGTCATTTGTTTTGGTATGGTTTGAGGATTATCACTTGAGAGCCAATATAATATTAATGATTAATGATTAAGCATGAGATGCTTGTGAATGATGCAAGAATGCATGTGATGCTTGGTTTAAGCATGAGCAAAGGAATTTGATGTTGTTTTTGTGATGCAATATGCATGTGGTTTTAAAAGTGCATTGAATGCTTAAATGAGCAAGTTTTAAAGAAAGGAATGAGTTTGCAATTGATGATGCAATGGTTTTATGAAATGCATTGATGAATGTTGTTTTAGCGATCCTCGCTAAGTTTTATGCTTACGCTCATACGTTTCATCAATGTAGAGAATTGAGCAATCAAGGCAGTTCGATAGCAAGGAAATCCAAGCTTTTGATTAAACAAAGTATGTAGTTTCACCTTGGTGTAAAAAGAGGCAATGGGAGGGATTTCTACTCTTGTTAGTATTTGGTGATGTTGAACACCTTAAGCATGTTTAGTTTGCTTACTTTGGGTTGTAAATGGCCTTTGAGGTTTGAATTGTGCTTGTATGTGGCTTTTAGCTTTTGTATGGTTTTGAAGACTAGGAAGCATGCCTATAGGTTTAATGCTTGCATGAATGATACTATGTTTTTGTTTGTGCTTCGTAATGTTGGTCATTGATGCTTATACATATTGTATGTGTGATGTGGCATGTGTTGGGTTGATTTCGGAGGTGTTTAATTGAGTAAAACCGGCATTTTGATAATTTGCAGGGCAAGGCGTTTTGGAACGCCCTTATATGTTTTGGAATGCCCTTATCTGTTTCAGAATGATGGCCTGGAATGGTCATGGTGTTTCGGAACGGGTAGGCACGTTCTGGAACATTTTGCTACTGGAAAGCATTGTTTCGATACGGGTTTCGAAACACACCCGCATATCAAAATGGTCAAATTGGTTTCAAAACGACCTTTCCGATACAGGGTCATGTGTTTCGAAACATCTGACCTTTGGATTTGAATTTGAATTGTTTCAGGTTTCTCTTTTCTTACGTTTTGGTCCATGAGTCTTGAATGCTTAATTAAATGAGTTTGGATGATCCGTTTGCGATGAAAGCATGCTGGCATGTTATATGATTAATTTTGGATTGGTAACTTTAAAACTTTATTATTCCTTGTAATTCTAGAAATTTACAATTTAGTCCCTAAAAATGTTTGTATACAAATGAACCCCTAATTGAGTTCCGTTCGGTTTGTCACTTTCGCTAAATCAATTTGCTAATCATATAGGGTAATAAGATGCATCTAGATAAGATAAAAAAGAAGAAGAAAAGGGTCGCTAATCAAGGTTGACTTTAATGAGTTGACTTTGGTTTTCCCCGTGTAATCTTCTCAGTTTGGGCCGGGCGTCTAGGCCGGGCTAATGGGGTTACATTTGTTGGTATCAGAGCCAGGTTACGAAAGAATTGGGGATGTTGGTATGTGAAATTTGTATGTATTGATGTGTGTTGATTGAAAAGCATGATTTTGGTTGAATATTGGAGCTTATGTTATGCTTGATTGATGTGAATCGCATGTGAGATGAGTATGATTGTATGTTGATATGTGATGATTTTGGATGATGGAAAGCATGGTGAGCATGATGTGTCATTGTATGCTATATAGTGTTTGAGGGAAATCGGGGTGCCCATTGCCTTGTTACACTGATTAAATGTTTTTGTGAACTTGGATCCTTTCTTGAGGCTTGCCTAAATGGTTTGTTTTGTTTATTTGT
Source organism: Hibiscus trionum (assembly GCA_030270665.1). NCBI lineage: Eukaryota > Viridiplantae > Streptophyta > Magnoliopsida > Malvales > Malvaceae > Hibiscus > Hibiscus trionum. Next base: position 75,900,943 of record BSYR01000010.1, on the reverse strand, counting down.
TTGTTATGCCTTGTTTAAAATAGCACTATGGGTCCGAGGAGAGAGCTAAGGTCGAACACGATAGTGCCTGCGGCTCAGCAGGGCGACCAGGGTGAGGAAGGGGCTGATGTCCCTCCTGGTGGAAATTTACCTCTTCAGCCACCACCTGGAGGCGGGGAGCAAGAGCAACAAGGACATGCTGGTCTGGGTTTGGGTGATCTAACGTCGTTGGTTCAGGCGATCACTGGGGCGTTTCAGGCTGCAGTAGCCGGAGGGCATGTGCAGGCCCCTGCAGCTGGGCAGACGGGTTTACCTTTGGAGAGGTTGAGGAGCCTAGGAGCTGTTGAGTTCTTTGGAATGTCTCCTGAAGCGTTAGAAGCTTGGTTGGCGAGCACGATCTGTATCATGGATCAAATGAAGTGCAACAATGTGCGCAAGCTGGGATGTGCAGTTTCCTTGCTTCAAGGCGACGCGTATAGTTGGTGGACGACTACCATTGCTGGAATGGAACCCAATGAAGTAGATTGGGAGTTTTTCTGAGGCGCTTTTAAGAGGAAGTATTTGGGAGTGAGATACTTGGATGAAAAGAAACATGAGTTCATGTTGTTAGTTCAGAGAACCCTTTCTGTGGTTGAGTACGAGGTCCAGTTCGTACGCCTGAGCCAGTATGCCCTTAAGCTGATACCTAGTGAGAGGCACCGTTGTTATCGCTTCCGGTACGGGCTTGTACAGGAAGTCAAGATATACATGTTGGCTGCGGATTACACAGATTTCAATGTACTGGTGTATCGAGCCAAAGACATTGAACAGAACTTGGGTTTGGCATCCCGAGGGGTTGGCATTATCTTTGGGAAGAGAGTAGTTGAGTATAGTTACGGGGGTGGGCGGAACAAAAGAGGTCGTGATAGGAGACATCAGCCTGAGGCGAGGCGAGGTGCTCCGGGTCGGGGCGGTTAGAACCAGGGAGGCCGAGTGAGGTTTGAGCAGCACACGTGCTGGACATGTGGGTCGAGGGACCATCTGAGGCGAGATTGTCCTCGAGCAGTTAGAGAGGTTCAGGCTCCTGTTGTGGTGACAAGGAATTCATGTTGGAACTGTGGCTCAACGGATCACATGAGGCGGGAGTGTCCTTTGTTGGCTGGTGGTGGCTAGAGACGTGCACTTGCGGCGGCTGCACCTCAGAGAGGTCGTGGGCGCGGCCGAGGTAATTTTCAGAGGAGAGATGAGGGCCAGAGAGGCATTGCACATGTGGTAGCAGTTCGGCCTGAGGGAGGCGGTCCAGCGAGGGTCTATGCACAGCACGAGGAGCGCAATGATACCGATGTCATTGCATGTACCTTTGTTCTTCAGTCTTTATCATTGCTGGCTTTGATTGATTCTGGATCTACGCATTCTTATATCTTGAGTGAGCATGCGCATTTGCTTGATATACATGTTGAGTTGCTCGAAGTAGGAATGCAAGTGACTAGTTCTTTTGGTGAGACTGTAGTCACTAGAAAGTTGTATAGGAGATGCCCTTTGTCTGTGCAAGGTCATGTTTTTCTTGTGGATTTGATGGAGTTACCCTTCTACGGTTTCAATGTGATCCTTAGTATGGATTGGTTGACGGAGCATAGAGTGGTGGTTGACTTTGACGTCAAGTGGGTCACCTTGAAGCTTGCTGATGACTATGAAGTGGTGATAGTAGGCGAGAATGTTAAATTCATATCGAATGTGATTTCGGCTTTAAAAGCAAGCAGTATGCTTGGGATTGGCTGTGAGGCTTATCTTTCTTATGTAATGAATCCTGGCACAATGGATGTACGTGTGCAGGACATCAAAACCGTTTGTGATTTTCCGAGTGTCTTTCCGGAAGAATTGCCTGGGTTGCCACCAAACAGAGAAGTTGAGTTTGGTATCGAGTTGTATGAGAATATGACTTTGGTGTCCATTGCTCCTTATCGCATGGCACCCAAAGAGCTTAAGGAGTTAAAAACGCAACTGCATGAGTTGTTGGATCAAGGGTTCATCAGGCGAGTGTTTCACCTTGGGGTGCATCGATCTTGTTTGTAAAGAAGAAATATGGGATAATGAGAATGTGCATAGATTATCGGCAACTGAACAAGTTGACGATCAAGAACAAGTATCCCTTGCCTAGGATTGATGATCTCTTTGATCAGTTTTGAGGAGCCTCGGTGTTTTCTAAGATAGACCTGAGATCAGGGTATTATCAGCTGAAGGTGAAGGACGTAGATGTACCTAAGACAGCTTTTCAGACAAGGTACGGGCATTACGAGTTCTTAGTGATGCCGTTTGGTTTGACCAACACACCTGCTGCTTTAATTGACATGATGAGTCGTGTGTTCCATGAATTCTTGGATCAGTTTGTGGTGGTGTTCATCAATGATATCCTTGTGTATTCGCGTACCAAGAAGGATCATGATAGACACTTGAGAATAGTTTTGCAAGCGTTGTTGGAGAATCAGTTGTATGCCAAGCTAAGTAAGTGTGAGTTTTGGCTTAAAGAGGTGGGCTTCCTTAGGCATGTTGTGTCAGCTGAGGGTATTCGCGTTGATCCACACAAAGTAGAGGCTGTGATGAGTTGGAAGGTACCTAAGTCGGTGACAAAGGTACGAAGTTTTCTTGGTTAACCGAGTATTACCGTAGGTTTGTCAAGGTTTTCTCGAAGATTGCTGCACCTTTGACCAAGTTGTTGCAGAAGAATGTTCTCTTTGAGTGGACAGATGCGAGGCAGCAAGCTTTTGAGAAGCTGAAGGAAGCTTTGACGCAAGCTCCTGTTCTGATTCAACCTGAGTCTAGTAAGGAGTTTGTGGTCTATAGTGATGCGTCCATTGTTGGTTTGAGCTGTGTGTTGATGCATGACGGTAAGGTGGTAGCCTATGCATCTAGACAGTTGAAGGTGCATGACGGTAACTACCCTACTCATGATCTTGAGCTTGTGGCTGTGGTGTTTGCCCTAAAGATCTAGAGGCATTACATGTACGGTGAGAAGTGTGTTGTGTTAACGGATCATAAGAGCTTGAAGTATCTTAGGTCTCAGAAGGAGTTGAATCTTAGGCAACATCGCTGGGTGGAGTTGCTTAAGGATTATGATCTGACGATCGAGTATCACCCGGGAAAGGCTAATGTTGTGGCTGATGCTTTGAGCCGGAAAGTGGTTGTGGAGTTGAGGGCGATGTTTGCTCGTTTGAGCATATCGCGTGATGGTGGTCTTATTGCGGAATTGCAAGTGAAACCATGCTTGATTCAGTTGATCAAAGATAAGCAGTTGTTAGATGATTCTCTTGTTCCTCATGTTCAGGACATTGCGGAAGGTAGACCTTCGGATTTTAGCTTTAGTGATGACGGTGTTCTGTGCTTTGGAAGTCGAATAGTTGTGCCAAATGATGTTGAGTTAAGGCGCACTATTCTGACTGAAGCTCATTGTAGTTCTTTCACTATGCATCCTGGTAGTACGAAGATGTATCGTGATTTGATAGATGAGTACTACTGGGTGTGGTTGAAAAAGGATGTGGCTGAGTTTGTTAGTAAGTGCATGGTGTGTCAGCGAGTGAAAGCTGAACATCGGGTTCCTTCTGGGTTGTTGTAGCCTTTGAGAATCCCAAAATGGAAGTGGGAGAGAATTACCATGGATTTTGTGTCTGGGTTGCCGTTGTCACCGTCAAAGAAGAATTCGGTTTTGGTGATTGTTGATCGCCTTACGAAGTGTGCACATTTCCTGCCTGTGCATACTACGTATACCATGGATAAGTTGGCTGAGCTGTACATTGCTGAGATTGTGCGGTTTCATGGTGTGCCAAAGTCCATAGTGTCGGATACGGATCCGAGGTTTATAGCGTGATTTTGGGAATGTTTGCATCAAGCCTTGGGTACACGGTTGAATTTCAGTACTTCCTATCATCCTCAGACGGATAGACAGTCGAAACGTGTGATCCAGGTGCTTGAGGACATGTTGAGATGATGCGTGATAGATTTTCAGGATTCTTGGGAGAAGCACTTGCCGTTGGTTGAGTTTGCTTACAATATTAGTTACCAGGCAAGTATTCAAAAAGCTCCATACGAGGCTTTGTATGGGAGAAGATGTAGAACCCCTCTTTGTTGGCAGAAGGGGGGCAAAAGTTGATTTCGATGCTAGCTATGTTAAAGGGAACCACCGAGAAGGTGAAGCTCATTTGTGAGCGTTTGAAGGTAGCATCGGATAGGCAAAAGTCTTACGCGGATCTGAAGCGTAAAGAGATTAAGTTCGCGGTTGGCGAACGTGTGTTTTTGAAAGTATCGCCTTGGAAGAAGTTGATGAGATTTGGGCATAAGGGTAAGCTTAGCCCAAGGTTCGTTGGACCTTATGAGGTTGTGGAGCGTATTGGTCCTGTGGCATATTAGTTGAAATTGCCTTGAGAGCTGGAAAAGATACATGATGTGTTCCATGTCTCGATGTTGCGGAGGTACAGATCGGATCCTTCACATGTGATGCCTATTGAGGAGATAGAATTGAATCCGGATCTGTCATATGATGAGAAACCATTGAGGGTTATGGATGTGAGAAGTAAAGTTCTTCGTGGCAAGACGATAGAGCTAGTGAAGGTGTTGTGGCAACACCGAGAAGTTGAGGAGGCCACGTGGGAAAGCAAGGCGGACATGATGAAACAATTTCCGCACCATTTTCCTTCAGGTAAAATTTCAAGGACGAAATTTCCTAAGTGGGGGAGACTTGTAATGCCCTGGTTTTGGGCCTAAATGTTTTGGACATAGGACCGGACCAGTCAGAAACGTTTCGAATCGTGTTAGGTGATTTAAGGAAATCAAGGATCGGGATATGATGAAAATATGGTAAAAATTGCTAAAATCCTCTAAAATCATGTTTAAGAGGTTGGTCAAATCAATTTTACAAAAAGAGTTCCGGAAGAGGTACATTTTGGGACCAAAATGTAAAGTTTCAAAACTGTGGGAAAATGTAATTTTTAAAAGAGGAGCCAAAATCTTAGAATCTCTGGGAGCTTTATGGAAATTTAGCCTTTCCTTAATATGACATGTGCTTTAAAATGGGATTTTGAAGTGATTTAATAAAAGGATTTTTATTAAATTAAAATTAATAAATTAGAAAAATGAGATTTCACTTGACGTAACTACCTTTCTCTTCTCATTTTCAGCCAAACACAATTCTATCTCATTTTCTCCAGAATTCTTTTCTCCCAAACACTCTCTCAATATTTTCTAAGCAAACTTCAAGAGTTCTTTCAAGTTCTTCAAGATTTTTGTTAAGGAAAACTTGTCATTCATTGAGGAAAGCAAGGATTTGAGGTAAATCTCGTTCTCAACCTTCAATCTAGGTTCTTTATTGAAATTCCCAAGATCTTTGGCTTCTAATTAATTTTTTAGTTGAGTTTTCATTAAGTATTGATTTGAGATTGAAATCTTGCAAAAATAAGATGAAATTCTTGATTTTCGGACTTGTTTTTTAAGCTCTGTTTTGGATTAATTTTAATTGAGTTTTGAGATGGTTAGTATGTTGAAAAGAGGTTTTGTTGATATAGATCTCGAGATCCTTGAGTTTCTTGATAGTTCTAGTTGGGTTTTTGAGGTGAAAGGTGGGGGTAATGCTTGCTGGAGGTATAAGGAAGGGTTTAGGTTAATTTTAGATGTGTTTTGATGTTTATAATTGTTTGAAAGTGATGTATGTTGGCTGGGCTTGGTTTAGGAAGCAATCGATTGAGTTTTCGGTTGTTTCGGATGGGTAAATTGGTGTAGTTTGGGTGAGCAACGAGTTTGTGATTGGTTGTCGGTGTTGAAATGCATTTTAATGCATTTGGATCTCTGTTTGATGATGTGAAAACAGGGGATCTTGATCCGGGAGCAAACGAGATGTTGTTGGAGGCTCCGAAAGAGTAATTTTCGTGTCGGCGAGCAAGGCTTCGCGTATCGGTGAGTGGAAATGGATTTTCCATCTTTGTAACGCTTTGAGCGTGGTCTTGGGAGCTTAGTGTAAGTTTGTAACACTTAGCTAAGCTCAAGAGTCAGTGATTCGAAAGTCTCTCTCGGAAATGTGCTATGTTTTGATAGAAATGCACTTAAGTTTAATGTGGTTTTGATTACTGTTTTAAAGCATGGTTGATGCTGGATTTGAATGCCATTTTGTTAAGGATGCACTTGGTAGGTGATCTTTGGTTTTATGTGATAAATGCATTTGATATTAAGCATGTTTATGCTTGTGGAAATGACATTGTGTTTATGCTTGTAAAACAGTGGAATATTGATGTTAAATGATTATATTGGCAAGTGATGGAAATGGTTTTTGGTTACTTTAATCGGGATATAGTTAGCCGGCTATAGGATTGGGTGCACCGTGAATAAAGTCACCTTGGATGTCGAGGGGTTGTGATTGTGTTGTAATCTCCATCCAAGTACCCTAACGATTGAGGCTAAGATCACAACGGTGAATGGTTTAGTCCCGTGTGTGAGTCTCGTGTTATGTGTCCCGTACGCTCGTTAGTGGAATTATACAACTACCGATGAGTGATGTTGAGGGGTTGTGATTGTGCCATAAATCTCCATCACGGGTGTTGATGGGTTGTGATTGTGCCATTGATCTCCACCTTGTGTAGCCCGGTAGTATGTATGAAGCATGTGGGACAACACTTGTAATCCGCATATCCGATTGCGTCATTTGTTTTGGTATGGTTTGAGGATTATCACTTGAGAGCCAATATAATATTAATGATTAATGATTAAGCATGAGATGCTTGTGAATGATGCAAGAATGCATGTGATGTTTGGTTTAAGCATGAGCAAAGGAATTTGATGTTGTTTTTGTGATGCAATATGCATGTGGTTTTAAAAGTGCATTGAATGCTTAAATGAGCAAGTTTTAAAGAAAGGAATGAGTTTGCAATTGATGATGCAATGGTTTTATGAAATGCATTGATGAATGTTGTTTTAGCGATCCTCGCTAAGTTTTATGCTTACGCTCATAAGTTTCATCAATGTAGAGAATTGAGCAATCAAGGCAGTTCGATAGCAAGGGAATCCAAGCTTTTGATTAAACAAAGTATGTAGTTTCACCTTGGTGTAAAAAGAGGCAATGGGAGGGAATTCTACTCTTGTTAGTATTTGGTGATGTTGAACACCTTAAGCATGTTTGGTTTGCTTACTTTGGATTGTAAATATCCTTTGAGGTTTGAATTGTGCTTGTATGTGGCTTTTAGCTTTTTATGGTTTTGAAGACTAGGAATCATGCCTATAGGTCTAATGCTTGCATGACTGATATTATGTTTTAGTTTGTTCTTCGTAATGTTGGTCATTGATGCTTATACATATTGTATGTGTGATATGGCATGTGTTGGATTGATTTCGGAGGTGTTTAATTGAGTAAAACCAGCATTTTGAGAAGTTGCAGGGCAAGGCATTCCGGAACGCCCTTATCTGTTTCGGAACGATGGCCTGGAATGGTCATGGTGTTTCGGAATGGGTAGGCACGTTCCGGAACATTTTGCTATTGGAAAGCATTGTTTCGATACGGGATTCAGAACACACCCGCGTATCGAAATGGTCAACCTGTTTCAAAACGACTGTTCCAATACAGGGTCATGTGTTTCGAAACACCTAACCGTTGGATTTGAATTTGAATTGTTTCAGGTTTTTGTTTTCTTACGTTTTGGTCCCTAGGTCATGAATGCTTAATTAAATGAGTTTGGATGATCTGTTTGCGATGAAACTTGGCATGTTGGCATGTTATTTGATTAATTTTGGATTGGTAACTTTAAAAATTTATTAGTTCTTGTAATTCTAGAAATTTACAATTTAGTCCCTAAAAGACGTTTGTATGCAATTGAGTTCAGTTCGCTGTGTCGCTTTCGCTAAATCAATTTGCTAATCATATAGGGTAATAAGATGCATCTAGATAAGATAAAAAGAAAAAAAAGGTCGCTAATCGAGGTTGACTTTAACGAGTTGACTTCAGTTTTCCCCGTGTAATCTTCTCAGTTCGGGTCGGATGTCTAGGCCGGGCTAAAGGGGTTACACATAAGTTCTATATTTCATGCACATTCCATCTCATATTATTATTGTTTTTGAGTACATTTTAGGCATAATTAGGTTCATGCATTGCATTTTACAGTATTTTTTATTCTGCCATGATTTGTATTGATTTTCTGTTATTTTGTAAGGAAAAGGTATTGTTTTAGTTTAGTTTTAGTTTCAGGTACTAGAGGCTGATATAGGAAGAGAGGAGTTGAGGACATGATGCAGAGGCAGCAAACTGAGGAGCTGTACTGATGCAGTTCTAAATAGAGACAACAACTGTCGAGTAGCTAAAAAACAAAGGATGCAAGTGTAATTGTTATATAAGAATTTCTTTAGTTTGTTACCAAGGGGATGGGGTTCTCTCTGTACGTGGAGAATATTCCAAGGGCTATGCAGTGGAAGGGAATTTGGCATGCTTTCGCAAGACATGGCGATGTAGTTGATGCCTTCATAGCAAGAAAACTGAGCAGAGGGGGGAAACGGTTTGGTTTTGTGAGGTTTGATAAAAAGGAGGATGCCCTAAGAGCGATAGAAAGGTTGAATGGTTTTAAGCTGTATGGGTTCAGATTATCGGTTTCCTTGGCAAAGTTCACAGAAAGGAACACAAGACGTAGTCAAATTTTGGAAGGGGAACAGGGTTTAGATGATGGGAATGGCAAGAGAAGACAGAGGGATGTGGAGTCGAAAGGTCCAATTATGCGAGATAGAGAAGGGAGAAGGAGGGAATTGTTGCACTGCGAGCTGAAGAAGAATGTTGAATCCGAATCCAAAGGAAATCGAGTTTTGAAAAGAATCACAGGGCACGTAGAGGAAGAGGAGATGTGGAACATGAAGCGATGCTTGGTGGGAGAGATGAGCACAGTGACCAGCGTAAGCAACATCAAGGATAGACTTCACAAATGTGGCTTGGGTGATATTAAGATACAAAGCATGGGAGGGAAGCGATTCTTGCTAAGCTTCATGAACGATGAGCTGTTTTAATGCTAGAAGATCTGGACTGGTCCTATTTGAAGGAGATTTTTGCAAAGATAGTACCATGGTCGGAAGACATAAGGGGTGTGCCTAGAGTGACCTGGATTGAGGTGTCGGACATCTCGTTGCATTGTTGGAACCATGTTACAATAAGAAGAATAGCAGAGTTATGGGGTGACGTTGAAGCTTTTGGTGAGAATATTAACCATACCCTGGATTGTGAAAAGGTTTTGGTTCTGGTATTAACAAACCAACAGAAGTTGATTGATGAGGCGATTGAAGTTGAAGTGGGTAATAGGGTGTTTACTGCCCGTATGGAAGAGATAGGCTGCAGAACAAGGCAAAGCCTAGATTCGGGTCATGAAAGTGGGAGGGTAAATCAGAAAATTAACCTGAAGGAGGAAAGCTTATCAGAATCAGAGTCGATAGCAATGGATGAAGAGGAAAGGTCGCCGGAGCAAACAGGGAACCATCATACGGTGGAGTTGGATGTAATAAATGAAATTTGCATGGGGAAGGATTACAACGACAACTGTCTTAATGAAAACAAAATGTTGGGAGATATACTTGGTGAAACAACAATTATGGGGAAGGGGCACAAGGTGGCAGCACAAAATGAGTCAGAAGTAAAGGGATATACGTTGGGAGTAGGAGAATTGAACGAGTGTGGGCTGGAAAGCCAAGAAGCGTTATTAAAAGCACATGCAAAAAGTTGGTCTGATGTGGTTAAAGTGGGATCAGATTTAGAACACAGCCCAACTAATCAACCAAATAACGAGGATAACTTGGAGGACCAGCCGAGTGTTTTGTCTAGCCGGGCCAGAGAGGATTTAGAAGATATGAGCCTAATCAAAACTCAGGTAAACTACACTCGGGACTTGGTAAGTGGCAAGTCCAAATGGGAGGCCTCAGTAGATGATAAGATGAACGATGGAATTCAAATTATTGAAGCGCGTGAGGAAACTGGGAATGCTCGTGAATGTTTAAGTGAAGGGGAGGGTTCAATGGCTTATTTTGTAGAGATCATTGAAGATAAACGCAGCAGAAAAGAGAGGAGATATGTTTCCCTATGGGATTATCAGGACAAAGCTCTGAATGAATTGGAGAAGAAAAAAAGAGACAGAGCGTACCGAAAGAACAAATTGTACAAGAATACATTGGTTTCCTCGGAGCTTTCTGGGAGATCATTATCATATTCTAATCTGACAGCCAGATGGGATCTACTCACAAGGGAAGCAAGGAAGACACTCAAATTAGGGAAAAAGCTTGGGCTCCATTTTATAGGAAACAAGCAGGATGTTGTGAAGGATTTGGTAGCGTTGGAAGAAAAGTAAGAAAAATAAGGGTTCAGGGCAAGCAATCTTGTGGTCTTGGCCCGAGTAAGGTGGGGGGATTGAAGATGAAGATTGTCAATTGGAATGTTCGTGGATTGGACAAAGATGAAAATGTTTCGTCATTAGAGAGATTTTTTCAGGGTACAACAGGTTGAGAAGGCCTTGATTCATGAAACCAAGAAAGAAATACTTGAAGAGGAGGTTATTAGAAGAATGGTGTGACAATGATTTTTGAGCTCGATTTTACGGCATCAAATGGTAGCGCAGGCGATTGATTTCGATTTGGGATAGGAAGAAATTAATGGCAGACTTGATTCTTACCAACACAAGCTTGTGTTACAGAATGAGTGGAGGCATGAAGGCAAGCGAGCCTTTAAATTGGTTAATGGGAGGAGATTTTAACGCAAAAGATGCAGGAGCGAGAGGAGTGGGTGTGGGGGCTATCTCAAAGCTTTGTTGAGTTCAATTATTTCATTTGTATGTGTAAATGATGACAGGCAAGAAGTTTACGTGATTCAGATCGTTGAACAGGAAGAGCATGCTTGATAAGTTTTCTAATCAATAGCCAATGACTATATATCTTGAAGGACCTGGTGCAAACGAGATTGAAGAAAGGTGTGTCCGAACATGTACCAGTACTGTTAACTATGGGGACTATGGATGGGTGCCCTCAGTTGTTCAATTTTATCAATAGTTGACTACAAAAAAAGGGAATGTCGAGAGTTGCCAAATGAGGTGTTTGATAAAGGGCTAATATCCATAATTGAGCTACTACCGAAATAGAAGATTCTAACATAGAAATTCAAAGGTGGAACTTGGAATCATGTGAGAGTTTTGATGCTATAGGAATTAGAGGAGAAAATTAGCATATTGGAAGTTTTCGAGGGTGGTGACAGCACCTATGGAAAGGTATTAGCAGAATTGAGACAGTGTTGGATTGATCTTTGAAAATTTCGGTCAGCCAAGAGAAAAGGTTAGTGTGCAGGAATTTGTTTTTTTCTAAAGGTGGCAATCGAGTTTAACTTATTCTTGAGTCTGTAGTTTTGAAGTTTTGAGGATTAGGTGTGCAAGCAATTGGAAAGATACAGTGTAGGGTTTGATGTTATGAAGGAATAAGGTCGAGTTACCTTGTTCCTTGAGGTTTTGTTTGTGTTAACTGGTTTTTGTTTTGGGATGGATTGTTCAGACTGATTTTTCTGGTTTGTTCTTGTATCCCTTGTAATGTGTCGTACTCTTTTCCTCCATATAAGTTTAGGGAGGTTTTTAACAAGGCGTGCATTCAGGGTAAGGCGTGTAATATCTTTTTGTCGTAATAATAAAACACGCTTTTGCCGAGCAAAAAAAAAAATTGTCGAGTAGTTGTCGCCGCCCTACCTGTCGTGCAAGACAGCAAGATGAGAAATTGGAGAACTGGAGTGCGATCTGTAGAGCAGAAAATCATGACCTTAACGATGTTGTCCACTCAATTTTCCGATGACTGTAACAACAGGCAGAGCCGACGAAGGAGGAACTCAAGCTTACTTGCAGAGCAAGGCAACGTGATTTAAGTCCACATTCAACTCAAAGAAGTGAGCATTTATAGTTGCATTTAATGCAAAAAGCTACTTTGAAGGCTTCTACTCCAAGAAGGACTAGACCTAGATAATTCCTATGTATACTCATTGTAATTGTACTTCAAAAAAACGTAGGTTTTCCCTTAGGCATACTTTAGGTTTTCTTGCCGCCATTATGTTTTAAAATTTTCTTTGGGTTTGGGTTATGTTGTAATTAGTGTGAAAACGATTATTTAGGATTTTAGGTTTGTTTTTGCAATAAAGCTTCAAGGTTTACCTATTCTATGTTCTTCATAGTTTTCAATTAAGGCGAAAGATTAGTTGATTATTATCCATTTGTTCGGTATTGAGAGAGTCGAACTCACGAAAGGAGTAAGTACGATCTCATCTATAGACGGTGTTGATTAATCAATCCTAGACATAGGTTAGGGTTTAAGGTGGCTAAAAGAGGACGAGTTAACATTGTTGTCTTTGCACGATTCACACTGCGACTAGTATTATCTGCAGTGGGCATCAACAGCATTCTGACTTAGACATAAACGAGATCACTTTCGAGGCGTTCTGCCGAGCCTTGTAGTTCTACCGAGTTTGACGCCGAGACACAAGTCCATTCCCCTACCGAGGCAGAGAGAGCGTCTCAGTAGCCTAACTGCCATCCCCCACCGAGGTAGCAGAGTCTAGCAGCGCAGAGCAACTTGTCCTATTCAACGCAGTTTCACACTAAGCAGCAGCATAACCCTACCCCTTCTATCAATCTGATTTCTTTCCTTTTATTTACTTGTGTTTTATTATATTTTCTTCTTAAACAAACCAACTTATTTGTGCAATTTACTTTTCTTGTGCAGGAACAGCGAAGCGATTTAAGCTGTCCAATCCCTATGGGAGGCGATATCTTTTATACTATTACTTGACAGAAGTGTGCACTTGCGCTCATATTTAGATAACACTAAAACGCTCTACAACAAGAAATTTCAAATTGACCAAACCATTTTACACAATGTTTTTGGCTTTGAAAATTTGGGAATTGATGATGAACACTCCTTGGGGCATTCTCAACTTGGCTTCGTAACTGTCCTGGATGCTCATGACCATATCCTCCATCTCATCATCTCTTGGTGGATTCGTCCTTCTGGTGGCAAATTCTCTACCATTCGCCAAGTGGATGCTTTTTGGCTTTGTTGTTTCTATAAGGGTAAGCGGCCAAACCTTTGCCAAATCATGTTTGCCGGCTTGGTCTATCTTATTCAACACTATCACACCGATCAAGTCAAGTCTTTCTTCTATGGCACAACTTTGAGCTTTTTGTTCCATTCTTTGGAGATCGATTGTTCTCATGATGTCACTAAGCCTCTTAGCAAGCCGATCGATGAACACTCCCTTACTCGTGCTCACTTTGAGTACATTGATCATGAATAGGTTCGTGTTCATCACTCTCCTCCTTAAGACGATCAACCTCTTCCGGTCGTTTCATAAGGTTCACAAGTCCAACAAGCTCTATCTTCCATGGATGGACTCATGGCGTATCTAAATGAGCAATTCACATCCTTAGGGACTACTATGGAGGCGGGATTTGCGGCCATTAAAACTCGCTTTACATTGTTGGAGGATTGAGTCAAGGCCATTGAGCAACAAAAAATTTCCATGGATGTCTCTCTCATCGCCTTCCATGGTGCTTGGCTTAATCACAGACGGAAATCTCAAGGCAATTGTGATGATGAAGATGAAGAGGACGAAGATGATAGGGACGAGTAGTCTTTGAGCATATCATTACATATCATATCATATTAGGATTTCTATTTGTTTATGCACCTTTATGTTTAGGAACCCTATGTTTTGATTTTGTTTTTAGGATTATGTTTGGATTTTAAGTTTGAAGTTATTTTGATCTTTTATTGCTTTGGATATTAAATTTGAATTTTAATGATATTTTGTTGCTTTGGTTATACCTTGTGTTTTATTGTTATATCTTGTCTATATCCTTGATTATTTGCATTGATTTTGATCTAACAAAAAGGGGAGAAGTGTAAAAACATAAATTTTTACAAACTTTTGAAAACCAGTCTTAAATTAAGGGGAGTAAACTTTTCAAAGTTTTCAAAATACTTAAAAAATTACTTTGGTTTTGTTATATCAAAAAGGGGGAGATTGTAAAATCTAATTTGATTTTGGTATAACAGTGTGTCCAGGGACCTATTTGTAAAAGTAAATAAAATTTTTAAGTATTTCAAAGTCTCACAAATTGAAAAGCAAACTTGAACCAAAACCATTTCAAAGTCAAATAAACTCTTCAAACAAATTATTTCTAAGTGTTGAAGCCCAAACTCTACTTGTATGCTAAGGCGTATCGATACGCTATTGTCGTATCGATACGGTTTTAAGGTTCTAGAATTTCAATTGACAAAAGCGTATCGATATGGTTATACTTGTATCGATACGATATTTTATATGGGCTTAACTTTAAGGCATAGCGTACCGATACAGTTGTCCCCGTATCGATGTGGTTTGATCTGATTCGATAAATCTTTGCATTTAAAGTTTTTGATCGTTGCTTGTCTGTTATGATCTCAGCAAAATTTCAAACGGTCGTTGGACCGTATTGATACTCCCATATAGCGTATCGATACACTTTTTGCTAAAGTTTTCCTCAGGATTCTAGTGAGCAAAAATCTTATCGATACAGTCTTTGAGTTTCGATACGCCCCTATTTTTACATTATACACGTACTGATACGCCCATACGCGTATCGATACGCCCTCTTAAATGTGCACAATGGATCTTTCTGTTTTGAGACAGGTATCAATACGCTTGTTCGAGTACAGATATAGTAGGTTGCATAAGGGCATTTATTACGGGAAAAATGAAGCCCAGCGGATCCATTGATGATCTCAACCACCAAAACGGCTGGAAATCAATGCAAGGGTATATAAACAAGCCTCTAAAGCTACAACAGCAATTATTGAACATATTTGCAACATCCAAGCACATATCCAAGCCCTTGAGCTATTAAAGTCAAATATTTGTAACCCCGCTTGTGTAATCTTTCATTGTATTATCTTATTTCAAGTTTGTGGATTGTTCACTTGTAATTGGGCAATCTATCAACCTTGTGAGAGACATTTTTTTTATTTTCAAACCTTCTTTGTATTTGAGAGAGAGTCTCGGTTAATCTTTGGGCAGAAAGATTAATCGATTTGTAAGGTTTCCTCCTAATCCGAGAAAATGGGACGAATTTCTAGTGAAATTAGTGGGAGCTAAGGTAGTGGATGTGGAGCTTGTTCTAAGCTTGAACCACTATAAATTGCCTTGTCTTCAATTCTCTCATTTTCAATTTGCTCCCTTCATTTTTAAAAGGCCTATTCACTCCCTCTTGGCCATTTTCGATTCGATTGGTCAACTTAACAGGGAAGGATTGATATGCTGGGATTCGAATGATTGGATGAACTGAACGAGTTAAACTATGAGTTTATTGATTGATTTATGTTTTGAATTATTTGACTTATCATAGTAGAACATAGCTAAGAAATGAAGTTTAGATTTTAGGTTTTCTTTGTTTTATCTATGGCCAAGGAAGTGGTTGCCTAGACATAATTTTGGTTTCTAAAATATGAAGAATGCAAATATTTTGATGTCGGTTTATCGAAAAAGAAATGGATTTTCTTTAGTGTCAATTTGTTCTTTAAGTCATAAATTCACCTTCCCTATTGGCATGTTATTGAGTTGATTGTGTTATATATTACTGACGGGATGCTCAAAAGGAGAAAATTGGGGAAGAAGATGATATGGATGAAGAGGGGGTGTTTTGGGTATTTTAATATATTTATTTTATTTTATTTTAAATTTTAAAAATAAATAAAGAAAATGACATGGCGCGCTCTGATTGGTCAAAACAGATTTTTTTAACGGTAGGGGGCAATATGGGTAACGGCAAAAATATTAGGGGGTAAAAGTGGTCAAAATGAACTTTGGGAGAAAAGTTGGGGAAACAGGTAAAGTTTAAGGGGGGAAGTGTATTAAGCTCTTTTTTTCGAAATGTGTTGGGAGTAGGGATGGGCATTCGTCGAATAGATTCAAAAAATTATGAGTTAGTCGAATTGACAAGTCCTATTTTATAACTCAAACTTTATTTGAAATATTTTTAGTCCAGTTTATGTAATTCAAGTCAAGTCAAATCGAGTTGTTTGAGTTTCTATTCAAATTTAATCTTATACATTTTATAACGTTATGGTACTAATTAGTTCCAATTCAAATGGCTTTCTATAACCATATACAATACATATATAGAGAGAGAGAGAGAGGGGATTCGTTTACACAATGTAAAACTCTTTAAGTTTTACACGTTTATATGTATGTATGTGTGTGTCAGTGTGTTACCTAACTCGATTTTGTTACCTAACTCGATTTAAGGAAAATTTCTAACCAGTACAACTCAACTTGTAATAACAGTCGAGAACAGAAAACAAATTCAAACATTACAATTGAGGCCATCAACATAACACATCAGCATGGCCCAGTTTATTGAATATAAAATTCAAAAGAAAGAAAGAAAATCACATTTGGTCTTTCCCTTTTTTTCACAGCAAACAAACAGATGGTGTATTCAATTTGTTTATAATGTAATAACTAGATTTCTATTTTCTTCCACCTACCATGAACTTGAAGTATGAAACACGAAAAATCCTGTGGTTTAGTTAGCCCTTAAAACCTATCATTTGAGCAAAGAATAACTAACAAAAGATTGAGCTTTTTTATTATCATTGTGCTTTAAAGTTAGAAACTGGAATCTCATCAAGAATCAAAACGAAAAAGAAAAAGGAATCATACCCAAAAAAGCTTTGAATCCTTAGAACCTTATTAAGAAAAATAAGTAAAAAGATCAATTTATATATGAAAAATCCAATGGAGCTGACTGCAGCTACCATCCTTTTTATTCTAATGTTTTCTCAGCAAACAAACAGGAACCCAAGTAGCCAGAAAGTGAGAAAAAAAAAACAAAAATAAACAATTGAAAGCGAATCCATTTCGGGATAATACATTTGAGGTCAGTACTCCATGACATAGCAGAGAGGCAACAATTAAATCACAGATTGCACAAACAAAATTCCCAAAAGGAAAAACTTATAATGCAAAACCAATTCTGGCATAAATATTTTATATAAAACTAAAATCATGCATTCGGTTCTGCAGAAAAGTGGAAACCACATACTACTGTAATACTGTTACTATTAATAATACTAATACATCTATTTTTCCCATTGAAATGCTCAATTTTCGTTTTCAACTTGCATAACAAAAACTAAAAAGCAAGAAACAAAAGTAAACTAGATAATACCTACATAGATAAAAAAAAAAAAGAGAGAGATAGAAACTTGCCTGCTTACGAATAATAAGTGGCACTACCTCTTTCGAACCACAAAACTTCGCCGGAGTAATTTTGCAGACATCAGCATGGCGAATATCATTAACCTGAGCACACCATTATTCCAAAATTCGAAAAATGAATAAGTAAATCAATCCTAACTTATACCAGGCAGGAATTGCAATAGAATCTTTATTACCTTGTTATATTGAACAAAACACTTGAAATCACAATAAACACTTGAAAATATTAGATGACGTTGGAGAAGTTCGAAGCACTCAAGGGATTTTCCGACGAGCGGAGTGTTTGATCGACGATCCCAACGGTGGAGGTAGGGGTGGGCAAAACTAGACTCGACTCGAAAAAATCGATTTTTTTCGAATTTTGAGTTATTCGAGTCTGAGTTATTTGAATTATTCGAGTTATTCGAGTCACTCGTTGAAATTTCGAGTTCGAAACGAGTCTGAATTTTGGAAGTTCGAAAAACCGAATAGTTTGAAAATATAAAACTAGGTCGTTTAGTTTTAAGCCTTAGTTAATGTTATACCCTTCAACAATCCATTACTTTCCTTCTTTAGCCATTCATATCTCAGGTGAATTTAAATAAAAAACCTCCAATTTCCTTAACCTAAATCTCAAAGGCCCTAAAATTCTAAAACCTAATTTACACGATACTTCGAATTCTTCTACTATTGTGAGCTCGAACAAGTAACAACGGTTTCACAGGCAGTGCTGAATTTGTGATCAACATTGTTGTTGACTTGTTGGAGCTCTAGCTTTAACATCATCGAGGGTTCTAAAACTATTGGTCGAGGAAGGAACATATATGTATATTATGATTATAAATATATTATATAATATAATATTTTATTTATTTAATAACATCAAAAATCTTATTTATACACGTGAAAAAGAACATGAAGAAATATATTTTATATGGCTGGTTAGAGAAAGTCATTTAAATTGGAATCAATCCATCGTATAACATTATAAATAATTACAATTAAATTTGTATAGAAACTCGGAACTTGATTCGACACGACTCGACTCGAATTTTATAAACTCGGCTCGAAAAAATTTAAAATAAAGTTTGAATTATAAAATTAGACGTGTCAACTCGAATAACTCAAAACTTTTAAATTTTTTGACTCGACTCGATCGAATACCCAACCCTAGGTGGAGGGGTTCCCATTGCTGAGGAGAATAACATATCTTGGAACCAAGCCGATCGAACGGTCGGTTTCTCAGATCGACAACAAGGAGAGTTCGGCGAACTCAAACCAATTTCGTTTGTTTTGGGGCTCTTTCTAGATAAATACACCGGTGAATAGAAAGAGGGCATCGAGAGGAGTCCGTTAGAGGCGACAGAGAACAGAACTGGCACCGAAACGACGGCGGTGGCATGAGGGAGCGGTAGCTAGGGTTTTGTTTGAGAGGGAAATGGGGTCTAGTTGAGAATGAAGAATGAATTAAATAAATAAAATGAACCCCTTACCCTTGTAGCTGACCCGAACGGGTCATTATACCCAGATCCAATCCGGTTCGTGCGGCCCAGCATAGGAGAAAAGAAAACGGGTCAGCCCAACGGATTGCTTTTGGTTAAAGTCCATTTAAATTTAATCCTACCTATACTGAAAGCGATAACATATGTTGGTATATAGTTTACCTATACCGACAAACATATTCAACCGTCGGTACACAATATAACCTAAATCGGCCGATAAAATTTACCGTCGGTAAAAACTATATCTATACTGACACACAAAATCAACCATCGGTATATGGTTCACATGTACTGACAGTTACTATAGTTCATCGGTATAAATCACATCTATACCAGCGGTTTCTTGTCTTCCATCAGTATACGTTACATCTATACCGGCGATTAATATATTTGTCGATTAAAATCAAAATTTTTATCGACAGTTTTATTTTTCGTTGGTATATACTGTCTATACCGACAAATTTTGTTCGTCGGTGTAGCTAAACGTCGGCATATGTACATTTTTTTGTAGTGAGCCTCATTAAAAACCTCTCTAACCTACTTACAAAAAACATCTATAACCTAAATGGAGGAAAAGAGTACATATGATAGTGTCCAAGAAGAAAAAAATCACCTACTAGAACATGGAAAAGAGAAAACCGGAGCTCACAACACGACACTAGCAAAGAACTTGGAACCAGGATACATGGTCCACTCGTTCTTTTGCCAGTGCATTAGCCATATTATTAGCCTCCCGATACACGTTGAGAAAACGCACACCCTTCAATACAGAACATATCTCATCTATTTGTCGGAACCATTGCCAATACTTCCATGGTCGCCGATCACGATGTAATATCTACGAAACAACCACCACAGAATCTGATCCAACCAAAATGTCTGAAACCATACTCCACTTAGAGCATCGCAAAAGAACCAAAGCATGACATACAGCCTGGATCTTTTCCTCGATTGAATCAATAATTCCCAATGGCCCCGAGAACATGGCCAGAATTTGCCCATGCGTATCGCGCAACACTCCCCCACATCCTGCTATCCCAGCGGTTCCCAAACCACACTCAATCGCCTGGTCGACACATTGGCATGAAAAGCACGTAACCAGGGACAATCCCACCAATCATATTCAATAATCACACCCTGAGGCGTGGAAGCACGTACTGCAACCTCCTAAACCCGGCCTAGAAGAAAAGACCGAATTTAGGAAGTTACGATTGAAAACTTTTCCCTCAAGTAATAGATTTTAGGTTTAAATAATTTATAAAACAAAATAATTATTAAATAATAATAATTACCGTAAAATACCAAAATTTTTTACAAAACCGAAACGTTATAAAAATATTCTGATCATTTAATAAAATATCTAAAATAAAGTTTGTAATTACATGCTAAAATATAGTCCCAAAAATATAAAGTTCCACGGTATGAATTACGTAAATGTCCATAAACATAAATTTAAAATAATATGGTAGTCTAAAATAGAGCTCATACTAGTGATCAATTATCGAAGTAAAATACGAGATGCTCCAAGTACCGAGTCGACTAAAAGTCGGAGTATATCTAAAAGAGAAACTAAGGGGGAGTAAGCTAAAGAGCATAGTGTGTCTCTAAAGTGCAAGAAAACCATAGTCGTAAAACATAATATTATTTTCTTAAAATCCTTTAAAAACCATAACACAAATATCACATTCACAATGCAATGCACCCAACTACAACCGCCATAAAAAGAGGTAGGTTCCCTAGAACCCCTCACTACAACGTCACCAATCGATGTGTGGTAAAAACCACTGCTTCCTCCATACAAATCCCAACCCATGGTCATACATACATGATGATTAAAAATCAAATTTTATAAACTTAGGTCCATAAATCAAATATTCCATAAACATACTTCATAAACCATAGTCCATAAATCCATAAATCATAGATCCGTAAATCCGATGTTTAATAAATCAAATATTCCATAAGTCATAATTAAAACACATTTTGAAAATCGTATGCACGTGATGTCAACCATACAAGTCATAATACATATAAATAATCATATAAGGGGTAAAACACCAACACATAGAAAAATAATATATAATTTAATTATAGCACCAGAAGAAAACACACCTTGCAACAATAAAGCTCTAACGACGAACAAAGGGCGGTTGCGACTTTGATGTAAGGTGATGGCAGTGTCAATCTGAGAGGAATTCATAAAACATGGGAATAACTAAGAGCGGCAGCACTTTAAAACTTAAGGGTTAGGTTTATTTTTGTACGTAATAACTATGACTATATATATTTATTTGAGCTGTGGTAATGTAAACAAGAATTTAAGTTGAAAAGGAGAGTCAATTCAGCCGTGGAAAAAAAGGAATTAGAATTCAATTTGAATTAAAAAGGTTGAAAAAAATTAAAAAAAAAGAGACGAGTGAGCTTTTGATAATTGAAATTCAATTTGATAAAAGGGTTATTTATGGAGTTAACCCTTAAATTTTTAAGAAATTTCATATTAACTTTTAAGTTTGATAAAAATTCTTATTTAGTCCCTCATAAAATGTTAGAGTTCTGAATTAAAAATTCTCAAATGTTAGGGTTTTCAATTAGGGATTTCAAAATCAGGTTTCTAAATTAGGGATTTTTCGAATCTAGGGTTTATAATTTGAGCGTAATTTTTTGGGTGTTACAACTCTCCCACCCTTAAAAGAAATTTTATCCTCAAAATTTTCAGACTAACGACATACTTCAAAAAAATATAGGTTTTGTTAAAATTTTAAAAAGGCATTTTAGATCAGGTTACGAATGACAATACAAAGTTTTCAAATAGACTTTAATCTCAAATTTATAGGAACGAGTATGATCACGATCGGACGCTAATTTAGAGCTCCTACAAAGTAGCATAGTAATCTATCTACAAAAGTGACAATTCTAGAATTAGAGTTGATACTTGGAGTTTCTATTTAAAACATATCTTTAATTCTTTAAAATAATAAATTTATCAAAAAAATCTTTGCCCCAAAACATTTAATATGCATGCAAAAATTATTTTCGGCTTAAAATTTTAAGCGAGCCTCACAGTCCGAGGGTTGAACTTAGCTCTAATACCACTAAATGTAACCGCATAAACTCGGCCTAGAAGAAAAGACCAAATTTAGGATTTCACGTTTGAAAACTTTACCCTCAAGAAATCAATTCAAATTATGATATAATAAAATAGCGTAAAATAAATTATTTCTGATAATAATATAAAATATCTCAATAATTATAAAACTCAAACGTTAAAATAATAATAATAATAATAATAATAATAATAATAATAATAATAATAATAATATAATTTAAATAAAACGTTTAAATTAAAGTCTAAAAATGCATGTACAAATAATAAGTCTCAAATCCGAAATTACATTAAAATCCCAAAATAATCTTCATAATAAAATACTCTCGAAAGTAAAGTATATCCACACTGAAGATAAAATAGATTCAATAAAATAAAGAGATCCTCCGAGTACCAAGTCACCTATAGGCCAAGATATCTGTAAGAGGAAACTAAGGGGGAGTAAGCTAAAGAGCTTAGTGTGTCTCTAAAGTGCAAAAAAAACCATAGTCATAAAACGTAGTACATTCACAATGCAATGCACCAAACTACAACCGCCATAAAAAGTGGTAGGTTTTCAGAACCCCTCACTACAACGTCACCAATCGATGTGTGGTAAAAACCACTGCTTCCTCTGTACAAATCTCAACCCATGCTCATACATACATAATGATTAAAAATCAAATTTTATAAATCAGTTCCATAAATCCGATATTCCATAAACATACTTCATAAACCATAGTCCATAAATCCATAAATCATAGATCTGTAAATCTGATGTTTCATAAATTAAATATTCCATAATTCATAATTAAAACACGTTTTGAAAATCGTATGCACGTGATGTCAACCATACAAGCCATAATACATATAAATAATCACATAAGGGGTAAAACACCAACACATAGAAAAATAATATATAATTTAATTATAGCCCTAGAAGAAAACATACCTCGCAACAATAAAGCTCTAACGGCGAACAAAAGGCGGTTGCGGCTTCGATGTAAGGTGATGGCAGCGTCAATCCGAGAGGAATTCATAAAACATGGGAATAAATAAGAGGGGTAGCACTTTAAAACTTAAGGCTTATGTTTATTTCTGTACGTAATAACTATGACTATATATATATTTGAGCGGTGGTAATCTAAACAAATTAGGTTTAGAATATGATGATGATGATGATGATGATGATGATATGGGTAAAGTACACAGACGGTCACTGAACTTTGGAAAAAAAACTAAAATGGTAACCAAACTTTCAAAAATCACAAAATGGCAATTAAACTTTATTTTTTATAACAAAATGGTAACTAGACGTTAAGTGTATGTTATAAAATTTGGTATAATACCACATTTAGTCCTTCATATTTATACATTCAATCAATTTAGTCCTAATTCGAAACAATTCACTAAATTTAGCCCTCGTTATTTACACATTCTTTCTGTTTGGTCCTTAAAGCAAAATTTCAAAGTATGGTAGCATGATAAATTTCAAAGTGTGTGTTTTAAAACTCCTTTTCTCATTTACATTACTAATTCAAGTTGGTTGCTGAAATCCCATTTTATATAATGATTTGGTTTCTTAAATAAAACTTGCAGTTTTAGAATCCTTTAGAATAAACTCAAGTTATTGTGGTTGAATGCCTTAGAATAATGGAAGTTATACTTAGATGAGAGTTGGTTCAAGTTCTTTAGCTTGACCTTAGCGAGTAAGGGCTTGGTACTCGTTCCAAGAGGTTCGCTCTCTTGGTTGACGGCTTCAAGGTGGAGGCTGCGAATATCGAAGCAGGAGGAGAGTTCACCATCTCCAGTGCCGATGAGATCCTTAAAGCATTGCTTTAGAGTTGCTTTATACACAGAGGTGATTGCATTTTTTTCCTTTGGAATTCCGGTCATCTTCATAAACAACCATCCTTTGTCTCTAATCTATACTATTTATAAAAGTATAAGATCCTCCGATGAATTTATGAGAAATCCGAAAGAAGAAGAACATGATATTTTGATGTTTTCTATTACAAAGAATCAACACAAGGATCTTATACTTTTATAAACAATACAGATTAGAGACCAAGGAGGGTTGTTTATGAAGATGACCAGATTTCCAAAGGAAAAAACGCAATCACCTCTGTGTATAAAGCAACTCTAAAGCAATGCTTTAAGGATCTCATCGGCACTGGAGATGGTGAACTCTCCTCTTGCTTCGATATTTGCAGCCTCCACCTTGAGGCCGTCAACCAAGAGAGTGAACCTCTTGGAACGAGTACCAAGCCCTTACTCGCTAAGGTCAAGCTGAAGAACTTGAATCAACTCTCATCTAAGTATAACTTCCATTATTCTAAGGCATTCAACCATAATAGCTTGAGTTTATTCTAAAGGATTCTAAAACTGCAAGTTTTATTTAAGAAACCAACTCATTATATGAAATGGGATTTCAGCAACCAACTTGAATTAGTAATGTAAATGAGAAAAGGAGTTTTAAAACACACACTTTGAAATTTATCATGCTACCATACTTTGAAATTTTGCTTTAAGGACCAAATTGAAAGAATGTGTAAATAATGAGGGCTAAATTTAGTGAATTGTTTTGAATTAGGACTAAATTGATTGAATGTATAAATATGAAGAACTAAATGTGTTATTATACCAAATTTTATAACAGACACTTAACGAAACTTAACGTCTAGTTACCATTTTGTTATAAAACATAAAGTTTAATTGCCATTTTGTGATTTTTGAAAGTTCGATTACCATTTTGTTTTTTTACCAAAGTTTTGTGAAATAATAATAAAACAAGAATTTAAGTTAAAAAATGAGAGTCAATTCAGCCGTGAAAAAAAATAGAATTCAATTTGAATTAAAAAATTCAAAAAATAAACAAATTAAAAAAAGAGAGACGGGTGAGCTTTTGAGAATTGAAATTCAATTTGATAAAAGGATTATTTATGGAGTCAACTCTTAAACTTTTAAGAAATTTCATACTAACTTTTAAGTTTGATAAAAATTCTTATTTAGTCTCTCATAAAATAATAGATTTCTAAATTGGAAATTTTTCGAATCTAATGTTTATAATTTAGGCATAATTTTTGGGTGTTACACATACCCAATAGAAAGAGCATAGCTTAATTAAGAAAAAAAACTCACCAATGGGCATCCGCTTCGCGTTAAAGATCAAGTTGTTCCGGGCAAGCCACATAAACCAAACGGCTGCAGCACATCCTGCAAGCCACCATTTACGCTCAACACCTGTAAAGAAACTATGGAAGTAGGGTTGTAAAAACAAGTCAGGACCTGAAAACCTGCCTGAAACCTGCTCGAGTCAGAACTTGATTTGACCCGAGAATTTGATGATCCGAACCCGAACTGTAACTGACTGTTGCTGACCCGAACCCGAGTTGAACCTGTTACTGTAGCAACCGAACCCGATCTGTGTCCGACTGAAAACGACCCGAACCCGAATCTGACCTGGTAATTTTGACCTGAAACCCGACCTGCATCCGACTGAAACGAACTGGAACCCGAGACCGACCTGGCAAATCACCTGATATTATCCGACTGAAACGACCCGAGATCCGATTTTACCCGACCTGTTTTGAACCCGACCTGTTAATGGACCCGACCTGTTTTGAACCTGAACTGTTGTTGACCTGAACTAATGTAGACCTGACTAAAAATGTTAAATAATTTAAAGTGTAAACTGTTCATTATAAACTTAATAATTTTTTAATAGATTATGTTAATTTTATAAGTTAGAAAAATTTTATCTTCCATTATACTTAGAAAAATTTGTCTTAATTTGTAACTACATTATGTATAATAAAATTATATACTTAAAAATTTGTTTAAGTATAAAATATATATTATGTATAATAAAATTATATACTTAAAAGATTTGTCTTAATTTTTACTAAATATATAATATATTAGTAATATATAGTTAATATAATATATTAAACTTATATACTTAAAAATTTGTTTAAGTATAAAAATATATATTATGTATAATAAAATTATACACTTATTATGCTTATTATGCTTTATTATATAAAATATATTATGTTAACTTTATTATGTTCATAAACTTATTATGCTTTAATAAGTATAAGAAAATTAACATAACTACAAAAATATAAGTTAGTATTATGTCAATTGTATTTCAATTGATTAATCTAGATATAGTTTGTTACTCAAACTGGTTAACTACTCTATTTTGTTAACTTAATCGGGTTAACTTCTTAAATTTGTTAACTTAAGCTGGATAACTATCATAATAATTAGTAATGGTTTGGGTCTTGGGCCTTTGGGCTCATATCCCACCACCCATTTATTTTAGATGGGCCCCTAAAACCTATAGTGTATAAATATAATATATATA
Source organism: Hibiscus trionum (assembly GCA_030270665.1). Lineage (NCBI taxonomy): Eukaryota > Viridiplantae > Streptophyta > Magnoliopsida > Malvales > Malvaceae > Hibiscus > Hibiscus trionum. The sequence continues at coordinate 75,874,775 of BSYR01000010.1, read as the reverse complement.
TATATATATATATACATTATAGGTTTTAGGGGCCCATGTAAAATAAATGGGTAGTGGGATAAGAGCCCAAAGGCCCAAGGCCCAAACTATTATTAATTATTATTTATTATTAATTATTATATAATGTATTTATAATATAATAAATAATAATTAGTAATAGTTTGGGCCTTGGGCCTTTGGGCTCATATCCCACCACCCATTTATTTGAGATGGGCCCCTAAAACCTATAATGTATAAATATAATATATATATATATATATATATATATATATATAAACTTATAACTTATAAGTTATATAATGTATTTATAATATAATAAATAATAATTAGTAATAGTTTGGACCTTGGGCCTTTGGGCTCTTATCCCACTACCCATTTATTTTAGATGGGCTCCTAAAACCTATAATGTATAAATATAATATATATATATATATATATATATATAAACTTATAACTTATAATTTATATAATGTATTTAAAATATAATAAATAATAATTAGTAATAGTTTGGGCATTGGGCCTTTAGGCTCATATCCCACCACTCATTTATTTTAGATGCGCCCCTAAAACCTATAATATATAAATATATATAAACTTATAACTTATAATTTATATAATAATTAATAGTAAATAATAATTATTAATAGTTTGGGCCTTGGGCCTTTGGGCTCTTATCCCACCACCCATTTATTTTAGATGGGCCCCTAAAACCTATAATGTATAAATATAATATATATATATAAACTTATAACTTATAATTTATATAATAATTAATAATAAATAATAATTAGTAATAGTTTGGGCCTTGGGCCTTTGGGCTCTTATCCCACCACCCATTTATTTTAGATGGGCCCCTAAAACCTATAATGTATAAATATAATATATATATATTATATATATATATATGAACTTATAACTTATAATTTATATAATGTATTTATAATATAATAATTAATAATAAATAATAAATAGTAATAGTTTGGGCCTTGGGCTCATATCCCACCACCTATTTATTTGAGATGGGCCCCTAAAACCTATAATGTATAAATATAATATATATATTATATATAAACTTATAACTTATAATTTATATAATGTATTTATAATATAATAATTAATAATAAATAATAATTAGTAATAGTTTGGGCCTTGGGCCTTTGGGCTCATATCCCACCACCCATTTATTTTAGATGGGCCCCTAAAATCTATAATGTATAAATATAATATATATATATATATAAACTTATAATTTATAATTTATATAATAATTAATTATAAATATTAATTAGTAATAGTTTCGGCCTTGGGCTCTTATCCCACCACCCATGTATATATACATGTATGTTGTTAGTATCATAATATGCATTATGTATATACATATACATGTATTTATGTATAATACATTACATATACATAAATACATACATGTTTGTATAATATATAATTATATATTGTAATTTATATACATGTGAATACATAAAAATACATATATATACACATAATCACATATATTTATACTTATAAAGTTATTATAATAATTAATAAGTTATATTATATTATAATAATTAATAAATAATATTAAATTATAATATATATGTGGCGGGAAAAATTATTTTAAAACCGTCCAATTCCCAAATTGAATTTCAATTTGGGGTAAATTATAAATAAAGCCCTTTATATTATATAAGTTTTTTATTCAAGTCCTTTAAGTTTTAATTCAATTCAATCGAGTCCTTAAAACTTTATTTTTACTTCAAATTAACTCTTATTTATTATTATTTTTCACTATAGTCCTTAAAACTTTGTTTTTATTCAAAATTGAGCCTATTATAGTCCATAAAACTTTATTTTAGTCCAAATTAGCTCTTATTTATTATTTTTTTTCACTATAGTCCATAAAACTTTGTTTTTATTCAAAATTGTTCATTTCTGGTGAACCTGAATTAACCCGAACTGAAATGAACCCGACGACCTGAAATGAACCCGACCTGAAATGAAACCGACCTGAAATGAACCCGAACTGAAATGAACACGACCTGAAATTTACCCGACCTGCAATTTACCTGCCAATTAACTGATTTTACCCGACCTGTTTTTACCCGATCTGCAACGAGTTTGACCTGAAATGGACCCGACCTGAAAATTACCCGACTGCAATGGACCCGCACCCGACCCGAGTCGAGTCAAAAAATTTTTTTTACCTGAAATGACCTGTATCCGATTTTGCCCGACCTGACAGAACCCGACCTGAAACCTGTCTGATTACCTGTTTTTACATCCCTATATGGAAGCACTGACTGAAAAAGTCCAAGATAGATAATGGCTGAACAACCTCAACTCGCCACCATTGAAAAAAAAGACGAGACTTCCCACATATATCGATAATGCAAATAACTTTCCTACAGACTCTGATGTAGCAAGAAAGCAGGTTCTTACTAGGTCGACCAGAAAAAACACTTGCGATGGGAAAAAAAAGTTGGGGGTGCAAATCTTTGGATGCTTTTTTTTTTTTGGCGTGTCTTTATCCCTTGTAGTAATGGAGAGAGGTGAGAGACTGAGGGTCGTAGGATACGTTCACTGAAATATGGTATTCAGCTTTATTTCTTCGAGGCAGCTTTGCCTTTCTTTATTCTAATAAATAAAGCAACTTTAGCCGAGGAAAAAAATTGAAGGATATTATATGTTTTACTTCGATTATAAATATATTCAAATATATATTATTCTAATATATATAATATTTAATTTTTTTCATAATATTTTCAAATTTTTAATCAAAGAATATTGCAGACTTAAAAGCATTCGAATTTATAATTTAAACTATTATAATAACAACAAAAAATTAAAATAAATTCCAATACATAAATTTCTAATCTCAAATGATCTGTATCGATACCACTGAACGTAACGACACGTCACAATTTTTCATACATAAGTTGCATATAAATCAAGAAAATAATAATAAATGCATATGTAATTATTAGATTAAAAATATTTGTTTTCATGGTTATTTCTTTTCTTTATTGTCGTTTTCTGGTCCGGCGGTAACTGATACAGGCCCTTCAACTGCACTAACATCTGCTATTGGTGCAGACGAAGGTTGACCGTCTGACGCAGGTCCTGCAACTGCACTGACATCTGCTATTGGTGCTGACGAAGGTTCGTTGTCGCCGATAACGAACTGAATTGAAAGAATCATGATCATTGAGAACAAAACAATAGGAAGGACAATCTTTGTCATTTTTTCCGTTTATTTGAAAATGTAAAAGAGAGAAAGTAATGATTTTTAGTGTGAATACGAATTTATTTTGTGAAATGTGATCGATGATTTGAGGTTAAAATCATAAAAATTTATAGCTTTTCATAGGAGATATATGCGGCAAGTCGATGAACAGATGGCTACAAAATTATTTTTCGTATGGTTAGAATTTTGACATCCGACTTAGGTTGTTGTGAACAATTTGACTTGGTTAACTTTTATTTGCTAGAATTTTAATATTTATTTTTTAATTTCAAATTTCTAAATTTAATTTAAAGTTCTTTATCAGTTTGTTTATTTAAAGGGTGAGAAAATAAATGTTATTTTTAATTGTTAGATGATTTATCTATTGTGATTTTTTAAATCAATTATTAAAGTTATTCGTTTGTAAGACGAAATTTTTTTTATAAAATTTTGGGTTTAACTATCTATATTTTTTCCCATGATGATTCTAATAACTAGTATTGTGTTTTCGGAAAGTTTAGTTTAGTGTAGTTCTAATATTTTTCCAAGGAAAATGAAGTGTTTTTATTTAGTGGCATTCCAATCCATGTCCTTAAACATATAAAACATTTTTGAGAGATTTTGGAATTACTTTTGAAAGTGCATTTGAAAGGAGTTATGTATAAGTACTTTTAAAAAGGATAGTGGAAAATTTTGGTTTAAGGGTTAATTTTTGACATTTGTATGAAGCAGGTGTTTAATTCAAAAAATATTGACATTGCTTAAAAATGAACTTTTGCTCAAATAATTTTTTTTTTCTCCCATAAACAATGCCACATATCTTTACTCATTAATGTTCTATATGCACTAAGATATGAGTTTGAATTCCACCAACAATGAAATAGTTTAGGAAAAACTACACTAGTGGTCTTCAAACTATTACAGTTTTCTTATTTTGGTCCCAAAATTATGTTTTTTTTGGCAAAATCGTCCCTTCTATTACATAATTTTTCTGTTTTGGTCCCCGTCGTTAAAAAGTAACGGAATTGTTGACTTGGAATTTTTTTATATTTTCTCTCTCCTATATATGTATTATTTAAATTTTTATTCAGACTAATGTGGTGGTGACACGTGTCACCACCATAACAAAGCAAATAAATTTAATGTAGAAGGGGGGGAGCTGGGATTTAAACCCGCATCCCCAACGTCCCAAGCCAATGGGTTAACCATTGGGCTAAACTCCAATTATTGACATGTTTTAGCACAAATTACATTTAAAACAATCAAATGAACCCCCCAAAACCAAAGAAATAGTTGAAACAAATGACTTGCAATAAGATTCAAACCCATGTGCCATGGCATAAAAAGGCCAAGCATAAACCAAATGTGCTACGGAATTATTTCGACTAAAACTTATATTTAACATATATTAGTTTACCAACAACACATATTAATTTATCAATTGGATTTGTGTTCGAATAAAATATTTAACATATACTAAAATTTATATTTAAGGTATATTAATTTATCAATAAAGTTTTGTATTCGAATAAAATATTTAACGTATACTAAAATTTATATTTAATGTATATTCCATTAATTTATCAATAAGGTTTTGTGTTCGAATAAAATATTTAAACTATACTAAAATTTATATTTAAGGTATATTAATTTATCAATAAGGTTTTGTATTAGAATAAAATATTTAACGTATACTAAAATTTATATTTAACATATATTCTATTAATTTATCAATAAGGTTTTGTGTTCGAATAAAATATTTAACATATACTAAAATTTATATTTAAGGTATATTAATTTATCAATAAGGTTTTGTATTCGAATAAAATATTTAACGTCTACTAAAATTTATATTTAACATATATTCTATTAATTTATCAATAAGGTTTTGTGTTCGAATAAAATATTTAACATTTACAAAAATTTATATTTAAGGTATATTAATTTATCAATAAGGTTTTGTATTCGAATAAAATATTTAATGTATACTAAAATTTATATTTAAGGTATATTAATTTATCAATAAGGTTTTGTATTCGAATAAAATATTTAACGTATACTAAAATTTATATTTAGCATATATTCTATTAATTTATCAATAAGGTTTTGTGTTCGAATAAAATATTTAACATATACTAAATTTTATATTTAAGGTATATTAATTTATCAATAAGGTTTTGTATTAGAATAAAATATTTAATGTATACTAAAATTTATATTTAACGTATATTCTATTAATTTACCAATAATGTTTTGTGTTCGAATAAAATATTTAATGCATACTAAAATTTATATTTAACATATATTAATTTATCAATAAAGTTTTGTGTTCGAATCCCTCCCTAGGTTTAATATTTTATTTTGTGTTGTTTGTAAATTAATATACGTTAAATATAAATTTTAGTCGAAATAGTTTTGTTTCAACTATTTCTTTGGTTTTTGGGGGTTCATTTGATTGTTTTAAATGTAATTTGTGCTAAAACACATCAATAATTGGAGTTTAGCTTAATGGTTAACCCATTGGCTTGGGACGTTGGGACGCAGGTTTGAATCCCAGCTCTCCCCCTCTCTACATTCAATGTATTTGCTTTGTTATGGTGGTGACACGTGTCACCACCACATTAGTCTGAATAAAAAATTTATATAATACATATATAGGAGAGAGAAAATAAAAAAATAAAAAATTCTACGTCAGCAATTCTGTTAGTTTTTAATGACGGGATTAAAACAGGAGAACTATATAACAGAAGGGATGATTTTGCCCAAAAAATATAATTTTGAGACCAAAATAAAAAGACGATAATAGTTTGAGGACCACCGGTGTAGTTTTCCCAATAATTTAGTATATGTTCGTAGGCTATCAATACTAGTAATGGAGGAAGGGAGACAAAGAATACATTTTTTGATTGATTCCAATAAGAATAGTGTTCTATATCTTTATACCCTCTAACGTAGTGTGGATAAAAAATCTTGAGATTAAAATCAATCACAATCACATTGAGAATACATTTTTGATTGATTTTTTGTTCAAATAGTTGTCTGACCATATCACACTTCCCAAACTTTTCAAATACTTTTTTTTTTCGAAAAGTGTTGGGAGTAGGGGTATAGGCACTCATCGAATCGATTCAAAAAATTCTAAGTTAGTTGAGTTGATAAGTCCTATTGTATAACTCAAAATTTATTTGATTTTTTTAGTCCAGTTTATAAAATTTGAATCAAGTCGAATCGAGTTGTTAGAGTTTCTATTCAAATTTAATCGTATACATTTATAATGATAAAATACTAATTAGTTCCAATTCAAACGGCTTTATAAAACCATATACAATATGTATATATATATATACATATATATTTCTTCGTATTTTTTAAATGTGATTTATATATCAGGCAAAAATTGAGAGACTCGACTCGAACTTGAAAATTGATCCACTAATTACTAAATATTTCGAGTTATTCAAATTTTTATTTTATAACTCAAATTTTATTTGAATTTTTTTAAGTCGAGTTGAGTTTATGGAAATACAATTAGACTTTTTCACGCCGAGTTGAGTTTTACCCACCCTATTTGTAACACTCGGGTTTAGGGGTCAGGAGTCGAGTGTGAGAATCGGGTTCGAGTCGTTGGACTTGTTTTAATTAAAATAGACTTTGGTTTTATTTTAAAAGGGTTTGAATTTCATTAATGTCAATTTGGTAATTTTTAAACAAAGGAAAATAAGATGAGTAAAAGAGGCTTTTGAAAAATCTTTCTCATCTTCTTCATTCCACCATTTTCACGTCAAAAACCTCCCCAAACCCTTGGTTACTATTCCATCAAATCCTTCCACCATCTCAAGTGCTTTCAACAAGGTAATTATATTTTTGACTTCTCCTATTTATTCCGAACAACTCTATAGTTTTAGTTTTCATAAACACCACCTTTGGAGATTTTGAAGTTTTCAAACTTTGGGGGAAAAGGAAGAGGCTTTAGTGAGTTTTTGTTGGTTTTTCGTTTTGTAAAGTTTAATTATGTTGAACTCTTACCCTTAGACGTAATATAACTGAAAATGGTGGGGTTTTATCAAAAATCTCGAAATGGGTTTTGTGGGTATTTTTAAAAGGGTCAAAACTTGAGTTTTTGGAGTGATTTTGTGAAGGGGAGTTGGGTTGGTGTTATAGTGATACTAGAAAGTTGTTTTAAAGGTGTTTAATGTTGGTTTAGGTGTTGGAATTGATAGATTTCTACTGGGTGGTGAGGGAGTACGAAAATGAGGATCTTTGGGTTGGTTCATGGTTCGAAATTGTAGAGAATTGACTTTGTGGTTGTAGTTTGGGTTGTGACAGTGTTTGTGAATGATTTGGTTGAGTAATGTGTTGTTTTTGATTGGTTAGAATCAAAGGAAACTGTTGGAGAAGCTTCGGGCTCGATTTCGGAAAGTGTGGAGGCTTGATTCGACTTTTCTCGGTTTGCTTAAGGAAGTGTGGTGAGTGGAATCATTTAAAATATTTTTAAATTGGTTCAAGTGTATGGTGGTGGTGTTGGATTATGCTTGGTAGGCCAATCCAAGGTAGAGGTTAAATTGGTAGCTTAACCTCTTGCGTGCTATATGAGTTTTGCTTAATGTGCATGATGTGGTCTTGTGAAGCATGTGTTGTCTATGCATGTTGTTATACGCATTGATGTATGTGGTGTTTGATATGTTGAAATGCATGATGGATTATCATGCTATGATTTGTATAGTATGATTGACACTAGTTAATTACCGGGTATAAATGATCGATCATTAGGATGAGTGTGCACACGGTTGAGTCAAATTCGCGCATGGCCTTGGTGACGTATAGTCATCAAGGAGGAGTACGATGATGTAATATTCCACCGAAAAATATATATTATTACTCGATGATGAGTGAAATCCCATCCGTAAGGGCATGTGATGATGAGTGTAATCTCATCCATGCAAGGACCGGTGATGAGTGTAATCCCACCGAAGGTAATGTTATTGTTGAGTACGTTGGGGGTGAGAATCCCAACGGAAGTTATCCGCATATCCGAGTAAACTAATAGTTGCCAATATACTTGTTCTTGTGTGGTTATTGTTAAGATAATTGTTATATCTTGTTGAGCATAACATGAGGTAAGATGCCATGTTCATGCATTCTTGTGATGTTAGCTATGTTGCTATGTTGGTGCATATATGCTTGTAAATGGTCTTAAGGATGATATGCTTGAACCCTGCATTATCGTTGTTTTGCTTTAGAGCCCCTCACTAAGCTTCTAGCTTATGCTCTCGTTTTCGACGATGCAGATCATTAGCGTGGAGTTAGCAAGGAGCAAGGAAAAAGGGCATCCAAGCGTGTGGTAGTTGCTCAAGTGTAGTTTAGTAAATAATGTAGTAGTTTAGCAATGAGAATGCTACGTGTTTTGTATGAGCGTTGTTGGACTCCTTATGTTGATTTTAAATGTTGAAGTATGTTTATGTTTTTATGAGATGGATTGTAAACCATGTCCCATGAATGCTTATGTGTTGTTTTGGAAGCATGCAAACCTTGCTAGTGGATACATGTATCTTTTGGCTGATTAGACTCTTTATGTATGCTTGAATGCATGTTTCTTCAATGTATGCCTATCTCGTTGATTGATGCTTCGTTGTATGTTTAAATCGTTCCGTTTGCTCATTTATGGTTGCCTAGTGTTGTATGAGAGTTGGTATGTTGTTCATCAAGTCATTAAATGCCTTTAGAGTTAAGTCCTTGTGCGTTTTGCAGCTAAAATGAGACATGCAGTGCATGGCGTATCGATACGCCCAAGGGCTGTATCGATACGACCCTATACTTTGAGCCTCTGTTTAAGCTTAACGTACCGGTACACGGGGGTGTATCGATACGCCAAAAGCTCTCTGGAAATCTGAGAAATTAACGAGATTTTGGCGTATCGGTACGGGTCTTAGGTGTATCGGTACGATCTTCGTAGTTTGACCGTGAGAAGTTGACCGTTGAGGGCGTATCAATACGACATTCCTGTGTATCGATACGGTCTTCCTGGGTTGACTTGGAGGTGTTGACCAAGTCCAGGCGTATCGACACTGTCCTCTAGTGTATCGATACGGCCTATTGTAAAGGCTAAAATGGGTTGTTCAATTGCTTGTTTTGTATCCGTGAGTCCTTCCCGCTGCGTGTCCTAACACATAGGATCTATTAAAGCATTTACACAAGATAATGTTAAAACAAATTTTCTAGGGTTGCTAATCGAAGTGGAGCCTTAACGGGTTTCGCTTCGGTTTTCCCCGTGTAACCCACTCGGACTGGTCAGTCGTCCAGACCGAGATGAGGGGGTTACACTATTTGGGAGATCCTCAAAATGATTTTTTATTATAAAACTACAATATGTTAAGTAAAAAATTCCTAAATTAATATTAAAAAACCCTTTTAACGATATTTGTAAGTTGATGTTAGATATTCATGAGTATGGAAGCTTCATAGAAGATCAAGAAGAGTCTTCGGTTATATTTTGTTATTCTGTTAAACACGTTTGTTACAAAGTTGTTATGCTTAACAGATATCTAGAATCCTCTTGTATAAATAAGATGTTCATGTTCTTAATAAAACTAAGCTGATTTACAGAGGTTTATTTGAAATCTTATTCAAGACTACTCTATATTCAAACATGGTATTAGACATTTCCAAAATGGGTGAAACTTTAGCTGTTGTGTCAAAACCATTTACGAACAAGACGATCTCCATTCATCTTGATGACACAAATTATTTACTTTGGAGGCAACATGTTCTTTTCACCATAGAAAGCTTGGCTCTTGTTGATAATTTTGATGGAACCTTGGTTGTATCTCCTCAATATGTTCTTGAGGATGGTAACAAGGTTGTCAATGTTGAGTTTGTTGCATACAAGCAACAAGACAGTGCCTTGTGCTCGTGGTTCCTTTCTTTTGTTGGTCCTTCCATGCTACCTTCTTTGGTCAATTCCATGACCGCGCTTGATATTTTAGGAGAAGATTCATCTTCTTCTTTTTTGGTTTCTTCAACTACAAAAATAATACATCTTCATTGTTCGTTGAAAAGCGTAAGAAAATGATATCAAAGTATGCGTGGATACTTGGCTCAGATCCAGGCGATATGCAACAGTTTGGCTGCTTGTGAAAATATGTTAACTAACACCATGCACATTTCTGCGATTCTTTCCGGACTACCACCAGAGTATGAGCCGCTGGTGGCGGTCATAACCTCCAGTCAGCAACCCTACAAGATTAATGGAGTATGCAGTGTTCTTTTGGACACAAAGGCTCGTCAGCAAGATTTTTTAGGTTGGTTAATATGGCTCAAGGCCCGGTTTCAGCAGGTGGTGTTTCTAAGCAAAGCCCAAATTTCTTTAGTCCAACAGGTCAGTCATATTCAATGGGTCAAGTCTATTCAGGTCAGAAAAGTTATCAGACTGGATACCCTAGTTTTTCCAATAATGGTGTTGGTTCACTGTTTCCAAGATCTTTTCAAGATCAAGGTTATTCCTAGAGGAATTTTCAAGATCAGGGATTTTGATCTCTATGAAGTTTTCTTGTTTTTCAAGTCAATCGTGGTGGTTCTTTTCGAGGCCGTGGTGGTTGGAATTTTGGAGAAAGGTCATGGGTTTAGTGTCAGATATGTGGAAAGATTGGTCATTTAGCTTTGTTGATACTTGAACCAGTCACCAGGTATACTTGGATATACTTATCTCGAAAGTCTGTTGTTTACAATATTGTTGTTTTATTTCATAAATTAGCTTAAAGGCAGTTTAATTGGGTTGGAAATCTCATGCCCCCAAACTATGCTCCTTTTGGTGCCCCCACTTTACAAAAGCGGGTTTAGGGTTAGGTTTTAGGGAATTAGAAGTAGGGTGTATTTTTAAGGTTTAGGATGTGGAATTTAGGGTTAGAGTTTAGAATTTAATTTTTAGTATTTTTTAGTGTGTGGCATAGAAAGAGGCATGATTAGGGGGAAAAGATTTTTGTTCGTTTAATTGTATGCTTAAGATTTTTCAAATTTATTGTGGAACTGAGTTTAAACTCATGTCTTTCTATTTTAATCAAAATGGTATTGTTCTTAAGAATACTTGTCCTTATACCTCTGAACAAAATGGTATAGTAGAGCCTAAACATCAACATATTGTCGAAGTTGGGCTTACACTAATGACTCATGCTTCTATTCCATTCAAATTTTGGTCCAATGCATTTTATACAGCTGTTCATCTTATTAATAGAATGCCAACTGTAGTTTTGCAGTGACAAACTTCATATGAAAAGCTTTTCAACAAACAACCAGATTATACTAGTTTGAAAGTGTTTGGTTATCAATGTTTCCCTGTAATTCGTCCCTAAAATCAACATAAGTTTAAGTATAGGTCAAAACCTTATGTTTTCTTGGGCTACAGTGCACATCAGAAAGGATATAAGTGTCTCAACAGTGAAGGATGTTAAAACAGATGTGGTAGTTGTCTCAAAGTTTTGCAAACCAAGAGTTTCGACAAAAGGTGCCAGTCAAGTTACAACTACTCAATTTGAAGGTTCAAGCAGTTCAATTCAAGGTTCTATTCAAAGTGTAGATTCAAATATTTCTCACCCTTCTAGTCCTAGCTCTTCCAACTTCTTAAGGACAAGATCTAATGACCATGGTGCATGTTCTTCAAGTCCAAGGATTGATCATCTTGTCTACGAACTAGAACTTGTGGATGGTTCATCACCTCAACTCAATCCTATAAATCCAGCTGGTCAAACTACTCATGTTAATTCAGTGAGTAATTCAGAGTTGATAACTCACAACCAATGCTTACTTCACAACCTATGTCCACTTCACAACCTATGTCTTGTAACACCCTAAAAGTTTAAAAAAAGAAAGAAAGAAAATGAATGATGAAAATAAAAGTGTTTGCAATTAGGGGGTTTTGAACCCATGACCCTTTGAGTGGAGAACACATGACCTAGCCATTTGAGCTAAGGTAATTTCTGGTTGTAGTCTACTATAATTCCCTCTTAAGTTATTCGTCTAGATATACAGAAAACAAAAAAAATGGAACCGTTCATCTACCCATGTCTGCTCATTTCGAATATGGAGAGAACTTTCTAGATCTAAAACTCCTCCCCAAACTCTTCAACTACCTAAACCAAACGCCACTCCAATCTTCTTCGGTCATTCGTGGCATGCACCGCCACCTCCTTTGCGCTCGCCGTCGGACCCCGCTCCTAGCCCATCGTCCCACTCGTGCGTTAGCGCCGCCGTCCGTCGTGAGGCATGGTTCGAAAGTTCGACAGAAACCCTAAGTGCAACCTTCTTTTTTTCCGGCGATTTCATCATCGTCCGCCGTCCGTTCGCCACGCCAAGGCCACCGTCGAACTCCTTGTCCCAAGGCGAGCAAAACCCCTATGTTTGATCGCCCATCCAACATCGACAGAAGCCTCATCGAAGCAACGAGATTTTCGACCGTTCACCTTCGTTTTAGGTAAGATTCCGGTTTCTTTTATGTTGTTATTGAATGGGGTGTTTTGGTGAGCTAACCATGCTTTTCTCTTTGTTTTTCCAGCCAAATCGAGGCTTTTGGGGCTTCCGACGACACCGTCGGTGGATTTTTGACGAGTTTTTCTGGCTAGATCTGTTAAGGTAAGTGAACCGGGTTTAACCCGGTCTGAACCGGCCCAACTCAGTTTGAGCCCAAACCCGAACCGAGCCTCAACCCGTTGACCCGACCCGTCTGTCCGACTCGTTGACCCAACCCGTCTGTCCGACCCTTTGACCCGGTCCGAGTCAACCCGTCTACCGAGTCAACTCAGCCCGAGTCAGCTTAGTGAGTCAGCCGAGTCAACTCAGTGAGTTAACCGGCCGAGTCAACTCAGTTGACCCCTATTGTCTACTGACGTCATGTTGACATCAGCGTTGACTCTGACCCCGTTGACCGTTGACCTGCTGACGTCAATATTGACTTTGACCGTTGACCAAAAAGTCAACTTTTCCGAAAATCCATGTTTTATGTTTTTCGACGTTCTGAGTCCGTTTTTGAAGCCCGTTTTGCAAAATTCTGATCCAAAAGCCTCCGAATCTGACCTTGAGCCCGAACTTGTTTATGTACTTAATTATTGGTTAAGAGCTTCTGAGTAAGGTCTGATCTTGGAATTTGTGTAATTGAAGGTATTCTCGATTCCTTGGATGCACGATGTTGAGGAATGTCGAATTCGGGTTCGAGGGTATTCGAATGTCGTATCATGAATCGACTGATGTAGCTCGGAGTTAAGGTAATACACTACTACCCCTTGTATGCTTTATGTATATGTCGATATCCGGTTAACGCATGCATGCTTATGATGAAGTGTTTTGTAAACTCTGCTTAAGCCGAATTAGATACGAGAAATAAGTATGAAAATTATTAAAACCAAAATATTCAAATAAGAATAATAATAGATCAAAAGTATCGAAAGTTAAATCTGCAACTCGATCAATGGTGTCTAAGATTCAATGCCCATAATATGGAGTTTAGGATATTGGATATGAGATTTCAGAAATGCCCTTGAGGTATAAGAATGACTAAACTGCCCCTAATAAAGGAAGTGACCCGAAATCTACATTCGAATTGATTGAAAAATTACCCCACCTAAGATGTATGTTCTATTGGAAAAGACTTCGGCATCATTATTCAAATGCGTGTGATACTAAAAGAAACTTGGATTTTCCCCTGAGCTCTGTATAACACATGAAGGTGAATTTACTGGAATTATCGTTGTATCCTTGAGCTGATCCTTATGACAGTAATGGATGAATTAATTGGAATGATCGTAATGACCAAAAAGACTGTAGTGCCTTAGAGCACCGAAATTCTTAATTAATCAGAATGATAATTTTACCCTTAAGTTCTAAAATGAGTAAACCGTCTGTAAGGGCCAAAGAGATCAAAACAACTTAATCTCTACCGAGTACGTAAACGATGGAGATGCTAAATAGTAAAATTTGACAAAAGTGGTGGATTTATCCCAATTTCCAAAATGACCGAAAAGCCTTTTTGAGTTAAATAGGCAGTTATGCATTTGATGAAATTCTGGATTTCTAATAAGACTTTAAGGGCTAAAGTGCCCCTAAGTGTTAGGAAGCACACTCATGTATGTTAATCACTCCTGATATTAATATAAGGTTGGAAGTTTTCCGCACAAAATATAAGTTCGGCTACTCTATGGCAAGTCCTGTGGTGAATTATGAAAGCAACCGTTCAAATACATATTAAATATTGTAAATCGCCATTTTATATTACTGGGCTAAATTACAAAAATCACCCCTGATAATTAAAAGACTAAAATACCCTCGTTGGCCAAAGTAATTAAGATAGCCCTGAATGTATCCGATATCGTGAAAGATCTTGACATAGAAATCTTCGAATGCCTGATTGGAAGCCTGATGAGCAAATAGAATTTCCTGAGCGACTGTTTATGCTTTGTTGGTATAAATTACCAAAATGTCCATATGTGATCAAATGACCATAATGCCCTTGTAGGCTTAAATGACTAAATAACTCATGATGCGTCTAAACTCTCAAAGATCTTGATGTATCACCTCCTGAATATCTAGGTTAAACCGTTAGTATGAACACCTTTTAATAGGGGCCACGTTTCAAAAATTCGTACAAATTGTCAAAAGTTTAATGTGTCCCATTCCGTAAATGCCAAGTATCTCCAAGAAATGATCTGTCCCACCTAGTGTGTTCCATGTGTGATATATTCTGTTGAATGGATTGTATAATGATTTAATCATGAATAATATTATGTTTGATGAACATTTCAATAGTTATTGAGATTGCATCACTATGTTGGAAAATGAGATGAAATGATGAACTAGATATATGATGACATTCTCTGCCTACTTGATGTATGTCTGCTCAATCTGTATACTTGTTATGTGATTGCTTGATCTGTGATGGTATTGCCTAACTGCCTGATGAACTTGATAGTATGATCTGTTAGCTTGACCTATGATGGTACAATCTGTTTGCATGATGAATGATGAAAATGTCTGCTCTGCTCAATGGTATGCCCATTTATCTGTCAAAAGCATGAATCGTCTGTTTCTGATACTCTGAATAGAATGTTTGTCACATGTATTCTGTTACTCATGTCTGGAATCTGAACACCGATTACTATCTGGGGTATACTGTTGGGTTATATTATGAAGTCTCTGTCGGTACAACCCTGATCCAGCTGGTAAATCCTTATGGACTCAAGGTCTCCCCTTGGGTAGGTTCCGATGCTTTAGCACGGGTAAATCCTTGTGGACCTAAGGCAGCCCCTTAGGTGGCACCTATGCCCATCGGGCCTAGGGTAAGTCCTTATGGATGCAGTTCTGGGGGACTGCATATTGGTGTAAGGTTGGAGGGTAGTTACTAGTAAACCCTTGTATATACTTGAACATTTGCATTGAATTGTTATGTGTTCTCATGATATGATTGGTATACATTTATGCCTATTTGATATGCACCATTTGGGACACACTAGACTTTAAACTCGTTTTTTCATCTTCGTAAACTATCAACTCGTATAATTTCTGTTTGTTACTCGATGATTGAATAAAGAACAAGTACCGTTAATCTCAAGTATACCGTTACCCTGAAATAACAGAAAGGAAAATAGGACTGTCACTGCTTGGAACATCATGAAAATGTTATGCCTGTCATACATTTGCATGAGATATCATCTTTTGGTAGTTCTGTATTATTAAGCTTTTCCAAGCTCACGTTATTTTTACTATCGCAAGTTAAAAGAATATAGCATGGCATAATGTTTGACATCAGTGTTCGGAGTTCCCTCGGCGTTGCCTCTAGAGTACAGTACTGTATAGTTAGTGGGCATGTATGTCATGTATGTCACGTATTGTTTTATGATGGAGTTTGTAAAGCACTTTCTGAAATTCTTGTTATGTGTTAAATGATTTTCTGAAATAGTATTTTAAACAGAAGATGGTTTTACAGTTTAATAAGTGTTTTGAGGAAATAAAAATGTTTTTATGTGTATTTTTATTGTGGGTCGCTCTTGTGACCCTAATGTGACTTCCTAGGATCCGTTGTAATGCATAGGCGGGTCTAGGGGGTTACATGTCTGCTTCACAGCCTATGTCTACACAGCCTATTTCTCAGCATGTGTCTACTGTTGAGTGTGTAAAAGTTCTATTATTTACACCCTTTTTAACCCATATTTCTGCTGCATTCAAGCATCATTGCATTGCATTTAGGTTAGTTTTCAGTAAAACATCACAAATGGACTAAAGGCACGGATTCTACTAAAAGATGGCTATTTTTGCAGGTATCTGCCATAGTAGATGTTGAAGGCAGGCGCAGGGCAGATAAGCAGGAAAGCTGAACTGGACGAGCAGTCGAAGCAGACGAACCTGTCACGGACCTGTCGTGACAGCAAGGTGACAGCAACCTTATGAAGAGGAAAAGTAAAGTGGACCTCGATAGATAGAGAAAAATCTGCTCGTCTGTCGTGTGAAAGCCAAATATTTTTCCAAGCCCCGGATCAAAAGATATGTCAAGCCAAAGCTCAAGGAGAAGAAATTCCTAGAAACAAGGATGCGGCTGGAAAGTAGGAGACTTTAGAGATTTAGTCTTTATTAGAATTTTACTTTTAATTAAAGTTGTAATCCTTGTTACCTTAGATAACTTGAGCCCAAAGCTTATATAAGGGCATAGATTAAACCTAGGGCATAAACGATTACCCCATAACCGAAACCAAAAAAACCCCCTGTCGTCCACCCGTCACCGACATGTTCTAATTTCCCCCTAGGGCTACGGGTTTTTTTGTAAAGTAGTTGCAAGGGTTGCTTTGTTTTAGGATTTTTTCAAGTTCAATAAAATAAACTTCAAGTTCTTTTATCTTGGTTCTAATATCTTGCAAGAGCATCGGGAGAGCATTGTGAGGTTATCCATTTACTTAGCATCGGGAGAGTTAAGTATACGAAAGAGATAAAAGCGCGTTCTCTAGTTTATAGTTGAACCATCTCGTGCCTAGGGATAGGGCGAGGTTAAGTGGCTAAGGAAGAATTCATACACATCGGTGTTCATCCTTCGATTCACGCCGGGAGGTATCATCAAAGACGTGATCATCGAAAGACTTGTGCCTAGGGATAGGGCAAGGCAGATCTGGGATTCTTGCCAAGCTTGAAGTACGGAGTTGGTGTTTGCTGCCGCGACAGCCAACGGACAGCTGCCGCGACAGGTGCTGTCGGCGACAGGCGCGACGACAGAACTGGAGATCCTAAGCAATTCAATACCTGCACTACTGAGCAACTCAATACCAGCCCATTCTCTCTATCTTGATTTCTCAATCCTTTATTTTACGTTTTTACCTTATTATTCTCGTGACAACTCTTAATTATTTTCTTTACTTTCGTGCAGTAAACAAGGTGAAAGTCATTAGCCCAATCCCTGTGGAGACGATATCCGATACTTCGTATCACTTTACTACTTGCGTCGTGTACACTTGCACTACAATTGCGATAGACTATTTTACACGCAACAAGTTTTTGGCGCCGTTGCCGGGGACTGGCAACATAACTACATCTTTCTTTTATTGCACTTTTTACTTTTATTCTTATTTTCGTTTTTATTTTTTTCTTTTCTTTAATTTTTCTTTTGTGTCTTCAACTCTTGCTTTTCACGAGGTTTTTCTTGTTTATGCGCAGATCCAAAAGAGGTGAAGATCCCGAGTATAAATTAGATCCGGAGATCGAACGTTCCTTCAATCTCAAGAAACAACTTCGCCGACTTTTAGACAGAAACGAATATCTCGAAGAACAGCTAGAGAAGATGGCCCATAACCAACCTGCTGGTGGATTCATACCACCCCTTGGCAATAATAACCCATCTGTCGCCGATCCGCCCGCAGCAGGTGGACGACGGTCATGTCGTGACTACATGCTGAATGATCATGTAGAGCTGGAGACCACGCTGCCGGATATTGATGTTGATAACTTCGAGCTTAAACCTGTCATGTTTAGTATGATCAACAACGCCGGACAGTTTAGTGGTTCTGCGACAGAAGATGCTAGGGAGCATCTCAAAACGTTCCAGGAGATCTGTGGTTCGTTTAGACTGCCAGGAGTTAGTCCGGAGATACTGAGGCTTCGGTTATTCCCTCACTCCTTGAGGGACAGAGCTAAAACTTGGTGGAATAAACTAACACCGGGTTCTATTATGGCTTGGGCAGATCTAACTCGTGAATTCTTATCTCGTTTTAATCCTTCGCATTTATCTGAGCGATTACGTAATGAAATTGCTACTTTTCAACAGGAAGATGACGAGCCAATGCACGAGGCCTGGGACAGGTTTACTACTCTTCTTCGAAACTGCCCTATGCATGGATTCCCCGTCTGGAATCAGGTTACAAAGTTCTATAATGCTGCCAATCTACAAACTCGCATCCGAATTGATTCTGCAGCAAATGGATTACTATTGGATAAAGATCCAGACGAGGCACTGCAAGTTCTGAAAAATTTAGCTAAGAATGAAGAACAGTTTACGACAGCTAGAAGAGGGGGTAAACGGGTACTTGCTGTCAAGGACTATGAGGCCGACAGCACTATGAAATCACAGGTAGCATTCCTTACTAAAGCCATGAAACACTTATTGAATGAAGAGGACTTACGAGGATTTGCTGTCGAGGAAGTTTGTACTACTTGTGAGGGAAATCATAGTAGGGATGAATGCCCTATAAATATAGAAGAGGGAAAATATGTTGGAAATTACAAGCCAAACTACAATTCCAACAACTACAATCCTAATTGGAGGAAAGATCCCAAATTTTCTTGGAGTAACCCTAACAATGCTCTGAATCCGCAAGTGCATAATCAGAATCAGGGGGGTCCTAAATTGTTGACGCAACAGCAACAGCAGCCGCAAAACCTGCTGCAGAACCTGTCGCCGCAACAGCAACAGCAGCCACCACCTGCCACGAGTAGTGTATTGGAGCAGACTCTGGCCACTTTTATGTCTCAGACTGGTACGTATATGGACAATATTAATCAGTTTGTCAAGAAGACGGAAAACTTTATGGATGAAACCAAGATGAGGATGACAAATCATGAGGCTACCTTGAAATCTCTAGAGACATAAATGGGTCAGGTGTCCCAGCACATTAAGCCGAGGCAGAATGGAGGTTTCCCTAGCAATACTGAAAATGCTAGACCGCCCCCACATGAGCAATGTAAGGTGATTACTACTAGGAGTGGGAAAAAGTTACCTGGACCGGAAAAAGCTGAAACAGAAAAGGAACCTGCCTTAGATAAACCTGCCGAGGAAGCTGCCCCGACAGGTGATAAACAGACTGCTGCCGATGAGCCTGTCACGACAGCAGAAGCGACAAAGGAGAAAAATGAAGAACATCGTCCTCAGATTCGTATGCAGTGGGAAGGACGTGTTGCTGATTACCGTCCCCCACCACCCTTTCCTCAACGGATAAAGCAAGCTAAGCAAGAATCTCAACTTAAAAAGATTTATGATATTTTTAAGCAGGTTCAGATTAATATTCCGCTGTTAGATGCCGTTAGGGAGATGCCCGGTTATGCTAAATTTCTCAAGGATGTCATGTCAAAGAAATATAAACTTGGGGAGTTTGAAACGGTAAGGATGGCAGATGGTTGCATGAGTATTCTTCATCGGCAGCCACCCCAGAAGAAGAAGGATCCAGGGAGCTTCCTCATACCTTGTGTAATCGGTGACAAATTTGTGGGTAAGGCACTTTGTGATCTTGGAGCTAGTGTTAATCTAATGCCCAAATCTGTTTTTCAGAAATTAGGTATTGGGAAGGCGCGGCCCACGACAGTTACCCTACAGCTAGCCGACCGCTCTTACGTTCATCCAGAGGGAAAGATTGAGACATTTTGGTAAGAGTGGATAAGTTTATTTTTCCTGCTGACTTTCTTATTTTAGATTGCGAGGCAGATGAGAACGCACCAGTCATCCTTGGGCGACCCTTTTTAGCCACGGGAAGATCACTGATTGATGTGGAGAGAGGAGAACTCACCATGCGAGTAAACGATCAAGAGATTAAGTTGAATGTTCTCCAATCAATGAAACGAGCTGATTTGGACGAGGAATGCAAGGCCATCATTGAGGTGACCTTTGATTACCCCTGCATCAGGTCGGGCTGCCATGATAAAAAATTTGGTCACTGCTGCGACAGCCATTTACAAACCTGTCACGACAGCGATGACGACAGCACCGACGACAGCAACTCCTCTGAATCCGATACATCTGATACTGAAGGTCATGAGGAGGTAAACTGGTTAGACCATCGTCCAGGTAAGTTATTCGAACCCTTGAATTACACTTCGGATAACCATTTAATCCAAAAGCCCTCTACTGTTGAACCACCTGTCTTAGAACTCAAGCCCCTGCCAGGGCAGCTTAAATATGCTTATCTTGGTTGTGATGACACACTGCCCGTAATCATCTCTGCTAAGCTGCCGCAGGAACAGGAACGACAGCTGATCGACATGCTAAGGCAGCACAAAAAGGCGATTGGATGGACGATAGCAGACATTCAGGGCATTAGTCCAGCGTTATGCATGCACAAAATCCTTCTTGAGGAAGATCATAAGCCGACTATAGATGCTCAAAGGCGGCTAAACCATGCGATGAAGGAGGTAGTGCGTAAGGAGATCATTAAATGGTTAGATGCTGGTATTATTTACGCCATCTCCGACAGCAAATGGGTTAGCCCGGTGCAATGTGTTCCCAAGAAAGGAGGCATGACCGTGATAACCAACGAAAACAATGAACTAATCCCAACCAGGACTGTGACCGGTTGGAGGGTTTGTATGGACTATCGGAAGCTTAACAAAGCTACCCGAAAGGACCACTTCCCTTTACCCTTTATTGATCAAATGCTTGATAGATTAGCGGGTAAATCTTATTATTGTTTTCTTGATGGTTATTCAGGTTATAACCAAATTGCTATTGCACCGGAGGATCAAGAGAAAACGACTTTCACATGCCCCTACGGAATATATGCATTTAGGAGGATGCCGTTCGGCCTTTGTAACGCACCTGCCACCTTCCAAAGGTGCATGATGGCAATATTCTCCGACATGGTAGAGGACTTCCTTGAGATTTTCATGGATGATTTTTCCGTCTTTGGAGACGATTTTGAGAGCTGCCTCAGCAACCTCCAAAAGGTACTTGAAAGATGTGAAAAAACTAACCTTGTTCTCAATTGGGAAAAATGCCATTTTATGGTAGATGAAGGGATAGTTCTAGGCCATAAGATTAGCTGCCGTGGGATAGAGGTCGACATGGCAAAAATTGAAGTCATAGAGAAGCTGCCGCCGCCAACCACAGTCAAGGGCATTAGGAGTTTTTTAGGGCATGCCGGTTTTTACAGAAGATTTATTGCAAATTTTTCAAAGATCACCAAACCGCTATGCCATCTCCTAGAGCAGAACCGACCCTTTAACTTTAATGAGGAATGTACTGAAGCATTCAAGGTTCTGAAGGAAAAGTTAGTGACAGCCCCCATAGTACAGCCACCAGACTGGACACAACCATTCGAGATCATGTGTGATGCTAGTGACTATGCTGTCGGGGCAGCACTTGGGCAGCGCAGAGACAGGCTGTTTCACGTCATATATTATGCTAGCAAAACATTAAATGAAGCCCAAGTGAACTATACCACCACAGAAAAGGAGCTGTTAGCTGTTGTGTTCTCCATCGACAAGTTTCGTTCTTACATACTTGGAACGAAGGTAATAATACACACCGACCATTCTGCCCTCAAGTACTTGTTTGCACAGAAGGATGCGAAGCCTAGGCTGATACGATGGATCTTGCTATTACAAGAATTCGACCTTGAGATCAAAGACAAAAAGGGGACAGAAAATCAAGTGGCAGACCACTTGTCGAGGTTGGAGACGGGACAGAGTCTACCGTTAGATGAGACACACATACTGGAGACCTTCCCAGATGAGCAGCTCTTTGCTGCCGCAGTCGCTGTCGCGACAGCCATGGCGGCAGGTAAGTCTTCTAACCTTCCCTGGTATGCTGATTTCATTAATTATATAGTTAGCGGAATATTACCTACTGATCTTAATTATCAAGCAAGGAAGAGATTCCAAAATGATGTTAAACATTATTATTGGGACGAACCTCTTCTTTTCAAAATGTGCGCAGATCAGGTTATAAGAAGGTGTGTACCATAAGAAGAACAAGAAGACATTCTCCATCACTGTCATGCGTCACAATATGGAGGTCACTTAGGAGGCAACAAAACTGCTGCCAAGGTGCTGCAGTCAGGGTTCTACTGGCCGACACTTTATAAAGATGCACAGGAATTTTACAAAAGCTGTGACAGGTGCCAGCGGACAGGTAACATCTCGAGGAGAAATGAGATGCCACTGCAGAATATTCTAGAAGTAGAGATCTTTGATGTTTGGGGGATTGATTTTATGGGACCTTTTCCATCTTCGTGTGGAAATCTTTATATCCTCCTAGCAGTGGACTATGTCTCCAAGTGGGTTGAAGCAATCGCAACTCAAAAGAATGATGCCAAGACGGTCCAAAAGTTTTTACATAAAAACATTTTTTCTAGATTTGGCATCCCTAGGGCGATTATCAGTGATGAGGGGAGACATTTTGATAATAGGGTAATTGCTGCTGCCTTGAAGAAATATGGTGTCAAGCACAGGATCGCGACAGCATACCACCCACAGACCAATGGACAGGCTGAGATATCCAATAGGGAAGTGAAGAACATCCTTGAAAAGATGGTTAAACCAACTAGGAAAGATTGGTCTTTACTTCTGAATGATGCATTATGGGCATACCGGACAGCTTTCAAGACTCAATTGGGAATGTCTCCATTCCGACTGATTTATGGGAAAACCTGTCACTTGCCTGTCGAGATCGAACACAAAGCATATTGGGCAATCAAGGCAGTAGATATGGACTTGGACAAGGCCGGCCAGAAAAGGTTATTAGATTTAAACGAGATTGAAGAATTACGGACAATGGCCTACGACAACGCAAGGATTTACAAGGAAAAGACTAAAAAGTGGCACAACAAGAAACTGCTGCCACGACAGTTCTGCCCAGGGCAGCTTGTGTTGTTATTTAATTCTAGACTTAAACTCTTCCCAGGAAAGCTAAAGTCTAGATGGTCTGGCCCGTTTCAAGTAGTTCAAGTTTTTCCCCATGGTGCCATCACAATTCAATCATTAAAAGACGGGCACCAATTCAAAGTCAATGGACAACGACTCAAGCATTATCAGGGGACTGAAGCCCCAGGAATTCAGGAAGTGGTTACTTTAGGAGATGCCCCACAAGGCACCCCTAATTTAACCTAAGTTTTATTTTTATTTTTATTATTATTTATTAGGAATTAGGTTTATTTTATTCGAATAATGTTTTGTTTTTTTTTTCTAATTTCAGTTTTTAGGAAATAAAGGAGTCAAGAAGGAAAGAAGAAGTGGCCCAAGCCCACCGCCCATCCATCAGCCAAATAAAGCCCATTTATGATAACCTGTCGTTTCAGCTGTCGGCGCAGACGGACTTGACAGGCTGTCAACAGTTTGGCGCTGCAGACGCCGAAGCGTGCGGCAGACGCACAGCAGACGCATAAATGCGTGTCAGACACGTCAGACACGCTACATCCAATCTGCCGCCCCGTTCTTCACGCCTGCCGTTGCGGCATTAAATGGGCAGCTACTCGACCGCTATATAAACCCCTTCCCACTTTTATTTTTCATCACTTCTGATTTTGCTCTCTTGTTATTTTTCTCCTCTAGTTTTATTTGCTCTCTCTTTTCTTTTTTTCACACAGCCCTTGCAACCAATATGTCGTCGAGACAAACCCGCCGTAGCTCTGACTGCCGCCTCTTCTTCCGTAGCAGCATCCCCCTTTGCCAACAAAGAATTATGGGAGGAACGTGGCTTCGTGTACATCCGACAGACGCCCAACATAGGACTCCGGCCGTTCATTTTCAAGGCCATCAAGGCTCAACTATGGGAGTCTTTTGCTGAACAACCGGCCGAGCTTAACGACACCTTAGTCTGCGAATTCTACGCAGCCATAGACAGCAGGACGGCGACATCTGTCACTGTTCGAGGAGTGCAAGTACCTTTCACGGCCGACAGCATCAATCACATGTTTGGCCTTTTCTTTGGCCCCGGTGATGATGCTCACCAGGAATTCATCGACTCCCTCGACGCTGCCACTTACGATGCCATCATGGTGGAGTTGACAGAGGCCGGTACATCATGGACAACCAGCAAAAAGAACCCCCACTCCGTCAACAGGGGACAGCTCCGCCCGGAAGCCAAACTTTGGAACGCTTTCATCAAAAAGCGTATCCTGCCCTCGTCCCACCACACGACAGTCAACCGACAGCGGCTTGCCCTGATTCACTCCATCATGCACAACAGGGCCATTAATGTGGGCAAATATATGAGGGACAACATCCTGGACTGTGCCTTCCGCTCTGACTCACGCCTCTGCCTGCCGTTCACCATAACGTCCCTCTGCCGATGTGCTGCGGTGCCTGAGGACCCCTCCGACAAAATCAGGAAGGGCAGAGGGTGGACAGACAATAACATCAACAGCCTCATGGAGCTGATCGCGGCTACACCTGTCTCCTCCTTCAACCCTGCTGGCTCACCCGCAGAATCATCAGAGGAACCACCCACCGACCCTGCCACCGAGCCTGCCCCTGATGCTGAAACCAACGCCCCTCCTACAGACCAGTCTGCCCTCATCCTAGCTGCTTTACAACGGGTAGAGGAACGCCAATTGGGATTGATGACATTTATTCGGGACTTCACAAACTCCACGGTAAATTTTATTACCCAAACTCTAAATTTTCCCGATGTTCAATTCCCTACTTTTCCTGCCCATTATTTCCATATCCCCACTCCTGTCCACACACCTATCCACACGCCCACACCACCTGCCTCCCCGTCCCACTCGACCGCTTCCACCAAATCACCTGCCTCGACGGCAGAAGGCGACCAACCGGCAGACACTTCCCCTCGAGGAACCAAGAGACCTGCCACTAATGACAGCCCTCTTATCCGGAGGAATTTGGAGAGTGACTTTACCAGGGTCAAGAGGATTAAACATGTGGCAGACAAGAAAAGGCTGCCTAAGGCTAGTACCACTACCACCAGCAGTTGGGACAGCGGCAGCAGTTCCGATGTTCAGCCTGTGGAGCAACCTGTCCCTGAACCTGTCTCTGAACCTGTCCAGCCTCCCCCACAGCGCAGACGCCGCCGGCAGATCTGAATCAGCAGCAGCAGCGAGGGCAGCGACTGAAAATTTAAGTTTTATTTTCCTCTGATTGCTGCCTGCCTTTATATTTTGTGATGTACTTTTTCTTTATTATTCATGTCATTTTGCATTGAGGGCAATGCAACCCTCGAGTTTGGGGGTGGCAACCCTCCATCATTAATGGAGTCTTAAGTACATCTTTTTATTATTTGTTGTGTCTTTTATTTAAAAAAAAAACACAGAAAAGATTAAACTGTTGGCTTAAAACTGTGAAATTAACTTACCTGTCATGACATCTCTGCAGTGGCAGCATCTTTAGGACAGATTAAGGAGAAGTTTAGAGCCTTTCTATAGTTCTGAAAATTTAAACACTTTTGTGACTGTTATACTGCTTAGATTTCTGTTAGCCAAACTAGAATAGGAAAGCTTAGCACTTAGAGTAGAAAAGAGACTAGAATCTCAGGAAACCTAGAGGTGCCTACCACCGGCTCTAGGCAGATAACCAGAGAAAAACTTCTAGAGGTGCCTATCACCGGCTCTAGACAGTTAACTAGAGGTGCCTGAAATACTGGCTCTAGTAAAAGAGAAGAAGTTTGAAAAAAAAGGAAATAACTAGAGGTGCCCAATTCTGGCTCTAGTAAGAAAAAGAAAGAAAACAGTCTCGTAGGAAAAACTCTAAACAAGCTAAAGTTGAATATTCTAGTGAAACTAAGAGAGTCTTGGCATATAACTGTTCACAAGCATGCACACACTGCACGAGAGCTATAGGGAGATTCCGGACAGATCCTAACCTATCCGACAGGTTGCTGCCGCCATAGAGATCGAGCGACGGATAAGGGACAGTTCACTGTTTGAAGGCCAACACAAAATTTTTTTCTTGTTTTCATTTTTAATTGCTTGAGGGCAAGCAAAGACTTGAGTTTGGGGGTGTGTTGAGTGTGTAAAAGTTCTATTATTTACACCCTTTTTAACCCATATTTCTGCTGCATTCAAGCATCATTGCATTGCATTTAGGTTAGTTTTCAGTAAAACATCACAAATGGACTAAAGGCACGGATTCTACTAAAAGATGGCTATTTTTGCAGGTATCTGCCATAGTAGATGTTGAAGGCAGGCGCAGGGCAGATAAGCAGGAAAGCTGAACTGGACGAACAGTCGAAGCAGACGAACCTGTCACGGACCTGTCGTGACAGCAAGGTGACAGCAACCTTATGAAGAGGAAAAGTAAAGTGGACCTCGATAGATAGAGAAAAATCTGCTCGTCTGTCGTGTGAAAGCCAAATATTTTTCCAAGCCCCGGATCAAAAGATATGTCAAGCCAAAGCTCAAGGAGAAGAAATTCCTAGAAACAAGGATGCGGCTGGAAAGTAGGAGACTTTAGAGATTTAGTCTTTATTAGAATTTTACTTTTAATTAAAGTTGTAATCCTTGTTACCTTAGATAACTTGAGCCCAAAGCTTATATAAGGGCATAGATTAAACCTAGGGCATAAACGATTACCCCATAACCGAAACCAAAAAAACCCCCTGTCGTCCACCCGTCACCGACATGTTCTAATTTCCCCCTAGGGCTACGGGTTGTTTTGTAAAGTAGTTGCAAGGGTTGCTTTGTTTTAGGATTTTTTCAAGTTCAATAAAATAAACTTCAAGTTCTTTTATCTTGGTTCTAATATCTTGCAAGAGCATCGGGAGAGCATTGTGAGGTTATCCATTTACTTAGCATCGGGAGAGTTAAGTATACGAAAGAGATAAAAGCGCGTTCTCTAGTTTATAGTTGAACCATCTCGTGCCTAGGGATAGGGCGAGGTTAAGTGGCTAAGGAAGAATTCATACACATCGGTGTTCATCCTTCGATTCACGCCGGGAGGTATCATCAAAGACGTGATCATCGACAGACTTGTGCCTAGGGATAGGGCAAGGCAGATCTGGGATTCTTGCCAAGCTTGAAGTACGGAGTTGGTGTTTGCTGCCGCGACAGCCAACGGACAGCTGCCGCGACAGGTGCTGTCGGCGACAGGCGCGACGACAGAACTGGAGATCCTAAGCAATTCAATACCTGCACTACTGAGCAACTCAATACCAGCCCATTCTCTCTATCTTGATTTCTCAATCCTTTATTTTACGTTTTTACCTTATTATTCTCGTGACAACTCTTAATTATTTTCTTTACTTTCGTGCAGTAAACAAGGTGAAAGTCATTAGCCCAATCCCTGTGGAGACGATATCCGATACTTCGTATCACTTTACTACTTGCGTCGTGTACACTTGCACTACAATTGCGATAGACTATTTTACACGCAACATCTACTTCTTCTTTGGGAACTCTGGATTATACTTCAAATGCTCAAGGTCAGTATACACCTTCTAGTTTAAGTTCTAGAGATAATGTATTGAAGAATACTCATCATATGGTAACTAGGTCAAAATAGACGTCTTCAAGCCTAAAGTTTTTCATACTGAAGTTACTACAGTAGAACCTACATATATCTAACAAGCTATGGAGCATGATAAATGGAGAGAGGTTGTTGAAAAGGAGATTAGGGCTCTTGTTAGTAAAGGCATGCGAGATTTAGTTGTTTTACCCACTGACAGAGCTTCAATAGGTTGTAAATGGCTATTCAAAATTAAAAGGAATTCAGATGGGAGTATAGCTAGTTATAAAGCAAGGTTGGTGGTCAAAGGTTACTCTTAAAAGGCAGGGTTTGACTATAGTGAAATTTACATTCCTGTGGTAAAACCTGTAACAGTCAAGATTTTGTTAAGTTTAGCTCTCAACAAAGGATGGGTGTTACGGTAGATCAATGTCGATAATGCCTTTTTAAATGGGGATCTAGTGGAAGAAGTTTACATAGAACAACCACCTGGGTTTGAACAGCAAGATAGTGATGGAAAGCAACTGGTTTTTCGGTTGAAAAAATCATTATATGGCCTTAACAGGCTCCTATGGCATGGTTTGAAAAGTTTTAAGCATATCTTATAGATAGTCTCAAGTTCATTGAATCATTAGTTGATGCTTCCTTGAACTTTCGAGAAACTAA
The DNA here is from genome assembly GCA_030270665.1 of Hibiscus trionum. Classification (NCBI taxonomy): domain Eukaryota; kingdom Viridiplantae; phylum Streptophyta; class Magnoliopsida; order Malvales; family Malvaceae; genus Hibiscus; species Hibiscus trionum. The sequence goes on along the minus strand of BSYR01000010.1, from coordinate 75,846,268 downwards.
TGGTCACAGGGTATATATCATGGTGTGTGTAGATAATGTTGTAGTTACAGGAGATGATGCATGAGAGGTTGACTCTGTTATCAAAGAAAATAACTCAATTTTTTTTCTCTCAAAGACTTGGGAAAATTAGATTTCTTTCTTGGAATGATTGTTCAACGTGTTGAGCAAGGAATGTTTCTAAGTCAGAAAAAAACACATTCTGGAGCTGCTTGAGAAGTCGAAAATGGTAAATTCCAATACGGCTCCTACTCCAATGGTGACCACACCTTATTTTTTTGCTACTGATTGTAACCCCCTCGTCCCGGTCCGGACGCTTGACCGGTCCGAGCGGGCTACACGGGGATAACCGAGGCAAAACCCGTTAAGGCTCCACTCCGGTTAATAACCCGAGAAAACTTTTTCATTTATTATTATCTTGTCTAGATGCATTAATATGTCCTATGTGGAACAGCGATAGCGGAAGCAACAAGCGAGGCGAACAACCAAACAGCAAATCAAAAACAGCCCATTTTAACTTAAACTGCAGGACGTATCGATACGCCCAAGAGGGTATCAATACGTCTTGACTAGGTCAACTGGCCAAAGTCAACTCGAGGAGACCGTATCGATACGTTGGTTGACCGTATCGATACGCCTTCAGCAGTCAACTTCTCGTGGTCAACGCTACGAAGACCGTTTAGAAACACTTAGGCCCGTTTCAATACCCTCAATTTCTCGTCAAAATCTCATATTTCCAGTAGCAAAATGGTATCGAAACGCCCCTCACACGTATCGAAACGATTGGTCTGAAACAAGAGGACTGTATCGATACGGTTCCAACCGTATCGATACCCCTGCTGCGAGCAGACAGATTTTAGTTGGTTTAAGGCACAAGGCTGCCTCAAAAACACCAACTAAGACCTCCAACCAAGCATACAATAACTCTAAAGGCAAGACACTCTACAACAAGCACGCTTAACACATAACATACATATGAAAGCCATACATTAAGAGAATCATCAATCATCATAAAAGAGGCATACAAAGCACATTAAGGTTTTATGCCTTAGAGCTAACATTCACATAAGCATTCAAGGTAAGCAACAAAGCATAGCTTACAATTCAAAACTTGGCATCAACAAGCCATACCATAACATCAACAAGGAGTCTAACATGCTCCTAACACACATCAACAACATAATTCCAAAATACTCAAGACCTATTGCTTGCCTATTACATCCATAACTTAGAAATTCATACTTGATGATATCAAAAGCTCAACTAGCACACTTGGAGGCCCTCTCCTTGCACAAGCAACCCACGAACTAAGGATCTGCATTGTCGAACAAAAGAGAATGTAAGCATAAAGCTTAGTGAGGGTAAGCTCATAAAACAAACCTCGACAATGCAGGGTCCAAGCTCAACTAGCCAAATATAAATGATGCATGAACATAATCTCAACTATCATGCCATGCTCAACAAGTCCATAAACACAACATATGAAACACATATATCAAACGTAAAGGCAACACATTTCTCAATCCGTATTGGCACCTAGCTATGACCCGAATACGCGGATAACCGTTGGAACTCACATCCAACAACTCAACCATTACCTTACGGTGGGATTACACTCATCACCGTTTCACGCGGAGGGGATTCCACTCATCCTCACGCCCCGTCGATGGGATTCCACTCATCACCGACTAACATATATGAGAAGATTTACGGGCGAACCCGTACTCCATCTTGATGACTACCATCACCAAGACCACGCACGCATTTCAACTCTCGTGTGCACACTAAACATCCTAATGATCAATCATTATACACAAGCATACTAGTGCCAATACTAACACATTTCACAATCCTTCACAACACAATTTCTTACCAATTTCCGTGCTTAGCACGTACTCGCCATGATTTATCATCATGCATAACCACATTCCATAACCACATGCATATAACAATGCATCAAATATCATGCCTCAACACACATATCTAACACAATATACATAACGACAATAATCACAATTAAAACATGAGGCATAACAAGCATTTAGAAGTTCAACCAAAGGTCTCCTAACTAAGCTTGAGATTAGGCTACCACTCTAATCCCAACTCTAGGTGGGTTTACCAAGCCCAACCTAGGTCCACATTCTTGAACCAACACTTGAAAACCAATTTAAACCAAGTTGAAATCATTAACCACTCACCGACTAGTCCAAGCTCAACAACTCTAACCGATCAAGCTCCCAACGGTTCCGAATTTGATCCCGAGGCTTCACCAACACAATTCCTTGCTTCTAAGCAATTCAACACAATCAAAACAACCATATTCCAGTCCACAAATCACTATAACAAACCCGGAACATAATTCAAGCAAGTATTCTACCCAAAAACATTCTCAAAACCCCATTTTCGAGCAGCCCTTATGCACAGCCAAAACCCATTGATTCCAATACTTTTAATACACCTAAAAGCTTCAAAAACAGCCCCTAACTAACAACCAACCATCAGCCATCAAGATTTCACCCAAAACAGCCCCAAAGACCAACCTTAAACCCCTCTAAAACCTCTATAAAACCCAAATCCGTGAATCAACATAAAACCAAGTAAAAATCAAGTATGTTGGACCTTTTAGATAGAAAACAACTTATCTAACATTAACAAATCAAAAACTTGAGTTAAAGCTAACAAAGTTATCATTTTTAATCCAAAACCTCAAAACTCTAAAATGCAAAATACTAGGTTTTATTGAAAACCAAAGGTACCAACATGAAGAGGAAAATGAGGACAAGTCAAATATGTGTTTACCTTTCAAAAATCACCAAAGATGAGAGAGTGTGGTGATGGAATAGTAACCTTGAGGAGGGGAGGGTGTTTGTCGTGAAAATGGAAGAGAATGGGGGGGGGGGAAGAAGATGAGTTAAATGTGTGTTTTAAAATAAAATGAGTTTTTATTTTACAAGACCAAATATTTACAAGATTGCCATTAATGAGATTGCCATCTTCCACTATTCTAAAATCCATGAAATTTTGGGTTTTAAGCTAAAATTGGATCCAACATATTAAATGAATTTTAAAACGAAAAGGGAAAACCTGAAACATTATTTTAATATTATTTTCACCCGACCCCCAAACCCGGGTGTTACAACTCTCCCCCACTTAAGGAATTTCGTCCCCAAAATTACCTGACGGAAACAAGTACGGAAACCGCTCAAGCATATCAGCTTTCCTCTCCCACGTGGCCTCTTCCACACCTCTATGTCTCCACAACACCTTGATAATCTCTATGGTCTTGCCACGCAACACCTTGCTATCAGAAGCAAGTATCTCAATTGATTCTTCATTGTAAGACAAATTCGGATTCAATTCTATCTCCTCAACGGGCATAACATGAGACGGGTCTAATCTATATCTCCTAAGCATCGACACATGAAAAACATCATGGATCTTCTCTAAATCTGAAGGCAATCTCAAACGGTAAGCTACTGGCCCAATCCGCTCAACTATCTCATACGAACCAATAAACCTCGGACTCAACTTTCCTTTCCGGCCAAATTGCATTACCTTCTTCCACAGAGATACTTTCAGAAACACCTTCTCACCCACTGAAAACTCAATCTCTTTTCTCTTCAAATCTGCGTAAGATTTCTGACGATCGGAAGCTACTTTCAAACAGTCACAAATTAACTTCACTTTCTCTGTAGTCCCCTTAATCAGATCCGGCATAGGTAACAATTTCTGACCCGTTTCAGCCCAACAGATCGGAGTCCTACATCGTCTACCATACAAAGCCTCATAAGGAGCCATCTGTATACTAGCCTGGTAACTGTTGTTGTAAGCAAACTCAACTAAGGGCAAATGCTTCTCCCAGGAACCCTGGAAGTCAATCACACAACAACGGAGCATATCATCTAAAATCTGTATCACTCGCTCTGACTGACCATCTGACTGCGGATGATACAAAGTGCTGAAATGCAAACGGCTACCTAGGGCACTATGCAAACAACTCCAGAACCTCGCTATGAATCTCGAATCTCTGTCTGATACAATAGACTTCGGAACTCCATGAAGTCTCACAATCTCGCGGATATATAAATTTGCCAACTTGTCCAAAGAATCTGTGGTGTTCACTGCTAAGAAATGGGCACACTTAGTGAATCTATCAACTATCACCCAAACAGAATTCTTCGAAGAAGAAGACAACGGTAACCCCGACACAAAGTCCATAGTGATCCTCTCCCATTTCCATTCCGAAATCTTCAAAGGCTGTAAAAAACCTGAAGGAACCTGATGTTCTACTTTTACTCTCTGACAAACCATGCAACGACTCACATACTCGGCTACATCCTTCTTCAAACCAACCCAGAAATAATCATTCTTCAAATCACGGTACATCTTAGTACTACCCTGATGCATAGAAAAAGGACTCGAATGTGCTTCACTCAGAATCACACGTCTCAACTCAACATCTTCAGGTACTACAACTCTGTCTCTGAAACACAACACATTCTCATAACTGAAACTATACTCTATCGGTCTACCTTTTGTAATGTCCTGAACATGTATAGATAAATATACGTCTTGCAATTGTTTCTCTCTAATCATCTGAATCAATGAAGGCTTCACTTGCAACTCGGTAATCAAACCACCATCCCCTGATACACCCAGTCTAGCAAACATAGCTCGCAACTCAACTGCAACTTTTCTGCTCAACGCATCAGCCACTACATTTACCTTACCCGGATGGTACTCAATAGTCAAATCATAGTCTTTCAACAGTTCAAGCCATCTTCTCTGCCTCAAGTTCAACTCCCTCTGAGTCATCAAATACTTCAAGCTTTTATGATCAGTGTAAACCGTGCACTTCTCACCATACAAGTAGTGATGCCAAATCTTCAACACAAACACAACTGCGGCTAACTCAATGTCGTGCGTAGGGTAGTTCTTCTCATGCACCTTCAACTGTCTCGGAGCATAAGCAACAACTCTCCTCTCTTGCATCAGAACACAACATAAACCTACGTAGGAAGCATCACTATAGATCACGAACTCATTCCCTGAAACTGGTTGTACTAACACTAAAGTATTCGTCAAAGCTTCTTTCAATTTCTCAAAAGCCTTTTGTCTCGCATCTGACCACTCAAACTTCACTCCTTTTTGCAATAATTTAGTCAACGGATCAGCTACTCTAGAGAATCCATCAACAAATCTCCTATAGTAACCATCTAATCCTAGGAAACTCCTAATCTCAGTCACTGACTTAGGTTGTTTCCACTCAACAATAGCTTCAATCTTCGTCGGATCGATACGGATACCTTCAGCTGACACAACGTGGCCAAGAAACACAACCTCTCGAATCCAAAACTCACATTTACTAAGCTTAGCATACAACTGATTACTCATCAATCTTTGTAAGACAAGTCTCAAGTGCTCATCATGTTCTTCTTCTGATCTCGAGTACACAAGAATGTCATCTATGAAAACAACTAAAAACCGGTCTAGATAGTCTCTGAAAACTCTATTCATCATATCCATGAAAGCTGATGGTGCATTCGTGAGCCCAAACGGCATCACAAGGAACTCATAATAACCGTATCTAGTCCTAAAAGCTGTCTTTGGGACATCACACTCCTTTACCTTCAACTGATAGTACCCTAATCTCAAATCTATCTTCGAAAACACTGAGGCACCCCTCAACTAATCAAACAAGTCATCTATACGAGGCAACAGATACTTGTTCTTTACTGTCAACTGGTTCAACTGCCTGTAGTCGATACACATCCTCATATTGCCATCCTTCTTCTTCACAAACAACACGGGAGAACCCCAAGGTGAACTACTAGGCCTAATAAAACCTCGGTCTAACAACTCCTGAAGCAATATGAGTGGAGAATTGTGAATATTACAATAATTGCCGCTAATGGTAATAATATCGTCACCACTATAAATGGAAATTTTAAGAGAGCAATATGAGTTCGCAAAATATCCCTTTGAGAATTATAGATAACATATGTTATCAATTGGCATTTGAAATAAACCAATATGGATATAAGTTCTAGTAGCCAAAAAGTTAGTTGAAAGCTCTAGAAGGGTTATATATTGCTACCAAAATATAATTTCAATTGAAAGCTCCGAAAGAGCTAAATATATTCATATATAAAGGAACAATTTTGATAGAAGTTTACAAATTCAGATATATATATATATACATATATATAGTTGGCATGATCGGTTAGACCATTCTGATCAATAATGGTGCGGAAATTATTGAGATTTACATGCACATGTATTAAAAGAACATGTAGTTCTTGTGGTGCTTATTCTCAAAGGAATGGATTAAATTCCACTTATTAAAGAACGTGGAGTTCTTGTGTTTCTTAATGGAATTGATTAAATTCCACTTACTAAAAGAACCTGAAGTTCTTGTGTTGTTTGTTCTCAAAGGATATAGATGATCTCACTTACTAAAAGAATTAGAACTTAAAGTTCTTGTACTGAAGTTGAGATTGTATGTCTTGCATATCTGAACGAAATATGGGCCCATATATCCACAAATGTGGAAAGTTTTTGTAACACCCGGGTTTGGGCGTCGGATGAAAAAAATATTAAAATATCGTTTCAGGTTTTGGTTTTATAATTAAAATAATAAAGTATTATTTTGGTCTTCATATTTTCAAAGCAAACATTTTGTGTTGGACCAAATTGAATTGAAACTCAAATTTCATGGATTTTGTAGTTAATGAGTTTGCCATCTCATTAATGGCAAATTTGTAAATAGTTGGACTTCAATTTAAAAACCCCCCTTTTTAATTAAAAGAACTCTTTGTCATCTTCCTCCTCTCTTCATTTGGTTTCTAACGACAAGAAGAGAACTCTTCTCCAAATCCCTATTCCATCTCCTTTCTTCTTCATTTTTGGTCGGTTTTGAAAGGTAATCACATTCCCATCTTGCTCTCATCTTCCTCTCTTTGAAAGTACCATTAGATTTCATTTTCATCCATGTTTTAGGAATTTGGGTTTTTATGGAAAAATGTTAAAGGTTGTGATTTTATGAGTTTTTATCAAAGCTGTTGATTTAATATTGTTAGATATGTTATTTATGAACCTTGAGGTCCAACATATATGAATTTCAAAGTGTTTAAACATGATTTTCGGATTTGGGTTTTGATGGGTTTTTGAAGGGTTTAAAGGTTGGTTTTGGGTGTGCTTGATGTTGAAAATCGTTGGTTGATGGTTATACTATGGTTGGGTAGTGTTTTGAACATGTTTAAGAGTGCTTTGGATGACTACATTGCTGATTTTTGACGGGTTGTTGTGGAAGTACGAAAATGAGATTTTGAAGTATGAATTTGGCTTTGAATTGTGAGAATTGTAGTGGATTTGTGTGTTGGTGTTAAACCTTGGGTTTGTGACTGATTTTGGGGCTAATGTATCGTTTTTGAATGGTTAGAAGCAAGAGAAACAATGGAGAAGCTTCGGGCTCGAATCCGGAAACTTGGATGCTTGGTAGGCTAGTCGGCTTGTGCTAATGGAGTGGTCCGTGAGTGGTTACTGTTTTAAATGGTTTCTAAATATTGTTTCAAGCATGATGACCTAGGATGGGCTTGGTAAACCCACCTAGAGTTGAGATTAGAGTGGTAGCCTAATCTCAAGCTTTAGCTAGAAACATTTGGTTGAACTCCTAATTGCTTGTTATGCCTCATGTTTAATTGTGGTCGTGTTGGCTATGTATAATGTGTTATGCATGTTGTTGAGGCTTGATATGATGCGTTGATATATGCATGTGGTTTGGTTTGTGAATTGTGCATGATAGTGATCATGGTGAGTACGTGCTAAGCACAGAAGTTGATATGAAATGATGTTATGAAATATTGCGGATTGTGTTTAATATTGGCACTAGTATGCTTGGGCATAATGATCGATCATTAGGATGTTAGTGTGCACACAAGAGTCAAAGTCATACGTGGCCTTGGTGGCGTTAAGTCACCAAGAAGGAGTATGGTGGTGTAATATTCCATCGAAAATGTTTATATATTAGTCGGTGGTGAGTGAAATCCCATCGACGGGGCGTGAGGATGAGTGGAATCCCCTCCGCGAGAACCGGTGATGAGTGTAATCCCACCGAAGGTAATGATTGTGTTGGAAGTGAGTTCCAACGTGTTATCCGCATATTCGAGTCATAGCTAGGTGCCAATATGAGATTATATATGTGCCAATATGATATGAAATGTGATTCCAATATGGATTGATATATGTTGTTAATACATTGATATATGTATTTTCGTGTGTTGGGCTTAAGAATTGTTGATCATTGCATAGTGTTGATTATATGTTCATGCATCATGTATATTTTGGCTCTTGAGGATCGAAGGTAAGATCATGCATTCTATCTTGGTTGTCACTCGTGCTTGGACCCTGCATTGTCGAGGTTTGTTTTATGAGCTTACCCTCACTAAGCTTTTATGCTTACGCTCTTTTTTGTTCGACAATGCAAATCAATAGCTTGTGGGTGGCAAGGGCAAGGAAAGGCCTCCAAGTGTCGCTTTTGGGTTAGCTCAAGAATGAACTTTAAATTGTAAATTGTAATAGTCAAGCAATGGGATAGGTGTTGATGATTTGAGCTTTGATATACGTTGATGTTGGTTTGGCTTTTGGATGTTTTTGTTTGATTTGTAAACCTTGTTTAAGTTGCTTCCATGAATGCCTATATGTTTTGTTTCTAAGGCATGAACCTTTAAGTGCTAAGTATATCTCCTTTTGAGTAAATGTATGAATCCATTCGATGCATGATCCTTGTTCATTTTGAATGTCTTGTATGTTGATATCTTGGTGGTTGAAGGTTGTTTGTATGTTGTTTGTGGCTAGGGGAGTCGTAAATTGCATCTAGATTCGAGTCTTAAATCGTTTTGCTGAAATTTGGAGACTTGCAGTGCAGGGCGTATCGATACGGTCTTGCCCTTCAAAACTCAGTTTTGGCTTGGTGTATCGATACGCGGGGGTGTACCGATACGCCCAAAGCTCACTGGAAATCTGAGATTTGGGTGAGACTTTGGCGTATCGATACGGGCTCTAGGCGTATCGATACGGGTTTGTCTCGTTGACTGTGAGATGTTGACCGAGGAGGTCGTATCGATACGCCCAAGGGCTGTATCGATACGGTCTTTCTGGTTTGACTTGGGGCAGTTGACTTGGTCAAGGCGTATCGATACCCTCTGTAGGTGTATCGATATGGCATGCTTAAAAAGGAAAAGTGGGATGTTTTAATGTGCTGTTTTGGATGGTCGTTGTTATATTGTTTGTGTTTCCGCTGTCGTATTTCACATAGGACTTAATAATGCATTTAGACAAGATACAAATAAAAGAAATTTTCTAGGGTTGCTAACCGAGGTGGGACCTTAACGGGTTTCGCATCGGTTTTCTCCGTGTAGCCTACTCGGACCGGTCAAACGTCTGGACCGGGACGAGGGAGATTTGTTGGTATAAGAGCCTAAGGTTTCCGAGACCTTGGGCAGGTAAGTGAGGTAAGTTAAATTCTTGTATTGAAATTGCACGGTGTTTGCTTGCCATGTAAGCATGTTGCTTGTTATTCGAGTATGATGTGATGTGTGATTGTTTGATTGTGAATGCATGTTGCTTGAAGCGTGTCGAGTAGAGCCCCATTACTTCTATTACATTGGAAAAAGAGATTTTAAGTGAGGGAAACATACTTGAGCCACTTGGACCCTTTCCTTTGCTAACCCAGTTTGTATGTTAATTTGTTGTTGTTGTTGTTGATTTATTGCTTTTGGGTAAGTTGAGGCCAAGGCGTGGGCCGTGAATCGGTAAGTAGAAACTGTGGTTTCTGGAAATGTGGATGATGTTGAGGGAGTTCATCGCTATAGCTAGGGAAGTATGGTTGTACCGGAGTTGAGGTACAATTGGTTTGTTTGAGTCAGTGTGTATGTGGGCTGATTCTTGTTGGTGAGGGACGATGAGACCGATTCTGGTATTAGTTGGTAAAAAGAAGTGAAGACCTATGAGTGGGAGTCTGAGTGATATCGATGTTTTATCAGATAAGCCCTGGTACAGTTTTGAGTTTGTTCTCTCTGGTTGATTCTGAATCTGTACTTCTGTATATTGTTAGCAAGCATGCAAGGTTTGAATGTGCCAGGTGAAGTGTTAGAGGTAGGTACAAATACCTTAGTTCTTTTGGCGAGATCAAGGTAAGGGTCTCGTGTGAGTAATCTGAAATTTAGAAATGTTAGTTGGTGATCGTTGGGGTTCGACCTATGGTTTTAATGCAAGACAGCCGGTCAGTATCCGTGAGTGGGAATCGATTTGTGCGATTAGGCCAGTGTGCGTCTGAGTTGTCTTCCAGCAAGAAGGAGAGATGAAGTCACTTCCGATATAGTTGAGCCGAGAAGGAAGTCTTGAGCTTTAACTTCAGATTGTTTGGTAGTGGGATGTTTCGAGTCGTCAGGACCGATGTTATAGAATAAGTTCAAGCATGATTGTTTTTGTGTGATCAGAATTGAATTTTGAGGTTTCGAGATGCTCTAAGAACGGTTTTGAAGAGTTAGGTTATGCTTGAAGGGCCAGCCTGAAAACAAGAGAACCGAAAACTATCAGCTGTGTACATGTGAAGTTGCAATTTCTGCGGATTCGTCCTTTCGTGTGAACATGCAAAGAAATTTGATATACCTGTTGAGACCTTAGACGTAGGGACACATGTGACTAGACCTTTCGGTGAGATAGTGGTGCTCAGAGAGATGTGCGGAAGATGTTTGTTGATGGTTCAGGGTTACGTGTTTCTAGTAGATGTGAAGTAGTTGTCTTTTTACGATTTCGATGTAACTTTTTGCATAGTTTAGCTTGTAGAACACAAGGCTAGGGAATACCTTGAGACAAAGAAAGAGTTGCCTTGAAGTTGCAGATTTCTGTGAGACTGTAGTGGTAGGTGAGGATGTGAACTTCTTATCGAATGTTGATCCAGCTTTAGAGGTCAAAGATTGATTGAGTTTAGTTGACAGGTTTGCCTAGCAAATGTGATGGATTCGGTTTTGAATGAGGATTAGATCGCAGAAAGTTAGCATGGTTTGTGTTTTTTTTTCTCTAAAAGTGTTTGGAAGAATTGCCTGATTTGCCTCTTGATAAGGAAGAAGAGTTTGTTATTGATATCGTCTCCGAGTTTGCTCATGTTTTGATTTGCTATGTATCTTATGGTTCTCGAAAGAATTGAGAGTGTTGAAGAATCAACTTCGAGATTTGTTAGACCTTAGATTCATTAGGCCTAGTACATCGTCTTAGAGTATGACAGTGCAATTTGTGAAGAAGAGAGAAGACAATACGAGAATGTGTTTAGATTACAGACAGTTGAAACAATTGACCGTGAATAATTAGTATCCATTCCCGAGCGTCAGTGATTTGTTGATCATTTAGGGTGTGCTCCAGTCTTTTCGAAGATTAATTGGAGATCTGATTACTACCAGTTGAAAGTGAGAGAAGTTGAGGTACCAAAGACAGCTTTCCGGGACAAGATGTGATCACTTTGAGTTCTAGGTTTTGCTGTTTTGTTTGACTAATGTGTTAGCTACTTTTATAGAGATGTCGAACAGAATACTTCCTGAGCTCCTTGATCAGTTGTAGTAGTCCTCATAGATGATACATGGGTATATTCACGTGCCGAGGAAGATCATGACAAGCTTTGGAGTTAGTGTTGTAGATCCTATTAGAGAATCAGTTGTATGCCAAGACGAGCAAACGTGAACTACGAGTCAAGAAGGATGTTCTCCTAGGACAAGTAGATTAGCCGAGTTTATTAGAGTAAATCCCAAGTAGAGAGAAAAAGATGTGAGTTGGAAGAAACAGAAGACTGTGTCAGGTATCTATAGTTCCTACGTCTAGCATGGTTACTATCTGAGGTTTGTAAATGATCTCTTGAAGATAGCTGCTCCATTGACAGATTGCTACAGAAGAATGTTCAGTTTGTGTGGTCAGATGCGAGACAACGAGCCCTTGAGAAATCGAAAGAAACTTTGAAGAGAGCTTAGACCTTGATCCAGCCTATATCAGAGAAAGAATTTGTGAATCATAGTGATGCGACATATGTAGGGTTAGGTTGTGTGCTTATGCAAGATAGAAGATTGTGGCCTATTCATCGAGATAGTTGAAAGACCTTGAAAAGAATTATCCGACACGAGACATAGAGTTAACTGCAGTTGTATTTGCTTCGAGGACTTAGAGACAAAGCATGTATAGTAAAAAATGCACAATTTATATTTATGATCAGAACTTGAAATATTTGACGACTTAAGAAGGGTTGAAACTTGAACAGCATAAGTTGTTAGAACTGCTTGAAGACCGTAATCTCAAGATTGAGTACCATCCGAAGAGGGTCAACGTAGTAACCGATGCTTCGAGTTGTTTTTGCTGAGCTATATTTGAGTTGCGAGCTATATTTGTCGGATTCAGTTTATCAAATGATAGTGGTTATGTGGCTGAGTTTCAGGTTAAACCTACATTGAGTCATAATACTTGAAGAGAAACAGTTGCAAGACAGATTCTTGGCACCTCATGTGCAAGGCATAGCAGAAGGAAGACCTTCAAAATACAGTTTCAGAGATGATAGAGTTTTTCATTTTAGAGACAGAATAGTTGTGCCGATTGACATAGTGTTCTGAGACGTATTGTATTGGTCGAAGCACACGACAGTTCATTTGTATTGCATCTGAGTTGTATGAAGACGTATTGTGGGTTGAAGACGAGTACTTCTGGATTGAGTTGATGGATGATGTGGTTTAGTATGAGAGTAAGTGTGTAATTTGCCAGCGTGTCAGGGTCGAGCATCAGTTTTCTTCTAGTTTGTTACATCCGTGGAAGATTCTAAATGAAAGTGGGTAATAGATTCGTAAGACCTTGTGTCTGGTTCGCCTTTGATTTCCTCCGTGAGAACTTAGCTGAGTGAGCAATTATAGATGCCCTGAATGTGCTCGTTTTATACATGTCCATGTTACTTGTACTTTGTAGTTTGTATAAGAGTGTGAGTTGCGCAGTCCCTTGAAATCGATAGTGGCCGACAGAGATTCGAGATTTCAACTAGATTTTTGAAGACGTCTGCATAGTGTTTGGTTACCTGTTGAAGTCAGGTGGTTAGTCAGAGAAAGTTATCGGTCAAGTATTCAAATGGTGCCGTATGAGATTGTGAATTAGGCTAGTTCTGTTATTTATCTGTTGTGGTTACCATCAGAGTTAGAAAGGGGTTTGTAATGTGTTCAGTGTATCTAAGATTCGAAAGTGTGAACCAGAACTATCCCGTGCTATGTCGTTGAAGAGATCGAGTTGAGTTTAAATTTGACAAGCAACGGAGAGCCAGTTGAGATCTTAGCATCAGTTAGCTAATGTTGTGTGGTAAGTCTACCGAGTTGGTTAGTCTGTTGTGGTGAGAAGGGAAGTGTGGAGGGGCAGATTCAGTGGCTCTTCCTGTTCGATAAATTTCGGGGAAGAAATTCCTTAAGTGGGGGAGAGTTGTAACACCCGGGTTTGGGGGTCGGATGAAAATAATATTAAAATATTGTTTCAAGTTTCAGTTTTATAATTAAAATAATAAAGTATTGTTTTGGTCTTCATATTTTCAAAGCAAACATTTTGTGTTGGACCAAATTGAATTGAAACTCAAATTTCATGGATTTTGTAGTTAATGAGTTTGCCATCTCATTAATGGCAAATTTGTAAATAGTTGGACTTCAATTTAAAAACCCCCCTTTTTAATTAAAAGAACTCTTTGTCATCTTCCTCCTCTCTTCATTTGGTTTCTAACGACAAGAAGAGAACTCTTCTCCAAATCCCTATTCCATCTCCTTTCTTCTTCATTTTTGGTCGGTTTTGAAAGGTAATCACATTCCCATCTTGCTCTCATCTTCCTCTCTTTGAAAGTACCATTAGATTTCATTTTCATCCTTGTTTTAGGAATTTGGGTTTTTATGGAAAAATGTTAAAGGTTGTGACTTTATGAGTTTTTATCAAAGCTATTGATTTAATATTGTTAGATATGTTGTTTATGAACCTTGAGGTCCAACATATATGAATTTCAAAGTGTTTAAACATGATTTTAGGATTTGGGTTTTGATGGGTTTTTGAAGGGTTTAAAGGTTGGTTTTGGGTGTGCTCGATGTTGAAAATCGTTGGCTGATGGTTATACTATGGTTGGGTAGTGTTATGGACATGTTTAAGAGTGCTTTGGATGACTACATTGCTGATTTTTGATGGGTTGTTGTGGAAGTACGAAAATGAGATTTTTGAAGTATGAACTTGGCTTTGAATTGTGAGAATTGTAGTGGATTTGTGTGTTGGTGTTAAACTTTGGGTTTGTGGCTGATTTTGGGGCTAATGTATCGTTTTTGAATGGTTAGAAGCAAGAGAAAACAATGGAGAAGCTTCGGGCTCGAATCCAGAAACTTGGATGCTTGGTAGGCTAGTCGGTTTGTGCTAATGGAGTGGTCGGTGAGTGGTTACTGTTTTAAATGGTTTTTAAATATTGGTTCAAGCATGTGGACCTAGGATGGGCTTGGTAAACCCACCTAGAGTTTAGATTAGAGTGGTAGCCTAATCTCAAGCTTTAGCTAGAAACTTTTGGTTGAACTCCTAATTGCTTGTTATGCCTCATGTTTAATTGTGATCGTGTTGGCTATGTATAATGTGTTATGCATGTTGTTGAGGCTTGATATGATGCGTTGATATATGCATGTGGTTTGGTTTGTGAATTGTGCATGATAGTGATCATGGTGAGTACGTGCTAAGCACGGAAGTTGATATGAAATGATATTATGAAAGGTTGCGGATTGTGTTTAATATTGGCACTAGTATGCTTGGGTACAATGATCGATTGTTAGGATGTTTAATATATGAGATTATATATGTGCCAATATGATACGCCTAAGGGCCGTATCGATACAGTCTTGCCCTTCAAAACTCAGTTTTGGCTTGGTGTATCGATACGCGGGGGTGTATCGATACGCCCAAAGCTCACTGGAAATTTGAGATTTTGGGGAGACTTTGGCGTATCGATACGGGCTCTAGGCGTATCGATACGGGTTTGTCTCGTTGACTGCGAGATGTTGACCGAGGAGGGCGTATCGATACGCCCAAGGGCTGTATCGATACGGTCTCACTGGTTTGACTTGGGGCAGTTGACTTGGTCAAGGCGTATCGATACCCTCTGTAGGTGTATTGATACGGCCTGCTTAAAAAGGAAAAATGGGTTGTTTTAATGTGCTGTTTTGGATGGTCGTTGTTATATTGTTTGTGTTTCCGCTGCCGTGTTTCACATAGGACTTAATATTGCATTTAGACAAGATACAAATAAAAGAAATTTTCTAGGGTTGCTAACCGAGGTGGGACCTTAACGGGTTTCGCATCAGTTTTCCCCGTGTAGCCTACTCGGACCGGTCAAACGTCCGGACTAGGACGAGGGGGTTACAGTTTTATATGATTTTAGTAGATGCATCTACAATGTTTTATCGACTTACAACCAGAATTTTGTGAGATTGATTCTAAAAATATTCAGATTATGCAGTTAGACTATTCATCTTGGAAAGCTAGTGGGTTTATATTTTAGGCTATATCGGTTGTTACAAAGCCTATAGATTATGAAAAATACGGTTTAGCAAATTTTTAATTGGATGCCTCCTATTTAATAGCTAAACTGTGAGAACAAAACATTTATTATTTATATGGTATTTCCATATAGCAACATTTATACGCATCAAGCCAACGAGTTATAATAAACTCCCCATTATGATTTGACTTTTGGTCAGAAGTCATATTTCCCATTTTTGAATTTTTGAATGTGCGATATATAGTTGAATTGCTCCACCGTAACGCACAAAATGGGCAAGTAAAAAGGGTTGAGAATATATATTGAGTACTAGTCTCATTTTATGTTTAAATTCTTAAACATTAATTGGAGAATCATTTATGACATGATTTTTCTCAACATCGGGGAGGGGGATAATAATCAGATGGATAGAGGAAAATGAATTATCATTATCTAGATCCTCATAAATGAACTAGAAGTTCATAAGATAATTCATGTTATTACATGTCAACTGTCAGACATATTTACTGACCTAATGAGAGTAATTAAGTCTCATATACCAGCTGAAATGTTCTAAGTTTAAATTACATGTTAGAGCAAGTGGATGTAAATTATGCTTGAAGCATGATAGTTGAAATGGTTCCAATGATCAAAATTCTCGTAAATGAAAAGTATTATGAGATGATCATATATTGGAGGCGGGTGCTCCTAAAGAGACCCAAGACATAACTAATAATAAAACTCTTGAAGAGTTTCAGGTACCTGAAATAAATATTGAAATCTTGAAGAGATTTCGATGAGTTATGTCACTACAAGAATGGAACTAGAAAATTGAAAAGTTGTCGACAACGATTTTACAATTAGTTTTAAATAGAATATTTCTATAGAAATAAAGAAAAAAAATGAGGATCTTGTATAAAGTCTATCCAGAAGTATAGATATTGAATTGGCCGATGTTGAAAGACGCTTTGAACTTCTAAAATAGAAGTATCTGGACCAGCACTCCAAACACCTAAAGGTGTAATGCAAGTGAGGCAGAAATAACTAGTCGTAAATACGACTTGAACTATGATTTATGAAAAGTTTTAATTACTTCATGGTGGATGCAATTACTTTGGCAGTTATGAAAAATTTTACATGCGTCTAATTATTTGTGGATCCATATTTATACTTGAAGGATTTAAAATGCTAGAAGCATTTGAAAATTTCCTAGGAAATTTATTTAGACATGTCTCATGAATATTTTGGCGCATTTGGTATAATCGTCTTAGTGAATACTAATTGAGAAAATACTATAAGAATGGTCAGATTTCCTTATGTATTTTATCAAGGAGTTTGGATCAAGATCCATTATGATAATTTTAGAACTCCTAAAGAGCTTCAAATTGGAAACTCGTGAAGTACTTTCAATACAAGTACCTGAATCTTGACATCAAGTTGAACTCGACCTGAAGATTGAGCATTTTTATATATTTCTTTTTGTCTATGAATAGACATAAGTTGAAAGAATCTTAAAGAAGATTCAATATGAATAGAGCATATCTATTGAGTATCACAATAGTTGTAAGATTGTTGGATGTGAATAAAGATAATTATATCTTTTCTTGGTCTTGAAGCACTATATATTAGTTGGTCAAGAAATATCTATGAATATACAAAGATCATTACATTTAGATCTTCAAACATTCGTCGATGCCTTCTCAAATCTTGTAGAAATAATTGTTATGCACAAGGCAAGCCAAAAATGTGTTTGGCTAAGACCATTGACCCAACATATCCAAAAGATATGTGGATTTACTTTTACAAGATATGATAAAAGCTACCTTGTGTGAAGATAATGCAAGATGTATATCTCAGTTTGAAAGTGGAAAATCATGGAACATATTACTCCAAAGTTTCATCCCTCACGATCTTTAGAAAAATAATATTCAAGATTGAATTATGAAGATTCAAAGATCTTTTGTGATGTTTTCATGAGGGGTGTAAATACGCGTTGCACTCTTTTTCCCTTAACCGAGGTTTTGTCTCAATGGGTTTTCCTGGTAAGGTTTTTAATGAGGCAACATGTTATGAGTATTAAAGATGTGTGTACTCTTTTTCCTTCACTAATGAAATTTTTTTCCCACTGGGTTTTTATCTTAGTAAGGTTTTAACGAGGCACATTATCTTCATAGACATCCAAGGGGGAGTGTTATGAATATTTATCTATGTGGATGTCTATCATGATTAGAACTTTATCTAAGGAGTTTGATTTATTTATTATTAGGAATATTATCTCTATTAATTAGAGTTTAATGTATTATGTACTTCTCATGCCTATAAATAGATGATTCATTGAAGGCATTGTACACACAATTCTATATTTGAGAATAATACAAATCTCTCTCTTTCTCTCATCTCTTTGTTCTTCCATTCTTGTTCTTTGTTCTTATTATTGTTCTTTGTTATTTTATTCACAACAATATTGTGTTTTCGGAAAGTTTATGTTTAGTTTAGTTCTAATATTTTATCTTTTGCAACAAGTGTGTGGAGAGCATCTCGTATAGTCCTAATATTTTACGCGTGAGTTCGAGGGGAGTCATATGCGAGCCTACCAAGGAAACTAAAGTGTTTTTAATTGGTGGGATTCCAATCCATGTCCTTAAGCATATAAAACATTTTTGAGAGATTTTGGCATTGCTTTTGAAAGTGTATTTAAAAGTACGGATGTAAAAATAGGTAATCGGATGGGTTTCAGGTCGGGTTTGTCAAGTCGGGTCAGATATGATATATGCTATTTTAGGTCGATTTGATGTTTCGACTCCGTCGGGCGCGGGTCAGTTTCAAGTCGGGTTCATTTTAGGTCGAGTTCATTTTGGGCCGGGTTTATTTCAGGTTGGGTCTGAATCAGATAATTGACGGGTTAATTCGGACTCAGATAGACTTAAGATCGGTTCATTTCAGGTCGGTTTAATTTTAAGTCGGGCTCATTTCAAGTCGGGTTTATTTCAAGTCGGGTAATTTTAGTTCGATTCCATTTTAGGTCGGGTTAATTCGGGTTTCGAATTCGTATTATGTTTGAGTTTGCTACAATTAGTCGATGGACTTTGGGTTGGGTCATTTTGATTTTCGGGTGAATTATTCAACGCCTTTCGGCTTTCACAAACACGAATCGCATTAAAAATAAATATTAGAGACTATAATGAATAAAAATATCATCATATTAAAAAAATTCGACTAAATTACAAAAAAAGAATAGGGGTTAAATTGGAATAAAAGAAAGTTTTAGGGTCTATAATAAATAAAAATATTAAATTAAAATTAAAAACATTAGATTAAATTACCAAAAAATGAATAGGGGTCAATTTGGACTAAAAATATAGTTTTAGGGACTATAATGAACAAAAATATCATCATATTAAAAACATTGGACTAAATTATAAAATTTTAAAATAAATAATGGTGAATTCAAATCCCTAAACCCTAAACTTCAACCCCTAAATCTTACAATCACTAATAATTAAAGTGCAAACTAAATCCCTAAACTAATCTCATAACCCCAACCAACCACTCAACTTAAACATATTTACCCCTAAACCCCTAACAATCAACTTGACACATTTACCCCTAAATCCCAAACATGAACCCCTAGATCTTACAATCACTAATAATTAAAGTGCAAACTAAATTCCTAAACTAATAATTAAAGTACAAGCATAATCTCCTAATCCCTAATCTAACCCCATAACCCAAACACTTAACTTGACAAAATTACCCCTAAACCCCAAACCTCAACCCATAAATCTTTTTTGGGTCAAAATAAATTGGGCCTTCAAAATTTCGTCAAAAGTTTGGAGTCGCCATCGTTTATTTTTTTTTGTTGGGTACAACCGAAATAAGTTGGACCTTTAAAATGTTCAATTATTAAATAATTTTATAAAGGATGATCTAATTAAAAAAGCACCTAAACCTAAAGGTCTAAAGAAACTAAACTAAAATTGGGACTAAATTGAATCAAAGTAAAAATAAAGAATTAAGAGAAAGACCTAAGTGTAAAGCTCCTAAATTAGTAATGACCTGAAATGCAATTAACCCCTAATAAAATGGGTGGAATTTTTCCTCCATTTGTTTACTTGTTTTTTTGAAATTGAAATTGAAATATAAATTATCAATTATGGCCTAGCCTATGGATGGAAAATGGGAATGGTCATAGCCGGATAAGGATTGGTAGATCCTTTTCTTGACTTGACACCTTGGGATATGGGTCAGCTGAATCCCTAAAATATGGGTGATTAATTTTTTTAACTTTGGAATAAATTAACAAAAAAATAATTGGGGTCAATTTAGACTAAAAATTAAAATTTTAGGGACTAGAATAAATTGTACTAAATTGCCAAAAATATCATCATATTTAAAACATTGGACTATATTATATAAATTTGAAATAAATTTGGGTCAATTCGGTAAAAATTAGGGACTAATATGGATAAAAATAAACCACAAATCCCTAAACTAATCCTATAACCCCAAACACTCAACCTGGCATATTTAACCCTAAATCTTACAATCACTAATAACTAAAGTACAAGCCTAATCATCGAATCCCTGAATCCCTAAACTAATATCATAACCCCGATTCCAAACACTCAACTTGAAACATATATTGTTTGTTCCCCTAAACCCCTAATCTCAACCCTTATTCCCTAAACTAATCATATTACCCAAACAATCAATTTAACACATTTACCCCTAAACCCCAAACACGAACCCTCTAAATCTCACAAGCACTATTCTCTAATAATTAAAGTGCAAGCCCAATCCCTTAATCTCAACCCCTCATCCATAAACTAATCTCATTACCCCAAACATTCCTCTTTATCCCTAAAGGCCAAATATGAACCGCGTAAATCTTACAAGCACTATTCTCTAATAACTAAAGTGCAAGCCAATCCCTTAATCTCAACCCCTCATCCATAAACTAATCTCATTACCCCAAATATTCCTCTTTATCCCTAAAGGCCAAACATGAACCCCGTAAATCTTACAAGCACTATTCTCTAATAATTAAAGTGCAAGTCCAATCTCATATTCCCTAATAATTAAAGTGCAAGAACTATTTCTAATCATAGACTTCATCAATTACATGTCACATAAATATCAAGCCAGGTTAGTCTCGAGTTCGGGTTTGTTTCAGTCGGCTACAGGTCGGGTTTCGGGTCCACAGTAACAGGTTCAATTCGAGTTCAGGTCGGATACAGGTTGAGTTTGGTTACTACAGTAACAAATCCAACTCGGGTTCTGTAACCCCCTCGTCCCGGTCTGGTCGACTGACCGGTCTGAGTAGGCTACACGGGGAAAACCGATGTGAAACTCGTTAAGGTCCCACCTCGGTTAGCAACCCTAGAAAACTTTTTCAATTATTATCTCGTCTAGATGCGTTAATTTAACCTAGGTGTGAAGCGACAGCGGAGACAAGGCTCACGAGAAGACTAACAGCAAACAGGGCCCAAGCCCAAGCCATGAGACCCTTTAGAGATGTCAAAAAGCCCATTTTCAGGCCTGCGTTTCGAAACAAACATCGCCCATTTCGAAACACGGGCTTCATTTTAAAAAGCCAAGCACCCGTACCGAAACGCATCCACCCCGTTTCGGAACATGGTCCCATTTTGCCTAGGCGTTCCGATACCCGTTTCGAAACAGGCAATCACAGTAGCCAAAGTGTTTCGATACTTGTTTCGAAACAGGGGCTCACATTAGCCAAACTGTACTGAAACGCGTTTCGATACATGGGGGCCTGGAACCACACCCGTTTCGAAACAGCACAACCTGTTTTGAAACACCTGCGGTCTGTGAGTTTCCAAAATCATCTTTAATCATCTCTAAACGATCCCAAACGTCCACAACGACTTCAAGCATCAAACACAACATACAAATACACTCTAGAGGCATACACCCTATTATATTCATACTCAAAACACACAAGGATACATGATAAGGACATGCATTTAAAAGATCAAGCATACACCACAAAGAGACAAACATAGCATTTTCAGGTTTCATGCCTTAGCCATCATACGCATAAACATCCAAGGTAAGCAATAAAGCATGGCTTACAAATCAAAACATGGCATCAACAAGCCACACCAACATCAACATAAATCCAAAGCATTCAAATCAACAACACATATCCCATTGCTTGACTATTACAATCTTTCAATTTAAAGTTCGTACTGAGCTGACCAAAAGCGACACTTGGAGGCCTTTCCTTGCCCTTGCCACCTACAAGCTACTGATCTGCATTGTCGAACAAAAAGGAGCGTAAGCATAAAAGCTTAGTGAGGGTAAGCTCATAAAACAAACCTTCGACAATGTAGGGTCCAAGCATGAGCAACAACCAAGATAGAATGCATGATCTTACCTCCGATCCACATGAGCCAAAATATACATGATGCATGAACATATAATCAACACTATTCCATGATCAACAACTCATAAGTCCAACACACGAAGATACATATATCAATGTATTAACAACCACATATATCAATCCATATTGTCACCTAGCTATGACTCGAATACGCGGATAACCGTTGGAACTTACATCCAACCACAACCATTACCTTACGGTGGGATTACACTCATCACCGTTTCTCGCGGAGGGGATTCCACTCATCCTCACGCCCTGTCGATGGGATTCCACTCATCACCGACTAATATATATATGAATATTTCCGGGCGAACCCGTACTCCATCTTGATGACCACCGTCACCAAGACCACGCGCGCATTTGACTCTCGTGTGCACACTAAACATCCTAATGATCGATCATTGTACCCAAGCATACTAGTGCCAATATTAAATACAATTCATAACCTTTCACAACATCATTTCATAACAACTTCCGTGCTTAGCACGTACCCCCCATGATCACTATCATGCATACTTCACAATCCAAACTACATGCATAACAATGCATCAAACCATTCCTCAACATCATGTATAACACAATATACATAACTACCATAAACACAATTAAACAAGAGGCATAACAAGCAATTAAGAGTTCAACCAAAAGTTTCTTGAACTAAGCTTGAGATTAGGCTACCACTCTAATCTCAACACTAGGAGGGTTTACCAAGCCCAACCTAGGTCCACATGCTCGAACCAATATTTAAAAACCATTTTAAAACAGCAACCACTCACTGACCACTCTATTAGCACAAGCCGACAAGCCTACCAAGCATCCAAGTCCGTATTCGAGCCCGAAGCTTCTCAATTGTTTTCTCTTGCTTCTAACCATTCAAAAACAATACATTAGCCTCAAAATCAGCCACAAACCCAATGTTTAACATCAACACACAAATCCACTACAATTCTCACAATTCAAAGCCAAGTTCATCCTCCAAATTCTCATTTTCGTACTTCCACAAAAACCTAGAAAAAATCAGCAATACAACCATCCAAAGCACTCTTAAACATGATCAAAACACTACCCAAACATAGTATAATCACCAGCCCCCAATTTCCCACATCAAACACACCCACAACTAACCTTAAAACCCTTCCAAGAACCCCTCAAAACCAAAATCCGAAAATCCATACAAAACTCTTTAAATTTTACATATATTGGACCTCTTGGTTAGTAAACAACCCACACATCAATGACAAATCAAAACCTTTAGTTAAAGACCATAAAGGTAGCATCTTTAATCAAAATCTTTAAAACTTCAAATTTCAAAAACATGAACAATATTGAAATCTAAAGGTATCATCCTGTAGAGGGAAAGGAGGACAAACCAAAAATGCATTTACCTTTCAAAAATCACCAACGAAGACCAAAGGAGATGATGGAATAGTGAGTTGAAGAGGAGTTTGGGTTTTCACGTGAAGAATAGAAAATGAAGAAGATGAAGATAACTCTCTTCTTTTTGGTTAAAAGCTCATCTTTTTCAAACTTCGAGTTATTTACAAAAACGCCATTAATGAGATGGCAAATTCTCATCTCCTAAAATTTATGGGTTTTGGATTTTGAAATCGAATAGGCCCGACGTAAAGCATTTGTCTTTGAAACCCGAGGCCCAAGATATTATTTTATTGTTATAATTAGAAAATCGAAACTCGAAACATATTTTAATATTATTTTCACCCGACCCCCAAACCCGGGTGTTACAACTCTCCCCCACTTAAGGAAATTTCGTCCCCGAAATTTATCGGACAAGAAAAACCATGAAATCTGCTCTTCCACACCTTCCTTCCTTTCTTACCACAACATTCTATCTAGCTCGATAGACTTACCACACAATATTAGCTATTTGATGCTATGATCTCAACGAGTCCTTCAATGCATGTCAATTTTAAACTCAACTCAATCTCTTCCACAAACATAGCATGGGAAAAATCTAACTCACATTTCCGAATCATGGATACCTAAAACACATTACGAACCCCTTTCTAACTCTGGTGGTAAACACAACAAATAAACAACAGAACTAGCCCGATTCACAATCTCATACAGCACCGTTTGAATACTTGACCGATAACTTTTTCTGACTAACCATCTGACTTCAACAGGTAACCAAACACTATGCATACGTCTTCAAAAATCTAGTTAAAATCTTGAATCTCTATCAGCCACTATCGACTTCAAGACACTGTGCAACTCACACTCTTGCTAAAGCAAGACTCCGCCATCTTATACAAAGTACAAGTAACGTGAACATGAATAAAAAGAGCACACTCAGAGCAACTATCATTGTTTACTCGGCTAGGCTCTCCCGTAGGAAATCAAAGGCGACCTAGACACAAAGTCTCTCGAATCTATTACCCACTTTCATCATGAATCTTCCACTGCTGTAACAAACTAGGAGAAAACTGATGCTCGGCCTTGACGCGCTGGCAAATTATACACTTACTCTCATACCGAACCACATCATCCATCAACTCAATCCAGAAGTATTCGTCTTCGACCCACAATACGTCTTCACACTACTTAGATGCAATACAAATTAACTCTCGTGTGCTTCGGCTAAAATAATGCATCTCAGAACACTACGTCAATTGGTACAACTATTCTGTCTCTGAAATGCAAAACTCTATCATCTTCGAAACTGTATTCTGAAGGTCTTCCTTATGCTATGTCTTGCACGTGAGGTGCCAAGAACCTGTCTTGCAACTGTTTCTCTTCAAACATCTGACTCTAAGTAAGTTTAACCTGAAACTCGGCCACAGAACCACTATCATTAGATAAACTGAATCCGGCAGATATAGCTTGCAACTCAAATATAGCTCAGCAAACACAAATCGAAGCATCGGTTACTACGTTGACTCTCTTCGGATGGTACTCAATCTTAAGATTACGGTCTTCAAGCAATTCTAACAACTTATGCTGCTCAAGTTTCAACCCTTCCTAAATCGTCAATTATTTCAAGCTCTAATGATATGTATCTACTGTGAACTTCTTACTATACAAGCTTTGTCTCTAAGTCTTCGAAGCAATTACAACTGCAGTTAACTCTATGTCTCGTGTCAAATAATTCTTTTCATGCATTGTCTATTGTCTCGACGAATAAACCACAAATCTTCTGTCTTGCATAAGCACACAACCTAACCCTACATAAGACACATCACTATGGTTCACAAACTCTTTCTCTGATATTGGCTGGATTAAGGTCGAAGCTTTCATCAAAGTTTCTTTCGGTTTCTCAAGGGCTCGTTGTCTCGCATCTGACCACACGACTGAACATTCTTCTGTAGCGACTTGTCAATGGAGCAGCTATCTTCAAAAGATCATTTACAATCCCCCGATAGTAACAATGCTAGACCTAGGAACTATAGATACCTCTCACTGTCTTCGGTTTCTTCCAACCCACATCTTCTTCTGCCTACAAAGGATTTACTCTAACACACTCGGCTAATCTACATGTCCTAAGAGAACATCCTCCTTGACTCGGAGTTTGCGTTCGCTCAACTTGGCATACAACCGATTCTCTAATAGGATCTACAACACTAACTCCAAAGCTTGTCATGATCTTCCTCGGCACGTGAATATACCCATGTATCATCTTGGAGGACTACTACAACTGATCAAGGAGCTCAAGAAGTATTCTGCTCGACATCTCTATACACTAGTCAAACAAAACGGCTTAACCCAGAACTCATAGCGACCACCTCTTGCCCCGAAAGCTGTCTTTGGTACATCAACTTCACTCACTTTCAACCGGTAGTAATCGGATCTCACATTAATCTTCGAAAAGACTGGAGCACACCCCGACTGATCATCAAATCACTGTCGCTCGAAAATGGATACTAATTATTCACTGTCAATTACTCTAAACACATTCTCGTATGGCCATCTCTCTTCTTCACAAATTGCACTGTCGTACTCTAAAATGATGTACTAGGCCTAATGGATCTACGGTCTAACAAATCTCGTAGTTGGTTCTTCCACACTCTCAATTCTTTCGGAAACCATAGGATACAGAGCAACAAAGTAGGAACGAACTCAAAGATGGCCTCAATAACAAACTCTACTTCCCTGTCATGAGACAAACCGGTAATTCTTCCAAACACTTTTAGGAAAATCACAAACTATTCTAACATTCTGCGGTCTAACCTCATTCAAAAATCGAATCCATCACCTTTGCTATGCAAGCCTGTCAACCAAACTCAATCAATCTTTGACCTCTAAAGCTGGATCAACATTCGACAAGAAGTTCACATCCTCACCTACCACTACAGTCTCACAGAAATCTACAACTTCAAGGCAACTCTCTCTTTGTCTCAACGTATACCCTAGCTTTGTGTTTTACAAGTCAAACCATGCCCAATGTTACATCGAAATCGTTCTTAGTGTATCTCGAAACCTCAAAATTCAGTTTTGATTACACACAAACAATCATGCTGGAACTTGTTCTATAACATCGGTCCTAACGACTCAAAACATCCCACTACCTAACAATCTGGAGTTAAAGCTCAAGACTTCCTTCTCGGCTCAACTATATCGGAAGCGACTTCATCTCTCCTTCTTGCTGGAACACAACTCAGATGCACAATGGCCCAAACACACAAATCGATTCCCACTCACGGATATTGACCGGCTGTCTTGTATTAAAACCATATGCCGAACCCCAACGATCACCAACTAACATTTCTGAGTTTCGGATTACTCACACGAGACCCCTACCTTGATCTCGCCAAAAGAACTAAGGTACTCATACCTACCTCTGACACCTCACCGGGCACATCCAAACTTTGCATGCTCACTAACAATATACGGAAGTACAGATTCGGAATCAACCGGAGGAAACAAACTCAAAACTGTACTAAGGGCTTAACTACTATAACATCGATACCACTCTGAGTCCCACTCATAGGTCTTCACTTCTCTTTACCAACTAATACCAGAATCGATCACATCGTCCCTCATCAACAGGGATCAACCCACATACACACTGACTCAAACAAACAAATTGTACCTCAACTCTGGTACAACCATACTTCCCTGACTATGGCAATGAACTCCCTCAACATCATCCACACTTTCAGAAACCACAGCTTCTACTTACCTATTCACGGCCCACGCCTTGGCCTCAAACTTACCAAAAAGCAATAAATCAACAACAACAACAAATTAATTATGCAAACTGGGTTAGCAAAGAAAAGGATCCAAGTGGCTCAAGTATGATTCCCTCACTTAAAATCTCTTTTTCCGATGTAATAGAAGCAATAGGATTCTACTCAACATGCTTCAAGCAACACACACGCACGATCAAACAACATACACCAAGCATACTTGATAAACAAGCAAACATGCTTACATGGCAAGCAAACACCGTGCAATTTCAATACAAGAATTAAACTTACCTCATTTACCTGTCCAAGGTCTCGGAAGCCTTAGGCTCTGATACCAACAAATGTAACCCCCTCGTCCCGGTCTGGTCGACTGACCGGTCCGAGTAGGCTACACGAGGAAAACTGATGTGAAACTCGTTAAGGTCCCACCTCGGTTAGCAACCCTAGAAAACTTTTTCAATTATTATCTCGTCTAGATGCGTTAATTTAACCTAGGTGTGAAGCGACAGCGGAGACAAGGCTCACGAGAAGCCTAACAGCAAACAGGGCCAAAGCCTAAGCCATGAGACCCTTTAGAGATGTCAAAAAGCCCATTTTCAGGCCTACGTTTCGAAACAGACATCGCTCGTTTCGAAACACGGGCTTCAGTTTAAAAAGCCAGGCACCCGTACCGAAATGCATCCACCCCGTTTTGGAACAGGGTCCCATTTTGCCTAGGCGTTCCGATACCCGTTTCGGAACAGGCAATCACAGTAGCCAAAGTGTTTCGATACTTGTTTCGAAACAGGGGCTCACAGTAGCCAAACCGTACCGAAACGCGTTTCGATACGGGGGCCCTGGAACCACACCCGTTTCGAAACAACACAACCCGTTTCGAAACACTTGTAGTCTGTGAGTTTCCAAAATCATCTTTAATCATCTCTAAACGATCCTAAAGGCCCACAACGACTTCAAGCATCAAACACAACATACAAATACACTCTAGAGGCATACACCCTATTATATTCATACTCAAAACACACAAGGATACATGATAAGGACATGCATTTAAAAGATCAAGAATACACCACAAAGAGACAAACATATCATTTTTAGGTTTCATGCCTTAGCCATCATACGCATAAACATCCAAGGTAAGCAATAAAGCATGGCTTACAAATCAAAACATGGCATCAACAAGCCACACCAACATCAACATAAATCCAAATCATTCAAATCAACAACACCTATCCCATTGCTTGACTATTACAATCTTTCAATTTAAAGTTCATACTGAGCTAACCAAAAGCGACACTTGGAGGCCTTTCCTTGCCCTTGCCACCAACAAGCTACTGATCTGCATTGTCGAACAAAAAGGAGCGTAAGCATAAAAGCTTAGTGAGGGTAAGCTCATAAAACAAACCTTCGACAATGTAGGGTCCAAGCACGAGCAACAACCAAGATAGAATACATGATCTTACCTCTGATCCACATGAGCCAAAATATACATGATGCATGGACATATAATCAACACTATGCCATGATCAACAACTCATAAGTCCAACACACGAAGATACATATATCAATGTATTAACAACCACATATATCAATCCATATAGGCACCTAGCTATGACTCGAATACGCGGATAACCGTTGGAACTTACATCCAACCACAACCATTACCTTACGGTGGGATTA
The DNA here is from genome assembly GCA_030270665.1 of Hibiscus trionum. NCBI lineage: Eukaryota > Viridiplantae > Streptophyta > Magnoliopsida > Malvales > Malvaceae > Hibiscus > Hibiscus trionum. The sequence continues at coordinate 75,817,482 of BSYR01000010.1, read as the reverse complement.
CACTCATCACCGTTTCTCGCGGAGGGGATTTCACTCATCCTCACGCCCCTTCGATGGGATTCCACTCATCACCGACTAATATATATATGAAGATTTCCGGGCGAACCCGTACTCCATCTTGATGACCACCGTCACCAAGACCACGCGCGCATTTTACTCTCGTGTGCACACTAAACATCCTAATGATCAATCATTGTACCCAAGCATACTAGTGCCAATATTAAACACAATTCATAACCTTTCACAACATCATTTCATAATAACTTCCGTGCTTAGCACGTACCCACCATGATCACTATCATGCATACTTCACAATCCAAACCACATGCATAACAATGCATCAAACCATGCCTCAACATCATGTATAACACAATATACAGAACTACCATAAACACAATTAAACAAGAGGCATAACAAGCAATTAGGAGTTCAACCAAAAGTTTCCTGAACTAAGCTTGAGATTAGGCTACCACTCTAATCTCAACTCTAGGTGGGTTTACCAAGCCCAACTTAGGTCAACATGCTCGAACCAATATTTAAAAACCATTTAAAAACAACAACCACTCATCGGCCACTCTATTAGCACAAGCCGACAAGCCTACCAAGCATCGAAGTCTGTATTCGAGCCCGAAGCTTCTCCATTGTTTTCTCTTGCTTCTAACCATTCAAAAACAATACATTAACCTCAAAATCAGCCACAAACCCAAAGTTTAACATCAACACACAAATCCACTACAATTCTCACAATTCAAAGCCAAGTTCATCCTCCAAATTCTCATTTTCGTACTTCTACAAAAACCCACAAAAATCAGCAATACAACCATCCAAAGCACTCTTAAACATGATCAAAACACTACCCAAACATAGTATAACCATCAGCCCCCAATTTGCCACATCAAACACACCCACAACTAACCTTAAAACCCTTCCAAGAACCCCTCAAAACCCAAATCCGAAAATCCATACAAAACTCTTTAAAATTTACATATATTGGACCTCTTGGTTAGTAAACAAGCCACACATCAATGACAAATCAAAATCTTTAGTTAAAGACCATAAAGGTAGCATCTTTAATCAAAATCTTTAAAACTTCAAATTTCAAAAACATGAACAATATTGAAATCTAGAGGTATCATCCTGTAGAGGGAAATGATGACAAACCAAAAATGCATTTACCTTTCAAAAATCACCAACGAAGACCAAAGGAGATGATGGAATAGTGAGTTGAAGAGGAGTTTGGGTTTTCACGTGAAGAAGAGAAAATGAAGAAGATGAAGATAACTCTCTTCTTTTTTGTTAAAAGCTCATATTTTTCAAATTTTGAGTTATTTACAAAAACGTCATTAATGAGATGGCAAATTCTCATCTCCTAAAATTCATGGGTTTTGGATTTTGAAATCGAACAGGCCCAACGTAAAGCATTTGTCTTTGAAACCCGAGGCCCAAGATATTATTTTATTGTTATAATTAGAAAACCGAAACTCGAAACATATTTTAATATTATTTTCACCCGACCCCCAAACCCGGGTGTTACAGGTTCGGGTCAACAACAGTCGGTTACAGATCAGTTCGGGTCATCACATCCTCGGGTCAAACCAGATTCTGACTCGAACAAATTTCAGTCGAGTTTTCGAGTCGGGTCAGCTTTTTATATCCCTATTTAAAAGGTGTTAGTACTTTTAAAAAAGGATAGTTGAAAAGTTTGGTTAAAGAGTTAATTGTTAACATTTGTATGAAGTCGCTGTTTAATTCAAAAACTATTGACATTGTTTAAAAAGGAACTTTTGCTCAAATAAGTGTTTTTTCACCATAAATTATATCCCTATTTAAAAGGTGTTATGGAAAATTACTTTAGAAAAAGGATAGTGGAAAAGTTTGGTTTAAGAGTTAATTTTTGACATTTGTATGAAACCGGTGTTTAATTCAAAAACTATTAACATTGTTTAAAAAGAAACTTTTGCTTAAATAAGTGTTTTTCACATCAACAATATCACATTTCATTACTCATTAATGTTCTATATGCAATAAGGTATGGGTTTGAATTCCACCAACAATAAAATAATTTAGTATATGTTCGTAGGCTATCAATACTAGTAATGGAGGAAGGGAGACAAAGTACATTTTTTGATTGATTCCAATAAGAATAGTGTTCTATATCTTTATACCCTCTAACGTAGTGTGGATAAAAAATCTTGAGATTAAAATCAATCACAATCACATTGAGAATACATTTTTGATTGATTTTTTTTTTCAAATAGTGTTATGACCATATCACACTTCCCAAATGTTTCAAATACTTTTTTTTCGAAAAGTGTTGGAAGTAGGGATTGTCATTCGTCGAATCGTTTTAAAAAATTCTAAATTAGTCGAGTTGGTAAGTCTTATTTTATAACTTAAATTTTATTTAAATTTCTTCTAGTCGAGTTTATGAAATCCGGGTTAAGTCAAATCGAGTTGTTTGAGTTTCTATTCAAATTTAATCATATACATTTATAATGTTATGGTACTAATTAGTTCCAATTCAAATGGATTTCTATAACCATATACAATACACAACGATATATATATATATATATCTTCGTATTTTTTTCAAATGTGATTTATATATCATGCAGAATTGAGAGACCCGGCTCGAACTTGAAAAATGATCCACTAATTACTAAAAATTTCTAGTTATTCAAATTTTCATTTTATAGCTCAAATTTTATTTGAATTTTTTTCAAGTTGAGTTGAGTTTATGAAAATATAGTTAGAATTTTTCACGTCGAGTCGAGTTTTACACACCCTAATTGGGAGATCCTCAAACTAATTTTTTATTATAAAACTAAAATATGTTAAGTAAAAAAATCCTAAATTAATATTTAAAGGATAAATATTCTATACACAGGCGGTGGAAACTGAAAGTTTCTACAAGCGCCTTAATTTTAAGGTATAGAGAGTTAGTTTAGGGTATAAGGTTTAGGGGTTTAGGTGTAGGGGGTTAGAATTTAGGGATAGTTATTTCAATTTAAGGTTTAGGGTTATAATTTAGGGTTTATAGGTTAAAACCTAAATCCTCACCATATTACCCTAAAAACTAAACCCTAACCTATAAACCTTAAATTATAACCTTAAACCTTAAATTGAAATAACTATCTCTAAATTCTAAACCCCTAAACCCTATACTCTAAACTAACTCACTATACCCTAAAACTAAGACGATTGTGAAAATTTTCAGTTTCCGCCCGTGTATAAGATATTAATCCATATTTAAAACCCTCTTAACGGTATTTGTAAGTAGATAATAGGTAAAGGCATTATGCAAATTTGTTCATAACAGAGCACGTAAATGAGTCTTCAATATTTTAAAAACTAAAATCCATTTGAAATTAGTACTAAAGTTTTGTATTCAAGTATATATGTTTACTGAAATAATAGGGTGATTAATAGGTTAACTCGGTTGAAAATATTAAAAACTGACTTTATATTTTTAAATTAAAATCAAATCAACTTCCATATAAAATCAACTTTATTAAATTAACTTTTGTCGATGATTCAATCAAAAGGTTTACTTAATCAAAATATATATATATACATAAATTGAAACATCTAATAAAAGAAAAATACATGTGGATAGCCTCAAATTTTGACATGCTATTAGTTCAAATCGGATACTGCAAAAGTTTATTATGAGGTTGACCTTCCTAATCTAATTTTCTCTGTTCAAAATGCCAAAGTTCTTGTTGGTTGTCTAAATATTTTTAAATTAAAATACCACTAACTCAAATATAAAAGTTAATCCTAAGATATTATTTGTTTGTTTACAGAAATACTTATTTCATTTATACTCAGTGAAAAGTTTGAAATTTTCGATCAAATGGTTTAGAGATTTTGTTTAGAGTTTAGGAATTTAAGTTTAGTAATTTTGAATTTAGGGGCTATTGATAGAATTTTTGGTTTAGTTTAAAATTTAGTGTTTAGGTTAAAACCTAAATCCCTACCATATTACTCTAAAACCTAGACCCTAACCCTAAACTTTAATACTAATAGTAACACTGAATTATAAATCTTAAAATTAAGGCGTTTGTGGAAACAAAAAGTTTTCACCGCCTGCGTATAGGATAATAATCCTTCTTTTATTCATATTATATATATATATATATATATATATATATATATATATATATATATATAAAAGTACTTTCTTAATCTTCTAATCAAAGGATATTATATATTTAAGCATGTTCAATTATAAATATACCCAAATTTATATGCTTCTAATATATATAATATTTAAATTGTTCATGACATTTTCAAACTTATAATCGAAGAATATTGCATATTTAAACGCATTAGAATTTTCTATTTTAAATTATTATAATAACTACAATACCGATTAAGATAAAATCCAATTCATAAATCTCTAATCTCATATCATCTTAACATGTGAGTGTGAAAATAAAATTCTATAATCAAAGTAGATTATGATTGTTGATTTCCAATGTATCTTCTTAATTGAAAAGAAATACAACAATAACAGTGGTCACTGTTCAAACTCAATCATCATTGGACGAGAACCAACTAAATTGCCCCAATATATTAATATGCTTTGATACTTTCTACGGTCACAGCTTCGTCTCAAACCTTCACTGTGGTTTCTGATGCCGGTTCCGGTGCTGGTGAGTTTTGTGGTGCCTCTGTTGATTTTGGCGATGGTGATGAAGAAAAAATATTCTCAATACCACTGAACGCAATGACACATCATCAGTTTTCATGCATAAAATGCATATAAATCAAGAAAACAATAACGAATGGATATGTAATTATTAGAATAAAAAGCATTAGTTTTCATAGTTATTCTTCACCTGATCTTGTTCTTGGCCCAAACGGCCCATGACGAGGATTTCTTTGTACTGTCTTTAATCGGCGCGGCAGCTTCAACATCTGTTGGCGATGCAGATGGAACTGTAATGTCGCTGACGGCGGATCGGACTGAAAGAATCATCATCATTGAGACCAAAACAATAATTAAATTAATCTTTATCATCTTTCCTATATCTCTTTGTGAAAGGGAAAAGAGAAAGTAATGGATTTATTTATTTATTATAAATATGAATTTATTCACGGAAATGTGATGAATGATTTGAGATTGAAATCGCAAGTAAATTATAGTATTTTGGAGGAGATATATGCGGCGGGTCCATGGGTAAGCATGTGAAAATAAAATTGTTTTTCATTTTTTTCTCAGCAAATAGCTTTTATTTATAAGAATTAATCCTGATTTGAATGTCTCGTTAAAGATCTCTTAACCTAGATTAAAGAGAAAAATACTACACAAAATAAGGATGAGATACAAATGAAATCCCGTTCTGGATACAAAACACATTACCCAGCAAAAGCATATCACCACCATGCCTTAAACAAAGCATTTCTAGCCATCCCTTGTTTCGCCAAATGGTCCGCCATGTATGTTATGTTTTATTTTTTATATATTAAAATTGCTTTTCATATATTAGTCTTATATATATTTTTTTATATGTTGATATATTATGTTTTATTTTTATATTATATTATAATTATTTTTCCTATGTCACCATGTATGTTATGTTTATTTGGTAATAACTTATATTAAAAATAAACAATTTTAAAAGAACAATAATCTATTAAGTATTTAATTTGAAATTTGAAAAATAAAAAATTAATTTAGCTAATATTTTAATTAATAAAGACTTGAAATGTCATTAGACATTTTTTTGGAGGCCACTTTCAACCTATATAGTTCCATCCCTAATAAACACGAAGGCACTAATAATCTTATTAAGACAATATTATATATTTAATTTTATATGATATAAATTAAATATTATATGGAGAATTTACTCGTATATTACTTTTAGATTTTTTTATTCTAAAAGTAAAGAACCCATCAAATTATTTCCAGATTTAAGGATGTTTACTGTGCAAAAAAGTGAAGACATGGGACTACAACCAGTCTTTGAACAGTACCTTTCCCATGCTGGTACTGTTCAAAGTCGAATGGTAAGCCATGCATCTTAAAAAAACTATACTGCTACGTGGCAGAATTTGGGGTGTGCAACTACTGTTCAAAGACTGGTTTCCCACCCTCCGTTTTTCTACAATACATGGCATGTGGGTTTCCAGCCTCTGCACGAGTATCGTTTATTGTTGCACTATTCATAGACATGGGGTGAGCAACCTGTTTTTAAACAGTGCACGGGTTGCCCGGCAAGTGACAGGTGGCATCGTGCTAAGTTGAAAGAGGGGAGGATAACACCCCGTTTTTAAACAGTAGCACAACCCGAAAATCACTGTTTAAAATCAGGTTGTGATATTTCAGCCTTTAAATGTAACCCCCTCGTCCCGGTCTGGCCGGATGACCGGTCCGAGTAGGCCACAAGGGAAAAACCGAAGTGAAACCTGTTAAGGGTTCCTCCTCGGTTAGCGACCCTAAAATTTTTTCATTTAAATTATATTTTAACTAGAGGCATAATTGATTCTTAAGTGATCTCTACAGCGGAAACAAGACTCCCGGGAGGCCCTACATCAAAACAGGCCTAACCCAAGCATTGAGACCCTTTAAAGATGCCTAAAAGCCCACATTCAGGCTTGTGTTTCGAAACAGGTACATCCCGTTTCGAAACACGGGCTCCAGGTAAAAAGCAAGTCACCCGTACCGAAACGCCTCCACCTCGTTTCGGAACAGGGCTACAAATTTGCCTCGACGTTTTGAAACTTGTTTCGAAACAGGCATGGACAGTGGCAAAATCGTTCCGAAACTTGTTCCGGAACTGGGGCTCACAATGGCCAAACCGTATCGAAACGAGTTCCGATACGGGGTCCCTGAAGCCTTACCTGTTCCGAAACGGCTCAGCCCATTTCGAAACGCTGGCTGTCTGCAGCTTTCAAAAATCAGACTTAGGCAATTCTAAATGATCCCAAAAGCCCTCAGCAACTCCAAGAAGCATACATCAAAAACAAATACTCTCTAGAGGCATGCTCTCTATTGCAAACATTCATAATCATCACAAGATTTAAGATAAGGCAAACATACCAAGAATCATCCAAAGCATACTTAAGCATAAAAAGGCCCTTAAGGCTCAATTCACCACACATAGAGTTACATGCCACAACCACACATGTACTCATACAAAAGCATAGCATCATAATCAAGCATTCATCAAGGCTTAACATGGTTTACGAATTAAACAAAAACATAAATACCAACAACCATCATGAGTCATACAATGCTCAAACAAAACACACACTTGCCCCATTGCTAAGCTACTACATTAATTGTGAAATCATACTTGAGCAACAAATACTTGGAAAGCCCCTTCGCCTTGCTCCTTGCTAACACCACGCTAATGATCTGCATTGTTGAAAATGAGAGCGTAAGCTAGAAGCTTAGTGAGGATGCTCTAAAATCAAAAACAACAACAATGCAGGGTCCAAGCATGCAAATCCTCAACCTCACATACAACATACATGGATATCAACAAGTCAACCTAGCTAGTCTTTCAAGAGTCATAATATGGCATCTCACATCATACTAAGCTCAACAACAAATATCTCAATTATCAAAACATCATAAACATGAGAGCAATATCATTGGTCACTATTAGTTTACCCGGATGTGCGGATTTACTCTCAACAACAACATTACCTCGGTGGGATTACACTCATCACCGGACCTTGCATGGGCGGGATTCCACTCATCACCACATGCCCTACGGATGGGATTCCACTCATCATCACGTAGAATATATATAAATTTCCGGTGGAATATTACATCACCGTACTCCTCCTTGATGACTCAACGCCATCAAGGCCACGTACGTTTTGACTCAATTGTGTGAACACTAATCCTAATAATAGATCATTTACACCCGGTAAGTTAATTAGTGCCAATTTCATTAACCACATCACATATCCACCATTTATATCACATGTTCATTGCATACACATAGCATGGTATACACATACAAGTCAATCCACATTTCTCACGATCAAATAGGCAAGGCATAAATAGTGTTGAGTGTGTAAAAGTTCTATTATTTACACCCTTTTTAACCCATATTTCTGCTGCATTCAAGCATCATTGCATTGCATTTAGGTTAGTTTACAGTAAAACATCACAAATGGATTAAAGGCACGGATTCTACTAAAAGATGGCTTATTTTACAGGTTGCTGCCATCATAGACGGTGAAGGCAGGCGCTGGGCAGAGAAGCAGAAGAGCTGAACTGGACAAGCAGACGACGAGGACGAAGCTGCCATGGAGCTGTCGTGACAGCAAGGTGACAGCGGCCTTATGAAGAGGAAAAGTAAAGTGGACCTCGATAGATAGAGAAAAATCTGCTCGTCTGTCGTGTGAAAGCCAAATATTTTTCCAAGCCCCGGATCAAAAGATATGTCAAGCCAAAGCTCAAGGAGACGATAATCCGATACTTCGTATCACTTTACTACTTGCGTCGTGTACACTTGCACTATAATTGCGATAGACTCTTTTACACGCAACAAGTTTTTGGCGCTGTTGCCGGGGATTGGCAACATAACTACACCTTTCTTTTATTGCACTTTTCGTTTTTGTTTTTTTTCTTTTAATTTTTTTTGTTTTTTCTATTTTTCGTTAGTACTTTAAACTCTTGCTTTTCACAAGGTTATCTTGTTTATGCACAGATCTAAAAGAGGCGAAGATCCTGAGTATAAATTAGATCCGAAAATCGAACGTTCCTTCAATCTCAAGAAACAACTTCGCCACCTTTTAGACAGGAACGAGTACCTTGAGGAACAGCTAGAGAAGATGGCCCGTAATCCGCCCGCTGGTGATGGTGTACCGCCTGTCGGCGACCCGCCCGCAGCAGCTGGACGACGGTCATGTCGTGACTACATGCTGAACGATCATGTAGAGCTGGAGACCACACTGCCGGATATTGATGTTGATAACTTCGAACTCAAGCCTGTCATGTTTAGTATGATCAACAACGCCGGGCAGTTTAGTGGTGCTGTGACAGAAGATGCTAGGGAGCATCTCAAGACGTTCCAGGAGATCTGTGGTTCGTTTAGACTGCCAGGAGTTAATCCGGAGATACTGAGGCTTCGGTTATTCCCCCATTCATTGAGGGACAGAGCTAAAACTTGGTGGAATAAACTAACACCGGGTTCAATCGTAACTTGGGCCGATTTGTCTCGTGAATTCTTATCTCGTTTTAATCCTTCGCATTTATCTGAGCGATTACGTAATGAAATTGCTACTTTTCAACAGGAAGATGACGAGCCAATGCACGAGGCCTGGGACAGATTTACTACTCTTCTTCGAAACTGCCACATGCATGGATTCCCCGTCTGGAATCAGGTAACTAAGTTCTATAATGCTGCTAACTTACAAACTCGCATTAGAATTGATTCTGCAGCAAATGGACTATTATTGGATAAAGATCCAGACGAGGCATTGCAAGTTTTGAAAAATCTGGCTAAGAATGAGGAGCAGTTTCCGACTGCAAGAAGAGGGGGTAAACGGGTACTTGCTGTCAAGGATTATGAAGCCGACAGCACTATGAAATCACAGGTAGCATTCCTTACTAAAGCAATGAAAAGATTATTGAATGATGATGGATTACAAGGATTTGTTGTTGAGGAAGTATGTGATATCTGTGAGGGAAATCATAGTAGGGATGAGTGCCCAATAAATGTAGAAGAAGGAAAATATGTTGGAAATTACAAGCCAAATTACAATTCCAACAATTATAACCCCAATTGGAGGAAGGATCCCAAATTTTCCTGGAGTAATCCTAACAACGCCCTGAATCCGCAAGCACACAATCAGAATCAGGGAGGTCCTAGACTGCTGACGCGACAGCAGCTGCCGCAAAACCTGCCACCGCAGCAGCAACAACAGCCACCACCTGCCACGAGCAGTATATTGGAACAGACTCTGGCCACCTTTATGTCTCAGACCGGTACTTATATTGAGAATATGAATCAGTTTGTTAAGAAGACAGAGAATTTCATGGATAAGACAGAGATGAGAATGACAAATCATGAAGCTACTTTGAAATCTCTGGAGACACAAATGGGTCAAGTTTCTCAACATATTAAGCCAAGGCAGAATGGAGGATTCCCTAGCAATACTGAAAATGTTAGACCACCCACACATGAGCAATGTAAGGCGATTACTACTAGGAGTGGGAAGAAACTACCAGGGCCGGAAAAAGAAGCTGAAACAGAAAAGGAACCAGCCGTAGATAAACCTGCCGAGGAAGCTGCCCCGACAGGTGATAAACATACTGCTGCCGATGAACCTGTCACGACAGCAGAAGCGATAGAGGAGAAAAATGAATAACATCATCCTCAGATTCGTATGCAGTGGGAAGGACGTATTGCTGATTACCGTCCCCCACCACCTTTTCCTCAACGGATACAGCAAACTAAACAGGAATCTCAACTTAAAAAGATTTATGATATTTTTAAGCAGGTCCAAATTAATATTCCGCTGTTAGATGCCGTTAGGGAGATGCCTGGTTACGCCAAATTTCTCAAGAATGTCATGTCAAAGAAATATAAATTTGGGGAATTTGAAACGGTAAGGATGGCAGATGGTTGCATGAGTATTCTTCATCGGCAGCCACCCCAGAAAAAGAAGGATCCGGGGAGCTTCATCATACCTTGTGTAATCGGAGACAAATTTGTGGGTAAGGCAGTTTGTGATCTTGGTGCTAGTGTTAATTTAATGCCAAAATCTATTTTTCAGAAGTTAGGTATTGGAAAGGCGCGGCCCACGACAGTAACTCTGCAGCTGGCAGACCGCTCTTACGTTCATCCAGAGGGAAAAATTGAAGATATTCTGGTAAGAGTGGATAAGTTTATTTTTCCTGCTGACTTTCTTGTTTTAGATTGTGAGGCAGACGAAAACGCACCAGTCATCCTAGGGCGACCCTTCTTAGCCACGGGAAGATCACTGATTGATGTGGAGAAAGGAGAACTCACTATGCGCGTGAACGATCAAGAGATTAAGTTGAATGTTCTCCAAGCAATGAAACATGCTGATGTGGATGAAGAATGCAAGGCTATCATTGAAGTAACCCTTGATCATCCATACATTAGGTCGGGCTGTCATGATATAAACTTCGGTCACTGCTGCGACAACCACTTACAGGCTTGTCACGACAGCAACGAAGACAGCACCAACAACAGCAACTCCTCTGAATCCGATACATCTGATACTGAAGATCAGGATGAGGTAAACTGGTTAGGCTATCGTCCAGGTAAGTTATTCGAACCTTTGAATTATACTTCGGATAACCATTTAATCCAAAAGCCATCTACTATTGAACCACCTGCCTTAGAACTGAAGCCCCTGCCAGGGCAGCTTAAATATGCTTTTCTTGGTTCAAATGACACACTGCCCGTAATCATCTCTGCTAAGCTGCCGCAGGAACAGGAACGACAGCTAGTCAGCATGCTAAGGCAGCACAAGAAGGCGATTGGATGGACGATAGCAGACATTCAAGGCATCAGTCTGGCGTTATGCATGCACAAAATCCTCTTGGAGGAAGATCATAAGCCGACTATTGATGCCCAAAGGCGGCTAAACTATGCGATGAAAGAGGTGGTGCGTAAAGAGATAATTAAGTGGTTAGATGCTGGTATTATTTACGCCATCTCAGACAGCAAATGGGTGAGCCCGGTGCAATGTGTTCCCAAGAAAGGAGGAATGACCGTGATAACCAATGAGAACAATGAGTTAATCCCAACCAGGACTGTGACCGGTTGGAGGGTTTGTATGGACTATCGGAAGCTTAACAAAGCTACCCGAAAGGACCACTTTCCTTTACCCTTTATTGATCAAATGCTTGATAGATTAGCGGGTAAACCTTATTATTGTTTCCTTGATGGTTATTCAGGTTATAACCAAATTGCTATTGCACCTGAGGATCAAGAAAAGACGACCTTCACATGCCCCTACAGAACGTACGCTTTTAGGAGAATGCCATTTGGACTCTGTAATGCACCTGCCACCTTCCAAAGGTGCATGATGGCCATATTCTCCGACATGGTAGAGGACTTCCTAGAGATTTTTATGGATGACTTTTCCGTCTTTGGAGACGATTTTGAAAGCTGCCTTGGCAATCTTCAAAAGGTACTTGAAAGATGTGAAAAAGCTAATCTTGTTTTGAATTGGGAAAAATGCCACTTTATGGTGGATGAGGGGATAGTTCTCGGCCATAAGATTAGCTACCGTGGGATAGAAGTCGACAGGGCTAAGATTGAAGTAATTGAAAAGCTGCCGCCACCAACTACAGTCAAGGGCATAAGGAGTTTTTTAGGGCATGCTGGTTTTTATCGAAGATTTATCGCAAATTTTTCAAAAATCACCAAGCCCCTATGCCATCTCTTAGAGCAGAACCGACCCTTTGACTTTAATGATGAATGTACTGAAGCATTCAAGGTTCTGAAGGAAAAACTAGTGACAGCCCCCATAGTACAGCCACCAGACTGGACACAGCCATTTGAGATTATGTGTGATGCTAGTGACTATGCTGTCGGGGCAGCACTTGGGCAGCGCAGAAATAAGCTGTTTCATGTCATATACTACGCCAGCAAGACATTAAATGACGCCCAAGTGAACTACACCACCACAGAAAAGGAGCTATTAGCTGTGGTGTTCTCCATTGACAAGTTTCGTTCTTACATACTTGGGACGAAGGTGATAGTGCACACAGACCATTCTGCCCTGAAATATTTGTTCGCAAAGAAGGATGCAAAGCCTAGATTGATACGGTGGATCTTGCTATTACAAGAATTCGACCTAGAGATCAAGGACAAAAAGGGGACAGAAAATCAGGTGGCAGACCACTTGTCAAGATTGGAGAAGGGACAGAGTCTACCAATTGATGAGACAAACATACTGGAGACCTTCCCAGATGAGCAGCTCTTTGCTGCCGCAATCGCTGCCGCGACAGCCATGGCGGCAGGTAAGTCTTCTGAACTCCCCTGGTATGCTGATTTCGTTAATTTTATAGTTAGCGGAATATTCCCTTCTGATCTTAATTATCAAGCCAGGAAGAGGTTCCAAAATGATGTCAAGCATTATTATTGGGACGAACCTCTTCTTTTCAAATTATGTGCAGATCAGGTTATAAGGAGGTGTGTACCACAAGAAGAGCAAGAGGACATTCTCCATCACTGCCATGCTTCACAATATGGAGGTCACTTAGGAGGCAACAAAACTGCTGCCAAGGTGCTGCAGTCAGGGTTCTACTGGCCGACACTGTATAAAGACGCACAGGACTTTTACAAGAACTGTGACAGGTGCCAGCGGACAGGTAACATCTCGAGGAGAAATGAGATGCCACTGCAAAACATTTTAGAGGTCGAGATCTTCGACGTTTGGGGGATTGATTTTATGGGACCTTTTCCATCTTCATGTGGAAATTTATACATCCTCCTAGCAGTGGATTATGTCTCTAAGTGGGTTGAAGCTATCGCCACACAAAAGAATGATGCCAAGACGGTCCAAAAGTTTTTACACAAAAACATTTTTTCGAGGTTTGGCATCCCTAAGGCGATTATCAGTGATGAAGGGAGACATTTTGATAACAGGGTAATTGTTGCCGCCTTGAAGAAATATGGTGTCAAGCACAGGATCGCGACAGCATACCACCCACAGACCAATGGACAGGCTGAGATATCCAATAGGGAAGTGAAGAACATTCTTGAGAAGATGGTTAAACCAACTAGGAAAGATTGGTCTTTACTTCTGAATGATGCACTATGGGCATATAGGACAGCTTTTAAGACTCCGTTGGGCATGTCTCCATACCGACTGATTTATGGAAAAACCTGCCACTTGCCTGTCGAGATCGAGCACAAAGCATATTGGGCAATCAAGGCAGTGAATATGGATTTGGACAAAGCAGGCCAGAAAAGGATGTTAGATCTGAACGAGCTTGAAGAAATATGGACAATAGCCTATGACAATGCAAGAATCTACAAGGAGAAAACAAAGAAGTGGCATGACAAGAAGTTGCTGCCACGACAGTTCTACCCAGGGCAGCTTGTGTTGTTGTTCAATTCTAGGTTGAAACTCTTCCCAGGGAAGCTTAAATCTAGATGGTCAGGCCCATTCCAAGTGGTACAAGTTTTTCCCCATGGTGCCATCACAATTCAATCATTAAAAGACGGGCACCAATTCAAAGTCAATGGACAGCGCCTCAAGCATTATCAAGGGACTAAAGCCCCAGGAATACAGGAAGTGGTTACTTTGGGAGATGCCCCACAAGGCATCCCTAATTTAACCTAAATTTTATTTTTATTATTTATTTTTATTATTTTATTATATATTAGGTAAGTAGGTTTATTTTATTTGAATAATGTTTTTTCTATTTTATGTTTTTAGGAAATAAAGGAGTCAAGAAGAAAAGGAGAAGTGACCCAAGCCCACCATCCATCCATCAGCCCAACAGAGCCCATTTATTGAAGCCTGTCGTTTCGGCTGCCGCCGCAGACGGATAAGACAGGCTGTCAACAGACTGACACGACAGACGTAGAAGCGTGTGACAGACGCGTCAGACACGCTAAATCCCAACAGTCGCTCCGTTATCCACGCCTGCCGTTACAGCATTAAATGGGCAGCCCCTCGACCGCTATAAAACCCCGTTTCCATTTTCATTTTTCTCACTTCTGCTTACTCTTCCTTGCTTTCTCCTCTAGTTTTTATTTGCTTTCTTCATTTCCACAACCTTTGCAACTAATATGTCGTCTAGACAGACCCGCCGCAGCGCTGCCTCAGCCTCTTCTTCAGCAGCAGCAACGCCGTTCGCCAACAAGGAATTATGGGAAGAGAGGGGCTTCGTCTACATCCGCAAAGCACCAAACATGGGGCTCCGACCATTCATTGCAAGGGCCATACGAGCTCAACTATGGGAGCAATTCGCAGAACAGCCAGCAGAACTAAACGACACCCTGGTTAGAGAGTTCTACGCTGCCATTGATAGCAGAACGGTAACATTTGTCACCATCCGAGGAGTGGAGGTGCCATTCACAGCTGACAGCATCAACCACATGTTTGGCCTCTTCTTTGGCCCCGATGATGATGCCCACCAGAAATTTCTCGACACCCTCGATGCTGCTGCCTATGATGCTGTCATGGAGGAGGTGACAGAGGAAGGAACAACATGGACAACCAGCAAAAAGAACCCCCACTCCGTCAAAAGGGGGGAGCTGCTCCCAGAAGCTAAACTTTGGAACGCTTTCATCAAAAAGCGTATCATGCCGTCCTCCCATCACACAACGGTGAACCAGCAGCGTCTCGCCCTCATCCACTCCATTATGCACGACAGGCCTATCAACGTGGGCCGATATATGAGGGACAGCATTTTGGATTGTGCCCATCGAACAGACTCTCGCCTCTACCTGCCGTTCACGATAACTTCTCTCTGCCGTTCTGCTGCTGTCCCCGAGGTATCCACCGACAAATTAGTCAATGGTCGTGGCTGGTCTGACAACAACATCTCAAGCCTCATGGAGGTCATAGCTGCAACACCCATTCACTCCTTCAACCCAGCTGCCTCCCCTGCAGACTCAGATGAGGAACCTGCCACAGAACCTGCCGCCGCCACCGCCCCGACAGACCATTCTGCCACCATCCTTGCTGCAATCCAACGGGTAGAAGAACGACAAATGGGAATGATGACCTTCATCCGGGACTTCACCAACGCAACGGTAAATTTCATTACCGACACTTTACATTATACGGATGTCATCTTCCCCACCTTCCCTGCCCATTATTTTCATATCCCCTCCCCTACACCCACACTACCTGTCTCCCCCCATGCACATTCTGCTGCCTCCACCCCTTCACCTGCCCGGACGGCAGCTGCGAATCCTCCGGTCGACAGCCCTGCACGTGGAACCAAGCGGCCAGCTACAGCCGACATCGAAGAAGAACCTCTAATTCGAAGGAATTTAGAGAGGGAGTTTACGCCTGTCAAGCGACAGAAGCACGTGGCAGACAGGAAGCTGATGCCCAAGGCTAGCACCTCCACCAGCTGCACGTGGGACAGTGGCAGCAGTTCAGACGTCCATCTCGTTGAGCAAACTATCTAGCCTCCACCGCAGCCCAGACGCCGCCATCAGATCCGTGTCAGCAGCAGCAGCGAAGACAGCGACTGAAAATTTAAGTCTTTTATTTTTCCTTTCCTGCTGCCTGCTCTATTTTATTTTGTGATGTACCTGCCTCTATCTTTTCTGTCATTTTGCATTGAGGGCAATGCAACCCTCGAGTTTGGGGGTGGCAACCCTCCATCATTAATGGAGTCTTAGTACATCTTTTTATTAATTTGTTGTGTCTTTTATTTATTTAATTTCTCTAAAAAAAGATTAAACTGTTGGCTTAAAACTGTGAAGTTAACTTACCTGTCATGACAGCTCTGTCGTGGCAGCATCTTTAGGACAGTTTAAGGAGAAGTTTAGAGCCTTTCTATAGTTCTGAAAACTTAAACACCATTGTGACTGTTATACTGCTTAGATTTCTTTTAGCCAAACTAGAATAGGAAAACTTAGCACTTGAATAGCCCCTAGAGGTGCCTAACACTGGCTCTAGGAAAGAAGTTTAGCAAAATAGCCCTAGAGGTGCCCGAAACCGGCTCTAGGAAGTTAGCTAGAGGTGCCCGAAACCGTCTCTAGTGAAACTTTAGCTTGAAAAATAAAAAGCAAGTCAAAACAGAAAATCAAAGAAGCATGAAAATGTGCCTTCAAAAAGATAAACTTTGGCATAAAAATTCAAGTTAAGAGTTGATTATTCTAGTGAAACTAAGAGAGTCTTAGCATATAACTGTTCACAAGCATGCACACACTGCACGAGGACTATAGGGAGATTCCGGACAGATCCTAATCTTTCCGACAGGTTGCTGCCGCCATAGAGAATGAGCGACGGGTAAGGACAGTTCACTGTTTGAAGGCCAACACAAAAAAAAATTATATTCTTTTTTTCTTTTAAGTCTAATTGCTTGAGGGCAAGCAAAAACTTGAGTTTGGGGGTGTGTTGAGTGTGTAAAAGTTCTATTATTTACACCCTTTTTAACCCATATTTCTGCTGCATTCAAGCATCATTGCATTGCATTTAGGTTAGTTTACAGTAAAACATCACAAATGGATTAAAGGCACGGATTCTACTAAAAGATGGCTTATTTTGCAGGTTGCTGCCATCATAGACGGTGAAGGCAGGCGCTGGGCAGAGAAGCAGAAGAGCTGAACTGGACAAGCAGACGACGAGGACGAAGCTGCCATGGAGCTGTCGTGACAGCAAGGTGACAGCGGCATTATGAAGAGGAAAAGTAAAGTGGACCTCGATAGATAGAGAAAAATCTGCTCGTCTGTCGTGTGAAAGCCAAATATTTTTCCAAGCCCTGGATCAAAAGATATGTCAAGCCAAAGCTCAAGGAGACGATAATCTGATACTTCGTATCACTTTACTACTTGCGTCGTGTACACTTGCACTACAATTGCGATAGACTCTTTTACACGCAACAAATAGCATCAATGGGAAAACAAGGAGTTAAGTTACCAATTTAACTCCCACATAGGAAAGGCCTACCAAGCACATTCCAACACGTACACTACACACACTTGAACCAACTTTAAAACATATTTAAAGTTTACTCACCACCCTTCCTTAGCAACCCAAGCAAGCAAGCAAGCCTCCTAAATGCCCGGATTCGGTCCCGATGCTTCGCCAATGTCTCCTCTTGTTTCTAGCCAATCAAAACACATCCATTACTTACAAATCAATGCTAAATTTCAGTCACCACTCCAACCCACAAACACAAGCCACACTTCAACAATTTCAAACCCAACAATCACCCAAAATATCCATTTTCGAGCTCCCTTAAAACCCAGCTGAAAACCATGTTTTCAAACACCCAAATGACTTCTAAATGGTCCCAAAACACTTCCCTAACATCCCTAAACCATCAGCCCTTCAACCCAAGCCTAAAACACTCCAAAAATCCCATTTTTGACACCTCAAAAATGGCCACAAGGACCCATTTTGGGTTTTCACCCAAATTCATCCATTTTAACATATTATGTGTATTTTAATGAGACTAAACCAAAACCCAACTTAACAATTTGAAAACATTTGAAGAACCCCTTAAAAATCCAAGCTTTTCCCTAAACTTGAAAATCACAAGAATGGGTAGTTTTGAAATATTAAACTATGTAAATGTAGAGGATGAAGAGGAGAGTTCAAATATGTGATTACCTTTAAAAATGCCCTTGAGATGAGGAAGAAATTTGATGGAATAGTAAATTTGGGGTTTGTGAGGGTTTAGGGTAGTTTTCACGTTGGGGGGAGAAATGGGGAGGAAGACACTTTTTTTGTTCCTTTTTGAATCAAAAAGGTGATCTAGCTTTTTAAATTGTTTTGGGCTAAATTACCAAAATGGTCCCTCCTTTTTATTTAAAACTCAATTAGATCAAGCCAAGGTCAATTTGATTAAAATTAATTTTACCGACTCGAACCAACTAACCCGACTAACTCATAACCCCAAAACACGGGTGTTACATTAAATCTTCTACAATAATCATCCCTATTCTGAGAAATAATTTCAAGGGAACACTATTGTTGGAATAAAAAAATTCAAAACTAATATTCAGGTAAAAATTCCAATATTATATCATAAAAATGAAAATTGAACTAGGGTCATATTTAAATTGAATCATACAAGGACATCACAACTATAGGTCGCATTAAAAACCTCCATAAATCACCTTGAACCTGCCTGAGGATGTTTTGGAGCAATTGGCGGCAACAAAACCACCTCGAGCATCGTTTGGGGCTGATTGCCCTAGTTGGCGATGGACTGATGATAGGGTATTCACGCTTCGGTCAGCATATGACTATATGGTTTTAGAGTGGTGGTGGCTCTAGGAAATAAGTGGGGAATTATTTGGCAGTTACGTGTTCCTCAACACATAAGAGTCTTTATTTGGCTTGCGGTTCATCAGCGCCACCTTACAAATGTGGAAAGGGTAAGGCGACATTTAGCGTTGTCAGAGGAGTGTGTTGTTTTTCGGAAGGATTTTGAGGATTTGGATCATGTCCTTCAACATTGTCCGATAGCGATTGAGCTATGGAAGCGTGTGATTGACTCCAGCCAGCAAGGCGTGTTCTTCTAAGGTTCTTTTGAGGATTGGATGCTACGCAACCTTGTCGAGAGCAGTACCAGGGTATCGACGGATGTATCTTGGAGTGTTAGATTTTCGGTGTATTACTAGTTGCTCTGGAAAACACGATGCAGCATGGTCTTAGACGAGAGCTTTGTGTTACGGGAGGACATATTGAGCCGAGGGGATTGCTTGGTGGAAGAGTATGGTCGAGCATTTTCACCAACGCGACAAGAGGAGACGGGCCAATCTCGTCCTTTAGTGCATTGATCGGTACCGGCGTCAGGTTGGGTTAAGGTCAACGTTGATGCTATGATAAACACGAATGATAATCGGTAACGATTGGTGGAGTGATTCAGGATGAGACGGGTGAGTGGCTCTTCGGTTTTTCTAGGCATGTGGGTAGATGCTCAGTTCTTCTAGTGGAATTATGGGTGTTGCATGATGGCTTGCTCTATGCATGGGTGATGGGCTATAGATGTGTAGAAGTTGAAACGAATTATAAGGAGATCACGAGGATTATTGGCGGTAAATCGGCAGCTTTGGCTGGTAGTGTCCTGGTTGAGGATATTAGGGAGTTGATTTGTCGTGATTGGCGAGTTATAATCAATCATGTCAAGCAGAAGAGTAATGGTGTTGCCGACAAACTTGCGTCCTTGAGTCGGGATGTGGGCCTTGCTGCGTCGACTTACTTGGAGCCTCATCTACTTGTGATGGCATTGGTTTCCACGGATCGTGGCCTGTGCTTGCGAGGGGATTTGGAGGTGAAAGCCGAGCAACACTTAGGCAATGGTGCTGAGGCTCGGTGGCATGTTGATCCTGGTGGTTAAGGGGATTGCTTGTGTCGCTTGTTCCATGGTGTTTAGAGCCATGGCTATGGTAGTTTTGTGATTAGGCTTATATAGACGAGGTTTTGCTTGCGTTGTTCTTTGTATTGGTATTCCAGTAGGTACTCTTTTCCCCTATTTAGGTTTAAGGGATTTTTAACGAGGCCTATAGGTATACCCAACTCCTTTCTATAAAAAAACTCCCTAAATCTAGGTAGAAAAAAAGTACCTACGGACATGGAAATAACACCCCACAGAACCAACATGACTGCACCAATGTACATTCGAAAATCCCCCAACGGCAACAAATAAAAAAACAGCAAATAAGAAAAACAAAATAGTCGTTCAATGGGCACTGAGTAAACCAAATACCACACCCCCTCTAACCCCACATTTTGAACCAAGATGACCTATCAACTCCCTCCTTAGCGAGAGCATCGGCAAAGCTATTCGCCTCACAATAAATATGGTTAAAGCACGCTCTATTAAGCGCAGCACAAGCAATATCAATACGTCGAAACCACCGTTCCAACCGCCAAGGACGCTTCTCATGATGGAGCACCCAAGTCACGGCCACCTTAGAGTCGAACTCTATAATCAAAGACACTACCGACTCTTATCTCGACCCTCAGACCATCTCCAATGCATGGCAAATTGCTTGAACTTCCACTTCATTTGAATCATCAATCTGATAGGCCTTGAGAACATGGCTAACAAGTGACCCTTGTCATCACACAACACAACCCTACACCCCGCCTTCCCCGGTGTACCCCTCGCCGAGCCATCAACGTTAAACTTTAACACCCCTGGCTGCGACACTTCCCATACCACATTTACCCTAGGTGCATCCACCGAGGGATCAGTCACACAAAACCAAGGACAATCCCACCATGCTACCACTGAGATGACACCCGACTGCACATTCACACAGACCCAATATAGTGAACGTAGTTTACTAAGGAAGAACAACTCCACCACAGTCATCCGCTTCTCCTGAAATATCAATTCGTTCTGAGCTAACCGCATAGACCACAGGACGGAAGCGCAGCCTGCTAACCACCATTCCCGCGTTGTGCCCTTAAAGAAACTTGCAAAGAAAATGTTAAAGAACTCCACCAACGTTCTCAGCAACACCACCTCCACATTCCACCAACGAAAAAACAGTACAACGCCATAATCAGACAATTAAACAAGATATGGTCCACATCCTCCTCACATGTACCACACCAGCGGCACAACACCATCGCCTCCCCTAACGAAACCCCTCTACGATGCATCATATTCAAAGTCAAAAGTCTATTAAGCATGACAAACCAGATGAAGCATTGTATTTTGAGAGGGATGCGTATCGACCAAATCAAATTTATCTCCCTCGACTCCTCTAATCCAAAAGACTGCATTAATTTATACAGCATCCCCACCGAAAATTTCCCAGTAGTAGATGGCTTCCAAATCAGCCGATCAGCTACATTACCATGTAGTGAGAACGGCATCACACAGGCTTTGAGTTCCAACAATTGCCTTTTCTTAAAGGATCGAAGCGCACGCGAGAAAAAGTAACCCTAGATCAAATGTTCAAAGATACCATGAACCATATAATCCTTCACCAGTGCCATCGAGTCACTCGCCACTCGGAAAAGCCGCAGAAAAACATGTTGTAGCGTATCATCTAGGCACCAACAGTCGCGCAAAAAAAGAATTTTGGAGCCATCGCCTAATTGCCAGCAAAATTGAGACCATTCCATGAACCGCTAGACATGATCATCGTGCTACACCTCAATTATTTGACGCCACGCTACGGATATGTTATGCTTCCCAATTTTAGTAGCTCGCCATTGCAAAACGTCATGATAATATTTAGCCACAATAAGCTCGTGCCATAAGGAATTCTCACCAAAAGCATAATGCCAATTCCACTTCGCTAGCAAGGCCAGGTTGCGTGCCCTCAGGTCCGCTACATCCAATTCCCCAAATCTCCTCGGATAAGACACAATATTCCAGTTCACTCTACTCATTATATTTTTTTCCTCCGAACTGCCTCATAAGAAACAACGTTTAATCTAGTCAAGCTTAAGAGTAATACTACGTGGGATTAGGAAAATACCCATATAGTATAGAGGCAGCGCCGAGAGCACCGAGTTCACCAAAGTCAGCCTGTCTGCAAAGGATAAAGAGCCACATTTCCACCCGTTAGAGATTTCCAAAACCTTTGGATAAACGGCTCCAACATCTGCATTCCCCGGGGATTTACACCAAGCGGTAGTCCCAAATAAACAATCGGCAATGTGCCATAAGAACATCCCAGTATAGTTGCAATTTCACTCACCATTGCCTCCTCAACCCCCACTCCATACAAGTTTGACTTATCATAATTAATCTAAAGACCTGAGGCATACTCAAAACATGTCAATACTCTTTTTAAATTAATTGCGTAGCTTACCTCAGCCTGGAAAAATAGGATAGTATCGTCCGTAAATTGAAGGTGTGATATAAAGAAATCCTCCGCCACACGCACCCTTTGCACAACGCCTCGATCTTCTACGTTACGCAAAAGCTGATGCAACATTTCAGCAACAATTACAAAAAGCAACGGCGAAAATGGATCTGCCTATCTAAGGCCCCGTTCCATCGCAAATTTACTGGTTGGACTACCATTTACCAGTGCAGATAGTCGTGTCGTACTAACACATTAACGAATCTAATTTCGCCAAAGTGTTCTGAACCCCATACAAACCATCACTTGATCTAAACAAACCCATTTGATACAGTCGTAAGCCTTCGCAAAATCCAATTTCAATATAATCCCCCCTTCACTGAACCGTTGATTCTATAAGGAATGAATCGTTTCATTTGCCAACATAATCCCATCCAAAATATGTCGACCATGCACAAAAGTTGATTGTTCATCACTAATTAATTTCGATAATATTTGTTGCAGCCGCTTGGCCAAACATTTAGCTAAAATTTTGTAAAAGGAGTTCAGCAAACATATTAGCCGATAATCCCCAACAACCCGCGGATCATCCTTTTTTGGCACCAGCACCACAAATGTTGAATTTACACCCTTCGGTAATCTGCCTGTCGCACAAAAGGAATGAGAGTTTAATTAAACGTAGTATCAATTTTTATAAAAGCCGTTAGTTTTCTTAAAAAGAGAAAATATTCAAAATTATAATGAGAGTTTACAACTATAATCATAAATTAAACACATAATTTGGACATTTTCCTAAAGTAATTGATATAAGAAACTAGCCACTTAAGATCATACAATGACCATATAAGGAAAAGGCCCATTTCTCATTAGAAGAATTTAAAAAAAAATGGTGTAGAGTAGCGTTGATTCGAAAGCTCCGAGACTTGATGGTTTTATCTAGAGGTGGCAAACTGACTCGAGACCCAAACCGATTTTATCCGATCCAAGACCCGATATTGACTCGAACATGATGACTTGAACTTGATCCAAAACCCGAAACAAGCGGAAAACAACCCAATTTTTAATTGAACTGATATGGACCCGAACCGATTTTCAACCGAACCGAATGGACTCAAACCGATTTTCAAGGTAACCAAATGGACCTGAACCGATTTCATCCGAACCAAAAGCAACTCGGACTGAAGGAAACCTTAAATAAAGAAATAATATTAAAAGAAATAAAGAAAGATTTGGTGTGAACTATCTCACAACTCACCAAAAAGTCAAATATATTGGTTTTATAAAGCCATATATGGGTGTAAAAAATTGATCCGGCTTGAAACTCGACTGAAACAAACCAATATCAATCGATATTGGCCCGAACCGAGTTCAACCGACCCGTAAATACCCGACTCGATATCAATCGACCCAAAAAGCAATCGAACCGATGTGACCCGACCCGACCCGAATTAAAACCGAACCAGACCAGATTTAACCCGAACTGAAACTGAATATTGTCAAAACCGAACCTGTAACCCCCTCGTCCCGGTCTGGCCGGATGACCGGTCCGAGTGGGCCACACGGGGAAAACCGAGTGAAAACCAGTTAAGGTTCCCCCTCGGTTAGTAACCCTAATTTTTTCATTTTAAAACTTGTCTAGAGGAATAATAAGTCCTAAGTGATTCACAACAGCGGAAGACATCCAAAAAAGATCACACTCGAACCCCGACCATACAACCTTAGACCATTTTTAAGCTTACAGAGCAGACCGTATCGGTACCCTAACTAGGGGTATCGATACTCCATGACCAGGTCAACCCAAGGAGTCAACTCCGGGAAGACCGTATCGATACAGCCCTCAAGCGTATCGATACGCCCTTCTCGGTCAAACCTCCTTGGTCAACAGAGTAGACCCGTACCGATACGCGTGAACCTAGTATCGGTACGCCCTGCTCTCACCCAAAACTCCAAATTCCAGTAACTTTGGAGGGTATCGATACACCCCAGTGTATCGATACGCCTAACACAAACTGAAATCCAGTGACCAAAAACTGTATCGATACGCCCCCGCGTATCGATACACCCAGCTAAAACTGAGCTCTGCAGGCAAGACCGTATCGATACGGCCCTTAGGCGTACCGATATGCCCTGCTCTGCAACTCAGCCCTTTCCCAACTTGGTGACTACAAACCCGACACTAAATGCATTTATGGATTCCCCTAAGCACTTACAATATACATACATCAAATTACAATAAAAATTTAACATGTGAGGCATTTAATCTAACGAAATTCATACCGAACAAAGCTTCATGCAATTTCACCCAAAAGTGCATACTTAGCAAGCAAAGAACTCCTCACAAAGGATAGTCAAAAGTAAGGCATACATAGGCCAACAACATACATCTTAAGGCATGTCCACATAAGCAGCATATCAAGCATAAATCACAAACCATAAAACAAAAGCATAACACAACCATGAGTTTAACATGCTCAACATAAATCCCTAAGGAGTTTGACCCCAACTCCCAAACTCTATACCCCATTGTCTAGGCATTATTACAAAATGCAAACCATACGTGAATTAGCTTGAGAACTCCAAAAGCTCCTCCCTCGCCCGCTTGCCTCTCGAACTTTAACGATCTGCACGTTGGAAACAAAAAGAGCATAAGCCAACTAGCTTAGTGAGAGAGGCTCTATAATTCACAACATGCAGTTTTCCAAAACACGGTTTATATGCAAGAAAACAATGGATGCACAAGGGTCTATCCCAACATCAATACATGGTTTGCACAAGCACAACCAACATACACGTACGGTGGGACTACACATCACCGTTTCGACTAGTGGATTTCCAATGGGACTACACATCAAAGTACTATCCTACTAGTCACTACCGGTGGGACTACACATCACCGTAGTTTAGACCACCATCACGTGAGGCACGAACTCAACTCGACTACACAATTTACAACTCAAAATGCACTTAATGATCATGACATATAAGCATTCATCATACCACAACAACATGAGAGTAGAAAGGCTTACACATGGGTTTAGGTGACCCCTCAAGGTCCCACCCAAACCCCAAAAGAATCCATATCGAGCACAATGCATAAATCAACAATTCTACTCACCGTTGCTACCCAAGAGAAGATCGAAGACCAAGCTCAAGACTCCGAAATCCCCGGATTTGTCCCCGAAGCTTCACCAACCAAGTTTCTCGTTTCTAGTTATTCCAACACCAAGCAAATAACCCCAAATCAGTCCATGTTCTAAAAAAATCAATCCGGACTACATACCAAGCACAAGACATCCCTTTTTCCATTGAAATCAAGCTCAAAATTCCAAAATCCGAGCAGCCCTTAAACACCCCTTTAAACCATTGATTTCAACCCTAAAATTCCCCCCTAAAGCCTTCAAAACAATGCTTACATATACCTTAACCATTAGCCCTTTCATTTCTACATAGAACACCCCTATATCTCAACCCAAAATCTCCCAAAAACCTCCCAAAACCCCAAATCCGGGAATATGCATAAAATTATTTAAAAATCACATATATTGATTCCCATGGACTACAAACAACCCCCACACCAACAATAAACCAAAATCTTTAGTCAAAGGCCATAAAGGCAACATTTTTATCCCAAAATCCTTAAATTTTCAAATCTCAAAAACATGTATAAAAATGAAAACAAAAGGTGTCAACTTGTAGAGAATGACGAGGGTAAGTCAAAAATGAAGTTACCTTTGCAAAATCTTCAAAGATGAGCAAGATATTGAATGGAATAGTATTTAGGAGGGGTGGGGTTCTTGTTGTCGTTGAAATGAGGAGAATAGGGAGGGGGAAGAGATGACTCAATCGTATTATTTTAGGTTAGTTTAAAATCAAAGGTCCAAAGACCTAAATGCCCTTAATGAATTAAAATAACTACAATGGATGACACCCATGGCCATTTGGGTTTATTTTAAAAATGGTCCCACTAAATTTTGTTGTCTTAAAACCCGAAGCCCAACCCATTATTTTATTATTTAAAAATTTGGAACCGAAACCCGAACCATTTTTAAATTATTATTTTCACCCGACCCCCGAACCCGGGTGTTACAGAACCCGACCCGAACAACCCGTTTGCCACCTCTAGTTTTATCTTACTATTCTACGGGAAGTGTTGGGAGTTAGTGACGAAGGATTTATTGAACGTCATGGAGGTGATCTTTGCGCACGACAAGTTGCAGTTCATCTTGCAAAGGCAGGCAGGCCTGAAAAGAAAAGAGCATTTCATAGCTTGGTGGTAGAGTGATGCTTTTTCCATGGTTCGGTTTGAGGTGTTAGTGTGTTGTTTCGGGTTCGGTCAACCTCTAGCATTGGCTGGTGTTTGTCTGTTTCGTCATAGTATAGGCGCAACAGTATGTTTGCTATTTTTTGTTCTTTGCAGTTGTAATTGTAGGTTGATTGGGCTACCTGGATGCTATAGTGGTATTGTAAATATTTGCAGGGTGGTTCTTTGGGTTGTTTTGTTGTACTTGGTCTTGGTTTCTGCAGTAGTTTCATATTTGTATGTGTTGTACTATTTTCTTTCATTTAGGCTTAAGAACGTTTTTAACGAGACATACATGGAGGATCAAGGTGTGTATGATTTAATCTTTAATATAATCATATTTGTCGAGCAAAAAAAAAGAAAAAATGTTAAAATCTTAATTAAAAGACTCAAACAAAAATATAAATACAAACAAATCTGACTGCATCGGTAAACAAATCACAAAAGAGGATCAAACTATTGAAAGACCATCGACAACTGCAAATCAGAGTCGAACGACGTGAAAAAACTATCCATAAACGCAAATTGTGTATCCAAATCCGATCCGAGGGTCCAAAGCAGGAAAAATCAACATGAAAACCAAATAAGCGTCAAGTTGATCAGTTGAGGCGGCGTCAAATTCATCCCTGAGAAAAAAAAAGAAAACAACTGTCAAACGACCGTTAATGAAACTAAAAACATGCCAAAAGCTAGATGAAAACGTGCCACAAAGACAAAGTTATTCAAAGCAAAGATAATTTTACCAAATATGATATATGAATATATATATATATATATATATATATATATTAGTTCATACATCTGAAAACTTTAGTTTTCATAAGTGGGTTAGTTTAGGGTTTTAATGTTAGGAGTTTTGATTGTGAGGTCTAGAATTTAAGGTTTATTGTTGAAATTTAGGGTTTAATGTTTAGGGGTTATGTTTTAGAAGTTAGGAGTAGGGTTGTAAAAACAGATAATCGGATGGGTTTCAGGTCGAGTCAAATCAGATACAGGTCAATTCAGGTCAAAAAAAATTTGACTCGACTCGGGTCGGGTGCGGGTCAGTAGCAGGTCGGGTCCATTGTAGGTCGGGTCCATTTCAGTTCGGGTCCATTTCAGGTCGGGTCCATTTTAGGTCGGGTTTATTTTAGATCAGGTTCAAACAGATCGGGTCCGAACCAAGTAATTGGCAGGTTAATTCGGGCTCGGGTAGACTTCAGGTCGGGTTCATTTCAGTCCGGGTTCATTTCAGGTCGGGTTCGTTTTAGGTCGGGTAATTTCAGGTTGGTTTCATTTCAGGTCGGGTTAATTCGGTTTTGAATTCGTATTATTTTTAGTTCGATACAATAGTACAAGTAGTCGATATTTATTTCGAGTTAATTATTTAACATCTTTCATGGAATCACATTAAAAATAAAAATTTGGCACTAGAAATGAATAAACATATCATAAATGATTCATATCTAAAATAATAAAGTAAATTAAAAATTTGAAATAGGGTCAATTTCGAATAAAAACAAAGTTTTAGGGACTATAATGAACAACAAATAATAAATAAGAGTCAATTTAGACTAAAAATAAAGTTTTAAGGACTTAATTGAATTAAACTAAAACTTAAAGGACTTAAATGAAAAACATCTAAAATTTAAAGGGCTACAAAATATTTAGCCCATCTAAAATGAATGGGTGTTGGGATATGAGCCCAAAGCCCCAAACTATTAATAATTATTATTTATTATTAATTATTGTATTATATATACATTATATAACTTATAAGTTTTAATATATATATATTAATTATATTTATATGTTATATTATAAGTTTTAATATCTATATATATATAATATATGTTATAATAATTATTATGTACATTTACATATAATATATATGTATATATAATATATATGTATATATTTATATGTTATATTATAAGTTCATATTAGTGTGTTTAGGGTTTAGGGTGTTGCATTATGGTTTATGAGTTATCATTATTGTTTATGGTTTAAGGTTTATGGTTTAGGGTTTGAGAGTTAGGGTTTCTATTCAAGGGTTTAGGGTGTTGTATTAGGGCTTATGAGTTACCATTATTGTTTATGGTTTAGAGTTTAAGGGTTTATGGTTTATGATTTAAGAGTTGGGGTTTATATTTGAGGGTTGATGGTTCATATTAGAGTGTTTATGGTTTAGGGTGTCGCATTAGGGTTTATGAGTTATCATTATTGTTTATGGTTTAGAGTTTAGGGTTTAGGTTTTAGTTTTTGAGAGTTATGGTTTATATTCAATGGTTTAGGGTTTTGCATTAGGGTTTATGAGTTATTATTATTGTTTATGGTTTAGAATTTAATGGTTAGGGTTTATGGTTTAAGAGTTAGGGTTTGTATTCGATGGTTTGTGGTTCATATTAGAGTGTTTAAGGTTTAGGGTGTTGTATTTAGGTTTATGAGTTATCATTGTCTATAGTTTAGAGTTTAGGGTTTAGGGTTTAGTGTTTGAGAGTTAAGGTTTAAATTCGAGGGTTTAGGGTATTGTATTAGGGTTTACAATTTATCATTATTGTTTATGTTTTAGAGTTTAAAGGTTTAAGGTTTAGGGTTTAGGGTTTATTGTTTAAGAGTTATGTTGTGTATTTGAGGGTTTGTGGTTCATATTAGAGTGTTTAGGGTTTAGGGTGTTGCATTAGGGTTTATGAGTTATCATCATTGATTATGGTTTATGGTTTAGAGTCTAGGGTGTAGGGTTTAAGAGTTATGGTTTATATTTGAGGGTTTAGGGTTTAGGGTGTTGGATTAGGGTTTATGAGTTATCATTATTGTTTATGGTTTAGAGTTTAAGGGTTTTAAAGTTTAGGGTTTAGGGTTTGTAGTTTAAGAGTTATGGTTTGTATTCGAGGGTTTGTGGTTATATTATAGTGTTTAGGGTTGAAGGTGTTGCATTATGGTTTATGAGTTATCATTATTGTTTATGGTTTAGGGTTTAGGGTTTGAGGGTTATGATTTATATTCAAGTGTTTAGGGTTTAGGGTGTTGCATTATGTTTTATGAGTTATCATTATTGTTTATGGTTTAGAGTTTAAGGGTTTAGGGTTTATGGGTTATGATTTAAAAGTTAGTGTTTATATTTGATGGTTTATGGTTCATATTATAGTGTTTAGGGTTTAGGGTGTTGCATTAGGGTTTATGAGTTATCATTATAGTTTATAGTTTAGAGTTTATGGTTTAAACTTTAGGGTTTATGGTGCATATTCGAGTGTTTATGGTTTAGGGTGTTGTATTAGGGCTTATGAACTATTATATTGTTTATGGTTTATGGTTTATGGCTTAAGATTTAGGGTTTATGATTCATATTAGAGTATTTAGGGTTTAGGGTGTTGCATTAGGATTTATGAGTTATCATTATTGCTTATGGTTTAGAGTTTAGGGTTTAGTGTTCATATTCGAGTGTTTAGGGTTTAAGGTGTTGCATTAGGGTTTATGTGTTATCATTATTGTTTATGGTTTAGGGTTGAGGGTTTATGGTTCATATTAAAGTGTTTAGGGTTTATGGTGTTGTATTAGGGTTTATGAGTTATCATTAGGGTTTATATTCGAGTGTTTAGGGTTTAGGGTGTTGCATCTAGGTTTATGAGTTATCGTTATTGTTTATGGTTTAAAGTTTAGGGTTTAATGTTTAAGGTTTATGATTTAAGAGTTAAGGTTTATATTCGAGGATTTATGATTTATATTTGAGGGTTTAGGGTGTTGCATTAGGGTTTATGAGTTATCATTATTGTTTAGGGTTTAGAGTTTAGGGTTAAAGCTTTAATGTTTAAGGGTTTAGGGTTTAGGGTTTAAGGGTTTAGGGTTGAGAGTTAAGATTTATATTCGAGGGTTTATGGTGTTGCATTAGGGTTTACGAGTTATCATTATTGTTTATGGTTTAGAGTTTAAGGGT
Source organism: Hibiscus trionum (assembly GCA_030270665.1). Taxonomy (NCBI): domain Eukaryota; kingdom Viridiplantae; phylum Streptophyta; class Magnoliopsida; order Malvales; family Malvaceae; genus Hibiscus; species Hibiscus trionum. The sequence goes on along the minus strand of BSYR01000010.1, from coordinate 75,786,842 downwards.
TTATGTTTAATGGTTTATGATTTAAGAGTTAGGGTTTATATTCGAGGGTTTATTATCAAGTGTTCATTTTTTTCTTAAGTTTATTATCAAGTGTTCAAATACGCAAGCACAAATATCTAATGGGCAGTTAACAGAAATTAATAATTTAGCACAACTTATATTTTTTTTGTCTTAACAATTATTTTACAAAACTTGTAAACAATTTGACTTGAAGTATAAATATGTACAATATTTTAAGTTATTTAAAAATCAAGTTTATATTTTAAGTTGGTGAAAAAATAGTTATATTGAAAGTATAATAATATGTATAATATTTTAAGTCAAATATAAATTAATTTAAATTTTAAGCTTGTTAAAAATCAAGTAATAATATGTATAATATTTTAAGTTAATTAAAAATTAATATATATCACATTTATGTATATTGTATATGTTATATATATTATGTATATAATTTGTAATATATGTATATTGTATGTATTATGTATATGTTATATATATTATGTATATAATCTGTAATATATGTATATTGTAATATATGTTATATATAATATGTAATACATAATTATGTATTATGTATATGTATATGTTATATATATTATGTTTATATATATGTTATATATATTTTATATATATATATATATATATATATGTATTATAATTCATATATCATGTATGTGTATGTATGTGTATATTATATATATACTAATATATATGTACTTATGTGTGTGTGTGTATTTATGTATTATGTGTCATGTGTGTATATATATATATCATATCATATGTATATTTATGAACTTTTTTAATTCATTAAGTCATGGATTTCGGGTCAAAATCAGTTCAGGTCAACAACAGTTCGGGTTCAAAACAGGTCGGGTCAATTAACAGGTCAGGTAAAATTTGATCTAAGGTCGATTCAGTCGGGTAATATCAGGTAATTTGCCAGGTCGGTCTCGGGTTCGGGTTCGTTTCAGTCGGATGCAGGTCGGGTTTCAGGTCAAAATTAACAGGTCAGATTCGGGTTCGGGTCGTTTTCAGTCGGACGCAAATCGGGTTCGGTTGCTACAGTAACAGGTTCAACTCGGGTTCGAGTCAGCAACAGTCAGTTACAGTTCGAGTTCGGGTCATCGAATTCTCGGGTCAAATCAGGTTCTGACTCGAGCAGGTTTCAGGCAGGTTTTCAGGTTCTGACTTGTTTTTACATCCCTAGTTAGGAGTCTAAGGTTACATCGCATGTGTGTAGGATAATAATCATATATATATGAATTGTTTTGTATATATATATATATATATGAATTATTTTGTATAGAGTTAGGATCAACTTACACCATGTAAAACTCTTAGTTTTACACCTTTTCTGGATCGTTAGATAGAGAAAATAGATGGCTTAGATTAACTCCTTACTTTTTTTTCTCAAGTGATAATCTTCACATATTTACTGTTAATCTCATCCATCTGTTTCACTCATCCAACGGTCCAAAAAAGATGTAAAATGTAAAGAGTTTTACACTATGTAAACGGATCCTATCCCTTTTGTATATATATATATAGGGATGGGATGGGATGGGATCAAGTTACACTATGTAAAACTCATTTAGTTTTACACTAATCCATAGCCATTGGATGAGTGAAATGAATGGATGAGATTAAAAGTAGGATATGGAAAGATTATCACTTGGGAAAAAAAGTAAAGAGTTAATCTCATCCATTCATTTAACCAATCTAATGGCCATAAATTAGTGTAAAACTAGTTGAGTTTTACATAGTGTAACTTGATCCTAACTCATATATATATATATATATATATATGCATTAATCATATGAATTATTTTGTTTCAAACGTAGTGTCATTTTAGGTTTACATAAAACGTATACAAATAGTTATATTTATCAAAAATGAATATATATATATATATATATATGCATTAATCATATGATTATAATTATCAATAACATTAATAAAAAAAACTCTACCACGTGTCAGAAACAGCATAATTACCGTTATTCAAAGTTTAAAAAATCGGTAAATCTGTTAAAAGTGAACCGACCGTCGAGCCAACCAAAACTGCATCTGAACTTTGCTTCAATGCCACGAAATTAATTGAAAAAATAATTAAAACAAAACAAAATCTCACAAAATCACGCGATAACTCTCAACCATCTATATCTTCGCTCTCAGCTCTCACTATCAGTGTTCCAAATTGATTTCTACTCTCACTCTCCAACGTACCTTCAACAAAATGGCTTCCCTCTCACGCGCCTCCACTCCTCTCCCTTCCCACCACTACCGTAGACGCGCCCTCATTCCCGCGCCAAAATTGGTCTACCAAAGAATTAGGAGAAGCGGGATAAGGCTGACGGTTGTTAGAGCCGTTGATGGCGACGATTCGTACCTCAGTATGTGGAGGAAAGCCAAGGAGAGGGAAAAGAAGGAAGCTGAGTTTCAAAAAATCGCTCAGAATTTGGCCGGTGATAGCGGCGGTAATGGTGGTGGGAAGAAAGAGGTTTTGCAGAAGAAGAGCGAGGAGTTCCAGAAGATTCTGGAAACTCCTAAGGAGGAAAGGGATCGGATTCAGAGAATGCAAGTGATTGATCGTGCAGCAGCGGCGATTGCGGCGGCTCGCTCGCTTATCCAGAACAAGGATTCCTCGGGAAAGGATGATTCTGGCAACGAAAATCGTAAACCAATTAGCTTTCAAGATGACGGTATGAACTAAAATCCTTTTGTATTTGTAATTTCAAATTGCATTTATTTTTTTGTTGATATCTGATATTTTGTTTGCTTTTTTTTTCTAAAAATTATTTCGGATATCATTTTTAACAAAAGGATGACATTTCTTGGAAGCAAATTAAAGAACCCGAGAAGCTTTTTTAGTATTTTTATTTAGAACTAAAATGAAAAGAATTTGATTTTCTTTTAACAAGGAAAAGAAAAAAGGTGGCAAAGCTTACCCCATTGTAATGCATTTAACTGGAATGATCTCTGCTAATTCTACCTTTGGCACTTAGCAGCTGATAATTTTCAGAGAAGCCAAAGTTGGAATGATAAACAGAGTTCAGTTGATAATAAATTTACTGCTATTATTTTTTTCTTATGGTAACTTGAATCTTAATTTAACAGGAAAGCAGAGTGGACCTGCAAATTCTGGAAATGGAACACCTGGTCCTGATTTTTGGTCCTGGACACCCCCTCAAAGTACTGATCAGGTTTCAAATGAAATGGATGGGTTGCAGGTTGCTAGACAAACTTCAGAGCTTCCGGTTTCTAGCATTCCGGTTTTAGAGAAAGATCGGTCTCTTGGTTTTCTCTCTATTCCTTTCGAAAGTAAAGCTTATGAGACAAACCGCAATCTTCCACCCTTTCAATCACTGGTAGAGGTTGATAAAACAAAAGTATCTGAGGTTGTTGTAGAAGATACTTCTTTAAAAGTGGAACATGACCTTGAGGTCGAATTTTCTGCACATGCCGCAGAAGCAGTTGATGCCATTCATAAGGCCAAAGAATTATCTTCCCAAGGAGTCAATCTAGATGGAACTAGATGGTGGATGGAAACGGGCGTTGAGCAAAGACCTGATGGTGTGATTTGCAGGTGGACGATGATTCGAGGTGTTAGTGTTGACCAAGCTGTTGAATGGCAAGAGAAGTATTGGGAGGCTTCTGATGAATTCGGTTACAAAGAACTCGGTTCTGAGAAATCAGGACGCGATGTTTATGGGAATGTTTGGAGTGAAAAGTGGAGAGAATCGATGTTGCAGGTCAGTAAAATCAGCCGTGATACATTTCTCATGAGTCATGACACTTCCTTTTTACTGCGTTTTACCTTCTAGTGTTCATATCATCCATGTTAAATTATGAATTTCGATCATCCATAGAGTATATGATCCATCTAAGCTCCATGTAAGTATGTGCAGAACCCTGTGTATTGAATAGTTGGAATCATAGACTTGTAGAATTCTAGTAAAATAACTGAATGTGAGATGAAGCCCTTGTAGGTTTAGCTCAGCCATCTATACACAACTATATTACTGTACTCGAATTTCAATATTTTCATGGGTTGGTTGTAGTGCATGATAGAAATGTGGGTTTGGGTACAATTCAAGCATAACTTAACAAAAAGATAGAAAAAGAGCTGTTGTTATGGGTTTAAGAGATACCGGATTGGATGAATGCTAGTTATGTTTTTCCTGATCTATCTCCTTTTTCCGAGAGCAACATTAGAGCCCTATAGAAGGTTCCACCAGTGGTCAAGCCAGGTGGCATTGACAAACATCCTTCTTCGGAAAAAAAGGGAGAAAAGAATAAAGCTAAAGGGAGATGAAGTTTTAATTCACATTTCACACTTAAGCTTGCTTTGTGAAGAGATTTAGAACAATGGCTTTATTTTTAGCATCTTTCACTTCTTTGCTACTGTTTTTTGCTTTCAAATTACTGCACCGTTAATAAATTTTAATTTGCTTTCAAAGGAGTTCAACAACTTTGGAGCATGCTAAGATATTGTTTTTAGGGGGGAAATCTGAAAGTGTTGCCTGGTGCAGGAGGATGGGCTTGTACATCTTGAAAAAACTGCAGATAAGTGGGGAAAGAATGCTGAAGGTGCGGAGTGGCAAGAAAAATGGTGGGAACATTATGATGCATCCGGGAAATCTGAGAAATGGGCTGACAAGTGGTGCAGCATTGACCCGAACACACCCCTCGAGGCTGGTCATGCTCATGTTTGGCATGAAAGGTATTGAACTTCATATCTAGTTTGGATATAATTTTGCACCTTTTCTGCTTTCTTTATCCAGAATTTGTTTTTGGTCGCAATCTTAAACTGGTCATAAATTTCTTACAAAAGCACTTCCTTGTTGATCCATCTAGAAATTTAACACTACCAAGCTCTCAAAAACATCTTGAAATGCTTAAATCTGCGTCTCATGTCATCAAAGTTTGTATGGCATTGTTTGGGTCCTCTTTGTTAGTTGACACAGCCTTCTATCTTAATGTCATTCATTACTCGACAACTGAAGTACTGGATTGATGGAAAATTTGCCACAATGTTAAACGTCGATCACCGGAAGATGGAGTTGTAATATTCATCCAGTTTGAGTTTATATGTTTGATCTCAAGTTTTTGCAACTTTGGCAGGTGGGGTGAAGAATATGATGGATATGGTGGCAGTGTGAAATACACAGACAAATGGGCGGAGCGCTGCGAAGGCGATGGTTGGGCGAAATGGGGTGACAAGTGGGATGAACATTTCGACCCCAACGGGCACGGTGTGAAGCAAGGGGAAACATGGTGGCAAGGGAAGCATGGAGATCAATGGAACCGCACGTGGGGTGAGAAACACAACGGGTCGGGATGGGTTCACAAATACGGGAAGAGCAGCAGCGGGGAGCATTGGGACACACATGTGGGGCAAGAGACGTGGTATGAGAGATTCCCACACTATGGCTTCTATCACTGCTTTGACAACTCCGTGCAGCTGCGGGAGGTTAAGAAGCCATCCGAGATCACTCAACAGGTTGAGAAGCCATCTGAGATGTCTGAATCATAAGCTGTTCGTTCGCTCATTCTACATACCAAGGTAAAATTTAGTAATAAGTAGTGTTAATTGAGTTAAGCAGTTCGCAAATAGTTCGAGCTCGGTCAATGCTCAACTCGACTCGAATTCGAGCTCAACTCGAAATTTTAGTGAGTTCAGTCAAGCAAGGTCACACCACACCATAAGTTCGCTACCAACTCATTATTTTTATAATTTTTTTATGATCTTTTGTGACTATAAGTTCAAAAGCTAGTTGAAAGCTCTAGAAAAATTTAGTTACTTGCTAGTTAATTTGTTCATAAAATATTTGCTTTTAATTTTTCAAAACCTTTTGTATTTTTTGAAAATTTAAAAAGTTAATTTGTATTATTAAGAAATTAAATTATAATAGTTAGCATTTCTTTTTTTATTAAAGTCTTCTTTTTTTTCTTTCATTATTATTTTATGTATAAAAGTAAAAAAGGGAAACGTCTTCAGTTCTTGTATAAAAAAATACGATTGAAAAATAAACCCTTTAAGTCTCTAAGATCTTTTTTCTTTTATTGTTTATCGAAGATTGTTGAGAAACTAAAAAGAGTCTCACACTTGAATATTAACTACATCTCTAACTCGGTTTAAACTAAAAAGATTTTATAGTATCTTAGATTTTGTCTACATTAAAAAAAAACAAGATAAAAATTTTGACAAACTTAACTAGCAACGAATCAAGTCAAACAACAAAATCTTTTGGCGAACACGAGTCAAACACCTTATACAGAAAGGACTGTTTCAAAGAAGAAGAAAATAAACCTTATATAGCAGCTTTCAGTTGGAACACAGAATTGCTTCATGTGGTCGCTTTTGAGAGGTGTCATCCAACAGGTTTGAGATTAAAATTTCAATACGTATGCCTCTAATCAAATTCCTATTGTATTATTATCCGTTGGCAAGATAAAGACAAGCAAGCACTACTTAGTATTAAGAAATTTAGAAAATGCCACAGTATGTCCCACGACTGATCTTTATAACAATGCACAAACCACACCGATATAGTACAATGTACCCTGGGCCAGGGCACCAATGGCATCCTACGTACAGGGAGGCAAGTTTCCATGTCTCTGTACCAATGCCTCCCATGGTGTTTTATTGAGAAATCTGCATCACATTGGAGACTAAATAGTGTTTTACATGTTTCTCCCATCATACAGCGAATTCATCTAAGCGGGAACCGCTTCTTGAATCCTTCCATTGTCCGACGGTGTCAAGCTGTCGTAGTATTCAACCAGCACTTTCCAGCCACCAGGGCACATGAATCCGTTGGGAGGGTTCTCTTTGTTCTTTGCAAGCGTGCGCATCTGTGGAATTGCAGAAAGCATTTTTTGAGATGAACTTACAACTAATATCGGAACCGGAATGTTTCTTCTGAATCAGGTTTATGGTTCATTGGCAAAAGAATGTACCTTGGTGCCGGATATGAAGAGGAAGTCTTGAGCTCTTGATGGATCGAAGAAAGCCATTTTACCTTCGGTCTGATCGTACGCGGCAACCTGAAAAATAAGCAAATCTATATGAATATGCAACCAGTTGTATGAATGTACTAGAAAATAGTGATGGGATTGAATGCTGGTTATACCCTGAACGGAAGGATGTTCAGCCGCTCAAGTCCTGGAGCCATGCTCAAGACCTTTTTCCCATGATCAGCATCATAGAGATCTCTCTTCTCGATGGGATGGCCCATGCCAGCTGGATCTCTACCGACGATGTAAAAATTAGCCCCTGCGTTGATCCGAGCCTTAGCATGCCACTGCACTTCAGTTGGGCCAGCATAATGCATAGGAGATGGGAATATTGAAACCACGGTTGTTTCAGGATCAAGAACACCATCCTCGAGCACCTGATAGAACATATTATCGTTAAACCGTAATGCATTTTCATGGCAATTGACACAGGAAATTTAGAAGGTTGTAATGAATACCTTCTCGTGTTGTTTCATTCGCCAACTTAGAGGGACATCATCAGCCTTTGTGTAGCCTCCCAACGGATGAAGCAAAAGTATGGGGTTCTTGTACCCCATCTCAAGAAGCCGACGACGAGTATCAGTCATTAGCAAAGCATGACCATTGTGAACAGGGTTTCTGAGCTGGAACGCAAACACGGCATCAGCATTGCGTCTTTCGAATTCTTGACGTAACTCCACAGGTGAAAGCCGGAAACGATCAAGACCGTCATGGTACTTGATCGGCTCTATAACCTCCAAGTCACCACCAATGAGCCAATTTCCAGCATTTGTTATAGTTTCTTCAACATAGGGTAGTCCAGGGGCAGTAGTTCCCCATGTCCTCGCTATCCTTTCTTCCTTGGGGTGCTTGTAAATCTCAATGCTGAATCAATCAAGTAATATATCAAACAATAAGGAACACAGTTACTGAATTCAACAAGACACATATGCTTAAAATAAACAACAGGAAATTCTGGCAACACATTCGAGTCCTAGAAAGTTCATATAATATCGACTGTGTTCCACGGCTTTTGGCATAAGTATCCTCTCCCAAGAATTGAAACTGAAAAATCTTAAGTTTATGCATTTTAACAGGAAAACTCACACTCTGAGAACACAAGCTAGATAATAAGATGACCTACATTCACACAAGCTATAATCACCCAATTATTTGAATTTTTGATCAATTTCCCATCTTCTCGGGTTGAACCAAGGACCACGGAAAACACGGCCAAGCCGAGGCCAGGACCAAACCTCCTCTTCTTCCCTGGACCATTCCCCATCCCCAATTTTGCTAAACATCAGCAACATGAAGGAGCATGTTCCAATACACAATAACGGTTCACATGAAAGCATATCAAAGTGATCTATCAATCTTGTTTAATCAAAGTGGTAAAGATTTGCAGGTTCAATTCCAGAAATCACCACTGTAGCAAGTCAAATTGCATTGTAAAGTAACATTTTTATGATAAAAGAAAGTCCAACCAAAAAAGTGACAAAACCCCATAGAAATAATCACATCAACAAAAGAAAAACCACAAATTTATCTAAACATCAAATCAAACTGTGAAATTAATTTGAAAAAAAAATAAAGCACAGGTAGCATTACATTATTGCTATATTACGAGTTAAACAACTTACTCTGTAAGGATCGCAACTGGGTTATCATCTGAGTCAACGAGAGTGACTTTATTGGACGCACCGATCATCTCCTTCTGAGAATCACCGATGGCCAAGACAATCGGCACCGACATGTTGACGAATGAACCATCGTCGAGTCGGAGCGAGTTAAAATGAAGAGTTTGGAGGAACTCGGATTCTCTCATGAACCCGGCGAGAGGGCTAGCCCAGCCCTCGCTCAAAACGTGAACCCATTGCAAGTCGATCCTCGTCAGCTTCACCCGAGGCAAAGAAGCCGCTTCCCGCTTCTTCAACTCCGGCTCCGCCACATGGAGGTCCACGAGTTTCCCACCGTCCGGCTCGATCAACCCGGCTCGAACTGATAACCGCTTCCAGAAAGCGGTTCTCGGCTTGAAAGAGAGCGAAACGGGGAGTTTGAAGGAAGGAAAGAAATGGGTATTCAGGGATTCGCTCAAAGACTTGGATGGAAACGAGGATTGGACGAAAATGGCGGAAGCCATCGGAAGAGAGAAAGAGAGAACCAAAACAAAAACCCGGTTTGGTTTTTTGATTGATCGACAGGCGAGTTGAATAAATATTGGTTTGGTAACGAAGGGTAGTTGGGGAAAATAGAAAAAGACTGGTTTTTTATTTGGATGAGAGAAAGTAGAAGAAAGACAAGACAAAGCAAAAGTGGAATCTTTGTTGGATGCGCTATGTTTGGGAGGATGAACCTGGACATATTTTTTGGGGGTTAAATTCCCTTGTTAGTCCCTATAATATACTTCAGTTATCTTTATAATCCAATTTGATCATTTTTAATATCCATACTTTTTAAAATTTACAATTTTGATCCCGACTCATATGATATCCATTAAATCTGTTAAGTAAAATTCTGTTATCAATATTTGTACTATACTTAACTTCTAGGTCTAGTTTTTGTTATCTAAATTGATTAGTTTTACTTCTTTGTATTTTAATCAAATTAACCCTATATTATTTAGACTAGGATTAAAATTTAAATTTTTTAGAAATATATGATTAAAATTGACTAAATTAAAGTATAAGGACTAGATCTACAATTTATAAATGGTGCAATAAATAATGACAAAATTTAGCATTTATTATTATTTATGAAGTTTTTTAGTCAAATTTGGTCACTCCACTTGGACCTCTGTAGTGTAACTATTGGCAATTTTGGGTGAAAACCCCCTTTTTAATTATTATTGGGCAAAATGGCTCCCAAAAACTATTATTTGGCAAAATGACCCCCAAACTTGCCAGGTCGGCAGACCTCGCGTTGTGTAGGACGCGAGGTACGACATCGCGTTCTGCACAACGCGATTTTAGTCGACGTGGCATTGCTGTCCGTGTTAACGGTTTCACAGTACCTCGCGTTCTGCAGAACGCGAGGTCCCCGGGAAATTGAAAAGGCGGCTGGAATATATCGCACATACCTCGCGTTCTGTAGGACGCGAGGTCTGTGCATTTCCAGCCTGAACAACAAGGAAAAACAAGCGTGGGTAGGCCTGTTCGAACCCAATTTCGAGCGTGTAAATGGTATATTTTTAGCGATCATCGAGTTTGGGGTCGTAGTACTAGAAATTGTGTATCGTATGATACCAACATGGTTAATTTCCATCCATTCTACAATGGTTTAAAATGGATTCGAAAACCCTATGATAGCATACTTTTTTGAATGAAGTTGCATTTCAACAAATGTCGATAGGCATGTTCGAGCAGAATTTCATACGTATAAATTTTAAATTTTTAGCTAACATCGAGTTTGGGGTTGTAGTACTTGAAATTCTCTATCGTATGACACTGACACGGTCAATTTTCGTCCATTGTACGCTGATTTAAAGTTGATTCGAAAACACTATCATAACATATTTTTTTGAATGATTGAAAATATAAGATGACGGATTGTATAAATCGAAGTGGACTGACTTTATTGATTAGATTGTCATGTGCGAACTCACATATACAAATTAAAAATAATTAATTAATACGAGGGGCTGAGCGATTAGGACACTTAGAAGCTGTGTGCCCAGGATTTCGACATATAGAACAATGCTTCTTTTGTCCGGTTTTCTCTCGATGTTCGACCAAATCCTCGGCACAGTATATTCTTGTAGAAGGTGGACGTCCTTTGGCTCGTAGTAGTGCTGGATCTGGGCGTATGATCGGTTCAGTGTCCACTGCATTCGGATCAACCTCATTTCCGATTGGAGGAAACTCTTTTTCGTAAACTTTAAGCACCGTTTTGAGTAAGTATACTGCATCAACCATATGCATGTATTTTATTCGTTGGTTAGTGCAAGCAGCAATGGCGTGTGCGCACGGGTATTTGAAAGTTTGGAAAATTCCGCACTCGCAGGTTTTTTCCCTCAGATCTACCACGTAAGTGTTGTGTTGAATGCCTTCCAACCGCCTGGAAAATTCCGCAACACGAAACAAGTGTCCTTCTCGCGAGAAGAGAGTTGCTTGCATCTGTCTTGATTGGCCCAATTGAATATGCAGTCTTGTGCGGAAATCTGGATGGACTTTGTGTCCACCTGCCATGTACTCAGTTGCTTGCCTGCCCAAGGTTGCAAAAAGGGTAGCTAAACGATAATAGGTCGCTTTGACAATGGAAGTGATAGGCAACTGCCGAACTCCCTTCAGTGATGAGTTCACTGCCTCAGCTAAGTTCGTTGTCATGTGACCATAACGTTTACCCTCGTCATACGATCGAAGCCATTTTTCCTTTGGGATTTTTTCAAGGTATTCTGTGCCATTTTTGTTTCTCGCTCTCAGTTCCTCGAGCAGTTCAGCCACCTCTTGTTTGTAGTGCGAGTTGCCTACGGGATGACAGTTGAATAGTTATGGGCGAAAAACACATGAAAAAAGGTCGTAAATTGAAGCGAGTAACAAGTAATATAGTAAATGAAAATGACATAAATGACGTACCCATATCGAGCACCATTTGACGTTCATCACGAATCTTGTATTTCAGCAGGTAGTTTGCGGCTATGTACCGCAAGAAAAAACGGTGGTGAATGTATGGAGGCTTCCAATAATCACCCAAATTTTGTATCGCCCACAGCAGCGCTGTGCCTCTGTCAGAAATAACACACACCCCTTCATACCTTCTTCTTCGTATTACATGATCAAGGACATATTTTCGTAGGTTCTTAAGAAAGAACGTCCAAGACTCCAAATCCTCCTTCGGGACGATTGCGAATGCAACAGGAACGCATTTGCGATTGTCGTCCTGTGCTATAGCTAGAAGTAGGATATGTGTATATCTTCCGTACAACCATGTGCCGTCGATTTGGACCATCGGTTTGTAGTGCTTGAATACGTTGATGCACTGGGGGAAAGTCCAAAATAACCGGTGGAATTGACAAACACCTCGGACGACACGATCATTTTCGTATGCCAGAACCGTATCAAGTTTGACAACCATTATGGGGATGTGTTTCTGCAGGAGATTAAGCCACGGGCGCAACTCTTTGTAAGATTCCTCCCATCGGCCATACAATTCCTCTTTGGCCTTTTTCCTTGCATACCATGCTTTCCAATAACCTGGACGGAAGCCGGTGATAGCTAGAGCTGCAGCCTGACATGTGGGGACCGACACAGTGGGATTTGTTTTCACCAGTGTGGAAAAGATGTCCGCGAGGTACTTTGCATCCAGGTTCTTGTGATCCTGGTTGAGGCTAGCAACGGTGCATGTATGGGGCCCCTCAAGTTTTGTTATTTTCCAACGGTTGCCTGCCCTCTTCAACTCTGATATACGGATTTTCCATTTACAGCCTTGATCCTTTTGGACGCAGTGAGCCTTGTAGTATTTGGCTTGGGTTTTCTTCACCGTCGTCTCAACATTATGACGAAGGTTGTACTGCTTAACTGCCGCCACCGCAATTTCCTTGTTCGAGAACGCCATACCAATTCTTAGTTCACCATCAGAACGATGGACTCGGCCATCTATTGTGTCGTCATGGGGAAAATCAGGGACGTCCATTGCATCCATATCAACCGTTGTGAAGTGGGATGGTGGCTGGAACATAGAAATTGGTCTTGCGTCTACAGGAAAGTTGGTGGCAGTCGGTTCTTCGTCCAAATCTGGTGGTGGAACGACAGTGTCTTCTGGGTCTTCTGGTAACTCTATCAAGTCTTCTGGTTTGGGATAGAATGGCCCCAGCTCGTCTCCGTCTGGCCCGGGTTCTCTAATCGGTTCTTCGTCAGAAGCATCCTCCGGGAGCTGGAATAGTAGAGCTTCTGGAATCACTACCCTTCGAGGCGAGGATTGGGGTCGATGAGCGGGAGACCTCTCACGAGATCGCTCACGAACCTCATTTCCAAGACCAAAATCAAGATCACCATAAGAAGAATGTATTCCCATAGATGGTTGAACGTACTCCGTGCTTGGGACATACGTTGAGTGTCGTCCATATGAGGAATCATGGTCGTGCATAGCGTAAGAAGACGACGCTCCCTCACCCCCAAAAGAAGAATGTCTCCCCATAGATGGTTGACCGTAGTCGGTGCCAGGGACATACATTGAGTGCCGGCCATATGATGCTTCATGGTCGTGCGTAACGTAAGGAGCCGACGTTCCTTTCCCCCCAAAACTATAAGGATTGTATGGATTGTATGGACTGTACGATGCATTTGTTGGTGCATCGAATTCATCGTTTGGGGGTTGGTTCAGGTCGAACCCGATACTAGATACGCAGGACTGCCTTGGAGGAGCAGATGACGATGCACCAACTTCGTTGTCTCGGCAGAGTAGGCCAAAATCACGTCGTAGACCTGCGGTCGGGCTATCAACGTTGGCATTCGGATCGAAGTCGAAATTCGCCCGGCCTCAGCTTGGTATTTCGACAACTGGATTAGACTCGGAGAACGATACATACAGCTCGAAGGGCCCCCCAATTGAATACTCGAAGTGGGCTTCCATCATCATTTGCACATCAGCATTTTCCACAATTTGGCATACAGAGTACTCTAAAGGGTCTATAGATATTGGCACCCGATACTTCACGTCGGACAAACGATGATTATCGAAATGAGGAACTTTTGCCTCCAGTTCCTTGACCAACTTCTTGAACGATAATCTTCTCGGAAGCTTTATCGTTACCGGATCTTCGCAGTGAAAAAGGACGCCGAGTTCGGTACCCTCAAATATCTGCCCATCGTAGTAAACTTGCGTAGTAACGCCTCGTCCGGCCATTTGAATATTTTATGAAAGACTTTTGAAATTTTGATACTTAGAAAATTCTAGGAATTGATTGCCAATTGAAACTTATATTTTCGTTTTATGGTTCTTCTTCATATATAGGCAAAATTATTGGCCCTTGCAATCCCGGAGAATCTGGTTGTGTAAGGTAAATAATGGTTCAGAGAGGTAACTTTGCTTGTCCATTACCTAAAACCGATAAGCAGGTAAATGATGAACAAGTCAGGAATGGCGTGTGCCTGGGAGGCAGTCCCCTAACTTTCGACAAGTAAGGGATAGAGTTGATGGGAGGCAGGGTTAACCAGTACCTCGCGTTCTATACAACGCGAGGTCCATTAACATCGCGTTCTATAGAACGCGAGGTCATTTTAATTGCTTTGTTTCAGATATTCCGTCAGAAGTTATAATAACCGTGCTATTTACTATTTGTTTGTTTGTGTAATTGAGAACATGTTCGAGAATTTGAGACAATTGTAGTCTGGTAATTGTAGTCTAGTAATTGAGTAGTAGTAGTTTTACATAACTTGAAATCCGTTGAACATTAATAAAGGATGAAATAAGACGTCATATAACATAATTGGAAGATAATTTCATAAGTTAATGGTTAATCCGAATCATCGTAGTCAGTGGAAACGTCTGAACTTAGGTTTAGTTCTTCGATCATCTGTTGTTTTCTTTGTCTACGCCTGTACATAAAAAGTTGCAGCTCCTCCACAGCCGCATCAACATCCGGTGAAGACGGTGCGTGTTCAGTGTTCGGAGCAGGTTCTACGGGTGCAGGCGTACTACCTTCGCCGGCATTGACAAACTTAACATTGAAATCGACGTCTCTAGCTCCGACGGAATTGAGCCGGTCATACATGTTACGAACGTCTGTTTCGTTCGTAAGCTTCATAACGTAGTGCGTTTCATTAGCTGTCGGTGTTGGGATTCGACATTCCATGGAAGAAATTTGTTTGTCGGTGTGTTTACTAACCTCGATTGTTGTCAACTGTATTAAATCTTTCAGTGACATTTTGCCGGTGATTGTTGACTCAAAATAAGTATCGAGAAAATAAAATGTTGCCTTAAATTTTGCCATAAGGTGAGCAAGGATTGGGTGTTTAGAGAGAATTTGGAATGAGTAAATGATGGTGGAATTCGTGGGTATTTATAGGAAAGGAAAAACACCACATAAGTAAATTTAAGTCGCATTTCATTTAACAAAACTTTCAACATGTATGCTTTAATAAGTAAATTGAGACAACTACATAAATTATCTATAAAATTCGAAACAATATATTCAGCCGCTCGGGCGGGCAAATTTGATCGGAGGTCCCGACTGAAAGAAGCAGAGTGCGATAATCAGATTTCTTCTGAAATGGTAGCAGCTTTGATCCACATTAACAAATGTAATCGACACCCGCCGCATCTGAAAATGTTGGCTGCCACGGCAGAATGTCGATCTGAATCCGCCCCCGCTTCCTAAAAGTCCTTTCTTTTCAAAACTGTAGCCGGGGATCCTCTCGACGGCGGCTATAGAAGCTGCCATCGAAGCCACTACTGCAGCACACAACCTCCAAAATATTGCGATATGTCGGTAAATATTAAGGTATGTACCCCCGTGGAACACAAATCTTTAAGTGAACTCCAACTATCATAAAGGAACAATATTTCGGACATAAAAATTGCAACGGAAAAAAACGCAGCATTACACGAAGTCATATTCAACTGACCTAAACTAAACTTAACTGGTTACAAAAATTCATCTCCGTGCATATATATATATAAACAAACATCTCAATGACCTCGCGTTCTGTACAACGCGAGGTAAGGGTAACCTCGCGTCCTACAGAACGCGAGATTGCCACGTCATCATATTCACCTCCCTCTATAAATAGCAAACTCTTGGAGAGGCAAGGAGCACCCACATAAATTTTTTTCTGTATTCACGTAAGCAGTTTTCGCTTGCAGCTACTAATGACAACATAGCGCGTATTTTGGAAGTTTTTTTTTAATTTAACTTCCAAAATATTGCGCTATGTCGTTATTTTTAGTTACTACTGAAAACATAACGCGTATTTAGTATGATTCATTATTGTTATTATTATTATTGTTCTTATTATTATTGTTATTATTATTACTATCATACTAATAATTTTTATTGTTAGTATCATTTATTATTGTTGTTGTTATTATTATTAATATTATTATTATTATTTTAATTATAATTATTATTTTTATTTTTATTTTTATTGTTATTATTATAAATAAAAATTGTAATATTAAATGAGTTTCCCGCCTTAAAACTCTATATTTAAAAAACCCCACGACCTCACATCCTGTAGAACGCGATTTCTTTAGAACATCGCGTTCTATAGGACGCGAGGCCCCTTCTGACCGTTCAGTTCACGCGTCTGTTCATTGACGCGCGTTTTCAATGAACCTCGCGTTCTATAGGACGCGAGGTACATGAATATCGCGTTCTACAGAACGCGAGGTTCATTAACCTCACATCCCAAACGACGCGAGGTCTTCTATAAATTGGAGGTTTTTTTCTAAAAACCTCCACAGAACGCGAGTTCTATAGAAATTTTACAAAAATTTGTCAGCAACTTTTATATATCATTCGATCACATGGAGGAGCCCTTGCTACGCAACCAAGCGAGTCACTGCAGTGAATATTGGCGAAACAATGAAGAGGTATTATTTTTTTCCCTTTTATTTTCTAAATTTTTTAATTAAATTATATTCTTTTATTTTTACTAACTATTTTATTTTATTTTTTTCCAGTGATACGAACGTAACTTACAATGTTACCTTAACCGTATCACCGTCACACCCGTTGATGCTGTTATGCATTGGATTGAGCGGGCTGGTTTTGGGCACATAGCTCGCTATATAGGGGGGTGAAGGTTAGACCGTCGTTGATCAGCACGCTGATAGAACGGTGGAGACCCGAGACGCACACGTTTCATCTTCCATTTGGCGAGGCAACAATCACGTTGGAGGATGTTGCCTACATTCTGGGGTTGCCTACAAATGGCAGCGTTATTACTGGTATAGCGATGGCATATTGGCCAACCCTATTTGCTGAACAAATGGGCGTGCTGCCCCCTGATGAAGTGTAGGACGGAGGGAAAATTTCTCTATCGTACTTGGAGGACAACTTTGGAACCCCTCCCCCCGATGCGGATGAAGTTGCACTTCAGGTATTTTTTTTATTATATTTAGTATGTTTTTATTATATTTATGATTAAATTAAAATTATTTATTTGCACATTAGGCTGCTTTATGAATTTTTTAGGATGAATTCAGTCAATATTTAGGATCTTTTTAATAAATATTTAGGATAAATTATAAATATTTAGGATAAATATTTAGGATGAATTCAGTAAATATTTAGGATCCTTTATTAAATATTTAGGTTGCCTACATTAAATATTTAGGATAAATTACAAATATTTATTTACAAATTAGGATTAAGTTACTAATTTCTTTGGATGCATTTATTAAATCTATATTTAATCTATATTTAGGATGAACTTACAATTTTTTTAATTAGGATGCCTTTATTAATTTATATTTTCACAGCGGTGTGCGCGAGCCCACATCTTGCGTATTTTTGGCGGGATATTAATGCCCGACAAAACTCGCACAAAAGTGCACGTTATGTGGCTTCGTCATCTGACAAATTTAGATGAGTCTGGACTAAAATCTTGGGGGTCAGCTGTCTTGGCGTTTCTTATCAGAGACCTCTGCAGAAACGTTGACGCCTCCAAAGCATCGATGGGAGGATGTTGTTTATTCATGCAGGCTTGGGTTTGGGTTTGGCTTCGGATCCCTACTTTGACACCACAGCTTAGGGTTCCCACTCCTATGTCATTTCCGCTTCTACGGAGGTACTACATAATCTACTATATATTTTTTATTAAATTATTTTATTTAACGATCTTTTTCATTATTTAAAGGTGGATCACCACACTATCCCACACCGGCCTGCCGGAGTCCCAGAAAGAATACAGATATAGATTTGATGCCTTGACGGAGGACCAGGTAATTCAACGATTATTTTGGTTTTTTCCATACTATTTTTTCAATAATATTTCATATAACCGTTACAAACTTTTTCATTCTTTTTAGTTCGTGTGGACGCCCTACGATTCAGAGGAGATTCGCGACATTACTCCAGCAGATATTGTGCAAGAGCGAGACCTCTGGATTTCCGTCGTGCCGCTGCTGAACTACGAAATTTGCGTGTGGCATTCTACGGATAGGGTACTCCGACAGTTCGGGTACGTCCAAAATGTTCCACCCCTCCGCAAAATATGGACTCCTTCCATAATCTTACGCGTCAGGGGAAGACGGAGGTTGACTGGGCCGAGCACCACACTATCTGGATAGCGCTTTGGGCTCAACGATTTCTCAGACGCCCAAAGTTTCTCCAACAAATTATGGTAGGGGGTCCTTCGGTCACTTTCAATTATGTCCAGTGGTATAGGAACAATGGGATGCCACATATCCTTACTCCGGCCGAGCGCGAAGCAGGGCTTCCCCAGCAACCCCAAAACCGCCCACGCGGGAGCCGGCGAGCGAGCCAGACCCAGAGCCAGAGGCAGACCCAGAGGCAGTCGACGCAGCACGGTCCGAGACCACGATATGACACTCCAGGGGCATCATCTTCTGCCCCACCATTGCATAGCGGTCCATCGACTTTCCAGCAGACGATGCCTCCACCCAGTACGGCTCCACTGATGCCTATCGTCCCCATACGCCCACGACTGACCTTATGCTTATCGATTATCCACCTCAGTATGGGTTTCTGATTGTGGAGAGTACGCCTATAGGTAGTTTGTTTTACTCTCCGCTTGGGCCCAGCACAGATCCGCAGATCGCACACGATGGTCAGGATGATAGGGACCAGGGACCACCACACGATAGAAACAGGAGGTATCCGAATCGTGAGCGTCATCCACCCGACTGCGGAACGGGTGGACATAGGCATTTTTAGTCTTTTTTTGTTGTTTTCTACTTATGTTTTTAATATTTATGTAAAACACTTTTAAATTTTATAATGTCGTATTATAATTTTGTTTACGAATTATAATTTTGTTTGCATATTATAATTAAACTTTATAATGTTTATTTAATTTTTGTTTTTAATAAATTTAATGGGATTAAAAAACCGAAAATCGACATTAGTTGAAATGCAACTTCAATAAAAAAAAAATATGATGGCATAGGGTTTTCGAAGCCATTTTAAATCATTGTATAATTGACGGAAATTAACTATGTTGGTATCATACGATAGACAATTTTCAGTACTACAACCCCAAACTCGATGATCGCTAAAAATATATCATTTACACGCTCGAAATTGGGTTCGAACAGGCCTACTTACACTTGTTTTTCCTTGTTGTTCAGGCTGGAAATGCACAGACCTCGCGTCCTACAGAACGCGAGGTCAGTGCGATATATTCCAGCCGCCGTTTCAATTTCTCGGGGACCTCGCGTTCTGCAGAACGCGAGGTACTGTAAAACCGTTAACACGGACAGCAATGCCACGTCGACTAAAATCGCGTTCTGCAGAACGCGATTTCGTACCTCGCGTCCTACACAACGCGAGGTCTGCCGACCTGTTAAGTTTGGGGGTCATTTTGCCAAATAATAGTTTTTGGGAGCCATTTTCCCCAATATTAATTTAAAAGGGGTTTTTCACCCAAAATTGCCGTAATTATTATTCCACCACTAGAATATTTTCTTGCTTTAAATAAATTGTTTTCATTTTTATCCATGTGAAATTACAACTTTTGGTATTAGTTTATTAGCAAAATGACCCTTCAGTTATTCTGATTTCTAAACTGCTTCTTTATATATATATATATATATATATATATATATATATTCTACACTGATTCTTAAGTAGTCAAAAACGGTGCCTAAATTATTAATTTATTTAGGCTTATCTAAAAAATAATAGGGTAAAATACCTAAATCATTATTAAATAAAAATAATAATAATATTAAATAAAATAAAAAAAGGATCATCTTTCTAAACGATTCTTCTCCTTCAACAAAACAGAGTGTAAATCCCCTTTTTTGTCGTTGCTTTCCATCCGCCACCACCGTTGTTGCTTTGGTTCTTCTTGCCGAACAGGAACCGCCAAAGCTTCCCCTTTCTCTCTGTTCGTTTGGATTTCTCAAAAAATAACTCAAATATCTTGAAAATGAAACCCAATCGAAAGTAAGAACCTTCTTCGATCTCTTGTTCTCGTTGTTGGATCAACGTCGAAATGAGTTATGTTGCTCCTTGTTGTCCGGGCTTCACCTTATCATTGGAATCGTCCGTTGAGGGTTCCGGTCACCGAGAACAGCCATGGCAGAGAGTGGGTGAGTTCTTTTTTTTCTCTTCTTTTTTTGAGTTTCTAATTTTGTTTGACTTTGCCGTAATTTTTTACCTTAATAATCGTTGTCTTGAAACGTGGGCCCTTCGTCTCTGCTATTGCATATACCATTGTTACATGTGGTGAGGTGTATAGTATCTCAACCCCACGCACTCTCACCTCGTTGTTTCCATGTCTTTGTATTCGTCTGAACTAAACTACTCTAATTTCTCACATTTTTTTTCTTTCTTCTTCTATCGTTTTTTTGCATTATTGTTTCATTTCCTTTACTTGGGTGGTGATGGAAGATGGAGAGTGAGTTTTGGTGTAGAAACTTGTGGAGAATGACTTTTGAAACCCCACCTCTGTAGACCTTGCCGACACTTCCAAGCCCTTGAAAGTTAGTTTCATCGGCCCTGCCATGCACTGAACCAATGCAATTCTTATCGGAAATGGTCGCTTCGGCGCTATGGTGTGAGGCGGTATTGCAATGAAAACTCTCCAAGTCAATGGTAATTAGATTCTAAGAGCACGCCTTAGCTCTTACATACTTTATTTTGGATAAAAAGAGGATTTTTTATTATGCATTTTTATTTGTTTTTTTATTTTATTTAATGATGAGTATTAAAATATTATTTTTTATTTCCACGTCATAACAGTGTTGGGGATTTAACGGTAGAGTGACTAAAATAGGTCAATTTTAAAGTTCAGTGATAAAATTGAGCATTTTAAAAGTTGAGTGACCAAAATAGGTCAAAGAGCATAATTAAGTGATGATTTAAGTATTTTACCTAAAATAATATTAATCTATAAAAACACGACACATTATTATTAAACTTAGTATATTTTTAGATAAAATAAAAAAAAATCTGTAATTTAGATTTTTTTCACAATGAAAAATACATTTTTTAGAAAATTGAAATATAGATTAGTCACTATTTTATTCATATAATTATTGATATTTGTTCTGTTGATTGATTAATTCAGATTAAATATTGCAGAGACTCATTATGGGGTAACTCTTACAATCGATATTTATTTTTATTAACAATATAATAATTCGAATACATTGTTGGGTCACGTCGGCACGCCCTGTGGCGCAGTGGAAAAATTAATCCGACGTAATCCAGCCAGGATCCATGTACAAGAACGAATCCGGGGAGAAAAGATGAAGAGTTACCTTTTAAAACTCTGGAAACTGGAAAATCGACGGTATGTCGGAATAACCACGTCAAGTAAAACCGGAATCGTCACAGGTTCGCAACGACCTCTACGGAGTCCACCCGAACAAAACGAACAAAATTTCCGCCTCCCTAACACTTAGGGATAAATTTCGACAGGTTTGAACACCTTCCAAGGAGGAGTCGAAATCCCTCCAGGGATTCCTGAGGGAGTCTGAAATCGACTAGAGGTTCTACCGGGACTTGGATTCGAACTAGGAAATCACCAGGAATTTGCCATGGGGCAAGAGGAACACCAGAAAAATATCGAACAACTTCTCAGAAGAAATCTGGGACTTGTCGAAAATTCCAGAGGGAAATTCTCAGGGATATGTCGAAATTTGCAAGGAGGAATGGGGATGATTTGGTTGCTAGCCCTTGTCCCTTTAAATAGTATTCAGAGACTTAATTCTAGTTGAATACCTTAAATCCAAGTTCAACCAAAATTCATAGAATATAATTCTACTTGAAATTGGTTTATATTAAATATACATTATATTTAATAATATTAAATGAAATATATACTTAATTATATAGAATCTTATTCTACATAAAGCATGGATTTAAATATACATTATATTTAATCCATATATATATATATATTTATTATATAGAATCTCATTCTATCTTTACTTGGATTTAAATATATTTAAATATATATTTTTAATTATGTAGAATCTAATTCTACATAAACTTGAAATTAAATATACATTATATAAATTCTAAATATATATTTAAATATCTAGAATCTTATTCTATAATATTTAAGTCTCTAAATATTTTCCATACTCTAAATAATATTTGATAAATACAATATTTATCCAATATTATTCCCATTTAAAGGAGTTGCCGATTTCCCCTATCCTAGAGGGGATTTTCGTCAACCTCCCTAAAATAGGGAGTATGGTTTCCAATTTTTTTGTTCGTTTCATTCGAAGGGTGTGACCCTTGTAGGTTCATGCAACGTTAGCATCAAAATTAGAATTGTTCTAATTTTACAAACAATGAGTGACATCTAGCAATACATCATTGCTACCTAAGTTGCATGAAGTCATGGTTTGACTTTCCTAATTTCTGAATAAACTTCCTGTATGTATTTCATCCTTTTGTCCTTTATATCTTAGATGAACACAAGTCATGGGTTAGTCACACATGCGTTGTCCATCTAGTGTTTCTTGATGTCTTGAGTAGATTATGATAAACGAATCTCTATGATATCTCGTATCATAATATTCGAGCATGGCCATGCATTTTCTAATCTCACTCAATCAAGTGGCCGAAGATATTTCTCCCATTATGTAGGAGGGACAAATCCTTTCTTGATCAACCATATTTCACTACATAGGTCATCACATATCCAATCATCAGTCTTTATAATGTAGTCAATTACGACACACGTTTGACTATGTCAAAATACGTAAATCTTTATGTTGAAATCATGTTGATCTCAAGTCTGAGGATTATACATATGTTTATTATGAGCAATGTTGTGACTGTTACATAATTACCCAAGAAACATGCTCATAGCGGGTCAATCTAGTATGTTGTTCTCTAACAAATACTTACGTGTTGATTTTGACATCTCTATGTCAATGACAACACTTGTTATCAATCAACCATGTATTAGTCTTTATATATTATCACTGTCCATACACGTAATAATATTCGACTAAGGATCCTATTTAACAATAATCGTATTATTGTATGGACATTATTATCCAATGGTTAGTTTGATGCACAGAAACATACCAAATGATAATAACGACAATGTCATTACTTGATAAATCTAGTAAAATAGTATGTCTATTCAATCATCATATGATTGGTCTTTGGGCATACTCCAACAATCTCCCACTAGCACTAAGACCAATCATTCTCGTACCTAATACGATATGGCTTAGTGTAACTGACATGCTTATGCTGTGTCAAAAGCTTTGTTAGGGAGTTGACAAAGTTATCAACTTTGTGTGTATGTTGCATACTTTCACATCTCCAAGATGTAAGCACTTTAGAATATGTTTGAATTTATTGATGAGATCTGGGTTTTATTTTCTTACGCAAATGTTCCATCATAACAGAGTTATGTAGCATCTAATATGTTGGGAACAACCCTTAGTTCAGAAGTGAACCCTTTAGATCCAAACATCCTTCTTTATTGCTATGTCGACTGTAATACATTCAGCCTATGTTGTAGAGTTAGGTACTGTCTCATGTTGCTAACTCGCAGTATCTTTTATTAATGCAAAACGGATTGCGATCTTTAGTTCTTTTTTATGAGTATGTCATCTACATACAATACTTAGGAAAGTAACAATGCTCCTACTAGCTCTTTTGAAAACAAGACTCCCCTTTGTTTCTAGATAAACCAAACCTTTTGATTATATCTTCTGAAACGAATATCCCAACTTTGAGAAGCTTGCCTTAGTCTACGGATAGACCTTTGTAGCTTACATACCTTCCAAGTGTTTACTGGAGTGACAAAACCTTCTGGATGTGTCATGTACACATCTGTTTCAAGTTTTCCCTTAGGAAAGTGGTTTTGACATTCCTTTATTTGATTCCATAATCATCGTATGTAACTACTTGCAAGTGAGATTAAGATGGATTAAACATATCTACAAGGAATATGCTTTATCATAGTCTATACTATGAAGTTTGTCGAAAACTTTTAGCGACGAATCATCATTTGTATGTTTTATCATCCATGTCGGTTTTTCCTTTTTGAAAAACTCATCCATACCTCTTAGGTTTTACCCTTTTAGGTAACCAAAGTCTATACTTGGTTTTAGACATGGATTTCATCTCATATCTCATGGCTCTTAGCCATTTCTTGAATTTTAGGCTCACCATTGCTTTCTGATAAGACATAGTCTTTATCTTGATCCGAAAAGAAGAGTGTTTCCATGTACGGATAGTGAGAAATCCATATTTCTCAAGCATATGATATTCTCTTAAGGATCAACACAATGGTTGTGTTTTTGTTCCAATGTTCCTTGATCATTTGTGGAACATTCTCAATCTTTGGTTCATAAATTTGTTGTCTAAAATTTCTTCACATTCCAAATTCCATTTTTTTCTTTTGTGAGAGGTAATCTCTTTCGAGAGAAACTCTCATTTGAGCAACAAACATTTTGTTCTCGTTGAAAAATAAAATCCCTTAGTGATAAGTATTCTCTTTCAAGATAAACTATCGTTTGAGCAACAAATATTTTGTTCTCGTTAAAGTTGAAGAAATAATATCCCTTTGTGAGAATTAATCTCTTTCAAGATAAACTCTCGTTTGAGAAACAAACGCTTTGTTCTTGTTAGGATAAACAACAAATGGAGTTTTTAAGGTTCGAACTTTGTAAACATTTTAACATGTAAGTAACCTTAAAACTTCAAAGGTATTCTAGAACAATTCTTAGTCCATATCTTATATGACGTTTCGAAAAAAAAACGATTAAGTATGAGAGTTGTTTTTTCTAGTGTGTAAAGAAGTCGAAATGACTTGTTCTGAATCAAAACATGTTTAACATATTTGATTCTCTTTCGAAGACTTTTCATTCCACTTGTGGGATTTAATTATGGGACAATCCCATATTCTTTGAAAGTTCATCAAACTTTAAATATTCTTGAATTTGATCTCATCAAATTACCTTAATACTTTTATGAGTTTGAGATTAGTCATTTGTTTTATTTTTCTTATAAATATTATTGATTTGATTAGTTTAAAGATCATTGACTCGTTGTGCCATAAGAGATTAAAAGAATTTATTTAAATAATCTCAAAATTAAAATATCTTGTCCTTACAAGATAACTAAAACTTAGGCACAAAATAATAATATTAAAAACTAAAACAAATCTATTTAAGCAAAAATGCATGTCCTAATGGATGATGTAGCAACTCTTGCTTTATTTCCATTCGCAGGTCCATGTCTATTCTGATGCCTTCTCTTTAGAAGCCTCTGAGGTTGATGCCTCACTCGTTTTTGCTTTCTTGACTTCTTGTAGGTGTGTGGGGCAGTTTCTCTTCCAATGTCCGGTCGTGCCGTAATGGAAACATTTTCCATCCTTCTTGATTCCCTTCTTAGGTTTCAATGCCTCATTTCCATCGGTTTTGGTCTTACCATCACCTTTAAACTTTGCTGCCGATTTACCTTTCTTTTTGCCCTTGCCCATCAGAACAGGTTTAGGTCCTACCTTCTTCAGGTTGATTTCAGTAGTTCTCAACATGCCGAGAAACTGTGGCAACGTCTTGTTAATTTCATTCATATTGAAATTAAGGACGAACTGATTGAAACTATCCGGCAACGATTGCAGGATGACATCAGTAGCTAATTCGTCTTTCAACGGAAATCTGAGCTTCTCCAACGTTTGGATGTAGCCCATCATTTTGATGACGTGAGCTCCTACGGGAGATCCCTCACTCATCTTACATTGAAACAGAGCTTTAGAGGTCTCGTACCTCTCTTGACGAGCTTGCCCTTCATAAATCTCCTTGAGATTTTGAATCATATCATAAGCTACCATGTCCTCATGTTGCTTCTGAAGCTCAGGGGTCATGGAGGCAAGCATAAGACAACCGACATCCAGCATGTCGTCCATGTGTTTTTTAAACTTGTCTTTGTCAGCTCTGGAAGCAGTGGCAACCGGTTCATCAGGAACAGGTTCTTCAATGACATATTCCTTCTTTTCCTGTTTGAGAACAATTCTCAAATTGCAGAACCAATCAAGGAAGTTTATGCCATTGAGCTTATCCTTCTCAAGGATAGATCGCAGAGATATAGTATTATTTGCCATTAATTCTACAACAAAGAAAATATGCTACATAGGTTTTACTAAATTTTAAAATTTATAGATATGTCTTTACTATAAATTTACTCCCACTATTTTCTTCAAAATTAAAAACCCTCTAGTTTTAATTTCGGAAAAACGTTTCGATAGTTTTTCTAGTGAGTGAGGATCCGTATTTCACCATTCCTAAATCAGCTTTGGCCAGTCTTTTAGGAAATGGTTATTTAGGTAAGTAACACCTTACTAATTACATCTCATGTAATTCCTCATATTTTGGCGAACAACTCTTGTTCTTTAAATCATCTTATGATTATCCAAAACTTTTAACCACTAGGTTTTCTAATCCTATTAGAACAACCTAGCTAAGTCAATACCAATATCTCAACCGGCGAATATCACTAGCTTATTCTTTGCGTTTAACTAAGATAGATAAATGTGACATTGCTTTGGCAAAGCTCGCATTATATCGATCGAAGCTTTAACGAGGGTAAATATTGGATGGTTAAAACAGACTTAGAATTATAGTGAGAGATTTACTTAATTATCTCATCATTTTAACATTGATCCTATCAATAGAACTATGTTTAATCATGCTTATAAAACATCCATTGCATCACATACAAGGTAAATATAAGCGGTAAATAAATATGCAATGATTATAGCCATTCTTAACCTAAGGCGACCCGTCCCAAGCCAATAGGAGGACCATTCTACTGAAGATAGAATCTGCTTCTGAAACACCCGGTCCACCAGGGAAGGCCCACCACGCTGCTACCTTGGTTCTTGCTTTATCTCCATGAGTATTTACAATTTTTAGAAACTCGCGTTACATGCGAGGGAGTGAGATGAGAAGAGAAGTACAATAGAAGATAGAGAAAGGCACGACACGCAGGCCGTATTTATAAAAACCAAAACTATAAATGCTATGGGCTATAACCATGCAAAACAAACACCGTGCAATTTAACATGCATTTCAAACATCGTGCGAACAAAGTAACGACGTGTTTACGGAGTTTTAAACTGATTATCCCTATGTTGCGGTTAATGGGCCAAAGAAAGATCACGAGGTTTCATAAACCATTTGCGTTAACGAACAAATGCACCAGGTAGGTCAACATGAAAGAGAGGTGGCGCACTAGGCACACTTAAGTAACAGGTCTTTGATGATGCCAATCCTAGACATGCATTTTTCATAACGTCTAACCATAACTCTTATGGATTCACCGTGAAAGATAGTTTGATAACTTTTATCAAATTTGAAGCCCTTTCAGAGATTTCATAAATCTATGAAACTACGAACAACTACTTGTTCTCTAGACTAACTATTAGTCTCAACATTTTAACATTTAACATTGAAGCATCCTAACATAGTTATGATTAACTCTTAATCATTCAGTGATAATCGAAATACGTCTTTATTAGGTGTGATACGATAAATGGTAAATATCTAAATCGAATCAAACAGCATGCATCTCATACATAAACATCACCCAAGAATTTACGTCCGAATTCGTATGATACAACCTGGCTCTGATACTACTGTTGGGTCACGTCGGCACGCCCCGTGGCGCATCGGAAAAATTAATCCGACGTAATCCAGCCAGGATCCATGTATATGAACGAATCCGGGGAGAAAAGATGAAGAGTTACCTTTTAAAACTCCGGAAACTGGAAAATCGACGGTATGTCGGAATAACCACGTCAAGTAAAACCGGAATCGTCACAGGTTCGCAACGACCTCTACGGATTCCACCCGAACAAAACGAACAAAGTTTTCCGCCTCCCTAACACTTAGGGATAAATTTCGACAGGTTTGAACACCTTCCAGGGAGAAGTCGAAATCCCTCTAGGGATTCCTGAGGGAGTCTGAAATCGACCAGGGGTTCTACCGGGACTTGAATTCGAACTAGGAAATCGCCAGGAATTTTCTAGGGGCAAGAGGAACACTAGAAAAATATCAAACATCTTCTCAGAAGAAATCTGGGACTTGTCGAAAATTCCATAGGGAAATTCCCAGGGATATGTCGAAATTTGCAAGGAGGAATAGGGATGATTTGGTTGCTAGCCCTTGTCCCTTTAAATAGTATTCAGAGACTTAATTCTAGTTGAATACCTTAAATCCAAGTTCAACCAAAATTCATAGAATCTAATTCTACTTGAAATTAGTTTATATTAAATATACATTATATTTAATAATATTAAATGAAATATATATATATTTAATTATGTATAATCTTATTCTACATAAAACATGGATTTAAATATACATTATATTTAATCCATATATATATATATATATATATATTTATTATATAGAATCTCATTCTATCTTTACTTGGATTTAAATTTATTTTAATATATATTTTTAATTATGTAGAATCTAATTCTACATAAACTTGGAATTAAATATACATTATATAAATTCCAAATATATATTTAAATATCTAGAATCTTATTCTATAATATTTAAGTCTCTAAATATTTTCCATACTCTAAATAATATTTGATAAATACAATATTATCCAATATTATTCCCATTTAAAGGAGTTGCCGATTTCTCCTATCCCATAGGGGATTTTCGTCAACCTCCCTAAAATAGGGAGTATGATATCCAATTTTTTTGTTCGTTTCATTCGAAGGGTGTGACCCTTGTAGGTTCATGCAACGTTAGCAGCAAAATTAGAATTGTTCTAATTTTACAAACAATGAGTGGCATCTAGCAATACATCATTGCTACCTAAGTTGCATGAAGTCATGGTTTGACTTTCCTAATTCCTGAATAAACTTCCTTTATGTATTTCATCCTTTTGTCCTTTATATCTTAGATGAACACAAGTCATGGGTTAGTCACACTTGCGTTGTCCATCTAGTGTTTCTTGATGTCTTGAGTAGATTATGATAAACGAATCTCTATGATATCTCATATCATAATATTCGAGCATGGCCATGCATTTTCTAATCTCACTCAATCAAGTGGCCGAAGATATTCCTCCCATTATGTAGGAGGGACAAATCCTTTCTTGATCAACCATATTTCACTATATAGGTCATCACGTATCCAATCATCAGTCTTTATAATGTAGTCAGTTACGACACACGTTTGACTATGTCAAAATACGTAAATCTTTATGTTGAAATCATGTTGATCTCAAGTCTGAGGATTATACATATGTTTATTATGAGCAATGTTGTGACTGTCACATAATTACCCAAGAAACATGCTCATAGCGGGTCAATCCAGTATGTTGTTCTCTAACAAATACGTATGTGTTGATTTTGACATCTCTATGTCAATGACAACACTTGTTATCAATCAACCACATATTAGTCTTTATATATTATCACTGTCCATACCCGTAATAATATTCGACTAAGGATCCTATTTAACAATAATCGTATTATTGTATGGACATTATTATCCAATGGTTAGTTTGATGCACATAAACATACCAAATGATAATAACGGCAATGCCATTACTTGATAAATCTAGTAAAATAGTATGTCTATTCAATCATCATATGATTGGTCTTTGGGCATACTCCAACATACATAACTTTATTTAAAAGATCTAATGTCTTATCTTGATAAATTAATAAATAATTAATAATTTTTAATAAAGCTTTTTAGTTATATTTTTAGAAAAGAAAAGCTAAAAAGGAACCTTGATTTATTACATTCCAATTGGGTAAAAATATATTTTACAAAGAAAAGGAATTATTATGTAAATAGTTTTTTTTTCAAGCGCAATGGATTTTATTTATTTTTTGAGCATGTAAAATTTAAATTGATTTTGATATAACTAATTGTATAAGAGCTTTTTTGTAAATATAATATATTTTTAAGTACTTTAAAGACTCACTCAATTGATAATCTTTTTGAACTAAAAGATCCTTCCAGTCAAAACTTTTAAAGTGTTCAAAAATTTTCTAAGTATTTTAAAGCCTAAGTTCAATCCTGCGCCCAGGCGTATCGATACGCTTAAACAATATCGATACAGTTTTTCTTCACTAGAATTTAATTCGTTAAAAGTGTACCGATACGGTTAACCCTCGTATCGATACGATATTCCTTCACTGGAATTTCAATCGTTAAAAGTGTACCGATACGGTTAACTCGTATCAATAAATATTTCATCTGGGCAAGTTTTCCAGCTATAGCGTACCGATATCGTCATACCTGTATCGATATGATTTGGTGATGTTTAAAAAATCTTTTCATTTAATGATTCGAACGTTGCTTGTCAGTTATTGTAACCCCAAATTTTAAAATGACCGTTAATAGTATCGAAATGATTTGGTGATGTTTAAAAAATCTTTTCATTTAATGATTCGAACATTGCTTGTCAGTTATTGTAACCCCAAATTATAAAATGACCGCTAATCGTATCGATACGCTCATTCAGCGTACCAATACACTTTTTGGTGAAGTTCAATCTAAGATTTTAGTAAGCAAATTTCGTATCGATATGGTATATGAGTATCGATACTCCCCTTGTTTTACACTATACACATACTGATACACTCTTATAGCGTATCGATACGCCCTCTTAAATGTGAACAACGGCTCTTTCTGTTTTGAAACAGGTATCGATACCCTTGTTCGAGTACCGATACGGTAGGTTGCAGAAGTGCATTTATGGTGGGAAATAAAGGATCCAACGTCTCTATTGATGACCTCAACCACCCAAGCGGCTAGAATTCAATGCAAGGGTATAAAAGAAAGCCTCCAAAGCCTCAACAACTACTATTGAACCTACTTGCAACATCCAAGCTATATTCCAAACCTTTGTGCTTCATAAGAGTCATATCTTGTACCCAACTTGTTGCAATCCTTATTGTAAATCTTTAGTTCAAGTTTGGTGGAGTGTTTGATTGTAATTGGGCAAATTTTCAGTCTTGAGAGAGATATTTCCATTTGCCAAATTTTTTATTTGTAAAGAGAGTCTTTTGGGTCAATCTTTGGGTAGTAAGATTGGCCGATTGTAGATGTTACCTCCTTATCCTAGAAAAGGGGAAGAACATCTAGTGGAGATTGTTGAAAATCCTTAGTGAGAGCTAAGGTAGTGGATGTAGAGCTTGTTAGAAGCTTGAACCACTATAATTTGCTTTGTTCTTCATTTTTTAATTTCCAATTTGCTCCCTCCAAATTTAAAAAGCCAATTCACCCCCTCTTGGCCAAATCACATTAATTTGATCCATTCAACAATTGGTTTCAGAGCCTACCTCTTTGAAGGCTTTACATCCACAAGAGGAGATCCTAGGAGAGTGTTGATCAACATCTAATCAAAGCCATGACATCTACCTTCGGGGCTAGCTTGTACGAGTCACAATCCATCACTAAACCACCATTCTTCAATTAGGATAACTATCCCTTTTTGAAGAATCGGATGAGGCTCTCCATAAAATGCAACGACTATGTCCTTTGGGGCGTAGTGGAAGACGGACTGACAATTCCTATGAAAATAGATGATGAAGGGAGACTTGTTCTGAAGAACAAGGTGGATATGACCGATGAAGATCATAGAAAACTCCAAGTAAATGACAGGGCTCTACATATGTTGTTTTGTGCACTTGGACCCAACATGTATGCCAAAATGTCATCATGCACAAGTGCAAAGAAGGTGTGGGACAAGTTAGAGACCACATACGAAGGCACCAACGATGTGAAGGAGACCAAAATTGGGATCCTCAACTTAAGTTATGAGAACTTCAAGATGGAGCCGAATAAGAGCGTCTCCAAGATGTTCGATCGGTTCTCGGTTATAGTAAATGGTCTTAAGGGCTTCGGTGAAATTATTCCCGAAGATAAACTTGTCTGAAAGCTACTCTACTATCTTCCCAAATCATGGGAAGGGAAGAGAATCGCAATCATTGAGGCAAAAAACTTGAAGACTTTGAAGCTTGATGAGTTGGTAGGATCTTTCCTTACTCATGAGATCATGAAGCAAGGAAGGGAAGAAGAAAAGAAAAGAGAAGAAAGAAGAGTAGAGAAGCTAGAGGTGGAAAAGAAGAAACAATGAATTGCTCTCAAAGCCTTGCTACCACAAGAGGAGATCAATTCAAGTGAAAAAGAGGAATTTGAAGAATTAGTTATGATAACCAAAAGATTCTCTCGATTCATGAAGTATAACTGGGGAAGGAAGTTCCAAAGAAGAATAGACTTCAAAAACAAGAGCAAAGAAAAACAAAATGATCAACTCATTTGTTACGAGTGCAAGAAACCAGGCCACATTCGATCGGATTGCCCTCAACTCAAGAAGAATGGGTTCAATAAGAAGAAGAAGAAGCAAAAGGCCCACGTTGCTAGTTGGAGCGATGAGGAATCATCATCCGATGGAGAGGAGCACAAAGTAGAAAATCTTTGCCTCATGGCCATTGATAACAATCCTAAGGTAAACCTCAACTCATCTAGCTTTTATTTTACATTTGATGAGATTCAAGAAGCTTATGATGAGCTACAAGAGGTTTATTGTTGAGTGCATAAAAGTTCTATATTTTACCCCACATTTACCCATATTTTTGCTGCACTCAAGCATGATTTATTACATTTAGGATAGATTTTTGCATACACATCACAATTAGATAAAATTGCACAGTTGCTGCTGAATTTGGTCACTTTTGCAGGTATCTGCTGCGGCAACATCCAGGGCAGCAAGATAGCAGAGGCGAGTTGCAGAGCTGGAGTTTAAGAACATAGAACACTGTATGTCGTGACATCTGCCGTTGCAGCAATGACGACAGAGAGACACTGAGGTGGAAAAGCAAAGTGGGGCCCGATAGTAAGAGAATTGTAAGCCGATCTATCGTGGATCACTCTCATATTTTTCTGAGCCCTGAAGCAGAAGGAAGGTTGTTGCGTGTAAAAGTGTCTATCGCAATGTAGTGCAAGTGTACACGACGCAAGTAGTAAAGTGATACGGAAGTATCAGATATCGTCTCCACAGGGACTGGGCTAATAGCTTCACCTTGGATTACTGCACGAGAGAGGAAAGATAATAGTTTAATATGTTTGTCACGAAATAATAAAGAGTGCTGGAAATTAAGAGTAAAGAAATCAAGATAGAGAGAATGGGCCGGTATTGAATTGCTCAGTAGTGTAGGTGTTGCAAAGTCTATGAAACTCTGTTCTGTCGTCGTGCCTGCTGCGGCAGCGGTCTGTTGGTTATCGCGGCGTGAATCGAAGGATGAACACCGATGTTGTTGAATTCTTCTTTAGCCACTTAACCTCGTCCTATCCCTAGGTCCGAGATAGTTCAACTATAAATTAGAGAACCCGTACTTATTCCTTTCGTATACTTAACTCTCCCGATATTAAGTAAATAGATAATCTCACAATGCTCTCCCGATACTCTTGCAAGATGTTGAAAACCAGAATAAGCAAACTTGAATTAATTTTATTGAACAAAGAAAATCCTAAAACAATGCAATCCTTGCAACTACTTTACAAAGCAACCCTTAGCCCTAGGGGAAGTTTAGAACATGGTGAGGAAGGGAAAACGGCTAGGGTTTTTGGAAGAAGGCTAGAAAACGGTGATGTTCTCTCCTAGGTCGAATTACATGCCTTTATATAGGCCTTGAGTTCTAGTTTTCTAATATGGCAAGAATACAAGTTTAAATTAAAGTACAACTCTAATAAAGACTAAATCTTCAGAGCAGCAGTCTTTAATTCGTCCTTCCTTCTTGCTTGGAATTTCTTCCTTGAACCTTGGGCTTGGCCTTCATTCTGATCTAGGGCTCGGAAAAATATAAAGGTACTCCACGACAGATGGGCTTAATTTTCTCTTTCTGTCGAGGTCCACTTCACTTTCTTCCCTTCACTATCGTTGTCGTCCTTGGCTGCCACGGCAACGGCCATGGCAGCATCGTCCTTCACGTCTGCACATCCAGTTCCAGCTCTGCTTCTCCACTGCCCTCCATCTGCTACAACAGCTACCTGCAAAAGCAACCAATTTCAGTAGAAACTGTGCCATGTGATATATTTGTGATGTAAAACTGAAATCTAACCTAAATGCAATGAATTATGCTTGAATGCAGCAGAAATATGGGTTAAATAAGGGGTAAAATATAGAACTTTTACACACTCAACAAAGGTCGGGCCCAAAGTTCAAGGAAGAAAGTCAAAGCAAGAAAAGAGGACGAATTAAAGACATCTACTCAGAAGATTTAGTCTTTAATAGAGTTGCACTTTAATTTAAACTTGTATTCTTGCCATATTGGAAAACTTGGACCCAAGGCCTATATATATACTTGTAATTCGACTAGGCAAGAGATATCTAGCTCCTAGTCGTCTTCCCCCAAAACCCTAGTCGTTTTCCCTTCTCCATCATGTTCTAAACTCGTCCTAGGGCTAAGGGTTTATCTTGTAAAGTAGTGTAAGGATTGTATTGTTCTTAGGATTTTTCTGTTCAAGTAATAAAAAACTTCAAGTTTATTTTCTCTAGTTTTCAACATCTCATAAGAGCATCGGGAGAGCATTGTGAGGTTATTTATTTGCTTAATATCGAGAGAGTTAAGCATTCGAAAGGAGTAAATATGTGTTTTCTAGTTTATGGTTAAACCATCTTGGCTTAGGGATAAGTACAAAGTTAAGTTGCTAAAGAAGAATTCACAAACATTGGTGTTCACCCTTTGATTCACGCCGGGAGATATCATCCAAGACGTGTTCATCAACATAACTTGGGGCTAGGGATAGGACAAGTCATAATATGGATTCTTGCCAAACTTGAAGTACGGAGTTGTTGATCGCTGTCGCGACATCAACGGACCTTTGCCGCGACAGGTGTTGCCGCGACAAGCACGACGACAGAACAACAGAAGTTCCCCTG
Organism: Hibiscus trionum; assembly: GCA_030270665.1. Taxonomy (NCBI): domain Eukaryota; kingdom Viridiplantae; phylum Streptophyta; class Magnoliopsida; order Malvales; family Malvaceae; genus Hibiscus; species Hibiscus trionum. The sequence continues at coordinate 75,751,806 of BSYR01000010.1, read as the reverse complement.
AACAGTGCAACACCTGCACTACTGAGCAAATCAATATCGGCCTATTCTCTCAATCTGATTACCTTATCTTTTACTTTAGTTATCACTCAAGATTTCTCTAAACAATCATTTAAACTATTTCTTTTTCTTGTGCAGCAATCTAAGGATAGAGTTATTTCCAGTCCCTGTGGAGACGATATCCGATACTCTAGTATCACTTTACTACTTGCGTCGTGTACACTTGCACTATTTGCGATAGTCTTATTTACACGCAACAAGTTTTTGGCACCGTTGCCGGGGACTGGCAACATACCTTTACCTTTTATTATTGCACCCTTTTTATTTTTATTTTTATTTCTTTTTAGTTGTGTTATTTACCCTTTGCTTTTCACAAGGTTCTCTTATTGCTTATGCGCAGATCGAGACGTGGTAAGGAACCTGAGTATGAATTAGACCCAGAAATCGAACGAATATATCAACTCAGGAACCAAGCCCGACTCTTGATAGAAAGAAACAACTATCTTGAGGAAAGACTAGAAGCAATGGTGAACGGAAGACAAGGCAATAGGGAAGATGACAACAACAACAACCCCAGGGGTAATGTAGATCCTCCTAATGATGCCCGAAACGATTTGCAGCCGCCTGCTGCCCCAGCAGCATGACAAACTTGTCGAGAGTACATGGGTAACGACCATGTTGAACTAGAAACTACGCTACCAGATGTGGAAGCTGAACACTTCGAATTGAAACCTGTAATGTTCATCATGATAAATTCCGCTGGCCAATTTGGTGGTTCTGCTACTGAGGACGCACGTGAACATCTGAAAACTTTCCAGGAGATCTGTGGATCGTTCAGACAACCAGGAATAAGCCCGAAAGTACTGAGGCTCCGGCTATTTCTTCATTCATTGAAGGATAGAGCAAAAACCTGGTGGAATAAGTTAACGCCGGGTTCAATAAGAACTTGGGCGGATCTCTATCGTGAATTTCTTTCTCGTTTTAACCATTCTCAATTATCTGAAAGATTGCGTAACGAGATTGCTACTTTTCAACAGGAAGATGACGAACCAATGCATGAGGCGTGGGACAGATTTACGATTCTCTTACGAAACTGCTCAATGCATGGATTCCCTGTATGGAATCAGGTTGTCAAATTCTACAATGCTGCCAATGCACACACTCGAATGAGGATAGATTCAGCAGCAAATGGGTTATTACTGGACAAAGAATCAGACGATGCAATGCTGGTGTTGAAAAAGTTATCAAAGAACGATGAGAAGTTTCCTACAGCTCGAAGAGGAGGTAGACGAGGAGTATCTGTAAAGGAATACGAAGCTGACAACTCGGTCAAAACTCAAATTGCATACCTCACTAAGATAGTTGAAAACCTGCAGCGAAAGGATTCTAAAGTTGTATTTTATGTCGAAGAGGTATGTGAAACCTGTAGCGGAATTCATAGTACAGATGTCCCTTAATGTCCCTTACAGCTGGAAGAAGGGATGTATGTTGGAAACTATAACATGAATAAAACCTATGACTCCAACAACTACAATCCAAACTGGAGGAAGGACCCTAAATTTTCCTAGAGTAACCCAAACAACACACTGAACCCTCCAGTCCAGAATAACTAGAACCAAGGAGGTCCTAGGATTCTAACACAACAGCAACCACAACAGTAGCTACAACAGCAGCCGGCAGCCACAACGAGCATAATGGAACAGACCCTGGCCACCTTCATGCCTCAAACAGGAGCATATATGGCAAACATTGATCACTTTATCAAGAAAACTGAATCCTTTATGGACAAGACAAAGATGAGAATGACAAACCATGAGGCTACCCTAAAATCCCTAGAGACACAGATGGGCCAGGTTTCACAGTTCATAAACCTAAGGCAGAATGAAGGATTCCCTAGTGATACTGAGGTCACTAGAAAATCCACACATGAGCAGTGTAAGGCTATTACAACGAGGAGTGGGAAACAATTACAAGGGACGATAACAAAAGAAAAACCGAGTAAAGAACCGACCTTACAGACACCTGTCGTGAACACTGCCCCGGAAGAGGAGAAACAGTCTGCTGTCGTCACACCCGCCATGACAGCAGAAGGAATAGAGGAGCAAACAGAAGAAGCTGAAGATTTTGAGCCTCCTCAGATCCGACTTCCATGTGAAGGACGCCTTGAAGATTACCGTCTTCCACCCCCTTTTCCACAGCGGTTAAAGAAACTGAAACAAGAGTACCAGCTTAAGAAAATCTATGATGTTTTTAAGTAAGTACACATCAACATTCCGCTGTTAGAAACCATTAAGCAGATGCCTGGTTATGCAAAGTTTCTTAAGGATGCAATGTCCAGGAGGTCCAGACTTGGGGAATTTGAAACAGTAATGATGACAGAAGGGTGCATGGCAATCCTACATAAGCGACCACCCCCGAAGAAGAAGGATCCTGGAAGCTTCATCATACCATGCATAATTCGTGACAAGTTTATGGGTAAGGCACTTTGTGATCTTGGTGCTAGTATTAACCTAATGCCTAAATATGTATTTTAGAAACTACGTATTGGACAAGCAAGGCCCACGACAGTCATGCTGCAATTGGCAGACCGCTCTTACGTACAACCGGAAGGAAAGATTGAAGATATTTTGGTAAGAGTGGATAAGTTTATTTTTCATGCTGACTTTCTGGTTTTAGACTGTGAAGAAGATGAAAATGCACCGATCATCCTGGGGCGACCCTTCCTAGCTACAGGCAGAATAGTGATCGACGTAGAAAAAGGAGAACTGACTATGAGAGTCAATGACCAACAAATAAAGCTCAATTTTCTCCAAGCAATAAAACAAGCTGATGCAGAGGAAGAATGCAAGGCAATTTCAGAAGTAGTCTATGACCAACCCTGCATCAGATCGAACTGTCACGACAGGAAATTTGGTCACTGCCACCGCAGTCACATTAAAGGCTATCACGATAGCATCGACGACGGTGACTGTAACACCCCAATTTTGGGCTTAGAAGTTTAGGGTCTGAACCGGACCGGTCTGAGAAACGGTTCGAATATAAAAGGGAGTTTTAGGGAAAGCCTAGTTCAGGATGCTTTAAAAATATAGAAAAATATCTAAAAATCCTCATTTAATATATATAAGAGAGTGGTGAAATCAATTTTACAAAATAAGGTTTGGAAATACTACATTTCGATGTAGTGACCAAATTGCGATTTTTGCAAAGTTTAGTAGTGACTGTTTTGTAAAGGATTGAAAAATTTGAATCTTTAAGGAGCTAATTTACCAAAAATGTTTTCATCAGATTTTTCCTTAATTTGGGTGATTTAATTAATGATTTAATTAAATAAAAAAAGCTGTTAAACTACTTTTGACTTTCATAACTACTTTTCTCAAATTTTCTCTCATTTCATTTCCTCTCAAAATCCTATCAACCAAGCACTTTTTCTCCAGCAAAATTCACCTTGATTTCCACTTCATTTGATGAGATTTCCATCACTCATTGATTCCTAATCAATCTTGCAACAAATCCATTTGATTTCCACATTGTATTTTCAAGGAAATTTGCCCAAATCAAGGAGAAATCATCTTTTAGAGGTAAGATTGTTCTTCTCCTCTAAATACTCAGTTATTTACTGAAATTCCCAAGTTGTCAATCCTTTATTAAAGATTTATGAGTGGTTTTAATGTTAGAAACAAGATTTTGGCTTAAAACTCAAGATTTTGGAAGAGATCTTGAAGATGTTCGTGGTAATTGATTGGGCTCTGTTTTGAGATAGTTTTCTAATGTATTTTGGATGTTAAATGATGTTAGAAATGAGGTTTTATCAATCCAATCCCAAATAGGTTGTGTTTCCTAAGTTTTTGTTTGTGAAAATGGAGGTTTTGGGGGTGTTTTTGGTGTTCTGCTATAGCTGGAGGTATAAGGACGAGTTTAAGGTTGTTTTTGATGTTAATTGATGTTTAGAAATGTTTAGAAGTGATGGATCTTGGCTGGGTTATGTTTTGGAAGAGTTTAGAGGTAATTTCGGTTGTGTTTGGTAGCCGAAATGTTGGGATTAGGTAGAGCAGCGAGTTTTGGAGTGTTGGCTGAAAATTTCAATGCATGATGATGCATTAATCCTCTGCTTTTATGTGTCTAAAACAGGGGAGACATATTCGGACACTTTTGGAGTTGATCTGGAAGCTTAATTGGCGTTTCGGCAAGTAAGCGAAACGAAATCGGTGAGTGTGATTGGGTTAGAAGTCCATGAGGACAAAAATACAAGGTTTGGGGATTTAGGAGAGGTTTGAAACACCTTCCTAAATCCGGAAGTATGGTTTGATTTGGTCTCTCTAAAGTGGTGTTTGCCCCTAAAATACTTTTACATGCTCATGGTTTGAGATTGATAAATTCCTACTGTTTTTATGCATGATTTAGAGCATGAGATTATGCTTGTAGAGATGTCATGAGATGGCATGTTGCATTGAATAGATTTGAGCTTTTGGTTTGAAGCAAAGTATGATTTATGATTTGAAATGTGGTGAGAAAACCTTTGAGTTATATTGCATGAAAAACAGTAGGTGTGATGATGTTTTAACACATTATATTGGCATAGGTGTTGAGAAACTTACCGGATATAATTGATCGATCAATAGGATGAGAGTGCACTATAAACTAAAAATCCGTACGTGCTCTTTGGTTAAGCCAAAGGGAGATATTCCGATGATGGGCATTCCATCGGGTAGGACTTGGTGAAATACCCAAGCTTGGTGGCGATGAGAGATTCTGCCATGTGAGTACGGTGATGAGAGATTCCAACGGAAGCTATGTTGCTAGACAAGTGAGTACGGTGATGCGGGATTCCACCGGAAGAGTCTAGTGTAGAAATGTGTCCGCATATCCGAGTATTAATGAGATGTTAAATGCCAATATAAATGATGAAATGGTTTTTGTTACACATGTACCTTTGATGAAATGATTTATGCTATGAGTTATGCATATGTGATTTGTTTAGAAATGCTTTGACGAGACAAGCATGTGAATGGCCTTGCCATGAGTTTTGCATTGGTTTTAATGCATGAGATAGAATGGAGGTACATGTGGTTTCAATGAGTATTGCTTTGAAAGTTTTCCAAGCATGAGAAAGAGATGAGCATGTGATTTTAAAGCTTTGATGAAAGTGTTTTCTAAATGTGCATTATTGTGTTGGTTTTCTTTAGAGCATGTCTCACGAAGCATTTGTGCTTACACTCTCTTTTACCAATAATGTAGATAATTGAGGTGTTTTCGGGCATCAAGAAAGCTAAGTTCATCCAAGGAGGTCCAAGCTCATGTATGGTGAAGTTTTCATACACTTTAGTTTTGATAGATTGACAATGGGAAACCAAGTTTTGATTTGGGAGATGTGTTAAACTCCCTAAGGTTGTGGCATGTTTGCTTTGGCTGGATTGACTTGTAAATGGCCTTAATTGCTTGTTTTGAGGTTTGATTGCCTATTTGGATTTTGATACTAGGAAGCATGCCTCTAGACTATGAGTTTCCATGTTTGATGCTATGATTGCGTTTGTGTGTTCCAAATAGATACCTTATATGTATGCTGACTTGTTGGTATGATTAGAGAGTCCTTAGAAGGTGATTGAATGGGTTTTTAGGTGGAAAACCAGTCCTTGCTGCAGTTTCTAGGCAAACCGTATCGAAACACCCTCTGGTGTTTCGAAACGGGGCCCTGTAATGGCCTTTGTGTTTCGAAACGATTAGAGGCTGTTTCGAAATGATTTGGCTACTTGAGTGTCGTGTTTCGGAACAAGTTTCGAAACGGGTGGGTGTCTTGATCTGGCGTTTCAATACGGCAGGCAGGTGTTTCGAAACGGGTGACTGTTGGTCACAAATTTGAATTGTTCTGAAGTTTGCATGTTTTACATTTTAGTCCTAAATTTTGAGATTGCAATTGTTTGAGCTTGAGATGTCCAATTAAGATGAAATTTGGCAGAGAAGCACGTAACATGACTAATTTCATATTGGTAACCTTATGATCATTGAAGACCTTCTAATTTACAGAAATTACAATTTGGTCCCCAAATTTGTATATTGTGCAATTGAGTCCCTGTATGTTACCCAATCGTTGTGCCTTCCTCTATCGTATCTCGTGAGTACTCACTTAGGGTTAACAAGCATCTAGACAAGATTAAAAAGAAAAAAAGGTCATGAATCAAGATTGACTCTCGGGTTCACTTTGGTTTTCCCCGTGTAACCTTCATAGTTCGGGTCAACCGTCTAGGCCGGGCTAAGGGGGTTACATTTGGTGGTATCAGAGCTTGGTTCTCGTATAATTGGGGTTTGTTATGTGGATGATGTATGTGTAATTGCATGATGTGCCCTTTGGGTGAAAGAATGTTGTGTGAATAGTGATGTATGATTTCAATTGTGATGTTTTTGTGATATTATGCTATGTTTGGAGTGTGATAGGGGATCCCATTGCCAAGTCAAAAATAATGAGAGGAATTGTTTTCGAAAATGAGCTTGAGTACTTGGATTACTTACCTTATTGTGCCTAATTGTGTTATTGCATTTTTGTTCAGTGCATTGTTTTCTATATAATGGGGCCACGTAGAGAGATGAGGATAAATACAAAAGCTATGGCTCAAAATGAGAATGAGGAGAATGCTGAGAATCTACCCCCTCCCCCTGGTGGTGGACCACCCGGTGGTGGTGGTGCTTAGGGGTGATAATGAGCCTGACCGGCTCGCGAGCTACTCGGGCTCGGCTCGGTCAAAGCTCGGTCAAAGCTCGGCTCGAGTGAGCTCGACTCGGACTCGGGCTCGGCTCGAAACCTTAACAAGCCGAGCCGAGCCTACCCAGGCTCGGCTCGAAAAGCTCGTGAACAGGCTCGGAATCTACATATGCACTAAAATAAATTATGTGTTTGTATTTTCTTTCATTAGTTGATTGTTGTTTGATTTTGTATTTTCTTTAATTATGTGTTTGTATTATAAGAATATTTATTGATTATTTGGATTAATCTAATTTTTTTACTTTTTCCCCCTTTTCGGTCATTGAATTTCGTTTTAATGTTGGTTATGAAAGGGATTTTTAACGAATATTTTATATAAAAAAAACTTAACAAAATTTTTCATTTCGAGCCAAGCCGAGCCTGACGAGCTTCGAGCCCGAGCCGAGCCTGACGAGCTTCGAGCCCGAGCCCAATAGAATTGTTTTCGAGCCGAGCTCGAGCCTAAAATTCCGAGCTCGGCGAGCCTCGAGCCCGAGCCGAGCCCAATTACACTGTTTCCGAGCCGAGCCGAGCCTGGCCAGGCTCGGGCTCAGCTCGGCTCGTTATCACCCCTAGTGGTGCTGGAGCTGGTAATGATGGTGCTGGTGCTGGGGTTGCTGGACCTGAGGGTGCGCAGGGGCAAGCTGCTCCTGACATGACCATGTTGATTCAGGCTATTGTTGGAGCCTTCCAGGCAGCAGTAGCTAGAGCTCATGGAGCTGCGCATCAGGATGATGCCAATAAGAGGTTGCCTTTTGAACGTCTTCGCAGTCTGGGAGGGACTGAGTTCAGAGGTTTATCTCCGGAAGGATCTGAGTCTTGGTTGGAAAGCACCAAGAAGATTTTGGGACAGATGAACTGCAATAATGTGCAGAAGCTGGGTTGTGTTGTATCACTGCTGCATGGTGATGCTTATACATGGTGGACGACCACTATTTCTGGGATGGAGGATGACGAAGTGACTTGGACGTTCTTTATGAATGCGTTCAAGCGGAAGTATCTGGGTGTGCGTTACCTAGATGAGAAGAAAAGAGAATTTATGTCTCTTATGCAAGGTAGCATGTCTGTAGCCGAGTACAAAATTTAGTTTGTCCGCCTTAGTCAGTATGCACCTGAGCTAATCCCTAATGAGCGGGAGAGGTGCGAACGATTTCGCTATGGGTTGGTAACGGATGTGAAGACTTTTATGCTTGCATCTGATTATACAGATTTCGATGTCTTGGTCACTAGAGCCAAGGACATTGAGTTGAACATTGGTCTGGCTAGTCGAGCGGGTGGATCTAGCTCTGGGAAGCGAGCGGCTGAACGCGATTATGGGAGAGATCGCAACAAGAGGCATAAGGATCGAAGGCCGCAGTATGATGCTAGGCGTGGGGGTGGTAACCCTGGGAGAGGTCAGCAAGGACCTAATGCTGTTCTGAGGACTCCTGAGTGTAACAGTTGTGGTAGACGGCATGGTGGCGAGTGTTGGCGTAACCTTGGGATATGCTGGAATTGTGGGAACCGTGGACATTTGAAGAAAGATTGTCCTCAGCCTCTGAGAGAGGGACAGGCTCCGGTGAGAGCAGCTGAGCCACAGAGAGGTCATGGGCACGGCCGTGGTAATTTTCAGCGTAGAGATGATGGTGGCAGGAATGTAACACATGTTGTGGTTGTTCAACCTGAGGGTGGTGGTTAGGCTCGGGTGTATGCTCATCGTGAGGGAAGGAATGATACGGATGTGATCGCAGGTACTTTTACTTTGCAATCCTTATCATTACTTTCTTTGATTGATTCTGGATCTACACACTCGTACATATTGCGTGAACATGCTCAAATGCTTGGTTTACCTGTTGAGTCTTTGGATGTTGGTATGCGTGTGACTAGTTCCTTTGGTGAGACAGTTGTAACGCGAAAGTTGTATAGAAGATGTCCCTTGAAAGTGCAAAACCACGTTTTTCTTGTTGATGATCTTTTTGATCAGTTTCGGGGAGTGGCTGTGTTCTCCAAGATTGACTTAAGGTCAGGATACTGTCAGCTTAAGGTGAAAGATGTGGATGTACCAAAAACAACCTTTAGAACGAGGTATGGGCATTATGAGTTCCTTGTAATGACGTTTGGCTTGACGAATGCTCCTGCAGCCTTTATGGACATGATGAATAGAGTGTTCCATGAATACTTGGACAAGTTTGTTGTGGTGTTCATTGAAGATATCCTTGTGTACTCTCGTACTGAGGAGGAGCATGAAGGTCATTTGAGGGTTGTCTTGCAAGCACTTCTAGAAAATCAGCTTTATGCTAAGTTGAGCAAGTGCGAGTTTTGGTTAAGGAAGTTGTGTTCCTTGGTCATGTGGTTTCGGCTGAGGGGATTTGTGTTGATCCTCAGAAGGTTGAGGCGGTGATGAATTGGAAGCCTCCTAAGTCTGTTCATGAAGTTCGTAGTTTCCTTGGGTTGGCAGGATACTACCGGAGGTTTTTGGATGGATTTTCAAAGATTGTCGCCCCTTTGACGAAGTTGTTGCAAAAAGATGTTAAGTATGAGTGGACGAAAGCAAGACAACAAGCTTTTGAGAAGCTTGCGGCAGCTTTGACGCAAACTCCTATTTTGGTTCAACCTGAATCAGGAAAAGAGTTTGTGGTATATAGTGACGCATCCTACGTTGGTTTGGGGTGTGTGCTAATGCAAGAGGGTAAGGTGGTGGCTTATGCATCGCGACAGTTGAAAGTGCATGAGCGCAATTACCCTACGCATGATATTGAATTAGCTGCGGTGGTTTTTGCTTTGAAGATCTGGAGACATTATCTTTATGGTGAGAAGTGTACTGTGTACACGGATCACAAGAGTTTGAAGTATTTGATGTCTCAGAAAGAGTTAAATCTTAGGCAACGACGTTGGGTGGAGTTGCTTAAGGATTACGATCTAACGATCGAGTACCATCCGGGAAAAGCTAATGTTGTGGCGGATGCCTTGAGCAGGAAGGTGGCGGTAGAGTTAAGGGCTATGTATGCTAGCTTGAGCATTACGCGAGATGGAGGTCTTGTGGCTGAATTACAAGTGAAACCATCTTTGGTTCATTTGATAAAGGATAAGCAGTTGTTGGATGATTCTTTGGTGCCACATGTTCAGGATATTGCTGAGGATAGGCCATCGGATTTCTGTTTTAATGATGATGGAATTCTATGTTTCGGAAGACGGATGGTAGTGCCGAATGATGTGGAGTTGAGGCGTACTATTCTGACCGAAGCTCATAGTAGTCCTTTTGCTATGCACCCTGGTAGTACAAAGATGTATCGTGATCTGAGGGATGAGTACTATTGGGTGGGTTTGAAGAGAGATGTTGTAGAATATGTGGGTAAGTACATGGTTTCTCAGCGGGTTAAGGCTGAGCATCAGTTCCCTTCAGGGTTGTTGCAACCGTTGAGGATACCTGAATGGAAGTGGGAAAGAATCACCATGGACTTTGTGTCTGGTTTGCCTTTGTCGCCATCGAAGAAGAATTCGGTGTGGGTGATTTTGGATTGCCTTACGAAGTGTGCGCATTTCTTACATGTGCATACCACGTATACCTTGGATAAGCTTGCAGAGTTGTACATTGCTGAGATTGTACGTCTGCATGGTGTACCAAAATCTATAGTGTCGGATAGGGATCCGAGGTTTACATCGCGATTTTGGGTGTGTTTGCATCAAGCTTTGGGTACGCGGCTGAATTTCAGTACTTCTTATCATCCACAGTCGGATGGACAGTCTGAGCGTGTTATCCAAGTGCTTGAGGATATGTTGAGGTGCTGCATGATTGAGTTTCAAGGCTCTTGGGAGAAGCATTTGCCTTTGGTGGAGTTTGCTTATAATAATAGCTACCATGCAAGTATTCAAATGTCACCTTATGAAGCCTTGTATGGGAGGAAGTGCAGAACTCCTCTTTGTTGGGCTGAAGCAGGTCAGAAGTTGGTCTCAATGCCAGCTTTGTTAAAGGGAACCACCGAGAAGGTGAAGCTCATTTGTGAGCGGTTGAAGGCAGCTTCTGATCGATAGAAGTATTACGCAGATTTGAAGCGTAAAGAGATTGAGTTTGCGGCGGGTGACCGTGTGTTCTTGAAGGTTTCACCTTGGAAGAAGGTGATGAGATTTGGCCGGAAGGGTAAGTTGACCCCTAGGTATATTGGACCATATGAGGTGATTGAACGTGTGGGTCCTGTTGCTTATAAGCTGAGGTTACCACAAGAGTTAGAGAGGATACATGATGTGTTTCATGTATCCATGCTTCGGAGGTATCGGTCGGATCCTTCGCATGTTATGCCTGTAGAGGAATTTGAGTTGAATCTAGATTTGACCTATGATGAGGAGCCGGTTGAGATTCTGGATTCGAACAGTAAAGTTCTTCGAGGTAAGACCATTGAGTTGGTTAAGGTGTTGTGGAGACATCGTGGTGTTGAGGAAGTCACGTGGGAAAGGAAAGATGACATGAAGAAGCAGTTTCCTTATCTTTTCCTCCAGGTAAATTTCGAGGACGAAATTTCTTAAGAGGGGGAGAGTTGTAACACCCCAATTTTGGGCTTAGAAGTTTAGGATCTGAACCCGACCGGTCTGAGAAACGATTCGAATATAAAAGGGAGTTTTAGGGAAAGCCTAGTTCGGGATGCTTTAAAAATATAGAAAAATATCTAAAAATCCTCATTTAATATATATAAGAGAGTGGTGAAATCAATTTTACAAAATAAGGTTTGGAAATACTACATTTCGGTGTAGTGACCAAATTGCGATTTTTGCAAAGTTTAGTAGTGATTGTTTTGTAAAGGATTGAAACTTTGAATCTTTAAGGAGCTAATTTACCAAAAATGTTTTCATCAGATTTTTCCTTAATTTGGGTGATTTAATTAATGATTTAATTAAATAAAAGAAAGGTGTTAAACTACTTTTGACTTTCATAACTACTTTTCTCAAATTTTCTCTCATTTCATTTTCTCTCAAAATCCTATCAACCAAAAACTTTTTCTACAGCAAAATTCACCTTGATTTCCACTTCATTTGATGAGATTTCCATCACTCATTTATTCCTAATCAATCTTGCAACAAATCCATTTGATTTCCACATTGTATTTTCATGGAAAATTGCCCAAATCAAGGAGAAATCATCTTTTAGAGGTAAGATTGTTCTTCTCCTCTAAATACTCAGTTCTTTACTGAAATTCCCAAGTTGTCAATCCTTTATTAAAGATTTATGAGTGGTTTTAATGTTAGAAACAAGATTTTGGCTTAAAACTCAAGATTTTGGAAGAGATCTTGAAGATGTTCGTGGTAATTGATTGGGCTCTATTTTGAGATAGTTTTCTAATGTATTTTGGATGTTAAATGATGTTAGAAATGAGGTTTTATCAATCCAATCCCGAATAGGTTGTGTTTTCTAAGTTTTTGCTTGTGAAAATGGTGGTTTTGGGGTGTTTTTGGTGTTCTGCTATAGCTGGAGGTATAAGGACGAGTTTAGGGTTGTTTTTGATGTTAATTGATGTTTAGAAATGTTTAGAAGTGATGGATCTTGGCTGGGTTATGTTTTGGAAGAGTTTCGAGGTGATTTCGGTTGTGTTTGGTAGCTGAAATGTTGGGTTTAGGTAGAGCAGCGAGTTTTGGAGTGTTGGCTGAAAATTTCAATGCATGATGATGCATTAATCCTCTGCTTTTATGTGTCTAAAACAGGGGAGACATCGTTGGACACTTTTGGAGTTGATCCGGAAGCTTAATTGGCGTTTCGGCAAGCAAGGGAAACGAAATCGGTGAGTGCGATTGGGTTAGAAGTCCATGAGGACAAAAATACAAGGTTTGGGGATTTAGGAGAGGTTTGAAACACCTTCCTAAATCCGGAAGTAAGTATGGTTTGAGTTGGTCTCTCTAAAGTGGTATTTGCCCCTAAAATGCTTTTACATGCTCATGGTTTGAGATGTATAAATTCCTACTGTTTTTATGCATGATTTAGAGCATGAGATTATGCTTGTAGAGATGTCATGAGATGGCATGTTGCGTTGAATAGATTTGAGCTTTTGGTTTGAAGCAAACTATGATTTATGATTTGAAATTTGGTGAGAAAACCTTTGAGTTATATTGCATGAAAAACAGTAGGTGTGATGATGTTTTAACACAATATATTAGCATAGGTGTTGAGAAACTTATCGGATATAATTGATCGATCAATAGGATGAGAGTGCACTATAAACTAAAAATCCGTACGTGCTCTTTGGTTAAGCCAAAGGGAGATATTCCGATGATGGGCATTCCATCGGGTAGGACTTGGTGAAATACCCAAGCCTGGTGGCGATGAGAGATTTCGCCATGTGAGTACGGTGATGCGGGATTCCACCGGAAGAGTCTAGTGTAGAAATGTGTCCGCATATCCGAGTATTAATGAGATGTTAAATGCCAATATAAATGATGAAATGGTTTTTGTTACACATGTACCTTTGATGAAATGATTTATGCTATGAGTTATGCATATGTGATTTGTTTAGAAATGCTTTGACAAGACAAGCATGTGAATGGCTTTGCCATGAGTTTTGCATTGGTTTTAATGCATGAGATAGAATGGAGGTACATTTGGTTTCAATGAGTATTGCTTTGAAAGTTTTCCAAGCATGAGAAAGAGATGAGCATGTGGTTTTAAAGCTTTGATGAAAGTGTTTTCTAAATGTGCATTATTGTGTTGTTTTCTTTTGAGCATGCCTCACTAAGCATTTGTGCTTACGCTCTCTTTTACCAATAATGCAGATAATTGAGGTGTTTTCGGACATCAAGAAAGCTAAGTTCATCCAAGTAAGTCCAAGCTCATGTATGGTGAAGTTTTCATACACTTTAGTTTTGATAGATTGGCAATGGGAAACCAAGTTTTGATTTGGGAGATGTGTTAAACTCTCTAAGGTTATGGCATGTTTGCTTTGGCTGGATTGACTTGTAAATGGCCTTAATTGCTTGTTTTGAGGTTTGATTGCCTATTTGGATTTTGATACTAGGAAGCATGCCTCTAGACTATGAGTTTCCATGTTTGATGCTATGATTGCGTTTGTGTGTTCCAAATAGATACCTTATATGTATGCTGACTTGTTGGTATGATTAGAGAGTCCTTGGGTGGTGATTGAATGGGTTTTTGGGTGAAAAACCAGTCCTTGTTGCAGTTTCTGGGCAAACCGTATCGAAACACCCTCTGGTGTTTCGAAACGGTGGCCTGTAATGGCCTTCGTGTTTCGAAACGATTGGAGGCTGTTTCGAAACGATTTGGCTACTGGAGTGCCGTGTTTCGGAACAAGTTTCGAAACGGGTGGGTGTCTTGATCTGGCGTTTCGATACGGCATGCAGGTGTTTCGAAACGGGTGACCATTGGTCACAGATTTGAATTGTTCTGAAATTTGCATGTTTTACATTTTAGTCCTAAATGTTGAGATTGCAATTGTTTGTGCTTGAGATGTCCAATAAAGATGAAATTTGGCAGAGAAGCACGTAACATGACTAATTTCATATTGGTAACCTTATGATCATTGAATACCTTCTAATTTACAGAAATTACAATTTGGTCCCCAAATTTGTATATTGTGCAATTGAGTCCCTATATGTTACCCAATCGATGTGCCTTCCTTTATTGTATCTCGTGAGTACTCACTTAGGGTTAACAAGCATCTAGACAAGATTAAAAAGAAAAAAAGGGTCGTGAATCAAGGTTGACTCCTAGGTTGACTTTGGTTTTCCCCGTGTAACCTTCGTAGTTCGGGTCAACTGTCTAGGCCGGGCTAAGGGGGTTACAGTGACCCCTCAGACACAGATGCATCCGACACTGAAGGTCCTGAGGAGGTAAATTGGATAGGCACATGTCCAGGTAAGTTCTTCGAGCCTTTGAATTATACCTCGAATGAACATGTAATCCAAAAGCCTTCCATTGAACAACCACTTGTTTTAGATCTTAAACCCTGCTAGGGCAACTTAAATATGTTTTTCTCGGTCTTAATGATACGTTACCTGTAATCATCTCTTCTAAGTTGATGCAGGAACAAGAACAGCAGCTGATCAAAATGCTACAGCAGCATAAGAAAGCTATTGGATGGACCATTGCTGACATCTAAGGCATCAGTCCGGCGATTTGCATGCATAAGATCCTCCTAGAGGATGACCATAAGCCGACGATTGATGCCCAAAGACTGAACAAAGCTATGCGAGAGGTAGTGCGAAAAGAAATCATCAAGTGGCTTGATGCTGGAATAATATACGTCATCTCGGATAGCAAGTGGATGAGCCCGTGCAATGTGTACCCAAAAAAGGAGGCATAACTGTGGTAACAAACAAGGACAACGAACTAATCCCAACCAGGACTGTGATCGGTTGGAGGGTTTGTATGGACTACCGGAAGCTTAATAAAGCTACCCGGAAAGACCACATCCCCTTACCTTTTATTGATCAAATGTTAGATAGATTAGCGGAGAATCCTTACTATTGTTTTCTTGATGGTTACTCAGGTTATAACCAAATCGCAATCGCACCGGAAGACCAAGAGAAAACAACATTTACATGCCCATACGGCACATACGCCTTTCGAAGAATGCCATTTGGACTGTGCAATGCACCAACAACCTTTCAACGGTGCATGATGGCAATATTCTCCGACATGGTGGAGGATTTCCTAGAGATCTTCATGGATGACTTTTCCGTCTTTGGAGACAGTTTCGATGGTTGCCTAGGCAATTTACAGAAGGTGCTTGAAAGATGTGAAGAGGCAAACCTTGTTTTAAACTGGGAAAAATGCCACTTTATGGTTGACGAGGGCATAGTGTTGGGACATAAGGTTAGCTGCTGCGACATAGAGGTAGACGGAGCTAAAATCGAAGTTATTGAAAAATTGCCGCCACCCACCACAGTCAAGGGAATAAGAAGTTTCTTAGGGCATGCAGGGTTTTATCGAAGATTCATTGCCAATTTGTCAAAAATTACTAAACCCCTGTTTCTCCTGTTGGAACAGAATCGTGCCTTTGACTTTAATACTGAATGTACTGAAGCATTCAGGATGCTGAAGGAGAAGCTGGTAACAGACCCAATAGTGCAGGGGTATTTCAGAAACTAGGTATTGGACAAGCAAGGCCCACGACAGTCATGCTGCAACTGGCAGACCGCTCTTACGTACAACCGGAAGGAAAGATTGAAGATATTTTGGTAAGAGTGGATAAGTTTATTTTTTTTCTGTTGACTTTCTTGTTTTAGACTGTGAAGAAGATGAAAATGCACCGATCATCCTGGGGTGACCCTTCCTAGCCACAGGCAGAACAGTGATCGACGTAGAAAAAGGAGAACTGACTATGAGAGTCAATGACCAACAAATAAAGCTCAATGTTCTCCAAGCAATAAAACAAGCTGATTCAGAGGAAGAATGCAAGGCAATTTCAGAAGTAGTCCTAGACCAACCCTGCATCAGATCGAACTGTCACGACAGGAAATTTGGTCACTACCATCACAGTCACCTTAAAGACTGTCACGACAGCATCAACGACAGTGACCCCTCAGACACAGATGCATCCGATATTGAAGGTCCTTAGGAGGTAAATTGGATAGGCACATGTCCAGGTAAGTTCTTCGAGTCTTTGAATTATACCTCGAATGAACATGTAATCCAAAAGCCTTCCATTGAACAGCCACCTGTTTTAGACCTTAAACCCCTGCCAGGGAAACTTAAATATGTTTTTCTTGGTCTTAATGATATGTTACCTATAATCATCTCTTCTAAGTTGATCCAGGAACAAGAACAGCAGCTGATCAGAATGCTACAGCAGCATAAGAAAGCTATTGGATGGATCATTGCCGACATCTAAGGCATCAGTCCGGCGATTTGCATACATAAGATCCTCTTGGAGGATGACCATAAGCCGACGATTAATGCCCAAAGACGACTGAACAAAGCTATGCGAGAGGTAGCGCGAAAAGAAATCATCAAGTGGCTTGATGCTGGAATAATATACGCCATCTCGGATAGCAAGTGGGTGACCCGGTGCAATGTGTACCCAAAAAAGGAGGCATAACCGTAGTAACAAAAAAGGACAACGAACTAATCCCAACCATGACTGTGACCGGTTGGAGGGTTTGTATGGACTACCGGAAGCTTAATAAAGCTACCCGGAAAGACCACATCCCCATACCTTTTATTGATCAAATGTTAGATAGATTAGCGGAGAATCCTTACTATTGTTTTCTTGATGGTTACTCAGGTTATAACCAAATCGCAATCGCACCGGAAGACCAAGAGAAAACAACATTCACATGCCCATACGACACATACGCCTTTCGAAGAATTTCATTTGGACTGTGCAATGCACCAGCAACCTTTCAACGGTGCATGATGGCAATATTCTCCGACATGGTGGAGGATTTCCTAGAGATCTTCATGGATGACTTTTCCGTCTTTGGAGACAGTTTCGACGGTTGCCTAGGCAATTTACAGAAGGTGCTTGAAAGATGTGAAGAGGCAAACCTTGTTTTAAACTGGGAAAATGCCATTTTATGGTGGACGAGAGCATAGTGTTGGGACATAAGGTTAGCTGCTGCGACATAGAGGTTGACAAAGCTAAAATCGAAGTTATTGAAAAACTGCCGCCACCCACCACAGTCAAGGGAATAAGAAGTTTCTTAGGGCATGCAGGGTTTTATCGAAGATTCATTGCCAATTTCTCAAAAATTACTAAACCTCTGTGTCTTCTATTGGAATAGAACCATGCCTTTGACTTTAATACCGAATGTACTGAAGCATTCAGGATACTGAAGGAGAAGCTGGTAACAGCCCCAATAGTGCAGCCACCAGACTGGAGCTTACTGTAACGCCCCGGTTTTGGGCTTAGAAGTTTTGGGCGTTGACCGGTTTGGTCAAAGTCCTGTTCGAATCTTTAGAGGCTAAATTAGGAAAGCCTAGTTCGGGTTGCATTAAAAATATGGAAAAATGTTCTAAAATCATCTTTTAATATAATTAGATGAACTGTGAAATCAATTTTGGAAAATGAGTTTTGGAAGCATGACATTTTGGATAGTGACCAAAATGTAATTTTCGCAAGTTTGGTGGCTGTTTTATAAAGAGTTGAAACTTTGAATCTTTAAGGAGCTATTAATCCAAAAGTGATTTCTCCAGATTTTTCCAAGATATTTTAAGTCTAAATTCTGATTTTAAAGGTTATTAAAATTGGAGGGAAGCCATTTTGGCTATTTTAGATTTTCTAACCAACTTTTCCAATTTTCTTTCTCTCATTTTCTCTCCAACCAAACATTACCTTTTCCAGAGAATTTTATCTGATTTCTTCACCTAAACTCCTCCTTTCAACTCTCAATTGATAGCAAATCATTGTGTCTTCAAAACCTCTTCATTTACTACAAGTTTCATCAAGGTTTTTCATTCCAAAAAGTGGAGAAACACAAGTTTGGAGGTAAGAACGCCCTTCTCCTCTAAACTATCAGTTCTTTACTGAAATTCCCAAGTTATCAACTCTTGATTGATGTTTAATTAAAGGCTTTTGAGTTTGGAATTGTATCTTGGCTTATTATGCAAGATTTTGATGATTTTTGATGATTTTCGTTAGATCTGAGTAATCTGTGATTTAAGAGATGTTTTTGATGTTAAATGATCTCTAAATTGATAAGGAAATGAGTTTTGATCACTGCAATCCCGGATAGGTTGAGTTTCCTAAGTTTAGCTTGTGTTTTAAGGTAGTTTTTGAGGTGATCTTGTGGTTCTGTTGTTGCTGGAGGTATAAGGATGTTTGTAGGTTGTTTTTAGATGATGTTTGGTGTTGATGGATGTGAGGTTTTGCTGGTTTATGGCTGGGCTTTGTTTAGAAGTGGTTTGGATGCAATTTCGGTGGTGTTTGGTGGCCGAAATTGGTGTTTGAATGAGAGCAGCGAGTTTGAGTGCTTTCATTGAAGCTTTTGATGCTTGATGATGCATTAAACCTCTGCTTTAATGTGTTTGATCAGGGGAGGCATCTTTGGATCCAAGAGTTGTTGATCCGGAGGCTTGAATTCGTGCTTCGGCAAGTGGCGAAGTGGAATCGGTGAGTGAAAATGGGTTTTCGGCTTTGAAACCAATGTCTTGGGAGCTTAGTTTAAGTCTAAACAACTTTGCTAAGCTCGAGCGTAAGTTTTCGGAATTTCCCTCTAGTGGTGGCCATGACTTTGTTGTGATGCGAAATGATAATTTGCATGTTTTACATACTGTTTTGAAAGCATGTTTTAGCATGGTTTTTGCTGTTGATATAAGCCATATGTTGAAGGTAACTCTAGGTAGGAGTTCCTTGCTTTTGTACATTAAAATGATGTGGTTTAATGCTTTTAAATGCATGATGAATATGGCTTGGTTTGATGCTTTAAAACAGTGATGTAAGTGATGAAAATGATGTATATTGGCAAGTGATGTTTTTAAAATGTTAAGGTCACTAAGGTGGTTAAAAGTCCTTGAGTGAGCCTTGTTACTTATGAACATCAAGGTGGTTAAAAGTCCTTGGATGGTTCATGTTGTGGACACTAAGGTGGTTAAAAGTCCTTAGGTGATCCTTTTCTATGGTGTTTAAAAGTCCATAGGCCAAGGTGTTTAAAAGTCCTTGGGATCAAGGTGTTTAAAAGTCCTTGATGTGATTCATTCATGGTGTTTAAAAGTCCATGGCCAAGGTGTTTAAAAGTCCTTGGGATCAAGGTGTTTAAAAGTCCTTGATGAGATACTTTCTATGGTGTTTAAAAGTCCATAGGCCAAGGTGTTTAAAAGTCCTTGGGGCCAAGGTGTTTAAAAGTCCTTGGGAAAGTTGTTGAACTTGTTTTAATAAATGGAATGTTTCACTTGAGCCAATATGACATGTTAAGAATATTGAGAAGCATGAGATGCTTGTTTTAATGTTTATGTTGATGCATGAGATTGCTTGTTAAGAATGCTTTTGAGCATGTGAAAAGGGTGATTTAAAGCATGTTTTGTAAATGTTTTGAATTGCATTATTGAATGGTTTTTAAGAGCTTTCCTCACTAAGCTTTTGCTTACGCTCTCTTCGTTTTCTGAATTCAATAATGCAGAGCATTAGTGTACCTTGAGGGCAGCAAGAAAGGGCAAGCAATCAAGTTCAAGTGAAGCTCAAAGTATGAAGGTTTTATAAATGCATTTAGCTTTTGTATGTTTTGGCAATGGGGGACCAATGTGTATGTTTTGGGAGGTGTTGGAGACTCCCTAAGTATGTTTAATGTTGATGTGTTTGTTGGTCTTTGGTTTGGAACCTTATATGCTTGCTTTGTAAGTTTGGTGTTTGAATGCCTAGCTTGTGTAGGAAGCATGCCTATAGAATTGGGGTTTTTTTGCATATGATGATGATTGGATGAATTGATGATGCTAATATGTTGATTATATGTTGAATTGCATGTTGGCAAAGTTTGGTAGTGTTCGGAGCATGTTTGGATGTGTAATTGCATGTTTTTGTAAGCCTTTCTGCTGCATTTTGTGCAGGCGTTTCGGAACAGTGTGCACCGTTTCGGAACGGGTGCCCTGCATGAACCCAGGCGTCCGAAACGGTATGCACCGTTTCGAAACGGTTTAGCCTCTGCCAGACCCCCGTTTCGGAACGGGCTATGCCTGTTTCGGAACGGCCCCGCGTTTCGGAACGGGCTGTCCCCCGTTTCGGAACGGTTGACCGTTGGGGGCTGACATTGGCAGTTATGTGTTTTGAAAAGTTTGCGTTTTGGTCCTGAAATTTGTTTGTGCAATTGTATGAGCTGTGGATGTCCTTTTGAGCTGAAATTTCACAGGGAAGCATGAAACCTGATTAATTTCAAGTTGGTAACTTCAATTTGGATTAAGTCCTTAAATTTATCAGAATTTACAATTTGGTCCCTAAAGTTGTAAATTGTTCAATTGAGTCCCTGTTTGATCTCTGATGGTTGTGATCTTTTGGTATGATGTTTGTGGGATCACCATTAGGCTTAATGTGCATCTAGACAAGTTTAAAAAGAAAAAAAAAGGGTCGCTAATCAAGGTTGACTTTCGGGTTGACTTTGGTTTTCCCCGTGTGACTTTCTTAATTCGGGTCAACCATCTAGGCCGGGTTAAGGGGGTTACATTTGGTGGTATCAGAGCTGAGTTCTCGAGTAATTGGGAATGTTTGTATGCATGATTGAAGCATGTTTGCCTTGTATGCTTGTTGTTTGAAAGCATGTTCAGTGGCTTGAGGTGTTGATGTAATTGAGTTGTATGTTGTGATGTTGCATACTGAGGGTACCCATTGCCAAACAAAAGCTAAAGGAAAGATGTTGTTTTGAAATGAAATTGAGCTTGAATACTTGAATTGCTTACCTTGCTGGGCCTGATTTTGTTTTATTTGTATTGTTGTTGCATGGTAAAAGTATGGCACCACGTAGAGAGTTAAGAGGTAATGCGAGAGCTACGGCTCCTAATGAGAATGAGAATGAAGAACACGCTGGTAATGTTGTGTTACCCCCTCCTCCGCCTGGTGGTGGTGCTGGAGGTGCGAGAGCTGAAGCTGCAGCTGATGCTGGTGCTGGAGCTGCTGGACCAGAGGTTGGTCAGGGGCAAGCTATGCCTGATATGTCTGCTTTGGTACAAGCTATTGCGGGTGCTTTTCGAGCAGCAGTAGCTGGAGCTCAGGGAGCTGGGCATCAGGGAGATGCTGGAGTCAGATTGCCTTTGGAGCGTCTGCGCAGTCTTGGAGGGACTGAGTTTAGAGGTTTATCAGCTGAGAGTTCTGAGGCTTGGCTGGAAAGTACCAAGCGTATCTTGGGTCAGATGAGTTGCACGGATGTGCAAAAGCTGGGCTGTGTTGTGTCCTTGCTGCAGGACGATGCTTATACATGGTGGACGACTACCATTTCTGGTATGGCTGAAGCCGATGTTACCTGGACATTCTTTCAGAATGTGTTTAAAAGGAGATATCTGGGAGTGAGATATCTGGATGAGAAAAAGCGGGAATTCATGTCTCTTACCCAAGGGAGCATGAGTGTAGCTGAGTACGAGGTACAGTTTGTACGGCTCAGTCAGTATGCACCGGAGCTGATACCTGATGAGAGGGCTAGGTGCGAGAGGTTTCGTTACGGTCTTGTGACGGATGTTAAGATGTATTTGCTGGCCACCGAGTATGTTGATTTTGATGTGTTGGTGGGTCGAGCAAAGGATGTTGAGATGAACCTGAGTTTGTCTGCTAAGGGTGCTGGCAAGCGAGCTGCTGAGTATAGTTCCGGAGGTGGACGGAACAAGAGGGGACGAGATCAGAAGTATCAGTCCTCAGCCAGGAGGGGTGGTGGTGTGCCTGCTAGAGGAGGCAATGCTAGAGCTGACCCTAGTGCTTGTTGGATCTGTGGTTCCCGTGGTCACTTGAAGCGTGATTGTCCTCGTGCTGAGAGAGTGGCACAAGCTCCTGTTGTGACAGCTGTTAATGCTGGTGGAAATGGGTGCTGGAATTGTGGTTCTGCGGACCACATCAGACGAGATTGTCCGAGGTTGGCTGGTGAGCAGGTGCGTGCTCCTGTTGTTGCTGCACCGCAGAGAGGTCGTGGGCGCGGCCGTGGTAATTTCCAGAGGAGAGAGGAAGGTGGCCGAGGGGTAGCTCATGTTGTAGCTATTCAGCCTGAAGGTGGAGGCCAAGCGAGGGTGTATGCTCAGAGAGAGGGAAGGAATGATGCAGATGTGATTGCAGGTACCTTTACTTTGCAGTCCTTGTCATTGCTTTCTTTGATTGATTCTGGATCTACGCATTCATATATTCTTCGTGAGCATGCTGAATTGCTTGGTTTACCTGTTGAGTCTTTGGATGTTGGTGTTCGGGTCACTAGTTCTTTTGGTGAGACTGTTGTGACTCGGAAGTTGTATAGAAGGTGTCCTTTGGTTGTTCAAGAGCATGTCTTTCATGTTGATCTTATGGAGTTGCCCTTCTATGGTTTTGATGTGATCCTTGGTATGGATTGGCTTGCTGAGCATCGTGCTGTTGTGGATTGTGAGAATAAGCGTGTTTCGCTTAAGCTTGCGGATGATTATGAAGTTGTGGTGGTTGGTGAGAATGTGAAGTTTCTTGCCAATGTTGTATCTTCTTTGGAGGCGAGCAGGATGTTGAGGCAAGGATGTGAAGCTTATCTAGCATTTGTGATGAATCCTAGCTCTAAGGAGTTGAGGGTGCAAGATATCAGGGTTGTAAAGGAGTTTCCTGGTGTTTTTCCTGAGGAGTTGCCTGGTTTACCTCCTAACCGCGAGGTGGAGTTTGGAATTGAGCTGTATGAGAATACAACTCCTGTGTCCATTACTCCATATAGAATGGCACCTAAGGAGCTGAAGGAGCTGAAGACGCAGTTACAAGAGTTGCTTGATCGTGGTTTCATCCGGCCGAGTGTGTCACCTTGGGGAGCACCGGTCTTGTTCGTGAAGAAGAAGGATGGCACTATGAGGATGTGCATTGATTACCGTCAGCTGAACAAGTTGACTATCAAGAATCGGTATCCTTTGCCGAGGATTGACGATCTCTTTGATCAATTTCGGGGAGCTGCTGTGTTCTCTAAGATTGACTTGAGGTCAGGGTATTATCAGTTGAAGGTGAAAGATGTGGATGTGCCTAAGACAGCTTTCAGGACAAGGTATGGGCATTATGAGTTCCTTGTGATGCCGTTTGGGTTGACAAATGCTCCTGCTGCTTTCATGGACATGATGAATCGTGTGTTTCATGAATACCTGGACAAGTTTGTTGTGGTGTTCATTGATGATATCCTTGTGTACTCGCGTACTGAGGAAGAGCATGAAGAGCATTTGAGGATTGTTTTGCAAGCTTTGTTGGAGAATCAGCTTTATGCTAAGTTGAGCAAGTGTGAGTTCTGGCTAAGAGAGGTGGTTTTTCTTGGGCATGTTGTCTCAGCTGAGGGGATTCGTGTTGATCCTCAGAAGATTGAGGCGGTGATGAGCTGGAAGGTTCCTAAGTCTGTTCATGAGGTCCGTAGTTTCCTTGGTTTGGCGGGATACTACCGAAGGTTTGTGGATGGTTTTTCCAAGATTGCTGCTCCTTTGACGAAGCTGTTGCAGAAGGATGTTAAGTATGAGTGGACAGAAGCGAGACAGCAGGCTTTTGAGAAGCTGAAGGCGGCTTTGACGCAAGCTCCTATCTTGATTCAGCCTGAATCAGGGAAAGAGTTTGTGGTTTACAGTGATGCATCCTATGTTGGTTTGGGGTGTGTGCTGATGCAGGAGGGTAAGGTGGTGGCTTATGCATCGCGGCAGTTGAAAGTGCATGAGCGCAATTACCCTACGCACGATATTGAGCTGGCTGCAGTGGTTTTTGCTCTGAAGATCTGGAGGCATTATCTGTATGGTGAGAAGTGTACTGTGTACACGGATCACAAGAGTTTGAGGTATCTGATGTCTCAGAAGGAGTTGAATCTTAGGCAGCGGCGTTGGTTGGAGTTGCTCAAGGATTATGATCTGACGATTGAGTATCATCCTGGAAAAGCTAATGTGGTTGCTGATGCCTTGAGTAGGAAGGTGGCTGTTGAGCTGAGGGCCATGTTTGCTAGCTTGAGCATATCGCGTGATGGTGGTCTTGTGGCTGAGTTACAAGTGAAGCCATCTTTGGTTCAGATGATCAAGGATAAGCAGTTGTTGGATGATTCCTTGGTGTCTCATGTTCAGGATATCGCGGAGGGTAGACCTTCGGATTTCTGTTTCAATGATGATGGTGTGCTGTGTTTTGGTAGTCGGATAGTTGTGCCCAATGATGCTGAGTTGAGGCGTGCTATTCTGACTGAAGGTCATAGTAGTCCTTTTGCTATGCACCCTGGTAGTACTAAGATGTATCGTGATCTTCGTGATGAGTACTATTGGGTTGGTTTGAAGAAGGATGTTGCGGAGTTCGTGAGCAAGTGTTTGGTGTGTCAGCGAGTTAAGGCTGAGCATCAGTTTCCTTCAGGGTTGTTGCAACCGTTGAAAATCCCTGAGTGGAAGTGGGAGAGGGTTACCATGGATTTTGTATCTGGTTTACCTTTGTCTCATTCGAAGAAGAATTCGGTTTGGGTGATTGTGGATCGCCTGACAAAGTGTGCGCATTTCTTGCCTGTGCATACTACGTTCTCTTTGGATAAGCTGGCAGAGCTGTACATTGCTGAGGTTGTGCGGCTGCATGGTGTGCCTAAGTCGATTGTGTCGGATAGGGATCCGAGGTTCACATCGCGGTTTTGGCAGTGTTTGCATCAAGCTCTGGGTACAAGGTTGCATTTCAGTACCTCCTATCATCCTCAGTCGGATGGTCAGTCTGAGCGAGTTATTCAGATTTTGGAGGATATGTTGAGATGCTGCGTGATTGAGTTCCAAGGTTCTTGGGAGAAGCATCTGCCTTTGGTTGAGTTTGCTTATAACAATAGTTATCAGGCGAGCATACAGATGGCACCTTATGAGGCTCTGTATGGGAGGAAGTGTAGGACTCCTCTTTGTTGGGCTGAAACTGGTCAAAAGTTGGTTTCGATGCCTGCTTTGTTGAAAGGGACCACAGAGAAGGTGAAGCTCATTTGTGAGCGGTTAAAGGCTGCTTCTGATCGGCAGAAGTCTTACGCGGATTTGAAGCGTAAGGAGATAGAGTATGCGGTGGGTGACCGTGTGTTCTTGAAGGTTTCGCCTTGGAAGAAGGTGATGCGGTTTGGTCGGAAGGGTAAGTTGAGCCCTAGATACATTGGACCATATGAGGTGGTTGAGCGTGTGGGTCCTGTTGCGTATCGGTTGAGGTTACCTCAGGAGTTGGAGAAGATTCATGATGTGTTCCATGTTTCTATGCTCCGGAAGTATAGATCTGATCCTTCGCATGTGATGCCTGTGGAGGAAGTGGTTTTGAATCCGGATTTGACCTATGATGAGGAACCGGTGAAGGTTCTGGATTCGGATAGCAAGGTTCTTCGTGGCAAGACCATTGAGTTGGTGAAGGTGCTGTGGAAGCATCGCGGTGTTGAGGAAGCCACGTGGGAGCGGAAGGAAGATATGCTGAAGCAGTTTCCTTATCTCTTTCCTTCAGGTAAATTTCGAGGACGAAATTTCTTAAGGGGGGGAGAGTTGTAACGCCCCGGTTTTGGGCTTAGAAGTTTTGGGCGTTGACCGGTTTGGTCAAAGTCCTGTTCGAATCTTTAGAGGCTAAATTAGGAAAGCCTAGTTCGGGTTGCATTAAAAATATGGAAAAATGTTCTAAAATCATCTTTTAATATAATTAGATGAACTGTGAAATCAATTTTGGAAAATGAGTTTTGGAAGCATGACATTTTGGATAGTGACCAAAATGTAATTTTCGCAAGTTTGGTGGCTGTTTTATAAAGAGTTGAAACTTTGAATCTTTAAGGAGCTATTAATCCAAAAGTGATTTCTCCAGATTTTTCCAAGATATTTTAAGTCTAAATTCTGATTTTAAAGGTTATTAAAATTGGAGGGAAGCCATTTTGGCTATTTTAGATTTTCTAACCAACTTTTCCAATTTTCTTTCTCTCATTTTCTCTCCAACCAAACATTACCTTTTCCAGAGAATTTGATCTGATTTCTTCACCTAAACTCCTCCTTTCAACTCTCAATTGATAGCAAATCATTGTGTCTTCAAAACCTCTTCATTTACTACAAGTTTCATCAAGGTTTTTCATTCCAAAAAGTGGAGAAACACAAGTTTGGAGGTAAGAACGCCCTTCTCCTCTAAACTATCAGTTCTTTACTGAAATTCCCAAGTTATCAACTCTTGATTGATGTTTAATTAAAGGCTTTTGAGTTTGGAATTGTATCTTGGCTTATTATGCAAGATTTTGATGATTTTTGATGATTTTCGTTAGATCTGAGTAATCTGTGATTTAAGAGATGTTTTTGATGTTAAATGATCTCTAAATTGATAAGGAAATGAGTTTTGATCAATGCAATCCCGGATAGGTTGAGTTTCCTAAGTTTAGCTTGTGTTTTAAGGTAGTTTTTGAGGTGATCTTGTGGTTCTGTTGTTGCTGGAGGTATAAGGATGTTTGTAGGTTGTTTTTAGATGATGTTTGGTGTTGATGGATGTGAGGTTTTGCTGGTTTATGGCTGGGCTTTGTTTAGAAGTGGTTTGGATGCAATTTCGGTGGTGTTTGGTGGCCGAAATTGGTGTTTGAATGAGAGCAGCGAGTTTGAGTGCTTTCATTGAAGCTTTTGATGCTTGATGATGCATTAAACCTCTGCTTTAATGTGTTTGATCAGGGGAGGCATCTTTGGATCCAAGAGTTGTTGATCCGGAGGCTTGAATTCGTGCTTCGGCAAGTGGCGAAGTGGAATCGGTGAGTGAAAATGGGTTTTCGGCTTTGAAACCAATGTCTTGGGAGCTTAGTTTAAGTCTAAACAACTTTGCTAAGCTCGAGCGTAAGTTTTCGGAATTTCCCTCTAGTGGTGGCCATGACTTTGTTGTGATGCGAAATGATAATTTGCATGTTTTACATACTGTTTTGAAAGCATGTTTTAGCATGGTTTTTGCTGTTGATATAAGCCATATGTTGAAGGTAACTCTAGGTAGGAGTTCCTTGCTTTTGTACATTAAAATGATGTGGTTTAATGCTTTTAAATGCATGATGAATATGGCTTGGTTTGATGCTTTAAAACAGTGATGTAAGTGATGAAAATGATGTATATTGGCAAGTGATGTTTTTAAAATGTTAAGGTCACTAAGGTGGTTAAAAGTCCTTGAGTGAGCCTTGTTACTTATGAACATCAAGGTGGTTAAAAGTCCTTGGATGGTTCATGTTGTGGACACTAAGGTGGTTAAAAGTCCTTAGGTGATCCTTTTCTATGGTGTTTAAAAGTCCATAGGCCAAGGTGTTTAAAAGTCCTTGGGATCAAGGTGTTTAAAAGTCCTTGATGTGATTCATTCATGGTGTTTAAAAGTCCATGGCCAAGGTGTTTAAAAGTCCTTGGGATCAAGGTGTTTAAAAGTCCTTGATGAGATACTTTCTATGGTGTTTAAAAGTCCATAGGCCAAGGTGTTTAAAAGTCCTTGGGGCCAAGGTGTTTAAAAGTCCTTGGGAAAGTTGTTGAACTTGTTTTAATAAATGGAATGTTTCACTTGAGCCAATATGACATGTTAAGAATATTGAGAAGCATGAGATGCTTGTTTTAATGTTTATGTTGATGCATGAGATTGCTTGTTAAGAATGCTTTTGAGCATGTGAAAAGGGTGATTTAAAGCATGTTTTGTAAATGTTTTGAATTGCATTATTGAATGGTTTTTAAGAGCTTTCCTCACTAAGCTTTTGCTTACGCTCTCTTCGTTTTCTGAATTCAATAATGCAGAGCATTAGTGTACCTTGAGGGCAGCAAGAAAGGGCAAGCAATCAAGTTCAAGTGAAGCTCAAAGTATGAAGGTTTTATAAATGCATTTAGCTTTTGTATGTTTTGGCAATGGGGGACCAATGTGTATGTTTTGGGAGGTGTTGGAGACTCCCTAAGTATGTTTAATGTTGATGTGTTTGTTGGTCTTTGGTTTGGAACCTTATATGCTTGCTTTGTAAGTTTGGTGTTTGAATGCCTAGCTTGTGTAGGAAGCATGCCTATAGAATTGGGGTTTTTTTGCATATGATGATGATTGGATGAATTGATGATGCTAATATGTTGATTATATGTTGAATTGCATGTTGGCAAAGTTTGGTAGTGTTCGGAGCATGTTTGGATGTGTAATTGCATGTTTTTGTAAGCCTTTCTGCTGCATTTTGTGCAGGCGTTTCGGAACAGTGTGCACCGTTTCGGAACGGGTGCCCTGCATGAACCCAGGCGTCCGAAACGGTATGCACCGTTTCGAAACGGTTTAGCCTCTGCCAGACCCCCGTTTCGGAACGGGCTATGCCTGTTTCGGAACGGCCCCGCGTTTCGGAACGGGCTGTCCCCCGTTTCGGAACGGTTGACCGTTGGGGGCTGACATTGGCAGTTATGTGTTTTGAAAAGTTTGCGTTTTGGTCCTGAAATTTGTTTGTGCAATTGTATGAGCTGTGGATGTCCTTTTGAGCTGAAATTTCACAGGGAAGCATGAAACCTGATTAATTTCAAGTTGGTAACTTCAATTTGGATTAAGTCCTTAAATTTATCAGAATTTACAATTTGGTCCCTAAAGTTGTAAATTGTTCAATTGAGTCCCTGTTTGATCTCTGATGGTTGTGATCTTTTGGTATGATGTTTGTGGGATCACCATTAGGCTTAATGTGCATCTAGACAAGTTTAAAAAGAAAAAAAAAGGGTCGTTAATCAAGGTTGACTTTGGTTTTCCCCGTGTGACTTTCTTAATTCGGGTCAACCATCTAGGCCGGGTTAAGGGGGTTACACTTACCATTCGAGATAATGTGTGAAGCCAGTGATTATACTATCGGGGCAGCACTAGGGTAGAGAAAGGAGAAACTCTTCCATGTGATCTACTATGCCAACAAAACTCTAAATGATGCCCAGATAAACTACACCACAATAGAAAAGGAGTTACTAGTAGTGGTGTTTGCAATTGACAAGTTTCGACCATATATACTTGGAACAAAAGTGGTGGTCCATACAGATCACTCGGCATTCAAATATTTGTTCACTAAGAAGGATGCTAAGCCAAGATTGATACGTTGGATTCTGCTGCTGCAAGAATTCGATATTGACATCAAGGACAAAAAAGGAACAGAAAACCAAGTAGCGGATCACTTGTCAAGACTGGAGATGGGAAGGGACAAAGAGAAAGACAAGACTCACATACTAGAAACCTTCCCAGATGAGTAGTTGTTCGCTGCCACCAGCACTGCCGCGACAGCCATGGCGGCAAGTAAGCTTCCTGAAATCCCTTGGTATGCTGACATAGTAAATTACCTTGTTAGTGGTTTATTACCCTCTCAACTTAACTATCAAGCAAGGAAGAGGTTTCAAAATGATGTAAACCATTATTATTGGGACAAACCTCTCCTATTTAAGCACTGTGCAGATCAGATCATCAGGAGATGCATACCAGAGAAAGAACAGGAAGAAGTGCTTCACCACTGCCATGCTACCCCTTATGGAGGACACTTTGGAGGAAATAAAACTGCTGCCAAAGTTCTGCAATCTGGTTTCTATTGGGCTACGTTGTTTAAAGACGCACAAGCCTTTTATAAGAGTTGTGATAAGTGTCAAAGGACTGGAAACATATTTAGAAGGCATGAGATGCCCCTGCAGAACATACTTGAAGTCGAAATTTTCGATGTCTGGGGAACCGACTTCATGGGACCTTTCCCAGCCTCCTGTGGGAATCTATACATCCTGTTGGTAGTTGATTACGTGTCCACGTGGGTAGAAGCCATCACCACCCAAAAGAACGACGCCAAAACCGTGCAAAGATTTCTCCACAAGCATATCTTCTCAAGGTTTGGCATCCCAAGGGCGATCATTAGTGATGAGGGTAGGCACTTTGACAACAGGGTAATTGCTAGTGCGCTGAAGAAATATGGAGTTAAACACAGGATCGCTACAGCATATCACCCTCAAACCAATAAACAGGCAGAAATCTCAAATAGAGAAGTGAAGAACATCCTCGAAAAAATTGTCAAGCCAACTAGGAAGGATTGGTCTCTTCACCTAAATGATACATTATGGGCCTATAGAACTGCATTCAAAACTCCACTGGGAATGTCACCCTACCGCCTCATCTATGAAAAGACCTGCCATCTACCTATCGAGATAGAACATAAGGCATATTAGGCTATCAAGACAGTTAACATGGACTGGGACAAGACAGGGCAGAAAAGGCTAATGGACTTGAATGAAATTGAAGAAATTCGAGCCATGGCCTATGACAATGCAAAGATCTACAAGGAAAAAACAAAGAAGTGGCACGACAGAAAATTGCTGCCAGGACAGTTTAGCTTAGGGCAGAAAGTGATGTTGTTCAACTCTAGGTTGAAGCTTTTCCCAAGAAAGCTTAAGTCTAGGTGGTCTGGCTCTTTCCAAGTAGTCCAAGTCAATGGACAAAGGCTGAAGCACTATCAGGGGACTGAAGCCCCAAGAGTGCAGGAAGTAGTTACTTTAGGAGATGCCCCTCAAGGCATCCCCAATTTAACTTAGTTTTATTTTATTTATTTTATTTTATTTTATTTATTGTTTTAGGAAATAAGTATTTAATATTTTGTTATTTTAGTTTTCAGGTGAATAAAGGAAGCAAAGCAAAGAGAATGAATGAATAAACCAGCCCACCACACTCACAAAAGCCCAAGAAGCCCAATGAAACATTGCGGTCGTGACAGCCGGTCAACAGCTGTCGTGATAGACACGGAAAATATAGCCTGTCAAATAGATGTCGCAACAGACAAGGAAACGCGTGACAGACGCGCAGCAGACACGGAAACGCGTGACAAATGCGTCAGAAACCGCTTAACAGCTAGATTCTATTTTTCACGCCGGTCGTTACAGTTTCAACGGGTAGAACCCCGTTTTATATAAACCTCTACCTCAATTTCATTTTCACCTCATTCTCTTTTCTCTACTTGCTTTCAAGAATTTTAGCTTTTCAGAAAATTTCTTTTATTTCCACAGAATCCTCACAATGACTACAAGATCAACTCGAAGGAGTGCTGCCTCCACCTCTGCCGCGGCAATCTCTTGTTGGGTCACGTCGGCATGCCCCGTGGCGCAACGGAAAAATTAATCCGACGTAATCCAGTCAGGATCCATGTACAGGAACGAATCCGGGGTGAAAAGATGAAGAGTTACCTTTTAAAACTCTAGAAACTGGAAAACTGACGGTATGTCGGAATAACCACGTCAAGTAAAACCGGAATTGTCACAGGTTCGCAACGACCTCTATGGAGTCCACCCGAACAAAGTTTCCGCCTCTCTAAAACTTAGGGATAAATTTCGATAGGTTTGAACACCTTCCATGGAGAAGTCAAAATCCCTCCAGGGATTCCTGAGGGAGTCTGAAATTGACCAGGAGTTCAACCGGGACTTGCAATCGAGCAAGGGAACCTTCAGGGATTTGCCAGGGGCAAGTAGAACACCAGAAAAATATCGAACAGCTTCTCATAGAGCTTTATGGGATATGTCGAATTCCAGTGGGGAATCCCTAGGGGTGTTGTCGAAATCTTCAAGAGGAGGAAGAGGGATAATTTGGTTGCTAGCCCTTGTCCCTTTAAATAATATTCAGAGACTTAATTCTAGTTGAATACCTTAAATCCAAGTTCAACCAAAATTCATAGAATCTAATTCTACTTGAAATTGGTTTATATTAAATATACATTATATTTAATAATATTAAATGAAATATATATATATATATAATTATGAAGAATCTTATTCTACATAAAACATGGATTTAAATATACATTATATTTAATCCAAATATATATATTTTTATTATATAGAATCTCATTCTATCTTTACTTGGATTTAAATATATTTAAATATATTTTTTTAATTATGTAGAATCTAATTCTACATAAACTTGGAATTAAATAAACATTATATAAATTCCAAATATATATTTAAATTTCTAGAATCTTATTCTATAATATTTAAGTCTCTAAATATTTTCCATACTCTAAATAATATTTGATAAATACAATATTAATCCAATATTATTCACATTTAAGGGAGTTGCCGATTTCCCCTATCCCATAGGGGATTTTCAGCAACCTCCCGAAAATAGGGAGTATGGTTTCCAATTTTTGTTCGTTTCATTCGAAGGGTGTGACCCTTGTAGGTTCATGCAACGTTAGCAGATATTTGGAATTTATATAATCTTATTCTATAATATTTAAGTCTTTAAATATTTTCCATACTCTAAATAATATTTGATAAATACAATATTTATCCAATATTATTCCTATTTAAGGGAGTTGCCGATTCCCCCTATCCCATAGGGGATTTTCGGCAACCTCCCTAAAATATGGAGTATGGTTTTCAATTTTTGTTCATTTCATTCGAAGGGTGTGACCCTTGTAGGTTCATGCAACGTTAGCAGCAAAATTAGAATTGTTCTATTTTTACAAACAATGAGTGGCATCTAGCAATACATAATTGCTACCTAAGTTGCATGAAGTCATGGTTTGACTTTCCTAATTCCTGAATAAACTTTCTTTATGTATTTCATCATTTTGTCCTTTATATCTTAGATGAACACAAGTCATGGGTTAGTCACACTTGCGTTGTCCATCTAGTGTTTCTTGATGTCTTGAGTAGATTATGATAAACGAATCTCTATGATATCTCATATCATAATATTCGAGCATGACCATGCATTTTCTAATCTCACTCAATCAAGTGGCTGAAGATATTTCTCCCATTATGTATAAGGGACAAATCCTTTCTTGATCAACCATATTTCACTACATAGGTCATCACGTATCCAATCATCAGTCTTTATAATGTAGTCAGTTACAACACACGTTTGACTATTTCAAAATACGTAAATCTTTATGTTGAAATCGTGTTGATCTCAAGTCTGAGGATTATACATATGTTTATCATGAGCAATGTTGTGACTGTCACATAATTACCCAAGAAACATGCTCATAGCGGGTCAATCCAGTATGTTGTTCTCTAACAAATACTTATGTGTTGATTTTGACATCTCTATGTCAATGACAACACTTGTCATCAACCACATATTAGTCTTTATATATTATCATTGTCCATACCCGTAATAATATTCGACTAAGGATCCTATTTAACAATAATCGTATTATTGTATGGACATTATTATTCAATGGTTAGTTTGATGCACAGAAGCATACCTAATGATAATAACGGCAATGTCATTACTTGATAAATCTAGTAAAATAGTATGTCTATTCAATCATCATATGATTGGTCTTTGGGCATACTCCAACATCTCTACACCCAGCCACAGTAGAATCCCAGGCGGTTTGACACAGCTGACTCGGAAAAGAGATACTACGACTCTTTTCAAAAAAGAGAGATGTGGGAGGAACGTGGGTTCACCTACACTACAAAAACAGGGGATCTAGGGCTCGAACCATTCATCTCCAAGAAAATCATAACGCTAAGGTGGCAGATGTTTGCTGTCCAACCGGAGGAGATGAACGTCACCTTTGTCCGAGAATTTTATGCTGCCATCATCTCCAAGGATGCCACAACAGTGACTGCCAGGGTTAAAGAAATCTCCCTTGAACCAGCCTACATCAACACATTATACGGTATTTATGTGGGCAGAAAGGAAGATGTGCATAGGAGGTTCGTCAACAGTCTGTCGCCGGGAGACTACGATGGTATCATGGCAGACTTGACGGAAGCAGGCACCCAATGGAACGACGATCCCAAGCACAGATGGACAGTGCGAAGGACCCAGCTCACACCGGCGGCAAAACTTTGGAATCATTTCGTGAAGAAACGCCTTATGCCAGCATCGCACAACACAACGGTAGACCGACAAAGACTTGCCCTTGTGCATTCAATCATCAACAAGCGGCATATCAAATTTGGTAAATATATCTGTGACGGCATTTTCTAGTGTGCACTCAGACCAATCGGCCCACTTTTCTTCCTTTACTTGATCACCACACTCTGCCGAGCCAACAATGTACCGGAGATCGATGAAGATGTAAAGATCCAAGGCAAGGGATGGACCCAGCAGAACATTTACAGTCTGATAGAGCTGAAGCCTCCCACCCCCTGGAAATATATTGACCATATTTCCGCGACAGAACCTAATTCCACTGAACTTGTCACGACAGAACCTGAGCAGACCACGGTCGCACGACCGATAGAAACCTCCAGCCAAATCATTCATATGCTGAAGAAATAGGGGAACGACAATTGGGCTTCATGGGATTCATGAGGGACTTCACTACTGCCACGGTAAACTTCATTAAAATTGATTTAAATTATCCCAACGTGCAATTTACCTCTTTCACATAAAATCTTTTTGCCGCCCCTACACCTGCTGCTAGCCCTAAAACACCCACACCAACTTCTACCTCCACTACACCACCTGTCACGACCGGAGATGGCGATAGGCGATCTGCCACTCACCGAGGAGCAAAACGGAAGGAACCACTATCGGAGATCAACCCAAAGTACTTTGAAGGTTTCTCCTCATCCTTAGTCTGGCAGGATGATTCTGACTCGGAGCCCTCTGTCGTCCGGTAAATATCCAAGGACTTCCCTCCAATGAAAAAGAAGAAGCTTGCTATCGATGTTGAGGGACCCTGCCGCGACAGAGAGGACGACAGCAGCAGCAGTAGCAGTGACAGCGAACTCGAGGTCCTGGACAAGGCCCCAAAGATCTCACCTACCAGAGTCCAGCCACCTCGAGAGGCCAAGAAGAAGGTAGCCTCACCATCACCCACTCCTAAGCCAGCCTCTGCCACCAAGTTCACTGCCCGTCGGCAGCTCCGCATCAGCAACAGCAGTGACGACAGCTCATCAACTTAAGTGATTTTCTTTTATGCTTGTTGTTTCTGATGTTTATTTTATCTATTTGTGATGTTTTTTTCTTATTTGTCTTTTTTATTTTGTTGTCATGCATTGAGGGCAATGCAACCCTTGAGTTTGGGGGTAGGCAGTCCTCGGTTATTTAAATGAACTTTTAAATTTGTGTCTAATCTTAGTTATTTTTGTGTTAAAAAAAGAGAAGTAAAAATTTGGCTTAAGTCCTTGAACTGCATTTACCTGTCGCGACATTCTCTGTCGTGACAGTGTCTTTGGGATGTTTTAGGAATTATTTAGAGCCTTGCTATAGTTCTAAACTTCAAAAACACCCTTGTGACTTATATGTTGTCTAGACTACTGTTAGTGAACTAGAGTAGAAAAGCTTAACCACTTGAGTTGCCCCTAGAGGTGCCTAACACTAGCTCTAGGAAAAGAATAAAAGAAAAGAAAAAAATTAGACTCAATTGCCCCTAGAAGTGCCTAACAATGGCTCTAGGAAGATAGCTAGAGGTGCCCAAAACAGGCTCTAGTAAAAACAAAATAAGAAAAATTTGAGTCTAAGTCAGAAAAAACTAAAGGAGCCTAAGAATTGCCTCCAAGAAAAAATGAAATTTGGCATAAAAATCAAGTGAGTAGCATAACTATTCTGGTAGCTAAAAGAGTCTAGGCACATATTTGTTCACAAAACCTGCACACACTTGCATAAGAATTATAGCATTGTTCTGGATAAATCCATAAACACTCGACAAGGTACTGCTCTTGATAGTGAAGGTGTTGTAGGTAATGATAGTTCACAGAATTAAGCCAAGCCAAAAAGTTTTTATTCTTAGTTAGGTTACATTTTCTTGAGGACAAGCAATAACTTGAGCTTGGGGGTATGTTGAGTGCATAAAAGTTCTATATTTTACCCCTCATTTACCCATATTTTTGTTGCACTCAAGCATGATTTATTGCATTTAGGATAGATTTTTGCATACACATCACAATTAGATAAAATTGCACAGTTACTGCTGAATTTGGTCACTTTTGCAGGTATATGCTGCGGCAGCATCCAGGGCAGCAAAGGAGCAGAGGCGAGTTGCGGAGCTGGAGTTTAAGGACAGAGAACACCGCCTGTCGTGACATCTGTCATGGTAGTGATGACGACAGAGAGACGCTGAGGTGGAAAAGCAAAGTGGGGCCCGATAGATAGAGATATGTAAGCCGATCTGTCGTAGATCACTCCCATATTTTTCTGAGCCCTGAAACAGAAGGAAGGCCGGGCCCAAAGTTCAAGGAAGAAAGTCAAAGCAAGAAAAGTGGACGAATTAAAGACATCTACTCAGAAGATTTAGTCTTTAATAGAGTTGCACTTTAATTTAAACTTGTATTCTTGCCATATTAGAAAACTTGGACCCAAGACCTATATATATGCTTGTAATTCGACTAGGAAAGCGATATCTAGCTTCTAGCCGTCTTCCCCCAAAACCCTAGTCATTTTCCTTTCTCCATCATGTTCTAAACTCCCCCTAGGGCTAAGGGTTGATCTTGTAAAGTAGTGTAAGGATTGTATTGTTCTTAGGATTCATTTTTTTCAAGTAATAAAAAACTTTAAGTTTATTTACTCTGGTTTTCAACATCTCATAAGAGCATCGGGAGAGAATTGTGAGGTTCTCTATTTGCTTAATATCGGGAGAGTTAAGCATTCGAAAGGAGTAAATATGTGTTTTCCAGTTTATGGTTAAACCATCTTGGCTTAGGGATAAGTACAAGGTTAAGTGGCTAAAGAATAATTCTTGCCAAACTTGAAGTACAGAGTTGTTGATCACTACCGCGACATCAACGGACTTCTGCCACGACAGGTGCTGCCGCGACAGGCACGACGATAGAACAACAGAAGTTCCCATGAACAGTGCAACACCTGCACTACTGAGCAAATCAATACCGGCCTATTCTCTCAATCTGATTACCTTATCTTTTACTTTAGTTATCACTCAAGA
The DNA here is from genome assembly GCA_030270665.1 of Hibiscus trionum. Lineage (NCBI taxonomy): Eukaryota > Viridiplantae > Streptophyta > Magnoliopsida > Malvales > Malvaceae > Hibiscus > Hibiscus trionum. Next base: position 75,714,740 of record BSYR01000010.1, on the reverse strand, counting down.
TTTCTCTAAACAATCATTTAAACTATTTCTTTTTCTTGTCCAGCAATCTAAGGATAGAGTTATTTCTAGTCCCTGTGGAGACGATATCTGATACTCTAGTATCACTTTACTACTTGCGTCGTGTACACTTGCACTATTTGCGATAGTCTTATTTACACGCAACATTTATGACGAATTGGTTGGAAAATATAAAGAATCGGTTTTGAAAAACAAAAAGTTGATTTTCGATTTAAAAGCCCCAAACGATTCTTTATCCAAAACCAATTCGGAACTTGAAAAGAAGATTTTGGCTTTAAAAGATAATTTAAAATATTTTCAAGATGAAAATGTTGATTTAAACAATCTTCTCTCCAAAGTTTATGATGATCACCACAAGGTGGTGAATGAGCTTAAAGCTTCTATAAACGTAGTTGGGAAATCAAGTTTTGAAAAATGAAGTTCTTCAAAACCCAACTATTTGAAAAGGAACTTTAATGGCTACAAACAAAGAGGCTCTCAAAAGCATCATAAAGCTAAAAGGATTAGAAGTGTATGGGTTCCTAATAAAACATTTAGTCTCTATTAATATACATGTTATTTCTTCTTGGATTCCTAAGAGAACCAAGTATTTGGGAGCTAACTCACATGGACCCAAGATGGTTCTGTGATAAGGTTTTTTCTTAGAAACCTTGAAGTGTCCCGCATTTTTAGAAAATCAATTAAAAGGGGGACTTCTTTTTGAAGATTTCAAATTCCAAAAAAAAAAACTTTAAATTATTTGGAGTCGCTACCGGCCACTAAGGTAGGTCGGACATCATAAAAATTAAACCAGAAATTCGTTTGAAAGGGTTCGGGAGTTGGTTACATGTGGGGAAGGGTTATCACCCCCATCACGCCCGGAAATCGGTACTAAAATAATTGTTGCTTTTAATTGATGGAAATTATTTAAATTTTAAAATGAATTTAGTTAGGGGTTCTTAATCGAAAATTAAACTTTTATTATACGAGGTTTTTCAAATTAGCGGTTTCAAATTAATTAGACATTTAACTAAAAAGGATGACGGTACACCGGACCAAAGACTAAACCGACATCATATAAGTCTGACTGCCGTGTTAGTTTAGGGTTCGGATCCCGTACGTCACCTTTATGCATGATGCAAGCCGATAAAAATATGGTGTCGTGGTCTTGTTCGTTTTAATTATTTACGAATTTACCTTTGGACAATGCAAATTAAATCGAATATTCGAGGAATATCCAATAAGCTAGGATATTACAACCCAAATACGCGGGTTAATAAGTATCTCCTTTTTATGATTAAAATTAATTATTATGCAAATTAGGATATCAAAAATCACATGAATGAAAATTAAAATGCATGCCAAAAATACATATTCGAGCATTAAAAGAAACTAATCCATTGTACGCATTTAAACTATATATTAAACACGACTATAAAAAACATGCGATCATATTCCACATATCAACATGGCAAGGCATATGCTAAACACAAACATATATTTAACAATATGGTAAGAAGCATGATAAGGACTAGAAATTAAATATGTATGGTGACAGTGACCTAATCAGTAAATTACCCACTAAAAAACTAATTAAAACGTAAAACAGGACCCAATTGAAAAGAAGCAAAAATTTAAAGGGGCCAAAAGGGGAATTAAACCACTGGAAAACAGATTGCAATGGAATTAAGGACGAAATTGAGAGTTCTCGAAAACATAGAGGGACTGCGGGGGGAGTTTAAAAACGCGGAAGCCCTTGCGGTGTGATTAAAAGGACACGGAAGGGTTAAAAATAATTAAACCGATTTTAAAACTTTAAAACACTACAAAACTGTTTTAAAAATATTTTTAATTTTTTTGTTTTGCTAACCCTAATATCGAAGGCTCTCCCCCCCTTTTTGCTATCCGCCACTGTACCACTCCGGTGGCCATTAGCCGGCGCTAGAGACCTGAAAAAAGCCTTTCACGACTCCCTTTTTCTTTAAACAGAACCAAAAACCCTTTTTTGTCTTGAAAACCTAAAACAAAACCCCTCTTTTCCTTCTCTTTTAAAAACCGAGACCCAAAAAACAGTTTTTTTAAAAAAAAAATCAACACCTACTCCCCCACCGATTCACCATGCATGGTCTTAGGAGAGACCAAGAGGCTTGTCATCGGCGAGGAAGACGAGCAGGCACGGGAAAGACAAATCGTCACAAAGGTAAAAAACCAGAAACCCTAACTTTTTATTGTTATTTTTTCTTCGAAATGAAATGAAAATGGAAGATGGTGATACCTCTGAAAATGGTGTTTCTGCTTGTATTGATCTTCTCAAAATTTTTCGTTTCTAACTTGGGATTACAAAGTGTGTTTCGGCTTTTATAAGCCCGAAGAAATTACATTTTGAATTAGTAAAAACCTAACAAAAATGCTATTGGATGCCTCTGATTTTTGTTTTCATTCATCTTGCTGCTGTGATTTCTGTTATTTGCACATTTTTGCCTTCTGACATTTTTGTTTGCATGTATGTGAGGACGGCTGGAGAGGGGACCAGAGGACGAGCCGAGGGACGTGGAGCCGATCTGTACCGTCGTTGGGGATTCAAATCGTGCATGGGAGCTGGAGAGGCTCGGGTGTGCCTCGTACGCGCGCGTGGAGAAGATGGATGGTCATGCGTGGATCTCACGGGCGAGGGGGATTGATCGTGGCCGTCTGATCGCGAGCCCGATCTAACGGTTGAGACCCTGCGGCGCCAGGACTTGAGAGGGCTTCTAGGGTTTCTTCCGTCATGGGCCATCTGGACCGTTCGATCAGATGTCCTTGATCTAACGGTCCAAATACGGATGCGCATCAAAGCAAAGACAAGAGTTAAGGTTTATCATATTAGGGCTTTCTGATTTAGTTAGGGTTTGGGCCAAACGGGCCTTAAGATTTAATATGTAATTAATTTTTTTGGCTTCTTTTTTTTTTTGATTTAATGTAAATGGACTGTAAATAAATTGGGCTTTTATTATTATGTATATCGGGCTTTACTTATTCAATCTGGGCAAACTTTAAATATATTAATTAGTTAGTCTCTTTTTTATATTTTCAAACTCGATTCAAAAGAATTAATAAAAATAACACTTATAATAGTAATAGTAATAGTAATAGTAATAGTAATGATAAATAGTATATGATAATAATATTGGTAATAATAATAAATAGTAATAATAAATATAATAGTATTTAGGGTTTTTACAAATAACATAATACTAATGACTATATAAATATTATAATACTAATAATATATATTTTTTGTTTTTTCTCTTTTTTTTAATCATACGATATACATAACTAAGAAAAGTAACAAAGCCCATTATTTATAAAATAAAAAATAAAAACGAGTTAATACCCCGGACAAAATTATTGATTACAGGTTCGGGTACCAAAACTCAAGAACTAATCTTTGTTTGTAGGGGGATTTGCTACAAGGCCAAAGCTTCAAGTCAAAACACTTGGTACCTTGATAATGGATGCTCAAGACATATGATCGGCGACAAGAGTAGATTCATTGAGCTCAAGCCAAAGAGTGGTGTAGTAGTAACATTTGGTGACAACTACAAAGGCCACATTGAGGGTATTGGCTCTATTGGTAATCTTTTATCTATTCTCATTGAAGATTTCTTGTTTGTCAATGGTCTTAAGCATAACTTGGTAATCATTAATCAATTGTGCGATAAAAGGTTTAATGTTCATTTTGATGTTAATGGGTGTAATATTGTGAACATTAAAACAAATGAAATAATGTTCATTGGTCATCGCATAGGTAATATTTATGTGGTGCATCTAGATGACACACATACATCCCATACATGTTTGGTTGCTAGTGATGAAAAAGATGCATGGTTGTGGCATAGAAAACTATGGCATGCTAGCATAAGTGTTTTAGAAAAATTAGTTTCCCAAAATCTAGTTAGATGTTTACCTAAGCTAAAATTCTCATTAGACAAAATTTGTGATCCTTGTGCTAAGGGTACACAAAAACGTACCTCATTTAAATTCATTAATGATGTTTCAACTAGTAGGGTTTTACAATTGATCCATATGGATCTCTTTGGGTCTATTAGGACAACTAGCTTGGGTGGAAAATCATATGCTTATGTTTTAGTTGATGATTTCTCTAGATACACTTGGGTTCTCGTTTTAAGTACAAAAGATTAGGCTTTAGAAAACATTCATCACATTTTCAAAAGTTACTCAAAATGACCTTGGTCAAAACATAACTCACATTAGAAGTGACCATAGAACGAAATTTCAAAATCTAGGTTTTGAGGATTTTTGTAACTCTAATGGTATTAGCCACAATTTTTCTGCACCTCGCACTCCTCAACAAAATGGGGTAGTTGAGAGGAAAACCGTACTTTAGAAGAAATGACTAGAACCATGCTTTGTGAAAACAATTTACCTAAGTATTTTTGGGCGGAAGCCACAAACACCGCTTGTTATATCATAAATCGTATAATGATTAGGCCAATTTTAAAGAAAACTCCTTATGATATTTTAAAGTCAAAAAGACCTAACATTAGTTATTTCCATCCTTTTGGATGTAAGTGTTTTATTTTAAACAATGGAAAAGATCATTTAGGTAAATTTGATGCAAAAACTGATGAAGTTATTTTCTTAGGATATTCTTTAAACTCTAAAGCCTATTGAGTGTTTAACAAAAGAACCTTAGTTGTAGAATAGTCTATTCATGTGGTTTTCGATGATAACCTTCTTCTGAGGAAGGGTTCTTGTGATGATGATGATGTAGAGATCATTGAAGCCATTGATGGTGGGCAATCATCAAAGGTGGATGAGGTTCCAACCAAGGAAGAAACACAAGATCCTCCCATTGAAGCTTTAAAGGACATGACAATTGAGGAAAAGGAAGTGAGCTACCCAAGGGAACTCAACTATATTAAGGGTGGTAAGATCTTGGGTGATTCATTCAAGGGGGTAACTACTCGATCCTCTCTTAGATTAATGAACCATGTTGCCTTCATTTCATGCATTAAGCCTAAAAATATCAAAGAAGCATTAAAAGATAACTTTTGGATATTGGCCATACAAGAAGAGCTTAATCAATTTGAGAGGAGTAAAGTATGGACATTAGTTGATAGGCCTAGTAATAAATCTACTATAGGAACAAAATGGGTTTTTAGAAACAAACTAGATGAGAGTGGTAACATAGTGAGAAACAAGGCTAGACTTGTTGCTCAAGGTTACACTCAAGAAGAGGGAATTGATTTTGATGAAACATATGCACCCGTAGCTAGAATGGAAGCAATTAGGATGCTTCTTGCATTTGCATGTTATCATGATTTCAAGCTTTTTCAAATAGATGTTAAAAGTGCATTTTTAAATGGTTTTATAAATGAAGAAGTGTATGTTGAACAACCACCCGATTTTGAAGATTTACATTTTCCAAATCATGTTTTTAAATTGACTATAGCTTTGTATGGTTTGAAACAAGCTGTTAGAGCTTGGTATGAAAGGCTTTCAAACTTTCTGATTGAAAAAAGGTTTTGAGAAAAGCAAGGTGGAACTACATTTTTCATTAAAAGAAATGGCAACGACATCTTAGTAGTATAAATTTATGTTGATGATATAATCTTTGGTTCTACTAATGAGTTTTATTGCCAAGAATTTTCTAAGCTAATGCAAGGTGAATTTGAGATGAGCATGATGGGGAAGCTTTCATTCTTCTTGGGGCTCCAAATCAAACAAAGGAAGGATGACACATTCATTAATCAAGCAAAGTACATCAAAGATATGCTCAAGAAGTTTGGCTCGGAGAATGTGAAGCCTCAAGCCACTCCAATGAGCCCATCAATTAAGCTTAACAAAGATGAATGGGGTAAGTGTATTGATTCTACGCTTTATCGTTCTATGATTGGATATTTGTTTTACCTTAACGCAAGTAGATTTGATATCATGTTTAGTGTTTGCTTGTGTGCTAGGTTTCAAGCTAGTCCTAGAGAATCACACCTTATAGTCGTTAAGAGAATCTTTAGATACCTTAGAGACACACCTTGTTTAGGTCTTTGGTGTCCTAGAGATTCATCCTTTGACCTTCATGCCTTTTCCGATGCAGATTATAGAGGATGTAAGATAGATAGAAAGAGTACCTCCGAAACATGCCAATTCCTAGGAAGTATGCGCATATCTTGGTTTTCTAAGAAACAAAATAGTGTAGTCTTATCTACCACCGAAGCGGAATACATATCGGCCGGAAGTTGTTGTGCTCAAGTCCTTTGGATGAAGCAACAACTTCTAGACTATGAAGTTGATGTAGGTACCATACCCCTTAAGTGTGACAACACTAGTACCATATGTCTCACTAAGAATCTCATGCAACATTCTAGAACCAAGAACATGGAAATTAGACATCATTTCATTAGAGATCATGTCTTAAAAATGATGTTGTTCTAGAGTATGTTGACACCTTGAACCAACTAGCGGACATTTTTACCAAACCATTAGACAAAGAGCGTTTTTGGACCTTTAGAAGAGAGTTAGGTCTAACTAGCCTAACTTGACCTTTTAGGGCCCTTTTGTGCCAAAAAATTGCTTGAAATTGTATGATGATCTTGCCTATGTTAATTTGTTTCTTAATGCATCTATGCTTGTTGTTAGGGGGAGTTTGCATTAGTTTATGTCCATATATCTTGCTCATATATCATTCACATGCATTTAGGGTCGTTCAAATTTGGATGTTTGGACTTGTTCTTGTCCAAAATGCATTTTCTGGCAAAGGGGTATCGATACGGCTATAAGCGTATCGATACGGGTTCTTCAATGGGCAACGATACAATCAGCATTGTATCGATGTGGTCACGTGTATCGATACAGTTTGGAAACCATATCGATATGGTGGATCAATATGCCTAGTCAACGTATCGATATGGTATTTGTTGAAGCTTTAAAACAGGCATTAAAGAGTTCATCTTTAATTAAAATTCAAATCTCACTTTTCTCTCCAAACCCTAGCCGAACCTATCTATAACCCCCCCCCCCTCAATCTCTCTATTTTTTCACACAAAACCTTAAATTCTTTAAGGGGTTTTCATCAAAACATCAAAACCAACCTTTGCTAGTAATTTGGTGCATTCCCATCTCTTCATTCATCCATTCTCCATAACTCAAGGTATAAACTCTTTTTTTTAATTTTTGTTTTAATTTCTTTATAGTTTTTAACTTTTTTGTGTAAAATATATATACTTAGTATGAGTTTTGAAGTTTTTGTAAAAAAAAGTAATCTGAATATTTTTTATTCGAATATAAAAATATACTGTTTATTTTTTAAGTCTATTTTTCAAAAATATTTTTACCAAAATTTAATTTTATACTTGTATATAATTTTAACCTATAATATATAATATCTTTATCAATACCTTGAATTATTGGAATGTCCATTGGATCAAATATGATGATAATTGCATACATTGTTTTCTAATGTTTTTGATGTTTTTTTAGGATATTATGACACCGAAAAAGAGACAAAGGAAAGATTTGGCATCTAGTTCATCCAATCCTAATTTGGAAAATAAGGGTATTACTAAACTGAACCTTGGTTTTATTCTTCAAAATAGTTTTCAATCCCCTTCGGCTATGGCCCATTATAAACAATACCAAGCTTTTCCAATCCGGGATGAACGAGTTGTTTCAATCCCTTTTCTAAACTCCGAACATTTTAAGTTCAAATATTTTGGGTTGTTACAACAATGAAAGTTTATACCTTTTCTAAGTGTTCCCCCGATTGTGTACTAAAATCTTGTTTTGATTTTCTTTGCTAATGCCTGATGTATCCATGACCAAGCTAGAGAAAGTGTTATTGCTATTGAGTCCTATCTTATGGGCAAAAAGTTTCGAATTTATCAAACTGTTTTATGCAATGTTTTTGGGTTTGAAAACTTAGGAATTTATGATGAGTACTCCTTGGGGCATTCTCAACTTGGCTCAGTCACCGTCCTTGATGCCCATGACTGTATCCTCTATCTCATCATCTCTTGGTGGATTCGTCCTTCCAATGGAAAATTGTCTACCATTCGCCAAGTTGATGATTTTTGGCTCTGTTGTTTTCGAGAGGGTAAGTGCCCAAATCTTTGCCAAATTATGTTTGCCGACTTGGTTTATCTTGTTTAACACCGTCGCACCGATCAAGTCAAGTCCTTTTTCTATGGTACGACTTTGAGCTTCTTGTTCTATTCGTTGGAGGTCGATTGTTCCCATGATGCCGCCGAGCATCTAGGCAAGCCAATCGACGAATACTCCCTTACTCGTGCTCACTTTAAGTACATTAATCATTAGTGGGTTCGTGTTGCTCGCTCTCCTCCTCAAGAAGATCAACCTCCTCCGGTCGCTCCACAAGTCCAACAAGTTCAAACTTCTATGGATAGACTCATGTCGTATCTTAATGAGCAATTCACATCCTTATGGAATAACATGGATGCTGAATTTGCGGCCATTGATACATGTTTTATATCATTTGAGGATCGAGTCAAGACTCTTGAACAACAAAAAACTTTCATGGATGTCTCTCTCACCGCCTTTCATGGTGCTTGGCTCAATCATACTCGAAAATCTCAAGCCAACATTGATGATGAAGACGAAGAGGATGAGGATGAAGACGATAGGGACGAGTAGTTTTTGAGCATATCATCTCATTACATATCATATTAGGATTTCCTTTTATGTACATTTATGTTAGAAACCTGATGCTTTGATTTTGTTTTTAGGATTAAGCTTGGATTTAAGTTTAAAGTTATGTTGAACAATTGTTGCTTTATATTTTAATTTGATCTTTATTGATATTATGTTGCTTATCATGCTTTGATTATATCTTGTGCTTTATTGTTATATCATATTTATATACCCTATTTATGCATTGATTTTGATCTAACAAAAAGGAGAGAAATGTAAAACATAAATTTTTGAAAACCCATCTTAAATTAAGGGGTAAGTCTTTCAAATTTTCAATACTTAAAAATTTATCCTTGGTTTTGTTATATCAAAAAAGGGGAGATTGTAAAACTTAAATTGATTTTGATATAACTAATTGTGTAAGGACTTATTTGCAAATACAATAGATTTTTAAGTACTTCAAAGACTCACTCAATTGACAAGCTTTTTGAACTAAAAGATCCTTCAAGTCAAAAATTTTAAAGTGTTCAAAAAATTTCTAAGTATTTTAAAACATAACTTCAATCCTACGCCCCAGGCGTATCAATACATTTAAGTAGTATCGATACGGTTTTCCTTCACTGGAATTTCAATCGTTAAAAGTGTACCGATATGGTTAACCCTCGTACCGATACGATATTTATTCACTAGAATTTCAATCGTTAAAAGTATCGATATGATTAACCCCGTATCGATACAATATTTCATCTGGGTAAGTTTTCAAGCTATAGCGTAACGATACGGTCATACCCGTATCGATACGATTTGATGATCTTTACAAAATCTTTTCATTTAATGATTCGAACGTTGCTTGTCAGTTATTGAAATCCCAAATTTTAAAATGATCATTAACCGTATCAATACGCTCATTCAGCATACCGATACACTTTTTGGTGAAGTTCAATCCAGGATTCCAGTAAGCAAATTTCGTATCGATACGGTATATGAGTATCGATACGCCCCTTATTTTACACTATACCCGTAATGATACGCTCTTATAGCGTATCAATACGCCCTATTAAATGTGCACAACGACTCTTTCTGTTTTGAGACAGGTATCGATACCCTTGTTCGAGTACCGATACGGTAGGTTGCAGAAGTGCATTTATGGTGGGAAATAAAGACTACAACGTCTCTATTGATAACATCAACCACCCAAACGGCTAGAATTCAATGCAAAGGTATAAAAACAAGCCTCCAAAGTCTCAACAACTACTATTGAACCTACTTGCAACATCCAAGCTATATTCCAAACCTTTGTGCTTCATAAGAGTCATATCTTGTACCCAACTTGTTGTAATCCTTATTGTAAATATTTAGTTCAAGTTTGGGGGAGTGTTTGATTGTAATTGGGCAAATTTTCAATCTTGAGAGAGATGTTTTCATTTGCCAAATTTCTTCTTTGTAAAGAGAGTTTTTTGGGTTAATCTTTTGCTAGTAAAATTAACTAATTGTAAAGGTTGTCTCCTTAGCCTAGAAAAGGGGAAGAACATCTAGTGGAGATTATTGAAAATCTTTAGTGGGAGTTAAGGTAGTAAATGTAGAGATTGTTAGAAGCTTGAATCATTATAATTTGTCGTGTTCTTCATTTTTTTAATTTTCAGTTTTCAATTTGCTCCCTCCAAATTTAAAAAGTCAATTCACTTTTTCTTGGCCGAATCACATTCATTTGATCCACTCAACATAGCATTTAATTAATTTATTATTAATAAACTAATATGATTTTTTTTAGAGGAAAACTAATATGATTTTATAATTACTAAATTAAATGTTGGATTATCTTTTGCGTAGATATTACAATATGATAAGATATTATTAAGCTTAAGGGCATAATAAGCCCTTAAACTGCAAATAAAATAATTAAATACATGAATGTTTTCACTCAATTAAGCTATTAAACCAATAAATTGAATTAAGTAAGCTCTTTGACCAATTTTGACTATTAAATTTTGACAATTTTTTTCTTTAGTTATTACTATCACATGATACACTACAGTTCTATTATGTGACATTTACGAATTTTTTATATTTTTAGGACTTTTGAAGAATTTTTAAATCCTTTTTTTTTGTAAATGTAGTGACACACTGTGACAAGACGTGTTGCACCAACTGATCCAAAAAAATTGTTAGATTTACCAGTTAACATTGGTCAAAGGACTTAATTAATTTAAATTATTAATTTAATGACTTAATTGGGAGAAAAAAAGTTTAAAGATATAATTAATTTTTTTTAAAGTGCAAAGGCTTCTTCCACCCTTAAACCATACTATCATGTAGTGATAATCTGTCTAATATTTTGTCGGGGATTCGAGGAATCAACTCGTTGGTTGGCCAACTAGGAAAGCACCTTTATGATCGCCACTAGGCTTAACTAACCTTCCATTATATTTTTATAATTCCATACTTTTTTAATAAAAATATAATTTCATTAGTAGCAACTACAAAAGAGAAATTGAAACATAAACATGACATAGAAAATATACAAGTAAATCATTATAGGAAAAATAAAAAGGAAGACCTCATTTTGGGCATTTGAATATTTAAATATATTTTTCATATTATGATCAAATTGATAAAATGTTCTAGATTATATGTTGGATGTCATTTCTTCTAGGGGATGGATATTATGTCTGGTTTAATACAAATTAAGCCACAACTTGCAAATGCTAAAATTTGAATTCTGATTTATCGAATTTCGTCTCTAAGGTATGATTGTATGTACCAATTGAACCAACAACATAGTGAATACACAGTTTTTTCATCTTGATAAAAAAACAATATTGTCATAGCCAAAGAAGAACATAGATCATTTTAATTGGAACACTATCTTTTTACACAGTACACACTCACCAATAGTCCCTGCAAGAGCAAGTTCCATTTTTGAAGTGATGAAACCGGATTCGATCTCTTACAATAATATCTCTCCCATATATTCCTGAAATAAGCTTAGTACTTTCATGGCAATCACTACAAACACGAAGGTTTTTAACGATACGGATAGGGGCAGTTGAATCCGAGGCAATCAAAGCAAATGCAATAGCTAACCTTTCACTATGGTAAGCAAGTGCATCTTCTTTCTCCTCTTCATCAATGTCAAACAACACTTCTTTGGTTCTAGGCTTATGGCCGTGTTCTTGTAGTTTTCTGCCAATCTCTTCGAGCTTCAAATAAATATGTTCCGACCACGGGTGTGTTTTGTCTCCGATGAGGAATTCATGCATGGCACCATCAACTTCAACCAAGCTACTCCCTGGCATTTTATTAATCCCATGATCCTTCATCAATTTCCTCACTCTTGTAACATCTTCCCATCTATCAATGCTCGCATACATGTTCGATAAAAGAACATAGTTTCCACTAGTTTTTGGCTCCAACTCGAGTAAATGCTTCAACGCAACTTCCCCAACCTTCAAATTCCCATGAACCCTTGCTGCCCCAAGTAAAGACCTCCACAAAACGGCATTGGGTTTCATTGGCATTCCCTTGAGCTTTTCCTCAGCCTCTTGAACCCTCCCAGCTCTACCTAAAAGGTCAATCAAGCATCCGTAATGTTCAAGCTTTGGATCCTTACCATAATCTCCAGTTATAGACTCAAAAATCTCGCAACCCTCATCTACTAACCCGACATGCGAACAAGCACACATTGTAACAATAAATGTCACATCATCAGGAACCAACCTTTGAAACTTCATTTGCTCGAAAAGTTGAAGTGCCTTGTGACCATAACCATGAGTAGCAAACCCCCCAATCATTGCATTGTAACACAATATGTCCCTTTCAGGCAATTCATCAAATAGCTGATATGCCAAGTCCAAACACCCACATTTCGAGTACATACGGACCAAGGCAGTACCCACATAGTAATTGAACTTAATATTGAACTTCCCTACATAAACATGTGCCCATATACCTTGGCTAAGAGCACCCAAATTGGCACAAGCACTAACTAAAGCCACCAGGGTAACCTCATTTGGCTTAACTAAAGACTTTTGCATCTCATTGAACAAACATAAAGCCTCCATTGATAAACTAGTGTCCTCATCAGTAACACCACTAACATAATAATAACTAGAAGAACTATTACAACGTGCATAAGCAGATAACATTGAGTTCCAAGTAACTAAATCCGGGTTCCTAATTTGATCAAACAAATATCTAGCCGCACCCAATTTGCCAACATTGGCATAGAAGTTAAGCAATGAGGTTTGAACAAAACCATCATATGTTGGTCCAATGAATTTCAAGACATGGGCATGGAGGGCTAGACCATGGTGCAGCCAGGGGTGAGAACCACAACAAGCCTTGAACAGAGAAGGGTAAGTGTGGGAATTGGGTTTAACATCTTTGTTCCAAAGAACTCTTTCATATAGGGAAAAGGCAAGGTGGTGGGTTTCACACCTTGGGTTGGGTGATGAAATTATAGAGGAAATGAGGGTGTTGTAAAGGAAAATTGTTGGGTTTGGGATTTGGTTAAAGACAGTGAGGGCATGGGATAAGGCTAGAGTGGCTGATGACTGGAGGAGTTTGCTGAGAGGGAAAGTGTGGAGAGTGAGGCCTGTGGTTACCATTTGGGCATGGACTTGCAAAAGAGAGTTTAGGGTCTGGCATTTACTCAAGTAGTTTAAGGTTATGTGGTTGAATATTGGATTTGTAGAATTCATTAGCTTTCAAGTTTGCAAAAATTGATGGTTCCAAATGAATGAATATGACAAACAAAGAGGGATTGACCACTAAAAGCATGCATGCAGGTTACTAAGGTTTGTCATACGGGTTCTGGTAAATGCTGATATAATTTTTCCAAGTTCTTTTGGGCTTGGGTTCTGAGCAAGTAAGTCCAATTCCACGTTTTGGGCTTTTAAGTACATGTCAATAGACTTAAATACGGTAGAGTTGTCCTCGTATTGTATGAAAATATTTCCACAAAATTTTAGTTTGTACAAATCTATATTTTTTAGAATTTTTGTTTCTAAATTAGAGTTTAGGATTTATAGATTTATGTCTTAAGAGTTAAGACTAGAGTTTAAAAAACTGTATGATTTATTCTTAGAATAGGCATGTTGGTAACATAACTTTTACTTCGTGTATCAAAATATTACTCCATATTGTATATATAAAAAATTACTCGCTCGGGTCTTAAGAATAGAGCAGGTGATTAAAAGCACTTATCTTACCCTCTCTTAAGTTTTCGTTACAGTGTTGTTACTTGACATTTCAAAAAATATATATTTTATTTATTTATTTTTAAAAAGAGTTCTAAAAATTCTATAAAAAACTTATAAAGTTTATATAAAACATAGTTTTTCAAAATATATGTAAATGCCACATAACATAATTGTAGTGTGTCACGTGGCAGCAATATCTCAAGTAAAAATTGTCAAAAATTAATAGTCATAATTAGTCAGAAGCATTAATTGATTCAATTTATTAGTTCGAGTGTTTTGTTGGGTGCAAAAAGTTCATGGGTTTAATTAATTTTTTTTCAAAAGTTTAAAGGCTTCTTTAACCAAAAAAACAAAATTTACATGCATGACTTATATTAAAAAAGAGAGAATATTTGATACACTGGTTGTGAAAATATTTTTTTACAGGTATGCCTATTTAAGCTTTAAAATCTAAAGGATAAACTCATAATTTATAAACCCTAAACATCTAAACTATAGACCACAAAATTAAAACATTGAATCTTAAAATAAATATTCTCTTGTAAACTAACATTTACAACGATAGTACATCAAATATTTTTTTTCAGAAAACTCTTGCATCGCACTAGCATATTAAATATATATATATATATATATATATATATATTCTCATAAAAACATATACCAAAATATCCTATTTGTAGGATTACTTATTCAGATACCTTAAATTTGATTATCTGACTTAAAAATTAATTTGATTCCTGAAACTTAATTTATGCCCTTTAAACTTGAAAAATTCAGTTTCACATGATGGTGATGACAAGGAGAGAGAGAAAAAAGTGAATGATTAAAAAATAGCAAAAATAAAATTGAAAGATATCAAGATTTACATAAAAGTTCTTTCAGAAATTTTACAGATTGAAGAGAAGAAGAAATTCACTAATTTCAAAAATAAAAATATAAGAGAATTATAATTTAACACGATATGTGAATTATTCCACTATCTTTTACCTCTAACTTAAAAGTATTTTCGGTTTGCTTCCTTCATATCTACTACATATTCTCATTTTCCCTCCAATTTTATTTTTCACCTAATTGGTCACATGTGAATTTTTCAAGTCGAAACAAAAACAAAATTCGGATGACAACTTGTAATACAAAAGCACAAAATTAAACCGAACTAATTCATTATCATTCGATTCTAATAAATTATTTTCGGTCCATCGATTTAGTTACAGTTCAAAACATTAAAAAATCAAATACTCCAATTTGATTAAAAAACTCGAACTTTAACCGACATTTAACTCACCCCAAGAATATACATCAGTAGTGGAAAGCCTCATGTATACACAATTTTTTATGTGTTCAACTATAACGTACATAATCGGAATACTAATTACTAGGCACATATTAAGATAACCCATGATCGGATCATTGGAATGTAACAAACTAGTTACAAGGCATTTTCAAGAAAGTAAAGACTACATATACTCAATTGCTGGGAATTGGATCATGTAGAAATCATGAAATGAGATCCTGGCATCTAATTTTTTTAACCATCGGTATCTAACTTATTAACCAACTAATTCTGATCGAGTTTTGTAGAGGTTCAATATAGAAGTGACCCTTCTAACTTAGTTTTCTTCATTCACAATGTTAGGATTCAAACTTCTGACCTTATTTAAGGGATTTAATGTATCATCTCATCTAAACTTTACATATCTCCTCCATTTTTGAAACCCCCAAAGAATGACGATATGTGTGAGTCTAATGTACAACCGGATACGATACGGCTACGATGTGACACCAACTGAAATGTTTCAAAGCACAACTTAAAATGTTACCTACAAACCTAAAATATTACACTTTTTTAATATTTTAAGTTGGGGTTAAGTATCAATATTTGTAATTTCTGATAATATTTTAGGTTGATGTAAATATCAAAATTTTGTTTCTAAGTATTGATACTTGTCGTGAGACTACCAACCTAAAATGTTATCAAAAGTGTAACATTTTAAGTTGATAGCTAACATTTTAAATTTTGTATTTTGTAACATTTTGATTGGTGCCGCACACTATAGCTATATCGTACCCTACCATACTCCAAACTCACCCTGACTATATATCTGGATTCAGAAGATCTGAAATACTTTAATTACTTCTCCAATGGATCAAAATGAAGTTCCTTTTCGTATAGAATAAAAAGGGGTATAAATAACATAGAACGTGAAAAAAAAATCATACATAGAACCATTTTTTTCTTCATTATCGTCCCCACGTTATGATAGTAGATACAATCGGGCACCTCTTACATGTACTTTCTTGTTGGCATCAATTAGTGAAAGGAAAAGTAAGAACAATAATGAGATGATTTATAGTCTTGCATTGATATGATTGCTTCGACCAATAATTTGGACTTGATTTGAAAAGAACCCATCAACAAATATTCATTTGTAGTGATGATTTCATGATCATTCAACTCCCCATTGTCCTTCTCATTTGGTGGTTCCACCACTCTAAATCAGAACAAAACTAAAATTAAATATTAACATAAATAAATTACATATATGTTATAATTATCAGAACGATAATAATAAAATTGTAAGTTATTTGGTGAGAAATTACATGCAGATTGTGAGAAATTTTCACTATGTCTAAAAAAATTACAACATATACCTAACACTTAATCCTAGTATTATTTATAGGGATAAGTTACTTGGTTATAAAGGAAACTTGCATAAAAAATAATTCTACTCAAACTGAGTTCCTAACTCTTCGACGCATATCCAGAGTGAGAAGTAGAGTTCCACAAGAATTTAAACATAAACCATAAACCTTAAAGCTCATATGTCTGAGTAGGCCCCCACCTTTTGTCATTGTTTCTTTATAAATATTTGAGCCAACCCAAACTAAAATTTTGGTCATAACAATAAGTTTAAAATAATAGAAACTTGTTAAATATTTAATCTTAAAATTTAAAGGGACAAAAGTTTGATTTGATTTAAATTTAAATTTATAAATACCTAAAATGTTATTACACCAAAAATTTTGGGAAAAAACTTCATGTACATCCATCTCTAACCCTAATTAACTACCAACTATGACATCAATTGTTGGAATCTGAGTTTTTGTTAGTACATATATTGTGAACCAAATTGCATGGCTAAAGGAGATGCAATCTAGGTTAAAAAAGACGTTAATGCTCATAAAATGTAAAATCTCATATTTATATTCATAAATGGTGAGTGCAATAATAAAATGTACTCTTAATGAGAGAATATATTTAAATATATTATTAGAGGCACAATTAAATTCTGAGTATAAATCATAAAATAAACATGAAATATTAGGTTTGGATCTAAATGGATAATAAGAGCTTAGGGGCCATAAGTTCAATTAAATAAAGTAAAATCTAACTATGACATGGGAATACAATAGTTTTAAAAAGACAAAATAAAAAAGAAGATTTGTAAAAGAAGGGATCATAAATGCCAGTCAAAGTAAAGAAAAGCAAAAGGGTGGTGTTTGGCCTTTAACACATAAAAATCCATCTTTTTTCAGGTTTTTGTTATTTTATTGGTCCCAACAACAATCACCTTTTGTCATCTCCAATAATTTTATCATTTTGAAAGTGAAATCTTATCATTTATACTTTTTAATTGAATTTGAAAACTTAAATAGTAAATAATATTAATTTATTTTTAATTATTGGTTATGTAATTATATATGGAGATCCATTTACGCAATAAAAAATTTATTTAATTTTACACTTTATTTTGATCATTAGACGAAAGTAAATGGATGTTTGAGATTAATTTTTACAATTTTTCCATTTAATCTTAACCATTTATTTATCTTCATCTACCAGTCTAAAAATATATAAAACATTTAAGTATTACATACATCATTTAATTATGCCCCAAAAAATATTTTACAAGCCTCTGTAATATTTAATCTAGATTAATCGTTTAATGAATTAAATAATACACTCCTAAAACAAATTTAAATAACTAAGTAACTGCCGACCAGCCCATTTCAATGTACAAACAAAACATGCTGCTGGTTCCAAAAGGACTGCATATATATGATGGGCCCTACTCATTATCCCATCATTTTTGTGCGATAAAAAATAGGGAAATCTTCACCAATGGTCCCTTTTGTTTAAGGTGTGTTCTATTTTGGTCACCAGAATTTAAAAAAGATTATTCTGATCACTTACGTTTAGAATCGTTTCTATTTTGGTCCCTTGGTCGTTAGTCTCCGTTACTTAAAAAAATTAGTCTCTAATTTAACCCTTAAACTTTCAAAATTTTATTTTTCGCCAACTTCCCCAAAAATTATAAAACTAAAACCCCAGAAAATTAATTCAAAACTCTAACCTCTGTCTCCCCTCACCTATAAATTCACTGCACACAAAGAACACAGAAAATCTCACAACTGGAAATGCGAATGGTGGGTACTGGTCTAATACGAAAATGGTGTGTTCTATTTCTCTCTTTTTTTGTCTGCAGGTAAACAACAACTGAGAGATTATCGAAGGCATGGAGGTGTGCTTACAGTGATCTCTTTATTTGCATTGCCAACTGAGAGAAAGTTGTTGTTTACCTGCAGACAAGAAAAAAGAAAAATAAGAAAAAATACTTGGTTGTTAATGCAAATAAAAATGCATACACAGTTCTTGGTCACATTTTGCAAAAGAACTGATTTCCAGATTATTGCAGATTGTAAACCAAAGAAGAAACGAACATAAAAAATTACATGACTTGAAAGGTATGTATTATAAATGTTGATATGTACATACAGGGTGAAATCTAATGCACAATTGTGAATAGACCCCATATATTACTTGAATGCAAACGCCTCTCGATATATTCCATACTCGCATAGTTTGTCCTTTGATGAAGATGCAATGTACTGATTATTTGATGAGAAATCGAAATCTGATAACACAGTGGCAAAAATAATAAAAATGGTTAACAAAAAGGTGACACAATGAATCATAGTTATCAAAACAAAGTCTAATTGTAACACCCGGGTTTAGGGGTCGGGTGAAAATACTATTTAAATAATATTTTAGGTCTCGGTTTATGATTAAAATAATATTATATATATTTAGATTTTGTGAATTCAAAGCAAACAATTTATGTTGGACCAAATTGAAATGAAACTCAAATTACATGGATTTTAAAGAAAGGGAAAATTACCATCTAATTAATGGCATTTTTGTAATAAAGTGGACTTCAATTTAAAAAGCTCCTTTTCAATATAAACACTCATTTTGTCATCTTTTCCACTATTCATCTTCTTCATTCCACGACAAGTGAAGCTCCCATCCCCTTTCACTATTCCATTTCATCACATCTTCATTTTAGCTCGGTTTTGAAAGGTAATTGTGTTTCCAACTTGCTCTCATCTTCCTCTCTTTAAAAGTACAACTAGTTTTCATTTTGGTTCAAGTTTTAGAATTTGAGTTTTTGGGGGATTTGAATAAAAATGATATCTTTATTGTTTTTAACTTAAAGTTTTGATTTAATAATGTTAGATATGTTGTTTATGAACCTTGAAGTCCAACATATATGATTTTTAAAGTGTTTTGTGAAGTTTCCCGGATTTGGGTTTTCAAGGGGGTTTTGAAGGGTTTTGGAGTGGTTTTTGGGTGTGTTCTATGTTGGAATTTGAGGGCTAATGTTAGTATGTTAGTCAAGGGTTGTTTTGGAATCATTTGGAAGTATTAAAAGTGTTGAAATCATGAGTTTTGATTGAGGGTTGTTGGCTGCTCGGGTTTGTGGGTTTTGGGGGTTGTCCATGGCTTGAATTCTTGTGTTTGATGTTTGAATAGTATTCCGGGTTAGATACATTGATGTATGAGCTGATTTGAGGTTGTTTGGATTGTGTTGAGTTGTTTAGAGACAGAGACGTGTGTTGGTGAAGCTTCGGGAGTGAATCCGGAAGCTTGAAGGTGTTGCTTGCTTGATAGTTGAGCTTGGAAGTGAAGGTGGGTGGTTTAATGTTTTCAAAGTGGTTTTAAGTGTTTGGTTCAAGCATGTGGACTAGGTTGGGCTTGGTAGACCCACCTAGAGTTAGGATTATAGTGGTAGCCTAATCCTAAGCTTTAATTAGAGACTTTGGTTGAACTCTTTAATTGATGTAATTGCCTCATGATGATATGTGTTTATGGTGGTATGTATATATGGGTTATACATGTATGTTGAGGCATGGTTGTGATGCATTGTTATATGCATGAGTTATGAGCATGATGCTAATCATGGTGAGTGCGTGCTAAGCATGAAATGGTTGTGAAATGATATTGTAAATTCTGTAATGTTGGCACTAGTATGCTTGGGTACAAATGATCAATCATTAGGATGTTAGTGTGCACACGTGAGTCGAATGCGCGCGTGGTCTTGATGATGGTAGTCATCAAGATGGAGTACGGGTTCGCCCAGAAATTCTTCTTATATTTATGTTAGTCGGTGATGAGTGTAATCCCATCGACGGGGCGTGAGGATGAGTGGAATCCCCTCCTCGAGAACGGTGATGAGTGTAATCCCACCGTGAGGTACAGTTGTTGTTGGATGTGAGTTCCAACGTGTTTATCCGCGTATTCGAGTCATAGCTAGGTGCCAATATGAATTGATATGTGTATCAATGTGTTGTGGGATATGAATCTTATATGGATTGTTATATGTGTTTACATATGATGTGGATTTGAGCTTGTTGAGCATGGCATAATATTGAATATATGTTCATGCATCATGTGTATTTTGGCTCATGAGGATCGAATGTAAATCATGCATTCTACCTTGGTTGTGCTCGTGCTTGGACCCTGCATTGTCGAGGTTTGTTTTTAATGAGCTTACCCTCACTAAGCTTTATGCTTACGCTCTCTTTTGTTCGACAATGCAGATTCTTAGTTCGTGGGTTGCTAGTGCAAGAAGGGGCCTCCAAGTGTGTGCTAGTTGGGCTTTTGAAATCTATCAAGTATGGATTTTATATTATGCGATGTAATAGTCAAGCAATGGGACATGTATATGTTGTTGAGCCCTTTTGAAGTACGTTGAGGTTGTTGTTTAGGAGTATGCTAGACTCCTTTTATATGTTTTGTTGGCTTGGCTTTGGATGCCATGTTGCTTGTAGACCATGTCTAACTTATCTACCAAATTAGCTAAGTGTGTGTCCTTTGAAACATGAACCTTGAATGCTATGTATGATCTTGTGTTTGGATACCTATCTTATATCTTGTGTATCTTGAGCATGGTTGCTATATGGTGTATGCCTCTAGAGTAAATTTGTATGTTATGTATGCTTCTTGGAGTCGTTTCGGACGTTTGGGATCAATTGGAGATGTCTAAAACTGATTTTGGGAATTTGCAGACAGCAGGTGTTTCGAAACGGGTAGCCCTGTTTCGAAACGGGGCTGGTTCCAAGGCCCCGTATCGAAACCCGTACCGATACATTTTGGTCACTGTGAGCCTATGTTTCGAAACTAGTTTCGGAACACTTTGGCTACTAGAATTGCATGTTTCGAAACTAGTATCGAAACGACAAGGCAAAATGAGACCCTGTTTCGAAACGGAGTGGATGCGTTTCGAAACGGGTGTCTAGCTTTTAAAACTGGGCTCGTGTTTCGAAACGGGCTCTGACTGTTTCGAAATACAGGCCTGAATTTGGGCTTTTTGACATCTTTAAAGGGTTTCAAGGGTTGGGCTTAGGTCATGTTTGTTGTTGGGCTTCCGCTTAGGTTTAATTAATGCATCTAGATAAGATAAAATGAAAAAAAAATTCCTAGGGTCGGTAACTAAAGTGGAGCCTTAACGGGTTTCATCTCGGTTATCCCCGTGTAGCCCACTCGGATCGGTCAAGCGTCCGGACCGGGACGAGGGGGTTACACTTGTTGGTATCAGAACCTAAGGTTTCCGAGACCTTGGGCAGGTAAGTGAGGTAAGTTGTGTTTTATGTTGAAAATGCACGATGTTTACTTGCCATGTAAGCATGTTTGCTTGTTTATCGAGTATGCTTGTTGTTTTGTTTGAAGCATGATGTGTAGAGTCCCATTGCTAGTATTACATCGGAAAAAGGATTTTTAAAGTGAGGTAACATACTTGAGCCACTTGGAACCCTTGCCTTGCTAACCCAATCTTGTATGTTTTGTTGTTGTGGTTGTAGTTGTTGTTTGTGAGCGATGTCGAGGCCGAGAGGTAGGTCGAGGGTGGTTCGTCAGGAACTACGCGTTACGGCTCCTGTTGAGCCGGTGGTTGGGGTTGAGGCTCATGTAGAAGAGCCTACAGCTGCTGCTGGAGTTGGAGCTCCTCCACCACCACCACCACCTCCTCTGCCCGGTGAAGGAGGCGAGGCTGGAGTCGAGGATGAGGGACCTCAGTTTGGCCAGGGTGGCCAAGGTCCAGCTGGAATAGATATGGCTCCGCTTGTGCAAGCTATAGCGGGAGCATTTCAGGCCGCAATTGTCGGGGCTCAGGCTGCAGCTCAGCCTAGAGGGGATGAAAACAGTTTACCGTTGGAGAGGCTTCGTAGCCTAGGGGCCGAAGAGTTTAGAGGGTCTACACCTGAGAGATCCGAGTTATGGTTAGAGAAGACCGTTCACATCTTAGCTCAGATGGGTTGTGTGGGTGCTCGCAGATTGAGATGTGTGATCTCTTTGCTTCTGGGTGATGCCTACACTTGGTGGGTCACCATTACTACTGGAGTTCTAGAGGCTGAGATTGGATGAGATTTCTTTGAGTCTACTTTCCGGAAAAGGTACTTGGGGTCGAGGTATCTTGATGAGAAGAAACGCGAGTTTATGGCCTTAGTTTAGGGAGGTGCTTCTGTGACTGACTATGAGATTCGTTTTATTCGTTTGAGTCAGTACGCTCCAGAGTTGGTTCCGACTGAGAGGGACCGTTGTAACCGTTTCAGATATGGGCTGTATGAAGAGGTTAAGAGGTATACATTGGCTTCTGATTATTCAGATTTTGATGTCTTGGTTGCTAGAGCCAAGGACATTGAGCACAACTTGGGGCTGACCAAGCGTTCTGGAGGATCTAGTTCTAGTAAGAGGAATAACAACTTTGACCGTGGGGATGCCAAGAGGCATAGAGGCGGTGGACAGCAGTTTGACCATAGGCGTGGTGGTGGCCACTATGGTAGAGGCCACCAGGGCCACAGAGGAGGAGGGCGCTTGCCCGAGTGTACACGATACGGGAGGCAGCACACTGGTGAGTGTTGGGGTAACTTCCATACTTGTTGGAACTGTGGTTCGAGAGACCACTTTAGGAGGGAGTGTCCGCACCAGGCGGCACAAGCACCGAATATAGCTCAGGCTCCTGCGAGAGCCATAGATTATCAGAAAGGCTGTGGGCGCGGTCGTGGCTACTTCCAGCCTATGGTTGATGCTCCTAGGGTAGATGCTCAGAGGAACCTTGCTCATGTTGTAGCCGTACAGCCAGAGGTAGGAGGACCAGCGAGGGTCTATGCTCAGAGGGAGGCCGAGAACGACACTGATGTGATAGTAGGTAATTTTGAGTTACAGTCTATGTCTTTACTTTCTTTGGTTGATTCGGGTTCTACGCATTCCTACATTTTAAGTGAGCATGCACATAAGTTAGATATACATGTTGAGATCTTAGATGTAGGTATGCATGCGACTAGTTCTTTCGATGAGACAGTTGTAGTTAGACGTATGTATAGGAGGTGTTCGCTGAAGATTCAGGGTCATGTGTTTCCCGTTGACATGATGGAACTTTCATTTTATGGCTTTGATATTATTCTGGGTATGGACTAGTTAGTTGAGCACCGAGCTAGTGTGGATTTTGAGACGAAGAGGATTTCTTTGAAACTTTCTTATGACTACGAGGTAGTAGTAGTAGGCGAGAACATTAAGTTCTTGTCTAATGTTGTGTCAGCTTTAGAGGCTCATAGGTTGATGGATTCCGGATGTGGGGCTTTCTTAGCTTATATGATAAATTTGAATATGAGTGAGGCTAGACCGAAAGATATTAGATCAGTTTGTGATTTTCCAGATGTGTTGCCAGGTTTACCTCTTGATAGAGATGTTGAGTTTGTAATTGAGATTGTTTCAGGGTCTACTCCAGTTTCTATAGCTCCGTATCGTATGGCTCCGAAAGAGTTGAAAGAATTGAACAGTCAGCTGTAAGAGTTATTAGACCGTGGTTTCATTAGGCCTAGTAGTTCTCCTTGGGGTGCTCCTGTGTTATTTGTAAAGAAGAAAGATGGCAGTATGCGTATGTGTATTGACTACAGACAGTTGAATCAGTTAACTGTGAAGAACAAGTATCCTTTGCCTCGTATAGATGATTTGTTTGATCAGTTGAGGGGTGCTTCAGTGTTCTCAAAGATAGACTTGAGATCGGGGTACTATCAGTTGAAAGTAAAAGAGTGTGATGTTCCAAAGACAACTTTTAGGACTAGATATTGTCACTATGAGTTTCTTGTGATGCCGTTTGGGCTCACGAATGCACCTGCAGCATTCATGGACATGATAAACAGAATTTTTAGAGACTATCTAGACCGTTTTGTAGTTGTCTTCATAGATGATATCCTTGTGTACTCGAAATCAGAAGAAGAGCATGATGAACACTTGAGATTTGTTTTACAGAGATTGTTGAGCAACCAGTTGTATGCGAAGCTTAGCAAATGTGTGTTCTGGATTCGAGAGGTAGTATTTCTTGGCCATGTTGTTTCGGCCGAAGGTATCCGTGTTGATCCGTCGAAGATTGAGGTTATTGTTGAGTGGAAACAACCTAAGTCAGTGACTGAGATTAGGAGTTTCCTAGGATTAGCCGGTTACTATAGATGATTTGTTGATGGTTTCTCTAGGGTAGCTGCTCCTTTGACTAAATTGTTGCAAAATGGAGTTAAGTTCGAGTGGTCAGATGCAAGACAGAAGGCCTTTGAGAAATTGAAAGAAGCTTTGACAAATGCTCTAGTGTTAGTACAACCAGTTTCAGGTAAGGAATTTGTGATCTATAGTGATGCTTCTTACATAGGTTTAGGGTGTGTCCTAATGCAAGAAAGAAGAGTTGTTTCTTATGCTTCAAGACAGTTGAAAGTGCATGAGAAGAACTATCCTACTCACGATATAGAGTTAGTCGTAGTTGTGTTTGCATTGAAGATTTGACGTCATTACTTGTATGGTGAGAAGTGTATAGTGTACACCGATCATAAGAGCTTGAAGTATTTGATGACTCAGAGAGAGTTAAACTTGAGACAGAGAAGATGGCTTGAGCTGTTGAAAGATTATGATTTGACCATAGAGTACCATCCGGGTAAGGCAAAAGTAGTAGCCGATGCTTTGAGTAGAAAAGTTGTTGTTGAGTTGCGAGCGATGTTTGCTAGATTGAGTGTATCCGATGATGGTGGTTTGATCACAGAGTTGCAAGTGAAGCCTTCTTTGATTCAGTTGATTAGAGAGAAGCAGTTGCAAGATGCATCTTTAGTTCCTCATACTCAGGACATAGCCGAAGGTAGACCGACCGAGTATAGCTTCAGTGGTGAGAATGTGTTGTGCTTTAGAGATAGAGTTGTAGTACCAGAAGATGTTAAGTTGAGACGTTTGATTTTGAGTGAAGCACATTCGAGTCCTTTCTCCATGCATCCGGGTAGTACCAAGATGTACCGTGACTTGAAGAATGATTACTTCTGGGTTGGTTTGAAGAAGGATGTAGCCGAGTATGTGAGCCATTGTATGGTTTGTCAGAGAGTGAAGGCGGAACATTAGGTTTCTTTAGGTTTGTTACAACCTTTGAAGATTCCGGAATGGAAATGAGAGAGAATCACCATGGACTTTGTGTCAGGGTTACCGTTGTCTCCTTCGAAGAAGAATTCTGTTTGGATGGTAGTTGATAGATTTACTAAGTGTGCTCACTTCTTAGCAGTGAACACTACGGATTCTTTAGACAAGTTGGCAAACTTGTACATCTGTGAGATTGTGAGACTTCATAGAGTTCCGAAGTCTATTGTTTCAGATAGAGATCCTAGATTTACTTCGAGGTTCTGGGTTGTTTGCATAGTGCTCTAGGTAGCCGTTTTCATTTCAGTACTTCCTATCATCTGGCGTCCAATGGGCAGTCAGAGCGAGTGATACAGATTTTAGAGGACATGTTTCGTTGTTGTGTGATTGACTTCCAGGGTTCTTGGGAGAAGCACTTACCTTTAGTTGAGTTCGCGTACAACAACAGTTATCAGGCTAGTATTCAGATGGCTCCCTATGAGGCTTTGTATGGTAGACGATGTAGGACTCCGATCTGTTGGGCTGAAACGGGTCAAAAATTGTTACCTATGCTGGATTTGCTTAAGGGGACTACTGATAAAATGAAGTTGATTTGCGACCGTTTGAAAGCAACTTTCGATCATCAGAAGTCTTATGCAGATTTGAAGAGAAAAGAGATTGAGTTCTCCGTGGGTGAGAAAGTGTTTCTGAAAGTATCTCCGTGGAAGAAGGTACTGCGTTTTGGCCGGAAAGGCAAGTTGATTCCGAGGTTTATTGGTCCGTATGAGATAGTTGAGCGGATTGGGCCGGTAGCTTATCGTTTGAGATTGCCTTCTGAGTTAGAGAATACCCATGATGTGTTTCATGTGTCGATGCTTAGGAGATATAGATCAGATCCTTCTCATGTTATGCATGTTGAGGAGATAGAGTTGAATCCGGATTTGTCTTATAATGAAGAACTAGTAGAGATACTTGCTTCTGATAGCAAGGTGTTACGTGGCAAGACCATAGAGTTGGTCAAGGTGTTGTGGAGACATAGAGGCGTGGAAGAGGCCACGTGGGAGAGGAAATATGATATGCTTGAGCAGTTTCCGTATCTGTTTCCGTCAGGTAATTTCGGGGACGAAATTCCTTAAGTGGGGGTGAGTTGTAACACCCGGGTTTAGGGGTCGGGTGAAAATAATATTTAAATAATATTTTGGGTCTCGGTTTATGATTAAAATAATATTATATATATTTGGATTTTGTGAATTCAAAGCAAACAATTTATGTTGGACCAAATTGAAATGAAACTCAAATTACAAGGAAATTAAAGTAAGGGAGAATTGTCATCTCATTAATGGCATTTTTGTAATAAAGTGGACTTCAATTTAAAAAGCCCTTTTTCAATTAAAACACCCATTTTGTCATCTTTTCCACTATTCATCTTCTTCATTCCACGACAAGTGAAGCTCCCCTCCCCCTTTCACTATTCCATTTCATCACATCTTCATTTTAGCTCGGTTTTGAAAGGTAATTGTGTTTCCAACTTGCTCTCATCTTCCTCTCTTTAAAAGTACAACTAGTTTTCATTTTGGTTCAAGTTTTAGAATTTGAGTTTTTGGGGATTTGAATAAAAATGATATCTTTATTGTTTTTAACTTAAAGTTTTGATTTAATAATGTTAGATATGTTGTTTATGAACCTTGAAGTCCAACATATATGATTTTTAAACTGTTTTGTGAAGTTTCCTGGATTTGGGTTTTCAAGGGGTTTTTGAAGGGTTTTTGAGTGGATTTTGGGTGTGTTCTATGTTGGAATTTGAGGGCTAATGTTAGTATGTTAGTCAAGGGTTGTTTTGAAATTATTTGGAAGTGTTAAAAGTGTTGAAATCATGAGTTTTGATTGAGAGTTGTTGGCTGCTCGGGTTTGTGGGTTTTGGGGGTTGTCTATGGCTTGAATTCTTGTGTTTGATGTTTGAATAGTATTCCGGGTTAGCTACACTTATGTATGAGCTGATTTGAGGTTGTTTGGATTGTGTTGAGTTGTTTAGAGACAAGGACGTGTTTTGGTGAAGCCTCGGAAGTGAATCCGGAAGCTTGAAGGTGTTTCTTGTTTGATAGTTGAGCTTAGAAGTGAAGGTGAGTGGTTTAATGTTTTCAAAGTGGTTTTAAGTGTTTGGTTCAAGCATGTGGACTAGGCTGGGCTTGGTAGATCCACCTAGAGTTAGGATTAAAGTGGTAGCCTAATCATAAGCTTTAATTAGAGACTTTGGTTGAACTCTTTAATTGATGTAATTGCCTCATGATGATATGTGTTTATGGTGGTATGTATTTATGGGTTATACATGTATGTTGAGACATGGTTGTAATGCATTGTTATATGCATGAGTTATGGGCATGATGCTAATCATGGTGAGTGCGTGCTAAGCACGAAATGGTTGTGAAATGATATTGTGAATTCTGTAATGTTGGAACTAGTATGCTTGGGTACAAATGATCGATCATTAGGATGTTAGTGTGCACACGTGAGTAAAATGCGCGCGTGGTCTTGATGATGGTAGTCATCAAGATGGAGTACGGGTTCGCCCAGAAATTCTTCTTATATTTATGTTAGTCGGTGATGAGTGTAATCCCATCGACGGGGCGTGAGGATGAGTGGAATCCCCTCCGCGAGAACGGTGATGAGTGTAATCCCACTTTGAGGTAAAGTTGTTGTTGGATGTGAGTTCGAACGTGTTTATCCGCGTATTCGAGTCATAACTAGGTGCCAATATGAATTGATATGTGTATCAATATGTTGTGGGATATGAATCTTATATGGATTGTTATATGTGTTTACATATGATGTGGATTTGAGCTTGTTGAGCATGCCATAATATTGAATATATGTTCATGCATCATGTGTATTTTGGCTCATGAGGATCGAAGGTAAATCATGCATTCTAACTTTGTTGTGCTTGTGCTTGGACCCTACGTTGTCGAGGTTTGTTTTTAATGAGCTTACCCTCACTAAGCTTTATGCTTACGCTCTCCTTTGTTCGACAATGCAGATTCTTAGTTCGTGGGTTGTTAGTGCAAGAAGGGGCCTCCAAGTGTGTGCTAGTTGGGCTTTTGAAATCTATCAAGTATGGATTTTATATTATGCGATGTAATAGTCAAGCAATGGGACATGTATATGTTGTTGAGCCCTTTTGAAGTACGTTGAGGTTGTTGTTTAGGAGCATGCTAGACTCCTTTTATATGTTTTGTTGGCTTGGCTTTGGATGCCATGTTGCTTGTAGACCATGTATAACTTATCTACCAAATTGGCTAAGTGTGTGTCCTTTGAAACATGAACCTTGAATGCTATGTATGATCTTGTGTTTGGATGTCTATCTTATATCTTGTGTATCTTGAGCATGGTTGCTATAGGGTGTATGCCTCTAGAGTAAATTTGTATGTTATATATACTTCTTGGAGTCGTTTCGGACGTTTGGGATCAATTGAAGATGTCTAAAACTGATTTTGGGAATTTGCAGACTGCAGGTGTTTCGAAACGGGTAGCCCTGTTTCGAAACAGGGGTTGTTCCAGGGCCCCGTATCGAAACTCGTATCGATACGTTTTGGTCACTGTGAGCCCCTGTTTCGAAACCATTTTCGGAACACTTTGGCTATTGGAATTGCATGTTTCGAAACTAGTATCGAAACAGCAAGGCAAAATGAGACCCTGTTCCGAAACGGGGTGGATGCGTTTCGAAACAGGTGTCTGGCTTTTAAAACTGGGCTCGTGTTTCGAAACGGGCTCTGACTGTTTCGAAACACAGGCCTGAATTTGGGCTTTTTGACATCTTTAAAGGGTTTCAAGGGTTGGGCTTAGGCCCTGTTTGTTGTTGGGCTTCCGCTTAGGTTTAATTAATGCATCTCGATAAGATAAAATGAAAAGTTTTTCCTAGGGTCGGTAACCGAAGTGGAGCCTTAACGGGTTTCATCTCGGTTATCCCTGTGTAGCCCACTCGGATTGGTCAAGCGTCCGGACCGGGATGAGGGGGTTACATTAATCTTAGTTACTGACACTAGAAATTTAATGAACCAACTTTGTTTTCACTAAAAAAAGATCTAAAAGAGTTCCAACTTAATTTAATGCATAGTATATATTCCTACTAAAAAAAATTTGCTCTGATTTCCACATCAATTTCTGAACTGCAATCTAGTTATTCTGCCATGCTAACCCTCACAAACAGTGTCGAATATATTTCCAATCGCGATATTTAACTTATTCGGATTAAACTGTAAAAATTCCTTTACAATATGCAGTCGAAGTGGCTACCTTGCTAACCTACAGTTTCAGCTTAACCTGTGAAAGATGCTTTACAATATGGAGTAGAAGTAGCTACCTTCTAGATTTAGTCCAATTTCACTAAGAACACCGAAAACGAAAATAAAGAAGCAGGAATGGACCAAACAAATCACATATGAACAAGATCATGATCTCAGTAAATGAAAAAAAAAATAGCAGATAACATGACTACAAGAACTTTAGTCTAAGTTATAAGAAAGACAACTAAAACAATACCAGGTAATTCAAAATGTGACATCTTTTCAATGCCCAGCTTAATTGCTTGATAATTGAAGGCGGGTCGGAGACGTTGCAAACTACCAGAGTCCTATCTGATGCCTCATGTGCGAGTAGATCAGAATTCATGTGCCCAAATTTCAAAACTATAATTGTTTAAAGACCGATCATTTCGCTTCGTTTTAGAAAGATTGAAATTCATTGCTCAAGAAACGTATGTTAAAGATGAAAGAATTCCAGATTGCATTGAAAAATTATAAAAAGTATCAGCTGCTTCGCACTGATCGAATATGCAGTGCTCTCTTTATTAGACCGGTACCCACCATTTGCAATGGAAGCTGACGCTTTTAATCTTGGGGGACTGGGTTGTAGTGTTGGGTTATAGTCATTGATTTAATTTTTTGTGGTTTTAGTTTTATAATTTTTGGAGAAGATGGTGAAAAATAAAACTTTAAAAGTTTGTGGGTTAAATTAGAAACTAATTTTTTAAGTAACGGAGACTAACGGTCAAGGGACCAAAATAAAAACGATTCTAAACGTAACTGACCAGAATAATTTTTTTTTGAATTCTGGTGACCAAAATAGAATACACCCTAAACGAAAGGGACCACTGGTGAAGATTACCCTAAAAAATATTACTACTACTTATTTTATTTTAATTTATGATTAATAAATCGATTAATTTGGATTGTGTGTTGTTTATTATAGAAATGATCCTTTAATTGTATTTTATTTTATTTTATTTATAGCGTTTGAACGTTTTATCCGATTAAAATCAACTTGTATTTTTTTGATAAATAGGGAAATCACCTACTATACGCCTCGTTAAAAAACCTCCCTAAACCTATTGGAGGAAAAAGAGTACGTATAGTAGCGCTATGATACAAAAGGCAAAGAAACCGAAAAAGCCTCAACCCATACAACCAATCCCCTTCAAACGTTCAACCAAGACCACTGCCTATAGCAGCACCCAATCTCCCCGCCCAGGCCAAGTACCAAGACAATCAGTCGAAATTCCCCATACCCCTTACCTCAATCAGATTAGAATTCTCCCCAGCCTCCAAGCGCAATTTCTCGCGGATCGCTAGGGGGGATCAAAAAACCTATAGTAATCCAACGACAACCTCATCGCCGACTTCGCAAGCTCATCCGCTAAAACATTCGCCTCACGCCGCGTCCACGAAAATTTAACCTCCCAATTCCGCGAAAGAATTTTCGCAAGGTGACTACACAAGCTTGATGCAATCTTCGAAGGCTCACACAACATCATAACGTTAAAAACATCTCTATTGTCCGTCTCAATAATAATTTTAGACTCACCGACCGCCCAAGCCGTCGAAAGGCCTTCGTACACAACCCATAGCTTAGCCTCAAACACTGAGCAAATACCAATCCTCTTAGAGAAACCAAACCGCCAACGACCATTCCTGTCTCGCCCCAAACCACCACAAGAGGCAAAACCGGTCGAACTATTCCTAGCCCCGTCAACATTAAGTTTGATCCACCCAGGCGGAGGTTTCGTCCATCGCGCATCCGTTCGCGCAACCAGCGGCAAATTCCCAGCATTGTCTTGTCGTATAATCGCCTGCAACATCTCACGACAGAGTCGTTTTGCATGTTGCAGCAACGGCTCCTGCAGGCCACCGTTCGCCCCAAAAATTGCCAAATTCCGATGCTTCCAGGCCAGCCACAATACAACACCAAACAGCAAATCCCAGTCCCCATGACACTGGCCAAACCGTTGTGGGAATCTAATATTTTCCACGATCCATTGTTTAATATTAGAACCAAAGAAATCGGTAGCCAATTTCGGTTTCACAAGCTGCAACCAAACACCTTTGATTGCCATGCAATCACGAAGAACATGGGCAGTGTCTTCCAGCGCCGCTCCACAAAGAGAACAACTCGCATCATTAGCGATATGGCGGCGAACACGCTCCGCATTGATCATAATACGTCCATGATAAACCTGCCATAGGAAAAGCTTTATCCGGGGTAAACCACGAAACTTCGTTATAACCGTCCAACTTGGATTCGTCGTCACCGTGCTCTCGTTAGCATGCACCCCATAGGCCGACCGAACCGTAAAACGCCTAGATCCTTCAAGACTCCAACCAGGCGTATCAGGAAAAGTAGAAATAGTTGGAGGTTTAACAACGGAAATACCTTGCACCACATTAGCCGGAAGAAGCCCAACAAAAGCCTCCCAGTTCCATTGGCCATCTTGAGTAACCATCTCCCTAACAGTGACTCGGCGATTACTAATATCCGTACCAAGGTTAAGATAGCGAAGAAGAGGGCCAAAAGAGTCAACCCAAGAATCCCGCCAAAAATCCACGTGCTGACCATTACCAATGTTCCAGACAATATTACGAACAAGATCAGCCCAAATGAGATTAATACCCTGCCAAAGACGCGAACCCCTCATTCTCAGAAGAGAACTCGGAACACCATCCTGAATGCCATACTTACAGCGGAGCACTTGGACCCAAAGACGACTAGGTTCCGAGATCATAATAAACCCAAGTTTCAGAAGGAAAGCCTCATTTTGGTAGTCCATTCTTTTAAGCCACAGACCACCTTCGGTGATTGGCGAACAAACCATGTCCCAGCTAACAGCATGAAATCCTTTGCTATCCTTACCATGGCCCCAGATAAAGTTTCTAATCAGACGCTCAATCTCAACATACACATATCTTGGCAACCGAATAGACTGCATGGAATACATAGGGATGGTCGCAAGGACAGACTTGGCCAAAACGATACGCCCAGCGAAGGAAAGCATTCTCGCCTTCCAACCAGACAACCTGTCAGCCACTTTCTGAATTAAAAAATGATAGGTACCTTTGGTAATTCTTCCGTGAATCAGAGGTACACCCAGATAACGCCCAAGATCAGAGACACATTGGAAACCAAAAGCTCCACTGATATCATCCCGAAGAGAAGAGTGAATATAATGCGAGAAGAAAATATTAGTCTTCGAGATACTAATTTTATATCCAGAACACTCACAAAATTCCCGCAAAACCTTACTAACCACATCAAATTGATCAAGAGAAGTTTCCGCAAATAGGACAAGATCATCCGCAAAGAAAAGATGGGAAATCAACAGCCCATTTCGCTTAAACCGGAACGCTTTCCAATTTCCTTGATTTACCTCACGCTGAATAGACTGAGCTAAGCGCTCCATACACAACACAAAGAGATACGGTGACAGGGGATCACCCTACCGAATCCCTCTAGAAGGCTGAAAGCTCGTCGTCAGACTGCCATTCCAAAGAATCTGAGTAGAAACCGTTGAAACACAGCTCGTGATAAGAGACCGCAAATGAGTGGGAATACCAAGATCAGCTAGTGTGTCATCAATAAACGACCACTCGAGGCGATCATATGCCTTCTCGAGGTCAACCTTAATCGCAAACCAACCAGTCTTGCCTTTCTTTCCACGCATGGAGTGAATAATTTCCTGGGAAACAATCACATTATTAGTAATGGAACGGCCATGAACAAAGCTTGTTTAATTTTCCGACACCCAACTAGGCAAATACGGCTTTAACCTGTTAACCACAATCTTGCTAAGAATCTTATAAACCACCGTACATAGGCCAATAGGTCTGAATTGAGCAATTGTCTCAGGATTCTCAACTTTAGGAATAAGCACAAGAAGAGTTTTGTTAAGATCGGGGTCCACCACGCCCGAAGAAAAAATACGATGAATAGTGCTACAGATCGCATCACCAACCGTGTCCCAATTACGTTGGTAAAAAGAAGCATGAAACCCATCTACACCAGGAGATTTCGCCGGATGCATTTGAAACAAGGTTTCACGGACCTCCTCACGCGACAAAGGCCTTACCAACGCCTCACTATCCTGATGCCCAAGCCCACAGAAATGACCACGGCAATTAAAAGTGTAACCATTCGACCCCTCAAAAGTAAAAAGCTTCTCAAAGAAATCCACGGCTAAAAGTTTCAAGCTCTCCGGATCCGAAACCCAACTGCCATGATTATCCTGAAGACGTAAAATAGTATTGCGCTTGCGTCTGCCATTCGCAATCGCATGATAGTAGCTAGTATTTCGGTCACCATCTTTAATCCATTCACACCGAGCTTTCTGACGCCACATACTTTCCTTCATAGTAAGAATTTCCTCAAGCTCAAGCTTCAGCGAACTCTCAAGATCACCAAGAGCTGTAGAATGTCTCTGCCCCAGGGCCCTATCAATACCCTTCAGACGCGCTAAAATGTGTTTCTTCTTTTTAACCATATCACTGAAGTGCTGGCTATTCCAATGAGATAAGACAACCCGAAGCTTCTCAATATTTTCCTAGAGCGACAAACCGTCATCCCAGGAATTCTTAAGAAGAGTAGTAAAATCTGTAGAGTTTTGCCAGACAGGACTAAACCGAAAAGGCCTCTCCACCACATTTTCCACAAAAGAGTCCGTACTAAGAAGGAGAGGACGATGATCAGACCCAATTCTATCCAGGTGAAAAACCAAGGTATCCGAAAAGCTATCAGCCCAAGCCAGATTTGAAAGACACCGGTCAAGTCTCTCATATAAATCACCCCGCGCCCAAGTGAACCGCAGACCTTTAAAAACAACTTCCTGCAGAGCATTAGTAAAAACAAAATTCTGGAAGTCCTTACTAATACAATGACGACGAGCTTGACCACCACGACGATCATCCAGATTTAAAATGGCATTAAAGTCACCACCAATCAGCCACGGATGATTAGTCCCGGGGTTAACCGCAGTAATCTGATCCCAAAGAAATTTCTTGTACTGAACATGAGGGCTAGCATACACAACCGTCAAGAACACAGGACACGGCAAAGATAAACATTGAATATTACAATGAATAAACTGATTGGAAATAGTAAGAATTTGAACCCTTATATCACCATTCCAGAGTAACCAAATACCACCGCTAAAGCCCTGAGCCTCCACCCGGAACGAGGACTGGAACCCCAGCCGGCTAACAATATGATCAGCCCGTAAACCGCTAGTCCGAGTCTCCAAAAGCGCAACAATCGACGGATTGGAAGACGAGCGAATCCTGCGGAGATGGTCATGAAAAGAGGAGCCCGCGGCTCCTTGAATATTCCAAATCAGTAAATTAACCATAAAAACAAAGAGATGGAAATAATAGACCTAATCAACCAACATGGTGTTGGTAAGCACAGGGTTAACCCCTCCCCCGTCTCGAAACACAGCCGAAGATTTGCCGGCATTGACGTCGGAAGCTTCCTGCGGTCCACTATCATCCCGGTTATTAACCGCTGCA
The DNA here is from genome assembly GCA_030270665.1 of Hibiscus trionum. NCBI lineage: Eukaryota > Viridiplantae > Streptophyta > Magnoliopsida > Malvales > Malvaceae > Hibiscus > Hibiscus trionum. The sequence continues at coordinate 75,679,368 of BSYR01000010.1, read as the reverse complement.
TCAGTTACCGGTGAGGATTCAAAGTGTTGGTCTTCCGCTTGAATAATGTCCAGCCGACTCGTTGCCGATTTAACCCAATCCGACAATAACGGCATAGATGGTAGCCAGTCCATTTTCTTTTTCCCTCGTGCCTGCGGTTAGGGGTGTGCAAAATAAACCGTAACCGTTAACCGGTATAACCGTTCATTTTATAGGTTAATTAACCTAACTGTTAAGGTTAAACGGTTTCGGTTAACCGAACCGCTAAAAAAGACGGTTAATGGTTAACCTATAGGTACTTTATTTTAACTAAGTGTAAAGTTTGTGTTTAAAATTTCTCTATTTAAGTTAATTTTTTAAAAAAAACTAATACAATATTTATCGGGAAGATATATTTATTATTCTAAAAAAGAAATAATGAACATTTGAAAAGAAAATCGTAATAGGTTACAAGTTAACCTGTAACCGATCCGTTCCTTAACGGTTACCCACTATAATGGTTAACCATTTAAAAAATTAACGGTTAACCGTTTCTTAACGGTTAGTAACGGTTAAGTTACGAATAATAACCGCTATAACGGTTAACCAACCGTTTAAGCTAAACGGTACGGTTAACCTACCATGAACACCCCTACCTGCGGTTTAACGAAATTTTTACTGCTCTTTTGGACACCTTGCACACGCACTTTGCTATGTTTTTGCGTCGCATGGCTCTTGTATTTTTTTTAAATCAACTTGTAGTTGATAATGTAGTAATGTATTCTATTTATAGCATTGGATGCTAAAGATTCCAAACACTTTTAGATCCTAAGAAATTAAAGGCATGATATCAAGAAAAATAACAATACTAAAATAATCAATGGATGACAAATAACCAAAAGGAATGAATGACTCAAAACTCAAGATTTTTTCCCCTTAAAAAAATCAATTCAACAAGTCATCATGAAAGGACTTGCACGCATGCATTGCCAAAACCCCAACAACAATATATTTTTTACCCTAATAATAATAGTAATTTCAATGATGAAACCTAAATAAATAAATGTCAAGGATAACGAAGTAAAAACTTCTCTAGTTTTGACGCAAAGTTCTTCCTCTTCATTTCCAAGAATCAATCTGGTTGATTTACAGACATTGCTGGCATGCATCTTGATTATTGTATATAAAACAAGAAATATAATTTCATTGAATTTAAAAAAAAAAACTTAATAAGAATGCAGGTGGGATGGTACCAAAACTTTTGTAGGTTGATACTTGATAGTACCGTTGTAATCCTTTCATTGTTTTTTTTTTAATAATTATTTTCATGCTATAAAATTAAAAGAGTGAGCGTTTGGTTCGCGGAAAAGATCATTACCAGGGGGAATAATCTTTTCCGGAATCACATACCCACGTTTGGTTCAAGAGCATTCCCTCCCAAGGGTAATGAAATATTCCCAACAGTAGCTATTTTTTGGTCTTTTCCCCGGAATGTCATTCCCTCCCTTTTCTTAGGTATTAGACAATTCCCTCCCCTTTGGACAAGAATACCCCTAAAAAATATATTTATTTTAAAATAATTTTTCCTTTTTCATATAATTACAAAAGTATAAATCTATTTTATTTTTAGTGGTTTGGGGTTTTAATATTTATTATAAAATAATACGATGCATATAAAATAAAAATATATCAAATTTTTATTTTATTTCAGTTTTTTATATATGTGTTTGATTCAAATTTTATTATTGGTATGTGTTTTATTAAATTTATTATTTAGGATCAATTTTCATAAAAAAATCATATTATATTTTTTATATTTTCTATGAACTTTATGTAAATATTTTGACTTTAATCTTAAAACTTCAGTTGGTTAAAAAAGAAAATATATTTCAAGGACAATTTGGTAAAACATGCATTTTTCCTATCTTATATTCCTTCAACCAAACAATGTAATCTTACATTCCTCCCAAGCAAAGCAAACAAGGTTATAGAACATTCCAGATAATATGTTAAGTAATGTAACATTCCGGTAATCTCATTCCTAAAGGTAATTTTACATTCCGTGAACCAAACGACCCCTTAAAGTTAAAAGATTCCATAAATAAAAATTCGGCTAACATATGTGTTTGGATACAGATTGCGTCTGATTTAAAAATATCAATTAAAACTTAAAATTCAAGAATATATCATTTTCTGAGTACGATTCGAGCTCGATTAAACCCGAGTTGTAGACATGCAATGTTATTGGGTTGTGGTGTGCTTTTGAAACCCTCTTTGCCCTTGGCTAGTGTTGTGTGATATGAGGTGGGAGTAGAGAAACGGGTCATTCGGTGCGGGTTCGGTTTAAGCTCGAGTTTAGTTCGTGTCTATAGTAATTTTAGGTCGGGACGTTGGGTCAGTTGATTTTGGGTCGAGTCAATATCGGGTTAATAGGAGATCAATCAATTTTAGTCGGGTTTTCAGGCTGAGTTAGGTTTTTTCGACCCTATATATGACTTTATATAGCATATATATTTGGCTTTTTGTGAGTTGTGCGGCAGTTCACATCTCATCTTTCTTTATTTATTTGAATATATTTTCTTTATTTTCGATTGCCTTTGGTTCGGGTGAAATCGGTTCGAATCTATTTTCGGTTCAATTAAAATTCAGTTTGATTCAATTTATTTCGAGTTTCGGATCAAATTTAAGTTATCACATTCTAATCAATTTTAAATCTCAGTTCAAATAAATTAATTCAAATCTCGGGTCCAATTTACCAAGTCTAGGTTAGAGCACCAACCACAAAGCAATTTCCCATCTATATTTTTCTTCTAAGTTGGAGACATACAAAAACAAAACGAAATAAATAAATTACTTTGGGAAGCTCCCCCACTTCCTCTATTTATACCTATTTTTTGTCTACAAGCTTACAACCCCTATATATATACCCTTCCACTTAGTAGACTCTTTGTTTGGTGACAGAAAACAAATTCCAATCTCAAAACAAAACAAAAATTGCCCATCTATCTTCATTATTCCTTCTCCCTTAAAATAACACTTTATATTTTCTTTGAGGTTTAAATTGAATTTTTCCACACATATATACACACACATGTCACAACAAAACAAGCCCATACCTCAAACATAACATTTTTTTTCATTTTTATTAAGTTAATTAGATTAACGAAAAATATTTAATTCACATTTTGTATAGTTTTAGACTACACAATTTTTTATGTTTTAAGGTCTAAATTTTATTTTAGGTTTATGAGTTTATTTTGTAGCGTTTAGAATTTATGATTTAGGTTTTAAAATTTTAAGGTCGGGAACTCATATTTTAACTTGTGTAATTCTTTTATACGTGTATATAAAAATTTACCCCTATGTTAAGTTCATTTTTAATAATACCATTTAGTTGTTATTTATTTAAATCTTGAACTCATGCAAGATGAGACAACATGAACATCATTAACCGTTAGTTTAATTAATGGATATCTATCACTTTTAAAAGTTTATAGGGTAAACTACAGTGGTAGTCACTGAACTTTTAGGGCACTTTTAATATGGTCACCGAATTTTTAAAACATTCATTACAGTCACTCAACTTTTAATTATATAATTTAAAATATAAATTTTCAACCCGAATCTTAAACTCTAACCTTAAATCTTAAATTCTAAACTATAGAACTTAAACCTCTGAATTGATTTTTTTTCTAAAAAGGTACATATAGTGTTGATGTTATATTAGGAGGTGGCAAAAGGCCAAAGCATGAGCCTAAGAGACGACAATCATTTCAAAAAGATCAAAACAATCTTGAAAAAGGGTCAACAAAACAATGATGATTCAATGCAGTTGCAGCTCAGCAATAATGAGGTGGGATGCATCCAAAATATAATGAGTGAAATGAGTGCCATTAGCCTTTGCATCAAAGCTGAAAAATTGAATAAATAAACTTAGGTCAAATTATGTTAACGGTCTTCATACTATGTATGAGTTACAAATTAGTCTCCATATTCTAGTTTAGTCAATTTTAGTTCTTATACTTTTTCGAATTTCAAAAACTCAGTCAATCAATTTTAGTTTTTATATTTTTTTCGAATTGTGAAAATCTAATCATGACTCAAACGATACAAGTCAATCAATTTTAGTTTTTATATTTTTTTCGAATTGTGAAAATCTAATCATGACTCAAACGATACAAAGCCAATATGACTGGATTATAGTGGCATAAGAATGATTGAATGAGAGATATGGACTAAATTTAAAACTTATGCATAATGTTGCAACTAATAATAAAATTTGACTTAATCTATTCGACGATTAGTGTTTGAATTAGGCTTCAAAGTTCAAAATTTAAAAAGTACATGAACTAACCGTATCAAACTTGAGTACAGAGACAGCTTCCTTTGCAAACCAACGTTAGGGGCAAACATCCGTTGGCCCAAATCTGGATTTTTCAGCTGCTATTAAACACCCGTTTGAACGCTAAAAATAATTAAAAAAACTAGCGTTAGGACTAAACCGATGGCCGTTTAACGTAAAAATGAGGGGCAAACGGGCGTTAGGACCCTGGCAGCAACCAAACAGGGCCTAAGTCCATAACTTATATGTAGTACGGGGACTAATAGTAGAAATTGACCAAAACCTTATTGTTGATTTGTATATACAAGTCTATGAAGCTGGGTGGGTGGGACCCAAAAATCTCATTTGAAGTCCATAATGTCATAATACACAATAAACTACACCACTCCACCACCAATGATGGTGGTGTTTTGTCCTCTAACTCTCAGATTCCGATGATCCATCATAAGGTATAATGTACATTGTACATCCCATGACCCCACCTAAAGCACCCCCATCACCACCGTTGATCTATGGGACCCAAACCAATAACATTGCGGACCCTAAGATCTCAACATCCCATATCATGCCAGACTCTAACCCAATTGCACACAAACCTTATTTGGATATAATGTATATGTATATAGACTATAGTAATAACAGTGTATTACTTATCTTTGACTAAAATGAACCATTGTATTAAATCTAGTTGTTATTATCTCCAATGATCGTTTTAGATTTAGGATTTAGTTTATAGTTTAAGAATTAGGGATTTAAATTTTAAATTTTTTTGTTTAAATAAAAAAATTGTGTATCAAATAATAGAGTCGAGCAAATTTTTTTTTGAAAACTAGTCTGAATCGCAATATTCATAAGGTGTATGAAATATAAATTTAAAAACTACAGTTTCAAATCAAATCAATTAAATTTTATTTTATCCATAACTATTTTATTTTTGCAAATAAAAATAAATATTTTATATTTAAATAATGAAAAAACTATTACATGTTTTTCTAATAGGCAAAGTAGTATGATTTTATTGATAGAGCATCCTACATAGTATAACATGATCATGTGCCTCATTAAAAATCTCTCTAATCCTAAATGAAGGAAAAGAGTACAACATGACCATGAACAGAGGAAAACAACACATAGAAACGAATCAAAACACTACGAAATGACTCGAAATAAAACCTCAAAACAACGCCCACAAAGTGGTTAAATAAATAAATCCAGATTAAAATCAGACATCACATAAACAACACCAACTAATATCAACATAACATCCCATGGCACGCAAAGACCCTACACACAGGCACCAATATACCAAACTTACTTAAGAAAATCAGTCCCTGAATCCGCTCCACCCTTCTTGCACAACACAAATAGCAACAATAAAATTGAAACTACTTCATTTTTTACGCCAAACCCAATTCTTGTAACTTCCATGACGACATCCGCATCCGGCCTAATCTATCGACCACAATCTTTTCGTTCAATAATCTTTACAATATCTTTTATGACATCCTCTTCTCTGCCAATAGTACTCACTCTGATGAGTTTACTAAACTTTAAAGTCTTCTTTGCTTCGCGAAGTATCACATGTCTTTTATTATGTAACGCCTCAGATGATGCTTCTTTTTTTGCTTTCGTATTTTTTTTAGACCTTTTTTTGTTGTTGCTTAACCTCTGTTACTATACATTCTTTACCTGATACAATCTTAACAATCTCTGTACATATTGGAAGTGGCAATTTTTTTAACATCAACATTGGGCTCTCGGGTATGTCCTTACGGAGTTCATATATCGAAATATCAAGTCTATATCGTGATCTCTCTTCACGATCGACCTTACTCGCCTCCTCATCCGACCACCAACCTGAGCATTGTTGTTTTCCCCTACCTCATCCCTATTGTCATCTTCCCACATTGAATTTTGTCTCCGCACTATTATGGCGTTGCATTCAATTGCCATTGTTTGTGTTTTCGGGGCCTCACTCGTATATCTATCATTGATTATCTTTGCTTGTTTTTATCAAGTGTTCTTATGTAAAGCAATCCTCAACTACCTCCTTGCCTTTAGCATCCTCATGTAGATTGTCCCCCAATGTTATATTTGTCTCCCTAACTTTAAGGAAAAAAATCTTACCTTCAATCTCCATCTATATTCAGCCAACACTCTGTTTCAATCAATAGTCTTGCCCTTTCAAACGATGTTGTTGCGTTAGCACGCCATCAATTCTCAGAAGGATTCCTATCCTTTTTGTCAAATTTTCAAATGACACTTTCATCCACGCATAAATTGGGTAACCACTGATCACCAGTCATATCATTCAGGAAATACTCTTTATTTTCGTCAACTATTTTTTAACTTGAACAAACTATTTCTCCAACGCTGCTAGAACATCATTAAACATCAGCAACACTTTTGAACCCCTAATTCACATGTGCGAGAGATCCTTGAGGTTTTTCATATAAATTTTTTTCCGCTAAATCTTCTATTGATATCGGTTTTCGACACCATCCAATTGCATAACGTTGTAATGTTTCAACTTTGGCTTGATCCACTACACCATGAAACTTTCTCATTTTCGATCTACCCACTAGAACTATATCTCTTATTTTCGTCTCTTTTGCCATATTTTCTTCCACTCCATCTTTTCTTGTCCGTCTCCAATATGAAGTCCTACCCTCATATTGCGCCATGAAAACTCCATCTTCCATTTAATCGTTGAATGACCCAACTTGCATTATTTTCTTTTTCCATATAAATAAAGCTAAAACGCGACCCATCAACAGCCTTCTTTGTTGGGATGAATGAATCAATCATGTTTTCATATCGCGCAAAAATAAATTATAGACCCTTCCAATGCAATTTAGGTGGTAAATTAGCCACGACTATCGTCCAACACCGTCTATCTCTATTCCAATTCATATGGTTACACGTCGCATCATCCATTTCTCATAAATCTGCGCCTCAACAGATTACTCTCTTCATTGAGAATGTGCTTTTTCTATTCAAAGAAATGTCTATCCTCAGCGTTTATTTCGTTTCACTGCTTATCGTTGTTTCACCAAATCACCCACTCACTATCTCAAGACGATGTTCATTGAAGACATTCGTCAAACACCTAGTATGCTTCCATTTCTTATATGCTTATGCAAAAGAGATTTCTTTGTTCAATAAAATATTACATGTTGATAGAAAAATAATCGAAATGAACTGATATCAACCATAATTATAAATGATGTACATTGACATAGGAAGCAGAGAGAAGAGTAGGCGAGTATTTGATCGAGTCGAGTAAAAAATCGAATTAGTTGAGTTGTTTAAGTTTATTTTCAAATTTAATTGTAAATATTTATAATGTTATAGCACTAATTGGTTCCAATTTAAATGATTTTCTATAACGATACAAGATATACATATATATTTCTCTATATGTGATATATACATACAAATATACATACATACATATATATTAGCATGGGTGAAGCCACACAGGGGATGACAAGGGCCAGACCCTGTGGTCCACTCTTACATTATATTCTTTTTTAATTTGGAACCCGTCGAATTTTAAATTATAATTTATTTTACTTTTTAATATTATAAAACGACTGTTGTCTTATGTATGGGTAGGTAAAACTCGACTCAACTCGAAAAAATTGAATTATTCGACTCGAGGCGAAAAAACCCGATTCGTTTTGACTCGACTCGTAATTTCATAAACTCGACTCGACTCGGAAAAAATTCAAATAAAGTTTGAGTTATGAAATGGAAATTCGAATAACTCGAATAACTCGAAATTTTTATTAATTAGTTGATCATTTTTCAAGTTTGAGTCGATTCTATCAATTATGTCTAATATGTTATGTATATCACATGTGAAAATATGAAGAAATATATATGTATATTATATATGCATATAGAAAGACGTTGAAATTAAAATCAATATGTGCAACATTGAGCCCTAAATTTATGCATATGGAAATATATACATGCACCGCTACGTATATGCATATATATATATATATACACACACGAAGAAATATATATGTACAATTAAATTTGTAGAGAAACTCGAAACTCGACTCAATTCGACTCGACTCAAAAAAATTCAAATAAAGTTTAAATCGTAAAATAGGACTTGCAAACACGAATAACTCGAATTTTTTTGACTCGACCGAACGCCTAGCCCTAGTCTTATGGGTAAAATGTGTACAGAAAATTAAGTTTGTTTTTACTTGAAGTTAGTGAATCGAATCCTATTGATAACGTTTTTTAATCTTTTGTTCCTTTTAGGCTTATGTGTAAGAAGCCCTTGAACTTTTGAAAAAAATCAATTAAGCCCTTAAACTTTTTTTTGCAGTCAATTAAGCTCTTGAACCATGGAATTGAGTTAATTAGGCCTTTTGACCAATTTTGACCATTAAATCTTGACAATTGTTTTTTTTAGATATTACTGACATATGATACACTACAATTCTATCAGGTTGCAATTACAGATTTCTTCAAAAATGTTTTTTTAATATTTTATTTGTTTTTTAGAACTTTTCAACAATTTTTTAAATAAAATAAAATTTTGAAAATGTCAAGTCAAGATACTGTGAAACAACGCACTATGCCGACAAATCCAAAAAAGACTATCGAGATTTAATGGTCAAAATTGGTTCGATGGCTTAATTGATTCAATTTCTTGGTTCAAAGGCTTAATTGGGTGCAAAAAAAGTTTAGGGGCTTAATTGATTTTTTTCAAAAGTTTAAGGGCTTTTTATACCTTTATTTTTTTTATTTTCGGTCCCCTTAACTTTTAATTTCTGGCTTCGACCTTGTATATTAGGCACAATTGAGGGATTCGACTCGAACTCAAAACAAATTTATTAATTACTAAAAAAATTGTGTTATTCATGTATCATTTTATAACTCAAACTTTATTTGGAATGAATCAAGTTTATGAAATTATAATTCAAGTTAAACTAACTCGAATTTTTTCAAACTAAAACTAATAAAAAAATTAAATTTTTGGAATCAAGTGGAGCTTTATTTGTCCCTAAAGACATGTTGGAATTCTACGTCTGTGTATGCTTGCCTTCTCAGTCGTTAGTTATTTGGATTATTTATATTACCTTTGCTCCTTCCTCCTAGTTTACCCAATATATCAAGTTTTTTTAAGAACCCAATATATCAAGTTCAAACTTTAAAATTATATATACATAATCTTGTTATTTTTATTCTCCATCCATCCACCATCACTTCCCCCACTTCCTCAGTGTATATAATATTATACATATTCAATGTATTTGCCTTTTAAATACAGGGTTGTTTGTTTACTTTTATTTTTCATTGTTTCTTTAAGCCAAAACGAGTCGTTGTGTACGTCCCCGAGGCTGCTGCCCCCATCAGCTCAGAACCGAGAACAACAAAGGCAAACACACACACACAGAAAAAGCTTGAACCAAGGCCAAACCCCCCATAGCCACTTTCTTTAAAAGCAAATAGAGGAGCCCCACATAGGCTTTTACACGTGGTAAAGAAAAAACCAAACCTCTTTGCATGCGTGTATAAAGTTTCATCATCATCAATTCATCATCATCATCCATCTCTCTCCCTTTGAATCCTCTTCAAAAGCCCATCTCTTTTATCTCCCAGTTTGGTCCTTCTCTTTTCATTTCTGGTCTTTGCCTTTGGTTTCAACTTTCAACACATCTCCCCTCTTGTTGTTGTTTTGCTTCAAAGTTCACTGCTTTTGTATTGACTGGTGAGTTATTTGTATATGTGCTGTAACATCTTATGATAGCATTCACTGGGGTTCATTTTTTTTCCTTCCTGCTAAGCATTAAATATTTTTGGGTTTTATTTTTTTTCTTCCATTGTTTGGATATCCATTAGACATTGATTTCATTGCCCTTTTTTCAAAGTTTATTCCTTCTCTTTGTATACATGCTCTTTGTTTTTTGTTCTCTTCTAGACGGCTTTTATTCTTTCTATGTACCAACCAAGTCTCATGCTTTCAAAAACCTGTTTTTTGCACAAATATAAATAAAATAAATCAACTTTCTTTAATGCTGTTTTGCTATGTCTATCTTCTTGTGCTTATATTCATTTCTGGACTGATTTTCCTTTCTTTTTCCTTGTAAAGTTTCAGTTTTTGGTAGGGACAAAAAAACTTGGGGGAATGGTTTTTTGTCTACTCGGTATATCCATTTTTTGGGGGTTCTATTAAATTATTCTTACATGATTTTGTTCATGTTTTCCATCTCATGATATTATGGGCATTGGTTTCATAATAGAGGTTGGTCTGGTTTTGGAGATGGTGTTCAGTTTGGTCTTTTGAGGGTTTTTTAGCAATATCTTAGTTCAATACTAATTATGTGAAATTGATTTTCCCTGTGTTCTTATGCATCAGCTTCAGTAGGGTATAAGTAAAGCTAAGCAGTATGCCTATAAGGCAAATGAAAGAGAGCTCAGAGCAACATCTTGTGATAAAAAATCACTTGCAAAACACTATGAACACAGTCCAAAGAGCACCAAAAACTGCACAAAATGGCAAAGGTCCACCACAATCTCATGAATCCCACAGCACAAAACAACCCTCACCTCCATCAAAGAATAGAGGAAGAAGAAGAGGAAGAGGTGGTAAAAAATCTGATCAACTAGATGTATGTATGAGACCAAGTTCAAGGCCTTGTACTGTAGCACATAAACCAGGGAGTCAAGCTTCAAATGGGTCTATTCAGAATGGTCATGGCTCCAGTGGAATGGAAATGGGGTTCCCTACTTCAAGCAAGTCTTTAAATTTTGCACCCAGGCCTGGTTATGGTCAAGTTGGGACAAAGTGTATTGTGAAGGCTAACCATTTCTTTGCAGAGTTGCCAGACAAGGACTTGAACCAGTATGATGTAAGCTCTCTTGTTTGTTTCTTCTTTTCTTTTTTCTTGTACTGGGTTTCTTACATTAAAAATGCTTCATAGTATTACTGCTTCAAAACAAAAGCACCATATGGTAGTGTCTGATTTTTTTCTTCCATGGCAATATTTGGGGGTGGGCCCTTAATCTGATGGCATTCATCATGTGTACGCTGCTGTGTCTTTTTCATATTTGCTGCTACTTGAAGATGAAATTGAATAAGATGTTCTTTTTCTCTCACAATGGCCTTTATTTTTAATGGCATTTATGGTGTTTAAATTTTATTCTTATTGTTGTTTGCCTTTTGGCAATCTGTATCCTGCTTTTTTTTGCAGGTCACAATAACTCCTGAAGTGGCATCCAGAACGGTTAATCGAGCTATTATCGCCGAACTTGTAAGACTCTACAAAGAATCCGAATTAGGAATGAGATTGCCGGCTTACGATGGTAGAAAGAGTCTTTACACAGCGGGTGAACTTCCTTTTGCATGGAAGGAGTTCACCATCAAGCTTGTTGGTGAGGAGGATGGCATCAATGGCCCCAAGTGAGCACAAATTATTTACTTGAGTAGTATAAGATATGTAATACTTTTGAATTCATATTGAAAGACATATATATATATATGACTTTACAGAAGAGAAAGAGAATACAAAGTGGTACTAAAGTTTGTTGCCCGAGCAAACATGTATCATTTAGGCCAATTTCTAGCCGGTAAGCGCGCCGATGCTCCACAAGAAGCCTTGCAAATTCTTGACATTGTATTACGAGAGTTATCTTCAAAGAGGTACGGGTTCAAGTGTTCATGATTATAGAAACACAATTCTGCTTATCAATATTCTTGTTCTATTCATCTCACCCTGTCTGATGCTGTGAAGGTACTGTCCTATTGGGAGATCCTTCTTTTCGCCTGATATTAGAGCACCACAAAGGCTCGGCGATGGTTTGGAGTCATGGTGTGGTTTTTACCAGAGTATTAGGCCTACTCAGATGGGCTTGTCTCTGAATATTGGTATATTAATTATGATCAAATTTACAATAGTTCTCAGCCTTTACATTGGTTGATGTTTCTCATTTTTGTTTTTACCTGTATTTTACCCTTTCGTAATAGATATGGCTTCAGCTGCATTCATTGAGCCTCTCCCTGTAATAGAGTTTGTTGCTCAGCTTCTAGGCAAGGATGTACTATCTAGGCCACTGTCTGATGCTGATCGTGTGAAGGTATCTTTTGCATTTTACGGTTGCCGCAGCATGGTTTCATGCTTGGAAATTGATTTAATTGCAATTAACGTCGAACTAACCGGCAGATTAAAAAGGCACTCAGAGGAGTTAAAGTTGAAGTGACGCATAGAGGGAATGTACGAAGAAAATATCGTGTTTCAGGATTGACTTCTCAGCCTACTAGAGAACTAGTGTAAGCTTCAGCTCTTTCTTATCTAACAAATGTTTCATCGATAAAGAATCATGGATGTTAAAGCATTTGGGAGAGCTGGAATGAGAGTGTTTATACTGTTGTTATTACTTATGGTGCTTTGTTCAGGTTTCCTGTCGACGACAACTCGACCATGAAGTCAGTTGTTGAATACTTCCAAGAGATGTATAGCTTCACAATTCAACATACACATCTTCCTTGCCTTCAAGTAGGAAACCAGAAGAAGGCAAATTTTTTACCTATGGAGGTTAGAAACAAAAGTTTTATCGATTTCTCAGTAATTAACTTTTTTTCTACAAACTCTGATGAGAAATCTCGATTTTTTGACTTCTTAGGCATGCAAAATTGTTGAGGGACAGAGATATACAAAACGATTGAATGAGAGGCAAATTACTGCCCTCTTGAAAGTCACATGCCAGAGACCAAGGGATAGGGAAAACGATATTTTGCAGGTACATTTTATGTAGTAATCTTGTAAGCATGTCAGCTATCGATCTTCATTTGCTTGTACGGAGGTTAATGAATGAAAGGAGCGCTAGAGAAACTCTTATTTCCGTGTCAGAAAGTATGTTAATGTAAAGATGAAATGAAAGCCAATACTTGACTCAGTACATTAATTTGTAGACTTGTAAACAAAGGAATCTCTAAAATGAACTAAGATGCTATGAAATAGAATTAATCATTTTGCTAGCTTGGGAGCCTTTTTGAGTTATTACTGGTTTATATAATGACATGTTGTCTTTGCTGCATATTGAACACAAGCAGACAGTTCAAAATAATGCTTACGATCAAGATCCTTATGCGAAGGAGTTTGGGATCAAAGTTAGTGAAAAACTCGCTTCGGTTGACGCTCGTATCCTTCCTGCCCCTTGGGTAATATATCTAAAAATTTCTGCATAATCTGAGAAAAAGGAAGGAAAAAGTGATATATTGACCATCTCATTGACTCCTTGCAGCTGAAATATCATGAAACCGGAAAAGAAAAGGATTGTTTGCCTCAAGTGGGGCAGTGGAATATGATGAACAAGGTAATATTCTTTTCTAAAAAATGGATCTTCTAATTGCTCTACTAAGATATTTCTAGTTTGGGTTGCTAATATGTTGGCATCTTGTTTTTATGTTATCTAGAAAATGATCAATGGGATGACCGTTAGCCGATGGGCATGTATTAACTTCTCACGGAGCGTGCAAGAGAGTGTTGCTCGTGGGTTTTGCAATGAACTTGCTCAAATGTGCCAAGTTTCTGGCATGGTAGTTTTTCTTCTTATTATTATCTTCAACACTTAAGATCTGTGTTCTAGACTTATAGTTTCTTTTCCATATATCTTTTATATTCCATAATGGAGTGTAACTTTATCAGTCATTGCTGTTTTATAGGAGTTCAACCCCGAGCCAGTTATTCCGATCTACAGCGCTAGGCCTGAGCAGGTGGAAAAAGCTTTGAAGCATGTTTATCATGCATCCATGAATAGAACTAAGGGAAAAGAACTAGAGCTTCTATTAGCTATACTGCCTGACAACAACGGCTCACTTTATGGTATGTCATATCATGATCAGTTGCTGTTCCAATTCTAAGATACATACATTATTGGCAGCTCCTTAAACTGTACCCCTTGAATGATCTCAACATGGTAGCAGTGTACTGAATTGTGATATCATTCTACTTTTACAGGTGATCTCAAGCGAATTTGTGAAACTGATCTAGGATTAATATCACAATGCTGTCTGACAAAGCATGTCTTCAAGATCAGTAAACAATATTTGGCTAATGTGGCCCTTAAGATCAATGTTAAGGTTAAATAATTTCTCCCATTTATATACATAAAATTAATTAGTTCCCCTAAATGATTTGATTCAAACTTTATACTAACATTACGATCACTATATGTGCTTTCTGAAACCTTTTTCACAATACATATGTTCAATATTGCCTAGTAAATGACTACCTCATCACTGTTGCAGATGGGTGGCCGAAACACGGTTCTGTTGGATGCTATTAGCTGCAGAATACCATTAGTTAGTGATATACCAACCATAATATTCGGAGCAGATGTGACTCACCCCGAAAATGGAGAAGACTCAAGCCCCTCTATAGCAGCGGTATAATTCTTTTTCCTAGCTTATTTTCCCCAAACACGTATCTACCCTGGTGCTAATATTTGCTCTTCTTTCTGAAATATGTTGGTTCTTTAGGTAGTAGCTTCACAAGACTGGCCGGAAGTGACAAAATACGCTGGACTAGTTTGCGCTCAAGCTCATAGACAGGAACTCATACAGGACTTGTACAAAACGTGGCAGGACCCTGTACGTGGCACTGTTAGTGGTGGCATGATCAGGTATGCTGACGTTGATTCCGTTACACAGGTACCTTTAGCCTTGTAGTTGCATGCATTTTCTTTCTGATTTCAGTTTTCTTGTGTAGGGATCTTCTCATATCTTTTAGGAAGGCAACCGGACAGAAGCCACTGAGGATAATATTTTACAGGTTTGTGATGTAAAATTTATTGGTAAATATTTTTGACATGCTACTCGTATTCGATACTCAATCCCCACTTCAAGTCGCATAGAATGTACTTGTAGTCCCCCGTTTAAAAAAAACAAGTGGATTGCATCCACTGCTCATTGTCTAATTATCTAATTATTTGAGTAGGGATGGTGTGAGCGAAGGACAATTTTATCAAGTTCTACTGTACGAATTAGATGCGATCCGGAAGGTGTGCATCAATATATTTTCTTTTAAGATCAAATTCAGTATATACAAATTTGGGACGTTTATGATTCTGATAAAGAATTTATCGTAGGCCTGTGCTTCTCTAGAACCGAACTATCAACCACTGGTGACTTTCATTGTTGTACAAAAAAGACACCACACTCGATTGTTTGCTAATAATCACAGGGACAGAAGTAGCACTGACAAGAGTGGAAACATTTTGCCTGGTAGAAGATCAGCTCTTGCATAATTTGATTATTCGGGAAACCCTGACATTGTATAGCTCGAGTATCATTAATTGATCTAATGATTGTGCAATTTTTTCAGGCACTGTTGTTGATTCGAAAATCTGTCATCCAACAGAATTCGACTTTTATCTTTGCAGCCATGCTGGTATTCAGGTAAAACATAAAGGATAAATTATACTCTTTTTTTTTTTTTTCAATTTCTGTTACTTTGCCATAAACTATCATCTCATTCCTTGCATTAGCGTCCCTTTGTAGCACAAGTGTTTTTCCGGTTTAACTTCAGAATTAATTTTGTGTTCATTAACTTCTGGTAGGGAACAAGTCGGCCGGCACACTACCATGTTCTTTGGGACGAAAACAATTTTACTGCAGACGGAATACAGTCTTTAACAAACAACCTTTGTTACACATACGCAAGGTGCACGCGCTCAGTCTCTGTCGGTGAGTTTTTCATATGTTATTAGCATACTTTTGGGACCAAACTTCTATCATTCATTTGGACAATAAATTTCCGGCAGTAATTTAATCAGCTGGTTTGCGTCCTTTGCAGTTCCTCCCGCATATTATGCACATTTAGCTGCATTCCGAGCACGGTTCTACATGGAACCAGAGATGCAGGACAATAGCTCAACGTTGGGTGGTACGAAGGCAGCAGGAGAATCCGGGGTGCGGCCGTTGCCGGCCTTGAAGGAGAATGTGAAGAGAGTAATGTTCTACTGTTAGGAGATGCAGCAATCATGAACAGCTTTTCGTGTCACAAATTTTCTTTGTACAGTTAACGGTTCGTGCATGGTTGCATGAAAGGGTCTTTGAAACTTAGGTCGCCGGAGATTAGAAAGTCAGTTGGTTAACCTTTAGTTCAGTTTTCCTTGATAAAAGAGAATGTAAAATCACACCTTCCCCTAAGTTGTAGAATCAAGACCCAGTATGAGCAAAATCTCCCTTCCCTCTCTCCTTAGCTAGAAATTGTTCAAACAAAATGAGGGATAACCATGTACTTTCAAAATGTGCAATATGTTTCTGGTATTCTGTTGCCGCCAACAGCGATTCACTCCGGCCACATGCATTTTATTGCTTGATTAAATTCAAAACCCAGAAACGAGAATCGATCCTTCAAAGTTGCCGTATTCTCATCCCACTTGTGCTCTTCATTCATCTTGAAAACTTTTAACAACCACTGAAATTCGAAGCAGACTCAACATACGAATCCCTAAGCATAGCGTTCGAAAAAAAATAATTATTTTACTCGACTAAATAAGTTTATTAATGGATTTAATTTAACTTGAATTGTAATTTCAAATAAAATTTGAGTTATAAATTAGAAATTATTATCTCAATTAATTTTTTTTGATCGACAACACGTATGATATATTGAAATAAGATCATACAAACCAACATCATTAGGGCCTTGTTAAAAATTTTCCTACACTTAAAATAAAAGAAAAGAGTGCCTATAATAATGTAGATAGATAAAAACAAATGCACAAACACATAGCCAACGCTCCACCCGATCACCCTCAAACTAATCCAAGCATCCCCAACTCATAGACACCACACTCAAACCTCCCAACCACCTGCTGCAGCAACCAACACCACGCCCCAGCTCTCGCACTTCACAAAATTGCCTGAAACAAAGTCCTACGACACCCCCTCTTTGACTATGGCGTCCGCGAAATTATTTGCCTCACGAAACAAACACCATTTCTTACACTACATGCCGAATCAATCTTAGCAAACAACTCCCATAAGCTCTAAGGCCGTTTACTTGATTGCATTACCCAGTCAAGCAGGGCAGATCTTGGAATAATAAATTGAGGGAGCTAATTTAAAATATTCAAAAATTGTAGAAGTCTAAACTAAAATTTCAATATTTGAGGGAACAAATTAATTTTTTTTAAAACTTAAGGGACCAAATGTAAGTTGTTCAAAATTTTGGAGGGACCAGGCCCACACCATCATCTGCCTCTGCAACCAAGAGTCACACGCAAAACCGATTCTACAATTAACGCATAACTCGTCCTTCACCGAGAGCTGAAAACATTGACAACGCAAGCACGATGGCCCTTATTTCCGCTTCATTAGAATCCGTCACCCAAACGGACCAAAAAAGAGAGCAAAAATCTTACTTTACGCATCATGCAACACCCTTCCAAAGACATTTGGTCTCGGCTTACCCCTCGCCGACTAATCAACAGTAAACTTAAGACTTCCTTTAGGCGGTGGCTGCCAGTATACCCCCACTCGCTTATTCTCAGCATCCATAACACAACAACAATTACGCGGACAAGTCCACCATGTTGCCTCGTCCAAATTTCATGTTTTTTCGCCACGTTAACCCAAGAGTCAAGATCGAATATCAAGAGGAGCCGAATCATTGAACTTAAAAATATAATAGTTTATTAAGTATTTAAACTCAAAATTAAGTGGCAGTATCTAATTTGTCTAATATTTAAATTTATAAGACCTAAATTGTCATTAGACCAAAAAATTGAAAGGGCCAAATTAAAATTTTAAAAGATTTATTAAAAAAAATTCAAAAATTCAAAAATTCAATATAAATTTCTAAAAATTTGAAGGGATTAAATTAAAATTTTCAAAAAAAATAAAAGCTCATTAATTTTTTTTAAAATTGTTGGGAAGGGCCAAAGTCCCTTTAGCCCTCATTATACTATTTTTGTGAGTGAGGTCTTGAAAGAATTTTTTTTTACCATAACTCTTGACAATACATCTGCAAATGATAGAATGGTTAAACGTCCTAAAGATGATTTGCATTTTATTTCTCCTCTTCCATGCAATGATAAGTTCTTTCATATAAGGCGTGTTGTCCACATCTTAAACTTGATTGTTCAAAAAGGTTTGAAGTTAATTGATTCTTCTGTTATTAAATTGTGTGAAATTGTGAAGTTTATTGATTCTTCTGATTCTAGACTTTGTGCCTTTGAATTAGCTATAAAAGATTGTGATTCTTTTTTTTTGTGGTAAGTTGTTGTTGGATGTTCCTACTCGATGGAACTCTACTTACTCGATGATTCATAGGGCACTTGATGCTAAGTTAGCTATTAACTTGTTTGTTAATAGGGAAAATGACTTGGATATGATTAGTGATTCTGAGTGGGAAACTATTCAGATAATTTAAGATTTTTTTGAGTCTTTTTATGAAATTACCACTCTATTTTCTGAAATATCTAAGTATCCAACAGCTAACTTGTACTTGTCTGACGTTGTTGCAATTAAGAAGTTGATGTGTGATGTTTACAATGATCCTTTCCAAGGTATTTCTACAATAGCTGGACCTATACTTGAGTTATATAAAAAATATTGGGTAGATCACTCAATGATTCTGTCTTTTGATATTTTACTTTATCCTCAATATAAATTACAACTTTTGAATGAGTTATATAGTATTCTTTATGTAGACGATGAGGTTCAACGAAGGGTAACTGCCATTTATGCAGAGTTTATTAATTTATACATTTTTTATTCAAAATTTGCACCTTCTTCTTCTTCTTCTGTCTAAAATAACACAACTCAAGTGATAAGTGGGTCTGATTTCAGTCGACCTTAACCATTTAAAAAATTTGCTCTATTTCAGGTTAGATTTCATAATTTAGTTTTTAAATTTTATTTTATTTGAATTACTTGTATTCTGTTTTTTAAATAATAAATTAATTTATTTCTGTCTTTTCAAAGTTTTGATGCTAATCTAACTGCTTCAAGGAGTAGAAATTCTGATGTTGAATCCTACATTAATTTGCCACTTATCCCTCGTAATGAAGATTCTGAATTTAATATTTTAGAGTATTAAAAAACACAAAGTGCTTCTTATCCGGTACTTGCTCGCATGGCCAGAGATATTTTGGTCATTCCAATTACTTCTGTTGTTTCAGAATCTTCCTTTAGCATGGGGGGTAGAATATTGAACAAGTTGAGAGGTAAACTCTTACTTAAGAATGTTGAAGTTTTTGTAACAACTCGAAACTGGTTGTATGGTTTCGAACCAGAAGAAAGGGACGAGGAATATCTTAATGTAGTTAATGATTCTGCCCTTTAAAGGTAAGTATATGGTCTACTTTATTTTCATTAATATTTCAAATTGTTTATTGTTATTAATGATTTTATTTTCTTCTTTTTTTAGGGTACCTTTGAGGCTTTGACTGTTTTGATGCTTACTGGACTGATGCTTCTTGCCTGCCCTGCCTACACTGGTATGAAATGTTTACCACTAAAATTATTTTATTATCTTTATTTCATTACTCTTTCAAAGGTCTGAATGTTGTATTGTTCCTTGCTTCCTACAGCGGTCTCGTTGGTCTAAACTGAAATCTAAATGCTAAATTGATGCTTGTTGCCCATGAACTGGTTTGGATGCTGAAATGTTTACTACTGAAATTGTTTTATTATTTTTATTTCATTCCAATTGTTCATTGTTGCCCCTAGACTGGTCTGGATGGTGAATTTACAATGTAAATTGTAGTCTAAGTAGTTGCTAGTTGGTTGCCCATGATTGAATTAGGCTGGTGGCATTTTAGCTTTTTAAAGGTGAAAAGTTACCCTTAATTTAATCATGTTGGCAGCCTAAATAAAAGTTCGATGAAGAAATTTCTAGTAGCAAAGTAGGGTTTTTAACCTTGTAAAACTTTTGTTATAAGATCCGAAAGCTTAAGTTTTATAATAAATTTATTTAGTTGATTTAATTCTAATTTTAGTGTACTAAATTGTAATAAATTTAATTTGTAAAATTATAAAGTTTCATATATTCAAAATTTGTGAAGTTGCTATCCCATTTATAAAGTTTCTCATGTTTTGATATTAATAAGGTGCAACCATGAATTAAAATCACAATTCATTAAGTTATTGATATTTAAAGTCATTTTATATAATATGCCCCTTAATTTATAAAGTTGATATACCATATTATTATTATTATCACAATTCACAAGTTCAAAAACAAGTAAAATTATAAATTAAACTTATTGATATTTAAAATTATTTTATATAATTTATTTTTTAATATAATTAAATTAAAAATTATGAATTAAACTTATTAATTTAATGGTTATAGACGTATAATTAAAACTTTAATATAATGATCATAATTTGTATAAGAAACAAGTTTATTAATTTACTGGCTATAATTAATAATTTCAATAACAAATAAATTAATCATCCCAAAAAATTTATTAATTTAATAATTATGTACTTTAAATTGTGAAAATATATTTTTCACACATTTTAATATAGTAAATTTATATTCTTACAACTTCATCAATTGTAAATTTGTAACTTACAACTTATAAGTCAGAGAAATACCAAGTCAGGTAAATATCAGATCAGTTCAGTAACAAGTCGGATTATTAACAGGTTGAGTCAATTACAGATTATGTCCATAACAGGTCAGGTTGATAACATGTCGAATAATATCAGTTATTTCTAAGTTAATCTCAGGTTAAGGTTCATATCAGCTCGGATCCATGGGTTCGATTATCACGTTATCAGGTTGAATTCGAGTTCAGCTCGTTCTCAGGTCGGGTGCAGGTCGGGTTCAGATCCAAAATTTCCAGGTTCAACTCGGGTTTAGGTCAACACCAATTTGAACTCAGATCGATTTCGGATCATCAATCCTTCGGGTCACAAGCAGTTCTGACTCAAGTCAATTTTAGTCAATTTTGCAGGTCAGGTCAGTTTTTTACATCCTAGTTAGAAATTAAGATTAAAGATTAAAATTAGGGCTTAAGGTTTAAAATTAAAAGTATTGAGTGTACAGTATATTTTTATGGTGTATGTAAAATATATGGTTTAGAATTTAAAAATTAGCATTAGAACTTAAGATTTAATTTTTTAATGTTATGACACAAAAAAACACCAAAAAGGAATATTTTTTTTTCGGTCTTTTCGATAAATAATTAGACATGTGTTTCCGAGTGGAGAACCTTTGGCTTTTCTTTTACATTTGCCTGACCTCAAAGAAATGTCAAAATATACTACTACTATATCTCAATATATATCTCAGGTCTGAGGTCACATATGTACCCTAAAAGGGAGTAAAAGAACACAGAGAGGAGAGTGAGACAGAAATCTCAGATGCCCTTAATAATTATCTGACATCTTCATGGGATGGTATATACATACATATATACACACAAGATGACAGAATAATCGCAATTTCACAAGTTAATTATGCACCATGTTGAGAGCAAAACGGGCAAGTGTCCACCTTAAAATATAATATTTATTTTATTAGTTCTGTTCATTATGTTATTTTATTTGTGCACATTAAAGATCAACTAAAAATGCTTATATGTGTTCACTTTTAAAAATATTTTTAAATTTGATACTAATTCTAAGGAGCACTTTCCTTAACATTGAGCATCTCTTACAAAAACTAAGTTCTGGGGTTTGTGTACATTGCAATAAATGTACTGCAAAAACTCATCAGAATCAAACAAATTAGAAGACCTTTCAGTTTTGTTTTCAATCCCCACCGGTATCATCCTTTTGCTTTTCCTAGTGTTGTTTAAACATGATTATAACATAGAAAAACAACACTAATATGATATAATAGGGCACGAAATACGAACCCCTACAGGTAGGCATGGAGGTGTAGGAGCTAGGGACTGCAACAGCTTTAGCCTTAGGGGCCACTCTAAACAAAAAGGGCAGCAGCTAGCTCGTCCCACTTCGGAGAATCAAGTTGAACCATCTTTAAAGAAGACACAGTGATTAAGTGATTCAAAGTTGAATACCTAGCTTTAAATGGAACGTAAACAAGTACTTGTCAATGGATCCTCACATGGTTTTTCTTCATGCATGATAAGCTGACACATGAAAAAAGAGAAAACTAATAACATTTGTGGGTATTTTGATGCTTATGGAAACATGAGAGCTACATGGAATCTTGTCTACATTAAGAAGAATAACCAAATTCCAACAAGAAAAGTAGATGAAAAGAAAGCAACATTCAAAGACAGAGAGAGATATAATACTCCTGCAGTAAGGTTCTATGAGTATTATGAGAAAAAATGCACTGAGATCAAGAAGTAAAAGGTATACACATACACTCATGCTTGAAGCAGATTTAACTAGGTTGATTTCACAAGTTTTTAAGTTCAAATTCTTCACTTAACCTGTTGCTATAGCCTATAGTAAGATTTCCTATATCTCAAAGACAGTTGCTTCCAATATGGCAAAAGTTCAGCAAACACAAGAATTTAAGAAAATGCTGCTAATTAAGATCTTAAATATATATGACTATGTTATACATGTATGCATACATATATATATGCACTGTTTTTTACATCATGTGATGAGCAGCCTGTACCAAGAACAGGAAAAAAAAGAGAGTATATAAATGCTGCAGTGGATATCTGAGACTGATATTGATGATGAATAACAAAGACAAAGAACTAAAACCACAAAATAATGACATTAAAATTATTTCTCTTGTAGCTGCTATTATAAATCTATGGCTCAAACCATCTAAATTATGGTCTCTTTAATTTCTTTCTTTTCTCTCTCTCTGATTTGGCAGATCTGCTGTAAATTTGAAAGAAATCCCACTTCCAGAAACAAGCCCTAGCTACCTACACCAATACAGTAGAGTTCAATTCAAGAATTATTAGTAGAAGAGAGGGAAAAGATGAGAATTCCCAGAAACAAACAGATCTTAAAACAAATTTGGGTACTTGAAAATTTGAGCTACAATCATAATATAACAGCTACGAAATAACCCAGATATTTATGTCAAATTTTATTATAAGTAGGAAACCGTATGGGATATTTACAGATTACACCCACCTGAGAGGTTCAATCACCAAAGCGGGTACTAAAGAGATCTTGAAATCATCGAAACTGCAGCAATTTCCAGTGCAAAAGTTTCAAGAAACAGCTGCAAAAAATGAATAAAAAAGGGAAACCCCAAAATCTAAAGCAAAATTGGATAAGTTTAAAGAAACCCCATAATTCAAATAAACCTGAGCTTAGATTTCAGATACGACAAACCTCTCCTAGGGATTGAGAGAAAACAAAAAGGGCGGTGTACAAAAAAAGAGAAAGGGCAGGGAATTAGGGTTTCGTCTTCTTAAGAGAAATTAGGGTTTGTTGTTGTTGTGCAAGCAGCAACAGGTGAAACTGCCACATGATCTGAGTTTTCCTTGATAAAACAGAGGGAAATTAAGATCATGCTGGCAGCTTCATCTGATGGTGGAGCACCATAAGAGAATACGTAAGCTCTCCCCCTCGAGCTTCAACAAATACCAAGTAAAACAGAAGGGGAGGGGAACGAACACCATGAAACTATAACTACACTCCAAAGAAGACCCTATATATACACATATATAAATTCTTACAGCAATAGCAGAAGAAGTGCTAGAGCTAGAGCTAGAGACTCCAAGTTGAGAAGAAAGGATAAAGAGGTGGTTTAAATAGGAGGACGACAAGCTTGTGGGGTTAGAATAATACAATTATTCTGATACACTTGGTTAATATGCTCATATTACCTTAATGAATTGAATTTTAACATTTAGTTTGAGAATATAACATATATCAATTTAATAAAAATTAATACTACTATTTGCATTTATTTTATTTTGATGAAAATTAATACAATTAAGGAAAATTAGATCGATTTCACTCAATTAACTAATATCATTGTCGTTACAATAACTTGAACGGTAAACACCTAACTTCATTTTATTTAGAGGTTTGGAATTATGGATTTTGATTATTAATTAGTTAAAATGAATACACCATAAAAGAATAAGAAAAATATAGTAAGAGTTCGAATTCAAAAATAAAATGTTATATAAAAAGTACGAAAAGACAAAAATATTATTACATTACTATTAATTGTCATTTGAAAGAATATTTTATCAGCAATAAGTTAGTTTAGTGGGATGAGACACTAGATTTTTTGGCTTTTAGGTAAGATTAGAAGTTTAAAATTTGACATATGAATAGAGAGAATTGGATTGGAAAATCTTTACAATACTTGATTCAAATTACTCGGCCAATGAATTTGATATCGATGATTATACCTGAAAAAGAGAGTATTTTTTGTATAACAATTTATATCCGGCACATTGGTTGATAATCTAGATCGAATATTGAAGAGACTCATTATGGGAACAATCAATCTAATCCATTTGTTCCATTGACAACGTCAGGATTCAAACCCCTAATCTTGATTAAAGAATCTAACATCTGATCTCACTAGACCAACGGATTGTTAGGAAAGAATAGTTTAGTTAATTTTTACCTTGTAAATTTAAAGATTGATTATGATAAATAATAAAGTTAATTATTCCATACAATGCTATTGAAAACTAAAATTTTCTACAAGCACTTCAGTTTTATGGTTTAGTGATTCAATATATGGTGTATGGTTTATGGATTAGAACTTAAGGATAATGGTTACAACTTAACATTTATGGGTTAAAACCTAAACTCATCCTCATATTACCATGAAACTTGAACTCTAGCATATAAATCTTAAATTTTAACCATAAATTATCAAACCTAAATTGAATCCTTAAACCATAAAATTAAAGGCAATAAAATTTTTTATTTATACGGCAGTGTGTTAAATATAAATGTAAATAATAATTATAATAATAGAAAAGAAAAAGATGTAAGGTGGGGAAAGAGTGGTCCCAAAAGTAATGCAAATTGAATATTGTCACGCCATGCAGAATTGCAGAGAGAGAGAGAGAGGGTGAATAAGTATACATTTGTTGAGAGAGAGAGAGAGGGCAATGCATTAAATAACTTTTTAGGTTTGGGGCAGTGGCAGTGGGGCTGTGGGGGGGACCTAATGTTTCTCTTTGTAGCTGTGAGAAGGAAGGATCAGCCAAAACTGACTGTAACCGCTGCCACTACTACTAGTATTCCTGGGGACCATATCAGATTTCAATAAATTTGCATGCCTTTATTCAAAATTAAACCAAAGGAAACGTCATCTCTTTGTAAGATTTAAGAAATTGTATGTAAAACGAAACCAACAAGTCGTCCCGGTAGAAAAATAGACGATGTTCATCTTAGGAGACTCGAGCTCATTTCTTGTATAAATTTGAATCTCGGTACTTATATTAGAAAAGTAATACATCTCTATTTAATAAGAATAACTTAGAAATATTTTTTTATAAATTAGGGTTTGAAGTTTTAAGGCTCCGTGTTTAAATAAGTGCTTAATTTTCTAGGATTTACTCCGAAATAAAGGCTTAATGTTTCCAAAACTTAGGGATGGGCACGGGTCGGGTCGGGTTTTTGGCATGCCTTTATTCAAAATTAAACCAAAGGAAACGTCATCTCTTTGTAAGATTTAATAAATTGTATGTAAAAATAAATCAACATGTCGTCCCAGTGGAAAAACAGATGATGTTCATTTAAGAGACTTGAGCTCATTTCTTGTATAAATTTAAATCTCGGTACTTGCATTAAAAAAATAATACTTCTCTATTTAATAAAAATAACATAAAAATATTTTTTTATAAATTAAGCTTTAAAGTTTTAAGGCTCAATGTTTAAATAAGTGCTTAATTTTCTAGGATTTACTCCGAAATAAAGGCTTAATGTTTCCAAAACTACTCACATAATTGTTTATTCTTTTAAAATGATCGAATAGAAATCTAGTGTTTTCGAATCTGCTCAAATAATAAAGAAACAATTGTTGCTATAAATATTAGGTTAAGCACCTTCAAAAATGATCGACATTTATTTGACTGTTTTAAAAGATTAAACATTTATTTGAACATATTTAAAAAACCTTTAGTCACTCAATTATGAGTATTGTTACATTTGGGTCATCTTTCGTATTTAAAAAATACATCAATTTAGTCATGTTTTCTTCAAAATTATTTGTATACCCTCGTAAACACAAGAATATTTTATTTGAAATCATTAATTAATATAATACACAAATTGATATATATTTTTTAAATGTGAAAGGTGACCCAAATGTAACCTAAACCATAATTAAGTGACCGAAATGTAACATTTAATAATTGGGTGACCCAAATGTAACATTTCCCATAATTGAGTGACCCGAATGTAACTTTTAGTAATTGAGTGGCCTAAATGTAACTTTACCCATAATTGAGTGACCCAAATGTAAATTTATCCATAATTGAGTGACCTCTGTTATTGTTTACCCTAAAAAAACATGAGAAACCAAAATCGAAAGATTCCTCTAATTAAATATAAATATAAATTTGTATATTTGCGTTTCATAATTTTAACTTTGTACTTGCATGAAGTGCATGCAATCAAAGCATCTTCCTTTTCGTTCACGGATGATAGCTTTTCTTCTCGCAAAACTTTCTATTTGTAAGATAGTTGCTAAAATCTTCATCTGTTTGTTGCCAGCTGCTAAACAAATTTTCATTTCTTAAAACATTTTATTTATTTATTTAGACAAATGTACTTGTGAACTCATTGAGTGGTTCTAGTAGTAAAAGATGATATGTTCTTTCTAAATAATTCGAGTTCAAACAGTATAGTCTGTAATTGTGCGTGAGTTTATTCAAATTTAAAATCAGACTAACATATTGCCTTTAATTGAACTAGAATGCTAAAAAAGACAGAGATACTTGTGAATGGATCCTTAGGGGTTCAAGTCGCTTAGATTTAATATTTAAATTATTTTATAAAATTATTACATTATTAAAATGTTGTGTGATCGTGTGATTAAAATGGTTTATATACATTTTTTTCTGAACAATTCTACCTAGGGGAACAAGAGGAATTTTCTTCTCCTAATAAGTGTTGAACCTACAACTCAGGAGAGAAAAGAATGTATCAATCGAAAGTTTTTAGCCACCTGCCCTAGAAATTGTTGACAAAATCATTTATCTCAAAATGCTTTGTACTTAACAATTTAATTTTACTCAATTAACATCTACTTAAATTTTAATGAGATTATCTTCAAAAAAAAATTAATGAGATTGTCGGGTAAAAATCATCTGCCCCTTTTCGGTGCCCTTATATATGTCATAACACTAAAAAATACTAAAAAAAATAAATTCCAAGCTCTAACCCTAAATTCTAAATTATAAACCCTACACCCTATACCCTAAAAATACACCATACTCTAAATTCCTTAAACCATAACCATAAACCCTAACTTTAAACCCTAAACCCTAAACTCTAAACCTAATTTTGAGTGTGGAGCATAAGTAAGAGCACCAAAAAAGACCAGAGGATTTCCATTAAAACATGCTCCTCAATCTCCAACTGAGCAATTCTATATAAGGGGATTTGCTTTTAATTATAGATATAAAGTAACATATGTTGTGAATAAAATAACAAAGAACAATAATAAGAACAAAGAACAAGAATGGAAGAACAAATAGATGAGAGAAAGAGGGAGATTTGTATTATTCTCAAATATAGACTTGTGTACAATGTCTTCATCAAATCATCTATTTATAGGCATAATAAGTACATATTACATTGAACTCTAATTAAATGAGATAATATTCCTAATGATAAAGTAAATCAAACTCCTTCGATAAAGTTCTAATCATGATAGACATCCACATAGATAAATATT
Source organism: Hibiscus trionum (assembly GCA_030270665.1). Lineage (NCBI taxonomy): Eukaryota > Viridiplantae > Streptophyta > Magnoliopsida > Malvales > Malvaceae > Hibiscus > Hibiscus trionum. The sequence continues at coordinate 75,651,252 of BSYR01000010.1, read as the reverse complement.
CATGACACTCCCCCTTGGATGTCTATGTAGATAATGTGCCTCGTTCAAACCTTACTAAGATAAAAACTCAGTGAGAAAAAATTATTTAGTGAAGGGAAAAGAGTACACACATCTTTGATACGCATAACATGTTGCCTCATTAAAAACATTACTAGGAAAACCCATTGGGACAAAACCTCGGTTAAGGAAAAAAGAGTGCAACGCATATTTACTCTTCCTCATGAAAACATCTCATAAGATCTTTGAATCTTCATAATTCAAACTTGAATATTAGTTTTCTAAAGATAGCGAGGGATGAAACTTTGGAGTAATATTTTTCATGATGTATCCACCTTCCATTATCTCTACACAAGATAACATTTGTATCATATCTTGTGAAAGTAAATCACATATCTTCTGGATATGTTGGGTCAATGGTCTTAGCCAAACACATTTTTGGCTTGCCTTGTGCATAACAATTATTTCTACAAGATTTGAGGAGGCATCGACGAATGTTTGAAGATCTAAATGTAATGATCTTTGTATATTCATAGATATTTCTTGACCAACTAATATATAGTGCTTCAAGACCAAGAAAAGATATAATTATCTTTATTCACATCCAACAATCTTACAACTATTGAGATACTCAATAGATATGCTATATTCATATTGAATCTTCTTTAAGATTCTTTCAGCTTATGTCTATTCATAGACAAAAAGAAATATATAAAAATGTTCGATCTTTAGGTCGAGATAAACTTGATGTCAAGATTCAAGTACTTGTATTGAAAGTACTTCACGAGTTTCCAATTTGAAGCTCTCTAGGAGTTCTAAAATTATCATAATGGAACTTGATCCAAACTCCTTTATAAAATACATAAGGAAATATGGTCATTCTTATAGTATTTTCTCAATTAGTATTCACTAAGGCGATTATACCAAATGCGCCAAAATATTCATGAGACATGTCTAAATAAATTTCCTCGAAAATTTCCAAATGCTTCTAGCATTTTAAATCATTCAAGGATAAATATGGATCCACAAATAATTAGACGGGTGTAAAATTTTTCATAACTGCCAAAGTAATTGCATCCACCTTTAGGTGTTTGGACTGCTGGTCCAAATACTTCTATTTTAGAAGTTCAAAACGTCTTTCAACATCGGCCAATTCAATATCTATACTTCTAGATAGATTTTATACAAGATCATCGATTTCTTTCTTTACTTCTATAGAAGTATTTTATGTAAAATTGTTTGTAAAATCGTTGTCGACAACTTTCCAATTTTCTGGTTCCATTCTCGTAATGACATAACTCATCGAGATCTCTTTAAGATTTCAATCTTTATTTCAGGTACCTGAAACTCTTCAAGAGTTTTATTATTAGTTATGTCTTGGGTCTCTTTAGGAGCACTAGCCTCCAATATATGACCATCTCATAATACTTTTCATTTAGGAGAATTTTGATTATTGGAACCATTTCAACTATCATGCTTCAAACATGATTTACATCCACTTGCTCTAACATGTAATTTAAACTTAGAGCATTTCAGCTAGTATATGAGACTTAATTACTCTCATTGGGTCAGTAAATATGTCTGGCAGTTGACATGAAATAACATGAATTATCTTATGAACTTTTAGTTCATATTCGAGGATCTAGATAATGATAATTCATTTCCTTCTTTATCCAGCTGATTATTCTCACCCCCGATGTTGAGAAAAATCATCTAATAAATGATTCTCCAATTAATGTTTAGAATTTAAACATAAAAGGAGACTCCTACTTGATATATATTCTCAACCCTTTTTACTTGCCCATTTTGTGCGTTATGGTGGATCAATTCAACTATATATCGCACATTCAAAAATTAAAAAATGAGAAATATGACTACTAACCAAAAGTCAAATCATAATGAGGAGTTTATTATAACTCGTTGGCTTGATGCGTATAAGTGTTGCTATATGGAAATATCATATAAATTTTTTGTTCTCACATTTTAGCTATTAAATAGAAGGCATCCAATTAAAAATTTGTTAAACCGTATTTTTCATAATCAATAGGCTTTGTAACAACCGATATAGCCTAAAATATAAACCCACAAGCTTTTGCAAAACGAATAGTCTAATTGTATAATATGAATCCTTTTAGAATCAATCTCACAAACTTCTGGTTGTAAGTTGATAAAACAATGTAAATGCATCTACTAAAATCATATAAAACTTTGCACATTTGTGGATATATGGGCCCATATTTCGTTCAGATATGCGAGACATACAGTCTCAACTTCAGTACAAGAACTTCAAGTTCTAATTCTTTTGGTAAGTGGGATCATCTATATCCTTTGAGAACAAACAACACAAGAACTTCAGGTTCTTTTAGTAAGTGGAATTTAATCAATTCCTTTAAGCTACACAAGAACTTCACGTTCTTTAATAAGTGAAATTTAATCCATTCCTTTGAGAATAAGCACCATAATAACTTCAAGTTCTTTTAATATTTGTGCATGTAAATCTCAATAGCTTTCGCATCATTATTGATCAGGATGGTCTAACCGATCATACCAACTACATACAAGTGTGTATATACATTTATGAATTTTGTAAACTTCTGGTTTACCACAACATGTGATTGAATCTCACTCGTACATGTCTAGTATGATCATCAAAATTGTTCCTTTGAATAGGAATATATTTAGCTCTTTCGGAGCTTTCAATGGAAATTATCTTTTGGTAGCAATATATATAGCTTTTCTAGAGCTTTCAACTGACTTTTTGGCTACCAAAACTTATATCCACAATGACTTATTTCAAATGCTAATTGATAACATATGTTATCTATAATTCCCAAAGGGATATTTTACGAACTCATATTTGCACTCTTAAAATTTCCAATTCTAGTGGTGACGATATTATTACCATTAGCGGTAATTATTGCAATATTCGCAATTCTGCACTTTTCATAGTGTGCTTTCTCTCAAGAATTTAGTACTCACATTATTCTCTTGCATTTAAATGGGAAAATATATCTTATGCTTATGTTGAGCATAAATCGTCACCATAGATTGTTGATTTTTCAACGTACGACAAGTACGAGACCAATGGTTTATAACATCACATTGGTAATAAAAATAATTTTACTTCATTAGAATGATCTTTATCACTCTTATCATCCTTATAACCTCACCACCAGTGGGTAGAAGTATCCTTAAAATGCTATGTTTCCCATGTCTATATTCATGGTTCCAATCACGACCACAACGTCTAATATGACTTTTATTCTTTCCATAATATAATCTCACATTCACTTCAGGGAATGGATTAGAGCCAATGAGCCTTTGAAACCTTTTTCACGATATTGTGTATGAGGACAACATTATTTGTCGTGAAAAATGGAGTATGTTTTATTAACATATCCTCATCACAAATAACAAAGATTTAATCCTCGTACGCGGCGTTGTTAAACCAGTCCACAAGGTCCTTTAAAAACCTCCTTTGAGACCAATAGCCTCGTAGAACGGGATTTCCAGCCAATATACTTGGATTATATCGAAGTTATGTTCCCAATTGAATAGTGATTTACCATGTTTGCATTCACTTCAGGGAATGAAACAGATCTAATAATTGCATGGAATAAACATCATGCTTGCATTCACTTCAGGAAATGCCTCCCATAAAACCTTTTGGATCAAGACAAATTTTCGTGAACTTGGGAGAAGTCTATAGTCGAGTTTTTCGACATAGAAGAAATATTGCTTTCAAGCAAATATAGATTTTATAACAACTCTTTCGTTCTCTTTAGGGAACGAAACAAATCTAATCGAACAAACATATTATAAGAAAAACCCTTATTAATAATTTAAAAGAAAAAGATTAATACCTTAACAAATTGAGAAGGAAGTTGCGATATTGATTGCCAAACCGTTAATTCTCACCAGAATCTAGCAACTTTACCTCTTTAGATTTTATCTTCGGAGAAGCCATGACTTTTTCCAACCCATTTAAACATATCATGTAAAACTCAAAACATATAAACTCTTATCAATAAAATAAGATAAACAAATATTGATATTTAATTCCAAGTTTAACCATTGTGTCAAACTTAAACATATATGAAACCATAATAATTAGATCTATATATATGGACTGAACTGAATATATTAGAAACTACAGAATTGTGGCATAATACTCTCTTTTTGTTTTTGTTTTTTAAACATAGTTGTATAGGCAGTTACTAGGCATAACAATGATGCGTTTATATGTAACACTCGAGTTTAAGGGTCGGGAGTCGAGTGTGAAAATCAAGTTTGAGTTGTTGGGCTCATTTTAATTAGAATGGGCTTGCTTTAAAAATTAAATGGGCTTGATTTTCATTAAGGGCATTTTGGTAAATTTTAAAATAGGGGAAAAAGGATGAGTGAAAAGAGCCTTTTGAAAGAAAAAAATGCTCATCTTCTTCCTTGGCTTTCTTTTACACGACATTGAACTCTCCCAAACCCCTAAACACTATTCCATTAAAGTTCTTCACCATTTCAAGTGATTTCAACGAGGTAAGCACGTTTTTTACTTCTCCTCTTTATTCCGAACATATCCATGGTTTTAGAATTTCAAAAACACCATCTTTATAGTTCTTCAAGTTTTCAAAGTTTGAGAAAAAGGTTGGAGCTTTGATGGCTTTTCGATTTGCTTTTGATTTGTAAAGTTAATTTATGTTTTAGTCTTGCCCTAATGTGTATTATATGTGAAAATGGTGGGGTTTTATCAAGAATCACGAAATGGGTTTTGTGGGTGTTTTAAAAGAGGTGAAAACTTGGGTTTTGGGGTAGTTTGGTGTAGGAGAGTTGGGTTGATGCTTTGTTAATGCTTGGGGGTTATTTTGAAGGTGAACAATGGTGATTTGAGTGTTGAAATTGATAGTTTTCTGCTGGGTTGTGTAGGAGTACGAAAATGAAGAAGTTTGAATAGCTCATGGTTTGGAAATGTAGAAAAAGGGGTCTTGAGATTGTGTTTGATTATGACTGTGGTTTTGTGGCTGGATTATTGAGTAAATTGTTGTTTTTGATTGATTAGAATCCAGGGAAACCTTTGGAGAAGCTTCGGGCTCGGTTCCGGGGAATTTGGAGGCTTGAGATCGGTGTTTCGGCTCCTGTTTGGGTTTCATCGGTGAGTGGAAATGTTTGAAACTTGATTTGATTTTGAAATGGGTTCTTGGGGGGTTGAGTTGAGACTTGAGGGCTAACCTAAACCCAAGTGTAAGTTTACTAATTTTACCTTGATTGTTATGTGTTAGTGTATGAACAATTGTTGTGATATTGTGTGAATTGTGGATTGCCTTTACTTCCGTTTGATGTTGTTGTGTAGTCGTTGTTAGTGTCGAGCCTCACGTGATGGTTTTCGTAACTACAGTGATGTGTAGTCCCACCGGTAGTGACTAGTAGAAGAGTATGATGATGTGTAGTCCCATCGGAAAACTACTAGTTGAAACGGTGATGTGTAGTCCCACTGTGTTTTGGTTATGCATGTGCATACCATGTAATTGTGTTGATTGTGTCTCCTTTTATACATTAAAATGGTTTACTTTTCAATTAAGAAATGTGTTTTGAAAACTGCATTGTGGTTGTGTTTTTAGAGCCTCGCTCACTAAGTGTTAAGTTTACGCTCTCTTCTTTTCTGCAATGCAGATCGTTAGTGGCTTGGGAGGCAAGTGGGCAGGGGAGGAGATTCTCGGAGTTCTCGAGTAGCTCAAGTATGATTCATGTTTGTAATAATTGTTGAGTGGATCACACGAATGATAATAACCAAGAGGGGGGGTGAATTGGAATTTTAACGATGTTGTAACGGAAATTGCAACTTAAAAATATTGACACGGGAATTTAGAGTGGTTCAAGTTCACCAACCGAACTCTACATCCACTACCTTAGTCTCACCAAGGATATGCAACAATTTCCACTAAATTGCTCGTCCCCTTTTTCTAGGACAAGGAGGCAACCTTTACAATTTCGGTTAATTTTTCTACCCAAAAATTAACCCAATCCTCACACAAATAAACAAAGAAGTTTTGTGGCTAAAGAGATATCTCTCAATACAAATAATAGCCCAATGATAAGCACTCAACCCAATTGAACAAAATAAGAATGAAGAATACAATTTGGGTTTCTAGACAAAGTAGGATTTTTGCACAAATGCTTGGATTTGAAGTTTTGATATGTTCTTGTAGTTCAATGATGTATTGCTGGAGCTTCTTGGACTCTTTTTATAGCCTCTTGATGATTTCCAACCGTTGTGAGTGTTGGCTTTAAGATTATAGCCGTTGGCATGCTTTTTTTACCACTTTCTTGCACTTTTCCAGCTATGAGTATCGGTACTCGTTAGTGGGGTATCGATACCTGTCTCACAAAAAAAATAGCCGTTGTGTACAAATAATAAAGGGGTATCGATATGCATTCTGGCGTATCGGTACTGGGTATCGAAACGGCACAGGCCGTATCGATACCTTTTTCTCGACATAGCTCACTGTCAAAAGTGGTATCGATACTATGGTTAGGGGTATCGATACTAGTTTAGTGACCGTTTAAAAATCTCAACGGTTATATTTTTAAACCGACTTTTAAATTAATAATTATAAAATGGTATCGATACTGGTTGATCCGTATCGATACTGATTTCATAGTGTATCGATACTAGGGTTTGCCGTATCGATACGTGTTCCGGCAGTGGCAAACTTTGCTAAAAAGGTATCGATACTCCTTGATGGGTATCGATACTGGTTGACGTTTTTCAATATTTTTGCCTTGGAACACTTAGAAAATATTTGAGTTTGAGTTCTAATAAATCAGTTTAAAGTCTTTGGAGTTTCAAAAACTTATTAAGGGATTTGTATAAATAATTTTAAGTTCTTCAATTTGATCCTTAAAGATCTAGTTATATCAAAATCAAACATAGGTTTTACAATCTCCCCCTTTTTGATATAACAAAACCAAAACTTAAAATTTTTGACAACTTTTGAAAATTAACTCCCCCTTAATATAAGCTTGATAAAACCAAAACCAAATTTTTTTTTTTTGAAGTTTGTGAGCTATTCTTCTCCCCCTTTTTGTTAGATCAAAAAAATTGTGAGAGCATAATGTGCATCAAATATCAAGAGTATAATAATAAGCAACATAATTTTATTATAGCATAAAAAGGGAAAATCCAAAACATAAGCAAACATAAATCCTAAGAAATCAAAGCATAGGTTAAAAATCTTAGTCCTAAGAACATAAAACATAGGTGCAATAAAAAATCCTAAAAGATATGCAATGATATGCAAGGAGAGATGTCTAGGCATTATCTTCATCGTCTTCATCATCGTCATCTTCATCTCCCAAAGGCTCATTGGTCCTCATGCTATTGCGCCATTCATCATGGAAAGCGGCAATGGAAATATTCAAGGAATTTTGCCCGCTCTCGAGAGATGTAAGGCGATTCTCTATACCCTTCATCCTCGTATCAAATGTGGTTTCCATGGAGGTAAGACGAGTATTCATGTCCGTGCGCAACCCGGTGAATTGTTCATTTAGATAGGTCATGAGATTATCCATATTGGGTTGTGGGACTTGAGGGGCTTGAGGAGCTTGTTGTTCTAAGGCGGCGGCGGCCTCGGGTGGAAGCTCGGTAAGACGCAACCAATTTCCATTAAAATAATGAAATTTGCTCCGAGCAAGAGATCGTTCGTCGATAGGATCGGTAAGAGAAGATGCAAGATCAAACGAACAATCAATTTCCTTTTTCACAAAATAATAACTTAAGGTCGTACCATAGATAAAAGATGTGATGAGAGGAGTTTCACGATTTTGCACATGATAGGTGATTTCATCGAACATGATACGAGCGAGATTTGGGCGTTTTCGTGTACGAAAACAACGGATCCAAAAATCATCCACTTGACGGATGGTAGAGTATTTGCCTCCGGAAGGACGAAACCACCAAGATACCATCAAATGTAGGATACGATCATGAGCATTGAGAACGGTTACGGAACCACCAAGAACATGCCCTAAGGCATTCTCATCATCTAAACCTTCATCCTCTATTTTAAAAACTTCACAAATAGATTTGATATCAAGAATAATTTGCTTCCCCATAAGATAAGAGCGGATGGCAACAACTTCTCCATTACGAACAATGCATTTAGCATTAGAAAAGAAAATCAACACCAAAAGTCGATAATAAATACCCGGAATAGAGAGAAACTCCATGAACTTCCAAAGACGAAGAAGCGGAAGATATTCAAATTTGAAGCGCTCGGAGTCGAGAAAGGGGATGGATACGATCCTTTCCGCACGAATTTTGTAATTTTCAAATTGGCGGAAATAGGAAAGACCCTCGGAATTTTCAAAGGATTGGTTGTAGATTGTAGCATAATCCGGGCGAGCAACCGATCCGGGAGTCGAAGAGTCTCCGGCAAGAAGAACTCTTTGACGTTTCCTTGAATGCTCTTTTGGTGCCATAGATGATAGAAACTTTGAAGAGAGAATTTTTGAGAGAGAGCAAAAAGCTTTGATTCAAGGGTTTCTTTTGATTTTTGGTGAAGAATATGAAGGAGAAGAGACCTTTATATAGCCAAAAACGTTTAGGGTTAATAGGATATTAAAGAGTTTTAATTTTGGTAAAATTAGATCTCATTGAAAGCCTATTTAATGCCATCAGCGCGAAAGGGTATCGATACGCCTGAGAGGGTATCGATACGGGGATAGGAATGTCTTTTCTTAATTTTGACCGTTGAAGAGGGTATCGATACTCCTTAAGAGTGTATCGATACGGGGATAGAAATGTCTTTCCGCAATTTTGACCGTTGGAAGAGAGTATCGATACGCATGAGTCGGTATCGATACGCGTGAAGCGATGATAAATTCTGGGAAATTGAAATGAAGAACAAGTATCGATACCCATTGGGCAGTATCGATACCTTATGCCCAGAATTTTGCCTATTTGGTTAAAAATTACCAAAGACATGAACTTAACATCTCTTAAAAGTATGCAAATGATGAATGAACAGGTCTAAGCATATTTTAACAGAAACATACTCCCCCTAACTATATGCATGGAAGAAATCGGGAGACTGAACACATAAACATGGTAATTTCACAAAATCAAGCACATTTAATTTTAAAAAGAGGTCCTAAAGGTCAAGATAGGCTAGTTAGACCCAACTCTCTCCTAAGGGACCAAAAACGCTCTTTATCTAATGGTTTTGTGAAAATGTCCGCTAATTGATTTAAGGTGTCTACATACTCTATAACCACATCTTTCTTAAGGACATGATCTCTAATGAAATGATGCCTTATTTCTATATGTTTGGTTCTAGAGTGTTGGATGGGATTTTTCGTTAAACATATTGCACTTGTATTATCACATTTAAGGGGTATGGTTTCTATTTTTACACCATAATCTAAAAGCTGTTGCTTCATCCAAAGGACTTGAGCACAACAACTCCCTAAGGATATGTACTCGGCTTCGGTGGTAGATAAAGCTACACTATTTTGTTTCTTAGAGAACCAAGATATGAGCATACTACCTAGGAATTGACAAGTTCCCGAAGTACTTTTCCTGTCGATTTTGCAACCCCCATAATCCGCATCCGAATAAGCATGAAGGTTAAAGGTAGAGATTCTAGGGTACCAAAGACCTAAACAAGGAGTGTCTCTAAGATACCTAAAGATCCTCTTAACGGCTATAAGGTGAGACTCTCTAGGACTAGCTTGAAACCTAGCACACAAGCAAACACTAAATATTATATCCGGTCTACTTGCGGTAAGGTAAAGCAAAGATCCAATCATAGAACGATAAAGCTTAGAGTCAACACACTTACCTCCTTCATCTTTGTCAAGCTTTGTAGATGAGCTCATAGGAGTGGCTTGAGGCTTTGTGTTCTCCAAGCCAAACTTGTTGAGCATATCCTTTATGTATTTTGCTTGATTTATGAAGGTGTCATCCTTCTTTTGTTTGATTTGGAGTCCCAAAAAGAATGAGAGCTCCCCCATCATGCTCATCTCAAATTCACCTTGCATTAACTTAGCAAACTCTTGACAATAACATTCATTAGTATAACCAAAAATAATATCATCAACATAGATTTGAACTACTAAGATGTCATTTTTATACATTTTTATAAAGAGTGTAGTGTCCACCTTACCTTTTTCAAATCCTTTTTCAATCAAAAAATTTGAAAGCCTTTCATACCAAGCTCTAGGAGCTTGTTTTAAACCATAAAGTGCTTTGGTAAGTTTGAAAACATGATTTGGAAATTTTGAATCTTCAAAACCCGGTGGTTGTTCCACATACACTTCCTCGTTTATAAAACCATTTAAAAATGCGCTTTTAACATCCATTTGAAAAAGCTTGAAATTATGATAACATGCATATGCAAGCAACATCCTAATGGATTCCATTCTAGCTACGGGTGCATAGGTTTCATCAAAATCTATTCCCTCTTCTTGAGTGTAACCTTGTGCTACAAGTCTAGCTTTATTTCTCACAATGTTACCACTCTCATCTAGTTTGTTCCTAAAGACCCATTTCGTTCCTATTGTAGATTGATTACTAGGCCTATCAACTAATGTCCATACATTACTTCTCTCAAATTGATTTAACTCTTCTTGCATAGCCATAATCCAAAAATCATCTTTCAATGCTTCTTTTATATTCTTAGGCTCTATGCATGAGATAAATGCAACATGATTCATTAATCGAAGAGAAGAACGAGTGGTTACCCCCTTGGATGGATCACCCAAGATTTCACCATCTTTGACATAGTTCAACTCCCTTGGATAGCTTACTTCCTTTTCCTCAATAGCCAAGTCTTTCAAGGCTTCAAGAGGTGGATCTTGTGTGTCTTCTTCTTTAGGTTGAATCTCATCCTTCTTTGAAGTTTCACCTCCATCAAAGGTATTTATGATTCCTACATCATTATTATCACAAGAATCCTTCCTAGGAAGGGGATTATCATCGAATACAACATGTATAGATTCTTCTACAACCAAAGTTCTTTTGTTAAATACTCGATAGGCTTTAGAGGTTAAAGAGTAACCTATAAAAATAGCTTCATCACTTTTTGCATCAAATTTACCTAAATTATCTTTTCCATTATTTAAAACAAAACATTTACATCCAAAAGGGTGGAAGTAGCTAATATTAGGCTTTTTAGATTTTAAAATCTCATAAGGTGTTTTCTTTAAAATCGGCCTAATAGTTACTCGATTTATAATATAACAAGCTGTGTTTGTGGCTTCCGCCCAAAAATATTTTGGTAAATTATTTTCGCAAAGCATAGTTCTAGCCATTTCTTGTAAAGTTCTATTTTTCCTCTCAACTACCCCATTTTGTTGAGGAGTTCGAGGAGCTGAAAAATTATGGCTAATACCATTTTCATTTAAAAAATCTTCAAATCCTAAATTTTGAAATTCGGTTCCATGATCACTTCTAATATGTGAAATTTTAAGTTCAAGATCATTTTGAATTAATTTTGAAAATGTGATGAATTTTTCCAAAGCCTCATCCTTAGTACTTAAAAAGAGAACCCAAGTGAATCTAGAAAAATCATCAACTAGTACAAAAGCATATGATTTGCCACCCAAGCTCATAGTCCTAATTGGCCCAAATAAATCCATGTGGATTAGTTGTAAACATCTACTAGTAGAAATGTCATTAATGGATTTAAAAGAAGATCTATGTTGTTTACCCTTTGAGCATGCATCACAAATTTTATCGTTCGAAAATTTTATCTTGGGTAAACCTTTGACTAGATTTAGAGAGATTAGTTTTTCTAAAACACTTGTGCTAGCATGTCCTAGCTTCCTATGCCACAACCATGCATCATTTTCATTTTGAGCAACTAAGCATGCATGAGATGTATGAATGTCATCTAGATGAACCATGTATATATTCCCTATGCGATGACCTATGAGCATAATATTATTAGTTTTAATGTCTACAATTTTACAACCGGTTTTATCAAACAGAACATTAAAACCTTTATCACATAGTTGACTTATGCTCAATAAATTATGTTTAAGACCATTGACATATAAAACATTTTCAATGAGAGTAGTAGAGTGATTACCTATGGAGCCAATACCTTCAATGTGGCCTTTGGAGTTGTCACCAAATGTTACTACTCCTCCACTTTTTGGCTTTAGATCCATGAGTCGACTCTTGTCTCCGGTCATGTGTCTCGAGCATCCACTATCAAGGTACCATGAGTTTTGACTTTGTGCTTTGGCCTTGTAGCAATGCTCCCCCTACAAACAAAGATATTTAAACTTTTGTTTTTGGTACCCAAATCATTTTGGGTCCATGTGTGTTAGTTCCTAAAACTTTGGTTCCCTTAGGAATCCAAGGTGACATAGCAATAATATCATTAGATTTAACAAGTTCCTTAGGAACCCATACATTTCTAATTCTTTTAACTTTACTATGTCTAGGATAGTTACCTTGTTTGTAGTAGTTAGTCTTTTTCTTGGGTTGGTGTGCTCTAGAGGATTCTCCTACTTTATGTTTGACACTACCAATATTTTTTAAAGACTTTTTGAGCTCATTTAGCTCACTCAACACCTTTTGGTGTTCACATTTATTTTGAGATAAAAGATTATTAAGATCAACATTTTCATCTTGAAAAAATTTAAGTTCATCTTTTAATCCTAATATCTTTTTCTCAAATTTAGAATTAGTTTGAGTAAGTGAGTCATTTTTCTCATTTAATTCTAGGATAATTTTTCTATTCCTAATAACCGACTCCTTATACTTCTCAACTAATTCATCATATACCTCTTGTAACTCATCATAAGCATCATTTAATTCTTCATATGAAAAATCTAAAGTAGATGAGTTAGAGGTTACCAAGGAGGAATCTTCCTCAAGTGCCATGAGGCAAAGGTTCGCCACTTCTTGTTCGTCATCCTCCGATGACTCCTCATCACTCCAAGTAGCAAGCTTGGCTTTGAGCTTTTTCCTCTTCTCAAAGCCCTTCTTCTTGAGTTGAGGGCACTCCGAACGTATGTGGCCGGGTTGTTTGCACTCGAAGCAAGTGAGTGGATCCCTTCCTTCTTCTTTGTTCTTGCTTTTAAAGTCCATCTTCCTTTGGATTTTTCTTCCTCGGTTGGACCTCATAAGGCGTGAGAATCGTTTGGCTATCATAGCCAATTCTTCGAGCTCATCCTCATCACTAGATGAACTTTCATCAAGTTGGGAAGTTTTAGCCTTGAGAGCTATTCCCATTTTCTTCTTTTTCTCCCCTTCAAGCTTCTCCATTCTTTTTTCTTCTTTCTTTTTCTCATCTTCCCTTCCTTGCTTCATGATCTCGTGAGTAAGGAGAGAGCCTACAAGTTCATCAAGCTTTAGAGTTTTTAAATTCTTTGCTTCGATGATAGCGATTCTCTTCCCATCCCAAGATTCGGGAAGTGAATAGAGTAGCTTTCGGACAAGCTTGTCTTCCGGTATAACTTCTCCATAGCCCTTTAGACCATTTACAATTGTGGAGAATCGATCAAACATCTTTGACACCGTCTCATCAAATTCCATTTTGAAATTTTCATAACTAAGATTGAGAATTCCAATCTTAGTTTCTTTGACATCGTTGGTGCCTTCATAGGTGGTTTCAAGAGTGTCCCACACTTCTTTGGCACTTTCAATTGATGAGACCTTTGAGTAGATGTCCGGACCGAAAGCACAAAATAGCATGTGAAGAGCTTTGTCATTTACTTGAATCTTTTTTCTTTCCTCTTCACTCATTTCCGTTCTCCTTTTTAGCACCATTTTGCCTTCATTATCTTGCTTCAATGGAATATATGGTCCATCCTCAATGACATCCCATACAAGATAGTCACTTGATTTAATGAATAGACGCATTTTATTTTTCCAAAAGGAGTAGTTCTCACCATTGAAGAAAGGAGGCTTTGTGGTGGATTGTGAGTCGTACATGCCGGGAGCGGAGGTTGAAGCCATCTCTTGATATTTTGATGATGATCACACTTCTTCCAAGGATCTCCTCTTGTGGTTGTTAATCCTCAAAGAGTTAAGCTCTGATACCAATTGTTGAGTGGATCACACGAATGATAATAACCAAGAGGGGGGTGAATTGGAATTTTAACGATGTTGTAACGGAAATTGCAACTTAAAAATATTGACATGGGAATTTAGAGTGGTTCAAGTTCACCAACCGAACTCTACATCCACTACCTTAGTCTCACCAAGGATTTGCAACAATTTCCACTAAATTGCTCGTCCCCTTTTTCTAGGACAAGGAGGCAACCTTTACAATTTCGGTTAATTTTTCTACCCAAAAATTAACCCAATCCTCACACAAATAAACAAAGAAGTTTTGTGGCTAAAGAGATATCTCTCAATACAAATAATAGCCTAATGATAAGCACTCAACCCAATTGAACAAAATAAGAATGAAGAATACAATTTGGGTTTCTAGACAAAGTAGGATTTTTGCACAAATGCTTGGATTTGAAGTTTTGATATGTTCTTGTAGTTCAATGATGTGTTGCTGGAGCTTCTTGGACTCTTTTTATAGCCTCTTGATGATTTCCAACCGTTGTGAGTGTTGGCTTTAAGATTATAGCCGTTGGCATGCTTTTTTTACCACTTTCTTGCACTTTTCCAGCTATGAGTATCGGTATTCGTTAGTGGGGTATCGATACCTGTCTCACAAAAAAAATAGCCGTTGTGTACAAATAATAAAGGGGTATCGATACGCATTCTGGCGTATCGGTACTGGGTATCGAAACGGCACAGGCCGTATCGATACCTTTTTCTCGACATAGCTCACTGTCAAAAGTGGTATCGATACTATGGTTAGGGGTATCGATACTAGTTTAGTGACCGTTTAAAAATCTCAACGGTTATATTTTTAAACTGACTTTTAAATTAATAATTATAAAATGGTATCGATACTGGTTGATCCGTATCGATACTGATTTCATAGTGTATCGATACTAGGGTTTGCCGTATCGATACGTGTTCCGGCAGTGGCAAACTTTGCTAAAAAGGTATCGATACTCCTTGATGGGTATCGATACTGGTTGACGTTTTTCAATATTTTTGCCTTGGAACACTTAGAAAATATTTGAGTTTGAGTTCTAATAAATCAGTTTAAAGTCTTTGGAGTTTCAAAAACTTATTAAGGGATTTGTACAAATAATTTTAAGTTCTTCAATTTGATCCTTAAAGATCTAGTTATATCAAAATCAAACATAGGTTTTACAATAATGCTTAGACAATGGGAGTATTAGGCTTTTGTATGGAGTTGGTGTTCAAACTCCTTAGTTTGGCTTATTGATGTTTCTAGCATGTTTGGATGATGATACTATGTTGGAGCATGTTTGCTATAGTCTTTAACTCTTTTGTTGGATTATAAACCATGTTATTGAGATGTTTGCGTGTTGTTTGGAAGCATGTAACCTTGCTTCTTGAATGTTTAAGTGTTCTGCTTCAAAGGCATGTGACCCTTGTTATGCATGTATTTGGTGGATGCTTGTTTCTCTACATGTTTGGCCTTGGATATATATTCATTGAAATGGATGGGTTTGAATGTATGTTAAGTGTTTGAGCATGCTTGAAGTAGGAAGGAACGCCTCTACAGTTTGTGTATGCATGTTGTATCTCGTTTCTTGTGGTTTGAGGCATGTTGGGGACTTTTAGAGATGCAGAAACTGATTTTAGGAACACACAGACTGCAGGTGTTTCGAAACGCGTGAGGTGGTTTCGAAACGGGTGTGATTCTAGGGATACTCGTATCGAAACGCGTTTCGGTACGTTTACACTGTGAGCCCCTGTTCCGATATACGTACCGAAACGGTTCTGCTACTGTGAAGGCCTGTTTCAGAACGAGTTTCGGAACGCTTAGGCGAAATGGACCCCCTGTACCAAAACGAGGTGGACCGTATCGATCGGCTGGTCTGACTTTTAAACTGAGGCCCATGTATCGAAATGTGCAAGCTTGTTTTGAAACACAGACCTGAAAATTAGGCTTTTGGCATCTTTAAAGGTTCTCAAGTGTTGGGCTTGAGTTCTGTTTGTTGTAAGCTTTCTTGTGAGCTTTGTTTGTATTCGTTTATGTATGGTTTGGTCACGTATGCAAGAAACCGGACTAACTTGTCACTTGGTAAATTTAAATTAACTTGCGTTCCGTCCGCATCGTCTTATCCTTGTTTTCCACTGTCGTTTATCACACATAGGACTAACGAGACATCTAGACAAGATAATTGAAGAAATTTTTTTCTAGGGTTGCTAATCGAAGGGGAGCCTTAACGGGTTTTACTTCGATTTTCCCCGTGTAACCTACTCGGACTGGTCAGTCTTCCAGACCGGGACAAGGGGGTTACATTATATATTTCTTTTGTTTATCATAAGTTAGCATAATGCCTAAGGGTGTAGAAAAGAAAACAATCAGGATCAAACTAAAATGATCTAAACTATGAAGAACTAATGCCACAATTTACCTTTAAGATAGATGTTTTTTTATATTAAAAATCTAGGTTTTACGACTTCATTAACAGAAAACAATTTTTCTTCATAAATAATATATATGTTTATTTTAACTAATCGCACCATAACTTTAATTATATTTTTTTTGTCTAAAACTGAGTTTTTCCTTTTTCAAGTTAGAAAAATAAAAGCATGTCAAAGAAAGCAAACCAAATTGTAAGCCGGTCATTAGCTTGAACCACGGGCATCGAATTTTGTGTAGCCTGGCATCTCAATTGGTGTTTACGAGCGGCTTCAAAATTCATAGCTCGCTTAAACCTTCAAAATATATCACCAAAAATTAAAGATCAAATTAAAATATAAGATGCTGGCAGTTAGTAATTAAAAAATAAAGAGAAAAAAAATTTATCCTCAGTTCAAAGTAGGATCAGACTTTTTCAGTAACTTCTTTGGGATTCGAACGAAGAGTACCAAAATCTTTCGAGCAAACTCGTGCTATAACGTGTTGTGAATAAAATAACAAAGAACAATAATAAGAACAAAGAACAAGAATGGAAGAACAAAGAGATGAGAGAAATAGAGAGATTTGTATTATTCTCAAATATAGACTTGTGTACAATGTCTTCATCAAATCATCTATTTATAGGCATAAGAAGTACATATTACATTGAACTCTAATGATAAAGTAAATCAAACTCCTTAAATAAAGTTCTAATCATGATAGACATCCACGTAGATAAATATTCATAACAACATATAAATATATATAAAATGTCGAACTCAAATATCTTAAACTAAAATCCGGATTAATAAATATAACGATGCAAAATGATCTTATCGATCAAACTAAATTTCATTGTAATCGTGATTAAAATGAACTTAATTCGAGCCCTGAATAGATCTATATTCGAATAGTCTCGGGTGTAAAATGAAAAATATTTGTATCTTACAATTATTTAAATTAATCTATTCGAGTTAAATCTAAATCCGAAATAATACAATTTTGAAGCTGCTGAAACAAGACAGCCTCGTGGGCCACAAAATCTTTAATTAGCAGACAACTTATAGTAACTACCAGTTGCTGCTCGAATGAAATCAAAAGAAAAAACCAGCTTTTTTTTTTTGCCTTAATGTGGTCCAACTGCTGCAACTAGGCCCTGCTCATTTTTTATTAGTTTTGTTTTCACCTTATACCCCCAACTTTTCGTTTTCTATTATTACATATAGTTCCAAATAGGTAAAATGGGTTATTAGGTCCCTCTCGGTTTCAAAATTGAGCTAATTGGTCCTTCTGAAAAGAGTAATCTAATCTTGTCAATTTTGAAAGTGAGCAATTAAGGAACATTAATCACATTACTGTTTTTTTGTGTGTTAATTTTACATGTTTTTTTATTGATATTCCAACAAATAAGTCTCCTCCTTTTCAGCAACTTTTCTCAAACAATCATCGTTCCGAGCTTCTCTAGAGGGATCGATTTATCCAATTTCAAAATGAAGAGGGACCTGATAGTTACCCTTCCAAATATTACAATAGGCTTAACCCCGTTGATGATCAATAATTTGCTTTGCTGGAACAATTTATTAGTGTAGAAATGAGGTTGATGAGGAATTAATGAATGAATATTTAAACCTACTTCAATTGGTATAGGGGTTTAAACTGAGATAAAACCAAAAAACTACAACTATGATCTACTTTTTATAGTTATATATTTAAACCACATGCCTATCAGTATCAACAACCTCTCTAGGCCAACTATAGCTGTCACAAATTCATAGCATTTTAAAAGATCAGAAAGATTCCTTAAATTTATTTTTGGAATAACAACTTATATCCGATATATTCACCTACTAGTATAAATCAAGTATTGCAAGGTTTATTATATGGGCGACTCTTTCAACCCAATTTACTTTATTCAAAACGTTAGAATTCAAACGTTTTACCGTACTCAAGGAACCTAGTGACTCATCTTACTAGACCAACTGGTAGTGAGTAGTAATAAGAATATATTAAAACATTAACAAATATCTATCATAGTAGTGAAATTATAATGGCATAAGGGTCAAATGATGCCAGAAGATTGTTAAAATACGTGTGTAACTGAATCAACAATCAGTTGGTTTAATGTGATAAGATATTATATCCATCAAATAAGGCCATATGTTCAAATTTTGGCGTTGTGAATGGAGCAAATTGGGTTGAGAGTATCGTCCCTATGATAGGCCTATACAATAGCCAATCCAGATTAATCAACCAATATAGGTCGAATATCGATGGTTATAAAAAAAAATACGCATGCAATTGAGGGTTTCCATTTCACATGACATAAAAGAAGAAATAGGGTTTGGCCTTTGCTGGCCTTGGATCCTTCTTAATCAAGTAGTATTAAGTGGGGTTGGAGAGAGTAAATGTGGTCCCTTAAGGGGGGAGTCTGTTCTTTGCTTTTACTTTTACAAGCACATGAAGCGGTGAAAGTTGGAAGGCCTAGTGTGATTATGTGTGAAGGGGAAGCAATAAAACAATCAACTTTCTCATCAAATCCTCCCACTTGCATGGCGTGTATATATATTTACAGAAACATGGCATTATATGGTTATGTTACAAATGGTACAAAAAAACAAATCCTGAAACAGCAATGACAGTGAGAAAAGGGTATGAAAAAAGCTAGTGGAAGGGAGAAGGAGAAGAAGGGTTGTATCTCTCTTTCATCAAATGACTCAATCCATCTGCAGATTTCAGGGTCCGGTATGTCCAAAACCCTAAAATAATTCACCTTTACAGCCCACTATTTAGATAAGCAAAGAACAAGTAAATCTAACTTGTTCTCCAAGGTCACTAAACTATTAGTATAATTCTATTTTGACTGCTTAACTATGAATTTGGTCAATTAAACCACTGAACTTTCAATATAGTTTCAATCAAGCCATTGGTCCTTAACTTTTGACAGAAATAATGACGTGACAATTAAATAAATAAGACTATAATAGTAAGTTAATGAGTCATTGTATTAGCATCCCATCGGATTTAATGTAAAAAGAATTGGGCATCCATCAATTCGGAGAGTGACAACAAAATCTTAAAATGTAACCCCCTAAAAAAACTTGCAAAAGCAAAACTTGCACGAGTCAAGACAAAAAAAGGTGAAGTACACATACAGTCACTGAACTTTGGTAAAAAAAATAGTAACCAAACTTTCAAAAATCACAAAATGACAATTAAACTTTATATTTTGAAACAAAACGGTAATTGGGGTGTTAAACTCCGTTAACCCCTAATGAAAATCTGACTGGGTATGCCACATCCCCACCCCGTTTTTCACCTCATATCTAAAAAAGAATAAAATCCTATTCCACGTCATATTTAAAAATTAAAAATAAATTATTTTTAATCACTTTTTTAAAAATAAAAAACCCCAAATAACTAGAGCTAGTTCACATAGGGTTCATCAAGACAACATCAAGGTGTCACTCTCCTCGTTCAACAACCAAACCGCGGATTTCAACAGCCCGTGATGAACATATCCCCCGTCAAACATATGCATCCCCAACCGATTATCCAAAAGCACTTCATAGTCGCTGTCTTTGACCAAGTTGAATCCCCTGATTGCCATCACGATCTTCCTCCAGTCATGATCGGTGTAGATAAGGTACGGCGGAGAACGACCCTGAATTTGTTCGTAGTCGGCGTGTTTCAAAATCCAGTCCGGATTGACTCGGTAGTCGTCGTCGGGATGGCATTGGGGGTTCCTGAGATCAGTTTCGTAGACAGCTAGGATTAAACGATAGAGTTTGGGGACAGGCTCGAACTCATCGGGGGTAGCCGATAGCCAGGCTTCACTATCGTCTGAACCGAAGTGGGTGCAACGCTTCCATGCTCAACGCGAACAGCCAAGCAAGAGCACGCACTCAACGCCGCAATAGACAGACATTTACGGTCGGATAGGGTTTTATTTTTATTTTTTTAAAAAGTGATTAAAAATGATTTATTTTTAATTTTTAAATATGACGTGGAATAGAATTTTATTATTTTTTAGATATGAGGTGGAAAACGAGGTGAGGATGTGGCATACCCAGTCAGATTCCCGTTAGGGGTTAACGGGGTTTAATGTCCCAGTTACCGTTTTGTTTTAAAATATAAAGTTTAATTGTCATTTTGTGATTTTTGAAAGTTTGGTTACCATTTTATTTTATTTTTACCAAAGTTCAGTGACCGTATGTGTACTTTACCCCAAAAAAAAAATGTAATAGACAAGATAAAATCTTCCAATATTTTTGTATGAAAAAAATGAAAGACCGTTGTGTGCTCATATTTAGTTGGTTAGAACTATTGAGAACATACTCATATTGTGTGCTCATATTTAGTTGATTAGAACCATAGAGAACTACTCATATTGTGTGCTCAAATTTGACACTTATCTTGTAAACATAATATACACATTGGAGTTTGTTGATGAGGTTTGTATATTGATTTGCAGCTTCCTACAAACAGGGAATGAGAAAGTTGCTTACATTGATACCAAAGGAACTTTGTATCCTTTATTTGTTTTCTTTAATATTCTAGTTTCTCTTGTCTGAGAGGCTAACTAAGATAGGGGCATTTATCTTTCAAGTATTTCCAACTAGAGTTCAATATGCTTACTTTCGGCTACATACACTTGCAGCCGGCCTGATCGAATCATACCAATACCAACAGTTTCTAACTATATCCAACAGCAGCATTTCCTTCAATCAACTGTTTATAGACCTCAGCCTTAAAACTTAAGCTGCAGGGAAAGGATTTGCCTTGTAGAATTCCCCTACCTATATGCTTATACATGATATAGCCTATAAAAATTATGAAAATGTGACTAATTTTGTTCACTATTATTAGTCTAACTAAATTGTGTTAACGTTAACAATTTGGGGGTAACCGTTGAATTGCTGCAAATGAGACCCAGGTATCCAGTAAAGAAAAGAGAGTGAGGTCAATTTGATTGAAGTTTAAAACATTAAATATCAAAAGTCTACATTGTAATTGAAATACAAGAGTTGAATAAAAACATACAACAAAATGTTTGCATAATTCTCGTAAACTCATCTATAGGATTCTCCCTATGGTCCTCTGGTTAATGAAACACAGAAATGAAATAATAACCAGCCATCAAGGAGCTCAAACTCGGTTGTATGCAACCGATTTGCTGAAGAGATGGCGGATATAGATGACTTGAAGCGCACTAACTAGAGTTAGCAGAATGTACTCTCCAACTGCGTATCCTATAACTCGTTTTCTTGTGCTCTCATTTGCTGCCATCCAAATGGTATACAACTATTAGAAAGAGTTTCCCATAATGGTAATATAATACATGTTATTCATTAGCTATTCTACCCGGTCTCATAATAACTTTGTCCGAAACATGTTTGGTTATGGAGTATACTCCAGTCAGACACATTCATAACTCTGAATACATCCATGTCAGACACATTCATAACTCTGAACCCAGGAAAAATAAGCTATTATCATTCTGCCTAGGTAACATTTAGGTAGCAAACTAAACATCAATACATGAATAGTCCTTATCAACTCAAGGCAAAAGTGGAAAAAGCAGGAAACCGTAACAACTTACTATGACGATGCCGAGTATCGCGTGCTTTCAAGTACTTCTGTTCTGCTGTGACAGATTCCAAAGCCTCTCTCAGCTCAGCAATTTTAACACTAATTGGGTTCAAATGTTCTGTAACGTAGAGAACCAAAGAAAAATTATCAAATATAAATGAAAACAACTATGACATTATTGATAAGAAGAACAATATGTGATTTACACCTACAAACAGGACAGAAAAAGCAACCTAAATGATAGAGGCAAAGTTGAATGCCAGTAATAACACCAATACAACAATGAAATTGGATATAGACTTAAAAATATGCCGAGAAAAACATAACAAACCGTCTTTGGCAAGATCATGCTCGGTTGGAATATGGCCGATGTGAATGTAGAAAGAAACAGTCTCCGGTGTAGAGTGGGGATTGTGAAAACAAAATTTGTACATTCCACTTCGTGGGGCCTTGAATTCGAACTTGTCCCCGGATGTCCCCTTCAAACTGTGAACAGTGTTGCCCCCAGGAGAAGCCACCTGCATTAAGCAAGAGATTAGACAGATAATAACACTTCTTCAAGGAAAATCAAAGCCAACTATTATAAAAGACTAATATAATACTATAAATAGACATGGCAATCCATGTGTTTATATTAGGTGCATGTAAGTTTCCATGTCATTATCATATTTAGGGAATAATAATCCATATTATATAGATTTTGATATGTTCACATATTAGTGTAATGTTTTTGTTATTGTTCATGTTGCACCAATATGTGTCATGATATACTTAATTTTTTCCCCATCGCCTAAAATTAAACAGAAACAAATCCCACTGATCAAATCAAATCAATTCAATTCAAATATACATGGATCTACCAAAGGAAATATATCACACATCTCAAAATATCATTAAAAACTAAATCTTCACTCAATTGAATTAAATATAACGAATTAGAAAATAGCATCGAAAATCAACCTTCAGTAAATGGAAGTCAACACCCAGGCTTTAAAGATTTGAAAAATAGCCATGAAAAACTGACCTTTATCTAAAGAAATTCAATACCCCGCTATCAAATTAACCCAAATTTCACCCAAAATATGACATTAAGCTTAGAGATCGGGTAATGAACTTACAGTGAAATCGATGCCAGGGTGGTCGGAGCCCCAGAAAATGTCGTGGTCAACGACGACAAAGTTGCCGGAAATCGTGTCTCCTTCGTAAATCACATATTCGTACACGCATTCGACGTCGTTTACGGTCACCGAAAGTGATGAAACGTTACACACCGAATTCAAAAGAAGCAAACCCATCAAAGCCCACGTCTTTCCCCATAACTTCTCCATGTTCTAGGGTTCAGATTTGGGGATTTTTTTTCTATGTATTTAACTTGATTTCTAGCAGTAACAGCTGTGCAAACAAGTCAAAACTCCAGGGGTTTGGTTTAGAGCTTCCACGACTGCTTCAGTTTATACCGCATTTATTACCCAAACTCCCTCGTTTCTACTTTCTATACGACGTCGGTTCAGATTTATTTTACGGTAAACTACATGAAATACCTCTGAACTTTAGGGCCTGACTCGATTATACTACTGAATTAAAAAACATACTATTGTACTACTGAACTAAAAAAACGATATTATTGTACCATTGTTCTTTAGTAAAAGGTTCAATTATACCACTTGGTCGTAATTGAGTCAACGACGTGATAACGTGAACGAAAGGTGAACACATTGATGTTGAACCAAAACAATGTCGACGTTGTTTTGTTAGAGAAAAAAAAAACTTTACACTCAAAGAGGCTGGAACCAATGACCACAAGGATAAAAGATTAACACTTAACAACCAAGCCAACTTAGAATTTTATTATAAATTCAACGCAAATCATATATATGCAGTTGAACTTAATTTCATTTATCTCATTATATAATTTTTATAATATAATTTTATAATTATATTAAATTTATAAATAAATATTATTTATAATATATAACTAAACCCTAAAACTCCAACCATAAACTCTAATATCTAAATTCTAAATTAAAATGTTATTTATAATATATACATATAACTAAACTCTAAACCATTCATCTCAAAAGCTTAAGGTTATAGTGTATGGGTTGTGGGCTTGTGGCTTAGGACTTAGGGTTGAGTTATAGTTATATATATTAGGGTAAACTATACTAATGACCACCGAACTATGGGGTTGGTGTCGATTTGACCACTATATTTTCAATTGTGTTAAATATACCACATAACTATTTAATTGGTTCCAATGTAGCCACCTGACGTTAAAAAATGGAAAATAATTGGTATAATTACAAATTTGGTCCTCTTTATCTATACAATCTATCAATTTGATCCTAATTTTAATCTAATAAAAATTTATTTATTTCAATTAGGTGGTGACACATGTCACCCTGATTGGAGTAGGAAAAATGAAAACCAAGGAACCACCCTTGGTAGGAATTGAACCTGAGACCTTAGGGGAGTAGCACACGTGAATTTGCCACTGAATCAAGCATATACTTATGATATGCAATACTAATAATAATATATGTGTTATACGATTGGAGAAAGAAAAGTCCAAACATTTTCCCCTGATCCCTTTTCCTCTTCTTTCTATTTCATCCTTTTTCATTCTCTAACAATAATGGGTTCTTTTTCCTCTTGCTAGTATTCATCTTTCCAGGGTATACTCTCTTTAGCTTTTTTTTTTGAATTTCAGGGTTTATCATTTTTTTACTTGAAACCTAGGCTTTTCTTTGGTTGTTGGTTTCTATTTGATCTTTTTCAACTTCTCTGTTTTCGTTGTGGGTGCAGTTGTTCCGTCACACAATCGTTGATTGGCTGCGTAGATTGTATACTTTGTCTGTGTATACGATGTGAGGTTTTGATTGGTTTTACTGTTGTTGCCTTGATAATTGATATTCATTGGTTTTGATTTGAATTCTTCTTCTGAGTTTGTAAAAAAGATATTGAGTTTGTGTGGGGACTGGGGAGTGGCAACGAGTAGTGTGTTGATATATAATTGCTGAATGGCGGACATGGTCGGACCGAGGTTGTACAGTTGCTGCAATTGCAGAAACCAAATTGCCCTCCACGATGATGTTATATCCAAGTCCTTTCAGGTAACGATTTCGACACCGTATGCCCCCTCTGTTGAAAGAATTCCATTAGAACATTAGATACATGTTCCAAAGGTTGATTTAACAATGTGAATTTCAGGAGAGAAACGGCAGGGCCTTTTTGTTCTCCGATGCAATGAACATAATGGTGGGTCCTAAAGAGGATAGACAATTGATGACCGGTCTTCACACGGTGGCTGACGTCTACTGCTGCGATTGCCGTGAGTAGGGATGTAAAAACAGGTAATCGGACAGGTTTCAGGTCGGGTTCTGTCAGGTCGGGTAAAATCGGATACATGTCATTTCAGGTAAAAAAAATTGACTCGACTCGGGTCGGGTGCGGGTCCATTTCAGGTCGGGTCCATTTCAGGCCGGGTCCATTTTAGGTCGGGTCCAAAGCAGATAATTGGCAGGTTAATTCGGGTTTGGATACACTTCAGGTCGGGTCCATTTCAGTTCGGGTTCATTTCAGGTCGGGTCCGTTTCAGGTCGGGTCTATTTCAGGTCGGGTTCATTTCAGGTCGAGTTCATTTCAGGTCGGGTGCATTTCAGGTCGGGTGCATTTTAGGTCGGGTAATTTCAGGTCGGGTAGCTTCAGGTCGGGTAATTTAGGTCGGGGTATTTTTGGGATTGAAATTTGTATTCAGTTTGAGTTCGGTCGTACAACCGTATAAGTAGTTGATAGACTTTAGGTTGACCTTCGTCAATCGTCATTAATTTTGAGTTAATTATTTAAAGTCATATCAAATTATAATTATAAAACATTAGAGAAATTAAAAAAAAATAATCAAAATGGGTCGATTTGAACAGAAAATGGGTCAATTTGGATTACAAATAAAATTTCAGGGATTATAATGAACATAAATATCAAATTAAAATTATAAAACATTAGACAAATTTTAAAAAAAACAAGGAAAATGGGTATTTTGGAATAAAAATAAATTTTTAGGGACTATAATGAACAAAAATATCAAATTAAAAGTATAAAAATTAGAGTAATGAAAAAAAACAATAAGTATAAGTCAATTTAAAATAAAAATAAAGTTTTAGGGTTTAGGGTTTAGTGTTGAGCGTTCATGCATTAATATATACACACGTATATACTTAATTACTTATATACAGTAGGGTTGGGTTTGAGTGTTTAGGGTTTAGGGTTTGAGGTTTAGGGTTTAGGGTTTAGGGTTAATGTATTTATATGTACACACGCACATACTTACTTACATTATGGGTTGTGATTTAGTGTTTAAGGTTTATGGGTTAAGGATTAGGGTTTAGGGTTTAAGGTTTAAGGTTTAGGGTTAATGTATTTATATGTATACACGCACATACTTACCTACATTATGGGTTGTGATTTAGTGTTTAAGGTTTATGGGTTAAGGATTATGGTTTAGGGTTAGAGTTTAGGGTTTAGGGTTGAGCGTTCATGCATTAATATGTACACACGTACATACTTACATACATTATGGGTTGTGTTTTAGTGTATAGAGTTTATGGTTTAGGGTTCATGGTTTAGGGTATAAGATTTAGGGTTTAGGGTTTTAGGTTTAGGGTTTATGGTTAATGTATTTATATGTACACACACACATACTTACATACATTAGGGGTTGTGGTTTAGTGTTTATGGTTTATGGGTTAGGGTTTAAGGTTTTAGTGTTTTAGTGTTTAAGGATTAGGGTTTAGGGTTAATGCATTAACATGTACAGACACATATACTTGCATACATTAGGGGTTATTTTTTAGTGTTTAGGGTTTAGGGTTTAGCGTTTAGTGTTTAGGGTTTAAGGTTTAGTGTTTATGCATTAATATGTACACATGTACATACTTACATACATTAGGGGTTGTGTTTTAGTGTATATAGTTTAGGGTTTATGGTTTAGGGTTTAGGGTTTAAGGTTCAAATCCCTAATGATAACCCTATACCGTAAACCTTAAACCCTAAATTGAAACCCATAAAATCAAAACCCTAAGTCAAATGTTATCGTAACATTAAACCCTAAGCACTATACCCTAGACCCTAACACTAAACCATAAACCTTACAAACTAATCACTCGAACTAACCTTAGTTCATTACACTACCGTAAACCCTAAATGCATAAATACTTACATACTTTAGGGCTTAAGGTTTAGGGTAAGGATCTAAGGGTTTAGTGTTTAGTGCTTAGGGTTTTATGGTTTAGGGTTTAGGGTTTCCAGTTTTATATATACATATATTGTAATATAAATTCTAAAATTAAAAAAACATGAAACCCTAATGATAACCCTATACCCTAAACTTTAAAACCTAAATTGAAACCCATAAAATCAAAACCCTAAGTCAGATGTTATCGTAACATTAAACCCTAAGCACTATACCCTAGACCCTAACACTAAACCCTAAACCTTACAAACTAATCCCTCGAACTAACCTTAGTTCATTACACTACCGTAAACCCTAAATGCATAAATACTTACATACTTTAGGGCTTAGGGTTTATGGTAAGGATCTAAGGGTTTAGTGTTTAGTGCTTAGGGTTTTATGGTTTAGGGTTTAGGGTTTCCAGTTTTATATATACATATATTGTAATATAAATTCTAAAATAAAATAAAAAACATGAAACCCTAATGATAACCATATACCTTATACCCTAAACCCTAAATTGGAACCCATAAAATCAAAACCTTAAGTCACATGTTATCGTAACATTAAACCCTAAGCACTATACCCTAGACCCTAGCACTAAACCCTAAACCTTACAAACTAATCACTCGAACTAACCTTAGTTCATTACACTACCGTAAACCCTAAATACATAATTAATTACATACTTTAGGGCTTAGGGTTTAGGGTAAGGATCTAAGGGTTTAGTGTTTAGTGCTTAGGGTTTTATGGTTTAGAGATTAGGGTTTAGGGTTTCTAGTTTTATATATACATATATTGTAATATAAATTCTAAAATTAAAAAAAAACACGAAACCCTAATGATAACCCTAAACCCTAAACCCCAAGCATTATACCCTAACCCTAAGCGTTATACCATAAACCCTAACACTTAACCCTAAACATTAAAACTAAACACTCGAAGTACATTGCTTCATGAAACCCTAAACCCTAAATCAAAACCCTAAAAGTATTAAAACTAAAAATTAATTACTAAAATCTAAAACCCTTCAACCCTAAACCTTTAAATTACAACCCTAATTGAAGGTCATAAACCTTAAACCCCATTAACATTAAATGAAAAACCCAAAACCCTTAATTTATACCCTAAATTAACATATTAACCCTAAACAAATAACTAAATAAAATATATTAGCCATAAAAAATCATTAAACCCTTAATTTATACCCTAAATTAAAACCACAAACCCTAAATTAAAACCATAACCCTAAACATTAAAACTGAATTAAGGACGCAATTGAAAAAAAACAAAGCTTTAAGCTCAATTTCACAAAAAAAGGACGAAATTGAAAGAAAGCAAAGAATGAGTGCTTGCGGAGCAAAACCCAAATAACCCGTTTCAAAGAGCGCGGATCCTCTGACCCGGCTTGAGGCCTATAAATAGAGCCTCACCCCTCAGCCAAAATTGCTCATTTTCTCCCTACTGTTACTCTACCAAAATATCGTCTCAAATTCTCTCTCATCCACAAACACCAAATTCCCAGATCTTCTTCATTTCTTTCGATCAAAATCTTGGTTTTCAACCAAGTTCTTCCCTGTTCTTCCAAAATTTCTTCCCAGATCTTCTACAAACACAATTTTCCTCCTTAAACCTGTTTTTCTTCGATCAAACCCCCTACTTTTCTCAAGAACAACCTCGTGTTCTTGAGAATTCCTATCTTCAATCCTTTTAAACCCAAAACCCAAACTCAGTTCTGTTTCACCCTAAACCCTAATTTATTCTTAACCCTAACCCTAAATCTGAAACCATGGACTCTAAACCCTTAATCCCAAAACCCTAACCCTAAATCTGAAACTCTAACATCTAAACCCTAACCCTAAACATCTAATCCCCAAACCATAACCTCTAATCCCAAAATCCTTTCGTATTCTCATCTTACCTCTTCAGATTCTGAGAGCTGTTCTTCTCTACCTTTTCATTTTCCGAGAGCTGTTCTTCTCTGCCTTTTCATTTTCCGAGATATTCTCAGCCTTTCCAGTTGTCAGTTCGGGTATGTTATATCTTCTATTTTCTCCTATTTTTTTTGTTCGATTACTATTTTCTAACTATTTTCCTTTGTTTCTCAGGATCGTTTCTGGCTTCTGTCAGTCTGTTCCTGTTGCGTGTGGGTCTGTTCGATTCTGGAAGGTTGTATATCTCCTTTTGCATGTTTCTTTTATCCATGTTTTTGCATGTTTGTATATTTCTGTATGTATTCATGGTTTTGCTGAATGTTTGTATTTATGCATGTCAGTTTCTATAGTTTTATTTTTATGCATGTATGTATATGTATGGTCCGAGTCTGTTTGTTTTTATGCATGTTTCTGTATGTTTCTTTCTATTTGATTCTGGAAGGTTTTTATGTTTCTTTTTGCATGTTTCTTTTATCCATGTTTTTGCATGTTATATCTGTTTGTTTTTATGCATGTTTCTGTATGTTTCTTTTATCCATGTTTTTGCATGTTATATCTGTTTGTTTCTATGCATGTTTCTGTATGTTTCTTTTTGTTCGATTCTGGAAGGTTCTATGTTTCTTTTTGCATGTTATATCTGTTTGTCTTTATGTATGTTTCTTAATGTTTCTTTCTGGTCGATTCTGGAAGGTTGTATCATGTATGTTTCTGTCAGTTTGTATATTTCTGTATGTATTCATGGTTTTGCTGAATGTTTGTATTTATGCATGTCAGTTTCTATGGTTTTATTTTTATGCATGTATGTATATGTATGGTTTGAGTCTTTAGGGTTTCCTTGGTTTAACCTGAGTATATAGGCTGGACTACCCGTCCTGCGGGGCTACTAGTGCCAAAGGGGGATTTTAAAGGTCCCTGTGGACAGGTGTAACAACGCCACGTACAAGGGTTAAACTGAAACCATTAGATAATTTTGTATTTTTGTTTATGTCAGTCTGTATATATGATTTTGTTTATTTTGTATGTTTGGTTCTCTGATTTGCACTTTTTCAGTTTTGTGACAACTATGGATTCTTTCTCTTATGAGTTGGACTTTTCTGGTAAAAGAAATCTAAATGACCAAATTATACTGTCTCAAGGTAATTTATTAATCCTTGTTCATTATGATTTTTTTTAACTTATATTTTGTATATTTCTGACTCTTTTATTTTTGATTGCTTGAAGAGGATGTAAATGATCAACTGTCTGAGACAGTTCGTACCTCCAAGAGGAAGTCTACAGCTTCAACTGGAGGGGACATTGGGAGAAGAACATCTCCTGTTTGGGATCATTACACCTTCATCAAGCTTCCAGAAGGGCTTTTTGCTGAATGTAAGTACTGCAAAACAAAAAGGTATAAAGTTGATTCTTATATTGGTACTTCTAATCCTAAAAGGCATGCTGAAAAATGTGAATCTTATAAGGAGTTTCTTGCTACTAATCCCAATAGTAGTTCAGAAGCTTCTTTTGATCAGAAAAGATATTGTGAGTTATTTGCTGAAGCAATTCTTTGTCATGGTTATGCTTTGAGTGTTGTTGAGCATGATAAACTTAGGGTTTTGCATAATTATTTAAATCCTAATGTGAAAGATATTTCAAGATATTCTATTACTAAGGCTTGCATGTTAAAGCATGAGATGCATAAGAAATTGCTTTTTGATTCAATGCAATCTGTTGTGAGTCGTATTTGTTTTACATGTGATGGCTTGTCTGCTTGCACTTCACGTTCTTACTTTGCACTGACTGCACATTATGTTGATAATAACTGGAAACTTCAGTCTAGGATTTTAAATTTTCGTCGTTTCCCCCCTCCCCATGATGGTGAGTCTATTTATAAGATTGTTAAAAATATGTTAACTGAGTGGGGTCTTGAGAAGAGAGCTTTTACAATTACTCTTGATAATGCTTCTGCAAATGAAAGAATGGTGAGGCGTCTGAAAGATGATTTGCATGCAATTTCTCCCCTGCCATGCAATGGTAATTTTTTTCATATAAGGTGTGCTGCTCATATCCTGAACTTGATAGTTCAAAGGGGTTTGAAGGTAATCGACTCCTCTGTTATTAAATTGCGTGAGATTGTTAAATTTATAGATTCTTCTGATTCTAGACTTTGTTGCTTTGATTCTGCTATTAATGATTGTGGTTCTGATTTTTCTGGTAAGTTGGTCTTGGATGTTCCTACTCGATGGAACTCTACTTACCTGATGCTTCGTAGGGCACTCGAAGCTAAACATGCTATTAACTTGTTTGTTAATAGGGAAAATGGTTTGGATGTAATCTTTGATGTTGAGTGGGAAACTGGTCAATTAATTTGTGATTTCCTTGAGCCCTTCTTTGAAATTTCTACTCTGTTCTCAGGATCCAAGTATCCTACTGCTAATTTGTACTTGGCCAATGTTGTTGCCATTGAGAAACTTTTATGTGATGCTCACAATGATCCATATGAGGGCATCTCTGCAATGGCAGGACCTATGCTTGAATTGTATGAGAAATACTGGTCTGATCATTCAACTATTATGTCTTTTGCTATTTTACTTGATCCTCGGTATAAGTTACAACTTCTGGAGGAGTTGTATGGTGTCCTCTATGTTGAGGATGAGGTTGAAAGGAGGGTAAGTGTTGTTTATAATGAGTTTGTAAGTATATATATTTATTGTTCAAGATCTGCACGTACTTCTTCTAATAATTCTTCTGTCCAAAGTAACTCTTCTCAAACTTCAAGTCTGTCAAGTTATGGTCGCCCTTGGACCTTCAAAAAATCTAATCTCTTTCAGGTCAGTTCATCTTTTTGCTTTTGTTTTTATAGTTAATTTTTTTCATTTACAGTTTACTAATTTTTTTCTTATTTAATGGCAGAACTTTGATGCCAATTTGGCAGCTTCTAGGAGTGGTAAGTCCGATGTTGACTCCTACATTTCTTTGCCCCTTCTCCCTCGCACTGAAGATGCCGAGTTCGATATCTTAGAGTATTGGAAAACACAATCTGTGTCTTTTCTAATACTTTCACTCATGGCTAGAGATGTGTTAGCCATTCCAATCACCTCTGTTGCTTCTGAATCCTCATTTAGCATGGGAGGTCGAATTGAACAAGTTGAGGGCTAGGCTTTTGCCTAAAAATGTAGAAGTATTTGTAACAACCAGAAATTGGTTGTATGGTTTTGAGCCTGAAGAAAGGGATGAAGAATTTCTTGCTGTTGGGAAAGATGCCTCAGTCTCTGATGTGTCTGTTGAAGATCCACTTCATGGTTAAGGTATAATCCTTTTTCTGTTTTTTTTTAATTCTTGTTTTATTTTTATATATAGTTTCTGACTTTGTTTTGTTTTGCAGGAAACACTTTAGAGCTCAGGGGTCAACTATGTTGCTTCTGATGTTAAGTGAGGTATTTCCCTTAACTGTTTTTTTTAATTCTTATTTTATTTTTCTATATAGTTTCTGACTTGAATCTGTTTTGCAGGAAACACATTAGAACTCAGGGGTCAACTATGTTGCTTCTGATTATTAAGTGAGGTATTTCCCTTGACTGTTTTTTTAGTTGACTTAGTGATGATGTTGTTGTTATTTGGTTTTGCTGAGTGCTCCTCTTTAAGTGAGGTATTCCCTTGACTGTTTTTTTTAATTGACTTAGTTAAGCTGTTGTTGTTATTTGGTTTTGCTGATTGCTCTTGTTTAAGTAGGTATTTCCTTTGACTGTTTTTTATTTGACTTAGTGATGTTGTTGATGTTATTTGGTTTTGCTGAATGCTCCTGTTTAAGTGAGGTACTCCCTTTACTGTTTTTTAATTGACTTAGTGATTCTGTTGTTGTTATTTGGTTTTGCTGAATGCTCCTGTTTAAGTTATGTATTTTCTTTGACTGTTTTTTTAATTGGCTTAGTGATTCTGTTGTTGTTATTTGGTTTTGCTTAATGCTCCTATTTAAGTGAGGTATTCCATTGACTGTGTATTTAATTGACTTAGTGATGTTGTTGTTATTTAGTTTTGCTGAATGCTCCTGTTTTTTTATCTTGCTTACTTTTTAGCTAAATGCTGCTGCTGTTTGTGAGTTGGTGATGCTATTTGCTGCTGCTGTTAATGGCTTGGTGTTGCTGCTGGTTACTGGTAGCTTGTTGTTCCTCTCTTATCTAAGTGTTGCCCTGGTTGAAATTATGTTGGTTTCTTACCAGTTACCCATAATTAACTTTGTTGGTAGCATTTAGATGAGATAGCTCGATGAAGAATTATCTGGTAGCAAAGTGCTTTTAGCTTTTGTCTTTGCTATAAGATCTGAGAGCTAATTTTGTTACAAACTTGTATTTTGTGAGTTTCAGTTTGTAAAATTATAAGTGTAAACTATTCTATCTTATATTTTTTTTTACATTCTGTATTGACATTTTTTTAAGTAATCAAGTATTCATAATCTGGAATTCTAGTTATTTTTATGTTATATCTGTTAATTTTTTTACTTAAGTGTATGAATACTATTTTATATCTTAACTTAATTCTACATTTTGTAACTTAAGACAACAATTACTTAATCTGTTCTAATTAAGTAAAATCATATATTTTATAACTTTATCAATTTTGAACTGCAAAAATTGTAGGAAGACTTGTTCATAAGTTATAACTTTACTAAATTTTATAACTTCAATCTGTTATACATAAGTTATAACTTTACTTAAGTTATAACGTTAATTTACTTAAGTTTACAATTTTAATATGTTATACATAAGTTATTACATTACTAAGTTTTATACCTTGAATCTGTTAAGTATAAAATAATAAAATTGTAGACTTACAATTTTTTATAACTTTACTAAATTTACTTAATCATTTTTCAATTATAAATGTTATACATAAGTTATAATTTCACTAAATTTTACAACTTGAATCTGTTAAGTATAAAAAAAATAAAATTGTAGACTTATAAATTTTTTTATAACTTTACTAAATTTACTTAATCATTTTTGAACTACAAATGCTATACATATGTTATAACTTTAGTAAATTTTATGAACTACAAATGCATATACAACTTTAGTTAATTTTTGTAGTTCATAAATTAACGTTAAAGACTTATACAATTGTTATTTAATTTTTTATAATTTGTGAGTTTACAATTTTATTCAAGTTAATGAATAAACTTTAAAATTAAAAACAACTCTTCATTTAATTTTTTATTTTTATAAATTATCAATTACTTATTCTTTTTTCAACTTTAGTACTTAATATATATATATATGTATGCGCGCATATACATCACCTATATCAATATATGTAAGTGTATATGTATATACATTATATATGTATATGGTATATCAACTTTTATAATTTTTTAATTCATCATGTCATAGGTTTCGGGTTAATTTCAGCTCAGGTCAAGAACAGGTCAGGTCACTTAACAGGTCGAGTTTAAAGCAGGTCGGGTCACTTAACAGGTCGAGTTTAAAGCAGGTCGGGTCCATTTCAGGTCGGGTCCATTTCAGGTCGGGTAAAATCGGATATCGGGTCAATTCAGTCGGGTAATTTCGGTTATTTGCCAGGTCGGCTTCGGGTTCGGGTTCTTTTAAGTCGGACGCAGATCGGGTTCGGTTGCTACAGTAACATGTCAAATTTGGGTTCAGATCAACAACAGTCGGTTGCAGATCGGGTTCGGTCATCAAAACCTCGGGTTAAATCAGGTTCTGACTCGGGCAGGTTTCAGTCGGGTTTCAGTCGGGTCAAACCGCGAGGTGTTGGGCTGGAAATACGAGCGAGCTTACGAGGAAACTCAGAAGTACAAGGAAGGGAAATTCATTCTTGAGAAGTCGAAAATCGTCAAAGAGAACTGGTAGTGTTTTCCATGTTTGTCTTTTCATCATGATTCTCCTCACCATCTACCTACTATACGATTGGAGAAAGAAAAAACAAATAATCGTATAACACATATATTATTATTAGTATTGCATATCACAACTATATGCTTGGCTTAGTGGCAAACTCGCGCGTTACTCCCCCAAGGTCCCAGGTTTGATTTCTACCAAGGGTAGTTCCTTGGTTTTCATTTTTCCTACTCCAATCAGGGTGACACGTGTCACCACCTGATTGGAGGGGGAAAATTAATTAATTTAGTTAAATAAAATAATTAAAATCCCCCAATAAGGTGGTGACATGTGTCACCATCTAATTAAAATAAATAAATTTTTATTAGATTAAAATTAAGATCAAATTGATAGATTGTATAGATAAAGGGGACCAAATTTGTAATTATACCAATTATTTTAACAGCCCTGTCAACTTTTCTGTTTTTTTTAACGGTAGGTGGCTACATTGGAACCAATTAAATAGTTATGTGGTATATTTAACACAATTAAAAATATAATGGTCAAATCGACACCAATCCCATAGTTCGGTGGTCATTAGTATAGTTTACCCTATATATTATAAAAATAGTATTTATACATATTATTTATAAATTATAATAATATAAAATTACATTATGAGATAAATAAAATTAAGTTAAAGTGTAATTATATATAACTATTAGCGTTAGAGTCATAATAAGATTTTAAGTTGGCTTGGTGGTTAAATGTTAACTTTTCATCCTTAGGGCTCTTGGTTCAAGCTTCTTTAAGTGCATTGTTTTCTTAAATTTTCCTCTATTAAAACAACACCGTATTTTTTTCTCCTATCTTAAGTATCAAAGTAACTATACACATGTTAAATTCAACAACATTTCGTGTAATTTATGGATAAAATTCGTCTGCCCCTTTTCGGTGCCCCTACATATGCCCCAACACTAAAAAACACTACAAAATTAAATTCTAAGCACTAACCCTAAATTCTAAATCCTAAACCCTACACCCTATACCCTAAAAATACACCCTACCCTAAATTCCCTAAACCCAAACCACAACCCCTAACCTAAAACCCTAAATCCTAAACCCTAAAGTTAATTTTGAGCGTGGGGACATATGTAGGGGCACCGAAAAGGGTAGAGGATTTCCATCCGTAATTTATCCTTTATTTTATGAGTTGATTATACACCTTAACTTCAAGTGTTATCGTTTGAATTTGAAATAATGAAATTATCTATTCTTCTATAGAAAAATATGTGGATTTACTGAATTATTCATATTTATTATGTATAAAATATTTTTAAAATAATAGATGATTATTGATTAATATATAGATATATTCTAAATCTATTAGACACGGTAATTAGATTATCCGAAATTACATTATTCAAATTCAAAATAAAAAATCAAATGCTCGCACTTTATTGTGGTCCATTATATTTTATGTTTGTTTCGATTATTTACAGGTTTAATATAAAAATTATTACTTGAATTTTAGAATTCTTCTCAATTTGTTATAATTTTTTTAGATCAAATTGATATTTTAACATGAAAAAAATTAATAACTAAATCAAGTGAAATTTCAACAACTAATTAAGTTGATAATGTGACGTGATCGGTCAAAATATTGATATTATTAAGTGCCACATTTTTAAAACTTGAATGGTTGTTGAAAATTGTCACATTAGCATTATGTACTAATTTGATACTTTTTTTTCAAGTTTGGACATTAAAGTGATCTAAAAAATTAAATACTAAATTGATAGGATTTTTTAATTTGAAATATCAATTTATATATTATTTTTTTATTATATACAGAGGAATTACATTCCGAGATTCTAACTCATACAAGATGGGGCAACATAAGCATCTTCGGCCACTAAATCAATTAGTGGATCTTAGTTTATATATTAAACTTTATTTGATATGATATATGTTTATTAGTATAATACAAATTAAGATTTATATATTTAATCTTCTAATAGAAAGATATTATATGTTTAAACATGTTCGATTATAAATACATTTGAATTTATATTCTTATAATATATACATAATATTTAAATTGTTCATAACATTTTCAAACTTCTAATTAAAGAATATTGCATACTTAAACGCATTTGAATTTAATTTTTAAAAACTATTATAATAACAACAAAAAATTAAGATAAAATTCAATCTATAAATCTCTAATCTCACATGTTTTTAATGGTGTCGATATCACTGAATGCAGTGACACGTCACAAGTTTTTCATACATAAGTTGCATATAAATCAAGAAAACAATAACGAATGCATATGTAATTATTGGAATAAAAAAATATTAATTTTTATGATTATTTCTTCTTTTTATTGTCATTTTCTAGTCCGGCTGTAACCGCCACAGGGCCATCAACTGCACTAACATCTGCTATTGGTGCAGACGAAGGTTGACCGTCTGACACAGGTCCTGCAACTGCACTAACATCTGCTATCGGTGTTGGCGAAGGTTCGTTGTCGCCGACAACGAATTGGACTGAAAGAATCATGATCATTGAGATCAAAGCAATAAATATGACAATCTTTGCCATTTTTTATATTTATTTGAAAAGGAAAAAGAGAAAAGATAATGTTTTTTTTTTGTGTAAATACGAATTTATTTGGTGAAATATGATCGATGATTTGAAGTTAAAAGTTAAAACCATAGAAATTTATAGCATCTTTTAGGAGACATATGTGGCAAGTCGATAGGTATATGACTACAAAATTATTTTTCGTATGGTTAAAATTTTGACACCTAACTTTGATTGTTTTGAATAATTTAATTTGGTTAGCTTTTATCGCTTAAAATTTCAATATTTATTTTTTACAACTAACTCAATATATTTTAATTTTCCTATTTTCAAATTTCCAAATGTTTAATATAAAAATACAAATTAGTTTAATTTTTAATTGTTAGAAAAGTTGAATCTCTGCTCACCGTACTATCTCTGCTCACTGCGTAGGTTGCAATCCCTCCCTCCTTGGCTCGACAGTGTGTTTTCTTGTTCTCAATCTATTTTATAAAAAAATTTGTGTAAATTTTAGTTTATATAAATCTTTTAATTTTAGGGTTTGAGAATTTAGTTTTGAGCTCAAAGTTTATGGGTTTAGTGTGTATGGTGTAGAATTTAAGGTTTATGATTAAAATTTATAGTTTAGGATTTAGAGTTTAAGGTTTTAGGCGGCTAGAGTTAGGGATTTAGATTTTAGATTTTATAGCTTAAATATGAAGGGTTTTGTGTAAATTTTTTTACACAACTTGTGTATTAAAATATAATTATATTCTAAATTTATTTTGAAAAATACTTTGATACACAAGTTTGTGTAAACTTTAGCTTACACAAACCTTTCAATTTTAGGGTTTATGGGTTTAGTGTGTATGGGGTAGAAATTAAGGTTTATTGTTAGAATTCATAGTTTAGAGTTTAAGGTTTAGGTTTTAGCGGGCTAGGGTTGGTTTTAGATTTTATAGCTTAAATATGAAGGGTTGTGTAAATTTTTTTACACAACTTGTGTATCAAAATATAACCCTATTCTAAATTTATTTTGAAAAATACTTTGATACACAAGCTTGTGTAAATTGTGTATGGTGTAAAATTTAAGGTTTATGGTTAGAATTTAGAGTTTAAGGTTTATGGTTTAGGGTTTAGGGTGTTAGGGTTTGGGATTTAGGTTTTAAGTTTTATAGAAAGCTTGTGTAAATTTTTTTACACCTTGTGTATCAAAATATAACCAATTTATTATATTTCGATACACGTTAATTAGATTATCTGAAATTACATTATTCAAATTCAAACAAAAAAATCAAATGCTCACACTCTCTTGTGGTCCATTATATTTTGAAAAATTACATTATATTTTAGTTTACAGAGTCACTTCAATTTTAGGATTTAGTATTTAGGGTTTTAGGTTAGGGCCTAGTGATTTAGTGTGTAGGGTGTACAATATAAGGTTTATGGTTAGAATTTAGAGTTTAGGGTTTAAGGTTTAGGTTTTAGGGTGCTAGGGTTTGTGGTTTAGGTTTTAAATTTTATAGAAGGATTGTGTAATTTGTTTACACAACTTGTGTATCAAAATATAACCCTTATATTTTATGTTTATTCCGATTACTTACAGACAGTATAAACATTATTACTTGAATTTTAGAATTTTTCTCAAATTGGTATAGATTTTTTTAGATCAATTTGGGCCATGTTTGGTAATTAGCGGATAGCTGATAGTGTATAGCGGATTGCATTAGCTGATAGCTGATTGCATTAGCTGATTTAACTAGCGGATTGTATTAGCTGATTGTATAAAAGTGTTTGGTAAAATTAACTGATAGCTGATAGTTGTTAGATTATTTAAACAAATAAAATGACATATAAAGACATGATTATATTCAATACTTGTTTGAATAGTTTATTAGTTATCAATATTTTGTATCTAATTATTATTAACTAGATCTATAAAATTATTTTTAATATAACATTTCTAAACATATTCAAATGATTCATATATTAATTTATTACTTATATAATTATTTTAATATAATTCAATTAATTAATAAATTTAAATACACATATAAATGTGTGATAATAAAAAGAAAAAATAAATAAGATTAGCTTATAAATAGGGTAAAAAAATATTTAATTTAAATTATTTTGAGATTTTTGGTAATTGGTAAGGGTAAAAGAGTCTTTACAACTCTAATATCAAACCTCTAATCTCAAAAAGCTCCTATTATGAGCTTTTTCAAAATTAGCGGTTTCACCCCAATCCGCTCTTTCAATCTGCTATTTACCAAACAACAATATTAGCGGATTTGACTGGTTAAATCTCTAATTATGCCTTAAACCTCTAATTTTTTCCAAACATATCTTTACCAAACATGGCCTTGATATTTTAACATAAAAAAGTAAATTAAAAATTAAATCGACGTGACATTTCAATAATTTATTAAATTACAATATGATGTTGATCGATCAAAATACTGATATTATTAAGTGGCCCATTTTAAAACTTGATCGGTAGTTAAAAAATTGTCACATTAGCGTCATGTAATAATTTGATTTTTTTTTTCAAGTTTGGACATTAAAGTGATCTAAAAAAATTAAATACTAAATTGAAAGGATTTGTCAAATTGAAATATCAGTTTATATATTAAACTTTATTTGATATGATTTTATGTGTATTAGTAGAATACAAATTAAGGTTTATATGTTTAATCCTCTAATTGGAGGATATTTATATATTTAAATATGTTCAAATACAAATATATTCGAATTTATATTTTATATAATATTTAAATAGTTCATAACAATTTTGAACTTCTAATTAAAGAATATTGCATACTTAAATGTAATCGAATTTATATTTTAAAAAACTATTATAATAACAACAAAAAAATAAGATAAAATTCAATTTATAAATCTCTAATCTCACATGTTCTTAACGGAGTAGATATCACTGAATGCAGTGACACATCACAAGTTTTTCATACATAAGTTGCATATAAATCAAGAAAACAATTACGAATGCATAAGTAATTATTGAAATAAAAATATTAATTTTTATGATTATTTTTTCTCTTTATTGTCATTTTCTGGTCCTGCTGTAACCGCCACAGGCCCATCAACTGCACTAACATCTGCTATTGGTGCAGACGAAGGTTGACCGTCTGACACAGGTCCTGCAACTGCACTAACATCTGCTATTGGTGCTGACGAAGTTTCGTTGTCGCCGACAACAAATTGAACTGAAAGAATCATGATCATTGAGCTCAAAACAATAGATAGGACAATCTTTGTCATTTTTTTATATTTATTTGAAAAGAAAAAAAGAAAAAGTAATGATTTGAAGTTAAAAGTTAAAACCATAGAAATTTATAGCATCTTTTAGGAGACATATGCGGCAAGTCAATAGGTATATGACTACAAAATTATTTTTCGTATGGTTAAAATTTTGACACTTGACTTTAATTATTGTGAAAATTTAATTTAGTTAACTTTTATCGCTTAAAATTTTAATATTTATTTTTTAAAACTAACTCAATATATTTTAATTTTTTTATTTTCAATTTTCAAATATTTAATATAAAGTTCCTTATTAGTTTGTTTATTTAAAGAATGGTGAGAAAATACAAATTAATTTATTTTTTAATTGTTAGAAAAGTTAAATCTCTGCTCACCGTACCATCTCTGCTCACAGCGTAGGTTGCAATCCCTCCCTCTTTGGCTCGACAGTGTGTTGATTTCTTGTTCACTAACATATTTTATACATAAGTTTATGTAAACTTTTTAATTTTAGAGTTTAAAAATTTAATTTTGAACTCAAGGTTTATGGGTTTAGTGTGCATTGTGTAGAATTTAAGGTTTATGATTAAAGTTTATAGTTTAGGGTTTAAAGTTTAGGTTTTAGGGGGTAGTGTTAGGGATTTAAATTTTAGATTTTATAGCTTAAATATGAAGGATTGTGTAAATTTTTTCCACACTTGTGTATCAAAATATAACCCTATTCTAAATTTATTTTGAAAAATACTTTGATACACAAGTTTGTGTAAACTTGAGCTTACACAAACCTTTCAATTTTTGGGTTTAGAGGTTTAGTTTTGAGTTCAGGGTTTATGGGTTTAGTGTGTATGGGATAGAATTTAAGGTTTATGGTTAGAATTCATAGTTTAGGGTTTGATGTTTAGGTTTTAGGGTGCTAGGGTTGGAGATTTAGGTTTTAGATTTTATAGCTTAAATATGAAGGGTTGTGTAAATTTTTTTACACAACTTGTGTATCAAAATATAACCATATTCTAAATTTATTTTGAAAAATACTTTGATACACAAGCTTGTGTAAATAGTGTATGGTGTAGAATTTAAGGTTTATGGTTAGAATTTATAGTTTAGGGTTTAAAGTTTAGGGTGCTAAGGTTTGGGATTTAGGTTTAAGTTTTATAAAAATATTGTATAATTTTTTTAT
The DNA here is from genome assembly GCA_030270665.1 of Hibiscus trionum. NCBI lineage: Eukaryota > Viridiplantae > Streptophyta > Magnoliopsida > Malvales > Malvaceae > Hibiscus > Hibiscus trionum. Next base: position 75,609,231 of record BSYR01000010.1, on the reverse strand, counting down.
ACCTTATGTATCAAAATATAATCTTATATTTTGATACACGATAATTAGATTATCTGAAATTACATTATTCAAATTCAAAAAAAAAAAACCAAATGCGCCTTGTTTGGTGAAGAGAAGTTTGGGCAAAAATTAGAGGTTTGAGGCATAATTAGAGGTTTGACCAGTCAAATCCGCTAACATTGTTGTTTGGTGAATAACGAATTGAAAGAGATGATTGAGGTGAAACCGCTAATTTTGAAAAAGCTCATAATAAGAGCCTTTTGAGATTAGAGGTTTGATATTAGAGTTGTAAAGACTCTTTTACCCTTACTAGTTATCAAAAATCTAAAAATAACCTAAATTAAATATTTTCTCACCCTATTTATAAGCTAATCCTATTTACTTTTTTCTTTTTATTATCACATATTTATGTGTGTATTTAATAATTAAATTATATTATATTAAAATGATTATATAAATAATAAATTAATATATAAATCATTCGAATATGTTTAGAAAAATTATATTAAAAATAATTTTATAGATCTAATTAATATTAATTAGATACAAAATATCGATAACTAATAAACTATTCAAACAAGTATGGAATATAATCATGTCTTTATATGTCATTTTGTTTGTTTAAATAATCTAACAATTATCAACTATCAGTTAATTTTACCAAACACTTTTATACAATCAGCTAATACAATCCGCTAGTCAAATCAGCTAATGCAATCAGCTATCAGCCAATGTAATCTGCTATCCGCTAATTGTCAAACAGGGCCATTATATTTTAGTTTACACAGTTCCTTCAACTTTAGGGTTTAGGATTTAAGGTTTAAGGTTAGGGTCTAGGGGTTTTGTGTGTAGGGTGTAGAATTTAAAGTTTATGGTCCGAATTTAGAGTTTAGGATTTAAGGTCCAAGGTTTAGGTTTTAAGGTATTAGGGTTTGTGATTTAGGTTTTAAATTTTATAGAAGAGTTGTGTAATTTTTTTACACAGCTTGTGTATCAAAATATAACCCTTATATTTTATGTTTATTCCGATTACTTACAGAAATATAAACATTATTACTTGAATTTTAGATTTTTTCTCAAATTGGTATAGATTTTTTAGATCAATTTGACATTTTAAAACTTGATTGGTAGTTAAAAAATTGTCACATTAGCATCATGTAATAATTTGATTTATTTTTAAGTTTGGACATTAAAGTGATCAAAAAAATTAAATACTAAATTGAAAGGATTTGTCAAATTGAAATAGCAGTTTATATATTAAACTTTATTTGATATGATTTTATGTGTATTAGTAGAATACAAATTAAGGTTTTATATGTTTAATCTTCTAATCGGAGGGTATTTATATATTTAAATATGTTCAATTACAAATATATTCAAATTTATGTTCTATATAATATTTAAATTGTTCATAACATTTTCAAACTTCTAATTAAAAAATATTGCACACTTAAACACATTTAAATTTATATTTTTAAAAACTATTATAATAACAACAAAAAATTAAGATAAAATTCAATCCATAAATCTCTAAACTCACATATTCTTAACGGTGTGGATATCACTGAATGCAGTGATACGTCGCAAGTTTTTCATACATAAGTTGCATATAAGTCAAGAAAATAATAATGAATGCATATGTAATTATTGGAATAAAAAATATTAATTTGTAAGATTATTTCTTCTCTTTATTGTCATTTTCTGGTCCGGCTGTAACTGATACAGGCCCATCAACTGCACTAACATCTGCTATTGGTGCTGACGAAGGTTGACCGTCTGACACAGGTCCTGCAACTGCACTAACATCTGCTATTGGTGCTGACGAAGGTTGACCATCTAACACAGGTCCTGCAACTGTACTAACATCTGCTATTGGTGCTGACGAAGGTTCATTGTCGCCAACAACGAATTGGACTGAAAGAATCATGATCATTGAGATCAAAACAATAGATAGGACAATCTTTGCCATTTTTATGTTTATTTGAAGAAAAAAAAACAATGATTTTTGTGTGAATACAAATTTATTTGGTGAAATATGATCGATGATTTGAAGTTAAAATCATAGAAATTTATAGCATCTTTTAGGAGACATATGTGGCAAGTCGATAGGCATATGACTACAAAATTATTTTTCGTATGGTTAGAATTTTGACACCTGATTTTCGTTGTTTTGAATAATTTAATTTGGTTAGCTTTTATCGCTTAGAATTTTAATATTTATTTTTTACAACTAACTCAAAATATTTTATTTTTTTATTTTTAAATTTTCAAATATTTAATTTAAAATTCCTTATTAGTTTGTTTATTTAAAGTAGGGTGAGAAAAAAAATTATTTCCTTATTAGTTTTTTTAATCATGGGAGGCCCGCTGGGTAGACTATCCTACGCGCCACACGCGCCAAAGCCACAGTTTCCCTCCCGAGTTTTCCCAAGGCTCGCCTGGGCTGGTTTTGCGGCCACGGCCGGCACGCTTGTTCGGACGGAGTTTGTTGGGGTCGTCTCAACAGATTCCCTGGCCGACGGTGTTGGTTTCGAGCTCGCCCCCCTGGGTGGTGATTTCCCGGAGGTTCAAACTCGTGGTTGGTTCGGATCCGTGGAGGTTTTTGGGGTCGTGGGGCTTGTGGGGTGCCGATCTATCTTTTTCGGCCGTGGTTGTGTAGGTCCTGGATCTTGCCTGGACCTCCCCCTGCTACGTCACTCTCCTTTGAGGTTGCAGGATCGACATGGTCTCCCTTCGGAAGCTCAGGGAGTCGCAGGAACAAATCCAAATCAGTCACACCGACCCGTTACAGATGCTTGCTTGCTCGGACGGCGTTTTGTCTCAGCGGGCGTCGTGGCCAGTCCCGAGTGTGGTTGCTGGTGGAGGCGCTGTTGCTCCAGAGCCCACTGGCCTCAGCGGTGGTGATCTTTTCAGTTTTCTCTTTTGATGTCTCGGTTCAATCTGAAAGCAGGTTTGGAGGCACCTCGTTCGGCCGCAAAGGTTTGGATATTCACATAGTGGGAGCCGAGTTTCGCCTCAGAGATCGAAGGTTCGCCGGTAAGGGGATTGTAGGCACGATGATAAACCATCTTCTCGTCGGCCACGAGGAAGGTGGAAGTAGTGTAAGGACAAAACGGTCTTCTACAAAGTTGATAGGACATGATGGCCCATTCCTGTCCTTTTCCTGCACCAAACTTTCCCTTTTCCAGCTTACGTGGCCCGTATATCCAAAGGCCAGCTGGATCTATGCTGAATATTTCAAACTGTGCACCGGATACTATGGGATTTGGAGGCTTTTTCTCATGTTTGGCATCGGTATTAGAGTAAAGGCAGTGTGGAATTATTTTGCTTACTTGAAAACATGGATGGTCAATTTTGGAAACTTATCAGTCAACATCTCCGGTTTTAGGGGATCTGGGATCAGTCTATCCCTTTTAAAGTCCAACAAATCCACTTCTTTTGGGATTTGGCAGGTTGAAGATCATGGGAGACTTGGTGGCCCCAACCGGCTTTTATGTCTGGCTCTTAAAAAGCCCCGATGGACTTTGATTTGTAATTTTGCATGGGACCCGGGTGGATCCAACACCACAGGTCAATTACGAATGTTATGGCATCGTTTTCGTGTCTGCAATGGTTTTGTTAAGCCTGGCCTGAGGAATAACTCGATGGAATCCCATCTCTCGAATTGGGTGACAATGGATGGTGTCTTGATAAGGATCGACGGCTCATCGTCGGAAGCCTGCCTCTGGGAAGAGCTCTCAGATACTGCCGTTGTCGATAACTCTAAGAAGGATCTGTGGTTTCTATTTTTTAGTTGTTCCAGGATTCGTCCAGGCTCGAAGCTTGTTTTCGGATGTTTTAAGCGGCTAGGTGGTTTTGCTGACTGTGTTGCTGGTTTTCTTAGGTCTGTTTTTAGCTTTTCTTTTTCTAGGTTCGTGTGTTTGGTTGGGGTTCATGGAGAGCAACGAATGCCCTGGTCTTCTTTTCGGTGTTTGGATGTTTATTACCGTTGCAATTGCCGTGACAAGGACCGTGACCTATGGAACGGAAGCCTGCCTCTGGACAGAGCTCTCCGGTGAAGGAATGGTGATGCCGTTCGTCCTTACTCGATTGAAGATTCGTTTTGGCTTCGAAGTAAGTCTCTCGTGCTCTGTTCGAATTGCCGCATGATCATCACTGATGTGGATGGTGTCGGCCTGTGCTCCCTTTGCTGCGCAAGTGGGTTTGGTTTTGGCCTGTTATGGCCCTCCTTGTTTGTCTTTTCCCTTTTGAAGTTGTGTCATCTGTGTTTGGTTGGTGCTTTACCTGACCAGTGGTTGTGTAAGCTGGGGTCAGGTGAGAACCAGTTTGTCTCTATCGAGTCTGTTCTTGTTTTTTAATGTTATGAAAGTCTTTATTGATCAAAAAAAAAGAAAAAAAAATTATTTTATTTTTTAATAGTTAGAAAAGTTGAATCTCTGCTTACCGTTGCTCATTGTAGTACGTTTTTCTACAGAATAAATTTGGTTCAAAACACTATATTGAGCTGATGAGCCACCCTATGCAAATCTGAGAGAGAGGGAGGGAGGGAAGGAGGAAGGAGGAAGGGAGAGAGAGAGATTATGGAGGAGATTTAATTAAAATAATTAAAATTTTAAAACATAATTAGAACGTCTAAATTTTTTGAAAGGAGAGGTTTTTATTTTTTAAGTTTTTAAGTGGCTAAATGCTATTTTTTTTATGGAGTGTCCCCATTACTGCCATTCACTATTAATACATGTTATCTTAAATTTGACTTGACTCAAGGGGCAAGTAGTGACCTTGCCCCTAAAATGGGAAATTTTATTTTTAGTACGTCGTTTGTCGTTTTCGATGACGCTATATTAGAAGAAATGATCGGGTAGATCCGACGACCAAAGGGGTGTGTTCAAGGACGACGATCGGCAGAAATATATACTTTGTTAGACACTCAAATTTCAAGAAATATATACTTAAAATAAAATTTGTTTGTTAGACTGTACCGATGGAAGATGTTTTAGATTTGCAAGAATACCAATATTTTGAGGAGTCAAGGGTGATGTTGTTTTATGAATGAGGGCCTCTCAATTCTGAAAGCAGCGGTGAAGATGGGCTTGAGCTTGATGCCATCTTTTATCAACGACTTTGGCATTTGATGGGTGATGAGATTTCTGAATTTTGTTCCAATCTAGACTCTATTATGAATGCTCCTCCTTTTTGGATCATTTCTGTCTCTCATTTGGCTAAGCATCTGGACTGCTCCAGAGGTACCAAAATCTATGGTCTATCAACGCTCCTTTTAAAATCAGAATTCAGGTATGGAAATTTCTGCCCACTCAATGTAATCTGTTTCTTACCAGGGTTGCCCCTCATCATAATATTAAATCATTAATGTAAGACGAGCATTCCCTACCCGATCCGACTCGAATATATTTTTAAAAAATCCAACCCGACTCGAAAATAAATATACTAAATCCGACCCCGACCCGACCTATATAAAATAAATTAATTTTAGAGATTTAATTATAGAAAAAGTATTTTTAAGGGACTTAATTGTAAAATATTATAAATTAAGGATTAAATTATAAATAAAAACTCAATTTTAAGGACATAATTATAAATATATATAGGGGTATTATTATGAATATCCCTAAAAAATTTAGAAGAAAATTACACTGTTAGTCTCGGGTCGAGTTGGGCTGGATATTTTCCACCATAAACCCAAACTCGACCCAACCCGAGTTTACCCTCAATAATTCCGACCCGAATCTATTTTTTTTATTAAAAAATCTAACCCGATCGCGCCGAGTCGGGTCAGAACCCATCGAATCCGAATAAAATGCCCATCCTTATTTGAATCTTACTTGATCATAATATCAAATCATTAATGTAACCATTTTCTAAAAACACACAATATGTATAAATTAAAAGATAAATTTTGAAGAGCAAGTATATTTGGCAGAGTTCAAGTTATTTATTTTTGTTCTCTCATTTTTTTTAAGTCGTGAGTTTTAGACCCGTCATGAACACCCTTCTTTCCTCCTTTTACTTTAGATAGGATTAAAATTAAAATTTATAAAAAAAATCTATTTTGTAGGATAGTGTTATTAGAGGAACGGAAGGTTGGTATTTTTTTTATTGACCATTTTAACTTATACTAATTTGTATATCTGTCCTATTAAATTTTAAACTTTTAAAATTTTAGATTAAACATTTATTTAGTAAATCAAAAAATTAAACATATATTAGTTGAATTTAAATTTGAAACCATGGGATTTAAATGATTTGATCTGATTTCTTATCCTAACCTACCTTCTCCTATTCTCTAGAAGTAGAACTACATTGTACAGCTCTCAACCATTTGGGTCAATCGCAAATAATTTTTGCATAAATCAATAACAAAACATGTCGATAATCGATTTGTAAGATTTTAGCTCCAACTTGGGGTCTAGAATGTTGTATCGAGAATCCACAACCACAAAATGTCCTTCACTTTTCCCGAGACCAACCCCCGGAGTTCTGGCAATAAAAGAGTCCACGTCACCAAGCTCCACCATGTGTGGACAAACAGTCCCACGTGACTCAATCACTTTTCAGAATTAGATACAAAGCAACGTGGAGCCATAAATATCCACTACCCCCGTCCCCCCATCCTATGCTATTTAACCTAGCGCTTGCTGCTGTTTCCACCCACCATCATTCAAAGCATTATTTGCCTGCATCTCCTCCATTAAAGCTTCACTTTGGTATTTGTAAAACAATCTCTAGGGTTCTTTCATTGTTCATTGTAGAAACTGAAATATTTTTGAAGAAAATGGCCATGCAGATGCAATCCCTCCTTCTAGCAAGCCCCATGACTGGCCTTGCTAACAGGAAACAAATGATTCCATTATACAACGTGAAATCCACGCCTCGTTTTCAGAGGAATGCTAGTCTTCAGGTTCGCTGCTTGGCAGAGGTGAGTTCTGAGTCTCTGTGATTGTTTTGTACTGATTTTAGGGTTTAAACAGGGTTTGAGTGATTTTTTTCGCACTTGCAGGAAGATGACAACAAGGAGCAAGTACCAACGGCAGCGCCAGGGCTAAAGCCGAACCCAAGCCCTGCTCCGAAAGCACCGAAACCGAGCACAAAATTCTCCGACGTGTTTGCGTTCAGTGGACCTGCACCGGAGAGGATCAACGGAAGGTTAGCGATGGTTGGGTTTGTTGCGGCGTTGGCGGTGGAGTTATCCAAGGGTCAAGATGTGTTTACCCAGATAGCGGACGGTGGGATCCCGTTGTTCGTCGGGACTAGCATCCTGTTCTCGGTTGCATCTCTGATTCCGTTGTTCCAAGGTGTAACGGCGGAGTCGAAATCCGGTGACGTCATGAGTTCGGATGCCGAGTTGTGGAATGGGAGATTTGCTATGCTGGGACTTGTCGCCTTGGCTTTCACTGAATATGTCAAGGGTGGAACCCTAGTGTAATACTGTTTCTCCGGTCTGGGCTCTTAAAAGTGGAATATATAATCCCAGTATGAGGACAAATTCATTAGCCAACTCTTGTATTTCGTAATATATAAACTACTGTAGTTTCCATACTCATAAAGCTTGTAAATTTCAGAATTTAACAAGGTTGGAAATAATTAAATTAAGCTAATACATATAATTTTTTAATACAGAAGAGTCAAACCTATACACACATTTAAAATTCTAATGAAATAATATTCAAACTGTAGTATGATAAATCTTGCCATTAATATATAATAACACATTCTGTCACCGGCGTTTAAAGTTTGGTCAAAAACATTATTATATTCTAGTTAGCATATAAGCGCTTGTCTCTCTATTTACCAAAAAATATACTTTATTATAAAAATAATTTAATTTTTTAATAGAATTTTAAAATTACTACTTTATCAGTAATATATAATATATCTCTTAAAATTTCACTTTAGTAGTGAATAAAATAAATTAGATTGAAAAAATCATTTTAGTAAGAGGCCTTTGTAATACGAAATTCAAATTAAACAACTAATTGATTTTATATTGATGGTTATAAAGAAATATTACTTTCATGTTATTTTAATTTTGGGATGAAATTATACTGATAGAAATGGAAAATGAAAAGGAATCATAAAGTCCTCTTTTTATTTCGTACAGGGATTTAAAAGATATATCTACCACAAAAAGGATCTCTACGGTGTTCCAAACATATATAAACAGAAAAGAATAACAAGAATACATTTGCTACTACTTTTTATCTTTTCTTGTATTTACAAAGTACACCACAAACCGTACATGCATAGCACAAGCGTATGGTATAAAATGCCTCTTTTTTTACGGATCGAGCTGAACTCGATGTTCGTTCAACTCCCCGTTTAGATTTATATTTGGTTCTTCGTAGTAAATTTGTTTCTGCAAAATAGTTAATGAAGAACACAAGGAGTTAAAGCCTGATGCACCACCAGCACAGTAGAATGATATGCTGTGAATCATTCAATATAAAGGGAACTCGACAGCGTATCGCATAATTGGCAAATAAAACTTAAAGCAAGATCGAATACTTACGTTGACGTGCAGATCAACCGGGAACAGATTTATAGCATCTGCATTAAAACCGAATCCGCTGAAAAGAAACAGGACGGAGTACGTATTAGAGATCAGCGATAATCATATGTAGGGTATAATCTTAAAAGCTAAACATCACCTAAAGTGAAAGTCACATACGATCGGTTCAGGTTATTACCAGTGGGATAGGACGAGCTGCCAAACATATGGAATAAAGAACTCCTCCGGATGACTCTCTTGCTCGTATGAGAAGTGTAACTGAGTGAACATCTGTAGATATAGGACCAAAATGAATTGAAATGAAGCAACAACCATACTTGATAATGAAATAATTTAGCGTGTTGATGGGTGTGGGTTTGAGTGAGTACTTTTACAATTCCAAAATTAAGCAATACTGTCATGTAATTTTACCTTCATCCCGTCACCTCGCCAAGATCGACAGTTATTAATTATGAACAGGAGAACTTTTTCTACAGACCATTCACCATCCGTTCTTTGGGCATCCATACGACTGTTGAAAAAATCTAATACCTATAAAAGCCAAAACAATCAAAAGGCGTGGAGGGGGGGGGGGGGGGGGAACATCAGGAGATCTTAGCATTGAAACAAAGGTCTCAACTCTGAACTGCTGCTTCGTCAAGACTCAAGAGCAAAGAAATGGAGGATTAAATAATGAGTTTCATCATATAAACTCATAGAGCATACATTATAAATGTTTTCAAGCAGCTCAGCAAAGCGAGGATGGTTCCTGAATGGTTGAAAGACTTCTTGTCTGTGCATAATGGCATAGACAACCTGCACAAATGCACATGTTCCTAAGTGCGCTGGAACAGAAGGCATACAAGATTATCACATAGAACTTCAATAAAAGATTTACCTCAGGATTCCGCGGCAGTGCATATGTCAAAATTGCATTTAATATTTCTAGGACGATCCTCAAGAAGTCGGTATAAATTTGCAGCTCTGCTGACTGCAACAAGAGAAATATATATTATTTTAGGGTACAGCATTTGTTTTTACAAAGGGCTGCATCATACGCCAAAATGAGGACAGTTACCATATCTTCCACAAGACCGTCCCCTGTTGAGATGGTTTTGGTTTGCAGTTTATCATCCCTTAGCTCCACCAATTTGTTGTACCTAAACTCCCAACACATTTACAATAACAGTTAGGAAAACAGTGCCAACATAATATGTATGAATCTTTGTTACGCGGACTCAGGCACGAGTCCAACACGAGTATATTCAATTTTTCCATGCATTTGGAGGGTCCTATAACCATGTCCAAATAAGCATCAACATAAGATATTTTCAAGCAAAATGAAGGGCCGTGCAACATAGGAAACAACCATCAAAGGATCAATGGGAAAATCAATAAAGCTCTATGGTCAACAAAAAAAGTGGTCTAAACATAAATGACTTACTTGCGTGAAAGCATATAGAAAAGGCTGACAAGTCTCTGAGAAGCATATGCACTTAAGCGATGAACATGAGGTGCCATATTTGCCAATGTTGCTAGACAAGTAGTATGAAGATAAACATCCTGTTCATTCATGAAAGAAAAAAAAAAGAATCAGCTCCAAATTAACACACTATTAACAGATACAGAACCCATGCAATCAAATACTACTGTCCTAAAGCTGGAAACTAACATATGAGAGAAATCCAGCCACTCAACAATGTTGTCCGAGAGTGTACTTCACTAAACATAACATCATCTAGTAAGAATTTATGATATTTTGAGCCATACCCGCAACTTTGACAAGTTATACTGGACGGTCCTTATCAAAATTATGACCATCAGGGAACCAAGAGATGTCTGATGAAGGAGATGCTCTTTATACCATGGAACACCAGGCAGCATCTGTCGATATAAATAAGACATCAAGCCAATACTCATTCATCAAAGTCAAAATCTGATAAGCAAAAGAGATGCTTACCATCTTATGAATGCTTGCATTGAATGAAGAGTCTTGACTAAGTATGAGGAGTATAATCAGCAACATGTATATTTGATTTGATGTCCTCCTTGAAGCACTGTATAATGTTTCTAAGATGGGCATCAACTGTTGATATTCATCGTACAGACAGATTAAAACCATATGTGAAATATCATTTAAACAAACTTAGGTGTTTATGCCATGTACATACAGAAGAGTTACAATGACGATTAAAAACAAATGAATAGACAAGATCAAGCAAAATCTGATGTAATGAGTGTGATTTGAATGCTTGATATAAATTAGAAAATGTTCAAGCTATTTCTTTCTTTTGGTGGAGAAGGGAGCAGGCAAGACACAGACAATTTTAAATATGTCAACAAGACACTAGCCAGGTTTCATATCTTGTAACAAATAACTTGAAAGTAGTTTTGCAAATGGAATTGATCAGGGTTATATATGAAATGCATATAATGTATGTTAGAGCTTCTTACCAAAGTATCCAAATCAGTTCGCACTAGTACATACTCCAAAAAGTCAGAGTTCCCTTGCAGCAATGAGTAAAGTAAAAGGACTGCAGTCTCATCAGCCAAGCGCCTGCAGATGGGAACCATTGTGAATTACCAAACAAGAAAGAAAAAGGAGCCAAGAGAGATGAATATTGATTCCAAATATAGTAACAAGTAGCGAAGCATTCATGGCAATCAAAGTTTTAAAACTATGCTGAGAATAGAGGAACCATATAAGAGAAAATATTTGATGCAGTAGCGGTGGAAAACTTTTTTTACCACAAGCATGTTTGTTTTAGAGTGCAGGTCTTTTGGTTTTAGGGTTTAGAACTTAGCGTTCATCGTTAGAATTTAGGGTTTAGAGTTCAAGGGTTAGGGTTTTGGGGTAAGGGTTTTAGGGTTAATGATTTAGATTTTAGCTTTTAAAGTTTAAATAGGCATACTTGTGTAAAAAAAATTACACCGCCAGTGCATCAAATAATAACTCACTATATAACAGAAGTCTACACTTGAGTCAAAGTTTCTCTGTAAAACAATTTTAAACAAGAATCAATTAACAATAGAGAAACGGGAAAAGAAACCCAACAGCAATTAGTACCAAGGAATAGAACCCATTCTTAACAAAATGTTAGCGAAAACTAACAGTAATAAAGAAGCAATCATACAAACTTCTTTGCCAGAGTTGGCCATTATGAATACAAAGGAAAAAGACAAAAGGAAAGCCATAATAATCTCATAAAGGTGATTTTACACATTCACATGGCGATAATAGAACAGAAAGATACTTACATGCCAAGGGTATCAAACAGGGATGCAAAAGGTAATCTCACGACTGGTCCATTTTGTGCATTTCCCTCAATATCAGCACGATCAACTGCAAGCAGAATTCTTATACATTCGCCAACAGTCTAGTATGCCATCATAGTGGCATGCATGGAAAAAAGGGAAAATATTTAGGAAATGCTATTAGCCTAAAAAGATATTGTAAAGAAATCTCACATTCAATGTCCCTTGCATTTTCTAAGGCCTTGCTGTAGGGGTTGACAGTAAAATATGTATTTACTTTAGAAACAGTATCTGAAGTGGCACTGTCATTACTTGTATCAGTTATCAACCCATCACTTACAACACATTTATGGTAATGAATAAGAATAAGCAGCACATGGAGACTGCAATCTGCCAGTTGGTTTCTAGAGCCTTCACTATTTGAACTGACCAAATAATTGAATGGCAACAATACAAGGTTTGCTGCAAGCATAGCATACACATTATAATTAACATACTCTAGTAAAAGTTGCCTGCGGTACTGGACCCAGATTAGGGTTCGGTATTAATAAGAGTGTCAATGTAAAGACCATACCAGCAGCAGAACCAACTCTCTGCAGAACACCCTGTTGACTTTCTTCAGAAAAAATAGAATAAGCAGCACTACTAGAAGGAAGACAAGGTCGCATTATATAACTGAGTAGCAATCTGCGAACCACCAAATTAACCAGCACACTTTCCTGCTAAGCGAAGAATGAGTAAGCGAATTTTAAATTTTTGGAGCAAAAAGTCAGCCTGGGGTTTTAACTTATAACCTGAGACATAGCAGCATCAAGAAAAGGATTTACATCTTTCGGTCCGGGGGTTGGTCCAGAAAGAAGTTGAGTAGACATCGCAACAAGCATGAAGTTGAGCAACTCCTGGTGTAGAAGGGATGTTGTAGGACTTGCGAGGAAAATAATGTAATATTAGGAGAAAATTAAGTGGAAATGCCAATGTAGAAAAATGCATTATTAAGCCATGGTGTACCTTACATCTATTGAACCAAGGAAGGTAAGCACGTTATGAATTACAGGATTCTCAATCTTTTGATCTGCACGTTAGAAATAAAAATCAGGTAATGATGGAATTCATCAGTAAGTAACGACTTGTCAAGATACTCATTTACAAACTTTATTTTCAAAAGTCACAAACAAATAAGGATGAAGGGACAAATAGTTAAGATTTACCAATCATGAAATCCTTAGGCACCGGTTCATTTTCATGAAGTGACAAGCACAACTCCCTCATGTTGTCACTCTGTGAATTCTCAATTATGTACTTCAAAAAAACAGATGAAATATACACTGCATTAACGGCCTTCAAATAAACCGGAGACGGAGCACCAGAAGTTCGAATTCCCTCTTGTAAACACCATGAAAGGTGAATCAAAATCTTTGCAAGGTGCCTGGTGTGGTGGTTGTTTAGTGCTGCACGTGAAGGATCCACCACAAATAGACAAAATCGGCATGATTGTGAGTATCCAAACAAAACAAATGATCATCGATTAATAACCGTAGAATTTAAAAGAGAAAAAAAAAGCTGCTAGGAGTTGCAATTTCAGAAAATGGCTCTCACAAGTCACAACTTTAGTATTGAAGTTGGAAATTGATCAATAAAATTCAATCAGCTCAGTTTTGGTAAGTTTGGAAGTTGAGGACAGCTCTCATAAATAAGTGCATTCGATATAGTAAAATTTAAGTATCAAATAACAAACAAATATCTTCAACATGTTGAGATATTCTTATTAGTTATTACTATCTTCAATATCTTCCTAACGCACAAGATTCAAGCAGAAACTCAAATCTCTGAGTCTCCAAACATTCTTTACTCTACATATAAAATCACCATAACAGCACTCCAATTCGGTGTTGAAAACTAAACCAATAAAATAACAGAGGTGGTAAAACTGTGAAAGTCATCAAACCTTATCATTATAAGAGCTAAGCATTGTATTCCTATACTTTAATTACTACCATTTTCGAGATAACAATAGATCCTATTAAAAATACAAAGAAATATAAGTGCATTTTGTGAATCACATAACATTAACTTTAAGCACCAAATTTCAGGATTATTCAAAAGGATCAACAAAAATGTTTATCCAAATTAGACGTAAATTTTGTAGAGAAAGCACTTCACCGAAGAGCTCGCAAGCTTGTTGGACACGGTGAGGGGCCCAGCGGAGAGTGAGAGGAAGCTCCAGAAGCTTCTGCCAGAAATCGGAAGCCAAAGGAAACGATTTCTCGCCGACGAATGTGCCGATTAGGTATTCCGCCGTCTCGGCGGTGGTGCTTGTATGGCGCGGCGTCGAAGGCACCGCTCCCATTCTTCCGTTCCCGTCGTATAAAACAAAAGTCGAAGAAAGATGGTTTGACTCAGTGAGTCAAGAAGAAAAACCAAAAGAAAACACGATTCGATTCAGAACGAGGAAGAGGATGCGTGTTAAAGGATCTTGGACCCGGAATCAATTGGCATTGTAAAGATAATAGAGATCTGCGAAATTTCAAAATGGAAATGAAATTTTCAATTGAAAAGCAAAAGGGAAGAAGGAGCTTAGAGAGGAAGGTTTTGAAGAGGTAGACTAGAAAGAGAAAGTGAGAGGGATTAATCGAGGTTATTTTATTATTTTGTTTTTTTATTAAGAAATTAGTTTTTTATTTTATTTTTAGACGATGATGTCATCATTAATTTTTTCGTGTTACAAACTTGCCCTCCTTTCTTTATTTGAACTACAGATTTGTAGTTTAATATCAGTTAAAGATAGATTATTGCTATATTACTATAAATATTAGGATAAATTTAATGAGTTAATTTATAGTATTTTGGACCATTCGATGTGTATAGAACGATAGAGAATGATAAGATTTTTAAGGAAAAGAGAAGGATAGTCTCAACTATAAATTTACACTCTTCAACTGATATAAAGTCATTATACATATATATAAAAAATGATGATTGGATCTTAATTCAATTGGCACCATACAATTGAACATATAGGAGGAAGTGTGTTTGTGTACATAAGTGCCTATTATCTTTTGATTCAAGAGTGAAGTGGGGAAGATATTAGAATTGACCCCATTTGATTTGTAGTGGTATAAAAATTTCTGTATTTTATATTTTATTCTGATCTCACAATATAAAAATTATGGATCCGTCACTGGATGAAACTCTTATATCAATAAATTTAAAGTGATCAACTATATACTTCAAAATTAAGATTGACGATATAAATAACACTTATTAGTTTGATTAATATTTTCCATCGAATAAAATATAAAAGTCATTGAAACTATAGATTATTAGTACCAATCTTCATGGTTTTGTAACATTGTGAAATCTGAATCCACTATTCGCAAAGAAAATATTATAGTTGAATAATATACAATTATACCATATACTATTTAATTCAAATTTTATTAAACTATCACATGGTGTTACAATACATTTGATATTATTGAATATCCTAAAATTGAATAATATTCGACATTAATTAAATTAAATTAATATTCCATATTATTAAATGAATTTGAGTAATATTCAATTATAACTTAAACCATATCTATAAATATCCAATATTAATGGAATAAATTTAATTGTCAATTCCATGTTATTAAAGGGAATTAAATAACACTTTGCATAAGTTGGAATGCCAATAATTACTAATTTGGAATTAAATAATTGATATTAGTAGTAAAAGATGACATATTTCATTTAAGTGATTTTGGTTCGAGGTCAACAATCTCTAGATCAATTGATTAAAGTTCTCAATTGACACACTTATTTCTCCCTTAAATTCTGGGTTCAAAACTCATTATGAGCAACTTCTCCCTCTCCCTCCCTTAGGTAAAAATTGTTCAGAAAAAAACCTTTAAAAAGTCGTACTAAAGGGAATGCCCTTATTATTCTAATATTTTCCATTAATTCATTCTAAATTTGGACACATGCCAAATCTTGTACTATATTATTTATGTATAAAAATAATAAAATAAAATAAAAAATATTGTGTGAATATATTATATGTATATTTTTTAATATCAAATACAATAAAATGTGTGTAATGCATGACAAGAAAAACAATATGTACTGAACTGAATAAGTAGTCTCTATAAAAAAGCGAAAATGTTTATCTTATAAAATTCGGGTTCGATCGTGATATAAATATTATAAAATATGATAAATTCTTACGGAAATACCTTCTTTAAGAGACATGTATGTCTAAAACATGGTTAAATAGATTAAAAATTGAGAATTGAATGGAGTAAGTCGAGTTGAGAGAGTCAATCTCGTACGTATCTTTATAGTCAGATTAGTCCACCAATAGATTAAATATCTGTAATTATTGAAAAAAACATAATATATTTCTAAATTAGATAACATTTTTAGTAAAATGACATATTCAATTATTATAACTTATTAATTTTATAAATCCCAACTTGTTTAGTTTTTGTTATCATTAGATTTCTAAAGAAGTGTTATTATAAATTTAATTTAAATTATTAAAATGTATTAAAATAATTTAATATATTTTAATCTATACATACAATAATCTTGTGTACCAAACGAAAAGGAAAATTAATTTATTAAACTAAAACAAATTCAGATAGTAAATACTCAAATATCAAAACTAGGATTGGTCATGAGTTGAGTCAGGTCGATTTTTTGACTGACCTGAACTTACCCAAGTATAAGATTTCTGTATTTGGGTTTAGGGAAGTTATACTCGACTTGAATTTAAGACAAAAATTTACCTTCGACTCTACAAAAATATATATAGATTATATTTTTTTCGATAAATAAAGACATAATTAAAATATATATAGGGATGATATTATATATGTCCACTTGCAAGTTATACTTGTGAACCTTAAAATTTCACCAACCGAAAATTATTTATTGTATTATTTGTAAATTAGGTTAATAAGCGGTAAACATATACCAAAATTATAATATTTATTGTGCTATTTTCCATTTAAAAAGTACCATGTTTTTTTTTTGACATGGAGGCTTTAAGAGTTAAACACATTTATTTTAATATAATAATGGAGTTTGGCAAGGTTTTATTGAATAACATAATAATTGTACGAAACAATTTACTCTATTTTTTTTGGATGGTCAAAACAAATTTTCAATTAAATTTTATATTTTATAGGCATGGACAAATTTACTAAGAGGACGATGTTATATACTCTCAGAAATTTGTCAAATTACAATTTTAATTTATGTTAATTTGAAAACTTGTAAAATTAAGTCTTATTCCTCTCAAATATTAAATTAAGTGTCAATCCCTGTTAATTTTAAAATTAAATGACTTGTAATCTCCCATTGTTTGATCTTAGACCCACCACTACTTATAGAATAAAAATATTTATATAATAAAATAAAATTCATAGATAAATCTAATTTTTTTCATGAATGTATACAAATTTATGTGTTTTTTTATTAAACAGAGATGTATTGCATTCTCAAAGAAAATGCCGTTATTTGAATCCATACAAAATGAGATAATATAAGTATACTTGGTCACTCAGCCAATTAGTGAATCTAAATATTCATGTATTTCGATAATACATTTAATAATTTTTACACTCAAATTTTGTTTATATATTTTATTGTTATAATTATTATATATATTAATAAAGTATAATACATTAGTAATTCGTATTATACAAATTTTAGTACATCCATGTATTTTTTATATTTTGTTTTGTGTTTTGGCTTTATTTTTAAGGATAAATATTCTATACACAGGCGGCGGTGGAAACTGAGTTTCCACAAGCACCTTAAGTTTTAGGGCATAGGGAGTTAGTTTAGGGTACAAGGTTTAGGGGTTTAGGTGTAGGGATTAGAATTTATGGATAGTTATTTCAATTTAAGGTTTAGGGTTATAATTTAGGGTTTATAAGTTAAAACCTAAATCCTCACCATATTACCTAACCTATAAACCCTAAATTATAACCCTAAACCTTAAATTAAAATAACTATCCCTAAATTCTAAACTCCTACACCTAAATCCATAACCCTATACCTAAACTAACTTCCTATACCCTAAAACTAAGGCGCTTGTGAAAATTTTTAGTTTCCACCGCCGCCAGTGTATAAGATATTAATCCTATTTTTAATAGGAAAATTCAATGTTTTGGATTTTAAAATATAAATAGCATATAAGGGTGGGGGCAATTTAGTCCTTTCACATATTTTTGTTCGTCGGCAAGATTCCACGTGGAAATTAGCGAAATAATATTTTAATTTTTCTATTCCATAATAATATATATATATATATATATATTATTTTATTTTTAATTACAAAATATAGATAGTAGTTTTCATGTCATTATGAATTAGACAAATGACAGTCCGATGACAATTGACAAGTCTTGTCTCCACACGCGTTTCATATCTTTTAAGTAAGGGCTCTGAATTTCATGACATTTGTTTAATTTCATTTAAAAAAGTTAAACAATGCTTTAAGTCCCTCCCCTATACTGCATGTGCAAAAAGAAAAATCCATATACTCTATACATTTGGAATTTCATCCTTCCACTTTTATTTTTCAAAAATCCAATCTCTCAAAATTTTCAATTTAAAAATTTATGTTCAATTGTTAATACTGTTAAAATTATTATGTTAAAATATTGATGTGAGATTTTGAAATAAAGAGAATATTAACTTGGACGCTATGTACAAGGATAGATCGAGGGAGTGTGGTCACACTCCTCGAAATTTCAAATTACCATATAGTTTAGATATTTTTTTTGCATTGCACACATAAAATTTTGTAATTTCACATCTTCTAAATTTCTAATTTAACTTCTTAAAAGTTCGCACTTCTGATATAAAATTATGTGTTTGTCCTTGATTATATAACAGAAAAAATTATAATGCAATGAACATGAAGCTTGGGTTTATCTCGGGTTTATCTCAGGTAGGAAAGAGATGACAAAAACGGTGAGGAGGTGGCCAGAGAAGGTGGTAAGTCGTCGGAGTGCAGGGTTCACAGTGTTCATCAATAACATCAGCAAAAGAATTCACCATCTAACTCTGAAAGAAGCGTTCGAGATCTATGGGACTGTTGTGGATGTCTATATTGCATATAGGAATCCGGCGAGGAAGATGAAAAGGTCGAATTTTGCGTTCGTCAGATACAAGTAAGAAGGAGAGGCAAAAAAGGCGGTGGAAAAGGGCAACGAGAGATTAATGGATGGCTTTACAATCCGGGTATATATGAGCAGTAATCCCAAGAATAGCATCGCGTCGGAAACTTCCCATCCTGTAAAGCCGATAGGTACAGGATGCAAGGTACACAGACCCACCTTTGCGCTAAAAGACTCAAGATCCTACAAAGAAGCATTATTGGGGCCCAAGAAATCAGAGACGACAATAAAAGATAGGAACGGTGGTGGCACCGAACGCATGAGAGCACCTCTCGATGATACTAGTATCACTGTGATTACTGTGGATTAAGCTGTGAATGGTTCGAAAGATAACCATGTATACAAGAACGTGTTGATTGTCGATAAAGCAGAAGATAAGTGGAGAAAACGATGCCTCGTATGCGTTATAAAGGGAATGTATAATCCAGATATCGTTCAAGAAGCCTTTCGTTCGGACGACATTGAAGTCAAAGTGTGCCCTTGGCACAGTTTATTAGTTGTATTGCAGTTTACTGATCTGGAGGCAATGGGGAGAGTCTGGAACAGAAGAGGAGAGTTGTTGGATTTGTGGTTTAATGATCTGGAGAAACTAGAAGGCTTTGAAGGGAACCGAAGAATCAAAATTTGGGTCGTCCTGGAAGATGTGCCGCTGCAAGTCTGGAATGAAAAATTCTTCATGGACCTTGGTAGCAGGTGGGGAATGGTTGTGAAAATTGATGAAGAGACCTTTCACAGAGATAGATTCGACGGAGCGCGTTTATTAATTTTAGTCCAACGAGTCTCTTGCATCCCGGAGAGGATAACCATCACGGTAAATGGGAGAAGTCAGGTAGTGAGGATTAGAACGGCTGAATTCGACGGGGACAGAGCTTTCATCGACGACAAATCACCGTTCGATAGGAGTGAGCCGGAGAGAACTGAAGCGTCACCTGACGATCCAGGTAATGTCGACGTATTTAAGGATTATTCTATTCTCAATACCGTTATCGGTGGCGTGTTGGACTCTGGAAAGAGTCAGGAGGCACATAACGAGGATGACGTGTCTTTTTGTCACGTGAATGCTGGAAAAACGATAATTCACTCAGAGACAAGTGGGGTTGGACTGTTTGATGTCCCGATTATCTCAGATAATGGGCACGAGGGTCAATTTTCAGCTGGAGTGGGAGTGACTCAAGTTGATGTTATTGGGCCGTCCATCTCGAATGGGTCCAAACTACTTGAAGTGCCGGTTATGGGGCCTGCAGAATTGGATGGATCCTTTACGGGTGAGGTGGGTTCTACACCGCCTGGTACTAGAGTGCAAAGCCACAATGACATGTGCCTGAGCAAGTGCCGGAGCGGTGGATTGAGGTGTAGTTTCGATAAAAGCAACATGAGGAAATCAGTATTGAGTGTGAAATCTAAACCAAAAATCAGTGCGAAAGGGGGTAAAAAAGAAGAAAAACAGCTAATTTTTTGTCCTTAGCTGATCCGCAAGCCATGGTATTGTCATACGCAGACCCATCTACGAATCTGGCCGGCAAATCCCAGCCCATCTCGGAAACGGCAACAACTCTTGATGTAACACCCGGGTTTAAGGGGTTAGGTGAAAATAATATTTTAATATTATTTGGGTTCGGTTTTATGATTTAAATAATGGTTCGGGTTTGGTTTTCAAATTAATTAATTTGATGATAGACTATGCTTTGGAATTAAACCCCAAATAGCCATGGATTATATGTCCTTGTGAATATTTCATTTCATTAAGGGCAAAAGGGTCATTGGTGATGAGTGTTTAAAAGTTCTATTATTTACACCCTTTTTAACCCATATTTCTGCTGCATTCAAGCATTATTCATTGCATTTAGGTCAGTTTACAGCAAAACATCACAAATATATTAAAAGGCACAGATTCTACTAAAAATGGCTGTTTTTGTAGGTATCTGCCATGGTTGACGATGAAGGCAGGCGCAGGGCAGATAAGCAGAAGAGCTGAACTGGACAAGCAGCCGAGGAAGACGAACCTGTCATGGACCTGTCGTGACAGCAAGGTGACAGCAGACTTATGAAGAGGAAAAGTAAAGTGGATCTCGATAGATAGAGAAAAATCTGCTCGTCTGTCGTGTGGAAGCCAAATATTTTTCCAAGCCCCGGATCAAAAGATATGTCAAGCCAAAGCTCAAGGAGAAGAAATTCCTAGAAACAAGGATGCGGCTGGAAAGTAGGAGACTTTAGAGATTTAGTCTTTATTAGAATCTTACTTTTAATTAAAGTTGTAATCCTTGTTACCTTAGATAACTTGAGCCCAAAGCTTATATAAGGGCATAGATTAAACCTAGGGCAGAGACCGATTACCCCATAACCGAAACCAAACCCCTGCCGTCCACCCGTCACCGACATGTTCTAAATTCCCTCTAGGGCTACGGGTTGTTTTGTAAAGTAGTTGCAAGGGTTGCTTTGTTTTAGGATTTTTCAAGTTCAATAAAATAAACTTCAAGTTCTTTTATCTTGGTTTTAATATCTTGCAAGAGCATCGGGAGAGCATTGTGAGGTTATCCATTTACTTAGCATCGAGAGAGTTAAGTATACGAAAGAGATAAGAGCGCGTTCTCTAGTTTATAGTTGAACCATCTCGTGCCTAGGGATAGGGCGAGGTTAAGTGGCTAAGGAAGAATTCGTACACATCGGTGTTCATCCTTCGATTCACGCCGGGAGGTATCATCAAAGACGTGATCATCGACAGACTTGTGCCTAGGGATAGGGCAAGGCAGATCTGGGATTCTTGCCAAGCTTGAAGTACGGAGTTAGTGTTCGCTGCCGCGACAGCTAACGGACAGCCGCCGCGACAGGTGCTGTCGGCGACGGGCGCGACGACAGAACTGGAGATCCTAAGCAATTCAATACCTGCACTACTGAGCAACTCAATACCAGCCCATTCTTTCTATCTTGATTTCTCTACTCTTTTATTTAAGTTTACTTTATATTTCTCGTGACAAAATCTTAAATCATTCTTTTTCCCCTTGTGCAGATAGCAAAGGAAAGGGTTAGCCCAGTCCCTGTGGAGACGATATCCGATACTTCGTATCACTTTACTACTTGCGTCGTGTACACTTGCACTACAATTGCGATAGACACTTTTACACGCAACAAGTTTTTGGCGCCGTTGCCGGGGACTGGCAACACACTCTTACCCTAGCTTCTGCACTTTTCTTTTATTTTTATTTTTTTTTTATTATTTTTTTTAACAAAAAAAAAACTCAGGTGAAAATACAGGTTCAAGGGCATCAACATGCCAGGAAAAACCATTCGAGAATTGATGTGAGAAAGTTCTTGCAATCACCGTAAAGATATGCTGCCAGGGCAGCAGCCGTGGCAGCAACAGGGGCAGCAGCCGTGGCAGCAACAGGGGCAGCAAATGCCGATGCCGCAGCAGCAAAATTTTTTATGGTACGATCAAAACCCACAAAATTTTTTATATCATGACAGTTTTGCTGCAGAACCCGACCTGCCCTGGCAATGTCATCATCCTCAAGAGCAGTCAAAATCCTTAGAAGACACACTGCAAGCCTTCTTGGCAATCTCTCAAAAAGTGTCAGCCTCTACGAAAGCAAGTATCGCCAAAATGGATGAACTCTTGAGCAGACCAGTCCTCATTCATGCCACAGATGAACCTGAAATCCTGAGGCAAGACGACGAGGATGCCCATGTGAAGGAATACCCAACATATGATGAGTCTGAGCAACAACCTGCCATGGCAATGACCGAGGAGCCGGAATGGAGCAACACCGCGACAATGCTGAGTGAAATTCAAGAGAATGTCACGGCAGCAACAACTTTTGAGGCAGAAACTCCAGTCAAAGCGGAAACTGCCGCCTCGACAGAAACTGCCGCCTCGACAGCAACTGCCGCCTCGACAGAAACTGCCGCCTCGACAGAAACTGCCACCTCGACAGAAACTGCCGCCTCGACAGCAACTGCCACCTCGACAGCAACTGCCGCCTCGACAGCAACTGCTGCCTCGACAGCAACTGCCGCCTCGACAGAAACTGCCGCCTCGGCAGCAACTGATGATGCGACAGCAACCACATCAGAGGCAAATTCTCAACCCACTACCTCGATTATGCCTGACCAAGATTGCACACATCCATCCCTGTCATGGCACTCGCACGACCACCTAGAAGAGCTACCCAATGACAATGCCTCGCCGATGGAATATGAGCAGGTAATAAACGAACCTTTTGAATTCTTCGAAAACTCACAAATTCCATTGCAGGTATTAGAGGAACCAAAGCCGGTGGACATAGAATCATCAAAGTCTCTACTGACGGAGATCTACGAGTGGTCAACATAATTTAGCATAGAGAGTGATGGCACTTACCAATGTCCCATTGACCTGCAAAGTAACCTGATAAAGAACTGTCAAAATAACTGCCTGTCACAGCAGCAGACACGACAGCAAGGGCTATATTCAACCACAACAACATTCAACGAAAACAAGGTAAGTTTGTGGCCGAATGTCAATTTGATTATTTCTAATTATATATTCATGCCCTCAGAAACATTACCAAGAAGGGAGGACTTCATGGACTACAAAGGAAAGAGAAAGAAAGGAGCCCCCACCATGAGAAAAATCACCAAATGGAGGGTACAGATGGACTTCAAGAAGTACCGGAAACGACCCCTCAAGCATCGATAGAACATGGAGTATTTTTATTACTTATTTATTATTAGGAAATAAGGTTTATTTTATTCAAATAATGTTTTTCTATTTTTATGTTTTTAGGAAATAAAGGAGTCAAGAAGAAAAGGAGAAGTGACCCAAGCCCACCGCCCATCCATCAGCCCATTGAAGCCCATTTATGGAAACCTGTCGTTTCGGCTGCCGCCGCAGACGGATATGACAGGCTGTCAACAGACTGACACGCAGACGCAGAAGCGTGCGGCAGACGCGTAACAGACGAATAAATGCGTGTCAGACGCGTCAGACACGCTAAATCCAATCTGCCGCTCCGTTATTCACGCCTGTCGTTACAGCATTAAACGGGCAGCAACTCGACCGCTATAAAACCCCGTTTCATTTTCATTTTCACTCACTTCTGTCTTTCTTACTTGTTCTCCCTTTTTAGTTTTTATTTGCTTTCATTTTACGCTTCACAACCCTTGCACTAATATGTCTTATAGGAAAACCCGACGCAATGCTGCTTCCACTTTCTCAGCGGCAGCAGCTTCGACATCCAGGTCGTGGAACAACCTGCCCCTGAACCTGCCCAGCCTCCTCCACAGCCCAGACGCCGCCGTCAGATCCGTGTCAGCAGCAGCAACAAGGACAGCAACTGAAAAATTAAGTTTTTTTTCCTCTTATTGCTGCCTGCTTTTTATCTTTTGTGATGTACTTTGCTTCATATTTTTATTTTTCATATCATTTTGCATTGAGGGCAATGCAACCCTTGAGTTTGGGGGTGGCAACCCTCCATCATTAATGGAGTCTTAAGTCTTTTTATTAATTGTTGTGTCTTTTATTTATTTAAGTTCTCTAAAAAAAAATCAGAAAATATAAAACTGTTGGCTTAAAACTGTGAAGTAAACTTACCTGTCATGACAGCTCTGTCGTGGCAGCATCTTTAGGACAGTTTAAGGAGAAGTTTAGAGCCTTTCTATAGTTTTGAAAAACTTAAAACACCATTTGTGATTGTTATATTGCTTAGATTTCTTTTAAGCCAAACTAGAATAGGATTCTTAGTACTTGAATAGCCCCTAGAGGTGCCTAACACTGGCTCTAGGAAAGAAGTTAAAAAAAAAAAAAAACTCAAAAACCTAGAGGTGCCCGAAACCGGCTCTAGGAAGCTAACTAGAGGTGCCCAAAACTGGCTCTAGAAAAATTAGCTTGAAAATAGAAGAAAAAGAAGCATGAAAATGTGTCTTCAAGAAAATAAACTTTGGCATAAAAATTCGAGTTAAAGAGTTGAATATTCTAGTGAAACTAAGAGAGTCTTAGCATATAACTGTTCACAAGCATGCACACACTGCACGAGGACTATAGGGAGATTCCGGACAGATCCTAACCTTTCCGACAGGTTGCTGCCGCCACAGAGAATGAGCGACGGGTAAGGGACAGTTCACTGTTTGAAGGCCAACACAAAAATTTTCATTTTTCTTTTAAGTCTTAATTGCTTGAGGACAAGCAAAAACTTGAGTTTGGGGGTGTGATGAGTGTTTAAAAGTTCTATTATTTACACCCTTTT
The DNA here is from genome assembly GCA_030270665.1 of Hibiscus trionum. NCBI lineage: Eukaryota > Viridiplantae > Streptophyta > Magnoliopsida > Malvales > Malvaceae > Hibiscus > Hibiscus trionum. The sequence continues at coordinate 75,584,080 of BSYR01000010.1, read as the reverse complement.
GAACCCATATTTCTGCTGCATTCAAGCATTATTCATTGCATTTAGGACAGTTTACAGCAAAACATCACAAATATATTAAAAGGTACAGATTCTACTAAAAATGGCTGTTTTTGTAGGTATCTGCCATGGTTGACGATGAAGGCAGGCGCAGGGCAGATAAGCAGAAGAGCTGAACTGGACAAGCAGCCGAGGAAGACGAACCTGTCATGGACCTGTCGTGACAGCAAGGTGACAGCAGACTTATGAAGAGGAAAAGTAAAGTGGATCTCGATAGATAGAGAAAAATCTGCTCGTCTGTCGTGTGGAAGCCAAATATTTTTCCAAGCCCCGGATCAAAAGATATGTCAAGCCAAAGCTCAAGGAGAAGAAATTCCTAGAAACAAGGATGCGGCTGGAAAGTAGGAGACTTTAGAGATTTAGTCTTTATTAGAATCTTACTTTTAATTAAAGTTGTAATCCTTGTTACCTTAGATAACTTGAGCCCAAAGCTTATATAAGGGCATAGATTAAACCTAGGGCAGAGACCGATTACCCCATAACCGAAACCAAACCCCTGCCGTCCACCCGTCACCGACATGTTCTAAATTCCCTCTAGGGCTACGGGTTGTTTTGTAAAGTAGTTGCAAGGGTTGCTTTGTTTTAGGATTTTTCAAGTTCAATAAAATAAACTTCAAGTTCTTTTATCTTGGTTTTAATATCTTGCAAGAGCATCGGGAGAGCATTGTGAGGTTATCCATTTACTTAGCATCGGGAGAGTTAAGTATACGAAAGAGATAAGAGCGCGTTCTCTAGTTTATAGTTGAACCATCTCGTGCCTAGGGATAGGGCGAGGTTAAGTGGCTAAGGAAGAATTCGTACACATCGGTGTTCATCCTTCGATTCACGCCGGGAGGTATCATCAAAGACGTGATCATCGACAGACTTGTGCCTAGGGATAGGGCAAGGCAGATCTGGGATTCTTGCCAAGCTTGAAGTACGGAGTTAGTGTTCGCTGCCGCGACAGCTAACGGACAGCCGCCGCGACAGGTGCTGTCGGCGACGGGCGCGACGACAGAACTGGAGATCCTAAGCAATTCAATACCTGCACTACTGAGCAACTCAATACCAGCCCATTCTTTCTATCTTGATTTCTCTACTCTTTTATTTAAGTTTACTTTATATTTCTCGTGACAAAATCTTAAATCATTCTTTTTCCCCTTGTGCAGATAGCAAAGGAAAGGGTTAGCCCAGTCCCTGTGGAGACGATATCCGATACTTCGTATCACTTTACTACTTGCGTCGTGTACACTTGCACTACAATTGCGATAGGCACTTTTACACGCAACAATTGGGCTTTTAACTAAAATAAAACAAATAAAAAACCCAAAATTTCACTCATCTTCTCCCTCTCTCCACAAAAACTCACGACAAACTCTCCTCACCATTGAAGAACAATGTTCCATCACCTCTCTTCTTCATTTCAACTCCGTTTTGAAAGGTAATAGTATTTTTGACTTCCCCTCATCTTCCCCTTCATAAAAGTACCATTCATTTTCGTTTTCATGAAGTTTTTAGAAAATGGAGGTTTTGAATATTTTGATTTAAAAATGAGATTTTTATGTTGAGAAATGAAGCATTTTGATTTGTTATGCTTAGTTATGGTATATAGGAGTCAAAGGGTATATCATATGTGAATTTCAAATGATTTGGAACAAATTTCGGATTTGGGTGAAAATGGGGTTTTTGGGAGGTTTTGGGGGTTGTTTTAGGTGGGTTTTGATAGGCTTTTGATAGTGCTATAGGTAGGGGTTGAGTTGGGATCATTGGTGGGTGTAATGGAAGTTGAAAGCATGGTTTTTGGACAAGGTTTTGGGATCATCCGAATTGGTGAAAAATGAATATTATTCATGCTTGCAACATAGTAGTTTGTGGTTGAATTTCATTCCGGGTTAGTTTCGATGACATGATATTGATTGTGGATGTTTTGTTTGTGTTTGGGATTGATTAGAATCAAGTTTGGGCATCGGTGAAGCATCGGAAGTGAATCCGGGGATTTGAAGGTGGTTGCTTGCTTGGTCCTTGAGCTTGGGAGCTTAGGTGAGTGGTTAAATGTTTTAAATGGATTTAAAATGGTTGGTTCGAGTATATGGACTAGGTTGGGCTTGGTAGACCCACCTAGAGTTAGGATTGGGGTGGTAGCCCAATCCTAAACTTGATCTAGAGCCTTTGGATGAACTCATTTATATGGTTGTGTATGTCTCGTATGAAATGTGATATGAATGCTTATGTATATTGTGTTATACATGTGAGATGAGACATGAATTGTGATGCTTGAGACATGCATGATGATGGTTGTTGGTGAGTACGTGCTAAGCACGGAATTGATTGAAATGAGCAATGTGAAATGAGTAAATGTTGGCACTAGTATACTTGAATACAAATGATCGATCATTAGGATGTTAGTGTGTACACATGAGTCAAAAGTCGCGCGTGGCCTTGGTGGCGTTGAGTCACCAAGGAGGAGTACGGGTACGCCCGGAAATTGTATTTAAATATAGTCGGTGATGAGTGGAATCCCATCGACGGGGCGTGAGGATGAGTGGAATCCCCTCCGCGAGACCGGTGATGAGTGTAATCCCACCGTCAGGTAATGGTTGTGTTGTTGGATGTGAGTTCCAACGGTTATCCGCGTATTTGAGTCATAGCTAGGTGCCAATGTTGATTGATAATTGTATCAATGTGTTGTGATAAACGATCCTTATTTGGATGTTTGATGTGGCTACTTATGTTGAGGGTTTAGAGCTTGTTGATCATGGCATTTACTTGTATATTGCTCATGCATCTTATCTTGTGGCTCTTGTGAATCCTCGATACTTTTGTGTAATGCCTTGGCTAGATCGTGCTCGGACCCTGCAATGTTGAGGTTTGTTTGTAGAGCTTACCCTCACTAAGCATTATTGCTTACGCTCTCTTTGTTCAACATTGCAAATCCTTAGTTCGTGGGTTGCTTGCGCAAGTGGAAGGCTCCAAGTGTGGTTGTTAGCCTTGAGTGCTTCAAGTATGGATTTTTAATGTTTGGTCATGTAATAGTTTGAGCAATGGGACATGTATTGTTGTTGGGTAGTCGTTGGTTGTTAGGAGCATGTGTAGACTCCTTAGTACCTTGTTTTTGTATGGTTCATGTTGCCATGTTGGTTTGTATCTCATGCCTAAATTGCTCTTGTTGAATGTTAGCCATATGCCTAAGAGGTTACCTTTATGCTTGAATGATGTTGTGTGAATGCATGCCTATGATGTCTTGCCTTAGTGTTTAGACTTGTTTTAATCTTGTTGAAGCATGTTAAAATAGCTGGGTTGCCTTAAGTTTATATGTGATGGTGTTGTAGTGTGTTTTGGTGGTGTTTTGGGCACCCTAGTGCCTTAAAACAGCCAAAACGAGTCTGCAGACAGGGGGCGTTTTGGAACGGGCCATCCTGTTTCGGAACGGTCCCTTTGCAATTGGCTTGCCGTTTCGAAACGGATGGGGGTCGTTTCGGAACATTTTTGCTACTGGAATTTTGAGAAATTGGCGAGATGAAGGCGTTCCGAAACGGGCCTTTGAAGTTTCAAAACGGTCAAATCTCGTTGACCACGAGAAATTGACCGTCAAGGTCGTTTCGATACGGGTCTCCCCTGTTTCGGAACGGTCACCTTATGGTTGACCCTGGCCTGTTGACTTAGTCAAGGCGTTTCGGAACACCCTAAGGGCGTTTCGAAACGGCCTGCTGTAAAGGGCTAAAATGAGCTGTTTGATGTGTTCGTTGGTCGGTGTATGTTTCAATGTTTGTTTTTCCCGCTGCTGTGCTTCACATAGGTTTTAATTATGCCTATAGACAAGATAAAATAAAAAGAAATTTTTAGGGTCGTTAACCGAGGGGAAACCTTCACGGGTTTCGCTTCGGTTTTCCCCGTGTGGCCCACTTGGACCGGTCATCCGACCAGACCGGGACGAGGGGGTTACACTTGAGGTATGTAGACATTTGGGGGTGGAATTTAATGCGGATGATAGTCTCGTGTTGCGTCGCTTTGAGGAATTGGATGTCACTGTGGATTGTCCAAAGTGAAGTTTTTGAAGATGCAGTGGCCTTGTGTGACTTTGCGTTTCAGTAGCTTTCAATGAATTGTTACTTTTTAACTTGGAATGTTAGAGGTTTAGAGAAATTGGAGAATGTGAGAGCTGTTAATAGGTCCCGTAATTACAGTAATGCACGCGTGGTCTTTATACAAGAGTCGAAGTTGTCTGTGATTAATCCTCGGGTGATTGATCGATTAAAGAATAAAGTGTGCAGAAACGTAGCAGCTATACCGGCGACAGGCTCATCTGGAGGGTTAATTTTGATGTGGGATCCAAGCTTTTTCTCTGTTGAAAATGAAATCCTGATAAATAGATGCATTGTCCTTGTGGGTACTCTGTGTAGATGGTAAATTAAAATTGGGCTGCTGAATATCTATGCCCCGAATAACGCCAGTGAAAGAAGGAATTTCCTTGATCAACTACAGATAATCATCGTTAATTTGGGGATCCCAATTCTAATTGGGGTGATTTCAACATTATCAAATCAGGGGAGGAGAAAATTGGTGATTCCTTCAATAATAGCTCTATGAAGCATTTTGCGCTGTTCATTAGTAAGTTGAACTTAATTGATATCCCCCTGTCTGGAAGTTCTTTTACCTGGTTCAGAGGTGGTGCCTCTAACTCTGCGTGCAGTCTCGATAGATTTTTTATGTCTCCTGAAGTTCTGTTATGTTTTCCTCGGATAGTGCAGCGTGTCTTGCCGAGGAGTCTATCGGACCATAATCCCCTAATCCTTTTGGAAAGCTATAATATCCATCGTAAGTCACTGTCTTTCAAATGGTTTGCTCATTGGGCGGATGATAAGGAGTATTCTAAGATGGTGCAATCGCTCTGTCAAAATGGGCAATCAAAAGAGACGTGGGAATTATTGAAAGAAATAAGAACTGCTTCGAAGGTGTGGGTAAAGAATGTGCAAGTTAAAGATACCGATTCCATCAAGGATTTAGAAGAAAAGATTTCAGCACTGGAGGATATGCTGCTAAAAAATGATAGCAACAGTGGCCAAAGGCTGGAATTAAATCAGTTAAAAGCCAAACTATGGATGAGATACAGGCGAGAAGAACGAGAATGGCATCAAAAATCGAGAATGAGATAGATCAAGGAAAGGGATAGGAATACAAAGTTTTTCCAACTCTAGGTTGCAATTAGAGGCAATTCTAATCATATTTCAGCCATTTCAAATGGAAATTCGACTATGACCGATCAAAGAACTATATTCAGCATCTTTGAAAAGCATTTTCGGGACAGCTTCAGGGATAGCAACACAATTCCACTTTCTGGCTTTGAGGTGAATTTGAAAAAATTATGCCCGATGTCTGCAACCAACTTAGAAAACCCCTTTACTAAAGCTGAAGTGTGGGAGGCAATTAACTCGGCTGATGGATCAAGAGTACCCGATCCGGATGGGTTTAACCTTGATTTCTTCAAAAGGTTCTGGAAGATTATTAAAGTTGGAGTAGTGAAGATGTGCTCGGATTTCTTCAACGGCAATCTAGATATGAGTAGAATAAACCATTATTTCATTTCACTGATTCCGAAAAAACAAGTTGCTGTCGATGTTGATGATTTCAGGCCTATATCTTTGATGGGCAGCCTTTATAAAATTTTGACTCGTGTTTTGGCAAGGAGATTGGCTGTTGTGGTTAACGAGGTGGTTGGTGAATGCCAATTTGCGTTCATCCCTGGTAAACAGATAATGGATTGTGCTCTTATTGCAAATGAACTTGTGGATGATCTGAGAAGAAGGAAATCTGAAGCAGTAGTGTTCAAAGCCGACTTCAGAAAAGCGTACGATTCCGTGGATTGGGAGTTTTTAGATCACATTATGGGGAAAATGGGTTTTGGCTCAAAATGGAGAGGTTGGATATTTCAATGCATCTCAACTCCGAAAATTTCTGGCTTAATTAATGGATTCCCCACTAGGCCTTTTAGGATCAAACGAGGATTGCGGCAAGGATGTCCACTTTCGCCTTTGCTATTTAATCTAGTTGGAGAAGCACTAAGCGGGTTAATTAAGAAAGCTGTCGATATTGGCTTGATTTCAGGTGTTGAAGTGGGGAGAAGTAATTTAAAAGTTTCGCACATCCAGTTTGCGGACGACCTGATAATATTCATCAAGGCGAAAAAATGGTGATTAATGCCACCGACTTGTTTCCTACTCAATATTTAGGATTACCTCTGGGGCAGGTCAGAAACTCCTCGGAATTGTGAAAACCTGTAATTGACAAAGTTCTCTCTCGGATGGATGGGTGAAAAGGTAAACTTTTATCGTTTGGTGGTAGGATAACTTTAGTTAAATCCGTTCTGTTGAATTGTGTGGTGCTCGATTCGTTCAACCGATTATGCTCACCAAGTGGTGGAGAGGTGGATATTTGGGTGGAAGGGTTGTGGAAGCTAGAAAGATTAAAGACACAAAGATTTATAGTGGTTCGGCCTTCTAACAAGCACCTACATCCACTACCTTAGCTTCCTACTAAGGATTTCACAATCAATCCACTAATTGATTCGTCCCCTTTTCTAGGATTAGGAGGAAACCCTTACAACCGATCAAGCTTCTACCCAAGCCTTGATCAAAAACCCTCTTTTACAAAGAGACAAAGAAAGCAAACTTAAACCCTCTAATAGGTGTTTGTTTGCACAATTAAGCACTCACCCAAAACCTAAAACACTTGAGCAAATTTGACAATTTTGGCTCACTAGTGTTTGTCTATACAAGAATTGACAATTAAAGTGCTAAGACAATTTCTTGATCATTTGTTGATTGACAATTGAAGCATTAGTCTTCTCTTGATGCTTGGAGGTCCCTTTTATACTCCCAAATGAGTTTGTAGCCGTTACTAGCCGTTGGGGATGAATTGGAGCCGTTGAGGACTTTATTTCCCTTCATAAATGCTGTTCTGCAGCTAACGGTATCGATATGCGTGGAACGGTATCGATACGGCCTTCATATGAACTAGCCGTTGGGCTCTTGCCAGCCTGGGCGTATCGATATGCTTGAGGGCGTATCGGTACCCTTTGACATTTAAATGGCCGTTGGGAAAATAACCGTTGGGGTAGTTAAACTGGGATCGGTACGCTGACGTGGCGTATCGAAACGACCCCTTCCGTATCGATACACTAAACCCTCGTATCGATACGGGTTTTGACAGTGGCCAAACCAGGGCAAAAAGGTATCGATACTGGTACACCGGTATCGATACTGGTACTTTGAAATCACGAGTTTGGCTATTAAAAACATGAAAATTCTTTGTCAAAAACCTCTTAAAATACCTCAAACATAATTTCAAGTTGTTTGGACTTAAAAACAAGTTTTAAATTCTTTTCAAATTAGTCCAAAACATTTTTCAATTATTATATCAAAACATTAGTTCTACAATCTCCCCCTTTTTGATATAATAAAACTAACTTGAAAAATTGTTTGGGATTCTCCCCCTTTAACTTTTAAAAACTTGAATAAGAGATTAAAGATATGAAATCAAATTAAGCTCCCCCTTATTCATTTGAAAATTCAATTTTTCAAACCATTTCTCCCCATTTTTGTTATATCAAAAAGAATTTAAAAGACATTTAAGTTCAAGATAACATAGGAGGCAAAAACATTTTGACACACTTAAAAATTTTTGGTTTAAAATTGGCTCCCCCTTACTCAAAGCATCATTGAAATGTTAGTCCAACATATATGATCATCTAGTTGAATAAACTAAAAATTAAAACAAATAAAAGCAAAACAACTAGATTTTTACCAACACTTGAACCCAAAGGTAGGATGTGAAGCCTTCCTTCTTCAAGTGTTCTTCCTTGTGTGTATGGAGCTCCCCCTCAAAGTTTGACTTGTTGAACATCTCCGTCACACCTACAATAGACAATCAAGTAACTTTTGGTATCCAAATTGCTTTGGATCCATAAACGTTAGTTGCACAAAATTTAGTCCCCTTAGGAATCCATTTTTCAATGTCATCCTTTTTAATTGAAGTGGTTAGTCCTTTTGGGACCCAAACACTTCTAAAACATTTACCATTTTTAAATCTAGGGGCACTAGATTGTCTAACATAAAAATTTGATTTTCCAAAATTGGTTTTCTTTTCAAGCTCTTTGAAAATCAAATCTTTTTCTTCTTGAACATTTTGAAGCAATTTTTGTAAATCAAAACATTTTAATTCAAACTCTTCAAGTTTTGCTTCAAGTTCAAGCTTGGTTTTAGAAAGCAAATCATTTTGAATTTTTAACTTTGAAACCAATTTTTTGTTTTTCAAAATGTGGCTTTTAAAATCTAAAACCAAATCATCATAGGCATCTTGTAATTCATCAAATGAATAAGAACATGAAGTAGATGAATTAGAAGTTACCCTTGAATCTTCTTCGATGGCCATAAGGCAAAGGTTGGCTTGTTCATCGTCGGTGGAGTCTTCATCACTCCAAGTAGCCAAATGTGCCTTCTTCTTATGGCTTGAAGTGCTTGCCCTCTCCTTTCTCTTAGGTTCTCGTTCAAGCTCTCTCAAGGCTTTCTTCATGAACGGGGAACACTTCTTGAAGAGATGAACTATCTCTTCTTCTTCATCCTCCTCTTCACTTGAGTAGACATGATTGCAAGTGGAGGATTTGAGAGCCATGGCACTTGCATTGATGCCAAGCCCTTTGAGTTTCTTCTCTCCCATAGCTCTAATTTCTTCCCTTTTCTTCTCCTCTTCCTTGTTCTTCTTCATAATTTGATGAGTGAGAAGAGACCCCATAAGTTCATCAAGCTTCAAAGTCTTCAAATTTTTGGCTTCGATGATGGCGGTCCTCTTTGAGTCCCAAGACTCGGGAAGTGAGTAGATGAGCTTTCGAACAAGCTTTTCTTCCGGGATGGCTTCTCCAAAACCTTTAAGACCGTTGGTGATGGTGGAGAACCTATCAAACATCTTCTCGATGTTCTCTTCCGGATCCATTTTGAAGTTCTCATACTCCAAGGTTAGGAGCCCAATCTTGGTCTCCTTGACTTCATTTGTCCCCTCGTATGTGACTTCAAGCTTGTCCCATACCTCCTTGGCACTCTCACAAGAAGACATCTTCTCATAGATGGATGGGCCAAATGCACAAAATAGAATGTGCAAGGCTTTGCAATTTAGCTCCATCTTCTTGCGATCGTCGGCACTCCACTCCGCTTTACTTTTTTGAGGCACGAATGGACCATCTTCAACTATGTCCCATAGCTTGTAATCTCTTGACTTCAAGAAGAATTTCATCTTTGTCTTCCAATGGGCATAGTGGTCTCCGTCAAAGAAAGGCGGTTTGTCGATTGATTGTGCCATTTGAGCCGGTTGATGAACTAGTGATCGAGCTTGCCGGATCTTCTCAATAGGATGTTAATCCTCTTCGATTGAGCCAAGCTCTGATACCAATTGTTGAGTTGTGTGGTGCTCGATTCGTTCAACCGATTATGCTCACCAAGTGGTGGAGAGGTGGATATTTGGGTGGAAGGGTTGTGGAAGCTAGAAAGATTAAAGACACAAAGATTTATAGTGGTTCGGCCTTCTAACAAGCACCTACATCCACTACCTTAGCTTCCTACTAAGGATTTCACAATCAATCCACTAATTGATTCGTCCCCTTTTCTAGGATTAGGAGGAAACCCTTACAACCGATCAAGCTTCTACCCAAGCCTTGATCAAAAACCCTCTTTTACATAGAGACAAAGAAAGCAAACTTAAACCCTCTAATAGGTGTTTGTTTGCACAATTAAGCACTCACCCAAAACCTAAAACACTTGAGCAAATTTGACAATTTTGGCTCACTAGTGCTTGTCTATACAAGAATTGACAATTAAAGTGCTAAGACAATTTCTTGATCATTTGTTGATTGACAATTGAAGCATTAGTCTTCTCTTGATGCTTGGAGGTCCCTTTTATACTCCCAAATGAGTTTGTAGCCGTTACTAGCCGTTGGGGATGAATTGGAGCCGTTGAGGACTTTATTTCCCTTCATAAATGTTGTTCTGCAGCTAACGATATCGATACGCGTGGAACGGTATCGATACGGCCTTCATATGAACTAGCCGTTGGGCTCTTGCCAGCCTGGGCGTATCGATACGCTTGAGGGCGTATCGGTACCCTTTGACATTTAAATGGCCGTTGGGAAAATAGCCGTTGGGGTAGTTAAACTGGGATCGGTACGCTGACGTGGCGTATCGAAACGACCCCTTCCGTATCGATACACTAAACCCTCGTATCGATACGGGTTTTGACAGTGGCCAAACCAGGGCAAAAAGGTATCGATAATGGTACACCGGTATCGATACTGGTACTTTGAAATCACGAGTTTGGCTATTAAAAACATGAAAATTCTTTGTCAAAAACCTCTTAAAATACCTCAAACATAATTTCAAGTTGTTTGGACTTAAAAACAAGTTTTAAATTCTTTTCAAATTAGTCCAAAACATTTTTCAATTATTATATCAAAACATTAGTTCTACACGTTCTTATCAACTTGCTTGTGTATTATCTCTCGATCCTTAAGATGCCAGCTACAATTGCATCTAAATTAAACAGAGCCATAGCAAACTTCATTTGGGGAGGCAAAACTGCAAAATCAATCAAATGGGTTAAATGGGAAAATGTTTGCAAACCACTCATGAATGGAGGCCTAGGGATAGTTGATATGAGAGTTAAAAATCGATCTTTACTAAACAAATGGGTTTGGAGGTTTGGAAATGAAACTGATGCTTTGTGGAAGAAAGTGATGATTGCTAAATATGGGTATGACCGATGTTCGTTGCAGCCTCAGCAAGTCTCGCGTAGAAACTGCTCTTGGGTATGGAGTAACATAGTCAGCCCCGTACCTGAAGGTAACGATAATTTCACAAAGAATATCAGATGTTGTGTGGGAGACGACAAATCAGTGAATTTTTGAAATAATTTCTGGACTGAAGTGCCTGCATTGCGGTTGGCTTTCCCTCGTATCTATGCTGTTGCAGTGAAAATACTGGGGAAGGTTTCAGAATTTGGTGAGAAATTAAATGGGGTATGGATATGGAACATTGAAAGCAGAAGATTATTGTTTGATTGAGAAGTACCCTTGTGGGAGAACTTTTTGGATGTTATTAATCGAGCTGCGAATGGGCGATCTTTAGTGGATAGCTTGAAATGGCTAGGTGCTTCGAATGAGTTATACTCCTTTAAAAGTTACTGTGAGCTAGTTGCAAAGGATGGGTGTGACGTCGAACACTTCTGGAAGTCAGTTTGGGCGGGGTTGGCCCCTCCTAAGGTAGAAGCATTTGTGTGGAAGGCAGTGCAACAAAGACTACCTACAATGGATGAATTGGCAAAACGAGGAGTGGCAAACTGGGGTCGTTGGTGTGTGTGTTCTGCAGGATTGAGATAGAGTCAATGATCATATTACATGTCATTGTAAAATGGTGTGAAGGGTTTGGCAAAAATGGTGCTCGCTATGAAAAGTTCATCTCGTTTTTCCAGGTACGTTAAAATCCTTGTTAATTGCTTGGAACAATCAAAGTATTAGAAAAGGTTCTAAACCCTTGTGGCAGCTCTCCTTTTTTGGCCTAGTGTGGACATGCTGGTTATGCAAAAATGATAGTAGATTTAATAATAAAAACTTCAGTGTTGAACAAATGTTTGATCTTGCTACCTTGCGGATCGAGATTTGGTTTAAGAGTAAATGGCCATCGGTAGTTTCTTCTTTATATGATTTTATTAGTTGCCCGAATGATTTCTCTGTGCCTATGCTGCAATTGAAAAGACAAGATGTTGGCTCTTGGACTCGACCAGCCGTTGGCACTCTCAAATTTAATGTTGATGCTGCAGTGCAAGGAAGTTACGGACTTGCTGGTATTGGTGGGATTCTTAGAGACCACGCTGGTTGTATTGTTGGGAGGTTTTCAAAAAATATCAGTATGGCTGATCCAACCTTTGTAGAACTTTGCAGCGTTTTAGAAGCGTGTAAGATTTTCGGTGAATCGGAGTTGAATAATTCCCACTTATTGGAAATAGAATCGGATAGCATGTTTGCTGTGTCTTGGATTAATGCCCCTATCGCAGTTCATAATATCTTTAAGGATCTAGTCAAGAAAATTAGAGCATGGAAAGATAGGTGCAGATGGAGAATTGGTTTCGAATACAGAGAAAACAATGGTTCAGCTCATTTGCTGTCAAAGCAAGGAGTGGCTAGAATTTCAGACTCTGTGTGATTCAAAGAACTAACGCAACTGCAGTAAATAAGTGAAGCTACGTTGCTCCAGGATTCTGCTGTCAATCAATTGCAGATACTTTTATGTCTTATGCGTTGGTGAATTTGCTGCATTGGTTAAACTTGTCTAACCAACTTTAAAGGATTATTGCTGTGCAGTGTGTTAGTCCTAAGGCTAGGACAATGTTGTGTGAAATGGCAGTAGACCATTGGTTTGGAATGTAGCTGTAAATTTGTGCTTGTTCAACATCGAGTTGGTGTACTCTTTTCCCTCCAAATAGGTTTAGGAAGGTTTTTTAATGAAGCACCTATCGATGTAGTGAGTTTATTCATGAATAAAATTTCTCAGTTAATTTAAAAAAACAATATATTTTTAACGGTGCTAGCAGTTGAAATTGAATTTTTTTGAATCTGATAAACAAATGGACTAAATTCCTGGAACTAAAAATAGGACCAAATTATAGATATACAAAAAGTACAAGACTTGTAGCATATTTAACCAAAATCAACTTTTATTTTATTTGAATTGGTTCCAAAGTAATAATTTTGATGACGTTGGAGTAAGACGTGGCAGCAATTAGGGTGCGCCACTCGTTTTGTTGACTTTATGAGATTTATGAGTCTCCTTTGACTCGAAAAAATATAGTGAATTGAGTATGGTTGAATTTGTATTACCGTTAGTATTACTAACATATAAGAGGAAACTGGATTAAGTATGTTTAAGTGTTTAATATTTTTTGATATATGGGTAAGGAGGTGTATATAGTATAAACAATGTGTACTGAATGTTCAAAACATGTATATTGATTTTTTTCACTCTATTATTTAAGATTTTATTTGAATGTTTTTAGAATTATTTTTAGGTATTTTATTTTAAATATTTCTTTATCTTTAAATTATCTCAAGCTATAAATACCCCTTAGGGTGAAGCTTGGAAGATGTACTTGACTTTTAAAAAGTTTTTCATTTTCAAATTTGTTTTTATTTTAAGTTCTTATTTTACTTTCTTTAAAATATGTTAAGTATGATTTCAATCATGCTTAGCTAATTTTTCAATTAGCCAAAGGTTTAAGCGATGACTCAATTCTGATTTCGAGAATAAAAAAATTTGGATTGGCAATCAGCCTTTCCTTTAAAATATTTACACTTTCAATTCAAAAAGAGCTCGTTGGTTTGAATGTTGTTCCGATATAAAGTTGGGAGGAAGGAATGACTTGTAGCATATTCGACTTCTTGTGAACACACTTAACGACGGTCCGCTAAGGGGAATTAAGATCGAGTTCGATCCTCATTGAGACAAGATAACTCGAGTCGGGCTTTTCTAACACTTACATTGTATTGGTGCTAGCGACGATAGTCGTGGCTAGTCCATGTAAGGACTGAATTCCAAAGACTGGCTTTGAATTGTTTGTTTACTAGAGAGAAAAGTAATTTACAAGGGTTGTGCCTTTTAAGTTGTAAACAACATGTATTCAGAGTAAAATCTTCTTCGATGATCAGTTGAAATTGAGGCTAAGCGAAGCTTTCTATTCTATTTAATTGATTTTCTTCTCAAAATTTACTTTCGTTGTTTTCTTTAAATTTTTTTTTAAATTCTCTTTTATTGTTTTACATTTATTTTCTACTCTACTTTATTATTTAAAACCCTATTTTTTTTACTTCCTCGCTAAAGTCAGGATCAAAACCTCTCAACATCAAAAGCTCCTTAGTCCTTGTGGATCGACCATTTTTCTTTATTAAAGATAATTTATTTGACAATTAGGTCATGAGAAAAAGAAAATTCCAAGCCTGATCCCGAATCAATTACAACCTTTGAGAATAAATGCAATGAAATTGAAGCTGAAATTATTAACGATGGTGATATTCAAGGAAAATCAGCAGAGCTTAAGAATTTCTGAATCAAATGAGAGAGAAATGGGATGGTTAAAGAAATCACGCCTCAAATGGTTTGAATTAGGGATAAGAATACCAAATTTTTTCATTAAATTGCTTCATCCAGAAGAAGAATCAATCACATTAAGAGTATCCAAGTGAAAGACTGAATGCTATGCAACCCAACATCAATTAAAAAAGCAATGGAAGATCACTTTAGGGATATCTACAACTCTTCCAATACAATCCTTGTGGCTAGTCTTAACTGCAACCTCAAATTGCTATGTCCAGAATCTGCAAGAAAATTTGAAAAGCTTTTTACATTGAAAGAAATTTGGCCTGCTCTCTCTTCCATGGATGGCTGAAGAGCCCTCATGTCTGACGAATTTAATATAGATCTCCTAAAGTATTTTTGGCCAAGTCTTCCACCGGGGGAAATTCATTATATGTCTTTTAATCACTCTTTTATAGTGTTAATTCTAAAAGTGAGATCACCGGTATCCATAAAGGACTATCATCCTATCAGTTTGGTGGGCAACGTTTTACAAACTTCTGGCCAAAGTTTTTGCTCTCCGTCTCAGCACTGTTACAGATGAAATAATTGGCTATAAACAATTTGCATTTTATCCCGGAAAACAAATCCTATATTATTCTTTGATATCAAACGACTAATCTACTTCACAAAAAAGAGAGGTCTTCAAGGCATCATTTTCAAAGCTGACTTTCATAAAGTATACGACATAGTGGACTGAAACTTTCTCCTGTTTGTTCTAAACAAAATGGGCTTTGGTAAAATCTAGTGTAATTGGATCAACTTGTGCATTTCCACAACATCAATCTTGATCTTGGTAAACAGATCACCTTCTAAATCTTATACAATCAGCCATGGCCTTAGGCAAGGGTACCCATTATCTCCACTACTATTTAACATCATTGGTGAAGTCCTTAGCTACTTACTATGTAAGGTTACATCTTAGGGTTTTTAACGGACTCCATAATGGCAATATCTTGGAGGGCATCACTCATTTATATTTTTCATACGACTTAATTGTATTTTTTGGAGCAAGCAAGAAAGAGATCAGAAATATCGCATGTATCTTGAGAGGCTTTGAGCTTGCCTTGGGATTAAAGCTTAATCTAAAAAAATCCAAATTGCTTGGTATTAATCAAGAGGATACGATGGTTGATTCTTTTTTTGCACAAGTGAAAAATTCCCTTGCACATACTTGGGTCTTCCTCTAGGCCACACTAAGAATGGTTCGAACCTATGGGCTCCCATTGTAGAGAAAGTCGGAACTAAGCTATCGAGATAGAAAGATAAGTCACTTTCTTCTGGTGGTCGTATAACACTGGTTAAATCGGTTTTTATCTAACTTACCGATTTATTTTATATCTATTTTTCCTATGCCTTCATAGATTTGTTCGAAGCTCTCAAGTCTAATAGTCAAGTTTTTGTGGGGATCCATTGGATAAACCGGGAGACTCTATGCCTTCCGAAGTCTTGCGGAGGTTCAAATGGATATGGAGATATGCTTCGGAACCGGATAGTCTTTGGTGCAAAGTGATTGATGCAAGATATGAGACCAATTCAAAGTCTCTATTCTACTGCTTGTCAATGTTAAAACGACAAACAAATCTTGGATTTGGAAGAAAAAATCCGCCTTGGTATCTTCCAAAGACAATCTTTTTTTGCAATATATCTGTTACATTGTAGGTGATGGTAAAAGGATTCAATTTTGGGGTCAAACTGTTTTAATACATGCCTTCCAATAGGATCTATGTATTAGCTTGCCGCAAAAATGGGGTGATTGCTGTTATTGATGGAATGTGGATTTGGAACATCCATCTCCGCCATAATTTGTTCGATTGGAATCCTTCTCCAACACTATTAAAAGCTTCAGATCAAACCATCTTATCCTTGATAGAATACATTGGATAGCTGATTCTAAGGGCTATTTCAGTGTGAATTGTGAAATTGGTGAAGCCAATATTCCAGATAAGGACGAGGTATGGAGTCGGATATGGACAAATTTATCCCCCTCGAAGGTGGACATGGTCGGCTGCCAACAAAGGTCGTATTGAATAAACGTGGATGCCTCTCTCAAGCTGTCCATTGTGTGCTTCAGCACCTGAAATAGTCAACCACTTGATGTGCCACTGCAACTTCATTTGGTCTAACTCGATTTGGGAAGTTCACTTTGTAATTCCTGATTCTGTTTGTGAATTTCTAAGAACATGTATTTATATCAATCCATTAGTGTGGAACCTTGGTCTTCTATGTTTTATGTGGTCATGTTGATTATATACAAATGAGGATCTAAGGTGGATGGAAACCACTTATTTGACTTGTGTATTCAACGTTTGAGCTGGTGCCTGGTGGTGCATCGCCAAGTGGCCTGAGAAAGGTATGTCGATTAATGATTTGATAACATGTCCAACCTATTTTAAATTAAGAAAACCCGACCAAGAACTACTAGAATCCACCGTCGCCAGGCGTACTGAAATTCAACACCAACGGAGCGGTTATTAGAAGTGTTGGCAATGAAAGTATTGGAGGATGTTTACGCAACGATCGCAATAAATGTCTAATTACTTTTTCTAAATCGGCAGGCCCAACTTCAGCTGAAATCATAGCCATAAAACAAGTCTACTATATGTTCAGAAATTCTCCTTAAAAACTGTTAATTCAGAGTGATTGTTCGCTCGCTGTGGATTGGATCTAGCGACCTTATCTTTGTCCTACTATTTTCAAACCTCTAATCCAATCTTGTCTGAGTTTGTGTGAAGGCCTAGACTGGATCATACACTATGTGTCCACACAATTTAACTGTTTAGCGGATAATTTAGCAAAAAAGGGGATTGCGCGTGCGGTGGATTTGTGTTGTGTTATGCCGGATTGAAAAATGATTTAGGGAGTGCAGACTAAAAGTGTTGTTGCGCGTGTGGAGATTGCGTTGTTGGAAAAATTTGATAATTTGGAGCTATGAATAAGAAATTGATTCAAATGTTGTTGAGGAAAATGTGGAACCAATTGTTGGTTCGTAAATGTGCAGACGTGCACGACGTGGGTAACGCAAATGTCTGAACCGGTCTGGTCCTTCGTGGGCTTGCAGATATTTTGACCCAAATTTAAAATGAATTTTCCTCAAATAAAAGCATAAAATTTGCCAAATTTTATCTTGGAATTAAAAGGGTAAATATTAGAAGTTACCTTTAATTCAAATAATAATTTTGGAAATTGCTTTATAGGAGAATCAATTGATTCTCAATATTGAATGCTCCATTAGGTCAAAATTTCCACTTATACCCTCATGACACTCCTATAAATAGGGAGTAAACCTTCTAAGTTTTACACAACTCAAAACCACAGAAAATTTTTATTGTTTTACTCTGTGGATTTTACAAGTGGTTTTCGGTGATAGGCGAAGGCAAGGGTCAGTTCGTGATCTCCATAGTAGTGCAACTGTGGCTGATCTTATGTTGTTGTATCCTAGGAGACAGACGACCAATGAACTCGAGCACCATAGGAGTGGCCGAAAATCTGTCTTAAGGAAACTGCGTTCGTGCAGGCCTCAACGCGTTTTCTTTCAGAACTTGTCCCCAATCGGTTTGGTTTTAGATATGTTGTATCTAAATTATTAATTTTTTATTTCTTATTTTGTTCGATTTATAATAATATCAATATTTGATTTTACTGTTTATTTTATTCTTGGATTAACGCCAATTTTCTAACATTCTTAAGACAGATTTTTTGAGTTTTAATCCAAGACGGACAGATTCCATATTTACGGTCATGATCAGTATATATCATACATGTTGGAGATGACAAGTCAAAGATTTGCCAAGTTTCAAACTTGGAATATATTTAAGGTAGATCCTTAAATTATAATATTTTTTGGTAATATTATTATGATAGTGTTACCTTATAACGTGGACATTTTAAATATGGCATGTATATAAATTATACTTTGTCATATTTTTTGTCTTAATTGTGATCCTTTGCATTTTTGGAAATTATGTGGATTTTATTTTGTACTAACAATTTCTTTTGAGAAATTTTATAGAGACGAACAGAATATTCAAGCGAAATCGTGATTTGTTGTGGAAACAAAGATCTCGTAAATAATTCGTTTCAGGAATTAATTTCTGCCGTTTTAACGGATTTACGTGATCTTTCCAAAACAAGAATAAAAAAAAATTAAAGGATCAATTCCTTTGATTTTGTTGCCTTGATATCTTTGGTTTGGGTTTTAGTGCTACTAATCCCAATATTTAACAAAAGATATATGAGAAATAAATCACTGAATTTATTTCTTCGTTAGAATCTTGTGTTGATTCTAATTTTGGAAAAGGAAATAAATCATTGAATTTATTTTCAAGAGAATATTGTATGATTCTAACGTTGCAAGGAAAATAAATCATTGAATTTATTTCCGTAAGAATCAAGTATGATTCAATTTTTGTAAAAGGAAATAAATCATTAAATTTATTTCTATGCTAGAATCATGCGTTGATTCTAACTTGTTAAGAAAAAGAAATCATCGAATTTATTTCCGTAAGAATCAAATATGATTAAATTTGTGTAAAAGGAAATAAATTATTAAATTTATTTTCTGTACTAGAATCATGTGTTGATTCTAACTTGTTAAGGAAAATAAATCGTTGGATTTAATTTCGTGAGAATCTAGAATGATTCAACCTTGAAATAAATTAGTGAATTTATTTTGAAAAAAAAATAACTCAAATTTATTATCAAGTATGATTTTATTTTGGAAATAAATTGGTGAATTTATTTCGGAAAGTAACATTGGTTACCAAATTTAGAGCGCTGATTCTGACTGAGGTCTCGAATCAAAGCATAGAAGAACTTGATTCTCTATGTCAAAATTAAATTCTTAAAGTCTATTCTGATGCATGCTATGAAGTGCACAGTGTTTAAAAATGGCTAAAGAATCGAGAGGGTCGTTGGACCATAAATGGAAGATTCCAAATTGTTGTGAATCAAAGGTAGTGATTCCGATTGATCATCCATGCTTGGAATGATTTCAAGAATAAAATCCATAAACGGCGATTGAAAGGAAATTTAAAAATGCATGTCTAGGATTGGTTCTTTGAGAGACTTGGTATTTAAGCGTGCCTAGTGCACCACCTCTCTTTCATAAGTTACCTACCTGGTGCATTGTTTATTATTGTTCTTTCTATTAATACCGTGTGAACTTTTGTTTGAGGTTTAGTTTACTAAATCTCCGTCGTCTAACAAAAGTTAGAAATTATGTTTCTGTTTTTGGTTTTAGTCTTTGACTAAATTCCTAACGTTTAACAGATTCATAACTTTTGGTTTTGGATTGTGTCTACGTGACACAATGGAAAAATCAGTGAAATTTATTGGAAAAAAATTTCATACATGGCAACAAAAGATGTTGCATAATTGACCATGATAAACCTAGTTAAATATCTGAAGGATGATCCTCCTATTATTAGAGAGGATAAGGTAAATTTTGTTACCACCTTCAAATGTTACTAAGGTAAATATTGCTAAGATAAATATTATCATGACAAACGTAGTAGAAGTCAAAAACGACTTCAAACCGTAAATTGGACGGTGTGTTCAAGAAGCAAAATTTCATGGAAAAAATGCTTCAATTGCCATAAGATGAGGAACAAGTATTCGGACTATAGACTTCCAAACGAGGGCAATGTTATTGCCATAACAATTGATATGGCAACATATTGGTTGAAGGAATATGTTTATTACCTTCATTGATGATAGCACAAAAATAATGTAAATATGAAGCTATAGTGAAAATTGTTCTCTATGAGCATGATGTTGAATCCCAAACTTAATTAAAGGTTTAAGATGGGGAGAAGCTCTATATGAGTAACGTTGGTACTATAATGTGCCTAACATGTGGGGGAAGCTGTTCTATAAGCTAATTACCTTTTAAACAAGATTCCCCGTAATTAAAGAAACTAGACACCATATAAGTTATGAAAGGTAATTAAACCTTCCTACAACCACTTGAAAATGTGGGGGTGTCCTGCAAAGGTAATGACCTCATTACTAAAGCAACTGAGAATAGATCCCTAAAAATGGTGGATTGTATTTTCATTGGCTATATAGAACATAGCAATGTATATCGATTTTTTGTGTATGAATCAAAGAACCCTGAGATTCACAAACATACGATAATGGAAGCAAAGGATGCATTTTCTTTGAAAATGTATTCCCTTGTAAAGCTAAGAAAGTTGGTCAAAGTTTAATGAAACGAACTTCGGAGATTATCGATAAAGATGACTCAAATGATCAACAAGGGTTTGAGCTTGAAATAGAGCCACAAAGAAGTAAATGAGCAAGGGTAGAAAAATTCTTTGGATCATTTTTCTAAACTTTATGTTAGAGGTTGAATCTCAAACGTATAATGATGTTATACATTCATATGAAAGCATCTTATGGAATGATGTCATTAAGAGTGAAATTGATTCCATCATGCAAAACCATACGTGGGAATTAGTGGATCTTTCTCTGTAAATTAAACCACTAAGTTTTGAATGAATTTTCAAACGGAAAATGAAAGTAGATGGAACAATTGATAAGTATAAGGCCAGATTGGTAATAAAAGGTTATCGAATGCCTTGACTATTTCGATGCATAATCTCATGTATCAAGGATAACCTCCATAAGTGTGATACTTACAATTGTCGCCTTGCGAAATCTAGACGTACATCGAATAGATGTTAAAAGAGCCTTTCTAAATGAAGATCTTGATGAAGAAATATACATGGAACAACTTGAGGGTTATGTAGTTTCAAGTCAAGAGAGAAAAGTATGTGGGTTGGTGAAGTCCTTGTATAGACTTAAACAAGCAC
Organism: Hibiscus trionum; assembly: GCA_030270665.1. Taxonomy (NCBI): domain Eukaryota; kingdom Viridiplantae; phylum Streptophyta; class Magnoliopsida; order Malvales; family Malvaceae; genus Hibiscus; species Hibiscus trionum. Next base: position 75,563,067 of record BSYR01000010.1, on the reverse strand, counting down.
CAAAGTAAAGACATGAGAAGTTCGATAATGTCATGATGACAAACGACTTCAAGATAATTGAGTGTGACAAATGTGTATATGTCAAAACTACTAACATTGGATATATTATTCTATGTTTGTATGTTAATAACATATTCATTGTTGGAAGCAACAATAAAATGGTAAACGTACCAAAGACTTGTCAAATTCAAGATTGACATGAAAAATATGAGATTAACATATTTGAGTTTGGGCATCCAAATCAAACGATCACTTGAAGGTCTCATATTGACGTAGTCACACTACGCGGACAAGAGAAGTTTGGCAAGGATGTTTCCGGCATAGCCAAAACTCCAATAAATACATGCCAACTTTTGTCCAAGAACAAAGACCAAAGTGTTGACCAAGTAGATTCAATAGACCAGATATTGTTTCTACTGTGAGCAGTTCAAGTAGATTCACAAGCAATTCAAGTGAAAATCACTGGAAAGCAATTGTGAGGGCATTGAGATATCTTAGATATACTCGAGATTATGAATTGCATTATTCCAGAGATTCTTCTATTTAGAAGGATACTCCGATGCGATTGGATATCTGATATTCAAGATATCAAAGGCATAAGAGGATATGTCTTCACTTTGGGAGGAGAAACTGTTTCATGGAAATCCTCAAGAAAAATGGTTATAATCAAATCCATAATAGAATCTGATTTTGAAGTTCTAGACAAGTCTAGAAAAGAAGTCGAATGGCTTTAGAAATTTCTTGGAGGATATTCCTGAACAACCAAAGCCAATGCCCACAATAGGTAGGACATAGAGCTTTGTGTATAATGGTAAGTCGAGACATATGCGTTGTCGACATAATACCGTTAGACAACTGATCTCAAATGAAGTTATCTCTATTGATTTTTTGAAATCAAAGAATAACGTTGTGAATCCATTAACCAAAGGGTTAAATTGATATCAAGTTGAGAAAACATCTAAAGGAATGAGACTAAAGCCCATGTAAATTTAAGTTGCTATGTGAAGGAAAACCCTACCTAGTTGACTGGAGATCCTAAGATCTAGGTTCAAAGGGACAACCTAATTGCATAGACCTGTGCGGTCACTGTAGGGGCTCTTATCCCCAAGTCCATTCCTATGATGTAAACGGTGATCAAAGTGGTTTAGGCTAAGCAATGCTTTTAATGACCATTGTGTGCTTTTGTGAGTCAAGCAACATAAGTCACCTATGTGAGAGTGAAGTGGGGCCGCTTCAATGAGACTATTGGGCATAGTTCTTTCAAACTCTTGCAGAACCAGGCGATGTCCACGGCCATATGGACATACCCATGAGAACTAATACTCTTGTCAGAGAGGTAGTTGTGTGAAGTATATCATCGTTTACACAAACGGCAGAACAGTTCAAGGACATTATGTCTACTGGTCAGCTAGTAAAGTAAATATACTTTCACAAGGGAAGGTTCAAGGGTGGACACCTACCTATCCTATGCAGCTATCGATCGTAGAATCTATCACCACATCGAGTCAAAATGTTTTTGATTAAATCAATTTCATTCATGTGGGGGATTGTTGGAAAAATTTGATAATTTGGAGCTATGAATAAGAAATTGATTCAAATGTTGTTGAGGAAAATGTGGAACCAATTGTTGGTTCGTAAATGTGCAGACGTGCACGACGTGGGTAACGCAAATGTCTGAACCGGTCTGGTCCTTCGTGGGCTTGCAGATATTTTGACCCAAATTTAAAATGAATTTTCCTCAAATAAAAGCATAAAATTTACCAAATTTTATCTTGGAATTAAAAGGGTAAATATTAGAAGTTACCTTTAATTCAAATAATAATTTTGGAAATTGCTTTATAGGAGAATCAATTGATTCTCAATATTGAATGCTCCATTAGGTCAAAATTTCCACTTATACCCTCATGACACTCCTATAAATAGGGAGTAAACCTTCTAAGTTTTACACAACTCAAAACCACAGAAAATTTCTATTGTTTTACTCTGTGGATTTTACAAGTGGTTTTCGGTGATAGGCGAAGGCAAGGGTCAGTTCGTGATCTCCATAGTAGTGCAACTGTGGCTGATCTTATGTTGTTGTATCCTGGGAGACAGACGACCAATGAACTCGAGCACCATAGGAGTGGCCGAAAATCTGTCTTAAGGAAACTGCGTTCGTGCAGGCCTCAACGCGTTTTCTTTCAGAACTTGTCCCCAATCGGTTTGGTTTTAGATATGTTGTATCTAAATTATTAATTTTTTATTTCTTATTTTGTTCGATTTATAATAATATCAATATTTGATTTTACTGTTTATTTTATTCTTGGATTAACGCCAATTTTCTAACATGCGTATAATGAATGTTTTATAAACTTTGAAATATTGATGATAATTTCTCAAATATATGGATTTATTAGATACATGTGTAGTCGTGGTTTTGAAAATCTTAATTTAATTTTGAATTTCATAAATCCACATTTTTATACCTTTAGGGTAAAATACTTACGAAGCTACTCAACAATTGACTCGATTTTATTTTAATTATTGAACTAAATTTTTTGTTAATTATGTCATTAAACGTTCAGTTTGGTTTCAATTAAACAACCAGCAATAAAATGTTAATTAAATGTTTGTATAAATTTTTAAGATAACACATATAGTCCATGTTATTTACACATTCAAAATGTATTGAATTTCTCCAGCTCCTCTTCCAACAACTTATGAAAATTGTTTCTCTCGATGGCTGAGTAAAAGTTGAACTTCAAGTGTTTGGTTAAATGACTAAAGTTTGAACAGTCAAATTCAATGCTTTATAATATGGGCATCAACATTCAAGCTCTACAAATATCTCAAGATTTGGATATATGAAAGGCTTATATTTTAAATAAGTACTTAAATTATACCGATTTTTTCATTTAGATACCTAAAGTATGTCTTTCGTCAAAGTATGTACCTAAAGTATTTTTTTGTTATGTACCTATTTTGACCAAAATAATATTTTAAATACCTATTTTGACTGTCTTTATTTGTGATATAAGCCTATATGAGATATATCTAAGGTGGGAAAAGAAATCATGCTTGAAATGGTGGAAACAATCAGGATCCTTTGTGATGATTTCTGTTTGCTATCTTGGTTATGGCAGATTCTTTGTGTCACGAACAATTACTCTTTCTTGTGTACAGATAAGCCCAGAGAAAGGGCTAACATTTCATAATGTCCGATTCGAATACATCCGCGTTCTTAATTGATATCGTGGAGGCTAAACTCCGGATTAAGTCCAGGCCTTCCTTCATCTTCCATTTTCTTCATTAAATGTTGCAACTCTCAAAATATTTTCCTCCCCAATACTAGCTCCAGCATGATCAAATTTATTGCTTTCTAAAGCTCTCTACCATTAATCAAATAGGACCCAAACGATTTTAAAGTAACGTAAGAATATCACCCTAACTACAGCATACTAACCTTTAAATTAAAGAAAAGCGCAAAAGTAGACTCAAATGATATTTAGCAATCATCATTGTTAATTGCTGGATATTACTTGCAATTAATTAAGGGTAACCATCATCATTGGTCACTAAACTATTCTAGTTTCCATATTGTGGTCACCAAACTATTATTTTTGATAAAATAGTCACTAATGTTACGCTTTTCCTATTTCAGTTACCCGCTATTAAAAAAACACGAAAAAAACATAAAAGCGAGAATAGTTTAGTGACCAAAATAGAAAAAAAGCAATAAATTAATGACTAAAGCAGAAAAAGGTAACATTAGTAAACAAAATAGGAAAAATGATGTGAAGCACGATTTGCATTGGACTCACATAAAAACATTCTAATTTTTGGTAAACCCATATACTTTGCAATTGACACCCAAAAGGGATCATCATGCGAACTGACATTACCCATGCAAACATCGTACGCTGAACTGAACGTGAATTTCCTATTCGTATTTGGCTTTCAACCCGAGCAATTAGTCAAACTGAGGACATTAGAGCCCTTGGTTGCCGCAACATAAAGAAGAATAGGAACTTGTAACACCCGTTCCAACTCATCCCAATGCCAATTGCAATCATCCCCCACCATTGAAGCCACCAACCTAAAGGCAATCGACATCGGACCTCCCGACAAACGATGAGCGGAAAGAGGACTAATATCCCCTAACCAAGGGTTATTCCAAAAATCTACACGTGGACCATCCCCTATCTACCATACAAGTTGTTCTTCCACCTTGCCCCATAACGGACAAACACTCTTCCATAAGTGAGATCTTGTACGAGATGCATGGGACTTAGGAAACCGATCAAACATATATTTAGCTCGTAGTGATTTTGCCCCAAGTTGTCCTGGCTTGGCAATTAATTGAAATGTGATTTTGATCAAAAACATCATTCTAAATATGAATACATTTAAAACAAAGTCCACCACGGCTTCTCGCAAGATACAAGTTCGTCCACTTTACAAGATTCATCCCATTACCCTCCATCATATGACCCCGAATGAACTGTCGAATCAACCACTTAAATTTACATAAAAAAATTCTAAATAGAAAATGTAATATTAAGTTAATATCAAACATATATTAAATACAGTTAATATACTTAATAAAAACATAGATGGATGGATGAGATGCGGTAGTTAAATGGGTAATAAAATACTTAGAAATGTAATATTGATGATAATTTCTCATTTATATGGATTTAATAGATACATATGCAGTCGGGGTCTTGAAAATCTTAATTTAATTTTGAATTTCATAAATCCACATTTTATACTTTTCAGGGTATAATACTTACAAAGTTACTCAATTATTGACTCGGTTTTATTTTGACTATTGAACTTTCAATTTTTGTTAATAATAAAGCCACTAAACTTTGAATTTGGTTTCAATGAATCCACGGACGATAAAATCTTAATGAAATTGTTTATGAAAATTTCTATAATAACACATTTAGTCCATCTTATTTACACAATCAAAACGTATTAATTACTTTCAATTAAGTGGTGTACTCTTTCTCTTTCTCAACAGAAAACGTATTGAATTTCTCCAGCTCATTTTCTAACAGCTTATGAAATCCGTTTCTCCTAATAATTGAGTAAAAGTTGAACTTCAAGTGTTTGGTCAAATGACTAATGTTTGAACATTCAAATTCAATGTTTTGCAATATGGGTATCAACATTTAAGCTCTACGGATATCTCAAGATTTGGATATATGAAAGACTTATATCATAAGTAAATACTTAAAGTATACTACCGTTTTTCATTTAGATACTTAAAGCATTTTTTCATCAAAGTAGGTACTTAAAGTATATATGTTTTTTTCATTAAAGTAGGTACTTAAAGTATATATATTTTTTTGTTATGTACTTATTTTGACAAAAAAAACTTTAAATACTTATTTTGACAATACTTATTTGTGATATAAGCCTACATGAGATATATTTAAGGTGGGAAAAGAAATCACCAAATATCCCCATGCTTGAAATGGTGGAAACAATCAGGATCCTTTGTGATGATTTCTGTCTACTATTTTGGATATAGCTTTTGCAAAGTCATGGCTGCTTCTACATACTCAGATTTTTTGTGTCACGAATAGTTATTCTTTCTTGTGTATTGATAAGCCACAGAGAAAGGGCTAACATTTCAAAATGTCCGATTTGAATACATTCGCGTTCTTCATCAACATCGTGGAGGCTAAGTTTTGGATTAAGTCCAGGTCTTCCTTCATCTACCATCTTAATTTCTTCATCAAATGCTGCAATTCTTGAAATATTTTCATCCCCAGTACTAGCTCCAGCAAGATCAAATTTATTGCTTTCTAAAGCCCTCTACCATTAATCAAACAGGACCCAAACGGTTTTAAAGTAAACTAAGAATATCACCCAAACTACAGCAAGAACGGACGAAACTATAAAATTCTAGGGGGGCGAGGGCGAAAAATAAAATTTTCACAAAATTTTTTAAAATGTTTCAAATTTCCCCCACCCCTTCGGTCCATCTCTGACTACCAAGAAAAAAGAAAACTCAGATTCTAAATATTTCCAGCCAATTATACTATTTTAATTCTAAAAGACCAGTGAGAATTTTTTGCTCGGCAATTTAATTTAATTTGATTAATAATAATTAAATAGTACTGTATGCTTCATGTGGAAAACTAGGAAAAATAATACAACACATCACATCGTAGCATTTGACGACAGAAAAGCAAACAAATCGCGATACAAACATCAATATGCAAATCCTAAAAAACCAATAAACAAATACTCACCACAAAACCGAGAGACTGGTAGGCCACATCCCAAGAATGATTTACGCCTGCATGTTTTTCCAATTGAATCATCTCCTCAATTACTTCTTCATCTCCGATCACCTTGAATCCTAACTTCTTACCAGCTTCCATCATTCATGCGAAAGTGGTGATAAAAAATTTGGGAATGTAGTTAGCATAGTTGCGGATGGTGAGAATCATGGTAAAGGACAAAGAGTTGTCCATCCTCATGTATCCATGGACCATCTGGCAACTAAAAACTGAATGAGAGAAGGAAAGTGGGGGCGACACAAAAGGTATCTAAATATGCAAATAGTGGAGCAAAACGGTGAAGAATGCCTCCAGAAACACTAAACAGAAGATAAACTGAATGAGAGAAGGAAAGTGGGGGCGACACAAAAAGATCAAAATGCCTTAAAAAGTTATATACATAGGGTTTTTGGGAAACTAAAAATTACATGCATTTAAACTCTTAGGTTTACAAAGCAAACATATAAGCTTCACTCGATTTCAGCTTAGTCCTCACTTTCCGAAACTCCACAACCAAGCCATCAAATTTTGATTTTTACTCAATATAGGCACGACGATTTTACAAGTTTATAATTTCATCCAGCCTCAAAATCGGGGTGTTAAACGGTTCCTCTACTTGGCAATAGCCTATCCATGGCTCAAGTGTTTTGACATAGCGAAAGTCGATGTGCAGACCGGGAAAGTTCCCAAGTTCATGTATGGAGTGTATCGTTTCAGGGGCAACCCATTTTTTGTAAGGGGTTGGTGTGAGATGAGGAGAAGGAAACGTCGGAGATGGTGATCCTGAAAGCTCGGAAAATAGAGCAGGTGGAAGCTATAACAAGGGTTCGTTACGGGTTTTATGGTACGTTTGTTAATAACAAGACCTACGACAATGAATTTAGGTTGCCTTATGTGTTATAATTGTGCACTATATGGAGTACATAGTAAAAAAAAATAGAAGCTCTTAGGGTAAAAATGTCGACTAGACTCAACATGTGAAAATTTGACTCCACTTGACTTAATATTAAAATAGTATATCATTATGCATGTATAAATCTTAGTTTAAAAATCAATTTGAGTTAAATAATTTGGGGTAAAAATGTAACTTCGCCTCAAAAGTGTTTATGAGCGGAAAAAGGAAGAGCAACCATTTGTTTCTTCTTCCACAGCAATAACCTTGGTTATTTACTATTTCTTGTATATATTTTGCAGTGTACCTGCAAGTGTCGTTTTCTTAAGAACATGGATCATTTTATACACTTGTAAAATCAAGGGATTCTTTTTGTAATTTTCTGTTGTATTCTTGAAACTTCCTTTATGGTATTTTTTTTTTGTAAATCTGATTTTTGTTTTGTTTCGTTTGACAGTTTTTTATTAGTTAAAACTTCTGATTATTTTGGTGTGAATTTGTTTTCATTTCCGTATTAGTAAATGGTTTCTTTGGCTTAATATTTTGGTCCCTATACTCTTTGGTCTTTAAACTATGATCCACATTCTGTATTGATCTCTAAACTTTTAAATGTTTGAGTCTCCTCAAAAATATCTCAAAATTTTTGAATGTTTCAATTTTACCCCCAACTATTACCTCATTCTAAAATGGTCCTCAAACGTTTGGACGTTCCAATTTCATCCTCAAATTATTGTTTATGTCGCATCATATTCTTACATAATACACTTATATGTTTACATTACATTTAATAATTTCTATAATACCATCAACCAGTTGATCTAGCGGGATGAGGTGCTAACTGCTAAGTCCCTTAAGCAAGGTTAGAAGTTCAAATCCTGACTTTCTGAATGGAGAATATTGGGTTGGGAGGGTCGCCCCTATATTGTGCCTCTGTAGAACCTAATTTGGATTTGTCGGCCAATGATTCAGATACCGGTAATTAAACAAAAAAACATAAGAATTTTATTAACATGGGAGATATTAAATATACTTATAATTTGAAGATGAAATTGGAATAATTAAAAGTTTGGGGACTAATTTAAAATGAGAGTCATAATTTAGGGTGTAGTTAGAACATTTAAAAGTTTAGGGACTAATTTAGAATGAAAGTAATAATTTAAAGATTAAATTATAATATTTAAAAATGTGAGAACTGATTTAAATTAAAGATCATAGTTTGAGGACATGTGGTGCTATTAATTCTCTCGATTTTTATTTTTTTGCTCTGTAATCAAATTTTATTAAAAAGAACTCATCCCGGAACTTAAATGGGGAAAAAGAGTACAACACACCCGGAGTACAAACAAAAGGACACCCATATACAATCCAAAACTTCTCAAGTCAGACATCATACATCATGTTGATCCGAACTAAGCAAAATACACCATAACAAAGTAACATCAAACCATATTAAAATGAGAAGCTCGACTCATATCGTCTTTAACAAGGCAATCAGCCAGAACATTTGCATCTCTTGGCACATAAGAAAAACTCACCAATTTATGAATCTCCAATAAAATTTTTGACCAAGCCCAAGGTCGGTAGAATTTGCTAGTAATCCAGTTTAACACCACCTTTACATCGAATTCAATAATCAAAGGTGATTTCCCCGAATAGTTCAAGAGTAGTTTTTATTGGTATCAGTTCAGCGTGTTCAGTTTAACCAAGCCTATCTCTGGAGGTTTCCAATCCACGCTCCCCTCATTCTTTAATTTTGTCTCCAACTGTCTTCTTGCAGTTTCAAAGTTTCCCATACTTCTAATCAAGACTTCTTTATCTTCTCCTCTTGAGAATTGAGATAATATCCAACTATCATCCTCTTCTAAATCATCTTTTATTTTCTTATCAAGATTATTGGATGAATCTTGGTTTCATATTTTCAGGGCTCATTTAATCCTCCTAATCATGAAGCCTTTCTGGTGGAGCATGATCTGAGACAGAACATGGGAGACCCATATGCAACTATCCAATTATCATATAGTAAAAGTCTGTCTATTGCTTGGTCCAAACCAAGTAAACTTTTTTTTCTGATCAATTAGACAACAGTTTTCAATAAATTGATTCAATTCCTTAGCTTCAGACAAAAACACTTACACACCCACTCATTTCTTCTTACCGCATCAAAATTCCATTTAAAATTCTAATTTCCTGACAACTTTCTCATCATTAAATCATTCCATAAAACAATTTCATCCTGAACACATTGGCTATTATAACATTTAATTCTTCAACAACCCATTTTCCTTCCAATAAAATGAAATTTGGGTTAACCAGTGTGAATTTCGATTTGTCTCATATTGTTACTACACCTCCAGACCTTCCCCTCTGCATATATTTTCTTATTGTCGTGATAAGTATAAATGATATGACCTAAAAATTACTGTCACATATCAAAATAATTAAAAATTTTAAAATATCAAAAAAATTAAGTTTATCTTTAGGGATTTATATATTTTTTTAAAATTATGATTATTTTTTAAATAATTAATAATTCTAAAATCTATTTTGTTTATATATTTAGAAAGTGGAATTAAAAAAATACTTAAAACTTTAATATAATATATAGCCCAACAAAATCAATGGACCCGAATTCAAAAATCACTGTAAACTCCGATCTTTAGTGAAATTCAAAATTAAACCAAAACCTATAAACAATCTCTAGAGCATGTAGTTAAAGTTATTAGTTGACATCCTCTTTCTTTAAGTTGTGGTTCAAGACCTTGTAAGAACAAATTTTTTTTTCTCCCAAGTAGAAATTGTTCAAAAAAAAAAAAAATAAACCAAAACCTAACCATTTTATAACGGTAAAAATTCTACAATAACAATTGGCCTTTAAATAATTTAGTCATATGAATTTTGAAAATATAATTATTAGATTCGAATAAAATTCAGAGTCTACAAAATAAAAAAGATTTTATCTGAATATGAATTTTATCGGTTAAAAAAGTATGGAACTCTATTTTGGGCTTGCAAAAAAATGGACCTCAACGTTACACCTATTGGATTTGGAGGAGTAAAGGGACATCAATAAATAGTTAAGGGTAAACTACCTGAGTGACCACTCAACTATTAAGTTTAACTTATTTTGACCACTGAACTACAAAAATTTAAATTTTGACCACCAACTATTTAATTGGACATATTTTGATCACCAACCGTTAAAATCTAATGGAAGGGTACAATTTGTGTATCAAAGCATTTTAAGCAAACGTTTTGTTAATAAACCCATGTTCTTTGATGGGCAAAAAACATATGCCAGTTTAGGCATTTAGATTGGTTTAAGGACATGATTACAGCTAAACCGCATAAGTTGAGAAAAAGGATTGATTACGTTTGGACAACCATTGAATTGGGAGGGTATGTTCCACTTAATTAAATAATGTCACACTACTTTAAGATATGATAGGGTATTTTTTTTTTGAAATCGGATAAGGTATTTTTGACTAGCATGATACTTTTACGTGGTATATTGTAACTCCAGCTTACAGATAGAACAATTGCATTTAATCGATTAATCAATTCCTTTGAGAACAAACAACACAAAAATTTCGTGTTCTTTCAATAAGTGAAATTTAATCAATTCCTTTGAGAACAAGCACCACAAGAACTTTAGGTTCTTTTAATAAATGTGCATATAAATCTCAATAGCTTTCGCATCATTATTGATTAGGATGGTCTAACCGATCATACAAACTATATACAAGTGTGTATATATATTTTTGAATTTCGTAAACTTCTGGTTTACCATAAAATGTGATTCAATCTCACTCGTACATGTCAAGTACGACCATCAAAATTGTTCCTTTGAATAGGAATATCTTTAGCTCTTTCAGAGCTTTCAATGGAAATTATCTTTTGGCAGCAATATATAGCTCTTCTAGAGCTTTCAACTGACCTTTTGACAACCAAACTTATATTTACATTGGCTTATTTCAAATGTCAATTGATAATATATGTTATCTATAATTCCTAAAGAGATATTTAGTGAACTCATATTACTCTCTTAAAATTTCCACTTCTAGTGGTGACGATATTATTATCATTAGCGATAATTATTGCAATATTTGTGATTCTGCACTTTTCTAATGTGCTTTCTCTCAAGAATTTATTGCTCTTCTAGAGCATCAATATTTTCAGTAATTTGAGATATAATACTCATATTATTCCCTTGCATTTAAATGAGAAAATATATCTTATGCTTATATTGAGCATAAATCGTCACCATAAATTGTATTTAACAAGTAATCATGTTAAACAAAATAAATAAATATCATAATAATATAAATATAAAACGTAAATAATTAATGTGTGTAAAGTAAATAAACATAAATATAAATAAATATAAATATAAATAATTTTCTTTAAAGTTATGAGAATAATTAGAAGATGATTTATTCCGTTCGAGGGTTATAAGAAAATCAACAACGTCCAAATGAGTTGGACCAACAATGTCCAAATAAAGTTGGACCAATATTATCTTCGTCATTTTTCGCAAACAAAATTTGCTTCTATTTTCTTACCTTTATCATTCGATGATTGTTGAGTTTTCAACGTACGACAAGTACGAGACCAATGATTTATAATATCGCACTGGTAATAAAAAGGATTTCACTTCATTAGAATGATCTTTATCACTCTTGTCATCCTTATAACCTCACTACCGGTAGGTAGAAGTATCCTTAAAATGACCATATTTTTCATTTCTATATTCATGGTTTCAATCACGACCACAACTTCTAATGTGGCTTTTATTCTTTCCATAATATAATCGCACATTCACTTCAGGGAATGGAGTAGAGCCAGTGGGCATTCGTAACCTTTTTCACATATCCTTATCACAGAGAATAAAGATTTAATCCTCGTACGCGGCATTGTTAAACGAGTCCACAAGGTCCTTTAAAAATCTCCTTTGAGACCAATAGCCTCGCGGAACGGGATGTCCAGCCAATATACTTGGATTATATCGAAGTTATGTTACCAATTAAATAGTGATTTACCATGTTTGCATTCTCTTCAGGGAATGAAACAGATCCAATAATTGCATGGAATAAACATCATGCTTGCATTCACTTCAGAGAATGCCCATCATTGATAATCGCATGGAATAAACATCATGCTTTGCATTCACTTCAGGGAATGCCTCCCACAGAAATTCTTGTCAAGATGAATTTTTTGTAACATGAACTTGGGAGAAGTCTATAGTCGATTTTTTCGACGTAGAATAAATATTGTTTTCGAGCAAAATCACCATGATTTATCGGACTTTGAAATAATAATTTAAAGAATAAAAATAAAATTAAAATTTACCGATGTTGATTTTTTTTCTCGCGGGCAATAGAGACATAGCAATTGACCGAGATAGCTTCTCATAATCCCTTTATATCACGTCTCTTTCCAAGCCATTTAAACATATCATGTAAAACTCAAAACACGGTTAAAAATACTAACTTTTACCAAATAAAATAACATAAATAATAATATAAAAAATATCAAATATAATCATATAAGTAAAAGTATGAATAAGCATACCGCTAATTAACCCTTTTAAGAAAAGGAGAAAACACACACGCATAACATGAGATTTGATGCATTATTATTATTATTATTATTATAAACCAACAGGATTTTAATCAATAAAACATAGTTATGGTATATAACTATAGGAAAATTCTACAACGTCCGACGAACACTGCTGAGCACCACTAATGCTGAACACCATTAAATTAATTAATAAAGATTTAAAATTTCAAGGACCCATCATATAATTAATAATTATTTTAAAAAAAATTAATTAAATTATTTTTTATATATTAAAATTTTATTTTTTTAATAAGGGTAAACTATATATTTAGTACCTCACATATTTTCGTATTTCTATTGAACCATCATTATTTAAATATTATTTCAATTTAACCCTATTTTTTATAAAAAATAATTTAACCATTAACCCTCAACCTAAAACCCTAAACTATTAAACCTTAAACCCTTAAACTCTTAAACATATACCCTAAACCATATACCCTTAAAAATAATTTCACCATCATCGATTCAATTCAATTCAATTGTCGGCCATCATCAATCAATTTGTTTTGTTTTTTTAATTCAATTTAAATTATTTTTTAAAATATACTTTACTTATTTTTTAATTCAAATTAGAACCTTAAAAATAGTGAGCTCCTGTAAAATGGAATCTTGCAAACTTGCTAAGCATCAATATAGTGAAAAACAGTCTTGAAAACCCAATTTTCATATTTCTCTGGAACTGTATAATATGATTCTATTTCATAGGTCAATGACTCGCGACAGCTTCTGAATCCGGTTTAATAAGAAGTCACCTTGTTTAATGATGGTTTGGTAAAGAAAATTCTTTGCATTAGGGCAGTTTGTTTCGAGAATACCAGCTACCTTGTCAATCTTGCAATGAAGTTTCCCTGCTGCAATGAAACGTGATAGCTCCCTGGGATCATGAAAGACATAAGAATTATGTCAGGGCAGGAAAAATAATACGGCCAAACTCAACTAATTTTAATAGTAATGATAGGGTAAGGGTATTTATCCATGAACCTAAACCCTAAGCTGAGAAATCACTAGATGTTGTTACTCACATATCACTAGAAATCACCCCAAAAGCCTTTGCTATGGCTTTGATTGTAACACTCTTGTAAGGCTCCAGAAACTGAGAGTAAACTATAATTTTGACTTCTCTCATGTAAAATTGGAAATGAGGATGCATACGCCGGTCAAGTTGTATCTCATTATTATAGTTATAATGATGGTGGGTGAATTCTGATTTCAATCTCAATTCTAGTTCTAATTCGAATTAAAAAAATAAGTAAAGTGAATTTAAAAAAAAACAATTTAAATTGAATTAAAAAAAACCAAAACAAATTGATTGATGATGGCCGGCAATTCAATTCAATTGAATTGAATCGATGATGGTGAAATTATTTTTAAGGGTATATGCTTTAGCGTATAGATTTAATAGTTTAGGGTTTTAGGTTGAAGGTTAAGGGTTAAATTATTTTTTTTATAAAGAATAGGGTCAAATTGAAATAATATTTAAATAATGAGGGTTCAACAAAAATACGGAAATAGGTGAGGTACTAAATATATAGTTTACTCTTATTAAAAAATAAAATTTTAATATATAAAAAATAATTTAATTGAATTTTTTAAAATAATTATTAATTGTATGATGGGTCCTTGAAATTTTAAATCTTTATTAATTAATTTAATAGTGTTCAGCGGTGTTCAACATTAATGGTGTTCAGCGGTGTTCGCCGCACGTGGTAGACTCACTCATCCATAATTATAACCCACGTGATTAAAACAAAAAAAAAGTATAACCCACGTAATTTACACCAAACGCAACTTCTTCGTCTATGTCGATTCGTCTTTTAGTTTGTGAGAACCACAAATTTATCTTTACACAATGCTTAAATACAATCGAACATGCCCCTCTTTGGTTTTTCAAAAAAATAAAAAAAAATCAAGTTAAAATTTAAAGAGAAAGCTAATCAGTAACAAAATGAAAATTGAGGAAGAAAAAAAACTTATCTTTGGTTCACCCTGAAATCGAATTCTTTCGAATAATTCTTTTAAGATTCAAACGATGAAGATCTCAGTTGATTAAAAGCCCGTGCTGATAACGTGTTGTAAATAAAATAAAGAAGAACAGCGTACAAGAACAAAATGAACAAAGAGATGAGAGAAAGATAGAAATTTGTATTTGTAAATATTGACATGAGTGTAGAATGTCTTGATCAAATATCTATTTATAGGCATAAGAAGTACATAAGAAGTACATAATACATTAAACTCTAATTAATTGAGATAATATCTCCTAGATAAAGTTCTTATCAAGATAGACATTCATATAAATAAATATTCATAACAATTTAAGTTATTTTGAGATTTTTGGTAACTGATGAGGGTAAAAGAGTCTTTACAACTCTAATATCAAACATCTAATCTCAAAAACTACTATTATGAGCTTTTTCAAAATTAGCAGTTTCACTTTATTCTGCTATTTCAATCCGTTATTCACCAAACAACAATACCTCAAACCTCTAATTTTTACCCAAACCTCTCTTTACCAAACAGAGCCAATATATAAATTCATGTCCTAGGCTCGTTGGATTGACATAAGCCCATTTGAACATTTTAAAATTCAGATATTTGACTTTAATTTTTTTAATTTTTATGGATTAAATTATTTTAATCTTTATTAATTATACCACCCAAAAAATTGAGATTCTACGTGTGCACACGTATTTCTAGATCCGCCACTACCTAACTGCTTTATGATCATAAAAACTTTCCTTTAAACTATGCTCTCAACTCAAGCTAGAGTGAAACCTGTAAATAAGATTACATGAGAATAAATGATAATTCAGTACATTGGAACATATTATTAGATGGAGTTCAATGTTTGATATACATGTTTTACATAAAGTTTCATCAAGTTCAGGCTTTGAGAAACTTATGAAACTAAAGAGATAGATCATATACATATAAATATATGGACCCTGCAAATGATCAAAGCTCTAATGAGCAGCTAATGGCACCCCAACTTTCTCAGTCAACCTTTTAGTGTACTCTTTCCTTGCTGGATGATCCTCTTGCGGCCGATTATACGCTGTCCAGATCGGTTCTCCCACAAACAACCTCATCAACTGCACATTGTAAAAACACAAGTTTGATCGACTGCAACTCCGAGGCATCCGTAACTCGCTCATAGATAAAGTTCCCTGCATTCTAACCAATGAAATTCCTCACATTTTCTTACCTTGACATAGTTGCTGGTGTCAAGAGTGAACCTGTGATAGATTCCAGCAGGCAGTATAATGAGATCACCCGCTTTGATCCAAATCCGAACCCATCGGTCATCCTTGTCCCTTACATCGAAATATCCGCTGCCTTCCAAGCAGTAGCGTATCTCTTCATCAGCATGTATGTGCTCCGTGTAAAAGTTCCTTAGCTTCTCCTCATAGTTAGCAACTTTCTCTGGGCATAAATCAAGCAAGTCCTATATATACAACATGATACGACTTTGTCAAACTAAGGTCCTAACTGCCTCTTCAAATTAATAAAAACAAGGCAACTATGTTACTCGTACTTAGTTTCAATTTTCTTAACAAGTTCTTCCATGTATTTGGAAGATCTTCAGAGGTCATATCCCGTACACGTATCTTCCGAATAGGCATTGGACTTGGTATCAGACATAGATATTCAAGAAAAATGAAGAGTTGAAATAACAAAGCTACGCAAAGCAACAAAACAACTCAATAGCCCTTATATACATTCTTTAGTGTATCAAGGAACGGAAACGTCTAATCGTAAGTTGTAACTCAGCTTTTTATCAAAGTTGCAATTTGCCTTCAATTCGGAATTGAGTACACAGCACTGGATTCAATCTATCAGCTTCATTTTTCATATCTACAGCATTATCCTGGATACACAACCTAACTAAAGCTATCATATTGAGCTCGAAAAGCAAAATCTCAATGGTTTGGTTTGCTTCAGCAGTTACATCCAACATTACCTGCACCTAGGTATTAGTTTCAGATATAGATAAATGTACGAAACTAGTATGTCTCCCTCGTACACATGCCCGAATACAAGTGCATAGAGAAAATGAAAATTCGAGATAGCATAGATTTATTGTACACAAAAACCAGATTCAAAATCCATTCTAAGAGCATAAAGGACAAGGAAATTAGGCAAAGCATACATAGAATTAAGCAACATCTTAACACTAAATTTTCTTAAACAAAGCTAAAAGGGTTAAAAGAAATGAAATTACCATGTAATTGTAACCTCTAGCTTCTCTGATCTTCTTCAACTCCTCATCGTTTTCGTAATCCTTGGGGTTCAAATGCCAATACAACACTCCAATCTCTGCCATTTATTCAAAACCCATCATCTTTATTAACCCTAAACCCAGAAAAAATACGACCGAAGAAACGATTAGAAATTTAGAACTCACCTGCCAAGTGGTCTAACGAAACAGGCTCGTTGGGATTGCGTTTATGAGGAAGCCTTTGATCTTCTTTGCTTTCATCCATAAACCAAGCCTGTTTTTGCATTTCAAAAGAAAAAATCAGTACCAAATTTATCGTTAGTACCAAAAAATCCTAATTCGATTGAATTTAGAATGGAAGTGGTGGAGAAGAAACTTACCTCGATAGCCATGGCTGTTGAATGACTCGCTTATGGGACTCAGTGACTGGGATTCAACGGTGTCGAGTTTAGTGAGTTCCGTTTAGTATTTATAGACGTCGTCGGGTTTAGCCGTCGTGTTAGATTTTAACATCGTTGATTTCCCACGTGTTGCCTCTGGTTTTCTCAAGTTGTTTTTGTGGTTTAAGTTTGCCTTTGTAAACCGATTTATCTCTATCGTTTTTGGCTTCAATTGAATTCTTCCCATTTTTTATGGTCCATAAGGGAAAATAAATAATTCCACTTTATTATATAAATTATGAAATGATAATTTATGCGAGAAATATCATTACTAAAATTTATCGCAACCACAAATGCAAAAAAATCTTTTTTTTAAATTAATAATAAGATACTAACATAAGACTCGTTAAAAACTTATTTAAATTTAATTGGAAGAAAAAAATACTCATATTAATATATAAAAAATACAAAAAAATACTCATATTAATATATACAAAAATACAAAATTAACACGTTAAAAATACCAAGATGCAATAGAGATTGGATAAAGGTAGGAGGCGAAAAAAAAGATATTTTCACCAATAACACCACCACGGCTCGCCTTCGCTAAATAATCCGCTACTTAAGTTTTCTCTCGTTCAATCTTTATGATACGAACCTCCCAGCCATGAGAAAGGAAGTGACGAACCGCTATTGTTAATAAATTTTTCTGTAAGAAAAAATTTTGATGGGTTAAAATATTAGCAATATCAAAATTATCAGCGGAAACCTCAATCTTACAACAGTTCACGCTCCAAGCATGCTTCAAAGCGTCGTGAATCGCTCAAAGTTTGAAAAGTAAAACCGAACATCTTTAAAATAAAATATAAACTAAAATTCCATCACAACCCTCGTTTAATCAAATAACCTTTAATTTTTTATCGGATCAGTTTCGTTTTACAATCCGAACGGTTAACATCGTAAAATATTATGAAAACAACATAATTTGATATCACAATAATCGAACGGTCAAATTTACCTGGGACCTTGGACCAGGGTAAATTCCAACACATTTATCACTGCGCCAAGTTGTTCTTTATGTTATAAACTGCGCCCTTTTATATATTTTTTATAAAGCGGTAAATGTTAGGGAAAATTAAAGAAGCATGAAAAATAGTAATAGGGTGGTTTGAACCTTGGACTAAAAAAGTAAATTTCAAAATCTTTATCACTAAATCAAGTCACTCTTAGTGATATAAATTGCACCATTTTATATACATATCGTTTAAAGCAGTAAATGTTAGGGGGAAAAATAAAAATGGTTGAAAGGGGACTCGAACTTAGATCACTTGGGATGTGCATAATCACACAAACATTCGATTTAATTTAAGTTTAGAAAAATTAAATGTAACACTCGGGTTTGGGGGTCGGGCGAAAATAAAATATTAAAATAATGTTTCGAGTTTTTTCCTTTTCATTTTAAAATTCATTTAATATGTTGGACCCGATTTTAATTTAAAGCCAAGTATCCATGAGTTTTAGAATGTGGGATGATGGTCATTTTCATTAATGGCAGTTTTGTAAATATTTGGTCTTGTAAAATAAAAACCCCCTTTTATTTTAAAACACTCATTTTACTCATCTTCTTCCTCTCTCTCATTCAAATACAACGACAACTTCTCTTCTCCATTGTTACTCACTATTCCATCACCATTCTCCCTCATCTTTGAAGGTTTGTAAAAGGTAAACACGTTTTTGACTTGTCCTCACCTTCCTCTTCATGTCTATACCTTTAGTTTTCATTAAAACCCATTGTTTTGAGTTTTGAGTTTTTCAAGTTCAAAGTTAAAAATCCAAACTTTAATGTCCATTGTTAAAGCTTTTGATTTCTTATCATTATTTATGTTATTAGCAACCCAAATGGTCCAACATATGTGATTTTTACTTAGTTTTATAATGATTCACGGATTTGGGTTTAAGTGAGGTTTAGAAGGGTTTAAAGGTGAGTTTTTGGGCTGTTTTGTGTTGGAAATTGAGGGCTGATGTTAGTGTGATGTTCAAGGGTTGTTTTGGAAGCTATTAGGTGTGTTAAAAGTGTTGGAATCAATAATTTTTGGCTGTGCTTTTGGGCTGCTCGAAAATGTGGGTTTGAGAGTGTCTTGGCTTGATTTTTATGCTTGTTTGGTGCCCTGGGTTTACAGCAGTGATTGTGGACTGAAATGTAGTTGTTTTGATTGTGTTGGAATGTTTAGAAGCAATGAATTGTGTTGGCGAAGCCTCAGGAACGAATCCAGATAGCTTGGTGGATTGATCGGCTAGAGTTGTTGAGCTTGGAGTAGTCGGTGAGTGATTCTCTATTTTTAAATTGGTTTTCAAACGTTGGTTCGAACATGTGGACCTAGGTTGGACTTGGTAAACCCATCTAGAGTTGGGATTAGATTGATAGTCTAATCTCAAGCTTTAGTTAGAGACCTTTGGTTGAACTTTTGATGTTGTGTTTATGCCTCTCATGTTAATTGTGATTAATTTTGTTATGTATATGGTGATATACATGTATGTTGAGGCATGATGATTTGTTTATGCATAGTGATGTGCATGTGGTTGAGGTAATGTGAGTACATGATTGTAAATCATGGTGGCTACGTGCTAGGCACGGGAAATGGTAAGAATTTGTGTTATGAAAGATTGTGAAATGAATTAGTATTGGCACTAGTATGCTTGGGTACAAATGATCGATCATTAGGATGTTTAGTGTGCACACGAGAGTCGAAATGCGGGCGTGGTCTTGGTGATGGTAGTCATCAAGATGGAGTACGGGTACGCCCGGAAATCTTCTTTTATATGTTAGTCGGTGATGAGTGGAATCCCATCGATAGGGCGTGAGGATGAGTGGAATCCCCTCCGCGTGGAACGATGATGAGTGTAATCCCACCGTAAGGTAATGGTTGAGTTGTTGGATGTGAGTTCCAACGATTGTTATCCGTGTATTCGGGTCATAGCTAGGTGCCAATACGTATTGTTAAATGTGTTTCCATATGGTTGTGTTTATGGACTTGTTGAGCATGGCATGATAATTGAGATTATGTTCATGCATCATTTATATTTAACTCTTGTGGCTTCGAAGGTAAGAAATCATGCATTCTTCCTTGGTTTAGTTGCTCGTGCTTGGACCCTGTATTGTCGAGGTTTGTTTTATGAGCTTACCCTCACTAAGATTTACGCTTACGCTCTCTTTTGTTTAACAATGCAGATCCTTAGTTCGTGGGTTGCTTGTGCAAGGAGAGGGCCTCCAAGTGTGCTAGTTGTGCTTTTGCTATCCTCAAGTATGAATTTTTAAGTTATGGATGTAATAGATGAGCAATGGGATTTATGTTGTTGTTTTGTGTTAGGAGCTTGTTTAGACTCCTTGATATGTTGATGTTTTGGTGTGGCTTGTTGATACCTTATTTTGGATTGTAAATCATGCTTATGTTGCATGTCATGAATGCTTATATGTTTTGTTTCTAAGGCATGAAACCTTAAAATGCAATGTATGTCTCTTTTATGGTGAATGCTTGATCTCTTATGAATGTATGCCCTTATTTTGCATGTTACGTGTTTTGAGCGTGTTTGTAATAGGGTGTATGCCTCTAGAGTTTATGTGTGCATGTTGTGTTTGCTTCTTGAAGTCGTCGGGGGCGTTTGGGATCGTTTAGAGATGATTAAAGCTGGTTTTGGAAACTCCCAGACTGCATGCGTTTCGGAACGGGTAAGGTTGTTTTGGAACGGGTGTGGCTCCAGAGACACCCATACCGGAACGCGTTCCGGTACGGTTTGGGCACTGTGAACCCCTGTTCCGATACGAGTATCGAAACGTTTTGGCTACTGTGAGAGCCTGTTCCGAAACGGGGTTCGGAACGTCTAGGCGAAATAGACCCCTGTTCTGAAACGGGGTAGATGTGTTTCGGTATGGGTGTTTGGCTTTTTAAACTGGAGCCCGTGTTTCGAAACGGGCAAAACCTGTTTCGAAACACAGGCCTAAAAATGGGGCTTTTGACATCTCTAAAGGTTCTCAAGTGTCGGGCTTAGGCCCGGTTCGATGTTAGGCTTCTTGTGAGTCTTGTTTTCCGATGTCGCTTCTCACAAAGGTCTAATTAAATCCATCTAGACAAGATAATAAATGAAAAAATTTTCTCGGGTTGTTAACCGAAGTGGAGCTTTAACGGGTTTCGCCTCGGTTATCCCCGTGTAACCCGCTCGGATCGGTCGGCCGCCCGGACCGGGACGAGGGGGTTACACTTGTTGGTATCAGAGCTTGAGGTTTTCGAGACCTTGGGAAAGTAAGTGAGGTAAGTTAAATTCTTGTATTGCGATTGCACGGTGTTTGCTTGCCATGTAATCATGTTTGCTTGTTTATCAAGAATGCTTGATGTTTGTTTGATTGATCGTATATGTGTGTTGTTTGAAGCATGTTGAGTAGAGTCCCATTGCTTCTATTACATCGGAAAAAGGGTTTTCAAGTGAGGGAAACATACTTGAGCCACTTGGACCCTTGCCCTTGCTAACCTAAATTTTGTATGTTGTTGTTGTTGTAGTTGTTATCTGTTAGCGGTTATGTCGAGGCCTAGAGGTAGACCGAGGTTGGTTCGTCAGGAACCCCGTGTTGCGGCTCTTGTCAATGAGCCGGTGGCTGGAGTAGAGGCTCCTGTGGAAGAGCCTGTTGTTGGAGTCGGAGCTCCTCCACCACCACCCCCTTAGCCTGATGTGCAAGGCGAGGCTGGAGCTGAGGGAGCGGGACCTCAGGTTAGCCAGAGTGGCCAAGGTCCTGCAGGGATAGATATGGCTCCGCTAGTTCAAGCTATAGTGGGAGCGTTTCAGGTTGCAGTTGCCGGAGCTCAGGCTGCAGCTCAGCCGAGAGGAGATGATGCTAGCTTACCTTTAGAGAGGCTTCATAGCCTAGGAGCAGATGAGTTCAGGGGATCTAGGCCTGAGGGATCAGATTTGTGGCTAGAGAAGACAGTTCGTATTTTAGCTCAGATGGGATGTGTTGGAGCTCGTAAGCTGGGCTGTATGGTTTCGTTGCTTCAGGGTGATGCCTACACCTGGTGGGTCACCATTACTACCGATGTGCCTGAGGCCGAGATCAGTTAGAACTTCTTTGAGACTACTTTCAGAAAGAGGTATTTGGGCCTGAGCTATTTAGATAAGAAGAAACGGGAGTTCATGGCTCTTGTTCAGGGAGACACCTCAGTGACAGATTATGAGATCCGCTTTGTTCGACTAAGTCAGTATGCTCTAGAGTTGGTTCCTACTGAGAGGGACCGTTGTGATCGGTTCAGGTATGGACTTCATGAGGAAGTCAAGAAGCACAACAACTTTGATCGTGGTGATGCCAAGAGGCATCAGGGCAGTGGACATCAATTTGATCATAGATGTGGCGGTGGCCACTGTAATCACTAAGTTACTATTATCCATTATTATTACCATAGTGAGTGGCGGCTAGGGTTACCGAAAACCAGAGGGAGGAGGGAGAGCCTCTCTGGTTTTTGGTTAAGTTTTGGTTTAAAAAAAACAAAAAAGAATTAAATGGTTTTTAATCTCGCTTTTATAGTATTTTTAAGCTTTTAAATTGGTTTAATCATTTATTTTACCCCTCCGTGTCGTCGTAATTGCGTACGGAGGGTCTCCGCATTTTTAAACCACGCCCGTGGTCCCTTCATCTTTTCAATGTCTTTTAATTTAGTCCTCATTTTGGTTCTAATTGATTTCCGGGTGGTCAAATCACCACTTTGGTCCCCGTAAATTTTCGCGTTCTTTTAATTGAGTCCTATTTTGCTTTTCAATCAGCTTTTAAATGGGTTTTTTTACAGTTTTAGTCCTCGTCAGTTTGCATTTTTTCTAGCCTTTAATTTTGCATTATATTTGTGTTAACTGATTTTGTTGTTCATGCATTTGTTTATTATTTGATATCGAATATATGTTTTGCATGCCATGTTGGTTATTTTATGTTGTTATTCATGCTCTTGTAATGCGAGTTTGCATCGAATATGTGTCATTTTACATATTGTTATGTTCGTTTAATGTGCATATGATGTATGGTTTTGTAGCATGTGACACGTGCATTTTTATATTATAATATTTGACCATATGTTTTTTTAGCTTTGTGTAAATATATGGTTTCCTAATGTGTTTCATGGTATGCATCTTAAATGTCATTTCATGTGATTTTTAGTACCCTAATTCGCATGTTAATTAATTTTAATTATAAAACGGAGATACTTATTAATTCGCGTATTCGGGTCGACTAGCCTAGCTTATTGGATACTCCCCGAATATTCGGATTAATTCGAATCGTCTAAAGGTAAATCCGTAATTAAAACGGACAAGACCATGACATCATTCTTTAATTGCTTGCATCATGCATAAAGGTGACGTACGGGATCCGAACCCTAAACTAACACGGTAGTCAGTCTTATATGATGTCGGTTTAGTCTTTGGTCCGGTGTACCGTCATCCTTTTTAATTAAATGTTTAATTAATTCGAAACCACCAATTTGAAAAAGCTCGTATTATTAAAGTTCGATTTTCATTCAAGAACCCCTTAATTATAGTCTTCTTAAATTTTGAATAATTTCCATCAATTAAAAGCAACAATTGTTTTGGTACCGATTTCCGGGCGTGATGGTGGTGCTAACCCTTCCCCACACGTAACCAACTCCTAAACCCTTTCAAATGAATCTCTGGTTTAGTTTTTACGGTGTCTGGCCTACCTTAGTGGCCGGTGGCGACTCCAACCGAGAAAAAAAAAGATTTTTTTAAAAGGTTTCTTCAAAACCTGAATCATTTCATAAATTCCCCCTTTTATTTAATTAAATATTTTCTTTCAAAATAAGCGGGGAACCCCTTTTTAGTGGCAAGGAAGAGAGAATAAAACCCTTGTTACAGTCTGGCGACTCCGCTGGGGACAATTTTGTTTTTCAAAACAAAAGAGAGTTAAGCCAAAAAAATAATTTTTGCTTTTAATGATGGAAATTTTTGAAATTTAATTTGACTTTAGCGAGGTGGTTCTTCCTTGAAGATAAGACTTTAACTACACGAGCTTTGATAATTGATGGTCTTGAATTAATTTTTCATTTAATTTCAAAGGAATCACTGACACGTGTTGCATCACGCATTAAGCTCTATACCCGAGCTTCGTCCCTTAAGTGAGAGTGAAACGCCCATACACACGTGAGCATCCCTCCACGGGTCGGTAATTCACTTCCGGAATCCACGCCTTTGACATGTGAGTAGCCCTCCACATCACTAGGTTGTGCTTTCCCCCGAACCGAAACCAATTCGCAAGCTTGTAATGGGCCAGAATTGGGGCTTTTGTCACCTTAGTAGGTGATAAGATAGGTTCGGGTACCCTTGTTAGAACCGAACCACATGAGTGAGAATTTAAGCAGCTCACCCCGATTAGAGCCATGCGGATAACCGTAGAATTAGAATTCATGTTGTTAGGTCTCGCATCGTTAATTTGCTTTGATGTGTCTCCTTATGATTTGTTTCATTCAAGTATTCATTATTGTTGATACTAACCCAGTTGCCTTCTTGTCTTGTTTTGCTTATTTTTGCATATTCATCGCATTCTCATACGAGGTGTTGATTCGAGAATAGTCTAAAGTTGAAAACTTTCACAATGGGAGAAAAGAGTCCATAACAACGGAGTTTCTGGAACGCCCTAGTTTAAAGGGAAGGGACGAGAAAATTTATTGAAAATCGTACCCTATGTATTTATTTTCTTGCCTCGTTTTAAAAAGGCTTGATCTCCATTATGGAAAGTTGTTTAATGAGGATGTTCATCGAATCAACATTTCCTTGCATTCGATTTTGTGTTTTTTAATTTATTGCCTTTAATCATATGTTTCTGTTATGCATACGACATTACATGCATTACATCATTAAGTTTGGGAATTAATTGTTCTAGGTCATGGCGGCATTTGTGACTACCGAAGATTCCGCACCCACACTTTACTCGCCGCCAAAGGAAGCAAATGGAGGAGAATTTTGCTAAGTTGGAAGCTGATTTGAGAGGTCAGTTAGAACGAGCTCAGCAAGAGTTGAGGGACACTATCATCAAGTCCCAACAAGATATGATGAACGAGATATCTCAGCTGTTGCAAGCAAATCTAAAAGGAAAGGGTACTGCTGGAAACCCTAGTCAGGATAAGGGAGACCCCTCGTTTTCTCCCAGTTTTGTTACCAATACCCCTAAGCCCTCGCAAGGAGCGGATGCTCAAGGAGATGGGGCAACATCACATCAAGCGGGGGACAGAGTTCGAATAAGAGGGAGACTAGGGCCCCCAAGAAATAAGATGAAAAGATACATTTTACCCCGATCCCAATATCCTACGCTGACTTGTACACTCACTTGTACGAGGCAGAATTGGTTCGACCCTACCATATCACAGCCTCAAGCCGCAATCGGGAATGCGCAAGGCTCAAACCGAAGGGAGAATAGGGCTCCCAAGAAGGAACAAGAGAGAATGACCTTCACCCTTCTACCTATGTCGTACAAAGAAGTGTACAAGCACTTATACGAGACCAATCTGGTTCGCCCGTATCATGTTCCCCCTTCCAGCTGCCCTACCCTTCGTGGTACGATGAGAAGGCACATTGTGAGTATCACGGCGGAGTACCGGGGCACACAATAGAAAATTGCATGGCGTTCAAGAAGCTAGTGCAAAACATGATTAACACCGGGGTCCTCGAGTTAGAGAAGCCCAATGTGACGACCAATCTGCTTCCGAACCATGGAGGTCGAGGCGTGAATGCCCTCAAAGCGCTAGATGCGAAGAAAGTAAGGATGGCAGTGTCAGAAATTAAATCCCCTCTGAGGTGGGTGTACGAGCAGTTGCGTACAGCGGGCTTGATTGAGAAGGGTCCGAATGGAGCATATGACGCACGTGAGTCATTCTGTGAGTACCATCAGACTCTGGGGCATGAGATTCAGAATTGTTCGGAATTCAAAGAGTTGGTTCAAGAATTGATGGAAATAAGGAGGTTGAGTTCCTCGAGGAAACTTAAAGGGTGGGATGGATGGCCAGCTTAGTCAAGAGTTCTAATGCATCTAAGTTTGCTTTGTGCTTGGTTTTGCTTGTTTTCATTTCATTGCATTTTAATTTCCTTGAAGTGATGTGTGGAATCCACTTTGCTACCATTTTCCCGAAGGTAGCAAAGATTTTTTTGTAAGGGCCTCAAACTACATGTTTTTGAATTTCAATGAAAGGATGCATTATGTTTCAATTGCCTTTTCATTTTGTGTGTATATACTTGTCTATTGAGTCCCAGTATATCAATTGTACAAGGGACATTGGCCTTGGCCCCAAAGGTTGACTTCGAGTCGCCTTTGTCTAGTGGAAATCGAAAGCTGTGAAGATGATGAAAATGTGTCTTACACTCCAAGTTAATTTGGTCTAATTAAGTACACATAAAATTAGGGCCTTCGGGAGAATAACCGGAAACCTT
The DNA here is from genome assembly GCA_030270665.1 of Hibiscus trionum. Classification (NCBI taxonomy): domain Eukaryota; kingdom Viridiplantae; phylum Streptophyta; class Magnoliopsida; order Malvales; family Malvaceae; genus Hibiscus; species Hibiscus trionum. Next base: position 75,536,211 of record BSYR01000010.1, on the reverse strand, counting down.
TCGTGCTAAGAAAAAAAAGAAGAGAAAAAAAAGAGAAAAAGAGAAGAAAAAGAAAAGAAAAAGAAAAGAAAATGAAGAAAGAAAGAACAAAGAAAAAGAGAAAAACAAAAAAGAAAAAAAAAAGAGAGAAAAAGAAAAGACAAAAGAGAGAGAATAATAAAAGCGTAACAAAAGCACTCCAATGTTCTAAGCCTGGTAATAGGCATTCTCGGATACGAGTGTGGAATTTTTGAGGCACTCCGCTGTAGCAAAAGACCAATAAGGTTGCTATGCACCATTCACTTTAGCTACATGAGTGATGGTAATATTTTCAAATCATGACAATGCTGAGTAGCTCGGGGTTTTGTTGTTTGCTCCATCATTTATTTCGAGCCAAAGGAATGTGATGAGTTGATTTCCCCAAAATTATAAAGAATTGATAAAGGCGAAGCCTATAGAAGATAAGCCTAAATGATTAAAAGATTGAAATAACTCGGAGAGTATGTCACATTTTCAGACATCAGCTCAGCTTTCGAGGTCTCCTAGACACATGATGCTTGTGGCAATCCTTGGTAAGTCATAGTAGTGTCGTTCGTGCACTTAATATTCGAGGTATTTAATTTGACTTGATATATCCCTAATTTGAAAAGAAAGTATAGTTTTCGAAAATGCATCTTATTTTAAAATTAGAAGATGAAATCTAAATCTTTTTGTGAACACAAATCAATTTCCTTGCAATTGCTTCAAGGATAAATTTTAGGATGCAATGCCATGAATGCAAATGGCAGCTCAACAGTAGCTATGGTAAGGACGGTAGTAAGATTCCGCATGCTACAGTTCAGAGACTTGAAGCAAATTTTTGTCGAAATGTTTTGATTGCTTCAGAAGATGAAATTGGACCTTGATGAACTTAAGAGAAAAGTTCAAGGACTTGGGGGCATGTGCTTCCCTTAATGTCGAGAAAAGAGAAAAGTCGTCATTTTGAGTTAAGACGAAAAGAATGGTTGAGCACCCAGTTTGAATGGGGGGCAATGTTTTGAGAACGAGCACTACGAGAAGTGTTATATCTAGTCTGACCAATGAAAGTTGTTGCGTGTAAATAAGACTATCGCAAATAGTGCAAGTGTACACGGCGCAAGTAGTAAAGTGATACTAGAGTATCAGATATCGTCTCCACAGGGACTGGAATACTTCTATCCTTTAACTAACTGCACAGAGAAAAGAAGGAGATTTAAGAAATTGATTAAGATTGTCACGAAAATAATCAAGTAAAAAGATAAATCAGAAATATAAAATAGGCAGGAATTGAATTGCTCAGTGGTGCAGGTATTGCACTGTTCAAGGACTTCTATTCTATGTATGGCTTCTGTCACGGCAGCACCTGTCGTAGCAGCGGTCTGTTGCTGTCGCGGCAGCGATAAGCAACTCAGTTTCTTCAAGTTCGGCAAGAATCCCCGGATTGACTTGTCCTATCCCTATGTCCAAGTTCTATCGATGAACACCGATGTTTATGAATTCTTCTTTAGCCGCTTAACCTCGTCCTATCCCTAGGTCCGAGATAGTTCAACCATAAACTGGAGAACCAGTACTTACTCCTTTCGTATACTTAACTCTCCTGATATTAAGTAAATAGATGATCTCACAATGCTCTCCCGATACTCTTGCAAGATATTGAAACCAGAATAAGCAAACTTGAAGTTTTATTTTATTGAACAGAAAAATCCTAAGAACAGAACAACCCTTACAACTACTTTACAATATCAACCCTTTGCCCTAGGGGAGGTTTAGAACATGGTGAAGAAAGAGAAACGACTAGGGTTTTGAGATGAGAGGTATGGGATGTGATATCTCTACCCTTACATACATGGGTATATATAGGCAAAGATCTAGTCTAAGTCCTTTTTGGAGTAGAAGTTCTTCTTGGTGTAGAAATCCTTCTTGGAGTAGGAATCCTTGTTCAACAAGTAAAGATAAGTTACTTTACTTATCGATCCTTGATCAGCTCTATGCTCCGCTCTCGGCCTCAGAAAAATGCAAGATTGGGCTCAATGGACTCAGAAAAATATCCTCTATCAAATAAGACCCATCTTAACTATGTCGGCGTATTGCCGTCCGGGCAGCATTCTGCGGCGGCAGCGTTCTGCGGCGGCAGCGTTCTTGGTGGCAACTGGAACTGCTTCAGTACAGCTCCTTCTGCTTCTAGTCTCCAAAAATTATGCGAGTGGCTCACGATAGTCCGGCTTGAAATCCTTTATCTGTCAATCTCCACTTCGCGTTTTCCACCTCAGATGTCTTCACTGTCGCCACTTCTGCCACAGCAGCGGTCACGACAGACCACGAACCTCGTCTCTTCAGCTCCTGCTCCGCAACTCGCCTCTGCTCCTCAGCTGCCTCCAATGCTGCCACGGCAGATACCTACAAAAGTAACCAAATTTAGCAGTATCTGCGCAGTTTTATCTAAATGTGATGCAAATGCAAAAACTAGCCTAAAATGCAATTAAACGTGCTTGAGTGCAGCAAAAATAAGGATAAATGAGGGGTAAAATATAGGACTTTTAAGCACTCAACACACCCCCAAACTCGAATCCTTGCTTGTCCTCAAGCAAATACAACCTAACTAACATGCATGCATACATACATACATATATATATATATATATATATATATTTCTTGGCTTAATTTAATGAACAATCCTTACCCACAATATCATCGCTATCATGTTTAGCACCTGTTCAAATATTTAAGGATCTACTTAGAGCAAAAGTATAGTTCTCGTGCAGGTGTGTGCATTTATTGTGAACATACATGAATATAGACTTCTCTAGCAACTAGAATATTATACTTAGCTTGTTTAGAGTTTTCCTTCGAGACTTAATTCTTTTTTTTACTAGAGCCAGTATCAGGCACCTCTAGTTGTTTTCCTTCTTTTTCTGAAATTTTCTCTTTTCTACTAGAGCCAGTATTTCAGGCACCTCTAGTTAACTATCTAGAGCCGGTGATAGGCACCTCTAGAAGTTTTTCTCTGGTTATTTTCCTAGAGCCAGTGATAGGAACCTCTAAGTTTCCTGAGTTTCTAGTCTCTTTCTACTCTAAGTGCTAAGTTTTCTATTCTAAGTATGCTAGAGAAAGTCTGTTATCAAGTAAGTCACATAGTGTTTCGGTTTTTTTAGAGCTATACTAAGGCTCTACTTACTTCCTAAAATATTTTTAAGGTGCTAAAACGACAGAAATGGTAGCAGCAGATAATAAAAGTTCAATAAATTAAGCTAAAAAAAATTTAGCATAAAAAATAAATGTGACACAATTAAAACTAAATGCAATATTATATTAATAATTAGGAGGACTGCCTACCCCAAACTCAAGGGTTGCATTGTCCTCAATGCATGACACAAGACATAAAAATGAAAAACAAAAAAAAATAAAAATGATAGAAAAGTGAAACATCACAAAAAGATAATATATACAGCAGGCGGCAGAGAAAAAGAAAAGAAAACTTAAGTTGTGCGGCTGTCGTCGCTGCTGCTGGAGCTTTGGATGAGGAGCTGTCGGCGGGAAGTCTCCTTGGGATTTGTCGGAGGAGCTGTGGGTGCTGTCCTGGGAGTTGGAAACGCGGAGGCTGCCTTCTTCCTTGCGTCACTATCTTCACTGTTGTTAGCGGGAGTCACTTTGGAATTCATCTCAGGGAGTATGAGTGCTGCCGCTGCAGGGGTGGAGGCAGAGCTTCCTCGGGTTTCTTGTATCGTCATTGTAAGGGTTTTCTCTGTTTACCTAATAACACAAACAAACTAAAAATTAATATCAAATTTCTAATTCCTAAAACATTAAAGATAAAAATAAGATAAAAATAAAAATAAAATAAACTAAGTTAAATTAGGAGTTCCTTGAGGGGCATCTCCTAAAGTAACTGCTCCATGTTCTATTGATGCTTGAGGGGTCCTGAGGGGTCGTTTCTGGTACTTCTTTAAGTCCATTCGTACCCTCCATCTGGTGATTATTCTCATGGTTGGGGCTCCTTTCTTTCTCTCCCCTTTGTAGTCCATGAAGTCCTCCCTTCTTGGTAATGTTTCTGAGGGCATGCATATATGATTAGAAAAAATTAAATTGACATTTGACCACAAACTTACCTTGTTTTCGTTGAATGCTATTGTGGTTGAATGTAGCCCTTGCTGTCGTGCCTGCTGCTGCGGCAGCCAGTTATTTTGATAGTCCATTGTCAGGTTACTTTGTAGGTCAAGGGGACATTGGGAAGTGCCATAACTCTCCATATCAAATTCTGTAGGCCACTCGTAAATCTCCATCAGTAGAGACTTCGACGATTCTAAGTCCACCGGTGTTGGTTCCTCTAATACCTGCAATGGAATTTGTGAGTTTTTAATGAATTCAAAATGTTCGCTTATTACCTGCTCGTATTCCATTTGCGAGGCATTGCCATTGGGTAGCTCTTCTAGGTGGTCGTGTGAGTGTCATGACAGGGATGGATGTGTGCAATCTTGGTCGGGCATAACCGAGGTAGTGGGTTGAGAATTTGCCTCGGATGTGGTTGTTGTAGTGACATTCTCTTGAATTTCACTCAGCGTTATTGCGGTGTTGCACCATTCCAGCTCATCGACAATTGCCATGGCAAGTTGTTGCTCAGACTCATCATGTGTTTGGTATTCCTTCACATGGGCATCCTCGTCACCTTGCCTCAGGATTTCAGGTTCATCCGTTGTATGAATGAAGACCGGTCTGCTCAAGAGTGCATCCATCTTGGCGATACTTGCGTTCGTAGAAGCCGACACTTTTTGCATGAGTGCCATGAAGGCTTGAAGTGTACCTTCTAAAGAATTCGTTTGCTCTTGAGGAGGACTAATTTCCCATGGCATGTCAGTTTCTTCACGGTAATTGCGAGAATTCTCCCACATCAGCTCTCGAACAGTTTTTCCTGACATGTTGATGCTCCTTAAACCCGTATTTCACCTGAGTTTTTGATAAAAATAGAAAAAGAAAAAAATAAAAATAAAGATAAAAGAAAAGTGCAGAAGTTAAAGGTAAGAGTATGTTGCCTGTCCCAAACTCAAGGGTTGCATTGCCCTTAATGCAAATGACAGAATAAAAGAAAAAGAAATAAAAACAATATCACAAAATATAACAAAAGAGCAGACATCAATTATAAGAAAAGAAACTTAAATTTCAAGCGATGTCGTCGCTGCTGCTGCTGCTGATCTGAATTTGCCGGCGGGCAGTGACTTTCCTAGTCGGTGCCGGCAGATGGATGGGAGAGGCAGGGGTGTTCTTGTTTTTGGTTTCCCTTGGAGGTTGAATGCGGGTAGGGGAGATATGGGGTTGTTTCTCCAATACCTGAACCTCCTCGGAGCTGTTGCTACCGCTGTTGGCAGACTTTCCTTGGTCGGATGGATCGACTCCGGAGCCTGGTTTCTGTCGTTTCACCGGGGTGAACTCCTTTGACAAGTTCCTCTTGACAGAGGGCTCGTCATCGGATGCCCCCCAAATTTTTGAGAAGGAGAAACCTTCTATATACCTGTCGAGGTCGGACATTGGCTCTTTCCTCTTAGCTCCCCTGGCAGATGTTTCGGCTGTGCGGCTGCCGCCTGCAGCTGTTGTGGCCGGGGTCGGAGTGGACGCGGCAGATGGTGTTCTCGGTGTGGCAGCAGGGGTAGGGGTATGGGCAAGTGTGGGGGCAGCAAAATAATGGTCGGGGAAAGCAGGGAACAGTACATCAGGAAAATTAAGATTAGTTTTAATGAAGTGTATCGTTGCTGTGGTGAAGTCCCGAATGAAGCTCATCAGGCCCAGCTGCCGTTCTTCCATTTTCTGCAGGGCAGCAAGTATTTGTGTTGAGGAGTTTGCTAGGGGAGCTGCTACAGTGGGCTGCCTGGGTTCTGTGGCGGCAGGCTCGGTTTTGGTGGGCTCTGTCGGCTCACTTGCCGTGGAAGTTGGGTCGAAGGATGACAGGGTGCGGCAGCTTTGAGTTCCATCAGGCTGAGGATGTTCCTTTCTGTCCATCCTTTTCCTTGGATTCTCAAATCCTCGGCAGCTTCCGGTACATTGTGGCCACGACAGAGGGCATTAATGAGGTATCGGTAGAAGAGTGGTCCTGACGGCCGGTACGCACAATCCAATATTCCCTCTCGCGCATGTCTACCAACGTTAATAGGCCTCTCATTGAGAATTGAATGGATGAGGGCTGACCTTGGTTGGTCTACCGTTGTGTTGTGCGAGGAGGGCATAATCCTCTTCTTGATGAAGGCGTTCCAAAGCTTGGCTTTCGGAGTGAGTTGAACTCGTTTTACCGTCCTTGGATGTTTAGGATCGATATTCCACTTGGTTCCTTCGTCTGTGAGTTATGCCATAACAGCGTCATAATCTGCCGGCTCCAAGCTTTCCACGAATCTCTGGTGGTCGTCTTCCTTTCTCCCAACATAGAACCCATAGAGGGTGTTGATGTATTCGGGCTCAAAAGGTACCTCCTTTCCTCGAACCGTTACTGCTGTCGCCTCCCTGCTATCGATGGCATCATAAAATTCTCGGACTAAAGTTACATTCATTTCCTCCGGCTGCTCGGCAAACATCTGCCACTGCAGGGATCTGATCTTGCGGGCTATGAACGGTTGTAGCTCGAGGTTCTCCGTCCTAGTGTTGTAAATGAAGCCTTTCTCCTCCCACATGTCTCTGGCCTAGAAGGAGCTGGGAGTGGCTGCTGCTGGGGCAGATCCTGAGGCAGCACTACGGCGGGTGTTTCTGGTACTCATATTTGCAAGGAACTGTGGAAAAGAAAAATGAGAGCAAATAAAATTCTAGAGAGGAAACAAGTAGAGAGAGTGAAAGTGAGTGAAAAATGAATAGTAAAACGGGGTTTATATAGAGGAGGAGTTTGCTGCCCGTTGGAGCTGTAACGGCAGGCGCGAATAACGGGGCCAGTTGTTACGCGGTTTCTGACGCGTCTGTCACGCGTTTCCATGTCTACTGCGCGTTTGATACGCGTTTGCGTGTCTGCTGCGACAGCATGTTGACAAGCTGGATTTTCCGCGTCTGTCGTGGCAGCTGTAACGGCAGGCTCCTAGTTTGGGCTTTTTGGGCTGATGGAAAGATGGTGGGCTGGATTCACTTCTCCTCTTCTCCTTGTCTCCTTTATTTCCTAAAAATAATAAAAATAAAAACTTAATTCCTAAAAATAAAATAATTCTAATTACCTAATATATATAAATAATAAATAATTAATAAAATTAAATTAGGTTAAATTAGTGATGCCATGGGGCATCTTCTAAAGTAACCACTTCATGCATTCTTGGGGCTTCAGTCCCCTGATAATGCTTTAATCTCTGTCCGTTGAGTTTAAATTGATGCCCATCCTTTAAAGATTTGATCGTGATGACACCATGAGGAAAAACTTGCACCACTTGGAATGGGCCGGACCACCTAGTTTCCAACTTCCCTAGGAAGAGCTTCAACCTAGAGTTGAACAACAACACAAGCTGCCCTGGGCAGAACTGTCGTGGCAGCAACTTCTTGTCATGCCACTTTTTTGTCTTGTCTTTGTAAATCCTTGCATTGTCATAGGTCATTGCTCGAATTTCTTCTATCTCATTCAAATCAAGTAGCCTTTTCTGTCCTGCCCTGTCCAAGTCCATATTCACTCCATTGATGGCCCAGTATGCTCTGTGCTCAATCTCAACAGGTAGATGGCATGTTTTTCCATAAATCAGCCGGTAGGGTGACATTCCCAATGGAGTTTTGAATGTTGTTCTGTAGGCCCATAGTGCATCATTGAGGTGTAGAGACCAGTCCTTCCGAGTTGGCTTAACCATCTTTTCAAGAATGTTCTTAACCTCTCTGTTGGATATTTCAGCCTGTCCATTGGTCTGAGGGTGGTATGTTGTTGCGATCCGATGTTTTACACCATACTTTTTTAAGGCAGCAGCTATAACCCTATTATCAAAATGCCTCCCTTCATCACTGATGATCGCCTTAGGGATGCCAAATCTGGAAAATATGTTTTTATGCAAAAACCTCTGAACCGTCTTGGCATCGTTTTTCTGTGTAGCGATCGCTTCAACCCATTTGGACACATAGTCCACTGCCAGGAGGATATATAAGTTCCCACATGATGCTGGGAATGGTCTCATAAAATCTATCCCCCAAACGTCGAAGATTTCGACTTCAAGAATGTTTTGCAGCGGTATCTCATGTCTCCTTGAGATGTTTCCAGTCCGTTGACATTTGTCACAGTTTTTGTAGAATGTCTGAGCATCCTTGAACAGTGACGGCCAATAAAATCCAGACTGCAAAACTTTGGCAGCAGTTTTGTTACCACCTAAGTGTCATCCATATTGTGAAGCATGGTAGTGATGGAGCACGGCTTCCTGTTCCTCCTGAGGTACACATCTCCTGATAACCTGATCTGCACAATATTTGAAAAGAAGAGGTTCGTCCCAATAATAATGATTAACATAATTTTGGAACCTCTTCCTAGCTTGACAGTTAAGGTCAGGAGGAGTTATTCCGCTAACTAAATAATTAACGAAATCAACATACTAGGGGAGTTCAGAAAACTTACATGCCGCCATGGCTGTCACGGCAGTGCTTGTGGCAGCGAACAGCTGCTCGTCAGGGAAGGTCTCCAGTATGTGTGTCTCTTCTGTTGGGAGACTATTTCCCTTCTCTAATCTTGACAAGTGATCTGCAACTTGGTTCTCTGTCCCCTTTTTTTCCTCGATCTCAAGGTCGAACTCTTGCAGTAGCAGAATCCAACGTATCAGTCGAGACTTTGCATCCTTTTTGGCGAACATATACTTTAATGCAGAGTGGTCTGTCTGGACTATGACCTTCGTTCCAAGTATGTATGAACGAAACTTGTCAATCGAGAACACCACAGCTAACAGTTCTTTCTCCTTTGTGGTGTAGTTTACTTGGGCATCGTTCAGTGTTTTGTTGGCATAGTATATACCATGAAAGAGCTTGTCATTCCTCTGCCCAAGTGCTGCCCCAACAGTGTAGTCACTAGCATCACACATGATCTCAAATGATAGTTTCCAATCTGGTGGTTGTACTATTGGGGATGTTACTAGCTTTTCCTTCAGAACCTTGAATGCCTCAGTACATTCAGTGTTGAAGTCGAAGGGACGGTTCTGCTCTAGAATATGGCACAAGGGTTTGGTGATCTTCGAAAAGTTTGCGATAAACCTCCGATAAAAACCATCATGCCTTAAGAAACTCATGATTCCCCTTGACTGTGGTGGGTGGCGGCAGCTTTTCAATTACCTCGATCTTAGCTCTGTCGACTTCTACGTCGCGACAGCTTACTTTATGGCCTAGGACTATCCCTTCATCCACCATGAAGTGACATTTCTCTTAGTTCAATACCAAGTTTGCTTTCTCGCATCTCTTGAGCACTTTCTGTAGGTTGCCTAGGCAGCTTTCAAAATTGTCTCCAAAGACAGAGAAATCATCCATGAATATCTCCAGGAAATCCTCCACCATATAGGAGAATATTGCCATCATACACCTCTGAAAGGTTGCTGGTGCATTACAAAGTCCAAATGGCATCCTCCGAAAAGCGTAAGTACCGTATGGGCAAGTGAATGTCGTCTTCTCTTGAACCTCTGGTGCGATGGCTATTTGGTTATAACCTGAGTATCTATCAAGAAAACAGTAGTAAGGCTTTCCTGCTAATCTATCATGCATTTGATCAATAAAAGGCAGGGGAAATTGGTCCTTCCGGGTAACTTTGTTAAGCTTCCGGTAGTCCATACAAACCCTCCAACCGGTCACAGTCCTGGTTGGGATTAACTCATTTTCTTTGTTGGTTACCACGGTTATTCCTCCTTTCTTAGAAACACACTGCACCGGTCTCACCCACTTGCTATCCGAGATGGCATAAATTATTCCAGCATCTAGCCATTTGATGATCTCCTTACGAACCACCTCTCGCATAGCATCGTTTAGACGTCTCTGGGCATCAATTGTCAGCTTGTGATCATCCTCTAAGCGGATTTTATGCATGCATAGTGCTAGACTGATGCCTTGGATATCAGCTATCGTCCATCCAATAGCCTTTTTGTGCTGCTGCAGCATCCCTATCAGCTGCTGTTCCTATTCCTGCATCAACTTGGAAGAGATGATTACGGGCAACATATCATTTAATCCAAGGAAAACATATTTGAGTTGCCCTGGCAGGGGCTTAAGATCTAGAACATGTGGCTCTACAGTTGATGGCTTTTGGACTATATGTTCATTCGAGGTATAGTTTAAGGGCTCGAATAACTTACCTGGACGATTGCCTATCCAGTTTACCTCCTCTGGATCTTCAGTGTCAGATATATCAGAGTTTGAGGAGCTGATGTCGCCATCGCTGCCGTGACAGTCTTCTAAATGGCTGATGGGGCAGTGGCCAAATTTGATGTCATGGCAGTCCGACCTGATGCAGGGTTGGTCAAGGATAACTTCAGTGATAGCCTTGCATTCTTCTTCTGCATCAGCATGTTTTATTACTTGGAGAACGTTCAGCTTGATTTCTTGATCATTTACTCGCATAGTGAGTTCTCCCTTTTCTACATCAATTAGTGATCTTCTTGTGGCTAAGAATGGTCGCCCCAGGATGATTGGTGCATTCTCATCTGCTTCACAATCTAAGACAAGAAATTCAGCATGAAAAATAAATTTATCCACTCTTACCAGAATATCTTCTATCTTCCCTTCTGGATGTACGTAAGAGCGGTCTGCCAGCTATAGTACGACTGTTGTGGGTCGTGCTTTTCCAATACCTAACTTCTGAAAAATAGATTTGGGCATTAAATTTATACTAGCACCAAGATCACAAAGTGTCTTACCCACAAACTTATCTCCGATTATGCACGGTATTATGAAGCTCCTAGGATCCTTCTTTTTCTAGAGTGGATGCTTATGTAGAATAGTCATGCATCCCTCTGTCATTTTAACCGTCTCAAATTCTCCAAGTCTGGATTTCTTCGACATGGCATCCTTGAGAAATTTGGCATAACCAAGCATCTCCTTGATAGCATCTAACAGCGGAATATTGATATGAACCTGCTTAAAAATATCATAGATCTTCTTAAGCTGGGATTCATGTTTCAACTTCTGTAGCCGCTGTGGAAAAGGAGGTGGGGGACGGTAATCTGCAATGCATCCTTCCCACTGCATTCGGATCTGAGGAGGCTTAGGTTCTTCATCCTTCTCCTCTGTCCCTTCTACTATCGTGACAGGTTCATCGGCAGCAGGCAGTTTGTAGTCTACCGGGGCAGCGTTCTCGGCAGTCGTTTCTAGGGCTGGTTTCTTAACTGGTCCAGTTTCCTTCTCTGGCCCTGGTAATTTCTTCCCACTCCTAGTTGTGATGGCTTTACACTGCTCATGTGTGGGTTGTCTAGCATTTTTAGTATCGCTAGGGAATCCTCCATTCTGCCTCGGTTTGATATGCTGGGAAACCTGACCCTTCTGTGTCTCCAGTGATTTTAGAGTAGCTTCATGATTAGTCATCCGCATCTCTGTTTTATCCATGAATGACTCAGTCTTCTTGACGAAGTGATTCATGTTCTCAATGTAAGTTCCTGTTTGAGACATAAACGTAGCCAAGGTCTGCTCCAATATACTAGTCGTGGCAGCTGGTGGCTGTTGTTGCTGCTGTTGCGGTTGCTGCCGAGTTAGTAATCTAGGTCCCCCTGATTCTGAGTGTTCTGTGCTTGAGGATTCAGGGCATTATTAGGGTTGCTCCAAGAGAACTTGGGATCTTTTCTCCAGTTGGGATTGTAGTTGTTGGAATTGTAGTTTTGTTTGTTGTAGTTCCCAACATACATCACTTCCTCTAACTGTAGTGGACAATCTTCCGAACTGTGATTCCCATCGCAAGTTTCACATACCTCTTCAGCGGAGTAGACAGGTTTTGAATCTTTCTTCAAAATCTTTTCCACTGCCTTTGTAAGATATTCCACCTGTGTTTTTAGGAATTATCGGCCTCATAGTCTTTCACAGCTAGTACTCGTTTACCCCCTCTTCTTGCTGTAGAAAACTATTCCTCGTTCTTTGCCAGGTTTTTCAATACTACCATTGCTTCATCTGGATCTTTGTCCAACAGCAATCCATTCGCTGCTGAATCAATTCTCATACGAGTCTATAAGTTGGCAGCATTATAAAGCTTAATTACCTGGTTCCAAATGGGGAATCCATGCATTGGGCAGTTCCTTAGCAGAGTGGTAAATCTGTCTCATGCCTCGTGCATTGGCTCGTCATCTTCCTATTGAAAAGTAGCAATTTCTTTACGTAACCACTCAGATAAATGTGAAGGATTAAAACGAGACAAAAATTCACGAGTTAAATCTGCCCAAGTTCGTATTGAACCCGACGTTAGTTTATTCCACCAAGTTTTCGCCCTGTCCCTCAATGAATGAGGAAATAACCGAAGCCTCAGTATCTCCAGATTTACTCCTGGTAGTCTAAACGAACCACAGATTTCCTAGAACTTTTTCAGATGCTCCCTAGCATCCTCTGTAGCAGCACCACTAAATTGGCCAGCGTTATTAATCATGCTGAACATGACAGGTTTTATCTCGAAATTTTCAGCTTCTACTTCTGGCAGGGTGGTCTCTAGTTCCACATGATCGTTGATCATGTAGTCTCGGCATGATCGGCGTGCGGCAGCGGCAGGAGAATCGGCATGTTGTTCGTTCCTACCATCTCTGACAGGATCTTCAGGGCCCTGGGGATTCTCTTGGTTGTTCATTCTTTCTTCATGCCTTTCGTTCACCATTGCTTCTAATTGTTCCTCCAGGTATTCGTTTCTTTCTACAAGGAGGCGGACTCTTTTCCTGAGATTGCACGTTCGTTCGATTTCAGGGTCTAACTGGTGCTCAGGTTCTTTTCCTCGTTGAGATCTGCGCATAAGCGAACAAAAGACCTTGTGAAAGGTACATGGTGAACAATCCAAGTAAAACATAAAGATAAAAGAAGTGCAGTAAAATGTAGGGTAAAGATATGTTGCCAGTCCCCGGCAACGACACCAAAAACTTGTTGCGTGTAAAAGTGTCTATCGCAATGTAGTGCAAGTGTACACGACGCAAGTAGTAAAGTGATACGTAAGTATCGTATATCGTCTCCACAGGGACTGGGCTAATAGCTTTAACCTTAGATTGCTGCACAAGAGAGAAAAGAAATAGTTTAATTGTTTGTCACGAGACAATAAAGAATATTGAAAATAAAAGAGTAAAGAAATCAGGATAGAGAGAATGGGCCGGTATTGATTTGCTCAGTAGTGCAGGTGTTGCAAAGTCTAGGAATCTCTGTTCTGTCGTTGCGCCTGTCGCGGTAGCACCTGTCACGGTAGCGGTCTGTTTTTTGTTGCGGCAGCGATCACACAACTCTGTACTTCAAGCTTGGCAAGAATCCCTTCTGTGCCTTGGCCTATTCCTAGGTCCAAGTCTGTCGATGAACACGTCTTTGATGATACCTCCCGGCGTGAATCGAAAGATGAACACCGAAGTTGTTGAATTCTTCCTTAGCCACTTAACCTCGTCCTATCCCTAGGTCCGAGATAGTTCAACCATAAACTGGAGAACCCGTACTTATTCCTTTCGTATACTTAACTCTCCCGATATTAAGTAAATGTGTAATCTCACAATGCTCTCCCGATACTCTTGCAAGACGTTGAAAACCAGAATAAGCAAACTTGAAGTCTATTTTATTGAACAAAGAAAATCCTAAAACAATGCAATCCTTGCAACTACTTTACAGAATCAACCCTTAGCCTTAGGGGAAGTTTAGAACGTGATGAGAAAGGTAAAACGACTAGGGTTTTGGGAAGAAGGCTAGAGAGTAAGATATCCTTCCCTAGGTCGAATTACATGCCTTTATATAAGCCTTGGGTTCAAGTTTTCTAATATGGCAAGAATACAAGTTTAAATTAAAGTACAACTCTATTAAAGACTAAATCTTCAGAGCATATGTCTTCAATTCGTCCTTCCTTCTTGCTTGGAGTTTCTTCCTTGAACTTTGGGCTTGGCCTTCATTCTGATCTAGGGCTTGGAAAAATATACGAGTGCTCCACGACAGACCGGCTTAATTTTCTCTTTCTGTCGAGGCCCACTTCACTTCTTCCTTTCACCATTGCTGTCGTCCTTGGCTGCCACGGCAGCGGCCATGGCAGCATCGTCCTTCTCGTCTGCAGTGCGGTTCCAGTTCTGCTTCTTCACTGCCCAGCGTCTGCTTCTCCACTACCCTCCATCTGTTACAGCAGCTACCTGCAAAAGCAACCAATTTCAGTAGAAACTGTGTCATTTGATATAATTGTGATGTATAAATAAAATCTATCCTAAATGTAATGAATTATGCTTGAATGCAGCAGAAATATGGGTTAAATAGGGGTAAAATATAGAACTTTTACACAATCAACAAAAGTCAGCAGTCGTCTTCGAGAAAAGACCAGAAATTGAGATTTGGCAAAGATGAGAAAGCCTGAAAAGAAGACAAGAAGAAGGTCAAGATCGACCAACCCGGAGAGTGAAGGCGTCCGAGCAATTTTGATGTCACAATTCATGCATCATTTGTAATTAAGCATCCCTAAGATTGGGGGCATGCTAACTCACATCATCATATCATTTTTACCTATTTTTACAGGTATATTAAAGCTTTTCCCGTAAAAGGAAGCTCGCCTATCCATTCAGGCTCTTGGAGAATGGAACCTGCCTATCCGTTCAGGCTCTTGGAGAAAGGAACCCGCCTATCCGTTCAGGCTCTTGGAGAATGGAACCCGCCTATCCGTTCAGGCTCTTGGAGAAAGGAATCCACCTATCCGTTCAGGCTCTTGGAGAATGGAACCCGCCTATCCGTTCAGGCTCTTGGAGAATGGAACCCGCCTATCTGTTCAGGCTCTTGGAGAAAGGAACCCGCCTATCCGTTCAGGCTCTTGGAGAATGGAACTCGCCTATCCATTTAGGCTCTTGGAGAATGGAACCCGCCTATCCATTCAGGCTCTTGGAGAAAGGAACCTGCCTATCCGTTCAGGCTCTTGGAGAATGGAACCCGCCTATCTTTTCAGGCTCTTGGAGAAAGGAACCCGCCTATCCGTTCAGGCTCTTGGAGAATGGAATCCGCCTATCCGTTTGGGCACTTTTAGAATGGAGCTTCTGCTAATTATCTATTTGATCGGACCTCGAAGGGTTGAAGAGTGTTGAAATGAGAAAAACAGCTTCAGGCCTCCGCGACCGTTGCATTTTCCCGTACCGACTTCCGAACCTCCAGTAGTTCAAGTGCATGGTGACTCGAAATCCAAACAGGGAAGTCGAACAAAATTGGTGCTTATGGTCTTTGCTTTATCCTTGTTATACAAGTATAAGCAAAGGGGGGCAACTATAATCACTAATTTTGTCCGGGGTGTTAAACCCGTTTTCTTTTCTTTTAAGTAATGGGCTTTGATATTTATGCTAATTATATATATATATATATATATATATATATATATATATATATGTTGGGGTAAAAAACTAAAAAGGGGGGGGGAATCAAAAAACAGTATATATACAAATATATATTACTACTATTAGAATCTCTATTGTTATTATCTACTATATTATTTACTATTATCCATTATTATTACCATAGTTTTCACTATTATCTATTATTATCTAACCTATTATTATTATCTACTATTTATTATTATCATCCTATCATATATTATGTTATTATTATTACTAAGTTGTTATGTTATTTGTGTTTTACTATTATCATTAGTATTTATTATGTTATGCTATAATAATATACTGTCACAATTACTATTATTATCCTATTATTATTATTATTATTATTATTATTATTATTATTAAATCTGGAAAAACAAAACAAAAACATTAAATAATAAAGCCCAATATTTAATTAAATAAAAGCCTATAGTTTATATTAAAGTCCATTGCCCAAAAATATTATACATATATTACATGACCCACTTGGACCAAATAATTAAAATAAGCCTCAAGCCCTAATCTGCAAATGAAACCCTAATCTAATCTGCCCCTCTTTGATGCAGCCGCCAAGCCATAACTGTTGGATCTGGAGGGGAGATCCAACGGCCCAGATGGCATCTGACGCGAGAAGCCCTAATCCCCGTCTGCATTAGCCCTAGCACCGCACAGTCTCAACCCTTGGATCCAGACCAGCATCAACGGACCAGATCGAAGCAAAGGAATTCTCTAGAAGCTCAACGCGCCCACGCGCGTCCATCAGGCTCCCACACGCGCGCGTGTCCATCACGCCCGAGCCCCTCCAGCTTCCCCACGTCGTCCGTTTGAAGCCTCTGGTCCCCCTCTCCTCACGGGTCACATGCAACGCCAAAAAACAAACGTCAGACGCGCAAATAACCAGAAATCAAAGACAAAAGTTGCAATAAAGTTTCAGAATTTCAGAGGCAATCAACAAATCGAAATCGTACAAATTAACCAGCAGATTTTCCAGCAATTACATGTAATTTAGAAAAGTAAAATTGTGTAATATTAGGGCTATATAAACCCGAGCAGAATGCAATGGAAAAATATATAATATTAGGGCTATATAAACCCGAGTAGAATGCAATGTAAAAGAGGGATTTCCATGTTGGTTATTTTATGTTGTTATTCATGCTCTTGTAATGCGAGTTTGCATCAATTATGTGTCATTTTACATATTGTTATGTTCGTTTAATGTGCATATGATGTATGGTTTTGTAGCATGTGACACGTGCATTTTTATATTATAATATTTGACCATATGGTTTTTAGCCTTGTGTAAATATGTGGTTTCCTAATGTGTTTCATGGCATGCATCTTAAATGTCATTTCATGTGATTTTTAGTACCCTAATTCGCATGTTAATTAATTTTAATTATAAAATGGAGATACTTATTAATTCGCATATTCGGGTCGACTAGCCTAGCTTATTGGATACTCCCTGAATATTCGGATTAATTCGAATCGTCTAAAGGTAAATCCGTAATTAAAACGGACAAGACCATGACATCATTCTTTAATTTCTTGCATCATGCATAAAGGTGACGTACGTGATCCGAACCCTAAAATAACACGGCAGTCAGTCTTATATGATGTCGGTTTAGTCTTTGGTCCGGTGTACCATCATCCTTTTTAATTAAATGTTTAATTAATTCGAAACCACCAATTTGAAAAAGCTCGTATTATTAAAGTCCGATTTTCATTCAAGAACCCCTTAATTAAAGTCTTCTTAAATTTTGAGTAATTTCCATCAATTAAAAGCAACAATTGTTTTGGTACCGATTTCCAGGCGTGATGGGGGTGCTAACCCTTCCCCACACGTAACCAACTCCCGAACCCTTTCAAATGAATCTCTGGTTTAGTTTTTACGGTGTTTGGCCTACCTTAGTGGCCGGTGGCGACTCCAACCGAGAAAAAAGAGATTTTTTTAAAAAGGTTTCTTCAAAACCCGAATCATTTCATAAATTCCCCCCTTTTATTTAATTAAATATTTTCTTTCAAAAAAAGCGGGGAACCCCTTTTTAGTGGCAAGGAAGAGAGAAAAAAACCCTTGTTACAGCCACCATGGTAGAGGCCACCAGGGCCAGAGAGTTGGAGGGCGATTGCCCGAGTGTGCTCGATGTGGGAGACAACATTCAGGAGAGTGTTGGGGAAACTATCATGCTTGCTGGAACTGTGGATCGAGAGACCACTTCAGGAGAGAATTTCCGCATCAGGCGGCACAGGCTCCTGCGAGAGCGATCGACTATCAGAGAGGCCGTGGGCGCGGTCGTGGTTACTTCTAGCCGAGGGCTGATGCACCTAGGATAGAGGCACCGAGGAATCTTGCTCATGTAGTGGCAGTTCAGCCAGAGGCCGGTGGACCAGCTAGAGTCTACGCACAAAGAGAGGCAGGGAATGACACAGATGTGATAGCAGGTAATTTTGAGTTACAGTCCATGTCTTTGCTTTCCTTAGTTGATTCAGGTTCCATGCATTCTTACATTTTGAGTGAGCATGCAAAGAAGTTAGACATACCTGTTGAGATTTTAGACGTAGGGATGCATGTGACTAGTTCCTTCGGTGAGACTGTTGTAGTTAGACGGATGTATAGGAGGTGTCCGTTGAAGATTCAGGGTCATGTGTTTTCTGTTGATATGATGGAGCTTCCGTTCTACGGTTTTGATATCATTTTGGGTATGGATTGGTTGGTTGAGCATAGAGCTAGTGTAGATTTTGAGACAAATAGAATTTCGTTGAAGCTTTCCGATGACTACGAGGTAGTAGTAGTAGTAGGCGAGAACGTTAAGTTCTTGTCGAATGTTGTGTCAGCTTTAGAGGCTCATAGGTTGATGGACTCCGGTTGTGAGGCTTACTTAGCGTATGTGATGAATCCGAATATGAGTGAGGTTAGACCGAAAGATATCAGGATAGTTTGTGATTATCCGAATGTGTTTCCAGAAGAGTTATCGGGTTTGCCTCCTGACAGAGACGTAGAGTTTGTGATTGAGACTATTTCAGGGTCTACTCCAGTTTCTATTGCTCCGTACTGTATGGCTCCGAAAGATTTGAAAGAGTTGAAAAGTCAGCTTCAGGAGTTGTTAGACTGAGGTTTTATTAGGCCTTGTAGTTCGCCTTGGGGTGCTCCCGTGTTGTTTGTGAAGAAGAAGGATGGCAGTATGAGAATGTGTGTCGACTACAGGCAGTTGAACCAGATGACAGTAAAGAACAAGTATACGTTGCCTCGTATAGATGACTTGTTTGATCAGTTGAGGGGTGCCTCAGTGTTTTCGAAGATAGATTTAAGATCAGGGTACTATCAGTTGAAGGTAAAAGAGTGTGATGTTCCGAAGACAGCTTTTAGGACTACATACGGTCATTATGAGTTTCTTGTGATGCCGTTTGGGCTCACGAACGCACCAGCAGCTTTCATGGATATGATGAACAGAGTTTTCTGAGACCATCTAGACCGATTCATAGTTGTTTTCATAGACGACATCCTTGTGTACTCAAGATCAGAAGAAGAGCATGATGAGCACTTGAGACTTGTTTTGCAGAGATTGGTGAGCAATCAATTGTATGCTAAGTTAAGTAAATGCGAGTTCTGGATTAGAGAGGTTGTGTTTCTTGGCCAATTAGTATCAGCTGAAGGTATCCGTGTTGATCCGAAGAAGATTGAAGTCATTGTTGAGTGGGAACAACCTAAGTCAGTGACAGAGATTTGGAGTTTCCTAGGATTAGTTGGTTACTATAGGAGGTTCGTTGATGGTTTCTCTAGAGTGGCTGCTCCATTGACTAAACTGTTGCAAAAAGGAGTGAAGTTTGAGTGGTCAGATGTGAGACAAAAGGCATTTGAGAAATTGAAAGAAGCTTTGACGAATGATCCAGTGTTGTTACAGCCAGTTTCAGGGAAAGTGTTCGTGATCTATAGCGATACTTCTTACGTAGGTTTAGGTTGTATTCTGATGCAAGAAATGAGAGTTGTTGCTTATGCTTCGAGACAGTTGAAGGTGCACGAGAAGAACTACCCTACGCACGACATTGAGTTAGCAGCAGTTGTGTTTGCGTTGAAGATTTGGCGTCACTACTTGTATGGTGAGAAGTGCACGATTTACACTGATCATAAAAGCTTGAAGTATTTGATGACTCAGAGAGAGCTGAACTTGAGACAGAGAAGATGGCTTGAGCTGTTGAAAGATTATGATTTGACTATCGAGTACCATCCGGGTAAGGCAAATGTAGTGGTCGATGCGTTGAGCAGAAAAGTTGCAGTTGAGTTGCGAGCTATGTTTGCTAGACTGAGTGTATCAGGGGATGGTGGTTTGATTACAGAGTTGCAAGTGAAGCTTTCGTTGATTCAGATGATTAGAGAGAAACAGTTGCAAGACGTATCTTTAGTTTCTCATGTTCAGGATATTACAGAAGGTAGACTGACATAGTATAGTTTCAGTGGTGAGAATGTGTTGTGTTTCAGAGACAGAGTTGTGGTACATGAAGATGTCGAGTTGAGACGTGTGATTCTGAGCGAAGCACATTCGAGTCCTTTTTCTATGCATCCAGGCAGTACTAAGATGTACCGAGATCTGAAGAGTGATTATTTCTGGGTTGGTTTGAAGAAGGATGTAGCCGAGTATGTGAGCCGTTGCATGGTTTGTCAGAGAGTAAAGGCAGAATATCAGGTTCCTTCAGGTTTGTTACAGCCTTTGAAAATTCCGGAATGGAAGTGGGAGAGAATCACTATGGACTTTGTGTCAGGGTTGCTGTTGTCTCCTTCAAAGAAGAATTCTGTTTGGGTGATAGTTGATAGATTCACTAAGTGTGCTCATTTCTTAGCAGTGAACACCACAGATTATTTAGACAAGTTGGCGGATTTGTACATCCGCGAAATTGTGAGACTTCATGGGATTCTGAAGTCTATTGTATCAGACAGAGATCTGAGATTCACATCGAGGTTCTGGGGTTGTTTGCATAGTGCCCTAGGTAGTCGTTTGCATTTCAGTACTTCATATCATCCGCAGTCTGATGGTCAGTTAGAGCGAGTGATACAGGTATTAGAGGATATGCTCCGTTGTTGTGTGATCGATTTCTAGGGTTCTTGGGAGAAGCATTTACCCTTAGTCTAGTTTTCTTACAACAACAATTACCAGGCTAGTATACAGATGGCTCCTTATGAGGCGTTGTATGGTAGGCGATGTAGAACTCCGATCTATTGGGCCGAAACGGGTCAGAAATTGTTACCTATGCCAGATTTGCTTAAGGGGACTACTGATAAAGTGAAGTTGATTTGTGACCGTTTGAAAGCAGCTTCCGGTCGTCAGAAATCTTACGCATATTTGAAGAGAAAAGAGATTGAGTTTTCAGTAGGTGAGAAAGTTTTTCTGAAAGTATCTCCGTGGAAGAAGGTAATGCGATTTGGCCGGAAAGGCAAGTTGAGTCTGAGGTTTATTGGTCCGTATGAGATAGTTGAGCGGATTGGACCAGTAGCTTACCGTTTGAGATTGGCTTCAGAGTTAGAGAAGATCCACGATGTTTTCCATGTGTCGATGCTTAGGAGATATAGATCAGATCCATCTCATGTTATGCCCGTTGAGGAGATAGAACTGAATCCGGATTTGTCTTACAATGAAGAACCGGTTGAGATACTTGCTTCGGATAGCAAGGTGTTGCGTGGTAAGACCATAGAGTTGGTCAAGGTGTTGTGGAGACATAGGGGTGTGGAAGAGGTCACGTGGGAGAGGAAAGTTGATATGCTTGAGCAGTTTCTGTACTTGTTTCCGTCAGGTAATTTCGGGGACGAAATTCCTTAAGTGAGGGAGAGTTGTAACACCCGGGTTTAGGGGTCGGGCGAAAATAAAATATTAAAATAATGTTTCGGGTTTTTCCCTTTTCATTTTAAAATTCATTTAATATGTTGGACCCGATTTTAATTTAAAGCCCAAGTATCCATGGGTTTTAGAATGTGGGATGATGGCCATTTTCATTAATGACAGTTTTGTAAATATTTGGTCTTGTAAAATAAAAACCCATTTTTATTTTAAAACACCCATTTTACTCATCTTTTTCCTCTCTCTCATTCAAATACAACGACAACTTCTCTTCTCCATTGTTGCTCACTATTCTATCACCATTCTCCCTCATCTTTGAAGGTTTGTGAAAGGTAAACATGTTTTTGACTTGTCCCCACCTTCCTCTTCATGTCAATACCTTTAGTTTTCATTAAAACCCATTGTTTTGAGTTTTGAGTTTTTCAAGTTCAAAGTTAAAAATCCAAACTTTAATGTCCATTGTTAAAGCTTTTGATTTCTTATCATTATTTATGTTATTAGCAACCCAAATGGTCCAACATATGTGATTTTTACTTAGTTTTATAATGATTCATGGATTTGGGTTTAAGTGGGGTTTAGAAGGGTTTAAAGGTGATTTTTGGGGCTGTTTTGTGTTGGAAATTGAGAGCTGGTGTTAGTGTGGTGTTTAAGGGTTGTTTTGGTAGTTATTAGGTGTGTTAAAAGTGTTGGAATCAATAGTTTTTGGCTGTGCTTTTGGGCTGCTCGAAAATGTGGGTTTGAGAGTGTCTTGGCTTGATTTTGATGCTTGTTTGGTGCCCTGAGTTTACAGCAGTGATTGTGGACTGAAATGTGGTTGTTTTGATTGTGTTGGAATGTTTAGAAGCAAGGAATTGTGTTGGTGAAGCCTCGGGAACGAATTCGGATAGCTTGGTGGATTGATCGGCTAGAGTTGTTGAGCTTGGAGTAGTCGGTAAGTGGTTCTATGTTTTTAAATTGGTTTTCAAACGTTGGTTCGAGCATGTGGACCTAGGTTGGGCTTGGTAAACCCACCTAGAGTTGGGATTAGATTGGTAGTCTAATCTCAAGCTTTAGTTAGAGACCTTTGGTTGAACTTTTGATGTTGTGTCTATGCCTCTCATGTTAATTGTGATTAATGTTGTTATGTATATGGTGATATACATGTATGTTGAGGCATGATGATTTGTTTATGCATAGTGATGTGCATGTGGTTGAGGTAATGTGAGTACATGATTGTAAATCATGGTGGCTACGTTCTAGGCACGGGAAATGGTAAGAATTTGTGTTATGAAAGATTGTGAAATGAATTAGTATTGGCACTAGTATGCTTGGGTACAAATGATCGATCATTAGGATGTTTAGTGTGCACACGAGAGTCGAAATGCGTGCGTGGTCTTGGTGATGGCAGTCATCAAGATGGAGTACGGGTACGCCCGGAAATCTTCTTTTATATGTTAGTCGGTGATGAGTGGAATCCCATCGACGGGGCGTGAGGATGAGTGGAATTCCCTCCGCGAGAAACGGTGATGAGTGTATTCCCATCGTAAGGTAATGGTTGAGTTGTTGGATGTGAGTTCCAACGGTTGTTATCCGTGTATTCGGGTCATAGCTAGGTGCCAATACTTATTGTTAAATGTGTTTCCATATGGTTGTGTTTATGGACTTGTTGAGCGTGGCATGATAATTGAGATTATGTTCATGCATCATTTATATTTGACTCTTGTGGCTTCGAAGGTAAGAAATCATGCATTCTTCCTTGGTTTAGTTGCTCGTGCTTGGACCCTGCATTGTCGAGGTTTGTTTTATGAGCTTACCCTCACTAAGCTTTACGCTTATGCTCTCTTTTGTTCGACAATGCAGATCCTTAGTTCGTGGGTTGCTTGTGCAAGGAGAGGGCCTCCATGTGTGCTAGTTGTGCTTTTGATATCCTCAAGTATGAATTTTTAAGTTATGGATGTAATAGATGAGCAATGGGATTTATGTTGTTGTTTTGTGTTAGGAGCTTGTTTAGACTCCTTGATATGTTGATGTTTTGGTGTGGCTTGTTGATGCCTTATTTTGGATTGTAAATCATGCTTATGTTGCATGTCATGAATGCTTATGTGTTTTGTTTCTAAAGCATGAAACTTTAAAATGCAATGTATGTATCTTTTATGGTGAATGCTTGATCCCTTATGAATGTATGCCATTATCTTGCATGTTACGCGTTTTGAGCGTGTTTGTAATAGGGTGTATGCCTCTAGAGTTTATGTGTGCATGTTGTGTTTGCTTCTTGAAGTCGTCGGGTGCGTTTGGGGTCGTTTAGAGATGATTAAAGCTGGTTTTGGAAACTCCCAGACTGCAGGCGTTTCGGAACGGGTAAGGCTGTTTCGAAACGGGTGTGGCTCTAGGGACACCCGTATCGGAACGCGTTCCTGTACGGTTTGGCCACTGTGAACTCCTGTTTCGATACGAGTCTCGAAACGTTTTGGCTACTGTAAGAGCCTGTTCCAAAACGGGTTTCGGAACGTCTAGGCGAAATGGACCCCTGTTCCGAAACGGGGTGGATGCGTTTCGGTACGGGTGTTTGGCTTTTTAAACTGGAGCCCGTGTTTCGAAACGGGCAAAACCTGTTTCGAAACACATGCCTGAAAATGGGGCTTTTGACATCTTTAAAGGTTCTCAAGTGTCGGGCTTAGGCCCGGTTCGATGTTAGGCTTCTTGTGAGTCTTGTTTTCCGCTGTCGCTTCTCACATAGGTCTAATTAAATCCATCTAGACAAGATAATAAATGAATAAGTTTTCTCGGGTTGTTAACCGAAGTGGAGCCTTAACGGGTTTCGCCTCGGTTATCCCCGTGTAACCCGCTCGGATCGGTCGGCCGCTCGGGCCGGGACGAGGGGGTTACATTAAATATTCGATTTAAAAGAAAAAAATCAATTTAAAATATTTGAATATTTTTTCTTTTTCATATTTAAATTGAATATTTATTAAAATATTAAATATTCGATTATAAAATATTTGATATAAAAAATAAATTTGATTTTAAAAAGTATTCGAATATTTTAAATCAAATTTAAAGTACTTTAAATATTCGAATACTTTTTTAAATCATTTTTTTAAATCAAATATTTAATATTTTAATAAATATTCGATTTAATTTAAATATGAAAAAATTGAATATTTTAAATCGTTTTTTTTTTCTTTTAAATCTAATATTTAATAATTTTCATACTTAAATTAAATCGAATGTTTGTGTGATTATGCATATCCCAAGTGATCTAAGTTCGAGTCCCCTTTCAACCATTTGTATTTCTCTATCCCTAACATTTACTGCTTTAAACAATATGTATATAAAATGGTGCAATTTATGTCACTAAGAGTGACTTGGCTTAGTAGTAAAGGCGTTAGAATTTACTCTTTTAGTCCAAGGTTCAAACCACTCCATTACCATTTTTTATGCTTCTTTAATTTTTCTTAACATTTACCACTTTATAAAAAATGTATATAAAATGGTGCAATTTATAACACAAAGAGCAGCTTGGTTTAGTGGTAAAAGTGTTGAAATTTACCTTGGTCTAAGGTTCCAAGTTTAAACCTTCTCATTGTCATTCCTTATGCTTCTTGGAGGGAAAATATATTAAATATTAAATAAAATAATTTAAAATTTGAATAAATTAATCCAATTGAGTGATGGCATACGTCATCATCTGATTGGTTGATTAATTTTATTTAATTAAAATAAAATTAGGATCAAATTAATTTAATAAGTAAATAACATGGACCAAATATGTAATTTTACAAAATTTTGTTAACTGCCATGTCACCTCTTCATTACCCTTCCGTTAATTTTTAATTGTTATGGTCAAAATAGGTCAATTTAATAAGTTTAATGATTTGATTAACGAATTTAATAATTAGGTGATCAAAATAGGTACGCAACTATAATTTGGTGGTCACTAGGTTAATTTAACCTTTAAAATAACAAGAGGAAAAAAAGAAAAAGGACCCAATTATCTGAAGAGTCCCTTTCCGGTTTCTACACCCAAGAAAATAGAATGTAGGGTGTCTGTGCCTCTAATAATGACACTGTTCGTAGCAGACCCATCCCATGCTCATGGGTGCCTGAAACCTCCTTCCAAGATTGTCCCTAACCTGGATTCATGCCTACATACTTTGCTTATAGCAATTTTAATACTCGAACATCGAATCTATTATTCATAAAAACAAAGTAAATTTTGGTAATGTATTAACAATTCGTTGGTCTAGTGTGATAAGATGTTAGATCCCTTAAGTATGATCAAATATTTGAATTATGACGTTGTGAATAGAGCAATTGAATTGGGAGGATCGTTCCCATAATAAACATTTACAATACCCGATTCGAATTGGTCAATCAATAAAATTAGATACCAGTGATCAAAAAATTATTCACAATTGATACTATGCATTAACATTACTCTTTATATTGTGTCAAATTATGTATTTAAGATTAAAACATGTTCCAATCTTCATCATTCTTTTTTTTTACATAGATTTTACATCATCCTATGTGTTGTATTCACAATAATATAAAATTTAGTTAATTAAATTATTAGTTTAATATTTTATTTTTTATTATATGAACCAAACACCAAATTAAACATTAATATTATTTATAACTTATTTTTATTATAATTGAATTAATATTGCAAGTAGAAAAATATTTGTACTTGATAATTCATTAACGGGGTTATTACCCAAATATGGTTCTTCCATATTTTTTTCCAACAATGTGACACTCATCATTTTATTTTCAACAATGTGGTACATTACCGTTCAAATTCAGAAATCGGATATATTAGAATCTGACTTCAAATAGTGTTTTGCAAAGTAATATTAAAATATTAAAGTTGAATAGATTAGAATCCGACTTTGAATGGTATTTTACACTGAAGTCAGACTTCTCTCCCACCGTTTTCAAGCTAATCACCGAACTTTGAGTGTATTTTCTAGATAAACGATGTTTAAAGTCGAATTGTGTTTCCTCCGACTTTTAACTTGAACAGTAAACAATCATAGTTTTAGAAATAAACAAGGTAGGACAATATTTTGAGGGGGAAATTCCAACCACAATACTGTGGTTTTTTGCAATTCATTAACATTTTGAAAAGTTCCATAAACACTGATTAATGGAACATTTGTGTGTGCATATATAATTTGCACCAAACAGGTAAAAAGAAGGTCTGTGTTCACGTGCAAATTGATGTGACAGATATTCATCATATTTCGGGATATGAATAGCCCATAAAACTGTGTAGGTCATTTACTATTACCCACGGTAAAATTGTAAAAGAAATTAAAAAAAATAAACTATATAAATGAACATCATACTATCAGAAAAGTTACAATTTGACCATTATTTTTTTAAAACAATTAAACCACCAAACTATTAAATTAGTTGCAATGTGACAACCAGCCGTTAGAGGTTAAAGATAAGGTGACGTGACAGTTAAAAAATGTGGATATAATTACACATTTAATCCTCGTTACTTATATAATTTATCAATGTGACCCTAACCCCCTCTCCATTGGCCACCTATTTCCGGCAACCACTTCCCCTCTCCCGCACGGTTCTAATCGTGCCCTCAACAATCGAAACCATAACCTCTTCTTCGTGCAGCTTTTCCCAGCGTTGCACGGGTTGCTTGCGTCTCCCTTTTTCGCGCCAATATGGCCGGTGGCGACCACTTCTAGTAAGCCTTTGGTTAATCTTGGCCTCGCGAACTCAGCCGCACCAAACCCATCGACCTCGTCCCTTTCATTTTCATCGAAAACAACCGTGAGTCACTCTTTCTTCGGCCGTCCCAAAAAGCCATCGATTTTGATTGTTCACCCGTACCATGCGTCTCTGCCCAGCCATCCAACCCCTTATAGCCGACCATTCTTTTCGACGCTTCAGCCGTTCGATTACAGCCTTCGTTGAGCCAATCGATGGCTACCCAAAACCTCAAAAAACCCTTGCCTTGGTTTTAATTACTTATTTTTTATTTTAATTATATATTTGACCGGATATATTAGGATATATATTGTATTTTGAAGCATATGACAAAGAAGTGAGTTTGGTGCAGTGGTAAACCCATTGCTCTTACTCCCCCATTGCCTAGGTTTGAACCTTAGTGTAGGTAAGCCTCTAATTTATTTAATTTTCTTCCTCCAAAGTTGGTGACACGTGTCACTATTTGATTGGAGGAGGAAAATAAAATTATTAAACCAAATATATATAGTTAAAGGCCTCCAACCACCTAATTAAATGTTTAAATTATTTTATTAAATTAAAATTAAGACTAAATTGATAAAAAAATATATAAGCAATGAGGATTAAATGGGTAATTATACAGATTTTACTAACTGCCACGTCACTCCTGCTGTTAGAACCTAACGGTAGGTGGTTACATTGCAACTAATTTAATAGTTTGGTGGTTTAATTGCTTCAAAAAAAATGTATTGTGGTCAAATTACAATTTTTCTAATAGTATGATGGTCATTTATGTAGTTTACCCTAAAAAAGAGAGAGACAAAACACTTGGACAAAATCATTAATTTCGATATAATTACTAGAGATGGATATTTTACCCGGATCCGACGGGTTTCGACCCGACCTGGCCCGACCGGGTCGGATTTTTTAATGAAAAAATTAGGTTCGGGTCGGGTCGGGTCGGATCAGCTTTTTGCTAAAGGTATACTCGGGTCGGGTTCGGATTTAGGGTGAAAATATCCGACCGACCCGACCGGGACTAATAGTATAATTTCCCCCTAAATATTTTAAGGATATTTATAATAATACCCCTCTTATATATATATATATATATATATTTTATAATTAAGTCATTAAAATTGAATTTTTATTTATAATTTAGTCCTTTAAATTATATTTTTTACAATTAAGTCCCTTAAAATTATTGTTTTTACAATTAGGTCCCTAAAATTAATTTATTTTATATAATTTGGGTCGGGTCGGGGTCGGATTTAGTATATTTATTTTCGGGTCGGGTCGGGTCAGATTTTTTAAAGAATATTGTCGGGTCGGGTACGGTTTTAAGGTGATTATTTTCGGGTCGGGTGCGGATGGGCCAAAAACCCGACCCTACTCGACCTGTGCCCATCCATAATAATTACCTGTATGTATTTAATTTATAGGCCAGTTGATATCTGTTAATTGATTTAGGGTAAACTACAATGGATGTCACTCAATTATAGGTAAGGTTACATTTGGGTCACCCAATTATTAAAAATTATATTTGGGTCACTCAATTATGGGTAAAGTTACATTTCGGTCACCCAATTATTAAAAGTTACATTTGAGTCACTCAATTATGGTTAAGAATGCGTTTGGGTCACCCTTCATATTTAAAAAAGTACATCAATCTAGTCATTTTTTCTTCCAAATCACTTATATACCCTCGTCAACATTAGATTACTTCATTTAAAATTATTAATTAATCTAATACACAGATCAATATACTTTTTTTTAATATGAAGGGTGACCCAAATGTAACCTTACTCATAATTGAGTGATCTAAATATAACCTTTAATAATTGGGTGACCCAAATGTAACCTTAGCCATAATTGAGTAACCCAAATGTAACTTTTAATAATTGAGTGACCCAAATGTATCCTTACCTATAATTGAGTGACCTATGTTGTAGTTTACCCATGAATTTAGTGGTTAAAGATATTTTTATTTTATTTTATATGAGTTTGAATCTCGACCTGAAAATATCGGTTAAGTCAGATGGAATATTGTAAAAGTTCATTAAGGGTAACTCTTTCAACGCAATTGCTTCATGCCTCCATTCACGACGCTAGAATTTAAACTTTAATCTTACTTAAAATATCTAGTATTTTATTGCACTAGATCAAACTAATTGTTAGCGACAAAATTTAAATTTATCTTTCAACAATATAAAGAGAGTAGGATTTAATTTTTAATCTTTAAAAAAGAATTTATTATTATTTTAATAAAATTATTGTCTGAAACGTTAATTTGTTAATATTGCTACTATGACATCTTACATAGTTTTAGTCATAAACTCATAATTCTACTAAATAATAATAATAAACTTTTTTAAAGATTAAGAATTAAATTCAACTATATTAAATAATAATAATAATAATAATAATAATAATATTAATAATAATAATAATAATAATATATCCTATTAATAGAATTAAGGGAAAACTACACCGATGGTCCCCTAACTATGTCTGTCTTCCTACTTTGGTCCCACAACTTTGTTTTTCGGTAAAAGATTCCCTTCCGTCACATAGTTTTCCTATTTTGGTCCCCGACGTTAAATAACTAACGGTTTTGCTGACGTGGCATTTTTTTAATATTTTTTTAAGGCTGACGTGGCATTTTTAAAATATTTTTTAATCATTTCTCTCTCCTCTTATATATTATTTTTATTTAATTTTAATCACCCAATCATGTTGTGACACGTGTCACTACACTATTAGGTGAAAAAAACCCCAAAAATCCTTAAAATTGGACTTAATGCCGCTGGGATTCGAACCCAGGACCACCAGCACACCAAGCATGCGCTTAAACCAACTAGGCTAGGCTGGATACTTGATTCAATTATACTAACACTTATATTTAAGCTGTACAAATTAACCCAAAAAAACCTAAAAACATAATTGGTGCCGCTGGGAATCGAACCCAGGACCACCAATGCATAAGGCATGCGCGTGAACCAACTATGCTAGGCTAGTTACCTGATCCAAATCTACTAACATTTATATTTAAGCTGTACAAATTAACCCAAAAATTAGAAACAAATTAGAAACAACACATTCGAACGCCATACCTTATTGATTTTTTTAAAAATATATTTAACCACCAAGTTAAACTAATAAATTGTACTATTTTTAAATTAAATATATTTAACTAAATTATGTTTAAAATTAAAAAATCAAACTAATTTTTTTACTTTGATTGATAATAACAAAACTAATTAAATATTTATTTATTATTATAAAATTATTATAAATTAATATTTATTTATTATATTAAATATAATATTAATAAATATCATTAGTTTAATATTTTTTTATTATTTCTCTCCTCTTATATTATTAATAAATATTAATTTTATAATAAATAAATATGTTTTTAGGTTTTTTTGGGTTAATTTGTACAGCTTAAATATTAATGTTAGTAGATTTGAATCACGTAACTAGCCTAGTATAGTTGGTTCACGCGCAAGCCTTATGCACTGGTGGTCTTGGGTTTGATTCCCAGCGGTACCAATTATGTTTTTAGGTTTTTTTGGGTTAATTTGTACAGCTTAAATATAAGTGTTAGTAGAATTGAATCAAGTATCCAGCCTAGCCTAGTTGGTTCAAGCGCATGCTTGGTGCCCTAGTGGTCCTAGGTTCGAATCCCAGCGGCACCGAGTCTGATTTTAAGGATTTTGGGGGGGGGTTTCACCTAATAGTGTAGTGACACGTGTCACAACATGATTGGGTGATTAAAATTAAATAAAAATAATATATAAGAGGAGAGAGAAAATATTAAAAAAATGCCACATCAGCCTTAAAAAATATTAAAAAATGCCACGTCAGCAAAACCGTTAGTTATTTAACGTCGGGGACCAAAATAGGAAAACTATGTGACGGAAGGGACTCTTTTGCCGAAAAACAAAGTTGTGGGACCAAAGTAGGAAGACAGACATAGTTAGGGGACCACCGGTGTAGTTTTCCCTAGAATTAAATTCATGCAAAATTTACAATTTGTTTATACATTTTTAGAATATTATATTTTTAATTATTTGTTAACATGACATTTAAGATAAATAGTGTTATGTTAGTATGGAGCACTTACAAGTTATTATATGGACTATTATTTTAAAATTACTAAAAAAATTAGTCAGCATTTTCATTGAATAAGGGCTAATTTGACGAATATAAATGATATTTCATTGTATATTTTTAGTGGAAACTAACTTTTAAAAATATTTTAATGATAAATTTAAAAATTAAATACTATTTTAATTCATTTTGTAAACAAATTTTGTTGTCAGCCCACATGAAAACAATCTATATAAAAATATCAATGTTTTTATTAAACATTATGAATATTTAAGGGAAATAATTGTTGTACAAGTATGGTATGAAGCACTGTATAAAAACACCATCATAAATTCATAATCATTCAGGGCAATGGTAGACCCGGGCACCACCCCACATGTATTTTGCCAAACATTAATATATATATATATATATATATATATATATATATATATATATATATATATATATATATATATATATCATCACATATTTCTTAAAATTGTATGTGAAAAGGGAGAAATTATATATGAATCATTCCTGCCATGTCATTTATGAGACCAATCAATCAAATATATTAATTTTATTAATCTTTACATCTTATTTTTTAACTAGTGATTTTTCACTCATATTTACTGTAAATTAAATTTAAAAACAGTAAAAATATTAGATGAAAAAAATTAATGAGATGAATACATTTGATTGATTGATCACATAGATAACGTGACGATAATGACCCATAATATAATTTCTCGTAGAAAATATTAAAAATTCATGTACTATTTTTATTTTTTACTTTTTCAGTGATAGTGTAATTAATAACAATATTTTGGTACAATTTATTTTTCTTTATTTCTGATAATTCTTATTTTTAGTGCAATTACGTATATTTAATTTATTAATCAATTAATTTTATTTAAAAATAAATATTTTAATTTTTTTAACATACAAATAAATATTTTAATTTAATTTATTCAATTTACATTTATCTAATTATTACGGTAAACGATTCTAAATTTCCCCAGACAATATATATGCCATTATTCTTTCTGATTTTCTTGTGTATTGTCTTCGACTTGGGACTCGCACGCAAAACCAAAATAGGAACCTTCAATAATACTAGCACTCTTTTTATCTGAGTTTGATAACCTTCTCCGCCAGCTCCTCCACGGCATGGGCGTATCCCGCCACCGCTACCGCCGCCACCATATCTTAGCTGCCTTAACCCTTCTCTTATTTGTTTCCGCTTCCGCCAGAACTCTTTCTCAGCTCGGTAACTGCTTTAAAATTCCTTTTCAACTCGAATACTCACACGTGGTACGATGTAGCCATTGACTCGGTCCAAACTCAGTACAGTTTTGTGCTTATCTGTGCAGAAAGCAGGTTCCGGGAGAGAGAAGGGAGCAAGAAGAGAAGTGGGTCGGGGGTGTTGGACCGGTTCTTGTCTCAGAAACAACACAGTGGCCCGGGTTCTGAACCACCTTCGTGTAGATCCAACTGTGGGAGTTGCTCACCTTGTAAACCGGTTCATGTCCCGATTCAACCAGGTTTGCTGATGCCGCTGGAGTACTACCCTGAGGCTTGGTGCTGCAAGTGTGGCAACAAGATCTTCATGCCCTAAAAACAAAAGGCAAAATGATAATACACTGAAATCCAAGACTTCTTTTTCTTGTCATATAATAATAAACAAAGTTGTCTTGGTTAACTTACATCGTTGGTTGTTTTTTTATGTTCATGTAATGAAATTGTCATGCCCTGTGAAAGACATGGAAGAAAGCTTTGGGAATGTAAATTATAATGTGAGATCACCAAGAGGAATGCCTCATCTCTCTTTGATTTCTTGTTCTTCCTTGCCTTTCTCTTTTGCTTATGAAACTTCTTTGGCAAAATAACAAAAGATGGTCTCAGAGTTTGCATGTTTTGTCATTTGGCCTCATATTTTTTTGTTCAAATATGCCCTTAATGTTTTAATTTGGTCTAAATATGCCTCTGTTGGATGTAAATTGTCAGTCAACCGATGGTCAACAACTAATATTGACTAGACTTGCCACGTGTTAAGATCTGATGACGTATCAACATTATATTTGTCATGTATCGTCATCAGATTCGGTCACGTGTCAACATGATAGTCGGTCACGTGTCACCATAAAGAAGGATATAATATTTTTTTAAAAAAATTTGACGTGGCATCAGCAGATCTTAACACGTGGCAAGTCCAGTCAGCATCAGCCGTTGACCATCAGTTGACTGACAGTTTCCATCCAACAAGGGCATATTTGGACAAAAAAAATAGCAGGCTAAATGACAAAACATGCAAACGTTGGGTACATCTTTTGTCATTTTGCCAAACTTATTTTTCTCAATTGCATTTAAGTTTGTACTATATAATTCTTCACTGAATTTTAGTTTGATTGAGATTAATATTGTTATAACAATTTAGAAGTCGTGATTTTTCTTAACAGTACCTACAATCTAGTGGAGGGGAGAATGTTCATACTAGGTATTGAACCTAAGATCTAAGAAGGAGAATGGTGTGTTAACGGGAGGCTTAACCGCTTAATTCAACATTTGTTGACTAAAAGTCATAATTCTAAAGTTTGAATGTGCTTAAATGTATAATAAACTAAACTAATTCCACATTTTAGGTCAAATTATTAGTTTAGTTGTGGAATTAGTTTATATTGTCTAATTTGGTCTTTTTTTAGTTACAGAATTTAACTGTCAGTGCTTGAATCATGACTATAATTTTAAAATGAAAAATCAAGGAGATTAAAATGTAACTAAATTAAAATAAACAAACTAGTGGTTAAAGGTTAATAATCTCTAGAGCAAGTGGTTAAAAGCTTTCAATTGACACCTTCTCCTCCCGTAGGTTGTGAGTCTAGGAGCAAATTTCTCCTTCCCTCTCCCCTTAGGTAAAAATTGTTCAAAAAAAAAAAATTAGTGGCTAAGAATGCTCATATTACCCCATTTTGTACGTGTTCGAATTTCTTCATAAGAATACAAAATCTTTCTATTTAATAAAAAATAGAATAAATAAACTAAATTCATGACTTACGTGTATAGTAGAAGGACTAACAAAATATAACCCATTTTTTTCATGGAACGTTTTCATTTGGTGTGTTTGTGAAGTAGGCAAGGCATTGTTTAAAATTTTGGGTTTATAGTTTGAAACTTTATACAATTAATTTTTAAAGAGTTCATACGTAGACTTGTGTAATTTTTTATACATTATATATATCAAAAAATTAATTTCATAACAATCTTTTGACATTCCAACGGGTTTTCTTTAAAAAAATTTTTGGGTAAAAGTAATATATTTATTTAATAATGATATATACTAATCAATTTTTATCAAGCATGTGAATGATGAATAATACGGTGGGGGAGAGGATTTCATTGTTTTTGTATTAGGAGTAGGACTTGGAAACTACATGGACAAGAGTATCCATGGGAATAAGGATGGGGACATCTTGTTCCTTTGTTTGTTTCCTTCTCTACAACATTCTTTTCCCCATTCATCTCCAATTCTTTTTATTAACTAAAGATATATTATATTCTCAAAACAAATATAAAAATTCGAACTCATATAAAATAAAACGACATAAACATCCTGGATCATTTAGTGAATTAATGGATCTCATATGCACCTCCCATTCTAATTTTTTACTTTATTTTCATTCCCTATTTATTTACAATATTTTTTAAGTTCATAAACAAAGTTAAAAGTTCCTATATTAATATTTAAAAGATTAAAAACAAAAAAATGAGATACAATTGGTGCATTTTAGTGCTTATGTTCTAATCAAAATGGTAGCCGACTAGCCTTTTAATTTACTAGGATAATTTTGTTATTAGTCCCTATATTATGCATAAATTTTTAATTTAGTTATTGTACTCCAATTTAATTACTCATAGTCTTGGGATTTAATGACTATCATTTGGGTCACGACTAAAACTTTAAAACTTAAAAAATGCATAAATTATAAAAAGACAAAATTAGAGTACATTGACTAATTTCAAGCTTATGCATTGTACACATACTAATAACATAATTTTACAATTATAACATATCATTTCCATGATAAAGAGTTTATGATTGGTTTTTTTCTTTGTACACTTTTAACATGCAAATTAGGGGTAAATATTTGATCGAATAACGCTGAACTAATTGAATTCTTTCCATTGATAATATGTATAGTTGTAAGAACCAAATAAAAAATTTGATAATTTGACCAGTTCAACCGATGTATATAGCCAAAAATCAAGTGTTCAAAATTTAAAAGAAATTTAAAATTGAAGTGTATCTAATTGTTTTAGTGATTAAGGATGTTTACGTTGTCTTATTTTATATGAATTCGAATCCTAACATCTACCTTGAGATTGTAATACTTTTCTATTTAATAAAAAATTTAAAGTCGGAGACTATAAAATAGAAAATTCTACAACGTGCTTCGAACACCGATGAACACCATTAATGATGAACACCGATGAACACTGTTAAATTAATTAATAAAGATTTAAAATTTTAAGGACCCATCATACAATTAATAATTATTTTTAAAAATTCAATTAAATTATTTTATATATATATTAAAATATTATTTTTTAATAAGGGTAAACTATATATTTAATACCTCACCTATTTTCGTATTTCTATTGAACCCTCATTATTTAAATATTATTTCAATTTGACCATATTCTTTATAAAAAATAATTTAACCCTTAACCCTCAACCTAAAACCCTAAACTATTAAACCTTAAACCCTTAAACTCTTAAATATATATCCTAAACCATATACCATTAAAAATAATTTCACCATCATCGATTCAATTCAATTCAATAAAATAGTGTATAAAATAGAATTCCGTGGGTTCCGAGCAAATAACTTACACCCAAAACCAATGAATACTGAATATACATATTTTCATTTTAGTCCCCTGGTTTTGAAGCAGATTAAAAATAGGGCTTTACATGAGAAGTACATCGACTAGCTACATAACCGGGAAGCTAAGAAAAAAGTCGAATCTGCACTGGCTGAACAAGAAGTGGCCGGAAAGGAGAACAGGGGATCTGTTCAAATTCAAATAGATAAGGTTAAAGCAGCAAAGAACGCATTAGTTTAATAGTTTCTGATGTTAGGGAAGTTATTACCCTGCTGCAACGTTTGCAAACCACTAGTGTTGACAACAATTTGGACATGGATGATGATGGTGATTGCGATGCTGATGCTGATGCCGATGCTGATGATGATATAAATCTTTAACTCTTTCTTTTTTAGTTTGTATCAGATTGTAACCATATAATTTTTTATTAAAAATTATTGAATTGAATTGATGATAGTGAAATTATTTTTAATGGTATATGATTTAGGGTATAGATTTAAGAGTTTAAGGGTTTAAGGTTTAATAGTTTAGGGTTTTAGGTTGAGGGTTAAATTATTTTTTTTATAAAGAATAGGGTCAAATTGAAATAATATTTAAATAATGGGGGTTCAATAGAAATACGAAAATAGGTGAGGTACTAAATATATAGTTTACCCTTATTAAAAAATAATATTTTAATATATATAAAAAATAATTTAATTGGATTTTTAAAAATAATTATTAATTGTATGATGGGTCCTTAAAATTTTAAATTTTTATTAATTAATTTAATGGTGTTCATCGATGTTCATCATTAGTGGTGTTCATCGGTGTTCGTCGCACGTGGTAGACTCATCCCTATAAAATAAAGTAAATCCTTTATTACCACAAAAGTTCGTTTCCTTGACAAATAGAAAATATATTAAGGGAAATTATATACGTAAAAATAACATTAATAAATGAATTTATATTCAATATATAAATAATGGGAAAAAAATTCGCATTTGTTTTGGATTTTAGGAATTTAATTTGAGATTTAGAATTTAGAATTTTTTATAGAAATAAATTAAAGTTTGGGATTATAATTTAAGAGTTTTTTAATGGTCTAAAGGTGATTACAGTGTAGTATCTGTTCATACATATTCTTAACTCTTTAACAATGTGCATACACATTGTAAGAGAAATTATATCATAGGCCTGGCTCGCCACATCATCTATGGTCCCAACCAATAAAAAACATCTATTTCATTAATTTTTTCCATATCATCTTTTTACCGAGTGAATCTACAATTGGTAAAAAGTGTTTTTTAATTTGATTTACAGTAAATCTGAGTAAAGATTCACTCGGTAAAAAGATGATATGGAAAAAATTAATGAAATGAATGCTTTTTATTGGTTGGGACCATGGATGACGTGGCGAGCCGAGTCTATGATATAATTTCTCCACCTTGTAGACAAAACAATTTGAACACATGTCTCCTAGAATTTAAGAGTTAAGTTTATAGTTTAGTGTGGTATGATTATGGATTTAAATTTTAGGGTAAAGTACACAGACGGTCACTAAACTATACTCGAAAAAACAAAATGGTAACCAAACTTTCAAAAATGACAAAATGACAGTTAAACTTTATGTTTTGTTACAAAATGGTAAGTGTGCTGTTAACCTCGTTAAAATAGTGACATGTCTGTTAATTTTTTTTGTATAATAGCACATTTAGTCCTCAATAGTTACACATTCAATTAGTAGTCATAATTTGAAGAAATTCAATAAATTTAAGGCTTAAATGAAAAATAAGTGCCTAAATTATACATTTTTTGAACTTTAGGTGTCTAAAGTATTTTTTTTTTTTTGAAAAAATAAGTGCCTAAGTTTCAACCGTTACAGTTTTAGGTGCCTTGGTGTTAATGGCGGTTAAAAAAAACTTGTTAGCCAATTATAATATGACACGTGGTAGATTTTTTTTTAAATTATTTTTAACAAAATAAAAAAAATTGAAAATTTCAAAAAATCACTTAAATTCTAGAAATTCCAGAAAAGCCTAATTTCCTAAATCCCGAAATACCTAAATCCCTCAATCCGGCCACTCCCGCCGTCGTTGGCCACGATTCCGAGGACGGAATGGAGCGTGCTCCCCTCTCCCAAGCACCCACGCACCAACCGTCGTCGTTCAGTCGCCGCTCGTCGCAAATCGTTCGAATGAATTTTTCGAATATTTCAGCTTTTGTCCGGCGTTTTGCACGACTTTAGTCTATTTCCAGCGACGAGGTGGTAGGGTAAACGACCGTGGTGGTCCGGCGACAGATGTGGCAAGCGGCGACGTGGCCATCGGCGACAGAATCGATACAAATCGTGATTTGAGTTTTGATGAGTTAGGAATTTTAAATTTGGGGTCTATTTTGTGAATTTTGGAAATTTAGAGATTTTAAAAAAATAAGTTCAAAAAATAAAAGAAATTAAAATTGAAATAAAATAAAAAATATATATTTTAAAAAAAGTTAACGGTAATTAACACGAGACACCTAAAATTATAACGGTTAAAATTTTGGGCACCAACTTTTACAAAAAAAAATACTTTAGGCACCTAAAATTTAAAACTAGTACAGTTTAGGCATCTATTTTTCATTTAAGCCTACATTTAACCCTCAATTTTTACACATTGTTATAATTGAGTCCTAATTCTACAAAATTTATAACTAAGAACAACGTTAAATTTATAACAAAGTGTAAAAATTGAGGGTTAAATTTAGTCCTAATTAAAAATTTGCCTGTGTGTTCTTAGCTATATTTTTTTAGAATTAGGACTCAATTATAACAAAGTGTAAAAATTAAGGGTTAAATTTATTAAATTTCTTCGAATTATGACTAAATTGATTGAATGTGTAACTATGAAGGACTAAGTGTGCTATTATACAAAAAATTTAACAGCCATGTCACTTCTTTAACGGAGATTAACGACACAGTTACCATTTTGTAACAAAACATAAAGTTTAATTGTCATTTTGTCATTTTTAAAAATTTAGTTACCATTTTATTTTTTCGAATATAATTTAATAACTGCCTATATACCTTACCTTAAATTTTAACCTAATTATAGCTCAAACCTCAAATTCTAAACAAAAATTATAAGAGTAAACCTTAAAATTAAAGTGTTACTATAATTTTTACTTTTTCACTATCATTGTATTAAATATTTACACACAATAAATATAAAAACCAAAATATTAAAAAGGAGGTGAGTATGTAAAAACAGTTGGGCCATAACTCTTTGAGCAATCTATGAGTCTTCACGTCACATTTGGTCGTGATGTGATGTTTGATTTGACAGCAATTGTTAGGACGTTTCTGGACTATCCTATACTTATTATAATTTACTCCCTCTGTCCCACTAAAACTGTCACATGTTGACTTTTTTCTGGTCAAATTTTTTCAACTTTGACTATAATTTATTTAAAAATTTTAATTAATTAAAATTTATAAAAAATATATTTAAAAACTACTTGATTCAAAGTTTTTAAAATGTATTTTTCAATATTTTTATCAATAATAAATTTTAAATTATAAAAGGTCAAATTTGAAAAAGTTTGACCCAAAAATTGTCAACATGTGACAGTTTTAGTGGGACAGATGGAGTATTTATTTGGAGTACTATATATTAGTATATATTCTTCTACAAATTTTATGAATTTATTTTCATAATTTAAAAGAATGTATAAAGTCAAAAAAATATCCCTAACGGTTGAGTGAATAATTATTTTGGTTTATATTTTTTTGAATTAATTTAACTCCCAATATTTTATTTTGGGTCAAAATGGTACATATGTAGAAGAAAATTATTAGTTAACTAACGATAAATGACTTAAATTGACTTGAAAGAATGTCACATCAATAAAAAATTATATAAAA
The DNA here is from genome assembly GCA_030270665.1 of Hibiscus trionum. Taxonomy (NCBI): domain Eukaryota; kingdom Viridiplantae; phylum Streptophyta; class Magnoliopsida; order Malvales; family Malvaceae; genus Hibiscus; species Hibiscus trionum. The sequence goes on along the minus strand of BSYR01000010.1, from coordinate 75,496,386 downwards.
TATAAATTTAAGTCATTTCAAATAATTTATCGTTAATTGACTAATAATTTTCATCCGCAGAGGGGTCATTTTGACCCAAAATAGAATGTTAGAGTGAAATTGATTCAAAAAAGAATATGAGTCAAAATTGTTATGAATAATATAACGAAGAACAACGAACACGAATAAAAGAACAAAGAGGTGAGAGAAAGAGGGAGAATTGTATTATTCTCAAATATTGACTTGTGTACATTGCCTTCAATAAAACATATATTTATAGGCATAAGAAGTATGTTGAGTGGATCGAATTAACCGATATGGACAAGAGGGGGTAAATTGACAATTTAAAGAATGAAGGGAGCAAAAGAAACAATTAAAAATGATGGACAAGAAAATTATAGTGGTTCAAGCTTCTAAACAAGCTCTACATCCACTACCTTAGCTCCCACTAAGGATTTTCAACAAACTCTTCACTAATTTGTTCTTCCCCTTTTCTAGGCTAAGGAGACAACCTTTACAAATGTTCAATCTTTCTACCCAAAGATTGAACCACAAGACTCTCACTTACAAAGAAGATGTTGGCTATTACAATTGATCTCTCACAAGATAAATATAGCCCAAATTGATTACAAACACTCCCCAAACTCATAAATTTGATTTACACTAAGAACTCTAAGAGTTGGGTACAAGAATTTGACAATAAGTGCTTAGGGTTTGGATTTGATTGCTTAGATGTTGCTTTGAGGTTCAATAGTTGTTGCTGGAGCTTTTGAGGCTTGCTTTTATACCATCTCATTGATTTCTAGCCGTTTGGGTGGTTGAGATCATCAATAGAGCTGTTGGGGCTCTCTCTTCCCTCCATAAATGTTGTTCTGCAACTACCCGTATCGGAACACGAGGCCCTGTATCGAAACGAACACCAAAAAAAGAGCCTTTGTGTGTAAAAAGGGACCCGTATCGAAACAGCTATAAGCCGTATCGAAATAGTTTGAAACTGTAAAATGTCTTTAAGTGTAAAAAGGGGATCGTATCGAAACTAATATAGACTATATCGAAACGTTTTGAAATTGTAAATTGGTGTTTCGAAACAACAAAGAGGTGTATGGAAACACTTAACCAATTTTTCAAAAGTTCGGTTCTGACAAGTAACAGCTAGTTTATTTAATGCTCGATTTTGAAAATACTTAACCCTTGTATCGAAACGGGTATGAGCCGTTTCGAAACAACACTTAAAAATCAAAAACTCAGATGAAGGCTGTATCGAAACGGGCAAGCCCATTTCGAAACCCTTGTCTCGAAACAGATTAGTCTGTATCAAAACGGACGTTTCTAGTGGCAAAATGTATCGAAACACTTTGGGGGTGTTTCGAAATGCCTGGGCAATTTTGAGTGTTTTGTCTTTGAAACACTTAGAAAAATTTATGGGGGTTTAAGTTTTGACTTCAAAACATTTTAAGTATAAATTTTACTTGTCAAATTTGAGTATTTTGAGTACTTAAAAATTTATTTACTTTGCAATTTAGTCCTTAGATTATTTGTTATATCAAAATCAAACATTGGTTTTACAATCTCCCCCTTTTTGATATAACAAAACCAAAGTAATTTTTTAAGTAAACTCCCCCTAAATTGAAGCTAGGTTTTGAAAAAGATTTTGAAAAATTTAGCTTAACCCTTCTCCGCCTTTTGTTAGATCAAGATCAATGAAGGAATATAATCATGAGATAAAGCAATATAGCACAAGACAAAGCATAATTAAAGCAAAACAATTTCATTAAGTATAATAAACCAAAGCAAAATAATTTCACAATATCCAAACATAATATCCAAACTTAATACTTAAAAACAATAGATCAAAGCATAGGTCTTAAAGCAAAAACATAGATAAGTGAATAAATAGGGAAATCCTAAACTAGATGATATGCAATGGAATGCAAAGATCTAAGGCTCATCGTTATCTTCATCTTCATCATTGGCGGTGCTCCTTCGAAATTGTCTCCACTCACCATAGAAGCCGGTAAAAGACATGTCCATTAAGGCTTGTTGAGTTTCAACCAAAGTGAGTCGATTTTCAACACTTTGGACACTTCCCTCCAAGAAAGTGAAGCGAGTGTCAAGAGCGGCAAAACTGGAGTCCATGTGGGTTCGCAAGCCATTGAATTGCTCGATAAGAAAAGTCATGAGGGCTTCGTTGTTTGGTGGAGCAACTTGAAGTTGAGGTTCGAGGGCCGCAACTTGAGGAGAATGCTCGACACGAATCCACTCTCCATCAATGAAATGAAATTTGCAACGGAGAAGTGTGCGCTCATCGATGGGATTCTTGAGAGATTCCGGAAAGTCAAGAGAGCAATCGATTCCCAACTTTGAGAACAAGTAACTCAAGGCGATGCCATAAGTGAAGAAAGTGACAAGATCCGAGTTGCAGTTTTGAACAAGATGCACCATCTCGACAAACATGATTTTGCAAAGATTTGGTCGACGTTTCTCACGAAAGCAACGAATCCAAAAATCGCCGACTTGCCGAATGTGGGAGAATTTTCCTCCGAAAGAACGAAACCACCACGAGACCATAAGATGAAGGATGCGATCATGAGCATCAAGAACTGTGACAGATCTACCGAGAGTATGTCCCAACGAGTTTTCATCCGAAATGCCCTTATCTTCAAATCCAAAGACATTGACCAAGGTTTGTGGATCAACCTGAAACTTCTTCCCTATGAGGTAGGATTCAATGGATATCACTTGAGAATGATCAACATTGGAGATACATCGGACATTGGCATATAAGAGAAGAACCATGTTACGGTACAAAGTACCGGGTAAGCTAAAAAATTGTAAGAAATTCCAACGCCTCAATAAAGTGAGATAGCAAAATTGAAAACATCTAGAATCCAAAAAGGGTATAGAGACAACACGCTCACGACGGATTGCATGATCTTGAAAGAGCTTGAAGTTGGTATGGGCGTCTTTGTTTCGAAGACTCTTTTGATAGAGTAGAGTGAGGTTGGGACGAGAGGAATCGTCATCGATGTTAGAACTTCCACCAACGTCATCGGTTCGTATTCTCTTCCTAGAACCCATATTCGAAATCTGAAAACAATTAAAGATACAAAACACATGTATGCATAAATCAACCAAATTCAATCCAATAGTCAATCTAATAGTCAAGGTGTATAAAAATCTATACAATATAGTTAAAAAACATATATAAACATAAAATAAATTTTTGGTAAAAAGAATTTCGAAAAACAGTAAAGAAAAATATATGATATAATTTTTATATTCGAACAATTTTTTTTTGAGTTTTAAAGAAATTTTGCAAAAACTTCAAAACCCATACTATAAGTATATATTCTATACAAAAATTGAGTAAAAAATTTGAAGAAAAACAAACGAAAATTTAAAAAGAAAAGAAAAGGTTTTATACCTTGATATAAAATAATGGATGAATGAGGGATGATTAATGACTTGCAAAGCTTTAGTCTTGATGTGTATACTGAAAACCCTACAAAAAATTTAGGTTTTGGTGTAAAAAATCAAGAGATTTGAGGAGTTTATATAGGAGTTTTTGGTTAGGGTGTGAGAGAAAAAGATAGTTGGTGTTTTAATTAAAGTTAGATACTCATTTAAAGCCATTTAAAACAATCTACGAGACGCGTATCGATAATCCACTTGGCGTATCGGAACGGGGGTCTCAAAACGATTTCGAGCCATTTTGGTACGAGACTTGTTTCGATACAGGTTGACCATGTTTCGAAACAACATCGCAAACCCGTATCAAAACGCGAAGAGCCTGTTTTGATACAATTCATTATTGTAACCACCTTAGATCGAGCCCGTATCGAAATAGATGTACCTGTTTCGATACACCTTTTCCAAAAAAATGCATTTTGGGCAGTTTTAAGTCCAAAAGGTCAACTTAGATCGAGCCTAAATACATGTAAATGATATATGAGCATGTTATATGAACTAAAACAGTTGCATACTCCCCCTAAAAACAAGCATAGGTGCAAAAGGAGGCAAATCAACACAATCATGAACATCAAATAATTTCAAGCACATTTTTTGGTCATTTGGGACCTAAAAGGGTCAAGAAAGGCTGGTTAAACCTAAATCTCTCCTAAGGGTCCAAAAATGTTCTTTATCTAAAGGTTTGGTAAATATTTCCGCTAACTGGTTCAAGGTATCATCATATTCTAGAACTACATCATTTTTCAAGACATGATCTCTAATGAAATGATGTCTCATTTCTATATGTTTGGTTCTAGAGTGTTGGATGAGATTCTTAGTGAGACAAATGACACTAGTCTTGTCACACTTAAGGGGTATGATATCTACTTGAACACCATAATCTAAGAGTTGTTGTTTCATCCAAAGAACTTGAGCACAAAAACTCCCTAAGGATATGTACTCCGCTTCGGTGGTAGATAAGGCTACACTATTTTGTTTCTTAGAGAACCAAGATACGAGCATACTACCTAAGAATTGACATGTTCCGGAAGTACTTTTCCTATCTATCTTACATCCCCCATAATCTGCATCGGAGAAGGCATGAAGGTCAAAGGAGGAATCCCTAGGATACCAAAGACTTAAACTATGTGTATCTCTAAGGTATCTAAAAATTCTCTTAATGGCAACTAGGTGTGATTCTCTAGGGCTAGCTTGAAACCTAGCACACAAGCAAACACTAAACATAATATCCGGTCTACTTGCGGTAAGGTAAAGCAAAGAGCCAATCATAGATCTATAAAGCTTAGAATCGATACACTTACCTCCCTCATCTTTGTCAAGCTTTATTGATGAGCCCATTGGAGTGGCTTGGGGCTTTACTTTCTCCAAGCCAAACTTCTTGAGCATTTCCTTTATGTATTTTGCTTGATTGATGAAAGTGCCATCTTTACTTTTCTTGATTTGGAGCCCCAAGAAAAATGAGAGCTCTCCCATCATGCTCATCTCAAATTCACCTTGCATTAGCTTAGAAAATTCTTGGCAATAAAATTCATTAGTAGAACCAAAAATAATATCATCAACATATATTTAAACTACTAAGATGTCATTGTCATATCTTTTAATGAAAAGTGTAGTATCCACCTTGCCTTTTTCAAAACCTTTTTGAATCAAAAAGTTTGAAAGCCTTTCATACCAAGCTCTAGGAGCTTGTTTTAAACCATAAAGAGCTTTAGATAGTTTGAAAACATGATTTGGAAATTGTGGATCTTTAAAACCCGGTGGTTGTTCAACATACACTTCTTCATTTATAAAACCATTTAGAAAATCACTTTCCACATCCATTTGAAAAAGCTTGAAATCATGATAGCATGCAAATGCAAGAAGCATCCTAATAGTTTCCATTCTAGCTACGGGTGCATATGTTTCATCAAAATCAATTCCCTCTTCTTGAATGTAACCTTGAGCAACAAGCCTAGCATTGTTCTTCACTATGTTACCAGTCTCATCTAGTTTGTTTCTAAATACCCACTTAGCTCCTATAGTATATTGATTACTAGGCCTATCAACTAATGTTCATACTATACTTCTCTCAAATTGATTAAGTTTCGCTTGTATAGCCAATATCCAAAAATCATCTTTTAATGCTTCTTTGATATTTTTAGGCTCTATGCATGAGATGAATGTAATATGATTCATAAGTTTGAGAGAGGATCTAGTAGTTACCCCATTGGATGGATCACCCAATATTTCACCACCTTTTACATAGTTGAACTCCCTTGGGTATGTCACCTCCTTTTTCTCAAGAGCCAAGTCCTTCAAGGCTTCAAGAGGCGGATCTTGTGCTTCCTCTTCTTTAGTTGGAATCTCATCCACCTTTGATGTTTGTCCTCCATCAATGGCTTCAATGATCCCTACATCGTCATCACCACAAGATTCCTTCCTTAGAAGGAGGTTATCATCGAAAACAACATGTATAGACTTTTCAACAACCAAAGTTCTTTTATTAAATACCCGGTAGGCTTTTAGAATTTAGGGAATAACCCAAAAATATTGCTTCATCACTTTTAGCATCAAATTTACCTAAGTTGTCTTTTCCATTGTTTAAAACAAAACATTTACAACGAAAAGGGTGGAAATAGTTAATGTTAAGCTTTTTGGATTTCAAAATCTCATAAGGTGTTTTCTTTAAAATATGCCTAATCATTACTCGATTAATAATATAACAAGCCGTATTAGTGGCTTCCACCAAAAAATGCTTAGGTAAATTGTTTTCAACAAGCATGGTCCTAGCCATCTCTTCTAAAGTTCTATTTTTCCTCTCAACTTGTAATGTCCCAAATCATAGCCTAGAAGTTGTGGTTACAAGTTGGTAAAATCTGTCCAGAATAGTCCTGTTCTGGACAACAAATTTAAAAATTCACCAAGAATGATATACATAGAATTTAGGGATGAAATTTGGATGGATTAATCCTTAATATTTCTATTTTCATTGAGAGAAAACAGAATATGATTTGGAGTTATGAGTTAAAATCTGGAAAGAAATAAAGTTAGGTGGTTCAAACTGTCTTGAAACTGTGAATGATTATAAAGAAGTAAAAAACTGTATTAATTGGTTAAGAAATAAAATACAAGGATTACATGCATTTATATAGGATTTCATTAGCTTTAAAACGATATAAAGTAATCGAAATTATGATGTACGAATTAAAATATATGACTATTTTAGTGAACACTATACAAACTTCCCAGCTAGGACAGTTTCATTGATTGCATTGTATGCATATAGAATAAGGAATTGACTTAGTTTAAATAAATTCTAATAATGTGTATATGATTTTGTATGGATTTTTTAGAGGCTTCAAAGGAGATTAATAGTGAAGAGAAGACGGGAACTAAACTTGCCAATAGGAGAAACAAGGGGATAACTATTCACAACCCTTGAGTGCTTGCTTGGATTTGCTGTGAGTGTAGTTTTTAATTAGTGTTAGGACTTAGCTCCTAATTAAACAACATACCTACTTGATTGCTTGGTAAATTATGCATGAAATGGACTTAACTCCTATTGGTAATTGAGGTAATAAAGGGAAGAGTGAATTGTTATAATACAATGAGGTAAAACATGCTACATGAATTGATATGAGACTGTTTTAGTGAAGTTGTTTGTATCGGCTGTAAAATTGATTTGCTTGCTTGATAACATGATATGTTTAAGAATGATATGAGGCTTGTGACTTGAATTGATATGAAGGTATGTTGTTGCCATGAAATTGATTTTATAAGTATGCTTTTAAAGATTCAATATGCAAAGTTGCATAAGTAAAAGATCTTATAAGCCCTTGGTTGTTAGTGGGTCTTAGGTAGTAAGGCATGCCTAGAGACTAGAGCTCAATTGATATTGTTATATGATTGGTACTTTGTGTACCTTACAGTCCGGTGTAGCTGACACCTTAACATGATAGTACTTTGTGTACTTTAACATGTGGTGTAAATTACACCTTAACATGATTTGGTACTTGGTACCTTAACACGATTCAGTGCTTGGAACCTTAACATGTGACGTTTACCTTGTCCTACTAATACCAAGGCATAACATGATTAAAAGAACTAAGAAAAACTTGAATGTTGAAATGTATTTTGATAATATACATGCTGGAAATTATTGGTTCCCTTGATGTGTTCATATGTTTGAAATGAAAAAGAAAAATAATAAGTATAATTGGTGCTATATGCTATCATACATGTATCCTTGATTTGGATTGATACGTATATATTATGTATGATGTAATCCAAAAGTGAATGAATGATTATTATGCTGAAAATTATTGGATTATATGACTTGTTTAGTATGTTGACATGAAATGTGATTACATGCCTTGTTGAAGTGTAATGAAAGATACAGATTATCTTGTTTTGTGTCTATGATTTGGTTTGGAATTTAAATGATATATATATATATATATACATATATATGATGTATATAATGTTATTTTAAAGTGAATAGATGAATTACTTGTTGGAAAATTATGGATTTGTCTAGTATGCCTGTGTAAAGTGCCCAAAAGTCATATATTTCATGCACTTTTCAACTCTTATTATTACTATTTTTAAGCTCATTTTAGGCATAAGTAGGTTCATGCATAGCATTTTTCAGTATTTCATTGTTCTACCTTGCTTTTATAACTTATCATTCATTTGGTGAACAAGAGGTACTATTCTAGTGTATTCTTGCTTGTAGGTACTAACAGCTGAACGAGGGAGCTGAGGAACGAAGGACACAATGATGAGGAGCAAACCCAGGAGATGTACTGAAGCAGTTCCAGCTGAAGACAAGTTGTTGCCGAGCACCTGTCGAGCAAAGCTGCTGCCAACCTTGATGCCCGCGGCAGCTGACTATGGAAGTTAGGAGAACCGGAGCGCGATCTATAGAGCTAAAACTCCCGAGTCTATCGTCGGTGGTCATATGATTTTCTGACGTCTGTAGCAGCGGCTAGGGCTGCCGAAGTGGAATTCCCAAGCTTACTTGCGGACTAAGGAAAACGAGGAAGAGTCCATATTCCAAGCAAAGAAGTCAGCATTTAAAGCTACATTAAAGAAGAAAAGCTACTTTAGAGGACTTCTACTTCAAGGAGGACTTAACCTAGTTTTGAGTCTATAAATACCCATTGTACTTCTAGTTTAAATCATCCTAGGTTTTCCATAGACTTTACTTGTGTTCTTCTTTGCCGCCATGTTCTAAATCTCAATTGGGTTAGGGTTATGTTGTAATTAGAGTGAAACGGTTGTTTTAGGTTTTTGAGTTATTTCTTCAATAAAATATTCCAAGTTTACTTAATCCATTGTTCTTCATTCTTTCAATCTTTCTACACCACTCGTTTGCTAGAATCTATTTTTCGGGCACGAAAGTGCAAGCCTCACGAAAGGGTTAAGTACGGTCACAACGGGAGGCGTGACTAAGTTAGTTCCACACTAGTTCACAAGTTTCAACGGCTAAAAGGGATCACTAACCGAGTTGATTGATTTGGTTCCACACTAGTCCTCAAGTTATCAATCTCGAGCATCCTAACCTAGAAATAGGATGGATCACTTTCGACTATCCTGCCGGACTTGGAGTATCTGCCAGACTTGCCGCTAGGACGTCTTTCCATTCCACCTGCTGAGACAGTACACACCCATGCAGTGGCAGTGACCTGCTGCGGCCGCGTGACAGGGTCGTAGTTTACCACCCGCTGTTCCCGCCGAGGCATCATATTGTGGCAGCAAAGGATAACCCATACCTATTACAACAAAGTTTTCACACTAAGTGGCAGCATAACCATGCCTGCTCTATCAACCTGATTCACCTCTTCTCTTTTACTTGTGTTTTTATTTACTTTCCTATCTCAACCAATTATTCACTTGTGTTCTTACTTTACATTGTGCAGGAACTAAAGAACGAGAAAAGCTGTCCAATCCTCGTGAGATTCGACATCTTATATACTATAACTTGACAGGAGTGTGCACTTGCGCTCCCACAAAAAGGGAACACCTACACGCCCTACAAGTTTTTGGCGCCGTTGCCGGGGATTGGTAACAACAAATTTCGTTTTTCAATTTCTGCACCTTTTTACTTTTTCTTTTATTTCTATTTTAATCGAAAAAAAGAAATTTCACTGTGTTCTTTGCAAGTGTATGACCAGGGCTAACCCTAACAAAAACTTCATTATTTACAACGATCTTGAGCGTAAAACTAGACGAATCAAGAGGGAGCTTAGGAAAGCCTTAAAGAACAAAGACAAAGGCAAAGCAAAGGAAGAGACCATGGTAAACGAAGACCCACCAATTGATGCCATCAATGGCAGGGGCGAGCAGCCAGATTTGCTGCCCAGAGGACCACAAGTACAACAGAGGCAGGATCCCCCTGATCCACCTCAAGTGCGGACAACTGGGGACTACCTTGAGCATGACTTCCAAAGGTTCGATCCAATAGTGACGGAACCAGAGATAAGGGCAGATCACTTTGAACTGAAGCCTTTCATGTTCAACATGCTAAACACACTAGGGCACTTCGGAGGGACCGCCATAGAAGATGCTCGGCAACATCTACGAGGATTCCTGTACATTTGTCGAGCATTCAAGATTCATGGGGTACACCAGGATGTATTGCGGCTGAGGCTATTTCCCTATTCACTGAGGAATAACCAGCCAACTGGATCTTTCACTTCATGGGCGGAGCTCTGCAAGGACTTTCTAGACTGATTCAGCCCATCCAATGTCACCGATAAGCTGCGGAATGAGATCACAGCTTTTAGACAAGGGGATGACGAGCCGATGTACGAGGCATGGGAGCGGTACCAACAAATGTTGAACAACTGTTCACTTCATGGTTTACCGGCTTGGACTCAAGTATCTATATTCTACAATGGGGTTAACTACCCAACTCGAATGTTGATAGATGCCCCGGTTAACGGGATCATCCTAGACAGACCTCTAGAGGAAGCACTTCGGCTGCTCAACATAGCAGCTAAAAACGATTACAAATACCCGACAGTCCACCGAGGCGGCACAAGGCGGCCAGCTACTATAAATGAGGTGGAAGCCACCGACTCTATTAATGGCCTCCTTGACACTCTGACGGAATTGGTAATGAAGATGGTGCAATCCCCAGGGAAGGTCCATGAAGTAAAAGTTGTTGAGCCCTTCTGTGGCAAATATGGGGCCAACCACGATTCCTCTAAATGCACATCATCTGCAAACTACATGGGTGGATATGAGAGGAATAACAGGACAACCCAAAACACATACAATCCTAACTGGAGAAACCATCCCAACTTCTCCTAGAGCAACCCAAAAATAGCAGCAAATCCATAATAGCTACAGGGAGGCTACCAGCAGAATCAGTCCCGACAGCAGACTCAGCAGCCATAACACAATAATTCACTAGAAGCTACCCTGAATAACTTTATGAAAAATACTAGTGAATTTATTTTTTTATACAAATAAATTTATTAAAAAAATTGAGTCTTTTATGGACAGGACGGAGATGAAGATGAACAACTAGGAGGCTGCTATTAGGAACCTGGAAACCCAATTTGGGAAGTTCACATAAATCTACCACATCCGGACCATGGGAGCATCATCCAGCAGCCCGCCAGAAGCAGCCAAGCCCACTTTTGAACATTGCAAGGCTATAACTACAAGAAGTGGGAAGCAGCTGGATGAACCTAGGATGGTAGAACAGCTAGGAACTCAGCCAGAACCGACAAGTAAACCTGCCCTAGACGTACCAATATTAGCCGCCCCGACAGCAACACCGACTTTAGCCGCCCCAGCAGCAGAACATGGAAGCAACCCTGACAAGGATGATCCTCCACGGACTAAGCCTCCAAGCAAGGAGCAAATAGAGGACATCCGACCATCAGCACCATTCCCCCAGAAGCTCAAGCAATAACATCAGGAGCACCAATTCAGGAAATTCTTAGACATTCTAAAACAGGTGCACATTAACATATCTCTGATAGAAGCTATACAAAGCATGTCCAACTACGCCAAGTATCTTAGAGATATAGTTTCTAAGAAGAGAAGGATAGGGGAATTTGAGACGGCGGTCGTCATTGAAGAATACATGGCTATGTTGTATAACAAGCTGCCGCCCAAGCAGACATATCTAGGCAGCTTTGTTATACCATGCAAGCTGGGCAGCAAGCATGAGACCAGGGCCCTGTGTGACTTGGGAGCCAATATAAACCTGATGCATAAGGCCTTCTCCGATAAACTAGGTATTGGACATACCAAACCCACCTCCGTAATGCTTAAACTAGTCGACCACTCATTCGTGCAATTGAAGGGAAAGATTGAAGACATATTGGTTCAAAGTGGGCAGCCTAATTCTCCCAGCTAATTTCCTTATCTTGGATTGTGAGGTCGATGAGAAAGCCCCCATAATTCTCGGGCAACCCTTCTTGGCCACGGGTAGAACGCTGATAGATATGAAGCTCGGGGAGCTTACAATGAGGGTAGATGACCAAAGCATAAGGATGAATGTCCTACAACCCTCAGAGGGAGGAAATGAATGCTCAAATGAAAAAGCTGCCAAGATAAGTGTGGAAACAGGACAGGGCAGCAGCTGCCGCAGCCGACCAAGGGGTGGATTGAAGGACCCCACTACACAGCATCTGAAAGAACGGGAGGACCCCCCAGGAAGGGAGAAAAAGCTAAACCACCTCAGGAAGTGGTTATGTATGGGAGATGCACCCAAATGCACTCCCAACATAACTTAATTTTTATTTTAATTTTATTATTTTTATTTTTATGCATTAGGATTAGAGTTTATTTTGTTTTAGGATTAGATTAATTTTCAACATTTTATTTATTAGCAGTCATTTAATTATTTCTGTTTTTATTTTAGGATTAAGAATAAAAGAGCAAGATTACAAAGGAAGACCAACAAAAAGCCCTCCAACTATCCTACCGAGTCAGTAGCCAGCGCAGCAAAGTGTAACGGCTAGTTGGCCGCCAACGGCTCCAAAAATAACGTGCAAAAAAATCTGTAACGTGCACGAGGAAATCGGACCGTTGATCATTTAATGCCACCCCGAAACTTCTCGGCAGCTCCTATATAAACCACTCACTCATTTCATTTTACTTCATTTCCATCTTTTTGCTAGCTTCTATCTTATTCTTCTGCTATCTCATAATATTTCCTTTCTATTTTTAGAATACAACCGTTCACATGGCTTCAACATCAACCCAAAAACCCACCTACAGCAGGTTTTGCTTCAAGGCAGACGATGAGAGATATAGAGCACAATTCTCCAAGCAGGTCGTCTGGGAGGAACAAGGCTTCCATTACACGAAGCAAACGGGAGATCGTGGTCTAGAGCCTGCCTTGTTCCGAACCATCCACTACAAGGGATGGGAGATGTTCGCTCAGCAGCCTGATATAGCGAACATCACTATAGTCAGGGAATTTTAGTCACATCAGCCCTGCCCAGACAAGCCATTCGTCTACGTCTGCGGGGAGGCGGTCAAGCTCAACCCTACTATCATCAACAGCTATTACGGCCTTGATATGAACGACAACCCGCACGAGGAATGGAGGCAGTCACTGACGGTTGCCCACTATGAGGAGATCAAGGCCAGAATCTGCAAGCCCAACACACCATGGTTGAGGGGAAAACATGTGGGATCTGTACAGCGCCGCCACCTGCTGCCTGAGGCTATGTTATGGAACAGGTTTGTGAAAAGGCGTCTGCTGCCCACATCCCACAACTCAACAGTTAACCGGCCGCGCCTCGCCTTAATTCACAACATATTGATGAACCGGTTGATCAACGTAGGGGAAATCATCTGCACGGAAATATACAACTGCTTCAAGAAGAAGAAAGGCAGGTTGTACTTCCCTTCCCTTATCACAGGTCTCTGCACCAATTTTTGAGTCCTGGCAGAGCCCACAGATGAGTTTACAACTACCAAGGAGGGCTGGACCAAAAAAGTCTGCATTCAGATGATGCAAGATGGAGAGAAAGAACAAGCAACGCCCAGTCTGCCCTCCGCCACACAGTTTGAAACACCAGCCGCCCCTGACAGTACTGATGCTACCCCAGACAAAGAAGTCCTCCCGCTACTCCACACACTCATCGAACACATAAAACAGATAGAGCAACAGCAGTTGGCCTTCATGAACTACGTGGGGGAGGCCCAAGAAGCCCTGGTGGCTTATTTCCTGCAGAAATTCCCTAGTGATGTGCCCACCATGCCACCCTTTCCTGAGGAGCTTGCAGCAGCAACAAGAGCACAAAGAACTTCACCAGCCGCCACCGCCCGCCAGACAAACTGACGAGTGCCCTCTCCTATGCATTCTCCGCATCACTCCGCTGTCACCCCATCAAACACAGTGGTAGACTCACCTAAGAGGCACCAGCAGAATCTCTCCCCAGCCTGCACAACCACTACAGTAGCAAACTCCTCCTCATTAGAGGAAATTGAGCAACTGCCGCTGGAACTAGAAATAGCAGTAGTAGCGGCAACAACAACCATCCCAATGGCATTCATCCCTCCGACAGTACCCATAGAGGAAGGGACAAAGAAGAGGAAGCGGCATATAATAGCAGAAAAACCTGTGGACCTCGAGACCGAGTCGAAAGGAGGCGATGCATCTCCCGCAGTCCCCCCTGCAAGGCCTCCAGAAGAGCCACAACATATTCCAAAGAGGATCCAGTCGCCGCGGAAAGCAAAGACCTCACCCGCCGGAACCGCCGCCAAGGCATCTACCAGCCGTCGCTTCATCGTCCAAACATCCTCCTCCTCCCCAGCTAACTAGAATCCAGCCTCCTCTCAACCCTCAACAAAATTTTAACTTATTTTCTTTTATTTTTATTTCCTGTTTTCTTTTTATTATCTTTAACATGTATATTTTCTTATTTTTTCTGTTTTGTGCATTGAGGGCAATGCCATCTCGAGTCCGGGGGAATAGATCTCTCATCATTTGTAGGCATTCTTAGTTGCATTTATATTGCATTGTACTTGCCTTAGTAATAATCGGAAAAGAAAAGTTTGTTATGACTTGTGCCTATGATATGATAGCCGATTACCTTATTTTTGCACCTAATTAAAAATTAAACTTAATCTTGGGAAAAAAACATGAAATATGACTTAGAATTTTTTTTCTTTTTTCCTGAAAATGTTAAATACCTCTGTTACTTGCTGAATGTGTTAGAATATTTGATGAACACTGCCTGTTTGTTTTTTTGAATTATTTGCAAAGTTCTAACAATAATTGCAGGTAGCCGCCGAGGAAGGCAAAAGGCACAGAAAAAGAATGCAGAACTGCCAAGGCAGCAAAATCAAAAATAAAGAAAAAATGTTGTGTTACCCTAGAGGTGCCCGCAACAGGCTCTAGGAAGAATCATGTGCGAGGACACTCCGCTGCTATCAAAGTCCATGAATCTGAAAGCTTAAAAGTGACGGGCAAATTAGCATGAGTGAATGAAAGCCTTCACGGGATGACTCTACTCCAAGGGTTCGGGGTTCTATTGTTTGCTCCCATCTAAACATTAGACCTGGAAGAGTAGTTGTGATAAGCTGAAGCCCTCACTGCCATGATTAAAAATAATATGCTTAACTGTGCTGCCTCGGCAGCAACCTTTTAAATTACAACAGTATCTTTGTTTAATCTTTTATTCTGCATATTCAGTTTGCTTACAGATTTGCAAACATCACACATGCATTAGATATTTAATTTTGAGTTGTTTTCCTACTTATTTCCCTTCATTAAGTTATATATATATAGGTGCCACGACCTTGAGGTAGAAAATCAGGTTAAAAATAGATTTCTGTTTCTGACTATTATAAGAGCAAGTACTTTAGGATTGGATTGCTTGAGGACAAGCAATAGTTCGAGTTTGGGGTGTGTAAAGTGTCCAAAAGTCCTATATTTCATGCACTTTCCAACTCTTATTATTACTGTTTTTCAGCTCATTTTAGGCATAAGTAGGTTCATGCATAGCATTTTTCAGTATTTCATTGCTCTACCTTGCTTTTATAACTTATCATTCATTTGGTGAACAAGAGGTACTGTTCTAGTGTATTCTTGCTCGTAGGTACTAACAGCTGAATGAGAGAGCCAAGGAACGAAGGAAGCAATGATGACGAGCAAACCCAGGAGCTGTACTGAAGCAGTTCCAGCTGAAGACAAGTTGCTACCGAGGACCTGCCGAGCAAAGCTACTGCCAACCTTGATACCCGCGGCAGCTGGCTATGGAAGTTAGGAGAACCGAAGCGCGATCTATAGAGCTAAAACTCCTGAGTCTATCGCCGGTGGTCATATGATTTTTCGACGTCTGTAGCAGCGGTTAGGGCTGTCGAAGTGGAATTCCCAAGCTTACTTGCGAGCTAAGGAAAACGAGGAAGAGTCCATATTCCTAGAAAAGAAGTCAGCATTTAAAGCTACATTAAAGAAGAAAAACTACTTTAGAGGACTTCTACTTCAAGGAGGACTTAACCTAGTTTTGAGTCTATAAATACCCATAGTACTTCTAGTTTAAATCATCCTAGGTTTTCCATAGACTTTACTTGTGTTCTTCTCTGCCGCCATGTTCTAAATCCCAATTAGGTTAGGGTTATGTTGTAATTAGAGTGAAAC
This sequence comes from Hibiscus trionum, assembly GCA_030270665.1. Lineage (NCBI taxonomy): Eukaryota > Viridiplantae > Streptophyta > Magnoliopsida > Malvales > Malvaceae > Hibiscus > Hibiscus trionum. Next base: position 75,480,341 of record BSYR01000010.1, on the reverse strand, counting down.
GGTTGTTTTAGGTTTTTGAGTTATTTCTTCAATAAAATATTCCAAGTTTACTTAATCCATTGTTCTTCAATCTTTCAATCTTTCTACACCAGTCGTTTGAGAGAATCTATTTGTCGGGCACGAAAGTGCAAGGCTCACAAAAGGGTTAAGTACGGTCACAACGGGAGGCGTGACTAACTTGGTTCCACACTAGTCCACAAGTTTCAGCAGCTAAAAGGGATCACTAACCGAGTTGATTGAGTTGGTTCCACACTAGTCCTCAAGTTATCAATCTTGAGCATCCTAACCTAGAAATAGGAGGGATCACTATCGACTATCATGTTGAACTTGGAGTATCTGCCAGACTTGCCGCCAGGACGTCTTTCCTTTCCACCTGCCGAGACAGTACACACCCCTGCAGTGGCAGTGACCTAATGCGGCCGCGTGATAGGGTTGTAGTTTGCCGCTCGTCGTTCCCGCCGAGGCAACATATCGTGGCAGTAAAAGATAACTCATACCTATTACAACGCAGTTTTCACACTAAGTGGCAGCATAACCCTGCCTGCTCTATCAACATGATTCACCTCTTCTCTTTTACTTGTGTTTTTATTTACTTTCCTATCTCAACCAATTATTCACTTGTGTTTTTACTTTACATTGTGCAGGAACTAAAGAACGAGACAAGATGTCCAATCCTCGTGGGATTCGACATCTTATATACTATAACTTGACAGGAGTGTGCACTTGTGCTCCCACAAAAAGAGAACACCTACACGCCCTACAGCCTGAAATGGAAAGATCCTTATTGAATTGATGTAATGAATTGAACTAGCTAGAATAGCTTACTTTAAATGGAAATGAAACTAAGTTAATAAGCTAATTGGGGGCTGCCTCACTAAGTACTTTAAGTACTTACCACTCTCCTTTCCTTCTTCACCAAAACTTTAGGTTATATTGATCGATAGTTTGCTCCGGAGTTAAGATTTAGCAAGACAACAAAACAAGCACAAGCAAGTATGATTTTTGGTATTTTGTAATCTCCTAGTGGTAGCTAGTTTGTGCATATATCTTAGTTATCATGCATTTTGACACTTTCATATGGTTTGTATAAAATTCTAAGATGGAACATGGTTTGTATATATATATATATATATATATATATATATATATATATAACCATCATATTAATATGGTTGATATGTCTTTTCATTTTGGTTGTTAGTGATTAGGATGCTAATGAAAATATGTGTTAGTTCAATATAGGATTGGAAACATGCTTGCTTGATTTTGAATTTCTTGATAGGAAGAATGTTGATTGGTTTGATAGGTATCTATTTGATATGTATTATGATATGGTTAGAGGAATTGCTATGTGTTTACTTTCGTTTGTTTGGTTCAATGTATCAAAGCATGATTACAAGGATTGCTTAAGTGAAAGAAAATAGTAGTTCTCAAATAGGATATGATTCGAATGATAAACTTGTATCATGACATGGACTGGTGGAATTTGTTTTGAATTGATTGGTTAATATGATTACATGATATGTAGGATTCGAATAGTATGCTAGATTAAATGGGGTATTTGCTTGAAAAGGATTTCATGTTTATATGATATTGATAACTTAAAGATAGGTAACAAGACAAGTCATAAGATAAAAGTTTTAAACGGACCCCGAAAATTGTCATGTTTGTAACAAGATAGCAAATTAAACGTAGTAATACTCCTTGCTCCTAACCTGAGTGGGGGGTATTACACAACTACCCTATTTTGTTGAGGAGTGCAAGGAGTTGAAAAATTATGGCTGTAGAGCGTTTGTGTGTTCTCTATTTATGAGTGCAAGTGCACACTCTTGTCAAGTTATAGTATAAAAGATATCGTCTCTCACAAGGATTGGACAACTTGATTCGAATTGTTGTTTCTGCACAAGAAAAAGTAAATGCACAATTAATTTGATTGTTGAGAAGAAAAGTAAAATAAAAACAAAAGTAATTAAAAGAGAAGAAATCAAATTGATATAATGAGCTGGGTTATGCTGCTGATTAGTGTGAAACTGTGTTGAATAGGACAAGTTGTTTTGTGCTGCCAGAATTTGCTGCCTCGGCGGGGGATGGCAAGTGGACTGCTGAGACACTCTCGCTGCCTCGAAAAAGGAATGGAACTGTGTCTCGGTGGCAAACTCGGTAGAACTACAAGGCTCGGCAGAACGCTTTGAAAGTGATCCCGCTTATGTCTAAGTTAGAATTCTGTTGATGCCCACTGCAGATAATACCAGTCGCGGCGTGAATCGTGCAAAGACAGCAATGTTAACTCATCATCTTTTAGCCGCCTTAAACCCTAACCTATGCCTAGGATGGATTGATCGCAGCGTCTATAGATGAAATTGTACTTACTCTTTTCGTGAGTTCGACTCTCTCGATACCGAACAAATGGATAGAATTCAACTAATCTTTTGCATTAATTGAAAACTATGAAGAACATGGAATAAGTAAACCTTGAAGTTTTATTTGCAAAAACAAACTTGAAATCCTAAACAACCGTTCTCACACTAATTACAACATAACCCAAACCCAAAGAGAGAATTAGAACATGATGGCAGCAAGAAAACCTAAATTATGCCTAAGGAAAACCTAACTTGTTTTGAAGTAATATTACAATGAGTATATATAGGCATTAGCTACGTTTAATCCTTCTTGAAGTAGAAGTCTTCAAAGTCACTTTTGCATTAAATGCAACTCTAAATGCTGACTTCTTTGAGTTAAATGTGGACTTTATCATGTTGCCTTGCTCCGCAAGCAATCTTGTGCCCCTCTTTCGACGGCTCTGCCTGCTGCTACAGACGTTAGAAAACTGAGTGGACAACATCGATAGAATCCAGATTTTTTGCTCTACAGATCGCACTCCGGTTCTCCAATTCCATAGTCTGCTGTCTTGGGTGGCGGAAATTGCTATCTCTGTCTGGAACTGCATCAGTACAGCTTCTTGGTCTACTGCCTCAGCATCATATCCTCAGCTCCTCTTTCCTCTGTCAGCCATTAGTACCTGAAACTAAAACTAAGCTAATACAGTACCTTTTCTTTACCAAATAAAAGATAATCCATAAAAGCATGGCAAAGTAAGGAAATACTGTAAAATGCAATGCATGGTCCTAATTATGCCTAGAATGTACTAAAAAACAACAATAATATTAGATGGAATGTGCATGAAATATAGAACTCATGGACACTTTACACACCACCAAACTCGAACTATTGCTTGTCCTCAAGCAATGCAACCTAAACATACTTGCCCTTATATTAAGCAGAAATAAAAACTTGTTTTCAACTTGATTCAGTACCTCAAGACTGTGGCACCTATATTAGATTAGTGAAGGGAAAATAGCAAGAAAATAACTCAGAATTAATTTCTATAATACCAGTGCAGTGTGTGCAGAACTGTGTACAAGCTGAATACGCAGAATAACTAGATAAACAAATATGCTGTTATGATATATAAGGTTGCTATTGAGACATCACAGTTAAGCACAAATATTTAATCATGGGAATGAGGGCTTCAGCTTATCACAACTACTCTTCTAGGTCTGAAATTAAGATAAGAGCAAACTACAAAACCCCGAACCCATGGAGTAGAGTCATCCCGTGAAGACTTTCATTCACTCATGCTAATTTGTTCGTCACTTCAAAAATTTCAGATTCATGGACTTTGATAGCAGCGAAGTGTTCTCGCACATGATTCTTCCTAGAGCCTTTTTTGTGCACCTCTAGGGAAAAACAACAATGTTTCTTTGTTTTTTTTCCGTTGTCGTGGCAGTGATACATTTTTCTGTTTCTGCTTCTTGCCTCGGCGACTACCTACAACCATTGTTAGAACTTTGCAAAGAATTCTAAAAATAAAACAGGTAGTGTTCATTAGATATTCTATAAAATTAAGCAAGTAACATAAGTGTTTGGCAGTTTTGGCAAAAATAAAAAAAATCCAAGTCATTTTTCATGCTTTTCCCAAATTAAGTTCAATTTATTTATTGGTGCGAAAATAATTAATCGGCTAACTATCATAGGCACAAGTTATACAAATTTTTCTATTTCGATTAATATTAAGGCAAGTAAAATGCAACCTATATGCTATGTTACTAAGTATGCCTAAACAAAAATGTGAGAGCTACTATCCCCCCCAAACTCGAGATGGGCATTGCCCTCAATGCACAAAACAGAAAATAAAAAAATAGAAAAATAAATACAAGTAAAAAATAATAGAAAAATAACATAAAAGAGAATAAAAGAGAAAGAAAAAAACAAGAAATTGGCTTAGGGTTGAGAAGAGGCTTGAGTCTTTGTTGCTGAGGAGGAGGAGGATGATTGGACGATTAGGCGGCGACTGACAGATGTCCGGGCGACAGACTTGGCAGGGGAGACCTTGGCTGTCCGCGACGACTAGACTCGTTTTGGAGTGGGACGAGGTTCTTCTTGAGGTTCAGCAGGAGGTGCTTTGCTCTCTTTTGATTCTGTTTCATCGTCCACTAGCTCGACAGCTATAATGTACCGCTTCTTCTTCCTAATTCCTTCCTCTGTTTGAGTTGTCGGAGGGTCTATCGCCATTGGGATGGCTGTTGCTGCTGCTTCTGTTGCTGGCGGCTGCTGCTGCACCTCTTCTTATGAGGATGTGTTTGCCACTGTTGCCGCTATGCAGATGGGGGAATGATGTTGCTGATACCGCTCTGGGGAGTCTGTCACCGTGTTGGAAGCGGAGGTGGCTGAATACGATGGGTAGTGTTTCAGAGATGGCATCTATATGCGGAAGGCGGTGTGGCGGGCAGCGGCAGCTGATGGCGTTCCTTGTGCTAGGGCAGCTGCAGCAGCTAGATCTGTAGGGTAGGGTGGCAAGGTAGGGCTGTCATCTGGGTACTTCTGTAGAAGATAAGCCACAAAGGCCTGTTGGACTTCCCCTCACATACTTCATGAATGTCAGCTGCTGCTGCTCGATCCGCTTGTTGCTGTCGATGAGGGTGCACAGTAGCGTGAGGACTACATTGGTTGGGGTAGCTTCATCTGCATGCAGACTTTCCTGGTCCACCCCTCCTTTGTTGTTGTCATCTCATCCCTGGGGTCGGTTGGGATGTTGAAATTGGCACAAAGGCCGGTGATGAGTGACGGGAAGTATAGCATGCCCTTCATCTTACGGAAGCAATTGTGGATCTCTTTGAAAATGATCTCCCTAACGTTGATGGGCCTGTTCGTCATGCTGCTGTAGATTAGTACTAGGCACGACCGGTCGACAGTGGAGTTGTGGGAGGTGGGCAACAGACGCCTCTTGATGAAGGTAATCCATAGCATTGCCTCGGGCAGCAGGTGGCGGCATTGGATAGAGCCGCCGTGCTTTCCTGCCAACCAGGGCGTGTTGGGCTTGCACAGCTTGGCCTTGATCCTGTCGTAATCGGCAACCGTCAGTTACTGCCTCCACTCCTCATGAGGGTTGTTGTCTATCTCTAGGTCGTAAAAGTTGTTGTTTATGGCGGCGTCAACTTGACAGGCTCCCCTCGGACATATACGAACTTCAGCTTTGGGCAGAGATGATGGGCATAGAATTCTCTGACCAAAGTGATGTTGGCCATATACAGCTGTCGTGCGAACATCTCCCATCCCTTGTTGTGGATGGTTTCGAACAGGGCAGGTTCTAAGCCAAGGTCTCATGTCTGCTTCGTGTAGTGGAAACCTTGCTCCTCCCAAATTGCTGCATGGAGAACTGGTCTCTGTATCTTTTCTCATCTGCCCTGGAGTAAAATCGTCGGAATGTGGGTGCGGATTGGGATGTGGATGCCATGTGCGAGATGGTTGTACTTAACTGAAACTTAAAAGAAAATATTGTGAGAAGAGAGAGAGAAAGGATTCAAGAAGAATATAGCAAGGAGATGAAAGTAAAGTAAATGAATGAGGTGAGGAAGGTTTAAATAGAGGCTGCCAAGAGGTGTCGTGGCGGCATTAAATGTCCAACGGTCCAGTTGTCTCGCACACGTTACGAGATTTCTGCGCGTTACTTCTGTACCTGTTGGTAGCTAGCCGTTAACGGGCTACTAGCCGTTACGCGCTGTCTGCGCTGGGCCACCCTTGGTTGTCTTGGCGGGATGGTGGGCGGGCTCATTTTTGGGCCTTCTTCTTGATCCAAATCTTTTATTCTTAAGAGTGAAATAAAAATAAAGATAATTAAATACTAAAATAAGTTCTGGAAAATGTGAAAACTAAATTCAAAATCTAATCCTAAGGAAATAAATTGCAATAAATTAAACTCTAATCCTAATGCATAAAAATAAAAATAAATAAAATATGAAAATAAAATTTAAGTTATGTCTGTTGCGACAGCTGTTGCCTTGGCCTGTCTCTGTGCTGATTTTGGCGGCCTGAGCATCTGAGCATCCTTCCTTTTTCTTTTCTGAGGGTTGTAACACATTTAACTTGATGCTCTGGTTGTCTACCCTCATGGTCAGCTCCCCATGTTCCACATCTATTAGATTTCTACCCGTGGCCAAGAATGGTCGCCCAAGAATGATAAGGGCTTTTTCATCGGCCTCAAAGTCTAGGATGAGTAAATCAGCTGGAAGAATAAGGTTGCCCACTTTCACTAGGATGTCTTCGATCTTGCCCTCCGATTGCACAAAAGAATGATCGGAAAGTTTCAGTATGATGGAGGTAGGTTTGGCTTGCCCAATTCCAGTTTGTCGAAGACTGCCTTAGGCATTAGGTAGATGATGGCTCCTAAGTCGCACAGGGATTTTGTTTCATACTTGCTGCCTATTCTGTATGGGATAACAAAGTTTCCCGAGTCTGTTTGCTTGGGCGGCAGTTTGTTGTGCAGCATGGCCATGCACTCCTCTATTACATCAACTGTTTCGAATTCCCCAATTCTCTTCCTTTTAGAAACCATGTCCCTGAGGTATTTGGCATAGTTGGGCATGTTCTGAATGGCTTCTATGAGAGGGATATTTATGTGCACTTGCTTCAGTATATACAAGAATTCTCTGAACTGGTGCTCTTGTTTCTGTTGCTTAAGCCTCTGGGGAAAGGTGCTGGCGGGCGGATGTCCTCTATTCGTTCTTTTCAGGGGAACTTTATCTGTGGAGGATCATCTGCCTCAGGACAGCTGTCAGGTTCAGCTGCCGAGGCGGTTGGAGTCGATGCTGTCGTGGTAGGTGGTTTTTTCTATGATGGTTGTGTTTCTGATTACTCATCCACCCTGGGTTCATCCAACTGATTCCCACTTCTGGTTGATATGGCTTTGCACTGCTCATAAATGGGCTTGGATACTACCTCTGTATTGTTGGATGTTACTCCCATTGTTCTGCTGCTAAATATCTCCGTGAACTGCCCAAATTGGGTTTCCAAGTTCTTTATAGCAGACCCTTGGTTGTTCATCTTCATCTATGTCCTTTCCATGAAAGACTCAATTTTGTCAATAAATTTATTAGTGCGATCAATAAAATCACTAGTTCTAGACATAAAAGTATGAAGAGTTGCTTCTAGTGAATTATTGTTTTGTAGCTACTGAGCCTGCTGTCTGGATAGGTTTTTCCGGTAGCCTCCATGTTGTTGTTGTGGATTGGTAGCAGTCTTTGGGTTGCTCCAGGAGAAGTTGGGATGATTCTTCCATCCAGGGTTATACGTGTTTTGGGCAGGCTTGTTGTTCCTCTCGTATCCTCCCATAAAGTTGGTAGATGCAGTACATTTAGAGGAATCGTGGTTGCCCCCACACTCATCACAGAATGGCTCCATAGCCTTTTCCTCAAAGACTTGCCCAGTGGGTTTCAATATGCTCAAAATCAGCTATGTCAGCTTGTCGAGGTGGGCATTGATAGATTCTGAGGCTTGCACTTCATTCACAGCAGCTGGCCGCCTAACGCCGCCTCGGCGGGCTGTTGGGTACTTGTAATCGTTCTTGGAGGCTTGGTTCAGGATCTGCAGTGCCTCCTCTGGTGGTCTGTCAAGGACGATTCCGGTGGTTGAGGCATCAATCATCATCCGAGTTGGGTAGTTCACCCTGTTGTAGAACATTGACACCTGTGTCCAAGTCAGAAAACCATAGAGCGGGCAATTGTTGAGCATTTGTTGCTACCGCTCATATGCTTCATACATCGGCTCATCATCCCCTTTTCGGAAGGCTGTTATCTCGTTTCTCAATCTGTCTGTGACATTGGATGGGCTATAACGATCCAGGAAATCCTTGCACAACTCTGTCCATGTGTTGAATGGCCATGTTGGCTGGTTGTTCAACCACTGTTTTGCCCTATCCCTCAGTGGATAGGGGAATAACCTCAGTCTAAGCACGTCTTGATGGACTCCGTGTATTTTGAATGCTCTGCAGATGTCCAGGAATCCTTTTAAGTGCTGCTGAGCATCTTCTGTAGCAGTCCCTCCAAAATTGCCCCAACGTGTTGATCATGTTGAACATCACGGGCTTCAGCTCAAAGTGATCTTCCTCAATCTCGGGTTCTGTCACTGTCAGATCAAACCCTCTGGAGTCATGTTCCAAGTAGTCCCTGGTGGTTCGAACATACTGTGGCTGTCTGGGCGGCACTTGCAGTTCTCTGGGCGGCGGGTCTTGTTGCTCATCCCTGCCGTTCACAACATTATTTGCAGGGTTGTCGTTTTCATTGTTTACCTTTGTTTTTCTTTCTTCTTTAGTTTTCCCTAGGGTTGTCTAATTTCCTTTTTGAGTTCTCTTGCTCTTCGTTTTATATCGTCGTAATAAATGATTTCTCCTTTTGGATTCGCCCTGGTCATACACTAGCAAAGGAAACTGTAAAATTCTTCTTTTTTCGATTAAAAATAAAAACTAAAAATAAAATTAAATGCAAAGAAATAAAAGTGCATAAATTGAAAACGAATTTCGATGTTACCAGTCCCCGACAACGGCGCCAAAAACTTGTAGAGCGTTTGGGTGTTCTCTATTTATGAGCACAAGTGCACACTCTTGTCAAGTTATAGTATAAAAGATATCGTCTCCCACCGGGATTGGACAACTTGATTCGAATTGTTGTTCCTGCACAAGAAAAAGTAAATGCACAATTAATTTGATTGTTGAGAAGAAAAGTAAAATAAAAATACAAGTAATTAAAAGAGAATAAATTAAATTGATAGAATGGGCAGGGTTAAGCTGCTGCTTAGTGTGAAAATACGTTGAATAGGACAAGTTGTTTTGCGCTGCCAAAATCTGCTGCCTTAGCGGGGGATGGCAGGTAGACTGCTGAGACCCTTTCACTGCCTCGGCAGAGGAATGGAACTGTGTCTTGGCGGAAAACTCGGCAAAACTACAAGGCTCTGCAGAACGCTTCGAAAGTGATCCCGCTTATGTCTAAGTCAGAATTCTGTTGATGCCCACTGCAGATAATACCAGTCGCAGCGTGAATCGTGCAAAGACAGCAATGTTAACTCGTCCTCTTTTAGTCACCTTAAACCCTAACCTATGTCTAGGCCGGATTGATCACACCGTCTATAGATGAAATCGTACTTACTCATTTCGTAAGTTCGACTCTCTCGATATCGAACAAATATATAGAATATACTAATCTTTCGCCTTAATTGAAAACTATGAAGAACATGGAATAAGTAAACCTTGAAATTTTATTTGCAAAAACAAACTTGAAATCCTAAACAACCGTTCTCACACTAATTACAACATAACCCAAACCCAAAGAGAGAATTAGAACATGATGGCAGAAAAAAAACCTAAATTATGCCTAAGGAAAACCTAACTTGTTTTGAAGTAATATTACAATGAGTATATATAGGCATTAGCTAGGTCTAGTCCTTCTTGAAGTAGAAGTCTTCGAATTCACTTTTGCATTAAATGCAACTCCAAATGCTGACTTCTTTGAGTTGAATGTGGACTTTATCACGTTGCCTTGCTCCGTAAGTAATCTTGTGCTCATCTTTCGGCGGCTCTGCCTGCTACCACAGACGTTAGAAAATTGAGTGGACATCATCGATAGAATCATGATTTTCTGCTCTACAGATCGCACTCCGGTTCTCTAATTCCATAGTTTGTTGTCTTGGGCGGCAGGTTGGGCGGCGAAAGCTACTCAGCAGCTGTTGTCTCTGTCTGGAACTGCATCAGTACATATCCTTGGTCTACTGCCTCAACATCATATCCTCAGCTCCTCTTTCCTCTGTGAGCCTTTAGTACCTGAAACTAAAACTAAGCTAATACAATACCTTTTCTTTACCAAATAAAAGATAATCCATAAAAGCATGGCAAAGTAAGGAAATACTGTAAAATGCAATGCATGGTCCTAATTATGCCTAGAATGTACTCAAAAACAGAAATAATATGATATGGAATGTGCATGAAATATAGAACTCATGGACACTTTACAATGGCTAATATCATTTTCATTACAAAAATCTTCAAAACCCATATTTGAAACTCGATTCCATGATCACTTCTAATATGTGAGATTTTAAGATCAAGATCATTTTGGGTAAGTTTTGTAAATGTGATAAAATTTTCTAAAGCCTCATCCTTAGTACTTAAGAATAGAACCCAAGTGTATATAGAAAAGTCATCTACCAATACAAATGCACATGACTTACCACCCAAGCTCATAGTTTTAATATGCCTAAATAAATCCATGTGGATTAATTGTAACACTCTACTAGTTGAAACATCATTAATGAGTTTAAATGAGGTTCTCTTTTGTTTACCCTTAGCACAAGCATCCCATATTTTATCTAATGAAAATTTTAGTTTCGGTAAGCCTCTAACTAGATTTTAGGAAACCAACTTTTCTAAAACACTTATGCTAGCATGTCTTAGTTTCTTATGCATCAATCTCATCACGTACAACTAAACATGCATTGGATGAATGTATGTCATCTAAATGCACCATATAAATGTTTCATATGCGATGACCAATGAGCATTATTCTATTTGTTTTAATGTTCACAATTTTACACCCATTTTTATCAAAATGAACATCAAAACCTTTGTCACAAAGTTGACTAATGCTCAATAAATTATGTTTAAGACCATTGACAAGTAATACATTTTTCAATAAGAATGGATGAGTGATTACCAATAGAGCCAATGCCCTTAATGTGGCCTTTGGAGTTGTCACTGAAAGTTACCACTCTACCATGCTTTGGCTTGAGCTCTATGAATCTACTCTTGTCTCCGGTCATATGTCTTGAGCATCAACTATCAAGGTACCATGTGTTTTGACTTGAAGCTTTGGCCTTGTAGCAATGCTCCCCCTACAAACAAAGATTAGTTCTTTGATTTTGGTACCCAAACCATTTTGGGTCCATAAGTGTTAGCTCCCCAAAACTTGGTTCCTTTAGGAATCCAAGATGAAATAGCAACAATATTATTAGAAGCTACAAGTTCCTTAGGAAAACATACACTTCAAATCCTCTTAGTTTTATAATGCCTTTGAGAGCCACTTTGTTTGTAGTTAAAATTCTTTCTCTTTATATATTGAGTTTTTAAAGAACTACCCTTGTAAACACCATTTTTCACGATAGCAAGAGAAGTTTAAGATTATCCACTTCCTTAGTGTGATAATCTTGGAAATCGGAAAGAAGTTTTTCAACATCAAGATTTTTCTTTTTAAGCTCATTTGAAAGATTTATAAAGTATAAAACCTTCTTTTCCAATTCGGAATTGGTTTTTGAAAGAGACTCATTTTGAGATTTTAAATCAGAAATATTTTTCTTGTTTTTCAAAATAGACTATTTATATTTTTCAACCAATTCGTCGTAAACTTATTACAACTCATCATATGCATCATAAATTTCATCATAAGTAAGAGATGATGAGTTAGAGTTTACCATAGATTCCTCGTCAAGGGCCATGAGGCAAAGGTTGGCCACTTCATGCTCCTCATCCTCGGATGATGACTCCTCATCACTCCAAGTTGCTACTTGAGCCTTGAGCTTCTTCTTCTTCTTAATGCTTTTCTTCTTTAGTTGAGGGCAATCAATGCGAATGTGACCCAACTTCTTGCACTCATAGCAAATGAGTTGGTCTTTCTCTTCTTCTTTGTTCTTGTTCTTGAAGTCTTTTCTTCTTGAAAACTTTCTACCATGGTTGGACTTCATAAACCTTGAGAATCTTTTGGCTAGAATAGCCAATTCTTCAAACTCGTCTTCCCCACTAGAAGTGCCCTCCTCTTGTGTTAGAGAGGCTTTGAGAGCAACTCATTGTTTCTTCTTTTCAACCTCTTGTTTGACTACTCTTCTCTCTTCTTTTCTCTTCTCTTCTTCTCTCCCTTGTTTCATGATCTCATAAGTAAGAAGAGATCCTACCAACTCATCGAGCTTCAAGGTCTTCAAATTCTTTGCCTCGATGATTGCGGTTCTCTTCCATCCATGATTGGGGAAGTCAATAGAGTAGCTTCCGGACTAGCTTGTCTTCGGGGATGATCTCTTCGAAGCCCTTTAAACCATTCACGATGACGGAGAAGCGATCAAACATCTTCATTATGGTCTCATCGGCCTCCATCTTGAAGTTCTCGTAACTAAGATTGAGGACCTCGATCTTCGTCTCCTTTACATCGCTTGTTCCTTCGTAAGTGGTCCCCAAGAGTGTCCTACACCTCTTTGGCACTTGTAATTGAGGAGAATTTGGAGTAGATGTCCGGTCCGAGTAAGCAAAATAGCATGTGCAAGGCTTTGTCATTCATTTGCAATCTCTTCCTATCTTCTTCACTCATCTCCACCTTCTTCTTTGGAGAAAGCCTTCCTTCTTCATCTCTCTTCATAGGAATGATTGGTCCATCTTCTATCACATCCCATATGGTGTAATCATTTGAATTGATGAAGAGGCGCATTCAGTTCTTCCAATAAGCATAGTTATCCTCATTGAAGAAGGGTGGTTTGGTGATAGATTGTGACTCGTATATGCTTGGCCCGGAGGTAGATGCCATAGCTTGACTTGGAAATTGATCAACACTCTTCTAGGATCTCCTCTTGTGGTTGTGAAGCCTTCAAAGAGGTAGGCTCTGATACCAATTGTTGAGTGGATCGAATTAACCGATATGGCCAAGAGGGGGTGAAATGGTAATTTGAAGAATGAAGAAAGCAAAAGGAACAATTAAAAATGATGGAGAAGGCAATTATAGTGGTTCAAGCTTCTAAACAAGCTCTACATCCACTACCATAGCTCCCACTAAGGATTTTCAACAAACTCTTCACTAATTTGTTCTTCCCCTTTTCTAGGCTAAGGAGACAACCTTTACAAATGTTCAATCTTTCTACCCAAAGATTGAACCACAAGACTCTCACTTACAAAGAAGATGTTGTCTATTACAATTGATCTCTCATAAGATAAATATAGCCCAAATTGATTACAAACACTCCCCAAACTCACAAATTTGATTTACACTAAGAACTCTAAGAGTTGGATACAAGAATTTAACAATAAGTGCTTAGGGTTTGGATTTGATTGCTTAGATGTTGCTTTGAGGTTCAATAGTTGTTGTTGGTGCTTTTGAGGCTTGCTTTTATACCATCTCATTGATTTCTAGTCGTTTGGGTAGTTGAGATCATCAATCGAGCCGTTGTGGGTCTCTCTTCCCTCCATAAATGTTGTTCTGCAACTACTCGTATCAGAACACGAGGCCCTATATCGAAATGGACACCCAAAAAAGAAAGAGCCATTGTGTATAAAAAGGGACCCGTATCGAAACGACTATAGGTCGTATCGAAATAGTTTGAAACTGTAAAATGCCTTTAAGTGTAAAAAGGGGACCGTATCGAAACAGTTATAGGATGCATCGAAATGTTTTAAAACTGTAAATTGGTGTTTCGAAATAGCAAAGAGGTGTATCGAAACACTTAACCAATTTTTCAAAAGTTCAGTTCTGACAAATAACGGCTGTTTCATTTAATGCTCGATTTTGAAAATACTTAACCCTTGTATCAAAACGGGTATGAGCCATTTCAAAACGACACTTAAAAATCAAAAGCCCAGATGAAGGTTGTATCGAAATGGGCTCGTATCGAAACCCTTGTCTCGAAACAAATTAGTATGTATCAAAATGAACGTTTCTAGTGGCAAAACGCATCGAAACACTTTGGGGGTGTTTCGAAACGCTTGGGCAATTTTGAGTGTTTTGGCTTTGAAACACTTAGAAAATTTTATGGGGTTTAAGTTTTGACTTCAAAACATTTTAAGTATAAATTTTACTTGTCAAATGTGTTTATTTTGAGTACTTAAAAATTTATTTACTTTGCAATTTACTCCTTAGATTATTTGTTATATCAAAATCAAACACTGGTTTTACAAAGTACATAATACATTGAACTCTAATTAATGGAGATAATATTCCTAATGATAAAGTAAATCAAATATCCTAGATAAAGTTCTTATCATGATAGACATCCACATAAATAAATATTTATAACACTCCCCCTTGGATGTCTATGAAGATAATGTGCCTCGTTAAAACCTTACTAAGATAAAAACTAGTGGGAAAAAATTCTTTAGTGAAGTAAGAAGAGTACAAAAATCTTTGATATGCATAACATGTTGCCTCATTAAAAAGCTTACCAAGAAAACCCATTGGGACAAAACCTCAGTTAAGGGAAAAAGATTGCAACGCGTATTTACTCCCCCTCATGAAAATATCACATAAGATCTTTGAATCTTCATAATTCAATCTTGAATACTATTTTTCTAAATATCGTGAGTGTAACCCCCTTAACCCGGTCCAGACGGTTGACCCGAATTAAGGAAGTCACACGGGGAAAACCAAAGTCAACCCGAAAGTCAACCTTGATTAACGACCTTTTTTTTTCTTTTTAAAAACTTGCCTAGATGCACATTAACCTTAGATGTGATCATGCAAACCGCATACTCATAGATCACAAACATCAGAGATCAACCAGGGACCCAATTGAACAATTAACAACTTTAGGGACCAAATTGTAAATTCTGAAAACATCAAGGACTTAACCAGGTTTTAAGTTACCAACTTAAAATTAATCAGGTTTCATGCTTCTCTGCCAAAATTCAACCCAAACGAACATCCCAAACTCATACAATTGCACAAACAAGTTTCAGGACCAAAATGCAAACATTCCGAAACATATAACCGCCAATGTCAGCCCCCAACGGTCACCCGTTCCGAAACGGGCAGAGCCAGTTTCGAAACGCGGGGCCGATCCGCAACGCGTACCGAAACGGGGGTCTGGCAGTAGCCTTTCCGTTTCGGAACGGCCTCACCCGTTTCGGACGCCTGGGCTGGTTTGGGGCACCCGTTCCGAAACGGTATGGACTGTTCCGAAACACCCTGCACAGAAAGCCTTAAAATGCATACATAAACACTCAATTGGTCAACTAAACATGCTCCGAAAGCCACCAAACTTTACCAACATGCAATTCAACATAATTGAGACGTTCTTGCAACAACAATCCATCAAAATAACATCATATATGAAAAGCCCCAAATCTAAGGCATGCTTCCTACCCAAGCAACCATTTAAGCACAAACTTTCCAAATCAATCTCATTTAAGCTAACACGCGATCCAACAACATTAGCAAAAACATTAAAACATCTTTGTTCGAACGTATACGAACACATACACAATAACCCGAGAGATTCTACCCCCATTGCCTTTATTAACTATAGCTATTCACCGAGACATACATCTCAATTGGAGTCCACCTTGAATCCCTTGCTCCTTGCTGTCCAAACTTCAAGAATCTGCATTGATGGACAAAAAGGAGCGTAAGCACATAATGCTTAGTGAGGAATGCTCAAAACCAAAACACCATCAATGCAGCGGGTCATAAAACACTTTTAAAACAAACCCGATTTGTTTACCAAAGCCATGTTTGAAAACCCACTTCAACAACAAACTCAAAACCATGCATTGCACATACATGAAAGCCAACCCTTAGCTCAACAAGCTAAGAAAACCTTTTTAAAAGCACAATTGCCAAAACCACCAATTTAACCATGCCATGCATAAGCACCATATGCAAGTTAAATTCAAACCTTGGAAAAACACCTCCACTCATATCATACTTTACCATGCTTGAATGTCATACCAAGCAAGAAACCATTTAAAAACTATCACTCAAACAATCCAATACATGCATTAAACAAAGGCAACATATATGAACCACAACATCATCATCACATGCCTTTAAAAACAAGTCTTAACAAGACTCCAATGCATTAAAGAGATTTCATGCTCACATGCATCATTTACCAAATGATAATCAACACTTGTTCAACTTAACAAGTAAACATGCATTCACAAGCATTATACACTTCACATGCAACCATGCATCTTTTCAAGCATCTCATGCTTCTTTAATAATCAAGAACATTACATTGGCTTCCAAGTGATCAACCACATCCACTTTTCAACTCAACACCCGATCGGATACGCGGATCACAAGCGTTGTCCCTACGCTCCATACACCCTACCAATCCAAGGTCTCCCAAATGGACTTTTAAACACCATTTGACCTTACAAGCCTAAAGTTCCCATGTATGGACTTTTAAACACCATACAACCTTAGCTTTTCCCGAGGTTCCCATGTATGGACTTTTAAACACCATACAACCTCAACATGCACAAGGTTCCCATGTATGGACTTTTAAACATCATACAACCTTTGCATCACCGATTGGTAGTTGTATAACATCACTAACGAGATCCGGGACACCCCACACAAGATCCACACATGGACTTACACCGCCATTGTGATCTTAACAAGCACAAGGTTCCCATATATGGACTTTTAAACACCATATAACCTTTGCTCAACCAAGGTCCTCGAATGGGCAACAACCTCCATTATAACCTTAACCATCTCGTTAGGATACTTGAAGGGAGTTTACCGGTCCACTCTTGACCACTCCACCTCCAAGGCGACTTAATTCACGGTGCACCCAATCCTATAGCCGGCTAACTATATCCGATCAACGAACCAAGAACCACCTTCATCACTTGCCAATATAACCATATTACCATGTTAATCCAATGATTCACATGCATAATCATAATGCAAAAACCATCATTTATCTTAACCAAGAACCAACTATGGACTTACCAACATCATATTGTTCTTAAACAAACAAGGCTTACACAAGGACTTTCAACCACCTTTGTAACCTTAAACATCACTTACCAAAGTACATAATTAACAGCAATAATCCACTGTTTTTAAGCATCACGCAAAAGCCAATGAACATCATGCAACACTATGCATCAAAACCCCAATTTCCATATACAAAACCAAGGATCTCTTACCTTGAGCATCCTTCACATAAGACTTCCAAAACCAGCATTAAACCATGCTAAAAACATGCTTTCAAAACAGAATATAAACCATGCAATCACATGCATTCCAATCATCAACCACAATTGCTTAAAAGCCAATTTTCACAACACAATTCAAGAGCGAAAATCCATTCACTTACTCTCGAGCTTAGCAAAGTTGTTTAGACTTACACTAAGCTCCCAAAACCTTCAAACCTTGGTTTAAAAGCTGAAAACCCAACTTCACTCACCGATACACAAAATAAGGCTAGCCAACAAGCCTTCCAAGCATCCGAAACCTTCCGCAACACCTCTAAAGCTCACGGATCAAACTCCCCTGTTTCAAGCACACAACAACAGAAGATCAATGCATCATTATGCATTAAAAACACCAGCAACACAACTCGCTGCTCATCACAAATCCAACAATTCGGCTACCAAACACAACCGAAATCACCTCCAAACACTTCCAAAACTTAACCCAGCCAAGATCCATCACTTCTAACCATTTTTAAACATCAATTATCATCCAAAATGATCACAAACACGTCCTTATACCTCCAGGTATAACAGATCATCAAAAACACTCCAAAAACAACCAAAAACTCAAGCCAAACTTAGGAAATTCAACCTATCCGGGATTGCATTAATTAAACCTCAACTTCTAATCAATTTAGCATTCATTTAACATCATTTTGACACTTCAAAACACTGCCCAAACAGATCACACGAAAATTTCACCAAAATCACCAAATCTTGCATTTTAAGCCAAAATCAAGATTTCAATTGAAAAGCCTTTAACAAAACACAAATCAAGGATTGAGAACTTGGGAATTTCAGTAAAGAACTGATAGTTTAGAGGAGAAGGACGTTCTTATCTCCAAACTTGAGTTTCTCCTTTTTAGAGCCAAAAAGCTTGATGAAACAACTTGCAAATTGAGAGGTTTTGTTGTAGAGATGATTAGGAATCAAAAGAGAGTTGAAATGGAAGATTTGAGTGACAAAATCAGAGGAGGAAATCTGGAGAAATGTGTTTGGGTTGAGAGAAAATGAGAGAAAAGGAAAATTGAGAGAAAATAGAAAGTTAGTTATAAAATGGTAAAATGATTTCCCTCCACATTCTTAAACTTTAAAATCAGAATAAAGCCTTAAAATATCTTAGAAAAATCTGGAGAAACTCTTTTTGGAATAATAGCTCCTTAAAGATTCAAAGTTTCAATCCTTTATAAAACAGTCACCAAACTTTCAAAAATTACATTTTGGTCACTAGCCAAAATGTCAACCTTCCGAACCTCATTTTCCAAAATTGATTTCACAGTTCACTTTTATATAATAAAAGATGATTTTAGAACATTTTTCCATATTTTTAATGCAACCCGAACTAGGCTTTCCTAAATTCACTCTTATATATTCGATCAGCACTTTGACCGAACCGGTCAACGCCCAAAACTTCTGAGCCCAAAACCGGGGCGTTACAGTGATGGATGAAACTTTGGAGTAATATGTTTCATGATGTATTCACCTTGCATTATCTCTACACATGATAACTTTGTATCATATCTTGTAAAAGTAAATCCCATATCTTCTGGATATGCTGGGTCAATGATATTAGCCAAACATATTTTTGGCTTGTCTCGTACATAACAATTATTTCTACAAGATATGAGGAGGCATCAACGAATGTTTGAAGATCTAAAGGTAATGATCTTTTTATATCCATGGATATTTCTTGACCAACTAATATATGGTACTTCAAGACCAAGAAAAGATATAATTATCTTTATTCAAATCCAATAATCTTACAATTATTGGGATACTCAATAGATATGCTTTATCCATATTGAATCTTCTTTAAGATTCTTTCAGCTTATGTCCATTCATAAAAAAAAACACATATTTAAGTTCTCGATCTTTAAGTCGAGACAAAACCACATCTCAAGATGCTATTTCTCAAATACTTTCATTAAATACTTTTAAATGTCTTCATGAGTTTCCAATTTGAAGCTCTTTAGGAGTTCTAATGATATAATGAATCTTGATCCAAACTCCTTTATAAAATATATAAAAAAATCTGATCATACTTGTAGTATTTTCTCAAAAGGTACTCACTAAGGCGATTCCACCAAATGCACCAAAACATAAATATCCAATGGGACATGTCTAAATAAAATTTTGAGGAAATTTTCAAATGCTTCTAGCATATTAAATCCTTCAAGGATAAATTGGATCCACAAAATAATTAAACGCATATAAAATATTTTATAACTGCCAAAGTAATTGCATCCACCATGAAGTAAATAAAACTCTTCATAAATCATAATTCAAGTCGTATTTACGACTACTTATTTGTGCCTCACTTGCATTACACCTTTAGATGTTTTGGATTGCTGGTCCAAATACTTCTCTATTGGAAGTTCAAAGTGTCTTTCTATATTGGCCAATCATTTTAATATCTATAAATTTCTATACAAGATCCTCATTTTCTTTCTTTACTTCTATAGAAGTATTCTATGTAAAATTGTATCTAAAATCGTTGTTGACAACTTTTCAATTTTTCTAGTTCCATTCTCGTAATGACACAACTCATCGAGATCTCTTCAAGATTTTAATCTTTATTTATTTCCGGTACCTGGAACTCTTTAAGAGTTTTATTATTAGTTATGTCTTGGGTCTCTTCAGGAGCACCCGCCTCCAATACATGACTATCTCATACTATTTTTCATTTACGAGAATTTTGATCATTGAAACCAATTTTCATGCTTCATGCATAATTTACATCCATTCGCTCTAACATGTAATTCAAATTTTGAGCATTTCAGCTAGTATATGAGACTTAGTTACTCTTATTTGGTTAGTAAATATGTCTGGCAGTTGACATGTAATAACATGAATTATCTTATGAACTTCTGGTTCATATACGAGGATCTAGATAATGATAATTCATTTTCTTTTATCCAGCTGATTATTATCTCCTCCCGGTGTTAAGAAAAAGTCATGTCATAAATGATTCTCCAATTAATGTATAAGAATATAAACATAAAAGAAGACTCATATTCAATATATATTCTCAACTCTTTTATAAACCCATTTTGTGCAGTGTGGTGGAACAATTCAACTATATATCGCACATTCAAAAATTCAAAAATGGGAAATATGACTTCTAACCAAAAGTTAAATCATAATGGGAAGTTTATTATAACTCGTTGGCTTGATGCGTATAAGTGTTGTTATATGTGAAATGCCATATAGATAATTTTGTTCTCATAGTTTAGCTATTAAAGAGGATGCATCCAATTAAAATTTTGCTAAACCGTATTTTTCATAATCAATAGGCTTTGTAACAACTGATATAGCCTAAAATATAAACCCACTAGCTTTTGCAAGATGAATAGTGTAACACCCCCTTCCCGACCTGGTAGAGAACCGGGTCGGAACGTGCTACCGGTGAACAATGCAGTGATCGATGCAATAAAATTTCATTTCTTAATCGAGAATTGAAAAATATTACTCAAACAAAGCACTACCATATATACATCTTAGTCCAATTCACTCATTAGAAAACAGTAATTAACCAATTAGGACCAATACTTAACTATTACGAGTTTTAGGAATTATTCTGTAAATTTGACAAATTAGAGGTCCTTCGATGCAATTGACCATACCACAATGAAATTCAATGTAATATTAATAAGTCTATAAATTTTCATGCACACTGGTGTTCATTTACTCATTCAATTTAATCACCCTAAATATAGTGACCAAACTGCAAACAATGCAAACCTTCAGATTATGCCTTTTAACCAACTTAACTAACCTTGTATCGAAACACCTCAAGGTTGTTTTGATACGGGTGTGCAATGGTCAACCTAAGTTGACTTTATCCTTTAGACTGTATCGATACGGGCAAGCCCTATATCGGTACAGGTTGACTTTCATTGACTTTGACTCGTTTTGATACGTTGTAGACCTGAATCGAAAAAATAAATTCCAGTAGCAAAATGTTTCGATACATCTCTAGATCGTTTTGATGCGCCATGTTCCTTAGGTTCAATTATACTTAACCGTATCGATACGCCATGACCCGTATCGAGACGGCCTGACCTGTAATGACAGATTTTTGTTGGTTTTTATTCGAATTGACTTATCAAACAATGTCCAAATGCAATAAAACTTTACACGCAACATTATAACCATAAATTCTACTTTCACGTCAAATTCTAGAGCCACATGAATCCATTTACCCGATTTTTACCTTTTAGTGCCAAAATATGCATTTAGGGCCATTTTTCACTATATGGGAAGTTCATTTTAGGCATATAACTCTTTACCACTTGACCATAACATAGGTACATCAAAAGAGACTTAATAGACTTGTACATAGACCTTGTCACCAACTAGGAGTTCAAAAGGGTCGTTATACATTACTTATAGCTTGATTGTGACTTGTGCAACGCTTCAACTCCTTCGATCTCGATCCAAAACTTGACTAACCTGAAATGGATGCAATAAAATGCATTAGGCATACTTTGCCTAGTAAGGTAGTCACAAAAACAATGAATGAACATGGTATGCCATTTATCATGCTTTGATGACATTCATAATATCAATTATTCAATAAACATGGCATGCTCTTCAATCATATAATATCAACCATCATATCATCGATGGCAATATCATGATACCTTAACAAAGAAATATTAATAACCAATAACTCCCTTGGATCAATTTACGGTATATGGATACAAAAATTCCACCTCCTCACCAAATCAATGAATGGTCAACCCGCCGACATCGCCAATAAGACCAATACACAATACATCCCTCCGCCTCGCCAAATCAATATAGGTCATAGCCCTAGGACCGTAGTCCATCCGTACACTGAGCTTATGAATTCTATGGCATGCCAATTGTATCCAATACTCTCGAATCCAAGGTTCGATAACAATAATTCGATATTAATGATTCAATGACAATGTCTCAATAATCATATATTCATAGCAATAAGCAATAGCAATAAACTCATGTCAATAGTTCTATATGTCAATGCTTTAATGATTTCCAAGACATCAATAACAATACCTCGAACAATAATTCGATGCAATACTTACCAAGAGTTACCAATATGGCTTTCAATAATGCTTCATGCAAATCCCTTTAAATCAATGGTTAGTAAATCAATAAACAATGATTCGAGATGGCACCTAGCCACTCTCGAGACTCCGACTACACTCACCTTGATAATTCGAAGCTCCTAAGGTCCTCGGATGGTGATTCCTTTATTCCTAGCTTTCGATGAAGATAATGGATTAGTCTTTTCCAATTCTTGAACTAGGAAGAGCAATAAGGGAGTATTAGAATCAATATGACAATATTGACACTTGAATAGCTATTAGCTATTAGACAAAGCTTATCTTAAAGCTTGAAATTGGACATTCAATGATTAAGAGAATTGATGATTGACTTAGGGCTTCCACTTATCCGATCGATAGCTATGACTTGGTGATGTCAAATCAAAGAAAAGTTAAGCTTAATGATCTCAAATTGAGAGGTGTATGCTTGGGAGCTCAAGGTTGAAAACAATGGAGGTGTGTGCTTTTCATTCAAAACAAGAAGATGAAATTGGTCTCGGTGAAGCAAAACAAATATGAGGGCTTTCTTTTATTCATTAAAGAGAACTAAAACCTTTATCATTCCCCACCTTATCAAGGTCCAATAAGAAAGTTTCATTCATCTAAGAGAAAGCTTAAAATATTAATATTTATCTTTTCTATATATTATCAATATTAGGCATATAGATGACTATTAGTCGCCCCTTTTTGATTATATTCACGTGGGGAAGGCAGCAATAAGCAAGTGCGTCACCACCTTTTCATTTCCTTTCAATTTTACCTTTAAACAAATTTGAATTAGGGGACCTGTTTCAAAACGCGTATAGCTGTATCGAAACGGCTAAGCAAAAGTCCAAAAGTTAGTTAAAATTGTTGGAACTGTATCGAAACGCCTATAAACATTTCGAAACGCCTTACCTAGGCCGTTTCGGTACGAATCTTACTGTATCAAAACGCCTAGCTCAAAAACATCATTTTAGGCATTTCTAAGGAGGTCCTTAACTAAGAATAAGTTTAATTAAGGTCTCTTAACAATATGATCTATAATTTAGGCAGAAAGAAGGCGGTATTTGAACACTTTAACATCAATATTCCGATGATCGGAATTCAATTCCGACTAGACCGGTTTTCGGGGTGTTACAAATAGTCTAACTGCATAATCTGAATCTTTTTCTAATCAATCTCACAAACTTTTGGTTGTAAGTTGATAAAACACTGTAGATGCATCTACTAAAATCATATAGAACTTTCCACATTTGTGGATAAATAGGCAAATATTTCATTCAGATATGTAAGACATGCAGTCTCAACTTTAGTACAAGAACTTCAAGTTATTTTGTTTAGTGGGATCTTAATCATTTCTTTTGGGAACAAACAACACAAGAACTTCGTGTTCTTTTAGTAAGCGGAATTTAATCAATTCCTTTGAGAACAAACACCACAAGAACTCCAGGTTCTTTTAATAAATGTGCATATAAATCTCAATAGCTTTCGCATCATTATTGATCAGGATGGTCTAACCGATCATACCAACTATATATACATGTGTGTATATATATATATTCCCCAATTTGTAAACTTCTGATTTACCAAAACATGTGATTCAATATCACTTGTACATGTGTGGTACAAATTTTGAAATACAAGTTTCTTTGAAACTTGATAATACATTGTCCACAAAAAAATGTTCTTTTGAATAGGAATATATTTAGCTCTTTCGAAAATTTTAAAGAAAATTATCTTTTGGTAGCAATATATAGCTCTTCTAGAGCTTTCAACTGACTTTTTGGCTACTAGAACTTATATCCACATTGGCTCATTTCATATGCCAATTGATAACATATGTTATCTATAATTCCAAAAGAATATTTTGCAAATTCATAGTATTCTCTTAAAATTTTCACTTCTAGTGGTGACGATATTATTACCATTAGCGGTAATTATTGTAGTATTCGTAATTCTGCACTTTTCATAATGTACTTTCTCTCAAGAACTTATTGCTCTTTTGAAACATCAATATTTTCAGTACTTTGAGATATAGTACTCACATTATCTCTTGCATTTAAATGAGAAAATATATTATGCTTCTGCTAAGCATAAATCATCACCATAGATTGTATTTGATAAGTAATCATGTGAAACAAAATAAATAAATATCATAATATATATATATATAAACCAACAAAACAGACAATTTATTAACTAATTAAAAATATTCTTTAGGCGTTAAATTAATATATAAAGCATAAATAATTAATGCGTAAAGTATATAAACATAAAAACAAAGTAAATTAAAAAAAATAAGTAATTCTCTTCAAGGTTACGAGAATAATTAAAAGATGATTTATTCCCTTCAAGGTTGGTAAAAAAATCAACAACGTCCAAATAAGTTGGACCAATAACGTCTAAATGAGTTGGACCAATATAATCTTCGTCATTTTTCGCAAACAAAATTTGCTTCTATTTTCTTTTTTTTATCATTCAATGATTGTTGATTTTTTTCAGCGTACGACAAGTACGAGACCAGCGATTTATAACATCACATTGGTAATAAAAATGATTTTATTTCCTTAAAATGATCTTTATCACTCTTGTCATCCTTATAACCTCACTACTAGGGGGTAGAAGTATTCTTAAAATGATCATAATGTCTATGTTTATGGCCTCGACCATGACCACAACTACTAATGTGGCATTTATCTTTCCATTATAAAATCTCACATTAACTTCGGGGAATGCAGTAGAGTCAGTGGGCCTTTAAAAATCTTTTTCACGATATTGTGTCTGAGGATAACATTATTCGCGTGATAAGTGGAGTATGTTTTTATTAACATATGACATGTTCTCATCATTGATACTTAGTAATTTGGATCATATCGAAGTTATGTCACTAATTGAATATTGATTTATCATGTTTGCATTCACTTCAGGGAATGAAACAGATCCAATAATCGCATGGAATAAACATCATGCTTGCATTCACTTTAGGGAATGTCTCCCACAAAACTTTTTGAATCAAGACGAATTTTCGTAACTTGAACTTGGGAGAAGTCTATAGTTGAGTTTTTGACACAGAAGAATGATTGCTTTTGAGCAAATATAAACTTTATAACAATCTTCTTGTATATTCAAAATCATCGTGATTTATTATACTTTAAAATCAGAATTTAAAGAATAAAAATAAAATTAGAATTTACCGATGTTGATCTTTCTCTTGAAAACAATGGAGACATAGCAAACGACCAAAAAAACTTCTCATAATCTCTTTACATCATTGTCTCTTACCACCTCATTTAAACATATCATGTAAAACTCAAAACATGATTAAAACATAACTATTATCAATAGAATAAAATAAACAAATATTAATATTTAGTTCTGAACAAAAGAAATAATAAAATCTCATAATTGAATTTACAGAAGTGTATAGGGACAAAACTAAATAGATTAAGAACTTTAAGAATCGTGTCATAATTTTCTCTTTTTCATAGCAATAGTTGCATAAACACAACACTGACGTGTTTTTCATAAAATAAACTTAATTCTATCATACTTACCGAACCGATATACAAATTCCATCTTTACTATGTTGTTCAATTTTTTTATTAGCAACGATTAGGTCATGCATAAGATATTTAGTGCTTTAAAACTTAAATACAACTATCAAATGAAATGCCATCTTTAAATACCAGGCAGCAGCCATTAATGTAGTACATCTTAGCCCCGAATACATAAGAAAGCAACACACGTCCCTCTTTCCTTCGATGTCGTATTGGAATTCTTTTTGAGAACCATCAACCAGAACCAACATAATTGAGTAAACTCGTGCTGATAACGTGTTGTGAATAAAATAACGAAGAACAATGAACAAGAATAAAAGAACAAAGAGATGAGAGAAAGAGGGAGATTTGTATTATTCTCAAATATTGATTCGTGTACAATGCCTTCAATAAAACATATATTTATAGGCATAAGAAGTACATAATACATTGAACTCTAATTAATGGATATAATATTCCTAATAATAAAGCAAATCAAATCTCTTAGATAAATTTCTTATCATGATAGACATCCACATAAATAAATATTTATAACAAAAATGACTATTCTGTCAAATGTTAAAAGACATTTTTTTGACATTATACCTTGAAAGAAATATCGAGACGTTAAAATTTTCTTGGATGTAAAAGGTAATAAATTAATAATAAAAGACCTAAATGTAAGGGGTATTTGGCCATATTTTCCCTTTTGGGATTTTATTTAGCCAAATACCCTCTTAGAACAACATTTGAAAAAAATACCTTCCATTAGGGCTACGTAAGGGTAACTTCCGTTCTGTAGGAGGCGATTTTAATATTCGCACTTTATAGGGTGCGACTTTCGCACGATTTGGGCATCCCAAATTTGGCAAATCTAAGAAAACAATCCACACCAGGCGGAAGTTACACCCTATGAGGTGCGAGTTTCGAAAACACGAGTTGCCCTTACGTGACCCGAATGAGGGGTACTTTTTTAAATAGTGTTTTGAAGGGCGGTATTTGGCCAAATAAAATCTCAAAAGGGAATATCTGGCCAAATAGGCTTAAATGTAAGCAAGGACAGATAAAACTAGATTTGGTCTGAAAATGAAATTTTTTTTATTTGATCTATACGGAAAATTTTGGCTACATTAGGTAAATAGAGGTTTGAGCAAAAATTAAAGGTTTGGGTTAAATTTAGAGATTTGATCGATCAAATCTGCTAATTTAGATGTTTAGTGAATAGCGGATTGCATGAAACCTCTAATTTTGAAAAAGTTGCTAATATGAGTTTTTTTAAATAAAAGGTTTTGATATAAGATTTATAAAGACATTTTTACACTTAATAATTATAAAAAAATTCCAAATAACCTAAATTTAATATTTTCTATTTTAATTATTCACACTCGCGTATTTATATTGTGGTATTTGTAAACTAATACTTTTATTTTTTTTCTTTTTATTCTCACATATTTATATTTAATAATTAATTAAAGTATATTAAAATAATTATATAAACAATAAATTAATATATAAATCCTTCAAATATGCTTAGTAATGTTATATTAAAAAATTATTTTCATGATCTAATTAATAATAATAAATACAAAATATTAATAACTAATAAACTATCCAAATAAGTATAGAATGTAACCATGTCTTTGTATGTCATTTTGTTTGTTTAAATAATCAAACAGTTATAAGCCATCTGTTAATTTTACCAACTTTTATACAATCAGCTTATACAATCCGCTAGTAAAATCAGCTAATGCAATCAGCTATTTGCTAATTGCCAAACAGAGCTTTGATTTGGCTCAAAAAAGTTTCAAATAATGTTTGACTAGATTTTTGAACTATGTCTCATATATATATATATATATATATATATATATATATAGGGATGGGATGAAATAGATGGATGAGATTAACAGTAAAAATGTGAAGATTATCACTTGGGAAAAAAAAGATAAGGAAATAATTTGAGTCATTAATTACCATCATCCAACGGTCCAAAAACTGTGTAAAAGTAATTGAGTTTTACACAGTGTAAGTTGATCCTAACCCATATATATATATATATCACATATGAACAAAAATACACATGTATATAAACATAAAAAGTTGTTTAAATTGAAAGTGATTGGTACTATAATATTATAAATATTTACAATTAAATGAACAAAAACTTGAACAACTCAACTTGGATGTCATAAACCCAACTCAACTAAAAAAATTAAAATAAAATTTGAATAGTAAAATAAAACTCGTCAATTCAAAGTTATTAAAAATATGATTTAAAATCTCTGCTCTTGTGGCACGCTTTCTCTCTGCTCTTGTGGCACGTTGTTTTCCTTTTTTTTATTTTTGTCTTCTCTTTCTGATCTTGTATCATGCTCTACTATGGCTGAAGTGGAATCGGAGCTTGCAAACTTGTCCCTTTCTGGTGGCGAAGATGAAGGGCTACAGATCGAACTCGACCCCACATATGCACCGCTACCTTTTGAATTCTGTTTTGTGGGATCTTTTCTCACATCTAGTGTAACGCCCCGGTTTTGGGCTTAGAAGTTCTGGGCGTTGACCGGTTTGGTCAAAGTGCTGTTCGAATCTAAAGAGGTGAAATTAGGAAAGCCTAGTTCGGGTTGCATTAAAAATATGGAAAAATGTTCTAAAATCATCTTTTAATATAATTAAGTGAACTGTGAAATCAATTTTGAAAAATGGGTTTTGGAAGTATGACATTTTGGCTAGTGACCAAAATGTAAATTTTGAAAGTTTGGTGACTGTTTTATAAAGAGTTGAAACTTTGAATCCTTAAGGAGCTATTAATCCAAAGATGATTTCTCCAGATTTTTCTAAGATATTTTAAGTCTAAAATCTGATTTTAAAGGTTATTAAAATTGGAGGGAAGCCATTTTGGCTATTTTTGGATTTTGTAACCAACTTTGCTAAACTTTCTTTCTCTCATTTTCTCTCAAACCAAACACTACTTTTCCAGAGAACTTGATCTGATTTCTTCACCTAAATTCCTCCATTCAACTCTCATTTGATTCCAAATCATTGTATCTTCAAATCTCTTCAATTGCTAAGTGTTTCAACAAGGATTTTCATTCCAAAAAGTGGAGAAACACAAGTTTGGAGGTAAGAACGTCCTTCTCCTCTAAACTATCAGTTCTTTACTGAAATTCCCAAGTTATCAACTCTTGATTGATGTTTAATTAAAGGCTTTTGAGTTTGGAATTGTATCTTGGCTTATAATGCAAGATTTGATGGTTTTTCATGATTTTTCGTTAGATCTGATTGATCTGTGATTTGAGATGTGTTTTTGATGTTAAATGAACTCTAAATTGATAAGGAAATGAGTTTTGATTAATGCAATCCCGGATAGGTTGAGTTTCCTAAGTTTAGCTTATGTTTTTTGGATGTTTTTGTGGTGATCTTGTGGATCTGTTGTTGCTGGAGGTATAAGGATGTTTGTAGGTTGTTTTTAGATGTTTTATGGTGTTAATGGATGTAAGGTTTTGCTGGTTTATGGCTGGGCTTTGTTGGGAGGTGGTTTTGGTGCAATTTCGGTTGTGTTTGGTGGCCGAAATTGGAGTGGGAATGAGAGCAGCGAGTTTGAGTGCTTTCATTGAAGCTTTTGATGCTTGATGATGCATTAAACCTCTGCTTTAATGTGTTTAATCAGGGGAGGCATCTTTGGATCCAAGAGTTGTTGATTCGGAAGCTTGATTTCGTGCTTCGGCAAGTGGCGAAGTGGAATCGGTGAGTGAAATTGGGTTTTCGGCTTTGAAACCAATGTCTTGGGAGCTTAGTTTAAGTCTAAACAACTTTGCTAAGCTCGAGCGTAAGTTTTCGGAATTTCTCTCTAGTGGTGGCCATGATTTTGTTGTGTTGCAAAATGATTATTTGCATGTTTTACATACTGTTTTGGAAGCATGTTTTAGCATGGTTTTTGCTGATGATGTAAGCCATATGTTGAAGGTAACTCTAGGTAGGAGTTCCTTGCTTTTGTACATTGAAATGATGTGGTTTAATGCTTTTAAATGCATGATGAATATGGCTTGGTTTTATGCTTTAAAACAGTGATGTAAGTGATGAAAATGATGTATATTGGCAAGTGAGGTTTTAAAATGTTAAGGTCACTAAGGTGGTTAAAAGTCCTTGAGTGAGCCTTGTTACTTATGAACATCAAGGTGGTTAAAAGTCCTTGGATGGTTCATGTTGTGGACACTAAGGTGGTTAAAAGTCCTTAGGTGATCCTTTTTCATGGTGTTTAAAAGTCCATGGCCAAGGTGTTTAAAAGTCCTTGGGATCAAGGTGTTTAAAAGTCCTTGATGTGATACATTCTATGGTGTTTAAAAGTCCATAGGCCAAGGTGTTTAAAAGTCCTTGGGGCCAAGGTGTTTAAAAGTCCTTGGGGTGAAAGTTGATGAACTTGTTTTTAAAGAAATGGAATTTATCACTTGTGGCCAATATGACATGTTATGATTTGATGCATGAGATGCATGTTTAAGTAAGCTTTTGAGCATGTGTAAATGATGGTTTAAAGCATGTTTAATAAAGTGTTTTACAAATGCATTATTGGATGGTTTTATTGAGCATTCCTCACTAAGCTTTTGCTTACGCTCTCTTCGTTTTCCCTTGATTCAATAATGCAGAGCATTAGAGACCTTTTGAGGGCAGCAAGAAGGGCAAGAATTCAAGTGCAAGTAAAGCTCAATGTATGGAAGGTTTTTGTTAAACATTTTAGCTTTTGGGTGATTTGGCAATGGGGAAACCATGTGTATGTTTTGGGAGGTGTTTTGTACTCCCTAAGTATGTTTCTTGATGTTAAGATTGTTGGTCTTTGGATTGGATCTTTATATGCTTGTTTTGTAAGTTTGGTGTTTGAATATCTAGCTTGTGTAGGAAGCATGCCTATAGAATTGGGGCTTTTTGCATATGATGATGTTTGGTTGAATTGATGATGCTAATATGTTTTATATATGTTGAATCGCATGCTGGTAAAGTTTGGTGACATTTGGAGCATGTTTGGTTGTGTAATTGCATGTTTAAAGTGGAGTTTTGGAGCAATCTGGGCAGGGTGTTTCGGAACAGCACCTACCGTTTCGGAACGGGTGCCTTAATCGTGCCCAGGCGTCCGAAACGGGAGGGGCCGTTCCGAAACGGAAAGGCCACTGCCAGACCCCCGTTTCGAAACGGGCTATGCCTGTTTCAGAACGGCCCCGCGTTTCGAAACGGGCTGTCTCCCGTTTCGGAACGGTTGACCGTTGGGGGCTGACATTGGCAGTTATGTGTTTTGGATTGTTTGCGTTTTGGTCCTGAAACTTGTTTGTGCAATTGTATGAGTTTGGGAAGTCCTTTCGAGCTGAAATTTCACAGAGAAGTATGAAACATGATTAATTTCAAGTTGGTAACTTCAATTTGGGTTAAGTCCTTATAATTATCAGAATTTACAATTTGGTCCCTAAAGTTGTAAATTGTTCAATTGAGTCCCTGTTTGATCTCTGATGTTTGTGATCTTTTGGTATGATGTTTGTGTGATCACAATTAGGCTTAATATGCATCTAGACAAGTTTTAAAAAGAAAAAAAAAGGTCGTTAATCAAGGTTGACTTTCGGGTTGACTTTGGTTTTCCCCGTGTGACTTTCTTAATTCGGGTCAACCGTCTAGGCCGGGTTAAGGGGGTTACATTTGGTGGTATCAGAGCTGAGTTCTCGAGTAATTGGGAATGTTTGTATGCATGATTGAAGTATGTATGCTATGAATGCTTGTTGTTTGAAATTATGTTCAGTGGTTTGAAATGTTGATGCAGTTGAGTTGTATGCTCTGATGTTGCATGTTGAGGGTACCCATTGCCAAACAAAAGCTAAAGGAAAGATGTTGTTTTGAAATGAAATTGAGCTTGAATACTTGGATTGCTTACCTTGCTGGGCCTGACTTTGTTTTATTTGTGTTGTGATTGCATGGTAAAAGTATGGCACCACGTAGAGAGTTAAGAGGTAATGCGAGAGCTACGGCTCCTAACGAGAATGAGAATGAAGAGCACACTGGTAGTGCTGTGTTACCCCCTCCTCCGCCTGGTGGTGGTGCTGGAGGTGCGAGAGCTGAAGCTGCAGCTGATGCTGGTGCTGGAGCTGCTGGACCAGAGGTTGGTCAGGGGCAAGCTATGCCTGATATGTCTGTTTTGGTACAAGCTATTGCGGGTGCTTTTCGAGCAGCAGTAGCTGGGCATCAGGGAGATGCTGGAGTCAGATTGCCTTTGGAGCGTCTGCGCAGTCTTGGAGGGACTGAGTTTAGAGGTTTGTCAGCTGAGAGTTCTGAGGCTTGGCTGGAAAGTACCAAGCGTATCTTGGGTCAGATGAGTTGCACGAATGTGCAAAAGCTGGGCTGTGTTGTGTCCTTGCTGCAGGACGATGCTTATACATGGTGGACGACTACCATTTCTGGAATGGCTGAAGCTGATGTTACCTGGACATTCTTTCAGAATGTGTTTAAAAGAAGATATCTGGGAGTGAGATATCTGGATGAGAAAAAGCGGGAATTCATGTCTCTTACCCAAGGGAGCATGAGTGTAGCTGAGTACGAGGTACAGTTTGTACGGCTCAGTCAGTATGCACCGGAGCTGATACCTGATGAGAGGGCAAGGTGCGAGAGGTTCCGTTACGGTCTTGTGACGGATGTTAAGATGTATTTGCTGGCCGCCGAGTATGAAGATTTTGATGTGTTGGTGGGCCGAGCAAAGGACGTTGAGATGAACCTGAGTTTGTCTGCTAAGGGTGCTGGCAAGCGAGCTGCTGAGTATAGCTCCGGAGGTGGACGGAACAAGAGGGGACGAGATCAGAAGTATCAGTCCTCAGCCAGGAGAGGTGGTGGTGCACCTGCTAGAGGAGGCAATGCTAGAGCTGATCCTAGTGCTTGTTGGATCTGTGGTTCCCGTGGTCACTTGAAGCGTGACTGTCCTCGTGCTGAGAGAGTGGCACAAGCTCCTGTTGCAACAGCTGGTAATGCTGGGAATGGGTGCTGGAATTGTGGTTCTGCGGACCACTTGAGGCGAGATTGTCCGAGGATGGCTGGTGAGCAGGTGTGTGCTCCTGTTGTTGCTGCACCACAGAGAGGTTGTGGGCGTGGCCGTGGTAATTTCCAGAGGAGAGAGGAAGGTGGACGAGGGGTAGCTCATGTTGTAGCTATTCAGCTTGAAGGTGGAGGCCAAGCGAGGGTGTATGCTCAGAGAGAGGGCAGGAATGATGCGGATGTGATTGCAGGTACCTTTACTTTGCAGTCCTTGTCATTGCTTTCTTTGATTGATTCTGGATCTACGCATTCATATATTCTTCGTGAGCATGCTGAATTGCTTGGTTTGCCTGTTGAGTCTTTGGATGTTGGTGTTCGGGTCACTAGTTCTTTTGGTGAGACTGTTGTGACTCGAAAGTTGTATAGAAGGTGCCCTTTGGTTGTTCAAGAGCATGTCTTTCATGTTGATCTTATGGAGTTGCCCTTCTATGGTTTTGATGTGATCCTTGGTATGGATTGGCTTGCTGAGCATCGTGCTGTTGTGGATTGTGAGAATAAGCGTGTTTCGCTTAAGCTTGCGGATGATTATGAAGTTGTGGTGGTTGGTGAGAATGTGAAGTTTCTTGCCAATGTGGTATCTTCTTTGGAGGCGAGCAGGATGCTGAGGCAAGGTTGCGAAGCCTATCTAGCTTTTGTGATGAATACTAGCTCTAAGGAGTTGAGGGTGCAAGATATCAGGGTTGTAAAGGAGTTTCCTGGTGTTTTTCCTGAGGAGTTGCCTGGTTTACCTCCTAACCGCGAGGTGGAGTTTGGAATTGAGCTGTATGAGAATACAACTCCTGTGTCCATTACTCCCTATAGAATGGCACCTAAGGAGCTGAAGGAGCTGAAGACGCAGTTGCAAGAGTTGCTTGATCGTGGTTTCATCCGGCCGAGTGTGTCACCTTGGGGAGCACCGGTCTTGTTTGTGAAGAAGAAGGATGGCACTATGAGAATGTGCATTGATTACCGTCAGCTGAACAAGTTGACTATCAAGAATCGGTATCCTTTGCCGAGGATTGATGATCTCTTTGATCAATTTCGGGGAGCTGCTGTGTTCTCTAAGATTGACTTGAGGTCAGGGTATTATCAGTTGAAGGTGAAGGATGTGGATGTGCCTAAGACAGCTTTCAGGACAAGGTATGGGCATTATGAGTTTCTTGTGATGCCGTTTGGGTTGACAAATGCTCCTGCTGCTTTCATGGACATGATGAATCGTGTGTTTCATGCATACCTGGACAAGTTTGTCGTGGTGTTCATTGATGATATCCTCGTGTACTCGCGTACTGAGGAGGAGCATGAAGAGCATTTGAGGATTGTTTTGCAAGCTTTGTTGGAGAATCAACTTTATGCTAAGCTGAGCAAGTGTGAGTTCTGGTTGAGAGAGGTGGTTTTTCTTGGGCATGTGGTCTCAGCTGAGGGGATTCGTGTTGATCCTCAGAAGATTGAGGCGGTGATGAGCTGGAAGGTTCCTAAGTCTGTTCATGAGGTCCGTAGTTTCCTTGGTTTGGCGGGATACTACCGAAGGTTTGTGGATGGGTTTTCCAAGATTGTTGCTCCTTTGACAAAGCTGTTGCAGAAGGATGTTAAGTATGAGTGGACAGAAGCGAGACAGTAGGCTTTTGAGAAGCTGAAGGCGGCTTTGACGCAAGCTCCTATCTTGATTCAGCCTGAATCAGGGAAAGAGTTTGTGGTTTACAGTGATGCATCCTATGTTGGTTTGGGGTGTGTGCTAATGCAGGAGGGTAAGGTGGTGGCTTATGCATCGCGGCAGTTGAAAGTGCATGAGCGCAATTACCCTACACACGATATTGAGCTGGCTGCAGTGGTTTTTGCTCTGAAGATCTGGAGGCATTATCTGTATGGAGAGAAGTGTACTGTGTACACAGATCACAAGAGTTTGAGGTATCTGATGTCTCAGAAGGAGTTGAATCTTAGGCAGCGGCGTTGGTTGGAGTTGCTCAAGGATTATGATCTGACGATTGAGTATCATCCTGGAAAAGCTAATGTTGTTGCTGATGCCTTGAGT
Organism: Hibiscus trionum; assembly: GCA_030270665.1. NCBI lineage: Eukaryota > Viridiplantae > Streptophyta > Magnoliopsida > Malvales > Malvaceae > Hibiscus > Hibiscus trionum. Next base: position 75,445,394 of record BSYR01000010.1, on the reverse strand, counting down.
AGGAAGGTAGCTGTTGAGTTGAGAGCCATGTTTGCTAGCTTGAGCATATCGCGTGATGGTGGTCTTGTGGCTGAGTTGCATGTGAAGCCGTCTATGGTTCAGTTGATCAAGGATAAGCAGTTGTTGGATGATTCCTTGGTGTCTCATGTTCAGGATATCGCGGAGGGTAGACCTTCGGATTTCTGTTTCAATGATGATGGTGTGCTGTGTTTTGGGAGTCGGATAGTAGTGCCCAATGATGCTGAGTTGAGGCGTGCTATTCTGACTGAAGGTTATAGTAGTCCTTTTGCTATGCACCCTGGTAGTATTAAGATGTATCGTGATCTTCGTGATGAGTACTATTGGGTTGGTTTGAAGAAGGACGTTGCGGAGTTCGTGAGCAAGTGTTTGGTGTGTCAGCGAGTTAAGGCTGAGCATCAGTTTCCTTCTGGTTTGTTGCAACCGTTGAAAATCCCTGAATGGAAGTGGGAGAGGGTTACCATGGATTTTGTATCTGGTTTACCTTTGTCTCCATCGAAGAAGAATTCGGTCTGGGTGATTGTGGATCGCCTGACGAAGTGTGCACATTTCTTGCCTGTGCATACTACGTTTTCTTTGGATAGGTTGGCAGAGCTGTACATTGCTGAGATTGTGCGGCTGCATGGTGTGCCTAAGTCGATTGTGTCGGATAGGGATCCGAGGTTCACATCGCGGTTCTGGCAGTGTTTGCACCAAGCTCTGGGTACAAGGTTGCATTTCAGTACATCCTATCATCCTCAGTCGGATGGTCAGTCTGAGCGAGTTATCCAGATTTTGGAGGATATGTTGAGGTGCTGCGTGATTGAGTTCCAAGGTTCTTGGGAGAAGCATCTGCCTTTGGTTGAGTTTGCTTATAACAACAGTTATCAGGCGAGCATACAGATGGCACCTTATGAGGCTTTGTACGGGAGGAAGTGTAGGACTCCTCTTTGTTGGGCTGAGACTGGTCAAAAGTTGGTTTCGATGCCGGCTTTGTTGAAAGGGACCACAGAGAAGGTGAAGCTCATTTGTGAGCGGTTAAAGGCTGCTTCTGATCGGCAGAAGTCTTACGCGGATTTGAAGCGTAAGGAGATAGAGTATGCGGTGGGTGACCGTGTGTTCTTGAAGGTTTCGCCTTGGAAGAAGGTGATGCGGTTTGGCCGGAAGGGCAAGTTGAGCCCTAGATACATTGGACCATATGAGGTGGTTGAGCGTGTGGGTCCTGTTGCGTATCGGTTGAGGTTACCTCAGGAGTTGGAGAAGATTCATGATGTGTTTCATGTTTCTATGCTCCGGAAGTATAGATCTGATCCTTCGCATGTGATGCCTGTGGAGGAAGTGGTTTTGAATCCAGATTTGACCTATGATGAGGAACCGGTGAAGGTTCTGGATTCGGATAGCAAGGTTCTTCGTGGCAAGACCATTGAGTTGGTGAAGGTGCTGTGGAAGCATCGCGGTGTTGAGGAAGCCACGTGGGAGCGGAAGGAAGACATGCTGAAGCAGTTTCCTTATCTCTTTCCTTCAGGTAAATTTCGAGGACGAAATTTCTTAAGGGGGGAGAGTTGTAACGCCCCGGTTTTGGGCTTAGAAGTTCTGGGCGTTGACCGGTTTGGTCAAAGTGCTGTTCGAATCTAAAGAGGTGAAATTAGGAAAGCCTAGTTCGGGTTGCATTAAAAATATGGAAAAATGTTCTAAAATCATCTTTTAATATAATTAAGTGAACTGTGAAATCAATTTTGAAAAATGGGTTTTGGAAGTATGACATTTTGGCTAGTGACCAAAATGTAAATTTTGAAAGTTTGGTGATTGTTTTATAAAGAGTTGAAACTTTGAATCCTTAAGGAGCTATTAATCCAAAGATGATTTCTCCAGATTTTTCTAAGATATTTTAAGTCTAAAATCTGATTTTAAAGGTTATTAAAATTGGAGGGAAGCCATTTTGGCTATTTTTGGATTTTGTAACCAACTTTGCTAAACTTTCTTTCTCTCATTTTCTCTCAAACCAAACACTACTTTTCCAGAGAACTTGATCTGATTTCTTCACCTAAATCCCTCCATTCAACTCTCATTTGATTCCAAATCATTGTATCTTCAAATCTCTTCAATTGCTAAGTGTTTCAACAAGGATTTTCATTCCAAAAAGTGGAGAAACACAAGTTTGGAGGTAAGAACGTCCTTCTCCTCTAAACTATCAGTTCTTTACTGAAATTCCCAAGTTATCAACTCTTGATTGATGTTTAATTAAAGGCTTTTGAGTTTGGAATTGTATCTTGGCTTATAATGCAAGATTTGATGGTTTTTCATGATTTTTCGTTAGATCTGATTGATCTGTGATTTGAGATGTGTTTTTGATGTTAAATGAACTCTAAATTGATAAGGAAATGAGTTTTGATTAATGCAATCCCGGATAGGTTGAGTTTCCTAAGTTTAGCTTATGTTTTTTGGATGTTTTGTGGTGATCTTGTGGATCTGTTGTTGCTGGAGGTATAAGGATGTTTGTAGGTTGTTTTTAGATGTTTTATGGTGTTAATGGATGTAAGGTTTTGCTGGTTTATGGCTGGGCTTTGTTGGGAGGTGGTTTTGGTGCAATTTCGGTTGTGTTTGGTGGCCGAAATTGGAGTGGGAATGAGAGCAGCGAGTTTGAGTGCTTTCATTGAAGCTTTTGATGCTTGATGATACATTAAACCTCTGCTTTAATGTGTTTAATCAGGGGAGGCATCTTTGGATCCAAGAGTTGTTGATTCGGAAGCTTGATTTCGTGCTTCGGCAAGTGGCGAAGTGGAATCGGTGAGTGAAATTGGGTTTTCGGCTTTGAAACCAATGTCTTGGGAGCTTAGTTTAAGTCTAAACAACTTTGCTAAGCTCGAGCGTAAGTTTTCGGAATTTCTCTCTAGTGGTGGCCATGATTTTGTTGTGTTGCAAAATGATTATTTGCATGTTTTACATACTGTTTTGGAAGCATGTTTTAGCATGGTTTTTGCTGATGATGTAAGCCATATGTTGAAGGTAACTCTAGGTAGGAGTTCCTTGCTTTTGTACATTGAAATGATGTGGTTTAATGCTTTTAAATGCATGATGAATATGGCTTGGTTTTATGCTTTAAAACAGTGATGTAAGTGATGAAAATGATGTATATTGGCAAGTGAGGTTTTAAAATGTTAAGGTCACTAAGGTGGTTAAAAGTCCTTGAGTGAGCCTTGTTACTTATGAACATCAAGGTGGTTAAAAGTCCTTGGATGGTTCATGTTGTGGACACTAAGGTGGTTAAAAGTCCTTAGGTGATCCTTTTTCATGGTGTTTAAAAGTCCATGGCCAAGGTGTTTAAAAGTCCTTGGGATCAAGGTGTTTAAAAGTCCTTGATGTGATACATTCTATGGTGTTTAAAAGTCCATAGGCCAAGGTGTTTAAAAGTCCTTGGGGCCAAGGTGTTTAAAAGTCCTTGGGGTGAAAGTTGATGAACTTGTTTTTAAAGAAATGGAATTTATCACTTGTGGCCAATATGACATGTTATGATTTGATGCATGAGATGCATGTTTAAGTAAGCTTTTGAGCATGTGTAAATGATGGTTTAAAGCATGTTTAATAAAGTGTTTTACAAATGCATTATTGGATGGTTTTATTGAGCATTCCTCACTAAGCTTTTGCTTACGCTCTCTTCGTTTTCCCTTGATTCAATAATGCAGAGCATTAGAGACCTTTTGAGGGCAGCAAGAAGGGCAAGAATTCAAGTGCAAGTAAAGCTCAATGTATGGAAGGTTTTTGTTAAACATTTTAGCTTTTGGGTGATTTGGCAATGGGGAAACCATGTGTATGTTTTGGGAGGTGTTTTGTACTCCCTAAGTATGTTTCTTGATGTTAAGATTGTTGGTCTTTGGATTGGATCTTTATATGCTTGTTTTGTAAGTTTGGTGTTTGAATATCTAGCTTGTGTAGGAAGCATGCCTATAGAATTGGGGCTTTTTGCATATGATGATGTTTGGTTGAATTGATGATGCTAATATGTTTTATATATGTTGAATCGCATGCTGGTAAAGTTTGGTGACATTTGGAGCATGTTTGGTTGTGTAATTGCATGTTTAAAGTGGAGTTTTGGAGCAATCTGGGCAGGGTGTTTCGGAACAGCACCTACCGTTTCGGAACGGGTGCCTTAATCGTGCCCAGGCGTCCGAAACGGGAGGGGCCGTTCCGAAACGGAAAGGCCACTGCCAGACCCCCGTTTCGAAACGGGCTATGCCTGTTTCGGAACGGCCCCGCGTTTCGAAACGGGCTGTCTCCCGTTTCGGAACGGTTGACCGTTGGGGGCTGACATTGGCAGTTATGTGTTTTGGATTGTTTGCGTTTTGGTCCTGAAACTTGTTTGTGCAATTGTATGAGTTTGGGAAGTCCTTTCGAGCTGAAATTTCACAGAGAAGTATGAAACATGATTAATTTCAAGTTGGTAACTTCAATTTGGGTTAAGTCCTTATAATTATCAGAATTTACAATTTGGTCCCTAAAGTTGTAAATTGTTCAATTGAGTCCCTGTTTGATCTCTGATGTTTGTGATCTTTTGGTATGATGTTTGTGTGATCACAATTAGGCTTAATATGCATCTAGACAAGTTTTAAAAAGAAAAAAAAGGGTCGTTAATCAAGGTTGACTTTCGGGTTGACTTTGGTTTTCCCCGTGTGACTTTCTTAATTCGGGTCAACCGTCTAGGCCGGGTTAAGGGGGTTACATCTAGTGTCATTCATTTTCAATCAATGCGCTCTACCTTGGCTTCGGTCTGGCACCCCCCTGGAGGCATCTCAATATCAGATCTCTGTGATGGACGTTTTCTGTTTCGTTTATACCATATTCTGAATGTGGAACGAATTTCTGCAGGTGGTCCCTGGTATTTTAACAACCATCTTCTCATTCTCCATCGGTTGCAACCTGAGGAAGATCCAATGACTGTTCCACTCAATTTTGCTGATTTTTGGATCCTGGTTCACGATGTCCCGTTAGGATTTATGTCGGAAAAGGTGGCGCGGGTGATCGGAAACTTCATTGGACAGTTCCTTGAGTATGATTCGACGGCTATTGCATTGGGGTATAAAAGGGTAATGAAATTGCGCGCTCGTGTGGATGTGAGGATTCCTCTTAAGAGGAGAAAGAAGATTATTTTATCAAATGGTAATGCCAGTATGTCAGGTTTCAATAAGAGAAATTGACTCTATTTTGCTTTCTTTGCGGTATTTTGGGCCATGGAGAAAGCTTTTGCCCGTTGAAATTCACGGCAGGCAGCACGGAGTTACAACCCGGTTGGGACGCTTCACTTCGAGCTCCGTCCCGGCGTGCTCCATCGGCGCCGAGCAGATGGCTAATTGAAGACGGCATGGAGAGAATTCAGGCAAGCACGATTTCGGCTGAATTATCGCAGAAGGAGAACATGTCGCCTAATTTTCCGCCAGGTACCCATGATCACGCTAACGGTCAGGCGAGTGTCAAGGCTCCATTAAGGGGATCTAATTTAAAGGGAAGTCAACTGCAGCATGTTTCTAGGTCGTCTAGTCCTGGGCCTAGGCCACTTGGTTTGCAAACATATGGACCCGATGGAAGAAACCAATTCGATATTACAACGGGCCCTGATGGATTAGATGTTATTATGGGCCAAGCTGAGGAGGACACCCCACTACAGAACTGTGATAGTACCAAGAGAGCTCGGGTTCAATCATCTCTGATGGGCTCCCCTATTTCTGATGCACTTGATAATACCAACACTATTTTGGCAGGCTCCTCGAAAGGGGCCAGCCCAGCCCAATGAGACTTTTGAGCTGGAACGTTCGGGGCCTGGGGATGGACTGAACTTTTCGACGTTTTCGCGCTGTTATGCGTGATTTATCCCCCTCGGTAGTTTTTCTGATGGAAACAAAACTACCAGCAATAAAGATGGAACGAGTTAGGAAGTTGTGTGGATTTGTGAATGGAGTTGATGTCAGCTCAGATGGTAGGAGTGGTGGCCTTTGCTTAGGTTGGAAGGAGAATGTTAATCTATCTATACGGTCTTTTTCTATTAACCATATTGACGCCATGATTGTGGAAGGAGATAACGGACGATGTTGGAGACTGACGGGCTTTTATGGTGCCCCGGAGGTTCAGAATAGAGTCCACTCATGGAATCTTCTTCGGCGTTTGAATGACCGGTCGGATGTGCCATGGTGTGTTATTGGCGACTTTAGCGAGCTGTTATATCAACATGAGAAATCCGGTGGCAATCTTCGACAAGAATGGCAATTGCAGAATTTTCAGTCGGCTTTGGAAGACTGCGGGCTCCTGGATATGGGCTACAAAGGTGTCTGGTATACCTGGGAGTGGGGTAGGACAGCGGAGAATAATATTCGTGAGAGGCTTGATAGGGGTGTCATGTCCCTAAGTTGGGAGGAAGCTTTTCCCAATTATCAGATTGACCATCTACCGCACTCACTATCGGACCACTGCTCCTTGTTACTTAATACGAAGCCCAATCTGTATCAACCGGACCAAATATGGCACTTTAAATTTGAGGCGGCCTGGTTACTTGAGGATTCATGCGAAGAGGAAGTCAGGAAACTTTGGACGAATTCTATGGGCTCTGTGCCCGAACGTCTTTTGGAGGTTAGTTCGGGCCTTGATAGATGGTTTCGTCGTCTGAAAAAAGCCAAGAGACTAACCGTTCGGGAGCTACAAGCTCGTATTACTGAGCTATCGGAGAAGGAGGTAACAGAGGAAACAATTGGTGAACTAATTGAGTCCAAACTCGATTTGAACTTGGAACTTGACAAGGAGGAAATTTTTTGGGAGCAACGGGCAAGGGCAAATTGGCTAAAGAATGGAGACAGAAATACGAGTTTTTTCCATCGCTATGCCAGCCATCGGAAACGACAAAAATATATTCGGGGTCTTATGACAGATGAAGGTACATTTCAAGAGGATTGTGTTGAGGTAAAACGTGTTGCAGTAGATTATTTTTCGAGTTTATTCACCTCTGATTGCAACGCCGATCCCTCCAATATCCTCCAGGGTATTACTCCCCGTATTACCCAGGAGATGAATCAACTCCTCCTCAGGCAATTTACCAGAGACGACATCTTTGAAGCACTTAATTCGATGAGCCCCCTCAAAGCCTCGGGAGCAGATGGTCTGGGTGCAGTGTTCTACCAGAGATTCTGGGGAATTCTGGGAACATATATAGCGAATTTTTGCATTGGGGTTCTTCGAGGAGAGTTCCCTCTTGAAGAAATAAATAAGACTCATATTGTCTTGATTCCGAAAGTTTCAGATGCCCGCTCGATGAAACAGTTCCGACCGATAGCATTGTGCAACGTTCTGTTCAAGATAATTTCAAAAATGCTCGCGAACAGGCTGAAGGTTGTGTTGGAGGATTGCATAGATGAGGCCCAGAGTGCTTTTGTCCCTGGTCGTTTGATTTCGGATAATATCGTGGCAGCCTATGAGATTCTAGACTCTTTAAAGAAGAAAAGATTTGGGAAGCGAGGTTCTTTTGCCCTTAAGCTCGATATGAGCAAGGCTTATGACCGGGTAGAGTGGAACTTTGTGGAATGTATTATGATCAGAATGGGTTTTGACCCGAGTTTTATTCAGATGATTATGCGATGTATTCGTATGGTTTCTTATTCTGTCATCATCAATGGAACCACCAGCAAGTATTTCTCCCCGTCTAGGGGTCTACGACAAGGAGATCCCATTAGCCCCTATTTGTTCCTTTTATGTGGGGAAGGTCTTTCATCTCTTCTTCGATCCGCTACATCAGAGGGAAGTCTCAGGGGTGTTCGAATTACTAGAGGAGCCCCACTGGTGAGTCACTTACTTTTTGCCGATGATTGCATAATATTTGGTGAGGCCTTGGCAACTGATGCAAGTAAGCTCATTTCCCTTCTTCGTGAATATGGTGATTGTTCGGGTCAGATTGTTAATTATGAAAAGTCAAGTCTATTTTTTAGCAGCAATGTTATTGCTGGTAATAGAGAAGATGTAAGTCGTATCTTACATGTCCCAGAAATCACTTGTCCAGAGAGATACTTAGGCCTACCAGCTATAGTGGGCCGAGGTAAACGAAAGGCTTTTAGCTATATAAAAGATCGTATCGGAAGTAAAGCCTATTCACTTAGTGCAAAAACGCTCTCACAAGGAGGTAAGGAGGTTTTTATAAAATCTATTCTTCAGGCTATTCCATTGTTTGCAATGTCTTGTTTCTTGCTCCCTATAACATTCTGCAAGGAATTGGAAGCCATTTCAGCAAAATACTGGTGGCAAAAGAATGCAGATAGGAGAGGAATTCATTGGGTATCTTGGACAGAATTGTGTAAACCCAAGGAAGAAGGAGGGATGGGCTTTAGGGACCTTGGGAAGTTTAATATTGCCCTGTTGGCTAAACAGGGCTGGCGTCTGCTAAAGAAGCCCAACTCCCTAGTGGCCCGTTTGTTAAAGGCGAAATACTACCCTCGGTCGGATTTCCTTACAGCTGATTTGGGCTCGTCACCCTCAATGGTGTGGAGGAGTATTTGGAGTGCACGGAAGCTCCTTGAAATGGGCCTTGGATGGAACATTGGATCGGGGTCCAATGTATCCATATGGAACGACTACTGGCTCCCGGGCTTGCCTTCTGAGCGGGTTCGGGCCACTCCAGTTACAGGAATCAACATGGTTTCGGATCTGATCGAGGCCGATACGAATAGGTGGGATCAGCACCTTATTCGTACAATTTTTGACGTTACAGAGGCCGAGAAAATCCTAAAGATTAAACTGCCTATGTTCTATCAAGAGGATATCCTAGTTTGGAGCGGTGAAGGCTCAGGGATTTACTCCGTCTGAAGTGGCTACAGGATTCTTTTGGGTACTCCTACTATGTCTGAATCGCATACAAACCTTTACAAGACTATCTGGCGAACTCAGTGTCCTTCAAAGATAAAAATTCTAGTTTGGAGAATGTCCAGGAATTTAGTACCTACAATGCTAAATCTGGTTGCAAAACGAGTATTGAACGACCCTATATGTCCTAGATGTAAGCTTTTCCTTGAAAGCGCCCTACATGTTATTCGTGATTGTTTCTTTGCAGAGGAAGTTTGGCGTTTACTTAGAATTTACAGCAGCAATTGGGCTCAGTTCACAAATGTTCAGGATTGGTTATCACATGTTTTTCAAGCTAAAGATCAATCTATGCATAGCAGGATTTTAATTGCAATATGGGCACTGTGGTATTCAAGGAACATTCTAATATATGAAGGCAAATTACAACGCACCGATGAGGTTTTTACCTTCATCATGGGCTATAGTCAGGGGCTCTCTGTTACCACCACTAGATTCGAGCATCAGACGAGATTCGCCGAGGCCCGTTGGCTACCACCGCCGGAGGGTATCTACAAGTTAAACACTGATGCCAGTTACAAAGCCATTGACAGATGTGCAGGTTTAGGGTTTATTATCCGGAACTCAAGAGGGGATGTTATTGGAGCGGGGCATCAACAAGTGAAAGGGGTTACCTCTGTCTTTGAAGCAGAGGCTCTCGGCGTTCTGCATGGTCTCCGGTTTGCATGTGACCTGGGCCTCCGTCGTATTGCAGTTGAAGGCGATAGTCGAATCGTCGCGCTCAAACTCACCTCCCAAGAAACAGATTTTTCAGATATCGGCCCAATCATACGAGATTCCAAGGAGATTAGCAAGAACTTTACCTGGTGTAGCTTCGGTTTTGTCGGTCGCTCTGGTAATCAAACGGCGCATGCGCTGGCGGCGGAAGGCTTGCGAAACATCGGTGAACGGTACTGGATCGAAGAGGTACCGGCCCACATCTGCCGGTTGGTAGAAGGAGATCGTCGATTTGCTGAACCACCATAGATCGAGGGCTTGAAAAACGAAGAATCATGCGGGGGTTGATCAATTTGAACTGTGTTGTCCAGAGGCTTCCTCAGAGCCACAACCCTCCCCTTATCTCTACTGAAATCCCTAAGTGCCTTATCCCTTTAGAGTAGAGGTATACCATCGGTCAAGTCTTTTATTTTTTAGCTGCTTTTTTCTTTTCCTTTTATGACCGTTTGTGTATTTACTTACTTTCTTTATTAATCAAATAAATGACCGATGTTAATTTCAAAAAAAAAAAAACTCCTCAATTCAAATATTAATAATTAATAAACTATCCAAACAAGTATCGAATGTAATCATGTCTTTGTATGTCATTTTGCTTGTTTAAATAATCAAACAGTTATAAGCCATCCGTTAATTTTACCATCTTTTATACAATCAGCTTATACAATTCGTTAGTCAAATCAGCTAATGCAATCAACTATTTGCTAATTGTCAGAGCTTTGATTTGGCTCAAAAAGGTTTCAAATAATGTTTGACTAGATTTTTGAACTATGTCTCACACACACACACACACACACACACACACACACATATATATATATATATATATATATATATCACATATGAAAAAAAATATACATGTATATAAACATAAAAAGTTGTTTAAATTGAAAGTGATTGGTATTATAACATTATAAATATTTACAATTAAATCTGAACAAAAACTTGAACAACTTAACTTGGATGTCATAAACTCAACTCAACTAAAAAATTAAAATAAAATTTAAATAATAAAATAAAACTAATCAATTCAAATAACATAATTTTTTTTAACTCAACTCAATGAAATGCTCACACTTAATCTTAAGAGTGATTAAACGGGAGAGTTTGGGTGTCACGCGCTGGATGATCAAGTACACAAGGTTAAAAATATTAGGGGTATCGCAGTTGAGTAAAAAATATAAGGTAAATTACAGCGTAGATCACTTTTATTTTTTCCTTGTTGTTTTGATCGTCTAGCTTCAAAAAGTAAAATTTCGGACACACATATAACAAAGAAATAGTACAACCTGGTAAATATCTGCCATCAACAGATCCCCTAAACACATAGTCAAAGCACTAACTAGTAACTACAACAAATCACCTAAACACTACCGTAGAAGAACAAAAGAGTATGCTACGGCTCGATGTTCAAATTGCTATCTGGATTGTGGAACTCGAAACTCCTAGATTCAGAGCTTTATACATGCACATCAAACAACCATAGCCAGCAGCAACACCGACATTATCAGCCAATGACAATTTCCAAACAGCTTTGAGCCGGCTGAAATAATATAGAAAGCTGTTATTTTTCATTCATGATACAGCAGTAGCCAATATGTGCATCCCCAGAAGTAGAAAAGCACACCAAGCAGAATACACGTTCGATACAAGTATTTTAAGAAAAATGTAGGGTTCTATCTGTCTGGTTTTTACCTCGATTAACATCATTTCCGGACGATGCTGGTGTTACAGAAGTAGACCTATTTGACATGGAGATCCCAAGGTTTGCACAATCCATTCCAATTGCACCTTAAAGTCGAAAAATTTCAAACTCAATCAGCAGTTTTCTCTTAGTACATACCAATCAGAACATATGGCTTAACTATCATTATCGACACTGGACTATATTTTTCGCCTGCTCTTACATTCTCGGTAGCACGGGAAGGCGGAGACATTAAGAAGATTAAAATAACCCTCCGAACATTTGCAATCATACGTGATCGGTGAGGTCTTGTTGCACGACCCTCCTCCGCAATTAGTCCACCTGCAGACTGTGAACCCAAGAAAGAACTCCATTAACATTAAGATACAGAGTGAACAAATAGAAAAGCTTATATTGGCACAAAGCTTACTATCAAAGATAGATTGATTTGCTTTCACCGCCTTCTCCTGCACCGGGGAAGGAGCTGCTGCACAGGCCATATTAAGCGTACCTAAACCGCGAATAAATCGATCACAACGCATATCAGCAATCTAGCTTTTTTAATATTAAGCTTCCTTTCATCATCAAAAATCTTAATCTAGCTCTTGTATCCTTAGCAGTAAAGCTAATGAACTATCAAGATTTCCTTTGCATAACATCATCAAATTAAGGCCAAATTCAGAGAGGATTTCATGGTTTTGAATTCGAATAACAATTAAATATGAAGAGATCAAAGTTTACAGTTGGGGAAAATGCAGGGGAGGAACTTGGGATGATGATCATCTTTGTTATCAGCAGTTTGTTTCCAGCCAGCATCACATTCACAGGTGTAATAAGGGAGTGTGCCATTTGAAGAAGGCTTGCATTTTCCCTTTCCACATTCCACTTCTTTGCATACATCATCTGCAACAAGAAAACAAATAAATATATGATGAAAACAAATACCCAAAGATACTAAAACAAAAAGGGAAAGTGAAGAACCAAAGATGGGGGATAGAAAGTCGGTTTTGGCAGTGTTGAGATGCAGAGCAAGGAATAGTGCGAGCAAGGCGAGGGAGTTGAGAGAAGCCATGAGTGGAACTTTCAAGAGCATTTGGCTGAGTGGTGGTGTTGTGTTTGGAGGAGAGTGGAAGAGGCAAAGAAAAGAGCTTCACAAACTGCGGGGGTGTGTTTAAATGGACGGTGGAACGTGTTTACGTGGAGTGGACTTTGGGGGTTAAACTGGGTTGTTGGTCGTTGGAAGTTTCCAAGTAAGTTGTATTAAATGCTCTAATTTGTTATTCGGGCTAACACTTTTCCTTTGGATTGAGCTTGGGTTACCTTTTTTAAATAAAAAAAAAGATGGAAATTCTTTCATTGATAAGAATAGGCAAAAGCCAAAAACAAACATAAACAAGGGAGCAATGGCCCGAGACAAGTGCAAATCAGGGCACACACAAGTCTGGGTAAGACAGAAGATGAAATTGACGGAGAGTTATAGGTAACAACCTTTAAATACAGGCTAAAAAACGGCAGACTTGTTTACCGGGTAAAAAGCGATACACAAATTGTTACATGAAGCGGTACACAAATTGGTACAATTTTGTAATAGAAGAATGTATATACCTTTTTATTACAAATTTGCACTGTTTACCGGGTAAAAAGCGGTACACACATTGTTACATGAAGCGGTACACAAATTGGTACAATTTTGTAATAGAAGAATGTATATACCTTTTTATTACAAATTTGCACTGTTTACCGGGTAAAAAGCGGTACACACATTGTTACATGAAGCGGTACACAAATTGGTACAATTTTGTATTAGAAGAATGTATATACCTTTTTATTACACATGCACGAACTTTCAAAATGGATCATGTACGTGTAAGAAATGTGTACATACACAAATTTTTACCTAAAAGCATACTTTGGTACAATATTTGTAAGGAATTGTGTATATACATATATTACTAGCAAATATACAGAAATTGGTACAAATTTGTAAGAGGAAAAGGTATATACCTTTTCTATTACACGGTTTCACGAAGGTTGAAAATGGACTTGTACTTGTAAGGAAATGTGTACATACATAAATTCTTACCCGAAAAGCATACTTTGTTACAAGTTTTGTAATGATTTGTGTATATACACTTATTAGGACGAAATATACACAAATTGGAACAAATTTGTAAGAGGAAACGGTATATACCTTATTTATTACATTGTTACGAAGGTTGAAAATGGCTCATATACTTGTAGGAAATGTGTACATGCACAATTTCTTACCCGAAAAGCATACTTTGGTAAAAGTTCTGTAAGGATTTGTGTATATACACGTATTAGTACCCAATGTACACAAATTGGTACAAATTTGTAAGAGGAAATGTTATATACCTTATTTATTACACAGTTTCACGAAGGTTGAAAATTGCTCTTGTACTTGTAAGGAAATGTGTACATACAGAAATTCTTACCCGTAAAGCCTACTTTGGTACAAGTTTTGTAAAGATTTGGGTATATTCGCATATTAATAGCAAATGTACACAATTTGGAAAAAATTTGAATGAGAAAACGGTATATACCATTTTTATTACACGTTTCACGAAGGTTGAAATGACTCTTGTGCTTCTACGGAAATGTGTACATACACAATATCTTACCGAAAAATATACTTTGGTACAAGTTTTATTAGGATGAGTGTATATACGATTATTAGTAGCAAATATACACAAAATGGTACAACTTTGTAAGAGCAAATGTTGTATACATTTTTATTACACAATTTTTCTATGGTTCCTCGAAATGTCTAATGTGTTTATAAGGAAATGTGTACATACAAAAATTCCTACCAAAAAACATACTTTCGTACAAATTTTTATAAGGGCATCGAAACCACCTAAACGTGGTTTTGGTTCTGGTTTTGCATAATGGGAAAAAGTTAAAGTCTTTTATGTAGCATCGAAACCGCGTATATAGGGTTTCGGTTCTGGTTGAGCAGGAATGGGGCGTATGTTAAATTTTGTTAGGGTGAGAATGAATATTGTTGTAAGGAATTGTGTACATACACAATTATTTATGTATATAGATAAAAAAAAATGGTAAAATTTGATGCCCTTTTACGGAGGCATCGAAACCACCATTTTGTGGTTTCGGTGCTTATTTGGCAGATACGAAAATATTTGAAGGACTTCAACCTTATGAGTTGAAAATTAACATTTGGTTTACGAGAGAAGATATTTGAAGGACTTCAACCTTATGAGTTGAAAATTAACATTTGGTTTACGAGAGAAGGATCATATAAAAACTAACGATGAAGTAATTTAGGAAACAAATAAAATGTATTCCAAAGTTTTTCAAATACATATTGAAATAAAAAAAATAAAGTAAAATAATGGCGCCTCGTCAATCCTCATCCCTGCCCAGGGAAACGACCTCCATGCCCTCTGCCACCCATGGCACTTGAACCAGCCTCTCGTTGGTGCTAACCAACCATCTCTGCATATGATCGGATCTCATATCTGACCCTATTGTTGCCTAATGAACAAAACATGTATGCATTAGTATGAGCAGAAGTTCATCTTGTATAAAAGAAGAAACTGATGATAGAGAAAACCTTGAGAATGGTGGTTGAAGTCGTCTATGTCCTCTTTGGCAGGCATGTAACCATAAAGTTGGCGCTCTCTACCTGGACCATACAAGAAGCCTTGACATTGTTCCCAAGCATTTCTATCGAAATCTTGGGCAGCAAACTGGTTATGCAAACGTTGAGCATCGAGATAACCTGTTGTCGTGCTCTCAAAAATTAGAAGGCTCATTCCACGATGGCCGTGAGGACCGTAAGATTGGTGAGCCCTAAGAATAGTATTGTAGGAACTGAAATAGGAACAAAGCTCTTGGTTTCCCATACCAATCCACTGAAGCAGAAAATGCAAGAGATTAGAAGTTAAGCAATTGTAATATTAATGAAAACATAATTCAAATTTGTTATATAACTACCTTCCCAGCATCATCTTTATTCAGCCTTGTGTTCATTATCATCACCATGGGTGGCCAGAGTATTTGGTGATCATCATCCTCGTCGTTTGCAGGCAGGGGGCAGGCAGTATTAGCATCATTCGAATCATCTCTCAAACCACTCTATTGGCCAAAAGCTTGACCCTGAGGAATAGTCGAAGTACCCCTTCTACACAATTCTCATCCAATAGATCAACAAGTTGGCGATGGAGTTTGAGCTTTGGTCCGCCTTTGGTTTTGGCATGTGTCAGTAGGGATTGAATGCCATTAAACCTGTGAGAGGCACCATGACCTCCTTGACATGCTGGACAAAGCCATGTAGTAGAAGGGTCATTGATTGTCTGCATTGTATCGATGGTCTCGAAAAACTTCTTGAACCATTTACTTCTTTTGAGTGTGTCATGGCTTGGTTGATCCTCCTCGTCAGAATCGAAATAGAAATCATCCTCGTTGTTTGAGTCTGATTCGAATTCTAGTTTCCTCTTTGCGAATTGGTGAGGATTGTGACTCGAAGATCTGCTTGAACTCATTTTATCTGAAGGAATTTAAAAGAATTTGGTGAAGAACTGAATTTAGAGCGAAGGGTTGAGTTGAGTATAGTGAGTTTTTGATGTTGCAAAGAGTAAAGAGAAGAGTTGTTAATATATAGGGAAATTCAGTAGGGAGGGAAAGTGAAAAGTCTATGGAGGGAAACTGAGAGAGAAGGAAGGCACAATGTCTGTCTGTTCATTGAACGAGGTACATGAACATGAACCCCTTCATTAATGAAAAGACAGGAAACTGAAAAGGCTGATTCGTTCTGGTTGGTATCGAAACCAGTTGTATACACGATGAGGAAGATGAAACGGTTCATGTGATTCTAGTGAAAAGACAGAACGCTGAAAAGCAAGATTTCTTTTACTGGGATCGAAACCACCTGAAGGGGTTTCGGAACTATATGCACTTAGTAGTAGCATAATGTACACAAATTGGTACAAGTTTGCAAGAGAAAATGGTATACACATAACTTTATTACACAGTTTCACGAAGGTTCAAGTTGGGTCATTTAATTGTAAGGAAATGTCTACATACATAAATTGTTAACCAAATGCAAAGTACATCATTTAGAGGGGGCATCGAAACAACCTAAATGGGGTTTCGGTGCTTTTAGTTCTAGTAGAGGGCATCGAACCTAGCTCTATGGGGTTCCGGTGCCTGTTTGAAGTGCATAAAAAGTTTCTACCTTTTTGGTACAACCTTTAAAAGGTTTTTCGAACATAATAAAATAGGTAAAATTACTTATTTTGTTGATAAGAGTGTCAACATATTAGGTAGCGCCTATTATGTTATTAAAGTTTAAACTGATGGGTCCTTGGAAATCTCACGATAACAAAATCGGTAAAATTACTTATTTTGTTGATAAGAGTATCAACATATTCGGTAGCGCTTTACCTATTTTGTTATTAAAGTTTAGCTGATGGGGCCTTGGAAATCCGACGATAACAAAATCGGTAAAATTACTTATTTTGTTGATAAGAGTATCAACATATTCGGTAGCGCTTTACCTATTTTGTTATTAAAGTTTAGCTGATGGGGCCTTGGAAATCCGACGATAACAAAATCGGTAAAATTACTTATTTTGTTGATAAGAGTATCAATGTAACCCCCTCGTCCCGGTCTGGTCGGATGACCGGTCCGAGTGAGCCACACGGGGAAAACCGAGTGAAAACTCCCAAAGGAATTCCCCATCGGTTAGCAACCCTATTTTTTTCATTTTAAATCTTGTCTAGATGACTTTTAGATCCTAAGTGATCATACAGCGGAACAACACTCACGAGACACACAAACGAACTCAATTAAGACTTAAACTGCAGGCGGTATCGATACACCTAAGGGGCATATCGATACCCCCTTGACTAGGTCAACAGGTCTAAGTCAACCCGTAGAGGCCGTATCGATACACCCAAGGGGTGTATCGATACCCTCCCCAACGGTTGACTTCCCATGGTCAAGGCTAAGATGACGGTATCGATACCCCAGAGGCTGGTATCGATACCGAACTGGACAGTAGCTCCAGTGACCAAAATGGTATCGATACACTAGAGGCCCGTATCGATACCGAACTGGATAGTAGCTCCAGTGACCAAAATGGTATCGGTACGCCCCCTCGTGTATCGATACACGATGCCTGAAACAAGAAGGCGGTATCGATACCAGACATGCCGTATCGATACCCCTGCACAGCAAAAACCTCTTAACTCAACTAAAACGAACAAGACTTGAACCTAGATGCAATTTAGGACTTCCCTAGACCCAAACAAGCACTCATACAACATTTACATACCAATATATAGCCATACAAGCACCCAAAATGTATAAACAACAAGGAACTCATGCAAAGGACTCAAGATGGCATTCAAACATTTAAGGATCATACTTCAACATCCAAACATATAGGTCACTTCTAAGGCACATGGCCAACATTCAAGATAAGCATTTAGGCATGAATTATAATCTAAACATGGCAACACAAGCCATCCAAAAACAAGATAACAAGGAGTCTAGCAAGCTCCTAAGCATCTAACATTCATCCAACAAAACATCACATATAAAAGAGTCATACAAGCTCATACACAACCCATGCCACATTGCTAACTAGTACAAAATCACCACCGTACTTGAGTCACAGACTTGGAAGCCCTTCTTGCCTTGCCTCGAGCTAACGCCAAGCTAACGATCTGCATTGTTGAACATTGAGAGCGTAAGCTATAAGCTTAGTGAGGGTGCTCTAAAACGAAAAACATCAACAATGCAGGGTTCAAGCATGTTAAATCCTAATCTCACATATATCAAGCATTGACATGAAATCAAGTAGACCTAGCTAGTCTTTCAAGTGGCATATATGGCCTCTCGATCCTAACAAGCTTAACACCAATATCAATATCATGTAGTAACACGAATAACACAACCATATATCACCATCATATATCATCATCACATATCATAATGTATGAACAAGTTAATTGGCCACTTTAATTACCCCGATTGTGCGGATTTAAACCTTGACAACACTTTACCTCGGTGGGATTCCACTCATCACCGGACTTTGCATGTGCGGGATTCCACTCATCGCCACATGCCCTACGGATGGGATTCCACTCATCATCCCGTAGAAATAAATAAAAGCTTCCGGTGGAATGTTACATCACCGTACTCCTCCTTGATGACTTAACGCCATCAAGGCCACGTACGTTTTGACTCAATTTGTGTGCACACTATCCTAATGATCGATCATTTACAACCGGTAATTATTTAGTGACAATTATCAACATCAATCACATATCACCAACACACTCATGCTCATCACATATATCTACATCATGATATACATACATGCACCATATAATCACAAGTACAAGAGCATAGTCATTAAGCACATTAGCATTTAAGGAAAACAAGACTAAACTAACTACTTGGATTGTAAGGAAGTGGCCTACCAAGCACACTTTACGCACACACACTACTCATGCTCGAACCAAACTTTAAAACAAGTTAAGACCACTCACCACCCTTCCTTAGCAAAACGATACAATCCTCCTACGAACTCGGATTCGGTCCCAAAGCTTCCTCAACATTTCCTCTTGCTTCTAGTCAAACAAAACACATACATTACTTCCAAAATCAATGCTAAACTCAACCACCAACTTGCTTTGCAAACACAGCCCAATTTTCACAATTTCCCAACCCACATAACATCTCAAAAACCCAATTTTCGGACCCCAACAACCATTAGCTGAAATACCCATTTCTAAGCATCCAAATGACTTCCAAACCATCCCAAATCACCCTCCTAACATAGGTAGACTATCAGCCCTTTAATTTCAACATTAAACCCACCAAAAACCCAAGTTTTCATACTCTAAAATTTGCCCTAAGGACCCATTACGAAATTTCATCCAAATCAACCAAATTAATATATGTTGTGTATTTCACCATGCTTAAACAAAACCCTAACACAGCTTATCAAAGCGAACTGAAAACCCCCATTAAAACCCAAATTTCAATATGAACCCTAATTCCCAAAACTCTATATTTTTTAAATCCAAGACCATAGATAAGTAGAGGATAGAGATGAGGTTAAGAAAATATATTTACCTCTTAATTTGGTGTTGAAATCGATTAGCAAAATTAATAGAATAGTAACTAGGGTTTGGGAGAGTTTGAAAATGGGGGAGAGGGGTTTGAAGTTGGGAAAGGGTGAATGAGAAAGAAGATGACAACTTTTTCCTAAAAGTTGTCTTGCTTTATTTAAAACTTGGGTAAATAGCAACGTGGGTCCCTCCCTTCATATTAAAACTCAATTTGGTCATTATTTAAAGTTGGTTTATTTTAATTTAATTTTATTAGACTCAAACTGAACCCGGCTAACTCCTAGGCCCAAAACACGGGTGTTACAACTCTCTCCCACTTAAGGAATTTCGTCCCCGAAATTACCTGACTGAAAGAGATACGGAAACTGCTTTTCCATATCCTCCTTCCTCTCCCAGGTGGCCTCGTCCACACCTCTACGTTGCCACCGCACCTTCACTAACTCAATCGATCTACCCCTCAACACCTTACTGTCAGAAGCTAAGATCTCAACGGGCTCTTCCTCATAAGTCAAATCCGGATTCAATTCAATTTCTTCTACGGTCATAACATGTGACGGATCGGACCTATACTTACGAAGCATCGAAACGTGAAACACATCGTGTATCTTCTCTAGCTCGGATGGCAAACGCAACTGATAAGCAACCGGACCAACCCTCTTCACAATCTCATACGGTCCTATGTACCTCGGACTCAACTTCCCTTTTCGGCCAAATCTCATCACCTTTTTCCACGGAGACACCTTCAAGAATACCTTCTCACCCACTGAGAACTCAACTTCTTTCCTCTTCAAATCGGCATAGGACTTCTGCCTATCCGAAGTGGCCTTCAAACGATCACAAATCAATTTTACCTTGTCGGTTGTCCCCTTGAGCAAATCCGGCATAGGTAACAGTTTCTGTCCTACCTCGGCCCAACATACTGGAGTCCTACACTTCCGGCCATACAAGGCCTCATACGGAGCCATCTGAATGCTCGACTGAAAACTGTTATTGTACGCAAACTCTACTAGAGGCAAATGCTTCTCCCAAGTACCCTGAAAGTCAATAATACAACAACGCAGCATATCCTCTAAGATCTGAATGACCCTCTCTGACTGACCATCTGACTGAGGATGATAAGAAGTGCTGAAGTTCAAACGGGTACCCAAAGCTGTATGCAGACACTCCCAAAATCTAGAAGTAAACCGCGGATCTCTATCTGATACAATGGACTTTGGCACACCATGCAATCTAACAATCTCGCCAATATACAAATCGGCCAATCTATCTAAAGTGTAAGTAGTGTTGACTGCCAAGAAGTGAGCACACTTCGTAAAACGATCTACTATCACCCAAACTGAGTTCTTCTTCGTAGGAGTCAAAGGCAAACCCGAAACAAAATCCATGGTGATGTTCTCCCATTTTCATTCCGGAATTCTCAACGGCTGTAACAAACCTGAGGGAACCTGATGTTCCGCCTTCACTCTCTGACACACTAAGCACTTACTCACAAAGTCGGCTACATCTCTCTTCAAGCCAACCCAAAAGTACTCATTCTTCAAGTCGCGGTACATCTTCGTACTTCCCGGATACATAGCAAACGGACTACTGTGGGCTTCAGTCAAGATCGTACGTCTCAAATCACTGTCTTCTGGCACAACTATTCTATCCTTGAAACACAAAACCCCATCGGAACCAAAGCTGTAGTCTGAAGATCTACCCTCGGCTATATCTTGCACGTGAGGTGCCAAAGATCTATCTAAGAGCTGTTTCTCTCTAATCATCTGACCTAGAGTAGGTCTAACCTGAAGCTCGGCCACCAAGCCACCATCTCCAGACAAACTCAATCTAGCAAACATAGCTCTCAAGTCTACGGCCACCTTCCTACTCAAAGCATCGGCCACTACATTGGCCTTACCCGGATGATACTCAATAGTAAGATCATAGTCCTTTAGCAACTCTAACCACCTGCGCTGTCTGAGATTCAAATCTCGCTGAGTCATAATGTACTTCAAACTCTTGTGGTCGGTGTATACTGTGCATTTCTCACCATACAAATAATGTCTCCAAATCTTCAAAGCAAACACAACTGCAGCTAACTCTATGTCATGGGTCGGATAGTTGCGCTCGTGAGTCTTCAATTGTCTTGAGGCATAAGCCACCACTCTCTTGTCTTGCATCAGAACACATCCTAACCCTACATAAGAAGCATCACTGTAGATACATAGTCCTTCCCGGACTCAGGCTGAATCAAAATCGGAGCTTGGGTCAAAGCTTCTTTCAATTTCTCAAAGGCTTTATGTCTTGCATATGTCCACTCAAACTGAACACTCTTCTGAAGTAACTGTGTCAACGAAGCGGCTAACTTAGAGAAACCCTCTACAAATCTTCTATAGTATCCGGCTAAACCTAGGAAGCTACGTACCTCTGTCACAGACTTCGGTTGCTTCCACTCAACAATGGCTTCAATCTTCTTCGGATCAACTCTAATGCCTTCAGCTGACACTACATGTCCTAAGAAGACTACCTCTCGGATCCAGAATTCACACTTGCTAAGCTTCGCATACAACTGATGATCTAGCAAAGTCTTCAAAACAAGTCTCAAATGTCGGTCATGGTCTTCTTCAGTTCGCGAGTACACCAAGATGTCATCAATAAATACAACCACAAACTGATCTAGATACTGATGAAAAATCCTATTCATCATGTCCATGAAAGCTGTCGGTGCATTAGTCAACCCAAATGGCATGACTAAGAACTCATAATGCCCATACCTAGTCCTAAAGGCTGTCTTTGGTACATCAACCTCTCTAACCTTTAGCTGGTAGTAACCCGATCTCAAATCAATCTTCGAAAAGACAGATGCTCCCCTCAACTGATCAAACAAGTCATCTATTCTAGGCAACGGATATTTGTTCTTCACTATCAACTGATTTAACTGTATGTAGTCTATACACATTCTCATGCTTCCATCTTTCTTCTTCACAAACAAAACTGGTGCACCCCAAGGTGAAGAACTAGGCCTAATAAAACCTCTATCTGTCAATTCTTGCAACTGAGTCTTCAACTCTTTCAATTCTTTCGGTGCCATACGATACGGAGCAATCGAAACAGGAGCTGAATCAGAATAAGTTTCAATGCTGAACTCTACCTCTCTGTCTGGTGGTAACCCTGGCAATTCTTCCGGAAACACACTAGGAAAATCACATACTGTCCGGATGTCCTGAGGTCTAACCTCACTCATGTTAGGGTTCATCACATACGCTAAGTATGCTTCACACCCCAACTCAACTAATCTCTTAGCCTCTAACACTGAAACCACATTGGACAAGAACTTCACGTTCTCACCCACCACTACAATCTCATAGTCATCTGTGAGCTTCAAAGAAATCCGCTTAGTCTCAAAATCTATCCTAGCTCTATGCTCCGTGAGCCAATCCATACCCAGAATCACATCGAAACCATAGAAAGGAAGCTCCACCATATCCACTGGAAACACATGTCCCTGAACCATCAGCGGACACCTTCGGTACATCTTCCTAACTACTACCGTGTCCCCAAAGGAACTAGTAACACTAACTCCTACCTCTAACAATTCACAAGGCAAATTCAAAGATTGTGCATGCTCACTCAATATGTACGAATGTGTAGACCAAGAGTCAATCAAAGAAAGCAAACCCAAAGACTGTATCGAGAAGTTACCTGCGATCACATCGGTGTCATGCTGCTCCCCGCGCTGAGCGTAAACCCTAGCCTGTCCTCCGCCCTTCGGCTGGACTGCAACTACATGAGCTAAGTTTCTCTGACCATCATTCCTTGGCTGGAAATTACCTCTACCGCGCCCGCGGCCTCTCTGAAAATCATTGGCTCTAGCAGGAGCCTGAGCTGGTGCTTGTCCCACCTGATGTGGACAGTCACGCCTAATATGGTCTCTGGCACCACAACTCCAACAAGAATGGTAGTTCCCCCAACACTCACCGGTGTGGTTCCTCCCGCAAGTAGCACATGTGGGCAACTTCCCACCAGCTCTCTGGCCCTGGTGGCCCCTACCGTGGTTACCGCCACCACGCCTATGATCATACTGATGTCTGTTGTCTCGATGCCTCTTGGCATCACCTCTATCAAAGTTGCTGGACCTCTTACCCGAACTAGATCCACCTGACCGCCTGGTCAAACTCAAATTGTGCTCCAAGTCCTTGGCCCTCGAGACCAAGACATCAAAATCTGTGTAATCTGAAGCTAGAGTATAAGTCTTGATTTCTTCATTCAGCCCATAACGGAAACGGTTACAACGCTCCACCTCAGTAGGTACAAGCTCGGGTGCATACTGACTCAGTCTAACAAATCTGATCTCATAATCGGTCACAGACATACTCCCCTGAAGCAGTGCCATAAACTCTCTCTTCCTCTCATCGAGGTATCGCGGACCCAAATACTTCTTCTGGAATGTTGTCTCAAAGAACTCCCATGTAATCTCGGCCTCATACATCCCTAAAGTAACGGTGACCCACCAGGTGTAGGCATCACCCTGAAGCAAAGACTCAACGCATCCCAACTTGCGCTCACCAGTGCATCCCATCTGAGCAAGGATACGGACGGTCTTCTCAAACCATAACTCTGATCGCTCTGGAGTAGCACCTCTGAACTCTTCGGCCCCAAGGCCCCGAAGTCTCTCTAAAGGTAAACAAGTGCCCTCACCCTGATGGTGTGCTGCCTGACCTCCAGCTACAGCAGCCTGAAATGCCCCGGCAATTGCCTGAACCAACGGAGCTAAGTCTATCCCGGTCGGTCCTTGGCCACCTTGGCCACCTTGACCTCCTTGTGGCCCCTCTCCTTCAGCCCCGGCCTCACCTCCGGCTCCCGGTGGAGGAGGTGGTGGTGGTGGAGGTGGTGGAGGAGCTCCAACTCCAACCACAGGCTCTCCCACTTGAGCCTCAACTCTCACTCCAGGCTCTACTCCTGGAGCCTCTGAACGTGGTTCCGGTCGAACCATCCTAGGCCTCCCACGTGGTCTCATGGTTCAACTAGTAAGGTAAACTACAACAAGAAACAGATAAGGATTACGTTAGTCAAGGCAAAGGTCCAATAGTGCTCAAGTACTCCTCTTTCCAAAAATCCTTTTAAATTAAGTAATAGTAGCAATGGGCACACACTCACACCAGACACGACAAATTCATGCTTCAAAACAGCATACGATCAAGCAAGCATCAAGGGTTCATGGCAAAACATGCATCGAACAGCATAAGCATCTAACACATTAAGCTTACCTCACTTACCTGCCCGAGGTCTCGGTAACCTCAGGCTCTGATACCAACAAATGTAACCCCCTCGTCCCGGTATGGTCGGATGACCGGTCCGAGTGAGCCACACGGGGAAAACCGAGTGAAAACTCCCAAAGGAATTCCCCCTCGGTTAGCAACCCTATTTTTTTCATTTTAAATCTTGTCTAGATGACTTTTAGATCCTAAGTGATCATACAGCGGAACAACACTCACGAGACACACAAACGAACTCAATTAAGACTTAAACTGCAGGCGGTATCGATACACCTAAGGGGCGTATCGATACCCCCTTGACTAGGTCAACAGGTCTAAGTCAACCCGTAGAGGCCGTATCGATACACCCAAGGGGTGTATCGATACCCTCCCCAACGGTTGACTTCCCATGGTCAAGGCTAAGATGACGGTATCGATACCCCAGAGGCTGGTATCGATACCGAACTGGACAGTAGCTCCAGTGACCAAAATGGTATCGATACACTAGAGACCCGTATCGATACCGAACTGGACAGTAGCTCCAGTGACCAAAATGGTATCGGTACGCCCCCTCGTGTATCGATACACGATGCCTGAAACAAGAAGGCGGTATCGATACCAACCTGCCGTATCGATACCCCTGCACAGCAAAAACCTCCTAACTCAACTAAAACGAACAAGACTTGAACCTAGATGCAATTTAGGACTTCCCTAGACCCAAACAAGCACTCATACAACATTTACATACCAATATATAGCCATACAAGCACCCAACATGTATAAACAACAAGGAACTCATGCAAAGGACTCAAGATGGCATTCAAACATTTAAGGATCATACTTCAACATCCAAACATATAGGTCACTTCTAAGCCACATGGCCAACATTCAAGATAAGCATTTAGGCATGAATTATAATCTAAACATGGCAACACAAGCCATCCAAAAACAAGATAACAAGGAGTCTAGCAAGCTCCTAAGCATCTAACATTCATCCAACAAAACATCACATATAAAAGAGTCATACAAGCTCATACACAACCCATGCCACATTGCTAACTAGTACAAAATCACCACCGTACTTGAGTCACAGACTTGGAAGCCCTTCTTGCCTTGCCTCGAGCTAACGCCAAGCTAACGATCTGCATTGTTGAACATTAAGAGCGTAAGCTATAAGCTTAGTGAGGGTGCTCTAAAACGAAAAACATCAACAATGCAGGGTTCAAGCATGTTAAATCCTAATCTCACATATATCAAGCATTGATATGAAATCAAGTAGACCTAGCTAGTCTTTCAAGTGGCATATATGGCCTCTCGATCCTAACAAGCTTAACACCAATATCAATATCATGTAGTAACACGAATAACACAACCATATATCACCATCATATATCATCATCACATATCACAATGTATGAACAAGTTAATTGGCCACTTTAATTACCCCGATTGTGCGGATTTAAACCTTGACAACACTTTACCTCGGTGGGATTCCACTCATCGCCAGACTTTGCATGTGCGGGATTCCACTCATCGCCACATGCCCTACGGATGGGATTCCACTCATCATCCCGTAGAAATAAATAAAAGCTTCCGGTGGAATGTTACATCACCGTACTCCTCCTTGATGACTTAACGCCATCAAGGCCACGCACGTTTTGACTCAATTTGTGTGCACACTATCCTAATGATCGATCATTTACAACCGGTAATTATTTAGTGCCAATTATCAACATCAATCACATATCACCAACACACTCATGCTCATCACATATATCTACATCATGATATACATACATGCACCATATAATCACAAGTACAAGAGCATAGTCATTAAGCACATTAGCATTTAAGGAAAACAAGACTAAACTAACTACTTGGATTGTAAGGAAGTGGCCTACCAAGCACACTTTATGCACACACACTACTCATGCTCGAACCAAACTTTAAAACAAGTTAAGACCACTCACCACCCTTCCTTAGCAAAACGATACAATCCTCCTACGAACTCGGATTCGGTCCCAAAGCTTCCTCAACGTTTCCTCTTGCTTCTAGTCAAACAAAACACATACATTACTTCCAAAATCAATGCTAAACTCAACCACCAACTTGCTTTGCAAACACAACCCAATTTTCACAATTTCACAACCCACATAACATCTCAAAAACCCAATTTTCGGACCCCAACAACCATTGGCTGAAATACCCATTTCTAAGCATCCAAATGACTTCCAAACCATCCCAAATCACCCTCCTAACATAGGTAGACTATCAGCCCTTTAATTTCAACATTAAACCCACCAAAAACCCAAGTTTTCATACTCTAAAATTTGCCCTAAGGACCCATTAAGAAATTTCATCCAAAATCAACCAAATTAATATATGTTGTGTATTTCACCATGCTTAAACAAAACCCTAACACAGCTTATCAAAGCGAACTGAAAAACCCCATTAAAACCCAAATTTCAATATGAACCCTAATTCCCAAAACTCTATATTTTTGAAATCCAAGACCATAGATAAGTAGAGGATAGAGAGGAGGTTAAGAAAATATATTTACCTCTTAATTTGGTGTTGAAATCGATTAGCAAAATCAATAGAATAGTAACTAGGGTTCGGGAGAGTTTGAAAATGGGGGAGAGGGGTTTGAAGTTGGGAAAGGGTGAATGAGAAAGAAGATGACAACTTTTTCCTAAAAGTTGTCTTGCTTTATTTAAAACTTGGGTAAATAGCAACGTGGGTCCCTCCCTTCATATTAAAACTCAATTTGGTCATTATTTGAAGTTGGTTTATTTTAATTTAATTTTATTAGACTCGAACTGAACCCGGCTAACTCCTAGGCCCAAAACACGGGTGTTACAATCAACATATTCGGTAGCGCCTATTTTTGTTATTAAAGTTTAAGCTGATGGGGCCTTGGAAATTCGACGATAACAAAATAGGTAAAATTACTTATTTTGTTGATAAAAGTATCAACATATGTAACCCCCTAAACCCGTCTATGCGTTACATCGGATCTTAGGAAGTCACATTAGGGTCACCGGAGCGACTCACGTTAAAATTTCAAATAAACAAAGTGCTAAACCGGGTTGGTCGACTCGGGCAGACGGGTCGGGTTGGACGGGTCGGGTCGGACGGGTCGGGTCGGACGAGTCGAGTCGGACTCGATTCAGGTTTGGACAGAAACCGGGTTGGTCGGTTCACTTACCACGACCGGAAACTCATCGGAGTTGTTGCCAGAATGTCGCCGGTGACCCCAAATCACACGATTCTACCGAAAAACGAAAGCCCACACTCAGAAAAATTCAACCATCACTAATACTCATCAAAAAGCACGTCGAAAAGGTCACAAAACTTACCCAAACGGTCCAATGTGGCCAGATTATTACGTAACTCCGACGAAGCTCTACCGGTGCCGAACGAACGATCGGCCGGTAGGGTTAGGTTCACCCACTCATGCTGAACACACTCGAGCCGTCGACGCAACCAGACGACAACGGAGACGGCCGAAATCTAAGAAAAACAGAAGGGGCCGCCATGGGTTCTCGACAAACCTTCAAGGTTTTCTCCACGGCGGGCGACGACGCGACGCTGCGAGTGGTCGACTAAGCTGTGACCGGAGAGAGGTGGCGAACATGGTGATGTGGGCGGTGACATGCACGTCGCGGCGGTGGTGTAGATCGGACGGCTAACAAGGGTAAAAACCCTCGCTCTCTCTCTCTCTCGATGGTGAAGATGATGGAAAAGTAAAGAATGGTAGGTGAACGGTCAATTCGAATATTAATTGTGTTTTAACATACTTCTCAAACTTAATTCAAAAGTCTTTCAAAGCAACACTTAACAGACACAAGCACTTGGCTCAGTGGTTAAAGCTCTAACATCCCATTCCAAAGGTTATGGGTTCAAACCCCCGTGTCACTAATTCCATTTCTTTTTTCTCTTTTTTTCAATTCATCTTATCTCATTAAACCCTTTTTTTTTGGGTGTTACAACTCTTCCTCCCTAAAAGAAATTTCATCCTCGAAATTTACCAGAGTCAAGGAGAAATACAGAATCCATTATTTCATCCGTTCATCTACGAAAACTTTCTATCAGAGTATACTTAATCTTCGGAACTCTTAGACGGTCACAGATTAATCTGGTAGAGCCATGTCACTCGTACTGTCTTGGACCCAAAATCATCCCATATCACAATTCAGACTAACTGATCAGAATACATTATTTGAATCCATACTGAATTCCATATGATGCCAAGCAAATGCTTGTCTCATAACTGCTACTATAAGCTGGCTCAGTCAGAGGTATGGAACCTCCCAAACTAAAGCAGAAGACAACCATACCACCCAATGGTATATCTTCCAGAATCTGAAATTCTCTCCTAGGTTAACCATCAGTTCACGGATGAAGAACTACAAATGCAGTTCAAACGAGTACCCAAAGCTTCCCATAGGACATTCCAAAATCGGGATGTAACATCAAATTTCAGTCAAGGCTGACACATAATGATACATCATGCCACATCTCTTTTTTTAAGGCTTTCCTTCAAGCTAATCGAACATAACTAAGATATTGATTTGATATCACCTACCTTCGCCATAATCAGGCAACTGTTTCCTTCGTGCATAAGAAGGTCATCACAGAACTTACATTTTCCTTACGCTCTCGGACACTTTTATTTTAAATTCATAATACTTTTTCTCAAATTTTCACTAGAATATACTCAAACATTATCAAGATCTCCAAATAGCCTTACATGAAATCTTATATCGTTTACTTCACATGACTAAACATTTAATCTCAATCTGATTCATATCTTCAATTTCACATGCATGAACCATCTCAATTTTTTTAATCTGAATTCAAGTCCATCATTTAATCCAAAACACATATGATCTTTATAGACATTTCATGGTGGTACAGATCGATCTATGAAAGGCATAATGCTTAGATTCGATTCACATAATTCAGAAGAAGGGATTCGACATCAGAGTTTCGGCTCGGGGGAGTACGATTATACTAGGGGCATGCACAGACTGGACACTCTATGACAGACGATCGGCTGATCTACCCAGAATGACGCAACTCTAAGCTTTGATACCACTAAATGTAACCCCCTAGACCCGTCTATGCGTTACATAGGATCTTAGGAAGTCACATTAGAGTCACCGAAGCGACCCACGTTAAAATTTCAAATAAACAAAGTGCTAAACCATTTAAAATCGTAAATCAAGTTTTGATTTAAAATACAATTTCAGAAACATTAAGACAATGAAACAAAAATGTGATAAAAGTTGTTAATACAAGTTTCATACTCGAATATAAAACAACACGTGACATACATGCCCCTTAATTACACAGGTGCCGTACTCCGCAAGCAAAGCCGAAGAAACCCTCATACCGACGTTGATAGCTGCAACATGGTAGATCCTTAACCTGTGATGGTAAAACAACGTGAGCTTCGAAAAGCTCAGTAATACAAACTACCAAGAGATGCTAAAGGTACAAGTACGTATATGGCAACTTAACATTGTCATGAAGAATTAGGCAACGGTAAGCTCAAATTACGATTCGATAAATCAGTGAAGAATTAATAGGAGGTCACAGAGTTGTTCTTTATTTGATCACCCGAACCGTAAGAGGTGAGTCTAAAGCCAGAGATTTAAAAGAGATTCAGATTTCAGAAGTTGAATCAAGGAGTTCAGAGTGGTCTATTAAACGTGAATTGTAAGTTACTGAGGGTTCAACATTGATACATTAATTTAGAAGAGTATGTTTCAGAAGAGGTCGGAAAGTTTTATTAATTTACTTAATTACCCCAATCGAACTCCAGAATGTAGTCTCCCTGAACTGCATACAGAAGGTCTTACCCTAGGCCTGAGGCGTAGGAGCCTTCCTAAGGGGATGCCTTAGGTCCAGAAAGACTTACCCTAGGCCCGTGGGCGTAGGAGCTTAGGTCCAGAAGGACTTACCAGCGCTGAGCCTACAGATCATTATTCATATCCCAGATAATACACCCCAGATGATTTCAGTTTATATTCAGAAGACAGTATTACAGAAAATAGATATCAAATCTATTTTTATACCAGAAGATAGATATCAAATTTATTTATCATTATTATTATTATTATTATTATTATTATTATTTCGTATTCAATGTTATATATCAGATATATTTTTCATATCAGATGTCAGAAATCAGAGAATTGCTTTCCTTTCGTATTACAATATCATACTTTTAAAGTTGTAAGCATATGATCTTGGTTTAGAACAGAAAGTATTTACGGATACATGGTACGCACTTTGTGGCCCAATTCATTTATTAGAGGTACTTGATAGATGTCAGGAAGATGACATTTGACAATTTTGGACTGATTTCAGAACGAGGTCCCTACAAATAGGGGAGTTCGATAAGACAAATCGAATCAACATCGAAAGTTGATGCATCAGAATCATTGGGATTTCAGATATATCGCGAGCAGAATTAAATGCTACAGCCTATGAGGGTAATAAGGTCATTTTGACACTCGAGGGTAATTTGGTAATTAGACTATCGGGTAAAAGCTGTGACGTACGGGGTTCAGAAGTTCCAGTTACTTATCAAATTTTCGAGTCCCTTTGAGCTAATCGTAAATCATCGCACCAGGTTTAATATTTAACCGGATCAGTACACCGCAAGAACCCACTTCTCAGAACTGACTACATTATATAACAAAAGCTCGTGTTCGGCAAGCGACCACTGAACATACAGTGAGAAAATGAACATATATTCAAATGGTATTTCTCAAGTAACCGAACATGTGTAATGTATCTGAACTCGATCCATAGTATTGAATACACACGAAGAACATGTTTCTCTTGCCATTGACCTAGGTACTTTCTCCAAATAACTTGAACATGCTTTTATATGGTATTCTTCCAACATAACAATAGTTCCCGAAACGACCAACCAACAGGGATCGTGTATTACCACTTTCAGAGCTATTACCCTTGCTTGGCTTTATTGATATTTCTCATTCCATGTCTTAGAGGTATTTTCAGTCATTTGTATCCGAGGGTATTTTAGACCATTCGATGCTTAAAGATTTTTTTAATTATTCAAAGTCTTTTGGTCCTTCCAACTATTTATTCGTTTCAAACCTCGAGGATATAACACACAAGACGGTCGATCGACAATTATAGCCCGAGGAAAATTCAATCTCTAGCGTCATTAAAACCCATTCAATCTTTCAGTATTTTCAATCATTCTTTGTCATCGCAATCCGTTCAACATTTTACGCCACATTAATTAATTCAAACGTACGAGTATTTTTCTGTAAATTTATCTTCGGAGATTTATTCAAAATTCCAGAAAACCCAAGTACTTTACAGTCACGAATATTTAGGTCTTGTAACTATAACATTTCAGTGAATCAAAGGTTTTCAATTGCATTAGATGTCTTACGGATCAAGTATAGCTTCTCGGGTTGTGGTTAAGGTTAGGGGTATTTTTGTCATTTGCTAATCAGATATTTCCGACATTAATCCTTTTAATGAAAGAGATAATCAGACTTAAAGATTTATTGTCTCAATAATCGTGTACTAACACGAAAGTCCCACCGATTTATCAAACCTCTTATTCGAATATTTGTCTTGGCCATTATTATTATCGCATAAATTATCGACATAGGCGAAAATAACCATATGATCAAACATGGTCGTGCAAACATTAACCGAATACCAACATGATTCAAAAGCATACATGAGGTAGTAATGTATTACCTTAAATCCCTGCTATATCGGTCGACCCTCGAACAGTATTCGAACACTCTTAAACCCGAATTTGACGTCCCTCAACCATTCGTCTTCAAGGAATTGTGAGTACCTTCAATCACACAATATTCCTTAATTAGTCCTCATTTACATTGCTCTAATACTGAATATTTAACTCATGTACACTCGGGTTCAAAGTAAGATTCGGAGGCCTTCAGGTTAGAATTTTACAAAACGGGCTTCAAAAACGGATTCAGGACGTCGAAAAATATAAAATATGACTTTTCAGAAAATTTGACTTTTTGGGTCAAAGTCAACGCTGACGTCAGCGATCAAGTCAACGCTGACGTCATGCTGACGTCACTGGTCAACTGGTTTGACTCATTGAGTCAACTCAGGTGAGCTGACTCACTGAGTCAACTCGGGCGAGCTGACTCACTAAGTCGACTCGGGCAGACAGGTCGGGTTGGACGGGTCGGGTCGGACGAGTCGGGTCGGACTCGATTCAGGTTTGGATAGAAACCGGGTTGGTCGGTTCACTTACCACGACCGGAAACTCATCGGAGTTGTTGCCGGAATGTCGCCAGTGACCCCAAATCACACGATTTTGCCGAAAAATGAAAGCCCACACTCAGAAAAATTCAACCATCACTAATACTCATCAAAAAGCACGTCGAAAAGGTCACAAAACTTACCCAAACAGTCCAATGTGGCCGGATTATTACGTAACTCCGACGAAGCTCTACCGGTGCCGAACGAACGATCGGCCGGTAGGGTTAGGTTCACCCACTCATGCTGAACACACTCGAGCCGTCGACGCGACCAGACGACAACGGAGACGGCCGGAATCTAAGAAAAACAGAGGGGGCCGCCATGGGTTCTCGACGAACCTTCAAGGTTTTCTCCACGGCGGGCGACGGCGCGACGCTGCGAGTGGTCGAATAAGCTGTGACCGGAGAGAGGTGGTGAACATGGTGACGTGGGCGGTGACGTGCACGCCGCGGCGGTGGTGTAGATCGGACGGCTAACAGGGGTAAAAACCCTCTCTCTCTCTCTCGATGGTAAAGATGATGGAAAAGTAAAGAATGGTAGGTGAACGGTCAATTCGAATATTAATTGTGTTTTAACATACTTCTCAAACTTAATTCAAAATTCTTTCAAAGCAACACTTAACAGACACAAGCACTTGGCTCAGTGGTTAAAGCTCTAACATCCCATTCCAAAGGTTATGGGTTCAAACCCCCGTGTCACCAATACCATTTCTTTTTTCTTTTTTTTTTCAATTCATCTTATCTCATTAAACTCTTTTTTTTTTGGTGTTACAACATATCCAGTAAATTACTTTTTTTAAGTTGATAGGGCATTGGAAAGTATCTATACTTTTTGAGTAAATTACTTATTTTGTTGATACTTTTGAGTAAATTACTTATTTTGTTGATACTTTCGAAAGTATCTATACTTTTTGTTGATACTTTTTTAAAAGTATCGATACTTTCGAGCCACATTGCAACCGGTTACATTGCTTTTTAAAAAAGTATCGATACTTTTTGTTGATACTTTTTTAAAAGTATCGATACTTTCGAGCCACATTGCAACCGGTTACATTGCTTTTTAAAAAAATATCGATACTTTTAGAAAAGTATAAATACTTTCGAAAGTATCAACAAAATAAGTAATTTACTCAAAAATAAGTAATTTACTCAAAAAGTATAGATACTTTCCAAGGCCCTATCAGCTTAAAATAAGTAATTTACTGGATATGTTGATACTCTTATCAACAAAATAAGTAATTTTATCTATTTTGTTATGTTTAACCGGTCACCTATTTAACCTGTCACGCCATATATTAGCCGTATATTAACCGTCTCACAGCAGAACTACCCCTGATGACTACACTTGGGAACACTGAGAATATGAGTGTAAGTTTTACATTTAATCCCCCTTTTCTTTTTTTCCTCATTTCTGGATCTTTGTGTAGTTTGACCTTCAATTCTCTGGCTGGATCTGAAACGACACTTATGTTAGTATATGGAAGCTAGAGACTGTTAGGAGTCGTGACCTCCAAATGCATGTCTCAAAGACCAAAGTTGCAGTTAATAGGCTTATTTTGGTAATTGCAAGTGTTTGGTTGTGTAAGACTGAACTGTGACCTTATTAATAACTATGTTCCAATTAGTTAAGTAGCATTGTATGGATGAAGTAGCAGTGGCAACTGTTTGAGCTATGCGTATCTCAAGATTTTCACGAGCTATTTGTGGTTGGTTATGCTCACTGTTGGATAAATCAAAGATTTCATGAGGCAGAGGAGTATGATTAGTAATACAATTGCAAACATCAAAGTATGTCATTTAATTTTTATTATAAGCAAATCTTGTATAATTTATACTAACACCGTTAAATAACTTTTAAAAAATTGTAATTGAAACATATTTTGTTGCACATCATTACCAAATAATGTTTAATCGATAGCTTTAGAAAAATAGAATTCATTAGTTTTTACTCTTTTATTTTTCCGGTTATGTGTCTAAACTTTGTTTCAGGTTAAATAGATGCTTAAGTTTACTTGTATTTGTAACTCAAATAAGATTTGTCTGTCAACGGTTGTTAAAAAATAAATGTTGTATTACTGCGAAAAACTTGACTTGAAATTGAGAGATTGATTCGGCGCTTTGTATGAGGTTTGTCAGCTGAGCGTGAAGGGGTGCATTTGATTAAATGGAGTGAGGTGTGTCGGCCACTGGAGTGCGGGGGTTTGAGATTTCGAAATATGCAAGCGCAAAATGAGGCTTTTATTATGAAATTAGCCTTCCAATTAATCACACGAGAAGATTGTTTGTGGAGAGGTATGAGTCTTGTTTGGAATGATATACGAACTAATGTGCATTGGAACATTGGGAATGGTACGAATGTGGAATTTTGGAATGCGCCTTGGATCTGTAACCTTGGTCCGTTAGTCAACTATGTTGCTCCTGAAAATCTCGAGTTGGTGAATAATCGCTCAGTAGCTGCGTTGCTAACATCTCATGGAGATTGGGATTGAAGCTATTAAGGCACCGCAACATTGCTTTTTTTGGTGATGTATTGGGATGGTTAGGAGAGCCTAGCAGCAAGTTCACCGTGCAATCGGCTTACTCCATTCGAAGACCTTCATCGGTCGATAGTGTGGATCCTTCATGGAAGGTAATTCATCATTTTCAAAGAATGCAGAAGTTTCGTGTTTTTTTTTTTGGTTGGTTTGTTGTAACAAGCTAATGACAAACGCCTAGAGGATAAAACGATAATTTTTTACGGAAAGTCGGTGTCCACGTTGTAGTCATTCGTATGAAGACATTGATCATTTGCTCTATTCATGTCTTGTTGCATGACAATTATGAACTATATTAATTAAACGTGATGCTCTGCCGGCGTTTTTGACGATGAATTTCAAGGATTGGGCAGTGTTGAATCTATCCAAGGCGACATGTAGATATTAGTGATTGGGATTTATTCTTTGGGGCTTTGGTTTGGAATTTATGGATGGATCAAAATGTCATTACTTTTAATAATCCTATTGTTTCAAATGATTCTTTGTTGGAGAGGAGTCAACGCTTTGTCGAGCTATCCAAGCGTGCTTTGGGAAACTCTCGGTCTACACCAACCCGAGTCCAGTCTCGAAATCCAACAAGAGACCGATGGGAGCTGCCGGCATAGGGATGGATTACTGTCAACTCAGACGGGGCACGACGGCCTTTAACTAGGACTGCATCTTGCAGCGGGGTTGCACGCGATCATGGTGGGGGTTGAATTTTTGGCTTCACAAAATTTATCGCTATTTGTTCGATACTTGAGGTAGAGTTGTGGGGAGCCTATCTAGGACTTTTATGTGCCTGGGAGCGTGGCTATAGACAAGTTATTTTTGAAGTGGGTAGTATTGATGCAATGCGGATTCTCCGAACTAATATTGATATATTAGGACGTTGCTCTCTTTCGTGGCATTTTCTGAATCTGCGGCGGCGTAATTGGGTGGTTAAGTTGAATCACATATCTCGAAATTGTAACAAGGTTGCTGATGGCCTTGCGAAGCTTGCGAAACCTGATGATGGAGCGAAGATTGTTTTCAATTAGCCACCCTGCATTGGAACACATTGCTTTGGATGATTTAAATGTTTAGGTGTTGTGTTTTATTTTTTATTTACCCTTAGTGGTTTTGTTTTCTTGTTAGTCTTTTCCGTTTCTGTAACTACTCTCACATGTACTTTTTTTCCTACATTTAGGCTGAGGAAGGTTTTTTAACGAGGCATGTGATAGTACCTTTTTTACCAAAAAAATAATCAAACAACTATCAGTTAATTTTATCAAACACTTCTATACAATCAGCTAACGCAATCCGTTAGTTAAATTAACTAATACTATCAGCTATCCGTTATCAACTAATATAATTTGTTATCTATTAATTGTTAAATATGACCTAGTTTTCACGAAAAAAAGACCTTTGGATTCTAATGAACCTCCAATGACATGTCTTATAATTAAAATTTATTTTAAAATATTTATTTATCTCATTTGATTGTAAATAAATTTGAAAAAAAATATAATTTTTATTTGGATTGTAAATAATCTTTTCAGACTAAGTGCTCAATGACCGAACGTCAGATTAACAAGGATTTATACAAATCTTTCTACCACCTCATGTCACATAATACAATCATTCGATAAAAAACATAATGCAATCATTATAAATTCATATATTAATTAAACTAAAACATAGGATGGCAAATGGGCGGGGCGGGTGCGGATACCTCTTCCCTCATCCCCATATCTACCTAAAATTTTCATATCTACCACCTACCCACCATTCACGACGGGTACAATTTTCAAATTCACACCCGCCCATATGG
The DNA here is from genome assembly GCA_030270665.1 of Hibiscus trionum. Classification (NCBI taxonomy): domain Eukaryota; kingdom Viridiplantae; phylum Streptophyta; class Magnoliopsida; order Malvales; family Malvaceae; genus Hibiscus; species Hibiscus trionum. The sequence goes on along the minus strand of BSYR01000010.1, from coordinate 75,408,127 downwards.
GTATATTCTCAAATTCATCCCCACACCTACCACCCAATTGAATACCCATTACCCATCTTGTACCCGCCTACCCGCCCTCCTGGCAGCAACCATATCACATAAAACATGAAGGGATAATGGTACCAATGCCCTTTGTACTTTGACGGAAAGTTCAATGTAGTGCTTGAACTTTGGACGCGTTTAATGTGCCCCTAAATTTTTCTTCCGTCATTTAAAACGCCCCTACCCTAACACCGTTAACTTGTGATGTGGTATAACTAACTTACACCGGTGTAAGTTCTACTGAACTATAGCTAACTAACTATGACTAACTTACACGGTGTAAGTTAGTTATTATGTGAGAAATCTAAGGGTAAGATAGTGCAAAGAACTAAAGCAATAAACTTGAAATTTGAATAAAGAAAAGAAATCTTATATTGAATCAGATATCTTTAAAGTCACATAATATGGCGGGTAGCATATGGGGAAGACGGATGCGGGGTGGGCGGGTGCGGGGCGGGTAAGGTCTTAAATCCACCACCTACCCACTACCCGCGGCGGGTATGACTTTTTACATCCACACCCGTCTACTACCCACCAAACGCATACCCATCCCCACCCTAACTGGAGCAGGTGCGGTGCGGAATCCACGAAATTGTACTCGTCTGCCATCTCTACTATAACAGTGACATAAAAATTAAAACTATCAAGGATATAAATTTAATTAGGGAATTTAATCAAAATTTTGAATTTCTTATAAAAAATTTAAGGATCTATTTAAAATTTTCGACTTAATTAAAATATTAAAAAATGTAAGACTATAAGAAATTATAATAATTCTGAGGTCCAAATTAAAAAGATATGCTATAGAGTCACGATGGAATTAACCCTAAAAAATAAGTACTGCCCGAGAGGGAGTCCGTATATAAACAAACTAAAATTAGGGTTTCGAGTATATCTCCACTCCTACACTTAAACAAACAAGTAGCCGGCTGCTCTGCCCTTCGTTGCTAATAGCTAACAAGCCAAGTTTGAAGCATGGCCGTCGGGTACTCATTTGTTTCTCTTCATCTCTCACTCATTCTCCAGATGGGTTTTGCTTCTTTTTCTAAAACCTGATCTGTTTTCTGGGTTATCTCTTTGTTTTGTAATGCAGGAAGAACAAGAGGATTTCCAAGGGAAAGAAGGGAGGAAAGAAGAAGGCGTGAGTAGTGCTTTTTTTCAATCGGATTTAGCTTTAATTACGCTTTGGGTATTTTAGAAGCAGATCCGTTTGCTAAATGTTGATTTTTGTTGTTGGATTTTTCTTTAGAGCGGATCCTTTTGCTAAGAAGGATTGGTACGATATCAAGGCTCCATCTGTTTTCACTTCAAGGAATGTGGGAAAAACACTTGTCACCCGTACTCAGGGTACCAAGGTTTGTTTTTTTTTTTGTATTTCGTTCTCTGTTGAAAATGCTTGCTTCTTATTGTATGTTAGATTTTCGGATGTTTTGAACCTTAGAGGATACTGGGAATCTTTCAGATTCTTTGTAATTGCTTTCTCTAGCTTAAGCTTGGACCCTTTTTAGCTTCTTTTTTTTTATCATATTGGACCCTTTTTAGCTTTTACAGGAAAATATACAGAAGTTTAATGTTATAATTTTTTCACGTTGTTTTATGTTTTGCTTCTATTAATCCGGAATTGCAATTTTGAGCTTAGTCATGCTTATATTCCAGGTTGTTTTATATGACCCTGATGCTATTTTTTTCTTTCCTGTTCTTTTTGGTCCATTGAGCTGAGTCGTGCTTAATTTGTAACTTGAAAATATGTTTCTGTTATTTTCGGTATTGCAGGTTTTGATTTTAGTCGGCTTGAGTTATTTAGCCACTTAAGTGGCTACTTTTAATATGATGTGGCTGTGGGAAAGTGATATTGATTTTTAAGTTTGTGTATATGTAAAACATAATGAACTTGTGTTAACATATAGCTATAGATTGATTTCTAAGTATGTAAGTGTTTTGAACTTTGAACCTGACTATTCTGTTGACAGATTGCTTCAGAAGGACTCAAACACCGTGTGTTTGAGATTTCACTGGCCGATCTTCAAGGTGGTGATGAGGATCATGCTTACAGAAAGATCCGTCTGAGAGCTGAAGATGTTCAAGGAAAAAATGTTTTGACCAACTTCTGGGTATGTAAATATAGATATCCTTATTCACCTCATTACCTTGGCTGTTCCAGCAATAGAAATTAGAAGTTTTGATTTGTTTTCCTTTTCAAATTTTCAGGGAATGAACTTCACCACCGACAAATTGAGGTCTTTGGTGCGTAAATGGCAAACTCTGATTGAAGCACATGTGGATGTGAAGACAACTGATAACTACACACTGAGAATGTTCTGCATTGGATTCACTAAAAGAAGACCCAACCAGGTTAAAAGGACTTGTTACGCACAGTCCAGCCAGATTAGACAGGTAATTCATCCGATTTGCTGCAAAGCATTTAGGCTTTGCTTGGTATGAAGGATGGAAATGAAGGAGGATGGAAAATTTGTTAATCAAATGGTGGAGATTCATAACCATTTGATTAACAAATTTTCCATTCTTCCGCATTTCCATCCTTCAGACCAAGCAAAGCCTTAGTACGTGTTATTGGATTTTCTAGACTTGCATACCATGATGCATTTTAGAACATCAAAGATTTGCTTATTCATGCATGCTTTATGTGAATTCATCAATCCCATGATGACCGAATGAAGTAAGTTATTAACTTATTATTTTGCAGATACGCAGAAAGATGAGGGAGATCATGACTGCCCAGGCAACATCCTGTGATCTGAAGGAATTGGTTCAAAAATTCATTCCCGAGATGATTGGAAAAGAAATTGAGAAGGCAACATCTAGCATCTATCCTTTGCAGAATGTGTTCATTCGTAAAGTAAAAATTTTGAAGGCTCCCAAGTTCGATCTCGGAAAGTTGATGGAGGCATGTTTCTGACACCCATTCTCATACTTTTCCATAAAAAATATCTCACGGACCTGGCCTTAGGCTATTTAATGGATATGATATCAAAGATAATCCGTGTTGTCCCATGCTAATCTATTTATTTTGTTCATTTAGGTTCATGGTGACTACTCTGAGGATATTGGTGTGAAATTAGAGAGGCCTGCTGAAGAGACAATGGCTGAGGCTCCTGCAGAGGTCGTTGGAGCTTGAATGAAGAAGAGACGTTGAATTTGTCTTGTTTTTTTATGTTTCAAAGGGATTTTGTTGGATCTTTTTTCATTTTGTTGAAAAACTTATAGAGTAGAGAATTTCTCCATGGTTTTGATGTTATGGATATGATTATGCAACTTAATTTTGAGTAGACAATATATTGTTCTTTGGCAGACATAGAAATATGATATAAATCCATCCATGAATATCTCAGAATCTATATAATATAAATTGTTACACTATACAATAGTTCCTCACATGGAAAAAGATCCTCTCTTCTCTCTAAAGTTGCCCTAAGTTTGCCATCAGCCGTCAGTAGTCAGTAGTCTGGTTGGGTCTTGGTATTAAAGTTGCTTCTGCCTGAGGCTTGAGGCGACGCCTCAAAAAACACGTGTTTTTATATTTTTATAAAATATACTTTATATTTTAATTAAAAAATACCTTTAATGGTTAACTTAAAACCCAAATTCACAATAAACAAAATTCAGCCTTTCTCTAGTCTCCAAATTGCTCTGCCTCTCCCTAAATTCCACCATCGCCGGCAAGCCCAGCGGACCCAGCCACCGCCGCTTTCAAGCCCAGCGGCCCCAGCCACCGTCGCGACTTGCGGGTGGGGAATTTGGATTTGCAGAAACAATGTTTGGAATTTGGATTGTTTGACGACTGCCATTGTTTTTTATTTCTTTTATTTGAACTATGCTTGATATGGTTGTTTTTTTATATCTCTTTATTTAATTTGAGACTTAAGTATAAATTTAAGTAGGAAATATTTTTATCTTTAAGCATTTATAATAAAAGTATCATATTTTTTAGTACAAAATATGTTATATAGTTAATTTATAAATTTTTAGGAAAAAAGGCGCCTCCCCTACAAAATGCGCTCGCCTTCGCTTCTCGCCTCGCGCCTCGACTTTAGAGACATTTGGCGCCTCGGAGCGCATCACGCTTTTTAAAACCAAGGGTTGGGTTTCTTTTCGGTGAAATAAGCTTCTTTCACTTCTGATGGGTTGCCATGCCCTCTTAGTGGTCGGATGGTGCTGCCCTAGTGGTTTTTTCTCCGCTCTTTATTTTAGGTTCTTGAGGGGAACGATTTCTCATGTAACAGTGTTCTGACGCTTGTTTAAGTAGTGTTGCTTATTGCAGGTCTGGAAGTTGGACTGGCGTTTTGTCTCCAGCTCTCTGGTGGCTAGTTTTATCTTTTTTTTGGTTGAGTACTTTGTGTCTTAAATAAAGGCGCGTTCGAGGTGGTTATGTCCAGTTGTCAGTGGTTCGGTTTCTCGAGTCTGCTCCTTCTAGCCTTTAGCCTTCTGCGATTTCAAATTTGACTTGTTGTTGCTGGCATCATATCCTATCTTGGCTCCAGTCGCCGTTGTGTCTTTGAGCCTTCTTAGTTCTTCCTATGTTGTCTCTGACGATTATGTTTGTGATTGTTTTGTGCTTTCGTCACGTTTGTGGTCTGTTTGTTGTGTTTTTTTTTGCCGGTCGTTCTCCTTGACCGTCTATGGGCTTTGTGTTTTCTGTTTATAACCCCTGTTCTGTTTTCAATGCAAGTTGCTCCACCATTATAAAAAATTGTTAAGACTATATTGTTAAATAGCTTCAACTCATTGCTCATGTTTTTAAATGTTGATAGGGGTTGAAAATCTTTACATATATTCGGCTTGGATCCGATCAGGTTGAATGCTCCACCCAACCCAACACCACCTACGGACAACACTAAATTTGAATATTTCAACTTAAGTGGAAGTGGAAACATATGCTAGTTTGACATTGTTTACTCCAAAAGATAAAAAGTACTGGAGGCAGCTTATTAACTGATTACATCAGAGGCCTAGTTCTTACAATGTTTCTAAAAGCTAGAAGTAACAATTTCCTCTAAAAAAACCAGGAGAATTCCATGGGAATGTGAATGATAGCCTCAGTCCACACTACTAGAAGGTCTTGCACACCCACAAAAACAAGCCTTCTTTCTCCGTCTTCCGCCACTGTAGATGAAGTCCTTCAAGAGGACACCCGTCCGGTTTTTCCCTTTGCTCTTTCTTTCATCTTCAAGTTTCAGCATAACATATTCGATGCTCTGCACCTCGAGCTGCAGCCTTCCGATCTTTTCAGACTCTTTTTGTGCTTGCTCTCGCACTTTTTTCAAATCGCCATTTCCAGATTCTACCAACACGGCTGTGTTTTTTGTCCCATCGAAAGGTGAAGAACTCCCTTTAACATCCTTGACCAATTCACTGTTGTCATTCAGCAACTCCGTGATTGCATCCTCCACCTCTTGCAATTGCTCTTTAACTTGTACGTACTCTAAATCGAAAGCCTTCTTCCTCTTCTTGATCTCCATTCTCTTTTTCAGCTGTTTGACGGTAGCTTGGAGAGTAGTCAATTTATGAGCATCGGGAGCACGTCTGTCTAAGACCTTTTTGCTTTTTGACCATTTCTTGGGCTCTCTATTGCTGGTCGCAATCTCAAGCTTATCGATGCTCAGCTCCTTCTCCACCAGTGTTCCCAAAGAACTATCGGGGTTCAGGTCTACATCACTGAACTGATGAGAAGCAACGATCTCCCCAGGTATGATCGCCCGTTCTTGCACGTCGCAGAGTTTTGAATCAACAACGCATTCATGTTCCGCAGACTCCCATAGCTCAAGCATTTGATCATCAGCCGTGCCGGACTCTCTCTTGCTCCTTATGTACGAGGAAGAATCTGAGACTTGATCAAGAGGGATATCTTTCAATAATATCCCATTTCTCGTTTCAGGAAATTCAGGTTTCTTCTTCTTTGACTTGAGATTCCGAGCAAGCTCATCACCAACTTGCGTACCTTTCTTCATTTCATGACAGGAGGGTTTGATGCCATTAGATGGAACTGCTGTTTCACGGCTGTTCTTTTTACTTTTTTGCTTCACAAGCCTGTTCATCTCTTCCACCACTGCCTTTTCAACTGTTTTAAGCCTATTGTGCATCTCCTGCAAGTCCGAAATCCCAGCCATCAAAAAAGCACTTCGCGATTCTTCGGGTTTCTCAGAGCTCATTTCATGAAATTCATCAACCATTTCAACATCCTGGAGGAAACAAATAAATAATAACATTACATTTAGTAAAATCTGACAATCCAATTAGAAAAGGTAGAATATAAGCATTTACAAATGCAGATATCATACAAATATCAAACTCAGATTTGAGATGCTAAGTTGTTTTAATTGTATATATTCCCTAAATATAGAAAATAAAATACCTTTTCTTCGTCATCTCTTGGAACACGAAGCTTTGGCTTAATGAGGACATTATGCTCAAGGGACGTTATGCTGTCTCTTAGTGAAGCTACGACGGGAACATATGCAGACATCTGGACCTTCAACCCTCCTATTTCAGTTTCCAAGGACTCGACCCTTTCCTTCATCTGTCCTAGTTGTGCACTCTTTACAGCATTTTCTTCTTCAAGTGTCCCACAAACTTCAGTAAGCTCGTGTACTTTGTTTTTGAGTAGAACTTCGCAGATGGCAGAAGCATGGAAATCAAAGTAAAATGATGCAGCCTCAGCCTCCCACAGCTCAAACTCATTGCATTTTTCTTGTAGCTCTAGACTCAGGTTTTCTCCATGCATCTTTTGTTCTTCAATTTCCCTGCATAATGTAACAACTTCGGAACCCAAATCGTCATTTTCTTCACGAAGGTGTTCAATTTCCATTTTCTGTTCTTTGCTATCTTTGGATAGCTCATGAATCCGTTTCTCCAAATTTCTTCGAATCTGTTTAGATTCCTCACATTCCCTTTTCAGTTCCACAAGGGTTCGGTACAGTTCTGCATTCGATTCATGTGCAGCCTGAATCTTTTCATCGGCTTCTGAAAGCTCAATGGTCTTCTGTCTCAGCAAATCATTACCAATGACGACTTCATAGTTTAATTGGTCGTTTACATCTTTGACGGCATATAGCTCCTTGTGCAACTTTTCAACGTTTTCATTCAATTCCAAAATTTCAGCTTCTTTCTTGTACAACTTCTCCTCCAATTCTACAATTTCAACTGCTTTCTCAGCACCAAACGTCTCTAAAACGAGAGAAAGACTACTAAGGGATACAGCTTCTTGTAGGGCAATACTGTTCTCGTTTTCAAGAATACGTATATCCTCTTTCAGGTCCGAAAATTTCTTGAGCAAAAACCTGTTTTCTTCAAGCTGCTTGGAATTTTCCTCCTCTAGTAGTAAGCAAGTTCCATGCATGCTCATCAACTCTCCATGCTGACTGTCCAATTCAGCATTTAATATTTCTTTCTCAATCTTTACATCTCGCACTTCCAACATCAACTGCTGGTTCATCTCTAGAAGCTCCTGCTTGTCTTTCTGCAGCATTGCATTCTGTTTTTCCACAATCTCGAACTTATACTCAAGGGCTCGGTTCTCCGACACAAGTTCACTGCCCTCAAATTTAAGTTGTCCAATCAAAGTTAACAGAACTGAATTCTCAACTACCAGCCGTTGCTTCTCCTCCTGGTTTATCGATAGTGAACTCTTTAGGTCTTCAACATTATCCAGAATGTGTGAAAAGGGAACTTGATCTGATTCAATCACATCCCGATGACTCTGAACAGGATCAAACTGAAGAGCCCTGAAAACTAAATAAATCCCGGATCTTAGTTTTTCGATTTCATCCAATAGGAATTCACCTTCTATCTGCTGCTCAAGACTTTCACTCTCCAACTCCCTGATTAGTTTATCTGACAATTTGGATGCCTCAACATGTTTCTGACATTCAATCAACAAAGACAAGTTTTTTTCCTCAAGATCTTTTACAATTTTTTGGAAGATGAAAATCTCAACCTGAGCCTTGACAGCTTTATCAATCTCTTCTTCAAACTCTTTCTTTCGGAACCTGCTTTCTTCTTGCAGTAGATGGACATGATTTTCTAGATCCGCTAACCGAGATTCACTTGACTGAACATAACAGGCACGCTCTTGTTGTTCCACACCGAGGGAATCCCGTAGTTGCTCCACCTGAGAGAGTGTAGATTCTTTCTCCTTCTCCAGGTCAGAATATTTTTCCTCCAGTTTATCAAATCGGAATTCCAGGATGCATAGCCTCTTTTCAACAGTCTCTAGCTTCGAGATCAGGCTATCTCTTTCACCTGCAATATTGGATTTCTCATTCTTGAGATATTGGCAGAATTCTTCTAAGGTCTTTGACTTTGATCTCAAGCCTTCAAGCTCGATATTAGCACAAGAAAGGGAACTTTCCAGCATTGTGTTCTTCTCCAATAGCTTCTGCATATTCTCGGTCATTTTCTGTAACTGAGAAAGAAGGGTGGATTTCTCAGAATCGAGCGAAGATTTTTCTTCCCGGAGAGATTCACGGGACTTCTGTAATTCCTCAACCAGCTCCCTCGACCCTTCCAGTTTGCCATTCAATTCCGAGAGTGAACTTCTCAAAACAGCATTCTTCTCCAAAAGGTCTTCCATGCCTCTCAGTTTCTCATAAAGAACCTTGGTCTCACCTCTTTGCTTGCTGCATTCTTCCTTCAGCTTTGAGTTCTCGTCTTGCAATTCCTTCAACGACGATCCTAGACATTCCGGATTTAAACCTACATGCAGCAGCTGCTGAATTAATGTCTGGTATGCACTACTCAACACCTCAATTTCATCCTTCAATTTGTCAACCTCTTGCTGGAGGATGCTACTTCGTTCAATTTGTACTGCGACCTCACTTTCAAGTTTTTCTTTCAGTTCCTTCAAGCTGAAAATTTCCTCTTCCAAATTACTTATTGACACGGCAGAAGAACCTTTTAATTCACTGAGGCTCCTATTTTCACCTTGCACTTGCTGAATTTCATCCTCCAATTCTTGGTTGCTTACTTCCAACTCCTTCAGCTTTTGAAGCTTATTAAGAAGCTCCGATGTCAAAACTTTCTGCTCCTCTTGAGATTGCAAATTCAACCTTTGTAACGTTTGCAATGTAGCTTCGACTTGCACAAACCGTAAATGCTCGTCCTGCAGTGAGGTCTGAAGTTTCTCCAACTCCTGATGCTTCTCCGAAAGTTCTCGATCCTTGATTGCTATTTTCTGCACCAGATTATCGGCCTCTGCTAGTAGAGATTGATTCGATTTCTCCAGCAGAACACGCTGTCCTTCCACACTCCTCAAATTTTCAGCATTGACTAGAATCTCACTGTTTAAGCGTTTCGATTCCTCTTGGGCGCAAGAAAGTTCACTCTCCAACCTGGCAATTGTTTCCAAGCACTGCTCATACCGGTGAGCCACAGTATCTTTCTCTTCTTTCAGCCTCGCAAGAGCATCTTTTAGTCCTTCAACTTCGCTTTCAGCTCTTTCAATTTGCATGTTGAGCAGTTTTGTGTTTTCCTCAGCAAGTGAGATTTTATTTTCTAATGCAGATATCATCTCAAGACACTGCTTGTATTGAAGAAGACCAGCCTCCTTTTCAGCCTCTAATCTAGAAAGCTCTATCTTAAGATTCTGAGCTTCAATTTCTGCTTTGAGAGCCCTCTCGTTAAACCCTTTTGCATCCTCTTGGGATTGGGAAATAGTATTCTCCATGCTGGATATTCTTTCCAAGCACTGATTGTACTGATGAAGACCAGCATCTCTCTCAGCTTCCAATTTACTTAATGCTTCCTTCAATACTTTGATTTCGATTTCGGCTTTGCTGGCTCGTTCGTCAAGATTCCTGGCATACGTTTGTGCTCCACTAAGTTCACTCTCCAGGCTAGATGACTTCTTCAAACTCTGCTGGTACTTCTGAAGGGCATCTTCCTTTTCAGCTTGAATCTCAGCAAGAGTTTTCTTCAAGAATTCTACTTCGGTTTCAGCTTTACCTGCTCGTTCAGACTCGGAAAGAACTTGGTTCTTCAGATTTTGATTCTCAATTGATAACTGAGAAAACCCACTGTGCTCACTTTCCTCAGCTCCATCACCATTCGCCCCCTTCGTTCTTCCTTCGGCAGTGTTGGCTTTTGGATGTACTTTTCCAGACTCGAATATCTCATTCAACTGCTTTAAACCCCTTTTGCTTATTCCAGAGTTCTTTAGCAAGTCATCTGAATCAAAGAATGCACGAATTCGGTCTGGTGTCTCTGGTGTGTAAGGCTCAGCCTCAGGGCCTGAAGAGCCTAAGGGTAATTCATCAGCCAGCATGAAAGGAACCTGGTTGGGAAAGGCTTCAGCCATGGTTTTCTGGGCATGGCGAAGCTCCCCAGTTGCATGGTTATACCTCTCTGCTAATGCACGGTAAGCTCTATAAAACTCCTCAACTAATTTCATGAGCTCCGGCCGTTTTTTATAGTACATTTCTGCTCTTCTTGCAAAAGAATCGGCGTCTTCTTCGATCAGTTTGATCATTGCTTTAACTTTAGAATCCATATCTATTGAAACAAAACAGTTCAAGTTGAGCAAACGGACCAAAAGACAACAGCAACAAAATATAAATGAAAAAAAGGAAATGACACATATGCAAACACAGTAACTTGAGCATGCACAAAACAAATCTGATATTGGAATATCACCTTATTTATCGTACAAGATGACTGTACCGAAATTAAAACTGGAAAAGCTAATGGAGCAAATAGAGATCTAAGTGAAATTTTAACATTTATGCTGATCTTTTGACATATATATATCATCCTAAACTGACACGGCAATGTATTTAGAACGAAAATCAGTACCTGTAAGATTATCTTGAAGCCATTTGGAATTCTTTGGGGTATTATGGCTGTCCCACCACCAGGAATACAACCGTCTAGACTCCGAATGTGACAAAGTTGCCATTATTCCAGCAAAGAACAATAGTGCAATCAGTTTCGACTTTGCGAAAGCCTGGTCCTTATACCAGTCAGAAAACCCCAAGTAATGGATCCAGGCCAGAATAACACAATCTACTCTATTATCTCTGCACTTAGATATCTTTATTCCGAATCCCTTGCACCTATACAACCAAGATAATCAAGTCAAGCTACTTTGAATCCATTCAGAAGAACAAAATTCACAATGAACTATTCAAACCAAGGCTCGAAAACCAGGTAATCTACATAGTTTTAAGTTACCTACTCAATCAAGAATCAAGATCACTCCAAAGATGTGGAATAGGGACTCAATTCGAGCTTTCGAAGTTAACAAGCACTAATCCACTGAAAAGAAAAGGATCATATCAGATCTTCAGCTTTGTAAACAACCAATTAAACAAATAGAAATGCCATGAATTTAAAACAAAAGATTCTCAAAAGGCAGCATATAATATACATCATTTGTAGTTGCAGCGAAAATGAATCAACATAAAATAATGAACATTAGATAGAAAAGGGAAAGTTGTATGGACCCAGTGGTCCAATTCACAAAAGGAATTCATCATAGGAATCTACCATACAAAGCACAGGATCCTGGATTTTGTTTTTGGTAAGAAGGATCATGAACTTTATGCAAGAATGGTCTCAAAAAGGAATGAGAAAGGAATCAAATGAACAAGAGTAGTCATAGAAGTAAACGCCAGAGTTGCAAAAGGAAGAAAATCTGGTAAATGAACTCTAATCACCAAAAGAAACCTGCCATTCAAGCATCAACTATTGAACAGATGACCACAAAAAGGTATCTTTTCAACAAAAACATAAACTTTAAGCAAATTGCAATCAACAAAAATCAGAAGAAAAAAACTGAAGAAAATGAGAAAATTTTCAGCAAAAACATGAACTTTAAGCAAATGGGTAAGTAAAAAAACTGCAAAAGAACAAGTCTGATCAAAAGTTTGGATAAAAAGACATACCAAAAACACAGAAAAAAATCTGGGAAATGGGATTTTGATGATCAGCAGCTGTGATAGTAAATCTCCAGCCGCATCTATTCCAAAGTTACCCCATTGTTGTCTCTTACAAACCCTCTATAAACTCCATCTTTTCTCTCTCTCTCAAATGAGTCCTTAGCATTATATTCTTAGGTTTGGCAGAGAAACAAAGAGAGAGAAAGATGGTAAAGTAAAAGGACAATAGCAAAGTAAACAAGGTAAGTAATTTATGGATTTTATTTAAAAATTTCCTCTCTGCAAATAAGTAATTTGCATTTAAGGAGGAGACTGAATATGACATTGCATTGTTCAAATTAAAGTTAAGAAATTGTACTTTATTATTGGGACAGTTTTGAGGGGATTGGTCAAATTGGATCCCTGTTGAATGTTGATGTCTTCTCTAAGGATTTCCAATTTGTAAATGAAAATTAGATGACAGCTCTGCCCTTGCTTAAGATCTCAATCATCAATGTTTTTCTTGGGTTTTGGATTCCCACTAATTATGCTCTTGTTTTGTCTTGTGCCTTGTGACTTTTTTTTATGACTTTGAACTTTGAATTCCACAAATTCTACTATTTTTTCACATTTTTTATTTTTAATTATTTGAATAATAAGTTTAAAATCGATTGATTTTATATACAGCTGCTCATTTTTTTTCCTTTAAACATCGGTGGTGGCATTAATTTTAATATTGGTCGCTGGCCGTCGGGATCTATTGTTTCGTTTGTTTTATTTTTCAATTTTTAATAAATTATTTTGCTCTTGTTGCACGATTTTACTCTACCTTTTGGTACGTTTTTCTCTATCTTTTGACACGTTTTTTTTTTGTTTTTGATTTTCTATTAGGGTTAAACCTGACGACGCCACAAATGATCATAATAGCGCTCCTTTCATTGTGTTGTTAATCTCATTGTTTCGGACCCTCAAATTGGATTTGAATACGCGATTACATCTATCGTTCCTTATTCGCGATTGAGTTGTGGTAATGACCTTATTGTCAACGTACCTTCATTGTAATATGCATTTTTATGTTGTTTGTTGGTGGTTTTACCTATCATCGTCGATTTTGGTGATGTTTGTATTCTTCTTTTATTTCGAGTCTTTGAGTTAGGTTCTTGTCTTTTTTTTTACATGGTCCTCTTTTGATCTCAAGACGCTAGTTTTATTTACTAGAATTATGTCTGAATTTAGGTGTTTTGTTTACTAAGTTGTGAAGTTTCATTATAACTTCGGATATATCCTCGTTTAGTAAATTCAGTGGATTTCAATTTTTCAAAAAAACGATTGATTTTTAATTTAATTAATTTTGTTATTATTATAATATTTTGCATAATATATAGTATTTAAGTGTATTTAAATACACAGTTTTTTATTTGTTTCAAATAAGTGAACGAGAAATATGATTAATTTAAACATTATATTAAAAATCAAATATTAAAATTCAAATAATTATACGAATAATTATTAATTACGAAAGATGAAAAATAATTTTGTAAGGCCAACAAGTGTTGGGTGCATTGGTAAGACACATTGCACTCTCAATGAGAGAACGCTAGTTTGAATTTTGGAGACGACATTGTTAGGAGGAGTAACCATGCACCCCGAATATAAACCGTAAGATGAACATGCATATTATCAAAAAAAATAATTTTATAGATTGAGAACTTTAAGCTTTTATGTTCGAGTTACAAAATATGTAAATGACATGTGAATAAAAAAATATTTATGAATTTTAACAATTAAATCTAAATTTATCAATAGTTAAAAGATGACTACATGATAAACATGTTCGTTCCATATTCTTATATGTATTATACTAATAACAATATCAATCAAACTATCTCAACCGACACTTGTAATCATAATATTAATCCATGGTTACAAGTGTAATTATAATTGTAAACTAACAATTAATATATGTATATCCTTTTGAAAAACAATAAAAATATATTCAAATTAAACTCATATATATTCAAATTTAAACTGAAAACTTAAACACAATAATTATAGACGATAAAATTCGAATTTAGAATATCAAATTTTTCAAACCCAAAGTGAGAATTGTACAAAAAAAAATTCAGACGGATCAATACCCATTGTCTAATTTTTTTCCTCTTCCAACAACAAATAATTGCCATTAAATGCTTGTTCATGGACAATTAATTTGTAATAGTTGGTAACCTCTCACACAAATAACGATGACGTGTCACACAACAAGTAAATATATAAATATTTGATTATTCGAATTTATGTTATAAAATTAAATTTTAATGATAAATACATAAATCAATAATTCCTTTATATTTTCTTTCCCGTTATCATTATTTCTTTCTGGTTTAGTTTTCTCTTTTTAAACACCCCCCCCCCCAATAATTAACGCTTAAATTTGCAACAATTGGTAAGCTTTCACACAAACCACACCTTAACAACAAACCTAATTTTACTTATGAAGTAATCTCCATCTCTAATATTAATTAATTAATTATAGATTTCAGCTTCATTAGCTAAGCAATTGACATATGCTTATTAGCATTCCAACTAACACAGCCATAAATCATATTGGTTAAAACTCAAACCAAATAACAAATAATACAAATTTTAACAATTATTGGCATTTTAATCGAGGCTAAACAATTAGAAGTTGGGGATAAAATATAAATACTTAAAAGTGGGAGGTTAGAGATGACAAAATAATCCCCACCAAGTCAGGTCTCGTCTCAATCTAATAGGGATGATTTTTTATTTATTTAAAAATTGGGATTCAGGTCGGGTCGCGTCATGATAGGATGAGTTTGTGTTTAGGGTGAAAATTTCCCGACTCGATATATATATAATGATATTTAATGTTTTTATTAATTTTTCCGGACAAGTCGGGTTTAATCGAATTATTTGTTGAAATTTTGAAATCGAGTCTAAATCATGTTATGCTTTTATTGTGTTTGGTCGGAAATAAAATATATTAACCTCGGGATAAGGTCAGTGCGGCCAAAAACTCACCCAATTCGTCCTGTTACCATCCCTTAGGATAAGTTCATAATTTTTTAATCTATTTTTTATATCCATATTATATAAAATTATTGTGTTTTTTTTTATATATATTTTGATAACGTCTTTATATGTATTTTGTACATACTACATATAAAATCATTAGTAAACAACGCAAAGAAAAAAAAATAATTTTCATGTAATAGTCAAAATATATTATAAGGTTGTTTTTATCCGTTTATTCATACTTATGTACAATCATTAGATAAAGGTAAAATATATCACTTATGCCCTTCTCAATTTCAAATTTTAGTGAATTGGTCCCTTTAAAAAAATATCAATTTAGTCACCGTCAATATTGATAGTGGACACCCAAGGACAATTGATCACAATTCCATTAATTTACATAATTTTGATTGACATAATAACAAATATAACTTTCAATATTTACATGTTATATCAATTTGATCTTGACTAAGAAAATCAAACAAATATAGTCCTTTACATTTACATCATTTTTTTACCTGAATATTTTCATTCATGGCCACAAATCTAAACAAAACTCTTTTAAGCATTTCAATTGAGATGTAACTAATCAAACCAACTAAATCAAATTATTGCAATTTGCAATAGTATGGACCACAAGCAAACAAAAAAAAATGTACAATTGGAAGAAAAATAATGAGGGTTATGTTGTTACTTTATCGAGGTAGCTTACTCCTTTTCAATGGTGGGCCTCTAGATACACTCACTTTTGTCACATTATAAATTATAATTTATAAGAAATCCAACGTCCCCTTTTTTAGATAATTCAATTTATCTAAAAAAACATTCAATTTATGTTCGATAGTCCATATATCTTAATTATATTCAAACTTAAAATAAATTATATCTCTAACCAATAATCAATTGATCTAAGTAAGATGAGACGTTGGACTCTTAAGTAAGGTCAGAGGTTTCGAGTCCTAACATTATAAATGAAGAAAATTGGGCTGAGAGAGTCACCAATCACTACCATATTTGAACTCTACAAAACCTGATCTAGATTAACCGGCCAATGAATTAGATCATTGTGATTAAACCATAATATAAACTATATCCCTAATTAAAAAAACTTTCATAATGGTATTTTTTTCATTTCATAAAACTTGATTTTGAAATGTACTTAAATATTAAATTTTTTTTCACTCACTTAACATGTAATGTTTGCATCATTTGCTCTCAAACTAGAACAATACTAATATTCGAGGGCATGTATCAAAGGTAAAAATTCAAATCTAAATTGCATTTATAGTATTCTTTTTTTATCAAAGCATTTATAGTATTCTTACCGTTACTATTAAGTTACGCATAATTAATTGGTTTATTGAGATGAGACATTAAATCCATTAAACAATTAATGGAAAAAAGAATAGAGCAGCAGAGGCCTAGTCCGGCGAGGGAACAACAGAGAACACCGGCAAAAAGAAGCAGTCACAACAACGGAGGTTTCTCAACTGGAGGATACGGAAGAAGCTCAACTGAAGACGTAGCTACCCTGTTCGTGCAAAGCCTACCACCGACGTTACATTGGAAAGGCCTTTGGCACGTATTCGGGCGGCATGGAGACATTGTTGGATCGTTCATTGCCAGAAAGCTCGACAAATCTGGAAAGAGGTTTGGCTTTGTAAGATTTTCAAACAAGGCGAACGCAAGCAGGGGATCGAAAAACTCAACGGTTACCAATTATTCGGCTACAAAATTTTTGTCTGTGAAGTAAAATATGAAGCAAGGACTACTTACCGGAGGAACCCAAATCAAGTAAAAGAAAAATCTGTACCAGCAAGGACCAACAGAGTAGGGACGAGTGTTCCAAAAAGTACTAGAGACAATCATAAAACACAAGATGCAGCAAACAATGATCCAGATTCATCCGGCAGCATGTTTGTCGATAGTCAATCAGGAAAGAAACTTAGAAGCCTTAAGGGTCATGTAGAATAAGAGCAACTGGCCAGATTAAACAAATGTCTGGTAAGGACTATGGCTACCATTTGTAGCGCATCTAGAGTAAAAGATAGGCTACACGAATGGAGCCTTGGAGAAATTGAAGTCAAATACTTGGGTGGTCTAAAATTTTTACTTGAAATTAAAGACCCCGACCTTTTCCAGCTACTTGAAGATCTCAAATGGTCATATCTTCTTGAAATCTTCTCTGAAATCGAACCATGGTCAGAATCGTTTAGAGTGTTAGATAGGGTAACATGGATTCAACTCCGAGGGATCCCACTACACTGTTGGAATTATACAACATGGAAAAATATAGCGAATATGTTTGGGTCTCTACTAGCAGTTGGAGAAAATGTCTCTTCTATCAACAATGGGGGAAAGGTGAATCTCCTTATCTTAACAAACCAAAAACAAAAAAATGATGAAACTCTTGAGTTGGAAATGGGTCGTGACTGTTTCCTCATTCAAACCACGGAACTGGGGATCTCCGAGTGGAAGAAGGAAGACAAGAACGGCGATTGTAAAGATCAAGAACGGCCGAAAAAAAAGGAGGACACAGAAATATCTTCATCGGAAAACTCTTCGGACTACCGCCGGAGCAACTCACAGGAAGACTTGGGTCCCCCCTTGAAGAAGATGGAATGTGAAGCGTTACCACCAAACTGTATGGGGAATATTTTTAATGTCGGCACAAATTCTCAAAAATTCAATGGGGACAGGCTTGCCGACCTATCAAATGTCTTGGGAAAAGAAGTCAATAACTGTGTCTCGACTCAGGTTCTGGGTTGTGCTGCGACCCTCAATTCCCAAAATTTAATTCCAACCCTATCTACAAACATGGAAAACGTGAAAGTCGTGTTGGACGATCCTAACTGGGCCTCCGTTGTAGACATTGGGATAAGAGATGATGTCGACATGGGCTTTAATTCTGAATCAGACCACTCTAGATGTCAAGCAATGAGAGACATGATCGCAGTGGGCTTCAGAAAAGAAGATCTAGCTCGAGTTTGTATCCAAAAGCTGGACGATCCACCTCTAGACACCACTTCCTGGGCTGATAGCATCGACAGGCTTAACAATCCCCCTTCTGCAATCTTGGACTTAGCCCTCTCCCCCCATTTACAAACCCAGAAATTCCTAACCCCCTCAACATCTCTCAATCTTCAAAAGACCAAAGAAAATAATTTCATTCGAAGAAGACAAAGAAGAAGAGTAAAAATGCAACGGCTTCAGATCCAGACGAAAAATATGTATCTACTATGGTATGAAATCAAGATGGGAGCAACTGACTAAAAAAGCTCGAAAAACTCTCACACTTGGTAAAGATCTGGGTATTCGGATAATAGGCTCAGAGGAAGAAGTGGTTAAAGAACTGGCTCAACTGGAAAATACAGATTAATTGGGCAAGAAAATGCGGCTACTTTCATGGAATGTTAGAGGCATTGGTTCGAGGGTTAAAATTTCGGAAGTCGGAAAGATTATTAAGGAGAGTAACATTGATGTTGTTTTTATTCAAGAAACAAAAAATAGTCTCTTTCAATAGAGTTCGTGAGTAAACTCTGGTCTGATGACAATTTTGATTTCAGGTTCATCGGCTCAATTGGTAAATCAGGGGGTCTTCTAACCATATGGGATAAACACAAATTCCAAGCAAGCTCTTGCACCAGCAAAGAAAGCGTCCTACTTATCAAAGGGCGTTGGTTAGAAAGTGATCGCCAGTTTATGCTAGCAAATATATATGTGCCTTGTTCCATTCCTAGACAAAAACTACTCTGGGAAGACATTAAATCCTTGAAATTGTCTTCACGATCTTATTGGTTCTTGGGAGGTGACTTCAACATGGTTAGAAATACGACAGATAGAAAAGGTGTCAGCAGTTGCAGTACCGGCATAAAAGAGTTCAACTCATTCATCGACAATTGTAACCTCTTTGACCTCCCTCTGATTGGAAGAAAATTCACATGGTATGGCCCAAAAAATAGGAGAAGAAAACTCGACAGAATCGTGGTGGAGGAAGATTGGCTGATTGACAATTCGGATGCCCTGTTAAAAGCTTTACCAAGAACCGTGTCAGACCACATACCTATATTGTTGTCACTGGAGAAGATCGACTGGGGACCGCGACCTTTCAAGTTTATTAACGCATGGACAAACCAAGAAGGCTTCACCGCAATCATTCAAGAAGCACTTGGCTCTACTGATCTCAAATCCGCCAATATGAGCATTAAACAAAAAAAATCAAGCTGGTACTGAAGAAGTGGAATTTAGAAGCTTGTAATGACTTCGATCAAAAGGCAAAAGATATGGTGAAGCGAATCAACGAAATTGAAAGCCTTGGGGATTCTAATACCTTAAGTGAAGAACTGCTAAATGAACTAACACAATGCAACATGATTCTATAGGACTCTCTCAAAGCAAAGGAAGATTTGTTGAGGCAAAAATCTAGAATGAATTGGTTGAAAAACGGCGATGGGAATACAGCTTTCTACCATAGAGTAGTTAAGTTCCGTTGCAAAAGGAAATCTATTTTAGGGGCAAATTTTGGAATTCCCGGTGAAGATAATCCTACCAAGCTCAAACAAAAAGCCTTCAACCACTTCCAAAAACACTTCAGTAGCAACAAGCGAAACTGGTTTGCCATCTTTGATCTTGAATTTTCTAGAATTTCAGAAGACGAGGCAAAATTTCTAGAATCCCCGTTCTCATTGACCGAGATCAAATAAGCTGTATGGAATTATGATGACACCAAAGCTCCTGGGCCTGACGGTTTCAACTCACTGTTCTTCAAGAAAAGTTGGAATCTGATTCATAAGGATCTCGAGAGGATGTTGGAAAATTTCTACAAATTTGGTAAACTCGAAAGAAACATAAACTTCTCCTTTCTCACCCTCATTCCGAAGACTTCCAATCCTTCAAACATTTCAGAATACAGGCTAATCAGTCTGATCAATTCCCTATACAAAATTGTGCCAAAACTTCTATCGCGAAGGATCAGCACTGTGATGAACAAGATAATTAGCGATACTCAATGTGCATTCATGAAAGGTGGGAAAATCTTCGATGGGATCCTGATTGCAAATGAGATTATCCACTCTCTAAAATCCAATTCAAGCAGTAATGGTGGAGTGATCCTAAAATTGGACTTCTCCAAGGCGTTCGACTGCGTGCGATGGGATTTTCTCGACATGATCCTAGAAAAAATGGGATTCGAATCAAAGTGGCGAGAATGGATTTGGTAATGTGTTTCTTCTGCCAAGGTATCAGTCTTATTGAACGGCTCTCCGACAAAGGAATTCAAAATGTTGCGCGGATTAAGGTAGGGTGATCCGTTGTCTCCCTTCCTCTTTATCATAGTCACCGAAGCTCTCCACAAAATTTTAGTAGAAGCTGAATCAAAAGGGGTAATCAGGGGAATTACTGTAGCTGTACCATTAAACTCAGTCTCTCATCTCCAATTCGCGGATGACACCATACTCTTCCTACAGCCAGAAAAATGTTACTTTAAAAACGTGAAAAAGATCCTGGGGTGCTTCGAGGTTTGCTCTAGTCTTAGTATCAATTTTAAAAAATCTGGGATTGTTGGAGTAGGAGTTCAAACCGATGTTCTTAACGTCCTGGCAAACACTTGTGGATGCTCGATTCTGGAACTTCCATTCACCTATCTTGGGATTCCCTTAGGCTCAGATCCGAAACAAATAGCAACTTGAGACCCTATTATTGAGCGTTGTCAAAGCAAACTAGCCGGTTGGAAAGGAAGATCTCTTTCCTTCGCGGGCAGAGTCATACTAATCAATTTTGTTCTTTCAGCTCTACCACTATACTTCATGTCAATCTTCGTTATTCCCAGAGTAGTATTGAAGAAAATCGATAGACTCAGAAGATAATTCCTATGGGGTACATCTAGAGGAGGACATCCAAAATTGGCCAGAGTAGGTTGGGGAATGCTTTGTCTTCCAAAAACAAAGGAGGTGCGGGAGTTATAAATCTCGACGCCGAAAATAAAGCTCTCTTTGCAAGATGGGGATGGAGTTTTGCCACTGAAAAGGAGGCACTTTGGCGCAAAGTCATTCTCTACAAATATGGTCCCTTCTTACCATCCTGGAAACCACAAATTGGGAACACAAAAGATATTTCAAGTATTTGGAAAGGAATTTTGAAGAATCTTTCGAGAGAAGACGTTGATGCATGGATGAACTTTGATTCTTTTAGATGGCAGCTGGGGGACGGTAAAACAATTCTCTTTTGGGAAGACTCTTGGTGCGAGCTTAAGCCTTTGAGTACTATTTATGCCCGTCTCTACCGTTTGGTGGTCAGGAAAAAAGCCACCGTTTCTGAAGTGTTAGGTTCTGGCGAATGGCAATCCCAAGTTTGGACTGATTTTTTCTCAAGGCCACTACTTGACCGAGAACTGGAAACAATTAGTAAAATCAAAGTTTCAATCCAAATTTACAAAGTGAAGAATGATGTTGCCGATCGACTAATTTGGATTCATGAAACGGCTGGTACGTTCTCAGTAAAGAAACTTTTAGACCTTTTGGTTAGCTCTAATATTAAAGATCCTACTTTTAACTTCGATAAAGTCTGGAAACTTAAAGTCCCGCCAAAAGTGAGAAATTTCATTTGAATGCTAATTATTAAAAGACTGCCTACTAAAGCTTTCCTAAAGAACATGGGTATTCTCATGACTAATGCTCATCTCCTTTGCCCTTGGTGCGGCTCAGAAATAGAAGACCTTGATCATCTTTTTATTCTCTGCAATTTTGTTGTTAGCTTCTGGAAACTTTTCTGCAGCTGGTGGAAACTAATTTGGCCGAATCCAACTAATGTGGAGGCTTTCTTCAACTTTTGCTTAGACCTGCATTGGGGTGGTAGACTGAATTCTCCATGGTTATCCTGCGTTGCTGCTGCTTTCTGGAGTATTTGGTTAGCAAGAAACGAGAAACTTTTTCAGAACAAATCCATAGCATGCTTCGACCTTCTCTTCATTTCCAAAATGAGAGCTTTGATTTGGTGTAAGGCCACAAAATCGGATGTTCTGTTAAATGAAAGCTACTGGTGGACAAATCCCTTTGCTAGTATTGCGACTCCAAGTTCTGGGCCATCTTTACCTCAACGGCTTCATGTTGAAGACGATTCTCTCATCTTCAACGTGGATGGTGTTGTATTTTCTAATACTGCTGGTTGTGGTGGAATACTATGCAACAAAAGTGGTTCGATTATAGAAATGTTTTCTGGGCCAAGTCCTCCCTACGGATCCGATTATGCTGAACTATTCGCAATCAAAACTGCTCTCCAAATATTCTCTAAAGCAGGTCTGACTGGTTCGACACCCCTCATAATCGAGTCCGACTCTCAAATGGCCCTTAATTGGATCCTCTCTACTCCTTCAAGACCTTGGAAATGGTGGCAGCTGTTTGAAGAAATCGATAACCTTCGGAGTGTCATTTCCCAAATCTCTTTTATTTACTCGCCTAGGATATGTAATTTGATGGCGGATTACCTGGCGAAAATGGGCTTAAACAAGGTATCAATGTTCAAAGCATGGTGGTAAGCTTCTCAATGCCTGGAGTAATGATGTTAGTCTGCGGGAATGGTGTCCTTCTAATAGACAAGACTCTGGAAACTTTCATCACAACTTCTCTTCTTAGCGGGATCTCGGTCTGGGGTTCATATCGAATGAAATTTAGCTTCTTTTGGAATTAAGGTGCAGCTCCTTCACTGATCACTGGACTAGTTGGCGCGTAATTGTGTGGTCATTTACTTTTGCTTTTGATTTGCATTTTTGTAGCCTTGCGGCAATGAATACTGTTTTATATACCCCACCCGACTTATGTGTACTCTTTTCTCCATTAGGCTTTAGGGAGGTTTTTAATGAGGCACATAAGTTGGTTCGGCTAAACGCTAATAAAAATTTTATTTGCCGAGCAAAAAAAAATCCATTAAGCAAAGTCGTGAGTTTGAAATCGATATTATGAATCAATTAAATTAGGTTGGATGAGTCGTCCCTATGATAAATCTCTACAATACATGATATGAAAATAGGCCTGACAAACTTGACCTGAGATCCGAATCGATTTACCCGACTCGAGACCCTGATATAGACACGAACATGATAATCTAAACTTGAGTCGTACCCGAAACAAACTGTATCGAACCACATTTTAGTTGAAACGAAAGCGAATAAAGCAACTGAAACCGAATCGAAAGCAAACCGAACCGAAAACAACTCAAATTTAATTTGCTCGATCATGCATATTTTATTCTCCTTTTATATTATATTACTAATTAACAATCTTCTTTAGTAATAGTTTACTGATTTAATATCATCTCTTCTCCATTAAAAGATTATCTTCATATATTAACTCAAATTGAAAATTGTCTTATCTGATGTTGACCTGACCCGAATAAGCAATCAATCCCATACTGACCCGAAATAAAAATCAGCTGACCTGATACTGGCTCGAACAGGAAATCAATTATTCTGATAAATAACCTGAACCGAAAATCATTTGTTTCGTTGTTGACCCGACCCAAAAATCAACCAAATCAATACTTGTCGGATCTAATACCTGACTCAACCTAAAATGACATAGACCCAAATAAAATAAGGAAAATACTTTGATGCACAAGCCCTTTAATTTTAAGGTTTAGGGTTTAAGATTTTAGGTTAGGGTTTAGGGGTTTAGTATGTAAGATATATAATTTAAGATTTATGGTTAGAATTTAGAGTTTAGGGTTTAAGTTTTAGGTTGTTAGGGTTTGTGATTTAGATTTTAAATTTTATAAAAGGATTGTGTAAATTTTTTTACACAGCTTATGCATTAAAATAAATCCCATAAAATAAATCAGATAAGATCAGACCCAAAGGCCAAAACTAACCTAAATCAAAAGCAGCAGCAACTCGAACCTGATTCGAATGGTCCGATTGCCGCCACTATCTGAAAACAACCAATCAATGTGCGGTTCCTCCGTTAATTTTGGCCAAATTTTGCAATCGGTTGAGAAAATATAAATTAATGTAGTTGACTACTGTGTATTATTCACATGCTTCTTTTACTATTTTTTTTTTATAAATTTAAAGGTAGGAAGGCAAAGAACAACTGTTCCAAGTTGAAATATACAAAAGAAAAGGTAATATATCATTTCATCATAGGGGAAAAAGGGATAGATGATAGAAGATACTTACCAAACATGGAAATTAAACATGATTACATAAGGGAAAGTGGACTTAAGAGCCATAATAATGATTTTTTTAGTTAAATATTTAAAAATTTTGGTCAAAGAATGTCAAAATTAAATCTGTTGAATCAATAAAATAAAATTTTATAAATTAATTGATAAAATTGATAGAGTGAAACTAAAAATTATGTGAAGGGTAAAAAATCAGGGTAAAAAGCAACATTTGAATTATTTTTAAAATTTTAATTAATTGTTATTGAATTAATTAAATAGAATTGATTTTCTGATCGGTTCAACCACCCATCTAATTTTTACAACATTATATTCTGTTATAATAATTTGGGTTTGTGCATAACAAGTATCTTTCCCCCCTAGTTGTAGCCTTGTGGGTAAATTGTTTGCTATGATTTGTTTATTTTTGAACGGTCCAAGTCTAAAAAAAATAAATGGTGTAGAATTAATAATATGTGCCCCCACAAGACTGATGACTAGCAAGGAGCTTGACCCCCAAACTACACGTGAATGAGGGATATAAGCAAATGGATCTCACTAGGATGGAATTGTTAATATCGGGAACCATATGAAAACACCAAATATGTTGCAATAAACATGATATAGTTAACTAACATTCAGTTGATTTAGTGAGATGTACTAAATCTTTTAAACAATGTCAAATGTTTAAATCTTGACATTATGAATGGAGTAAATAGAGTTGAGAGAATCGTCTCATAATTATACATATCCGATCTAGATTAGTCAACCAATAAACGAGATATCGATGATTATAAAATTAAATTGGTGGTGGAACTGATTAGCTAATCTATTGAATTCCTAATCTTTAAAAATTTTGGTCACATTTAATATATATACCCTAAAAGGAGAAAAAAGAAGTAAAACTTGACTTAAAAGAATAGTCCAAGGTTGAGTGTCACCTCCCATCGTTTTCAGAGGCACTATTGATGCTTACTCACTACCAAAGCTGGTGCCATTCTTTGAAGGCAGAAGAAGATTATCAACCCACCGACACGTTGATCTTTCGTTGTAGCTCAGTCTCTCTTCCATCTCATAACAGAAATAATACATATTCGTATTTAAGATTTCGATACATTTAATAATCTTTTGTTATGTTCACGGTAGAAACACGAACCGTCAGATCTATGTTTCTCGATACACTATTGTCTTTGCTCTAAATTTAATGGGGTTGGAAAATGTAGATGAGAGTGGGAGACTTTTAGGGTTCATAATTCAAGACTTTCAAAACCCACCAACCCTAATCACAACTTTGCCTACAAAATCTGAAAAGGGTGAAGAAAAGAGAGTATGAACAATGGGACATGGGGGCAGCACCCACCGACCAGATTGTGGTATCGTCTTTTAGTGAAAAAGCCAGCTGGGCTATACTATATCTATTCTTGGTAGTTTCACCCACTTGAAATAAAAAACTCATCAAAAAGTAACATTCACCTGTATTTTTTATTAAGTCGGGTTTATGTATAAGATTAATAGACACATATATATATATTTAAGTATGATCTTATCCGAAATATGAGTATTTTAGTTCATACATATTTGAGAATAATTTACATCTTTCTAAAAATTGTTATTTTATATTTTTTCCCTAACGATCAATTGTTTCTCTAGATGTCTGATCTTCATTTTTTTATTTCTTTTCAGCCTTTTTCGGCTCTCCTTGCTTCCTTTTTTATTGTGGTTGTTGTTTCGGTAATGTCTTACCGTTGATTCAATGAGATTTCGATTTTCTAACATCCAGGCATGTTATTGAGATATTATGGCTCACGAGCGAACTTAAAAATTAGGCCCTAATAATAAGTATTGAAAATTTTAAATTTTAAGAGTAAATTTTTAATAAAAAAAATATTACAAAAAATGAGACTCTAAAAATAAGTAATGAAAAAAATAAATTTTAATAGTTTGTACTTATTAACAAATATTGGAAAAATACTGGGCCCTAGTAACAAATATTGAAGAAAAAATTAGACCCCTAATAAAAAATATTAACAGAAATTATATTTTAAGACCAGACCCTTAATAACAAGTGTGAAACCAAAATTGATTTTGATATAACAATTTAACTTTTTGGACTAAATTGCAAAACAATAAAATTTTAAGTAATTTTCAAAGACTCACATTTTGACAAGTCATTTTGAACCAAACACTATTTCAAGTCAAAACATATTTAAAGGTTCGATTTTCACTAAGTCTTTTCATGAGTTTTCAAGCCAAACTTCAACAAAAACGCCCAGGCGTATCGATACCCTTATGCGTATCGATACGGGTTTTCAACACTGAAATTTTAATCGTTCATAGCGTACCGATACGGTCTAACCTTGTATCGATAAAATATTCATATGAGCAAGACTTTAAGCTATAGCGTATTGATACACATTGGAACCGTATCGATACAATTTTCTTATTAAAATATTATTTTGCTATAGCGTACCGATACGACATGTAACCGTATCGATACGATATGCTGGCCTTTGCAAAATCCTTGCATTTAATTTTTGAACGCTGGCTTGTCAATTAGTTGGAATCCAAAATTTTAAATGACCTTCGAACGATATCGATACGCTAAGGGAGCGTACCGATATGCTTTTTATCAAAACCAAACTCAGGATTCCAGTGAGTAAAATCCGCATCGATACGTCTAACTGTATCGATACACCCCTTAATATCGTACCGATACGCCCTATTTTTCAGTCACAATGGCTCTTTCTTATTTGAGACAAGTACCGATACGCCCACGAGTCGTACCGATACGATAGGTTGTTGAGCAGCATTTATTACGAAAAATTGCAGCACAACGGCTCTATTGATGATCTCAACCACCCAAATGGCTAGAAACCAATGCAAGGGTATAAAAACAAGTCTCAAATGCTACATCAACAACTATTGAACCTATATGCAACATCAAATCACTCAAATCCAAACCTTGTTCTTTTTAGAGTCAAATCTTTGTACCCAACTCCATTGTGATTTTCATTGTAATTTTTATTGTGAGATTGGGGAGTGTTTGATTGTAATTGGGTAAACATCATCCTTAGATAGGCTTTTGTAAAGTTTACCAAAAACCCTTCTTTGTAAGAGTGAGTGGATTAAGCTTTGGGTAGAAAGCTTAATCAAAATTGTAAGGTTTCCTCCTCATCCAAGAATAGGGGAAGAATCAATTAGTGAATTGGTTGAAAATCCTTAGTGGGAGCTAAGGTAGTGGATGTAGAGTTCATTTGAGAACTTGAACCACTCTAATTGCTTTGTGTTAAATTTTTACTCTTCCAATTTCCACCCTTAAAATTTTTACCAATTCACCCCTCTTGGCCATTTGCAATTGTTTGATCAACTCAACAATTGGTATCAGAGCTACACTCATTGGAAGGATTACAACCCTTTTGAGTCGATTATAGGAGTGTTTGATCACAACAAGTCAAGCAATGACATCCACCTCTATTTCCAACCTCTATGAGTCTCAATCTACCACCAATCCACCATTCTTCAATGGAGATAACTACCCATATTGGAAGAATAGGATGAGACTCTTCATTAAATTTACCGACTACATGGTATGAGATGTAGTTGAAGAAGGGCCATACATTCCGATGAAGAGAGATGGTGAAGGAAGACTTGTCCCAAAGGTGAAAGCCGAAATGACCAAAGATGATAGAAGAAGAATGCAAGTCATTGATAAAGCTTTACATGTCATCTTTTGTGCTCTTGGTCCGGATATCTACTCCAAGGTGTATTCAATCGAGAATGCCAAGGAAGTTTGAGATACCATCGAGACAACATATGAGGGAACTAGCGATGCCAAAGAAACAAAGATCGAGCTACTCAATCTAAGCTATGAAAAATTCAAGATGGATCCCAATGAGAGTGTCTCCAAGATGTTTGATCAATTCTCGGTCATCGACAATGGATTAAAAGGTTTCGGTGAAATCATTCCCGAAGACAAGCTAGTGAGGAAGCTATTGTATTATCTTCCGGAATCATGGGATAGCAAGAAAACGACCATTATTGAAGCTAGAGATTTGAAGACTCTCAAGCTAGATGCCCTTGTTGGATCTCTACTTACCCATGAGATCATGAAGAAGGGAAAAAAATAAGAAAAGAAGATGGAGGAGAAGAAGGAAGTTGAGAAAAAGAAGATTGGAATCGCTCTTAAAGCTTCATATCATGAAAGTGATTCTAGTGAAGATGAAGATGAGAAGATGACCATGTTGGCCAAACGATTCAATCGCTTCATGAAGTCCAACCGAGGGAGAAAGTTCAATAGAAAATGGGACTTCAAAAACAAGAGTAAAGAAGAGGAGAATGACCAAATCATTTGTTATGAATGCAAAAAATACGGCCACATCCGATCTGAGTGCCCTCAATTAAAAAGGAAGAGTTTTGGGAAGAAGAACAAGCTCAAACTCAACTGGCAACTTGGAGTGACGAGGAGTCATCCGAGGAGGAGGAAGAAATGGCTAACCTTTGCCTCATGGCCATTGAAGATGATCCAAAGGTAAACCTCAACTCATCTAATTTCGATTTTACCTATGATGAGATTCATTATGCATATGATGTGTAACGCCCGAGTTTGGGGCCCGGAAGATACTCAGGTTGGTTAAGCTAGTTTGGGTTAAGTTATTTTTCGGGGAGACAATTTAAAATATACCATTTTAGAGCTTTTGGAGAAAAAAAGGAATTTAAAAAGGGTCTTTTGGTAAAATATGGACACATGGGTTTTGGATAAAGGTTTTGAATTAAAATAAAATACATTATTTCAAATTTGCCATCTCTTCTTCTTCCCCAAAATCTTTTCACGTTAAAACTCCCCAAAGCCATAGCCACAACCTATTTTCACCAATCTTCGCCATTTGGAAGTTTCAAAGAGGTAAGCAACTTGATTTTTATTCATCTTTTCATTTCAAACTTACTTGTAGCACTTTCTTTTCAAAATAATGAAGATTTCTCAAGTTCCTCTATTTGGGAGAAAATGAGTTTTTCAAGGGTTTAAGAGAACGATAATAAAATAGTGTTTTGGGATGAGTTGTAAACTATATTTAGGTGTAAAATGGTGTTAAGATATTGAGTTTAACATGAAATCCCGGATTTTGGGAAAATGGGTGGTTTTGATTAATGGGTATTTGAGTTTTTGGCTTAGAAATGGTGGAGAAGGGTTCCTAATGTTTTGGTGTTGTTGGGTTGATGTTTTTGGAGTGTTTGAACATGGTTTGGATGATAAATTGAGGAGTTGGTATCCAAACTCCTATGTTTTTGTTATTGTTATTGTTGTTACTATGTTTAAAGTATTGAAGTATGCTTTGGTTGGCTTTTGACCCTTGGAGAATGTTAAGCATGTTTAGTTGCTTGCTAAATCTTGTTTGATGATTGTTAGCCTTGTTGAATGTTTAACTCGCTTTAAGTGAATGTTCGTGGTTGTCTTGAATTGCATGCATGTTTAGAAGTTGATCTAATGCTTGCTTAAGGTGTCTTTGTTAGCTCTCTTGCGCTTAAAATTGAAATATGTCGTCTTTCTGTGCAGGGCGTATCGATACGCTCAAGGGCAGTATCGATACGATCCCCTGTTTTAAGCCTAGTGTATCAATACACGGGGGCGTATCGATACCCACTTTGCTCTCTGAAAATTTGAGATTTTGACGAGAAATTGGGGTATCAGTACGGGTCTTAGGCGTACCGATATAGTCCTAGAGTTGACTTTGAGAAACAAGACCGTTAGGAGCGTATCGATACCAGCCTTGGAGGATATCGATACAGGCTCTCAAAGTTGACTTTGGGGAAGTTTGACTGTTGAAGGCGTATCGATACGAGCCTTTGGAGTATCGATACGACCTGAAGTAAATGGCTAAAACTTGTCTTTAATTGTCTAATCTGCTTGGTTCGTACCCATGTTTGCTTTTATGCTGTTTGCTTTTCTCACATAGGTTCAAATGAAGCATTTAGACAAGATTAATTCAAAAAAGGGTTGCTAATCGGAGTGAGGCCTTAACGGGTTTCGCTTCAGTTTTCCCCGTGTAACCCGTTTGGTTAGGTCTAGTGGCTAAACCGGGATGATGGGGTTACATTTGGTGGTATCAGAGCCTCGGTTACGAGGTCTCTCGGGAAGGTAAGTCAGGTAAGTTGGTTTGTTTGGTTTGTTTGCCACTCCACGGTGTATGAAAGTATGTTTTATTGTTCTTACTGTTGGTTGAAGTGTAGTCGAGCGTCCCCATTGCTAGGTATTGTTATTTTTTTTGAAAAGTTGAAGGGACTCATTAAAAACTCCCACTAAGCCTAGGAAGGGGGAAAAGAGTGCCCGATTTTATTGATCATCACCAGAATTACAAATGTTGACAACCCAATAGTGATTCACCTACCAGTTCCAAGCACCTAGATTACATTACCCCATTACCCGATTCCAGCCTTAGCAAGGGAGTCTGCAAGTATGTTGCAACAACGCGGAACCCACCTGACCACCATTCCAAGTTCTCTGGTGAGGTGAACGATGGAATCCACTTCGCACGCCAAGTTTGCCGGAGGATCAGTGATTTGGTTTACCCATTCCACAATCATTTTACAATCAGATTCAGCAATAAGCCTAGACCTTATACACAGCTGCGATGATACAAACCTATTCAAGCCTGGTTTTAATGCATAAAGTTCCAACACTGTCGAGGGACCCCTGCCACAAGTCTCGGAAAATTGGAATAAAATTTTACTTCGATCATCCCTTAGCACACCTCCAACTCCACTATTACCGCTTATGTTATTTAGAGCACCATCCACATTAAGTTTTACAAACCAGGGGGAGGAGGACTCCAACTAAGTTCCTTCGCTGGTTTTGCTTGGACAAGAGTACGATTTTTGGCCAAAAGCGAGTCGGCCATGAGGCAATCGAACGACAGCTTACAATCCTCAAACTTAGCTTTCAACCAAGATATCAACCGAAATTTCATCATATAAAGGAGCTGAGACCAGTCCAATGCCTTGCTATTGAATATCATATCGTTTCTAAATAACCATATGGTCCATATGATGGCGAAAGGGATAAGAGACCATACCTTGTCTATAGAGGAGTGACTCAACGACCTCCAAGCTTCCATAAAAGCGATTGGGTCGTTTGGCAGTGTTAATGAAATGCCCAGCCAGCTGCAGCAAGTCATCCAAAGTCTCCAACTATGCCAACATGTTAAAAATAGATGGTCTACTGTTTCCTGGTGACTTAGGCAAAAGGGGCAGCTATCGTTATTAACCATGGGAACTCCTCTTTTACTTAGTTCTGATTTGACCGGCACACGTTTAGCAAGGACCAACCAAATGAACAATTCAACCTTCGGAGGTGCCAATCCAATCCACACAAATTTTTGCCAAAAGCTAGAGTTGGGGATGGGGCCGCAAACCAATTTCTTTAGCGATTTAACTGAGAATAAACCATCGCTAGATCCCGTCCAGCACACCCAGTCATGATCTAATTCACTCGATCGAAAATTGTTTAGGAGTGACATTAGTTCCTCCCAACTCGGCATTTCGCGTTCAAAAAGAGTTCTTCTGATAGGTATGTTTCAAGACCACGACGAACCACAACGAATACCGAAATCTGCAATGCACCATTTTTGTTTAATGACAGCGCATAAAGTCGTGGGTAAGACACCATAAGAGGGGATTCTCCTAACCACACATAGTCCCAAAAGGAGATAAACTTGCCATCACCGACCCTAAGAGAAAAGTTTGCCCGGATACAAGAACCAAAATTGTCATTGCCGTGGAATGATTTAAGAATACCATTCCAAATCCAGGAAAAGTTCCTATTATTCAAGCAAGAAGGTATCAAACCCGAAGCATCCTTTGGATTTTTACACGAAATAACCTTTCTCCACAGGTTGTTATATTCATTCCCGTACCTCCATATCCACTTTCCTAATAATGCTTTGTTAACCATGTCCAGATTAGTAATTCCAAGGCCTCCCTCATTCTTCGGTTTGCATAACAGGTCCCAACGTACCCAATGGATTTTTGACTTATCAATATCGCCTCCCCAAAAGAAGGAAGACATTAAACTGTTTAGGCGATTGGAAACCGAAACATGCATTCTAAATAGTGACAAGAAATAAACCGGCAAGCATGAAAAAACTGATTTGATGAGCGTTAATCTTCCACCGAAGGATAGGAACCTGGGTATCCAACCTTCAAGTTTCTGGGAGAATTTTCTGATAACCGGCTCCCAGATGGCAGGACTGTTTCGATTAGCCCCCAAAGGTAAGCCAAGATAGCTAGTAGGTAGACTTTCAACCATGCAACCAATTGAATTTGCCCAAGACTATTGCAACGAATCACTAACATTTATGCCCAGCAACTTACTTTTTTTTTCAGATTGAGTTTAAGGCCTGAAGCCAACTCGAACACTCTGAGAATTCGTTTCACATTGCGGACTTGAGTTTCGGAAGCACCACAGAAGATTAATAGGTCGTCCGCAAATTGTAGATGGGACATTGAAACTACCTCATTTCTCCTACCTATCATGAATCCGGAAAATAACCCCAAGCGGACTGATTTCAATAACATAAGTGTAACCCCCTCGTCCCGGTCCGGACGCTTGATCGATCTGAGTGGGCTACACGGGGATAACCGAGGCAAAACCCGTTAAGGCTTCACTTCGGTTACCGACCCAAGAAAACTTTTTCATTTATTATCTTGTCTAGATGCGTTAATTTAGCCTATGTGTGAAGCGACAACGGAAACAAGGCTCACGAGAAGCCTAACAGCAAACAAGGCCTAAGCCCAAACCTTGAGACCCTTTAGAGATGTCAAAAAGCCCATTTTCAGGACTGTGTTTCGAAACAGACATCGCCCGTTTCGAAAAAAGGGCTCCAGTTTAAAAAGCCAGACACTCGTACCAAAACGCATCCACCCCGTTTCGGAACAAGGTCCCATTTCGCCAAAGCTTTCCGATACCCGTTTCGGAACAGACAATCACAGTAGCCAAAGTGTTTCGAAACTTGTTTCGAAATAGGGGCTCACAGTAGCCAAACCGTACCGAAACACGTTCCGATACGGGGGGCCCTAGAACCACACCCGTTCCGAAACAGCACAACCCGTTTCGAAACACCTGCAATCTGTGAATTCCCAAAATCAGTTTTTAACATCTCCAAATGATCCCAAACGCCCTTAACAACCCAAGAAGCATGCACAACATACGAACACACTCTAGAGGCATGCACCCTATTGCAAACATACTCAAATTACATAAGGATACAAGATGGGGGCATCCATGCAAAGATCATTCAAGGCATTTAAGATAGGCAATTTAAACATGGTTTACAACCCAAGCATGGCATCCAAAAGCCAAATCAACATAACATAACAAGGAGTCTAACATGCTCCTAACAAACCAATATCAACATAATTCAAAAGCTCAAAGCAACTAATACATATCCCATTGCTTGACTATAACACCCTTTAACTAAAATGTCCATACTTGATAGCTAAGATAACACCACAAAGCACACTTGGAGGCCCCTTCTTGCACTAGCAACCCACGAACTACGGATCTGCATTGTCGAACAAAAGAGAGCGTAAGCGTAAAGCTTAGTGAGGGTAAGCTCATTAAAAACAAACCTCGACAATATAGGGTCCAAGCACGAGCACAACCAAGGTAGAATGCATGATCTTACCTTCGATCCACATAAGCCAAAAACACATGATGCATGAACATATAATCAATATTATGCCATGCTCAACAAGTTTAAATCCACAACATATGTAATCATATATATTAAACCATATTGGCAACACATCCCAAATCACATTGACTCACATATAATCACATATTGGCACCTAGCTATGACTCGAATACGCGGATAACACGTTGGAACTCACATCCAACAACAAACTTTACCTCACGGTGGGATTACACTCATCACCGTTCACGCGAAGGGGATTCCACTCATCCTCACGCCCCGTTGATGGGATTACACTCATCACCGACTATCATATATATAAGAAGGTTTTTCGGGCGAACCCGCACTCCATCTTGATGACTACCATCATCAAGACCACACGCGCATTTGACTCATGTGTGCACACTAAACATCCTAATGATCGATTATTTGTACCCAAGCATACTAGTGCCAATATCAAACACAATCCACAATGTCATTTCATCACACTTTCGTGCTTAGCACGTACTTACCATGATCACTATCATGAACAATTCACATGAAAAACACAATGCATCAATACCATACCTCAACATACATGTATAACACATTATACATAGCCAACATAACACAAATAATCATGAGGCATAAACATCAATTAGAGAGCAACCAAAGTCTCTAACTAAAGCTTGGGATTAGGCTACCACTCTAATCCCAACTCTAGGTGGGTCTACCAAGCCCAACCTAGTCCACATGCTTGAACCAACACTTTGAAACCATTTAAAAGCATTTAACCACTCACCTTCACTTCCAAGCTCGACAACCAAGCAACCAAGACCTTCAAGCTTCCGGATTCACTCCCGATGCTTCACCAACACAATTTCTTGCCTCTAATCATTTCAACACATTCAAACAACCTCAAATCAGTGCATACATCAATGTAGCAAACCCGGAACACCACTCAAGCATCCAACACAAGATTTCAAGCTGAGAACAACCCCAAAAACTCCAAACCCGAGCAGCCCTCAAATCCCAACCAAAACTCATGATTTCAACCTCTTTAACACTCTTAAATGATTCCAAAACAACCCCCAACTATCATACTAACCTCATCCCTCAATTTCCAACATTAAACACACCCAAAACTCATCTTAAAACCCTTCAAAAACCCCAAAAAACCCCAAATCCGGGAATCTTAATAAAACACTTTAAAAATCACATATGTTGGACCTTATGGTTCATAAACAACGTATTTAACCATAATAAATCAAAAGCTTTGCTAAAGAATCATAAAGCTTCAACCTTTGGCCAAAAACTTTGAAAAACCCAAATGCAAAATACATAGTTTTTATGAAATCCAATGGTACCAAAA
Organism: Hibiscus trionum; assembly: GCA_030270665.1. Classification (NCBI taxonomy): domain Eukaryota; kingdom Viridiplantae; phylum Streptophyta; class Magnoliopsida; order Malvales; family Malvaceae; genus Hibiscus; species Hibiscus trionum. The sequence goes on along the minus strand of BSYR01000010.1, from coordinate 75,372,998 downwards.
TGTAAAGGAAACCAAGGCCAAGCCAAAGATATATTTACCTTTCAAAAAGCCCCAAAGATGAAGAAGAAAGGGGATGGAAAGGGCTTCCTCTCTTGTCGTGAAAATGAGAATGGGGAAGTAGAGGAAGAAGATGACAAAAATCTAATTTAATCATAAAGGGGTTTTAATTGAAAATCCATTTATTTAGAATTTTGCCATTAATGGGATGGCAATCTCATACACTTTAAAATTTCATGAAATTTGAGTTTTAATTCAATTTGGTCGAACACAAAATGTTTGTTTGAAATTATAAAGCCCAAATAATATATTATTATTTTAATTATAAAACCGAGACTCAAAATATTATTTTATTATTATTTTCACCCAACTCCTAAACCCGGGTGTTACAACTCTCCCCCACTTAAGGAATTTCGTCCCTGAAATTACCTGACGGAAACATATACGGAAACTGCTCAAGCATATCAGCTTTCCTCTCCCACGTGGCCTCTTCCACACCTCTATGTCTCCACAACACCTTGACCAACTCTATGGTCTTGCCACACAACACCTTGCTATCAGAAGCAAGTATCTCAACAGGTTCTTCGTTGTAAGACAAATCCGGATTCAACTCTATCTCCTCAACATGCATAACATAAGAAGGATCTGAAATATATCTCCTAAGAATCGACACATGAAACACATCATGGATCTTCTCTAACTCAGAAGGCAATCTCAAACGGTAAGCTACTGGCCCAATCCGCTCAACTATCTCATACGGACCAATAAACCTCAGACTCAACTTGCCTTTCCGGCCAAATTGCATTACCTTCTTCCATAGAGATACTTTCAAAAACACTTTCTCACCCACTGAGAACTCAATCTCTTTTCTCTTCAAATCTGCATAAGATTTCTGACGATCGGAAGCTGCTTTCAAACGGTCACAAATCAACTTCACCTTTTCTGTAGTACCCTTGAGCAAATCCGGCATAGGTAACAATTTCTGACCCGTTTCAGCCCAACAGATCGGAGTCCTACATCGTCTACCATACAAAGCCTCATAAGGAGCCATCTGAATACTAGCCTGGTAACTGTTGTTGTAAGCAAACTTAACTAAAGGCAAATGCTTCTCCCAAGAACCTTGGAAGTCAATCACACAACAACAAAGCATATCCTCTAAAATCTGTATCACTCGCTCTGACTGCCCATCGGACTGTGGATGATAAGAAGTATTGAAATGCAAACGGCTACCTAGAGCACTATGCAAACAACCCCAGAACCTCGAAGTGAATCTCGGATCTCTGTCTGATACAATAGACTTCGGAACTCCATGAAGTCTCACAATCTCGCGAATGTAAAAATTCGCTAACTTGTCCAAAGAATCTGTGGTGTTTACTGCTAAGAAGTGAGCACACTTAGTAAATCTATCAACAATCACCCAAACAGAATTCTTCTTCGAAGGAGACAATGGTCACCCCGACACAAAGTCCATGGTGATCCTCTCCCATTTCCATTCCGGAATCTTCAAAGGCTATAACAAACCTGAAGGAACCTGATGTTCTACCTTCACTCTCTGACAAACCATACAACGGCTCACATACTCGGCTACATCCTTCTTCAAACCAACCCAGAAGTAATCATTCTTCAAGTCACGATACATCTTGGTACTACTCGGATGCATAGAGAAAGGACTCGAATGTGCTTCACTCAAAATCAGACGTCTCAACTCAACATTTTCAGGTACTACAACTCTGTCTCTAAAGCATAACACATTCTCACCACTGAAGCTATACTCGGTCGGTCTACCTTCGGCTATGTCCTGAACATGAGGAACTAAAGACACATCTTGCAACTACTTCTCTCTAATCAACTAAATCAAAGAAGGTTTCACTTGCAACTCTGTGATCAAACCTCCATCACTGGATACACTCAATCTAGCAAACATAGCTCGCAACTCAACTGCAACTTTTCTACTCAAAGCATCGGCTACTACATTTGCCTTACCCGGATGGTACTCGATAGTCAAATCATAATATTTCAACAGCTCAAGCCATCTTCTCTATCTTAAATTCAACTCTCTCTGAGTCATCAAATACTTCAAGCTCTTATGATCGGTGTAGACTATACACTTCTCAGCATACAAGTAATGACGTCAAATCTTCAATGCAAACACAACTGCGGCTAACTCAATATCGTGAGTAGGATAGTTCTTCTCATGCACTTTCAATTGTCTCGAAGCATAGGCAACAACTCTTCTCTCTTGTATTAGGACACACTCTAAACCTATGTAGGAAGCATCGCTATAGATCACAAATTCTTTACCTGAAACTGGTTGTACTAACACTGGAGCATTTGTCAAAGCTTCTTTCAATTTCTCAAAGGCCTTCTGTCTTGCACCTGGCCACTCAAACTTGACTTTTTTTTGCAACAATTTAGTCAAAGGAGCAGCTACTCTAGAGAAACCATCAATAAATCTCCTATAGTAACCGGCTAATCCTAGGAAACTCCTAATCTCAGTCACAGACTTAGGTTGTTTCCACTCAACAATAGCCTCAATCTTCGTCGGATCAACGCGGATACCTTCAGCTGATACTATATGGCCAAGAAACACAACCTCTCGAATCCAAAACTCACATTTGCTAAGTTTCGCATACAACTGATTGCTCAACAATCTTTGCAGAACAAGTCTCAAGTGCTCATCATGCTCTTCTTCTGATCTCGAGTACACAAGAATATCATCTATGAAGACAACTACAAACCGGTCTAGATAGTCTTTGAAAATTCTATTCATCATATCCATGAATGCTGCAGGTGCATTCGTGAGCCCAAACGACATCACAAGGAACTCATAGTGACCATATCTAGTCCTAAAAGCTGTCTTCAGAACATCACACTCTTTCACTTTCAACTTATAGTACCCTGATCTCAGATCTATGTTCGAGAACACTAAAGCACCTCTCAACTGATCAAACAAATCATCTATACGAGGCAACGGATACTTGTTCTTCACGGTCAACTGATTCAACTGCTTGTAATCAATACACATACACATGCTGCCATCTTTCTTCTTTACAAACAACACAGGAGCACCCCAAGGCGAACTACTAGGCCTAATGAAACCATGGTCTAACAACTCTTGAAGCTGACTCTTCAATTCTTTCAACTCTTTCGGAGCCATACGATACGGAGCTATAGATACGGTGCAGACCCTGAAACAGTCTCAATTACAAATTCAACATCTCTGTCAGGAGGCAAACCTGGTAACTCTTCTGAAAAACACATCCGGAAAATCACAAACTGTTCTAATATCCTTCGGTCTAGCCTCACTCATATTCGGATTCATAAAATAAGCTAAGTAAGCCCCACAACCAAAATCCAACAACCTATGAGCCTCTAAAGCTGACACAACATTAGACAAGAACTTAATGTTCTCGCCTACTACTACTACCTCGTAGTCATCAGAAAGCTTCAAAGAAATTCTCTTCGTCTCAAAGTCCACACTAGCTCGGTGCTCAACTAACCAATCCATACCCAAAATAATATCAAAGCCATAAAATGGAAGTTCCATCATATCAACGGGAAACACATGACCCTGAATCTTCAGCGGACACCTCCTATACATACGTTTAACTACAACTGTTTCGCCGAAAGAACTAGTCACATGCATACCTACATCTAAGATCTCAACATGTATATCTAACTTTTGTGCATGCTCACTCAAAATGTAGGAATGCGTAGAACCCGAATCAACCAAAGAAAACAAAGATATAGACTGTAACTCAAAATTACCTGCTATCACATCAGTGTCGTTCCCGGTCTCTCTCTGAGCATAGACCCTCGCTGGCCCACCTGCCTTTGGCTGCACTGCCACAACATGAGCAAGGTTCCTCTGAGCTACCCTAGGTGCATCAGCCCTAGGCTGGAAGTAGCTACGACCGCGCCCACGGCCTCTCTGGTAATCTATCGCTCTCGCATGAGCCTGTGCTATGTTCAGTGCCTGTGCCGCCTGATGCGAACACTCCCTCCTAAAGTGTTCCCTCGAACCACAGTTCCAACAAGCATGTAAGTTACCCCAACACTCACCAGAATGCTGTCTCCCACAACGTGTACACTCGAGCAATCGCCCTCCTCCTCTATGGCCCTGGTGGCCTCTACCATGGTGGCCACCGCCACGTCTATGGTCAAACTACTGTCCACCGCCTCTATGCCTCTTGGCATCCCTACGGTCAAAGTTATTATTCCTCTTACCAGAACTAGATCCTCCAGAACGCTTGGTTAGCCCCAAGCTGTGCTTAATGTCCTTGGCTCTAGCAACCAAGACATCAAAATCGGAATAATCGGAAGCTAAAGTATACCTCTTAACTTCTCGTGAAGCCCATATCTGAAACGGTTACAACGTTCCCTCTCAGTAGGAACCAACTCTGGTGCATACTGACTCAAACAAACAAAACGAATCTCATAGTCAGTCACAGAAGAAACTCTCTGAACTAGGGCCATAAACTCTCGCTTCTTCTCATCAAGATATCTCGGCCCCAAGTACCTTTTCCGGAAAGAAGACTCAAAGAAATCCCATCCAATCTCAGTCTCTGGAACCCCAATAGTAATGGTGACCCACCAAGTGTAAGCATCACCCTGTAGCAAAGAAATCACACAACCCAACTTGCGAGCACCCACACAACCCATCTGAGCTAAGATGCGGACTGTCTTCTCTAACCACAACTCGGATCTCTCAGGTGTAGACCCTCTGAACTCTTCAGCCCCTAGGCTACGGAGCCTCTCTAACGGTAAACTGTTATCATCACCTCTAGGCTGAGTTGCAGCCTGAGCTCCGGCAATTGCGGCCTGAAACGCTCCCGCTATAGCTTGTACAAGCGGAGCCATATCTATTCCGGCAGTGTAACGCCCCGGTTTTGGGCTTAGAAGTTTTGGGCGTTGACCGGTTTGGTCAAAGTCCTGTTCGAATCTTAAGAGGTGAAATTAGGAAAGCCTAGTTCGGGTTGCATTAAAAATATGGAAAAATGTTCTAAAATCATCTTTTATTATAATTAGGTGAACTGTGAAATCAATTTTGAAAAATGGGTTTTGGAAGTATGACATTTTGGTTAGTGACCAAAATGTAAATTTCGAAAGTTTGGTGACTGTTTTATAAAGAGTTGAAACTTTGAATCTTTAAGGAGCTATTAATCCAAAGATGATTTCTCCAGATTTTTCTAAGATATTTTAAGTCTAAAATCTGATTTTAAAGGTTATTAAAATTGGAGGGAAGCCATTTTGGCTATTTTTGGATTTTGTAACCAACTTTGCTAAACTTTCTTTCTCTCATTTTCTCTCAAACCAAACACTACTTTTCCATAGAATTGGATCTGATTTCTTCACCTAAATCCCTCCATTCAACTCTCATTTGATTCCAAATCATTGTATCTTCAAAACCTCTTCAATTGCTTCTTGATTCTTCAAGGATTTTCATTCCAAAAAGTGGAGAATCACAAGTTTGGAGGTAAGAACGTCCTTCTCCTCTAAACTATCAGTTCTTTACTGAAATTCCCAAGTTATCAACTCTTGATTGATGTTTAATTAAAGGCTTTTGAGTTTGGAATTGTATCTTGGCTTATAATGCAAGATTTGATGATTTTTCATGATTTTCGTTAGATCTGATTAACCTATGATTTGAGATGTGTTTTTGATGTTAAATGAACTCTAAATTGATAAGGAAATGAGTTTTGATTGATGCAATCCCGGATAGGTTGTGTTTCCTAAGTTTAGCTTATGTTTCTTGGATGTTTTTGTGGTGATCTTGTGGATCTGTTGTTGCTGGAGGTATAAGGATGTTTGTAGGTTGTTTTTAGATGTTTTATGGTGATGATGGATGTTAGGTTTTGCTGGTTTATGGCTGGGCTTTGTTGAGAAGTGGTTTTGATGCAATTTCGGTTGTGTTTGGTGGCCGAAATTGGTGTGGGAATGAGAGCAACGAGTTTGAGTGCTTTCATTGAAGCTTTTGATGCTTGATGATGCATTAAACCTCTGTTTTAATGTGTTTAATCAGGGGAGGCATCTTTGGATCCAAGAGTTGTTGATCCGGAAGCTTGAATTCGTGCTTCGGCAAGTGGCGAAGTGGAATCGGTGAGTGAAAATGGGTTTCGGCTTTGAAACCAATGTCTTGGGAGCTTAGTTTAAGTCTAAACGACTTTGCTAAGCTCGAGTGTAAGTTTTCGGAATTTCTCTCTAGTGGTGGCCATGATTTTGTTGTGAAGCGAAATGATAATTTGCATGTTTTACATACTGTTTTGGAAGCATGTTTTAGCATGGTTTTTGCTGATGATGTAAGCCATATGTTGAAGGTAACTCTAGGTAGGAGTTCCTTGCTTTTGTACATTGAAATGATGTGGTTTAATGCTTTTAAATGCGTGATGAATATGGCTTGGTTTTATGCTTTAAAACAGTGATGTAAGTGATGAAAATGATGTATATTGGCAAGTGATGTTTTTAAAATGTTAAGGTCACTAAGGTGGTTTAAAGTCCTTGAGTGAGCCTTGTTACTTATGAACATCAAGGTGGTTAAAAGTCCTTGGATGGTTCATGTTGTGGACACTAAGGTGGTTAAAAGTCCTTAAGTGATCCTTTTCTATGGTGTTTAAAAGTCCATAGGCCAAGGTGTTTAAAAGTCCTTGGGATCAAGGTGGTTAAAAGTCCTTGATGAGTTACGTTTCATGGTGTTTAAAAGTCCATGGCCAAGGTGTTTAAAAGTCCTTGGGATCAAGGTGTTTAAAAGTCCTTGATGTGTTACATTCTATGGTGTTTAAAAGTCCATAGGCCAAGGTGTTTAAAAGTCCTTGGGGCCAAGGTGTTTAAAAGTCCTTGGGGTGAAAGTTGATGAACTTGTGTTTAAAGAAATGGAATTTATCACTTGTAGCCAATATGACATGTTATGATTTGATGCATGAGATGCATGTTTAAGTATGCTTTTGAGCATGTGTAAATGATGGTTTGAAGCATGTTTTATAAAGTGTTTTATAAATGCATTATTGAATGGTTTAAATGAGCATTCCTCACTAAGCTTTGCTTACGCTCTCTTCGTTTTTCTTAATTCAATAATGCAGAGCATTAGAGACCTTTTGAGGGCAGCAAGAAGGGCAAGAATTCAAGTGCAAGTAAAGCTCAATGTATGGAAGGTTTTTGTTAAACATTTTAGCTTTTGGGTGATTTGGCAATGGGGGACCAATGTGTATGTTTTGGGAGGTGTTTTGTACTCCCTAAGTATGTTTCTTGATGTTAAGATTGTTGGTCTTTGGTTTGGATCCTTATATGCTTGTTTTGTAAGTTTGGTGTTTGAATAGCTAGCTTGTGTAGGAAGCATGCCATTAGAATTGGGGCTTTTTGCATATGATGATGTTTGGTTGAATTGTTAGTGCTAATATGTTCCTTATATGTTGAATTGCATGTTGGCAAGGTTTGGTGACATTCGGAGCATGATTGGTTGTGTAATTGCATGTTTAAAGTGGAGTTTTGGTGCAATCTGGGCAGGGTGTTTCGGAACAGCACCTACCGTTTCGGAACGGGTGCCTTAATCGTGCCCAGGCGTCCGAAAACGGGAGAGGCCGTTCCGAAACGGAAAGGCTTCTGCCAGACCCCCGTTTCGAAACGGGCTATGCCTGTTTCGGAACGGCCCCGCGTTTCGGAACGGGCTGTCTCCCGTTTCGGAACGGTTGACCGTTGGGGGCTGACATTGGCAGTTATATGTTTTGAATTGTTTGCGTTTTGGTCCTGAAACTTGTTTGTGCAATTGTATGAGTTTGGGAAGTCCTTTTGAGCTGAAATTTCACAGAGAGGCATGAAACCTGATTAATTTCAAGTTGGTAACTTCAATTTGGGTTAAGTCCTTATAATTATTAGAATTTACAATTTGGTCCCTAAAGTTGTAAATTGTTTAATTGAGTCCCTGTTTGATCTCTGATGTTTGTGATCTTTTGGTTTGATGTTTGTGTGATCACAATTAGGCTTAATGCGCATCTAGACAAGTTTAAAAAGAAAAAAAAGGGTCGTTAATCAAGGTTGACTTTCGGGTTGACTTTGGTTTTCCCCGTGTGACTTTCTTAATTCGGGTCAACCGTCTAGGCCGGGTTAAGGGGGTTACATTTGGTGGTATCAGAGCTGAGTTCTCGAGTAATTGGGAATGTTTGTATGCATGATTGAAGTATGTATGCTATGAATGCTTGTTGTTTGAAAGCATGTTCAGTAGTTTGAAATGTTGATGCAGTTGAGTTGTATGCTCTGATGTTGCATGTTGAGGGTACCCATTGCCAAACAAAAGCTAAAGGAAAGGTGTTGTTTTGAAATGAAATTGAGCTTGAATACTTGGATTGCTTACCTTGCTGGGCCTGACTTTGTTTTATTTGTGTTATGATTGCATGGTAAAAGTATGGCACCACGTAGAGAGTTAAGAGGTAATGCGAGAGCTACGGCTCCTAATGAGAATGAGAATGAAGAGCACACTGGTAGTGCTGTATTACCCCCTCCTCCGCCTGGTGGTGGTGCTGGAGGTGCGAGAGCTGAAGCTGCAGCTGATGCTGGTGCCGGAGCTGCTGGACCAGAGGTTGGTCAGGGGCAAGCTATGCCTGACATGTCTGTTTTGGTACAAGCTATTGCGGGTGCTTTTCGAGCAGCAGTAGCTGGAGCTCAGGGAGCTGGGCATCAGGGAGATGCTGGGGTCAGATTGCCTTTGGAGCGTCTGCGCAGTCTTGGAGGGACTGAGTTTAGAGGTTTGTCAGCTGACAGTTCTGAGGCTTGGCTGGAAAGTACCAAGCGTATCTTGGGTCAGATGAGTTGCACGGATGTGCAAAAGCTGGGCTGTGTTGTGTCCTTGCTGCAGGACGATGCTTATACATGGTGGACGACTACCATTGCTGGAATGGCTGAAGCTGATGTTACATGGACATTCTTTCAGAATGTGTTTAAAAGAAGATATCTGGGAGTGAGATATCTGGATGAGAAAAAGCGGGAATTCATGTCTCTTACCCAGGGGAGCATGAGTGTAGCTGAGTACGAGGTACAGTTTGTACGGCTCAGTCAGTATGCACCGGAGCTGATACCTGATGAGAGGGCTAGGTGCGAGAGGTTTCGTTACGGTCTTGTGACGGATGTCAAGATGTATTTGCTGGCCGCCGAGTATGTTGATTTTGATGTGTTGGTGGGCCGAGCAAAGGACGTTGAGATGAACCTGAGTTTGTCTGCTAAGGGTGCTGTTAAGCGGGCTGCTGAGTATAGTTCCGGAGGTGGACGGAACAAGAGGGGACGAGATCAGAAGTATCAGTCCTCAGCCAGGAGAGGTGGTGGTGTGCCTGCTAGAGGAGGCAATGCTAGAGCTGATCCCAGTGCTTGTTGGATCTGTGGTTCCCGTGGTCACTTGAAGCGTGACTGTCCTCGTGCTGAGAGAGTGGCACAAGCTCCTGTTGCGGCTGCTTCTAACGGGTGCTGGAATTGTGGTTCTGCAGACCACATCAGGCGAGATTGTCCGAGGATGGCTGGTGAGCAGGTGCGTGCTCCTGTTGTTGCTGCACCACAGAGAGGTCGTGGGTGCGGCCGTGGTAATTTCCAGAGGAGAGAGGAAGGTGGCCGAGGGGTAGCTCATGTTGTAGCTATTCAGCCTGAAGGTGGAGGCCAAGCGAGGGTGTATGCTCAGAGAGAGGGCAGGAATGATGCAGATGTGATTGCAGGTACCTTTACTTTGCAGTCCTTGTCATTGCTTTCTTTGATTGATTCTGGATCTACGCATTCATATATTCTTCGTGAGCATGCTGAATTGCTTGGTTTGCCTGTTGAGTCTTTGGATGTTGGTGTTCGGGTCACTAGTTCTTTTGGTGAGACTGTTGTGACTCGAAAATTGTATAGAAGGTGTCCTTTGGTTGTTCAAGAGCATGTCTTTCATGTTGATCTTATGGAGTTGCCCTTCTATGGTTTTGATGTGATCCTTGGTATGGATTGGCTTGCTGAGCATCGTGCTGTTGTGGATTGTGAGAATAAGCGTGTTTCGCTTAAGCTTGCGGATGATTATGAAGTTGTGGTGGTTGGTGAGAATGTGAAGTTTCTTGCCAATGTGGTATCTTCTTTGGAGGCGAGCAAGATGCTGAGGCAAGGTTGCGAAGCCTATCTAGCTTTTGTGATGAATCCTAGCTCTAAGGAGTTGAGGGTGCAAGATATCAGGGTTGTAAAGGAGTTTCCTGGTGTTTTTCCTGAGGAGTTGCCTGGTTTACCTCCTAACCGCGAGGTGGAGTTTGGAATTGAGCTGTATGAGAATACAACTCCTGTGTCCATTACTCCCTATAGAATGGCACCTAAGGAGCTGAAGGAGCTGAAGACGCAGTTGCAAGAGTTGCTTGATCGTGGGTTCATCCGGCCGAGTGTGTCACCTTGGGGAGCACCGGTCTTGTTTGTGAAGAAGAAGGATGGCACTATGAGAATGTGCATTGATTATCGTCAGCTGAACAAGTTGACTATCAAGAATCGGTATCCTTTGCCGAGGATTGATGATCTCTTTGATCAATTTCGGGGAGCTGCTGTGTTCTCTAAGATTGACTTGAGGTCAGGGTATTATCAGTTGAAGGTGAAGGATGTGGATGTGCCTAAGACAGCTTTCAGGACAAGGTATGGGCATTATGAGTTCCTTGTGATGCCGTTTGGGTTGACAAATGCTCCTGCTGCTTTCATGGACATGATGAATCGTGTGTTTCATGAATACCTGGACAAGTTTGTTGTGGTGTTCATTGATGATATCCTCGTGTACTCGCGTACTGAGGAGGAGCATGAAGAGCATTTGAGGATTGTTTTGCAAGCTTTGTTGGAGAATCAGCTTTATGCTAAGCTGAGCAAGTGTGAGTTCTGGTTAAGGGAGGTGGTTTTTCTTGGGCATGTGGTCTCAGTTGAGGGGATTCGTGTTGATCCTCAGAAGATTGAGGCGGTGATGAGCTGGAAGGTTCCTAAGTCTGTTCATGAGGTCCGTAGTTTCCTTGGTTTGGCGGGATACTACCGAAGGTTTGTGGATGGGTTTTCCAAGATTGCTGCTCCTTTGACAAAGCTGTTGCAGAAGGATGTTAAGTATGAGTGGACAGAAGCGAGACAGCAGGCTTTTGAGAAGCTGAAGGCGGCTTTGACGCAAGCTCCTATCTTGATTCAGCCTGAATCAGGGAAAGAGTTTGTGGTTTTCAGTGATGCATCCTATGTTGGTTTGGGGTGTGTGCTAATGCAGGAGGGTAAGGTGGTGGCTTATGCATCGCGGCAGTTGAAAGTGCATGAGCGCAATTACCCTACGCACGATATTGAGCTGGCTGCAGTGGTTTTTGCTCTGAAGATCTGGAGACATTATCTGTATGGTGAGAAGTGTACTGTGTACACAGATCACAAGAGTTTGAGGTATCTGATGTCTCAGAAGGAGTTGAATCTTAGGCAACGGCGTTGGTTGGAGTTGCTCAAGGATTATGATCTGACGATTGAGTATCATCCTGGAAAAGCTAATGTTGTTGCTGATGCCTTGAGTAGGAAGGTAGCTGTTGAGTTGAGAGCCATGTTTGCTAGCTTGAGCATATCGCGTGATGGTGGTCTCGTTGCTGTGTTGCAAGTGAAACCCTCTGTGGTTCAGTTGATCAAGGATAAGCAGTTGTTGGATGATTCCTTGGTGTCTCATATTCAGGATATCGCGGAGGGTAGACCTTCGGATTTCTGTTTCAATGATGATGGTGTGCTGTGTTTTGGGAGTCGGATAGTAGTGCCCAATGATGCTGAGTTGAGGCGTGCTATTCTGACTGAAGGTCATAGTAGTCCTTTTGCTATGCACCCTGGTAGTACTAAGATGTACCGTGATCTTCGTGATGAGTACTATTGGGTTGGTTTGAAGAAGGATGTTGCGGAGTTCGTGAGCAAGTGTTTGGTGTGTCAGCGAGTTAAGGCTGAGCATCAGTTTCCTTCTGGTTTGTTGCAACCGTTGAAAATCCCTGAATGGAAGTGGGAGAGGGTTACCATGGATTTTGTATCTGGTTTACCTTTGTCTCCATCGAAGAAGAATTCGGTCTGGGTGATTGTGGATCGCCTGACGAAGTGTGCGCATTTCTTGCCTGTGCATACTACGTTTTCTTTGGATAAGCTGGCAGAGCTGTACATTGCTGAGATTGTGCGGCTGCATGGTGTGCCTAAGTCGATTGTGTCGGATAGGGATCCGAGGTTCACATCGCGGTTCTGGCAGTGTTTGCATCAAGCTCTGGGTACAAGGTTGCATTTCAGTACATCCTATCATCCTCAGTCGGATGGTCAGTCTGAGCGAGTTTTCCAGATTTTGGAGGATATGTTGAGGTGCTGCGTGATTGAGTTCCAAGGTTCTTGGGAGAAGCATCTGCCTTTGGTTGAGTTTGCTTATAACAACAGTTATCAGGCGAGCATACAGATGGCACCTTATGAGGCTTTGTACGGGAGGAAGTGTAGGACTCCTCTTTGTTGGGCTGAAACTGGTCAAAAGTTGGTTTCGATGCCGGCTTTGTTGAAAGGGACCACGGAGAAGGTGAAGCTCATTTGTGAACGGTTAAAGGCTGCTTCTGATCGGCAGAAGTCTTACGCGGATTTGAAGCGTAAGGAGATAGAGTATGCGGTGGGTGACCGTGTGTTCTTGAAGGTTTCGCCTTGGAAGAAGGTGATGCGGTTTGGCCGGAAGGGCAAGTTGAGCCCTAGATACATTGGACCATATGAGGTGGTTGAGCGTGTGGGTCCTGTTGCGTATCGGTTGAGGTTACCTCAGGAGTTGGAGAAGATTCATGATGTGTTTCATGTTTCTATGCTCCGGAAGTATAGATCTGATCCTTCGCATGTGATGCCTGTGGAGGAAGTGGTTTTGAATCCGGATTTGACCTATGATGAGGAACCGGTGAAGGTTCTGGATTCGGATAGCAAGGTTCTTCGTGGCAAGACCATTGAGTTGGTGAAGGTGCTGTGGAAGCATCGCGGTGTTGAGGAAGCCACGTGGGAGCGGAAGGAAGACATGCTGAAGCAGTTTCCTTATCTCTTTCCTTCAGGTAAATTTCGAGGACGAAATTTCTTAAGGGGGGGAGAGTTGTAACGCCCCGGTTTTGGGCTTAGAAGTTTTGGGCGTTGACCGGTTTGGTCAAAGTCCTGTTCGAATCTTAAGAGGTGAAATTAGGAAAGCCTAGTTCGGGTTGCATTAAAAATATGGAAAAATATTCTAAAATCATCTTTTATTATAATTAGGTGAACTGTGAAATCAATTTTGAAAAATGGGTTTTGGAAGTATGACATTTTGGTTAGTGACCAAAATGTAAATTTCGAAAGTTTGGTGACTGTTTTATAAAGAGTTGAAACTTTGAATCTTTAAGGAGCTATTAATCCAAAGATGATTTCTCCAGATTTTTCTAAGATATTTTAAGTCTAAAATCTGATTTTAAAGGTTATTAAAATTGGAGGGAAGCCATTTTGGCTATTTTTGGATTTTGTAACCAACTTTGCTAAACTTTCTTTCTCTCATTTTCTCTCAAACCAAACACTACTTTTCCAGAGAATTGGATCTGATTTCTTCACCTAAATCCCTCCATTCAACTCTCATTTGATTCCAAATCATTGTATCTTCAAAACCTCTTCAATTGCTTCTTGATTCTTCAAGGATTTTCATTCCAAAAAGTGGAGAATCACAAGTTTGGAGGTAAGAACGTCCTTCTCCTCTAAACTATCAGTTCTTTACTGAAATTCCCAAGTTATCAACTCTTGATTGATGTTTAATTAAAGGCTTTTGAGTTTGGAATTGTATCTTGGCTTATAATGCAAGATTTGATGATTTTTCATGATTTTCGTTAGATCTGATTAACCTGTGATTTGAGATGTGTTTTTGATGTTAAATGAACTCTAAATTGATAAGGAAATGAGTTTTGATTGATGCAATCCCGGATAGGTTGTGTTTCCTAAGTTTAGCTTATGTTTCTTGGATGTTTTTGTGGTGATCTTGTGGATCTGTTGTTGTTGGAGGTATAAGGATGTTTGTAGGTTGTTTTTAGATGTTTTATGGTGATGATGGATGTTAGGTTTTGCTGGTTTATGGCTGGGCTTTGTTGAGAAGTGGTTTTGATGCAATTTCGGTTGTGTTTGGTGGCCGAAATTGGTGTGGGAATGAGAGCAACGAGTTTGAGTGCTTTCATTGAAGCTTTTGATGCTTGATGATGCATTAAACCTCTGTTTTAATGTGTTTAATCAGGGGAGGCATCTTTGGATCCAAGAGTTGTTGATCCGGAAGCTTGAATTCGTGCTTCGGCAAGTGGCGAAGTGGAATCGGTGAGTGAAAATGGGTTTCGGCTTTGAAACCAATGTCTTGGGAGCTTAGTTTAAGTCTAAACGACTTTGCTAAGCTCGAGTGTAAGTTTTCGGAATTTCTCTCTAGTGGTGGCCATGATTTTGTTGTGAAGCGAAATGATAATTTGCATGTTTTACATACTGTTTTGGAAGCATGTTTTAGCATGGTTTTTGCTGATGATGTAAGCCATATGTTGAAGGTAACTCTAGGTAGGAGTTCCTTGCTTTTGTACATTGAAATGATGTGGTTTAATGCTTTTTAAATGCGTGATGAATATGGCTTGGTTTTATGCTTTAAAACAGTGATGTAAGTGATGAAAATGATGTATATTGGCAAGTGATGTTTTTAAAATGTTAAGGTCACTAAGGTGGTTTAAAGTCCTTGAGTGAGCCTTGTTACTTATGAACATCAAGGTGGTTAAAAGTCCTTGGATGGTTCATGTTGTGGACACTAAGGTGGTTAAAAGTCCTTAAGTGATCCTTTTCTATGGTGTTTAAAAGTCCATAGGCCAAGGTGTTTAAAAGTCCTTGGGATCAAGGTGGTTAAAAGTCCTTGATGAGTTACGTTTCATGGTGTTTAAAAGTCCATGGCCAAGGTGTTTAAAAGTCCTTGGGATCAAGGTGTTTAAAAGTCCTTGATGTGTTACATTCTATGGTGTTTAAAAGTCCATAGGCCAAGGTGTTTAAAAGTCCTTGGGGCCAAGGTGTTTAAAAGTCCTTGGGGTGAAAGTTGATGAACTTGTGTTTAAAGAAATGGAATTTATCACTTGTAGCCAATATGACATGTTATGATTTGATGCATGAGATGCATGTTTAAGTATGCTTTTGAGCATGTGTAAATGATGGTTTGAAGCATGTTTTATAAAGTGTTTTATAAATGCATTATTGAATGGTTTAAATGAGCATTCCTCACTAAGCTTTGCTTACGCTCTCTTCGTTTTTCTTAATTCAATAATGCAGAGCATTAGAGACCTTTTGAGGGCAGCAAGAAGGGCAAGAATTCAAGTGCAAGTAAAGCTCAATGTATGGAAGGTTTTTGTTAAACATTTTAGCTTTTGGGTGATTTGGCAATGGGGGACCAATGTGTATGTTTTGGGAGGTGTTTTGTACTCCCTAAGTATGTTTCTTGATGTTAAGATTGTTGGTCTTTGGTTTGGATCCTTATATGCTTGTTTTGTAAGTTTGGTGTTTGAATAGCTAGCTTGTGTAGGAAGCATGCCATTAGAATTGGGGCTTTTTGCATATGATGATGTTTGGTTGAATTGTTAGTGCTAATATGTTCCTTATATGTTGAATTGCATGTTGACAAGGTTTGGTGACATTCGGAGCATGATTGGTTGTGTAATTGCATGTTTAAAGTGGAGTTTTGGTGCAATCTGGGCAGGGTGTTTCGGAACAGCACCTACCGTTTCGGAACGGGTGCCTTAATCGTGCCCAGGCGTCCGAAACGGGAGAGGCCGTTCCGAAACGGAAAGGCTTCTGCCAGACCCCCGTTTCGAAACGGGCTATGCCTGTTTCGGAACGGCCCCGCGTTTCGGAACGGGCTGTCTCCCGTTTCGGAACGGTTGACCGTTGGGGGCTGACATTGGCAGTTATATGTTTTGAATTGTTTGCGTTTTGGTCCTGAAACTTGTTTGTGCAATTGTATGAGTTTGGGAAGTCCTTTTGAGCTGAAATTTCACAGAGAGGCATGAAACCTGATTAATTTCAAGTTGGTAACTTCAATTTGGGTTAAGTCCTTATAATTATTAGAATTTACAATTTGGTCCTTAAAGTTGTAAATTGTTTAATTGAGTCCCTGTTTGATCTCTGATGTTTGTGATCTTTTGGTTTGATGTTTGTGTGATCACAATTAGGCTTAATGCGCATCTAGACAAGTTTAAAAAGAAAAAAAAGGGTCGTTAATCAAGGTTGACTTTCGGGTTGACTTTGGTTTTCCCCGTGTGACTTTCTTAATTCGGGTCAACCGTCTAGGCCGGGTTAAGGGGGTTACAGGCAGGACCTTGGCCAAACTGAGGTCCTTCTCCCTCGACTCCAGCCTCGCCTCCCTCACCAGGCGAAGAAGGTGGTGGTGGTGGTGGAGGAGCTCCAATTCCAGCAGCAGCATGCTCTTCCACATGAGCCTCAACCCCAACCACCGGCTCATTAACAAGAGCCGCAACACGTGGTTCCTGACGAACCACCCCCGGCCTACCTCTCGGCCTCGACATCGCGCTCACAAACAACAACTGCAACAATAACAACAAAGCACAAAGAGATAGGGTTAGCAAGGTAAGGGTTCCAAGTGGCTCAAGTATGTTCCCTCACTTTAAAAATCCATTTTCCGATGTAATAGTAGCAATGAGACCCCACACAACATGCTTCAAACAAAACAACACACATACATGCTCTAACAAGCATTCAACAAGACATACTTGATAAACAAGTAAACATGCTTACATGGCAAGCAAACACCGTGCCTTACAATACAAAAACTTAACTTACCTCACTTACCTGCCCAAGGTCTCAGAAACCTTAGGCTCTGATACCAACAAATGTAACCCCTCGTCCCGGTCCGGACGCTTGACCGATCCGAGTGGGCTACACGGGGATAACCGAGGCGAAACCCGTTAAGGCTTCACTTCGGTTACCGACCCAAGAAAACTTTTTCATTTATTATCTTGTCTAGATGCGTTAATTTAGCCTATGTGTGAAGCGACAGCGGAAACAAGGCTCACGAGAAGCCTAACGGCAAACAGGGCCTAAGCCCAAACCTTGAGACCCTTTAGAGATGTCAAAAAGCCCATTTTCAGGCCTGTGTTTCGAAACAGACATCGCCCGTTTCGAAACACGGGCTCCAGTTTAAAAAGCCAGACAGCCGTACCGAAACGCATCCACCCCGTTTCAAAATAGGGTCCCATTTCGCATAGGCGTTCCGATACCCGTTTCGGAACAGGAAATCACAGTAGCCAAAGTGTTTCGAAACTTGTTTCGAAACAGGGGCTCACAGTAGCCAAACTGTACCGAAACGCGTTCCGATACGGGGGGCCCTAGAACCACACCCGTTCTGAAACAGCACAACCCGTTTCTAAACACATGTAATCTGTGAATTCCCAAAATCAATTTTTAACATCTCCAAATGATCCCAAATGCCCTTAACGACCCCAAGAAGCATGCACAACATACGAACACACTCTATAGGCATGCACCCTATTGCAAACATACTCAAATTACATAAGGATACAAGATGGGGGCATCCATGCAAAGATCATTCAAGGCATTTAAGATATGCAATTTAAACATGGTTTACAACCCAAGCATGGCATCCAAAAGCCAAATCAACATAACATAACAAGGAGTCTAACATGCTCCTAACAAACCAATATCAACATACTTCAAAAGCTCAAAGCAACTAATACATATCTCATTGCTTGACTATTACATCCTTTAACTAAAATGTCCATACTTGATATCTAAGATAGCACCACAAAGTACACTTGGAGGCCCCTTCTTGCACTAGCAACCCACGAACTACGGATCTGCATTGTTGAACAAAAGAGAGCGTAAGCGTAAAGCTTACTGAGAGTAAGCTCATTAAAAACAAACCTCGACAATGCAGGGTCCAAGCACGAGCACAACCAAGGTAGAATGCATGATCTTACCTTCGATCCACATAAGCTAAAAACACATGATGCATGAACATATAATCAATATTATGCCATGCTCAACAAGTTTAAATCCACAACATATGTAATCACATATATTAAACCATATTGGCAACACATCCTAAATCATATTGGCTCACATATAATCACATATTGGCACCTAGCTATGACTCGAATACGCGGATAACACGTTGGAACTCACATCCAACAACAAAATTTACCTCACGATGGGATTACACTCATCACCGTTCACGCGGAGGGGATTCCACTCATCCTCATGCCCCATCGATGGGATTACACTCATCACCGACTATCATATATATAAGAAGGTTTTTCGGGCGAACCCGTACTCCATCTTGATGACTACCATCATCAAGACCACACGCGCATTTGACTCACGTGTGCACACTAAACATCCTAATGATCGATCATTTGTACCCAAGCATACTAGTGCCAATATCAAACACAATCCACAATGTCATTTCATCACACTTCCGTGCTTAGCACGTACTCACCATGATCACTATCATGAACAATCCACATGCATAACACAATGCATCAATACCATGCCTTAACATACATGTATAACACATTATACATAGCCAACATAACACAAATAATCATGAGGCATAAACATCAATTAGAGAGCAACCGAAGTCTCTAACTAAAGCTTGGGATTAGGCTACCACTCTAATCCCAAATCTAGGTGAGTCTACCAAGCCCAACCTAGTCCACATGCTTGAACCAACACTTTGAAACCATTTAAAAGCATTTAACCACTCACCTTCACTTCCAAGCTCGACAAACCAAGCAACCAAGACCTTCAAGCTTCCGGATTCACTCCCGATGCTTCTCCAACACAATTTCTTGCCTCTAATCATTTCAACACATTCAAACAACCTCAAATCAGTCCATACATCAATGTAGCAAACCCGGAACACCACTCAAGCATCCAGCACAAGATTTTAAGCTAAGATCAACCCTAAAAACTCCAAACCTGAGCAGCCCTCAAACCCCAACCAAAACTCATGATTTCAACCTCTTTAACACTCTTAAATGATTCCAAAACAACCCCCAACTATCATACTAACCTCAGCCCTCAATTTCCAACATTAAACACACCCAAAACTCATCTTAAAACCATTCAAAAACCCCCCAACAAACCCCAAATTCGGGAATCTTAATAAAACACTTTAAAAATCACATATGTTGGACCTTATGGTTCATAAACAACGTATCTAACCATAATAAATCAAAAGCTTTGCTAAAGAATCATAAAGCTTCAACCTTTGGCCAAAAACTTTGAAAAACCCAAATGCAAAATACATAGTTTTTATGAAATCCAATGGTACCAAAATGTAAAGGAAACCAAGGCCAAGTCAAAGATATATTTACCTTTCAAAAAGCCCCAAAGATGAAGAAGAAAGGGGATGGAATAGTAACTAGGTGAAGGGCTCCCTCTCTTGTCGTGAAAATGAGAATGGGGAAGTAGAGGAAGAAGATGACAAAAATCTAATTTAATCATAAATGGGTTTTAATTGAAAATCCATTTATTTACAATTTTGCCATTAATGAGATGGCAATCTCATACACTTTAAAATTTCATGAAATTTGAGTTTTAATTCAATTTGGTCCAACACAAAATATTTGTTTGAAATTATGAAGCCCAAATAATATATTATTATTTTAATTATAAAACCGAGACTCAAAATATTATTTTATTATTATTTTCACCCGACCCCTAAACTTGGGTGTTACAATAAGATTAAGAGCTTCACCCACTATATTAAACAGTAAAGGAGATAATGAGCATCCATGTCTAAGACCTTTTTAGATGGAAAAAGCTTCCGTAGGAGAACCATTGAACAGAACTGAAATTTTGGCAGACGATATGCACTTTAGAATCCACCCGCACCTTTTCTCACTGAACCCGCATTTTTTCAGAACTCGGATTAGAAAATCCCAACTGACAGTATCATAGACCTTTTGGAAATCTATTTTGAACGCCACTCCACTTTGACCGGACTTAGAAACGAAATCTATTGTCTCATTAGCAATTAAGGAGCAATCCAAAATCTGACGGCTAGCAATGAAGGCAAACTACGAGTCACCAACAATTTGGCCGATGTAAGTTCTTAGCCTATTTGTGAGGACCTTACAGAGAATTTTATATAAACCACTGACCAGGCTAATCGGCCGGAACTCATTGAGGGATTCGGGGTTGGGGACCTTTGGGATAAGAGTCAGGAAAGAATAATTGACTCCAGGATCCCAATTTCGACCATGAAAAAATTATTGAAGAATCTCATAATATCCGCTTTTAACTGAGGCTAAAACTTCTGATAGAAATCGAGATTGAAACCGTCCGGACTCGGAGCTCGGTTATCATCTGAGGAAGACAGAGCCGCCCAAACCTCTCCTTCCGAGAAAGGCCTTTCTAGCAATGTAGCATGTCCGACACTAATAACCTTGAAATCCAGATTCATATCTAAAAGTTCCAGTGCTTGAGTAGTATTGTAGGAGCTGGAGAAAAACTTGTAAATGTGACCTTTAATTTCCACATGATCCGTCAATATTCTGTTATCCACTTTCAAACTCCTGATACTATTAACTCTTCTTCTAGCCGAAGCAATCAGGTGAAAATATCGAGTGTTCTTATCCCCTTCGTTGAACCAGCGCAATCTAGACTTTTGCAACCATGCACTTTCCTCCCTACGATACATCTCCCAAAGACGTTTCCTTAGTGTATTAAGCCGATCTGAATGAGTTGGATTCGGCGAACCATTCTTTATAATTCCTTTCAGTCGAGTGATTTCCCTCTCTACACTTGGAATTGAGTTGTTAAAATCCCCCTGGTTTTTGCTCAACCACTTTTTGATAGCCATCTTGGATCCTTTGATTAATCCACCCACTTTGATTCTTGGATAAGAGGTCTTGGATTCAGCAAATGATTCGATGACAGCTTCATTAAATCCTTCCATCTTGAACCAAAAGTTGAAGCATTTAAATGGTTTGGAACCCCAGTTAAAAGAACGTGTCGACAAGTGAACCGCATTGTGATCCGAGAGAGATTTTTCAACTAAGCTTTGAAACAACTCTGGGAATTCACATTCGAAATTAACAGTAATCAAAAAACGATCCTGCCGAACAAATGTTGGTGGGTCACGATTGTTGCTCCAAGTGAAACTTCCACCCGAAAGTGGTAAATCCTTCAATCCAGAATAAAAAGCAAATCGTTGGAACAACTCCATAGACAACCTGTTGATCGAGAATCCCTTTTTTTCCGAAGAGTCTAGGAAAAGGTTAAAGTCTCCTCCAATGCACCAAGGAATTTGCCACTGCTTTAAGAAATCCAGGAGATCCATGAGAAATTGGCTTTTCTCTAAGTCGACTGAAGGACCATAAGCATTAATGAAGCCACATTTAAAATTCTTAGAAGGATATCTGCCAATCAGAGCGATAAACCTGGGGAAAACAAAACTGTCCGATATTTGGAACCAATTTGAGTCCCACAATGAGAGCAATCCCCCCGATGAACCAGAGGAAGGGGATACTTCAAATTTAACATCCGAATTAGGCCAAAGACGCCTTACCAGCTTAGCATCAATAGAAATCGGTTTGGTCTCCTGTATAAAAATCAGTTGTGGACAGAGCCTCTTAATAACCCCCCTAACCGCGTGGACCTTTTCACTCCTTCTAATTCCCCTTACGTTCCATGTTACTAGAGATAAATTCATAAACAAATGGATAAACAATACCTGGAAAATACCGCTTCAAGCATTCCTCAGATTCCGTTCGAGCTCGCTTACTTTTCTGATAACTTCGCTTTCACCTCCATGAAAAGAGAAACCCAGGATATTGCTGACCTCAAAAACTGCCTCCGCTTCTAATCTTGCCGTTGATTTATTATCCGATATCCCAGACGCAATTGCTTCGTTACTGTTGCTACTAGAGTTTCCATCCAGATAGTTACTAATCTGTCTTCTCATAGTTCTCCGAAAGCTAGCCCAGAAAAAACAATTCGAAGGAGGAACTATTTGAACCCTGGGTTGAGATGAACCTCTATTATAAGACAAAATCGGGCAGCAATTTGAAGGTAATTTTTCAGAGCCTTCTACACTATCCGGAACCACTTCTAGAGAGCTATCGTTGAGATTAGGAGAAAACTGATTTGCAGACACCTGTACAGGGTTCTTGTCTCTGCCTAACGGCACTTGTTGGCTAGATTCATTGTTTGAGACCACCTGGCAAAAATCCTGGCCTACAGGATTGTTATACACCGAGTCTACTTCTGAAGAGAAAGAAGCCCCAGGCCCAATATTAGCCAAGAAATCTCCGGATATAGAACCATTCGTATCAACTCTCGTGTGGACCGGCTCAGTAACGATAGGGACCGTTGCTAAATTAACCAGATTATTAATAGTGGGGCCAAACCTTGGAGTAGGGATCTTGTCGGGAATTGAATCACCATTAATTCTAGTGTTGTTAGGTTCCCAGGCGTCATTTGAAGAGTTAGGGGCTACCTGGAGATCCTCAACCGTGGGACCGCCGTTTATATTCCGGGGGAGGGATTTATCGGATCTACCACTCAGACTTTCGTCTCTCTCAGAATTTTCAGGATCATGTGGCCAGATATCTGCAAAGTTCCCCTCATCATCTCCACAATCACCACTTGACGGTTCATCACTTAATCTGCGGAGATTAATTTTTATCCGAAATGAAAACCCATCGATCTAACAGAAATGCCATCTGGAATAACCGTGGGACTCACAATCCTAATTATAATACTAGCCCGATCGAGTCTTTCCTTAGACGTGGTGTAATCAGCAGAACAAATATATTCTCCCCAGAAATTCCCGATGCTGGTGAAAAAAGCTTCATGCCAACACGACAGTGGAACTCCATATAGATTTACTTGGCAATAATAGCTATGAATACCATGTAAAAAAGGGGGCAATCTGAACAAACCAATAGCAAAGAGCTTCACGGTGATGTTCCCAGATTCTTGTCATTTCTGAAACTAATTTGAACATAATAATATGGGATTCTTCCATCCATTTGATTAACCTCACCTTATTCCCATCGTTATGGAGAGCCCGTTGTACAAATTCTTGATCAAAGGAATCTTTGATAATGCAAACCATGCAACTTTTCATCCACTCATTATCAGCTGTAGGAAATCGAATTTCCTTCTGAAAACCACCATTTGAATCTTCACTTAGGAACACCACAGGTTGGTCAATGATGTTGACACTACCACAACCAGTATTAAAATTATTCAGAAGTGCATCTTTGAAAGACTTGCCTTCCACGACCTTTGAATAGCAGACCTTAGCCCTATTTTCTGGTGTTTTGGACGTAGCTTCTTCCTGCATGTTCTTATGTTAGGATCGCAACCCATTGTTTTCCTCCAAAATATTAGGAATACGACTGCGTTCCAGAGTTTTGTGGTATCTTGTCCTAGAGACCTTTATCATTCTACCATCGATCTTGGAATTATCTAGTTTGAGAATAATCCGGTCCACCTCCAAACTGTTTTCTGCAGTCGCAAACGCAAAGGTTGACTCTTTGTATCTGGCTCAATTGTTGACCTTAGGTATGAAAACTCGAACAATATTTCCATGATGACTCAGAAGTTCCTTCAGTGCCGCTCTTGATACCCGTTTGCTGAGGTTGTCGATGAAAATGGTGTCCCCTCTTACCTCCGCTGAAGCCTCTGTCCTCTGGTTGGTGTTTGCCGTTGAAAACCCTTGCACTCCTGACCCTTGCGCTTCTGACATTTTTTTTAGTTTAAATGTTGGCTAGGTATTGTTATTGGAAAATGGTTTTGGTTAAAAGAGCTTGAGCACTTGGATCCTTGCCCTTGCTCACCCAACGTTTCCTTGTGTGTTATGTTTGTTGTTTTAGATTTTATCTTCGTTATAGTGAGACCAAGGGGAAGGCCTAGAGCGGGTGACCAGGCACCCGGGGTCGTGCTTTCTCCTCCTCCTGCTCCCGATGGTAATGGGGCGGATGTCGGAGATGATGTACCTCAGGTTGAGGAGAGTGTTGGGGGTAATGGAGCTCCGGCCGGTCAGGGTCAAGCAGATGCATATATGACTCATTTAATTCAAACTATAGTCGGGGCTTTTCAGATAGCTTTAGCCGGTATACATGCTACAACACCACCGCAGGGTGCGGGGACTGGTTTGCCCCTTGAGAGACTTCGTAGTTTGGGTGGAGTTGAGTTCCGTGGTTTGACTCCCGAGGGTTCAAAGGCTTGGCTCGAGAGCACTACACGAATCTTAGGCCAGATGGAGTGCTCAGACACTCGTAAGTTGGGTTGTGTTGTCTCCTTGCTTCTGAGAGATGCATATGCTTGGTGGACTACTGTTACTTCGGGTATGCTAGAAGAGGATGTCACGTGGGAATTTTTCAGGACATCTTTTAGAAAGAAGTTCCTTGAAGCCCGATATCAAGATGAAAAGAAGAGGGAATTTATGGCTTTGGTTCAGGGTGCTAAGACAGTGTCAGAATACGAGGTACAGTTTGTGAGGTTGAGCCAATATGCTCCTGAGTTGGTTTTTAATGAGAGAGAACGATGCGAGCGTTTCCGTTATGGTTTGACTAGGGATGTGAAGACATATATGCTCGCTTCTGATTACATCGAGTTTGATGTCTTGGCCTCTAGGGCCAATGATATTGAGTAAAGTTTAGGCTCGAACACTCGTGCTAGTGGGTCCGATTCAGGGAAGAGACATGCGGATTGGGATAGAGAACATGCCAAGAGGCATATAGATATGAGGTATCAGTTCGACTCGAGACATAGAGGCGATAACCACGGACGTGGCCATCAAGGCCAAGGAGCTGTTGTTCACACCCCTGAGTGCACTAGATGTGGGAGACGCCATCCAGGTGAGTGTATGTGTACCTTTGGGGTATGTTGGAACTGTGGTTCCCGAGATCACTTGAGGCGTAATTGTCCTCACCCGGCCAGGGGCGGACATGCTTCAGCTAGAGGGTTTGAGCATCATAGAGGCTGTGAGTGCGGTCGAGGTAATTTTCAGCCAAGGAATGATGGTCATAGAAACTTAGCTCATGTGGTGGCAATTCAGCCCGAGGGTGGAGGACCGGCTAGGGTGTATACACAACGAGAGGCTGGGAATGACACGAATGTCATCGCAAGTAATTTCTTGTTACAGTATTTATCTTTGATTTCGTTGATAGATTCGAGTTTGACACATTCGTACATTTTAGGTGAACATGCAAGATCTCTAGGTTTACCGTATGAATGGTTAAAGGTAGGCGTGGATGTCACTAGTTCTTTTAGTGAGACACTAGTAGTTAGGAAAATGTATATGAGGTGTTCTTTAATGATTCGGGGTCATGTGTTTCCGGTCCATATGATAGAATTGTCGTTCTATGGTTTCGATGTGATTTTGGGCATGGATTGGCTCGTAGAGCATAGAGCTAGGGTAGACTTTGAGACCAAGAAAGTTTCCTTGAGACTGGCGAATGATTTTAAGGTTGTAGTAGTTGGGAAGAACATTAAGTTCTTGTCCAATGTTGTTTCTGCTTTAGAAGTACAGAGATTGATGGATTCGGGATGTCAAGCGTATTTGGCCTATGTGATGAATCTGAATATGAGTGAGGTTAGACCGCAAGACATCAGAACAGCTTGTGATTTTCTGAGTGTCTTTTCGGAAGAGTTGTCGAGTTTGCCTCCATATAGGGATGTTGAGTTTTCTATTGAGACGTATTCAGATTCTGCACCCATGTCTATTGCTCCGTATAGAATGACACCTAAAGAGTTGAAGACAAAGCTTCAAAAACTGTCGGGAAGAGGTTTCATTAGGTCTAGTATTTCACCTTGGGGGTGCTTCGGTCCTGTTTGTGAAGAAAAAGGACGACAATATGAGAATGTGTATAGATTATAGGCAGTTGAACAAGGTAACGGTAAAGAACAAGTATCATTTGCCGCAGATAGATGATTTGCTTGATTAGTTGAGAGGTGCTTCAGTGTTTTCGAAGATTGATTTGAGATCGGGTTACTATCAGTTGAAGGTGAAAGATGTGGACATACCGAAGACATCCTTCCGTACACGATATGGGCACTATGAGTTCTTGGTAATGCCTTTCGGTTTGGCTAATGCTCCAGCTGCATTTATAGACATGATGAACCGAGTGTTTCACGAGTTTTTGGATAGGTTTGTAGTAGTGTTCATAGATGACATCTTAGTGTACTCCAGAACCGAGGAAGAACATGATGAGCATTTGCGATTAGTGCTTCAGACCTTGCTTGAGAACCAATTATATGCTAAGTTGAGTAAATGCGAGCTTTGGATTAGAGATGTAGTCTTCTTAGGTCATGTGATCTTAGCTTATGAGATTAGTGTGGATCCCAAGAAGATAGAAGCCATATTGAATTGGAAGCAACCAAAGCTAGTGACCGAAGTCCATAGTTTCCTAGACTTGGTGGGGTATTATCGAAGATTTGTTGAAGGATTTTCGAAGATTGCGGCACCTTTGACTAAATTGCTCCAGAAGAATGTTCCGTATGAGTGGACAGATGCAAGGCAGCAAGCGTTCGCAAATTTGAAGAAAGCATTGACCGAAGCTTATATTTTGATTCAACCTGAACCAGGGAAAGAGTTCATAATATACAGTGATGTGTCGTTTGTAGGTTTAGGTTGTGTGCTTATGCAAGAGGGTAAGGTTGTAGCTTATGCTTCGAGACAGTTGAAAGTTCACGAGAAGAATTACCCCACTCATGACATAGAGTTAGCTGTTGTAGTGTTTGCTTTGAAGATTTGGAGACACCACCTTTATGGTGAGAAGTGCACAATCTACACCGACCACAAGAGTTTGAAATACTTGATGACTCAAATAGAGTTGAACCTTAGACAGCGTAGGTGGTTAGAGCTTCTTACGGACTATGACCTCACGATAGAGTATCATCCAGGTAAGGCAAACGTAGTGGCTGATGCTTTGAGTAGAAAAGTGGTAGTTGAGTTGCGAGCTATGTTTGTGAGATTGAGTGTGTCACAGGATGGCAGTTTGATAGCCGAGCTACAGGTTAAACCTTCATTGGTTCAGTTAATTCGAGAGAAACAGTTGCAAGACAAGTCTTTGACACCTTACGTGCAAGATATAGCCGAGGGTAGACCTGCAGATTTCTGCTTTGGCGAGAATGGGATCCTATGTTCCAAGGATAGGATAGTAGTTCCAGAAGATGCCGAGTTGAGGCGTACTATCTTGAATGAAGCACATAACAGTCATTTTGCTATGCATTCGGGTAGCACGAAGATGTACCGTGGGTTGAAAGAGGAGTAATACTGGATTGGGTTAAAGAAAGATGTGGCCGAGTTTGTGAGTAAGTGTATGGTATGTCAGCGAGTTAAGGCCGAGCATCAGTTTCCTTCGGGTTTGTTACAGTCGTTGAAGATTCCAGAATGGAAGTGGGAACGGATTACCATGGATTTTGTGTCAGGTTTACCATTGACTCCTTCGAAGAAGAATTCAGTATGGGTGATAGTCAACAAATTCACTAAGTGTGCCCATTTCATACTTGTTCATATTGCCTACACCTTAGATAAGTTGGCCGATCTGTACATTAGTGAGATAGTGAGATTGCATGGTGTATCGAAGTTGATTGTATCAGATAGAGATCCGAGGTTTACAACTAGATTTTGGGAGTGATTGCATCGTGCCTTGGGTACTTGGTTGAAATTTAGCACTTCGTATCACCCACAGTCAGATGGTCAGTTAGAGAGAGTTATTTAGGTGTTAGAGGACATGTTGAGGTGTTGCATCATCGACTTTCAGGGTTCTTGGGAGAAACACCTACCGTTAGTAGAGTTTGCGTACAATAACAGTTATCAGGCTAGTATTCAAATGGCACCGTATGAAGCTCTATATGGTAGGAAATGTAGAACGCCTATTTGTTGGGTCGAGGCAGGACAAAAGCTTGTACCTAAGCCAGACTTGCTTAAGGGCACTGCCGAGAAGGTAAAATTGATTTGTGATCGCTTGAAGGCTGCTTCAGACAAACATAAATCGTATGCCAATCTGAAGAGAAAAGAGAAAGAGTATGTTGTTGGCGACAAAGTGTTTTTTAAAGTCTCACCTTGGAAGAAGGTGATGAGGTTTGGTAAGAAGGGTAAGTTAAGCCCGAGATTCATTGGTTCTTACGAGGTAATTGAGAGGATTGGTCCCGTTGCTTATAGATTGAGATTGCTGACAGAGTTAGAGAAGATTCATGATGTGTTCCACGTTTCGATGCTTCGAAAGTATAGATCAGATTCGTCTCATGTAATGCCAGTGGAAGAGATCGAGCTGAACCTAGATTTGTCATATGATGAAGAGCCGGTTGAAATTCTTGCTATAAATAGTAAAGTGTTGTGTGGGAGGTCTATCGAGTTAGTCAAGGTTTTGTGGAGACACCGAGGTGTGGAAGAGGCCACTTGGGAGAGGAAGGAAGACATGAAGAAACAATTTCTGTATCTCTTTCCGTCAGGTAATTTCGAGGACAAAATTCCTTAAGTGGGGGAGAGTTGCAACGCCCGGGTTTAGGGCCCGGAAGATACTCTGGTTGGTTAAGCCGGTTCGGGTTAAGTTAATTTTTGGGGAGACAATTTAAAATATACCATTTTAGAGCTTTTGGAGAAAAGGGGAATTTAAAAGGGTCTTTCGGTAAAATGTGGGCAAATGGGTTTTGGAGATAGGTTTTGAATTAAAATAAAATACATTATTTCAAATTTGTCATCTCTTCTTCTTCCCCAAAAGCTTTTCATGTTAAAACTCCCCAAAGCCATAGCCACAACCTATTTTTCACCAATCTTCACCATTTGGAAGTTTCAAAGAGGTAAGCAACTTGATTTTTATTCGTCTTTTCATTTCAAACTTACTTGTAGCACTTTCTTTTCAAAAGAATGAAGATTTCTGAAGTTCCTCTATTTGGGAGAAAATGGGTTTTTCAAGGGTTTAAGAGAACGATGATAAAATAGTGTTTTGGGATGAGTTGTAAACTATATTTGGGTGTAAAATGGTGTTAAGATATTGGGTTTAACATGAAATCCCGGATTTTGGGAAAATGGGTGACTTTGATTAATGAATATTTGGGTTTTTGGCTTAGAAATGGTGGAGAAGGGTTCCTAATGTTTTGGTGTTGTTGGGTTGATGTTTTTGGAGTTTTTTAACATGGTTTGGATGATAAATTGATTGGGATATGGTTGACTTGATGTTAGAGTAGAAATAGGGATGGTTTTGGTTAGTTTCGGATAGAAATCGGATGCTTGTTGTTGTCGAATTTTGATGGAATTGATTTCGGTGAGTTTGAATGTTGAAAGATGTATTAATTCCTTGTTTTGATTTGGTTAGAAGCAGAGGATAATGATTTGGGTTCTTTGGGCGCTACTCCGGAAGTTGAGGAAGCTTGAAGGAGGACCGTAGGCTTGTTTTTGTTTTGAGCTGATGAGTGGAAATTATTTGAATCTCTTAAATGTTCAAAGAAGGTTTCTTGGGATTTGGGTGGAGCCTTAGGAGCCAACCTAAACGCAAGCGTAAGTTTGTCTATGTTCGCCTTGTTTTGTTAATTGTTGGCGTATGTGTTTATTTGTGTTGTGGTGTGAAATACAGAATGCTTTACCTCCATTTTTAATGTTGTTGTGTTGTCGTAGTTGTTGTCAAGCCTCACATGATGGTTAGTTATTGTTGAATACGGTGATGTGTAGTCCCACCGGAAGTGACTAGTAGATGAGTACGATGATGTGTAGTCCCATCGGAAATATGCTAGTTGTTGTGAACGGTGATGTGTAGTCCCACCGGAAATGGTTATGCATGTGCATACCATGATTTGTTTATGCTTTCGGTTTATAGTATTTCCTTTCTAAATGATTTTGTTTTTAGGCTAAAACATATGTTTTGAACTGCATTGTTGTTGTGATTTTGAGTTCCGCTCACTAAGCTTTTAAGCTTACACTATCTTTTTCAACAATGCAGATCGTTAGTGGTTTCGGGAGGCAAGCAGGGCAAGGGAGGAGTCTTGGAGTTATTTGCTAGCTCAAAGTATGGTTGTAATAATACTTAGGCAATGAGAATGCTAGACTTATGTGTTGAGGAGTTGGTGTCCAAACTCATATGTTTTTGTTATTATTATTGTTGTTACTATGTTTAAAGTATTGAAGTATGCTTTGGTTGGCTTTTGACCTTTGGAGAATGTTAAGCATGTTTGGTTGCTTGCTAAATCTTGTTTGATGATTGTTAGCCTTGTTGAATGTTTAACTCGCTTTAAGTGAATGTTCATGGTTGTCTTGAATTGCATGCATGTTTAGAAGTTGATCTAATGCTTGCTTAAGGTGTCTTTGTTAGCTCTCTTGCGCTTAAAATTGAAATCTGCTATCTTTTTGTACAGGGCGTATCAATACACTCAAGGGCAGTATCGATACGGTCCCCTGTTTTAAGCCTAGCGTATCGATACGCGAGGGCGTATCGATACCCACTTTTCTTTCTGGAAATCTGAGATTTTGACGAGAAATTGGGGTATCGGTATGGGTCTTAGGCGTACCGATACGGTCCTAGAGTTGACTTTGAGAAACAAGACCGTTAGGAGCGTATCGATACCAGCCTTGGAGGGTATCGATACGGGCTCTCAAAGTTGACTTCGGGGAAGTTTGACTGTTTAAGGCGTATCGATACGGGCCTTTGGAATATCGATACGACCTGAAGTAAATGGCTAAACCATGTCTTTAATTGTCTGATCTGCTTGGTTCGTACCCGTGTTTGCTTTTTCGTTGTTTGCTTTTATCACATAGGTTCAAATGAAGCATTTAGACAAGACTAATTAAAAAAATAGGGTTGCTAATCGGAGTGAGGCCTTAACGGGTTTCACTTTGGTTTTCCCCGTGTAACTCGTTCGGTTTGGTCTGGTGGCTAGGCCGGGACGAGGGGGTTACATGATGAGTTGCAAGAGGTCTATGATGAGTTAGTTGAAAAATATAAAGAGTCAATTTTGAGAAATAAGAAAAATATTTCTGATTTAAAAATTCAAATTAAGTCTCTTTCAAAAACTAACTCGGAATAGGAAAATAAGGTTTTATACTTGATAAACCTTTCAAATGATCTTAAAAAGAAAAAAAATTGATCTTGAAAAACTTCTTTCCGATTTTCAAGATTATCACACAAAAGAGGTGGATAATATTAAAACTTCTATTACTATTGAGAGAAACAATTTTGAAAAATGAAATTCTTCTAAAACCCAATATATAAAAAGAAAACATTTTTATCCTAAACAAAGAAATTTTTATAAGCAATATAAAAATAAAAGAATTATGAGTGTTTGGGTTCCTAAGGAACTCATTGTTTCTAATAATATGAATGTTATTGCTTCTTGGATTCCTAAGGGAACCAAGGTTTTGAGGGCTAACACACATGGACCCAAAATGATTTGGATACTAAAAACCAAAGCCTAATTTCTTTGTTTGTAGGGGGAGCATTGCTACAATGCCAAGACTTCATGTCAAAACTCATGGTACCTTGATAGTGGATGCTCAAGACACATAACCGATGACAAGAGTAGATTCTTGGAACTAAAGCCAAAGAGTGGTGGAGTAGTGACTTTCGGTGACAAATCCAATGGCCACATTGAATGAATTGGCTCCATTGGTAATCACTCTTCTATCTTTATTGAAAATGTTCTATATGTCAACGGTCATAAACACAATTTATTGAGCATTAGTCAATTATGTGATAAAGATTTTAATGTTCTCTTTGATAAAAATGGTTGCAAAATAATAAACATTAAAACAAATCAATTGATGCTCATAGGGCATAGGATAGGAAATATTTACATGGTGCATTTAGATGACATTCACACATCTCGTGCATGTTTAGTTGCACATGATGAACATGACTCATGGCTTTGACATGGAAAATTAGGACATGCTAGCATGAGTGTTTTAGAAAAATTAGTTTCCCTTAATCTAGTTAGAGGTTTACCCAAACTTAAGTTCTCTAATGATAAAATATGTGATACATGCTCTAAAGGTAAACAACATAGAACCTCATTTAAATCCATTAATGATGTCTCTACTTGTAGATGCTTACAATTGATTCATATGGATCTTTTTGGGCCAATTAGGACTATGAGGTTGGGTGGTAAATCATATGCTTTCGTACTTGTTGATGACTATTCTAGGTTTACTTGGGTTCTATTCTTAAGTACAAAAGATAAGGCTTTATAAAAATTCATCACATTTTCAAAAATAACTCAAAATGATCTTGAGCTTAAAATCACTCATATTAGAAGTGATCTTGGAACCGAGTTTCAAAATTTAGGTTTTGAAGAGTTTTTAAATGAAAATGGGATTAGCCAAAAAATTTCCGCACCTCGCACTCCTCAACAAAATGAGGTAGGTGAGAGGAAAAATAGGATTTTACAAGAAATGGCTAGAACCATGCTTTGTGAAAATAATTTACCTAAATATTTTTGGGCGGAAGCCACAAATACCGCTTGCTACATTATAAATCGAGTAATGATTAGGACAATTTTGAAGAAAACACCATGTGAGATTTTAAAATCTAAGAAGCCAAACATTTGCTATTTTCATCCATTTGGTTGCAAGTTTTTTGTTTTAAACAATGGAAAAAATAACTTAGGTAAATTTGATGCTAAAAGTGATGAAGCTATTTTCTTAGGATATTCTTTAAACTCTAAAGCTTATCGTGTATTTAATAAGAAAACTTTGGTAGTAGAAGAGTCTATTCATATTGTTTTCGATGATAACCTCCTTTCGAGGAAGGATTCTTGTGATGATGATGATATAGGGATCATTGAAGCCATTGATGGAGGAAGAACATCAAAGGTGGGTGAGATTCCAACCAAAGAAGAAGATGCACAAGATCCACCTCTTGAAGCCTTGAAGGACTTGGATCTTAAGGAAAAGGAGGTGACATACCCAAGGGAGTTCAACTATGTCAAAGGTGGTGAAATTTTGGGTGATCCATCCAAGGGGGTAACCACTAGATCCTCTCTCAAATTAATGAACCATGTTGCATTTCTTTCATGCATTGAGCCTAAAAATATCAAAGAAGCATTAAAAGATGATTTTTGGATTTTGGCCATGCAAGAAGAATTAAATCAATTTGAGAGAAGTAAAGTATGAACATTAGTTGAAAGTTGTAAAGTGTTCATAAGTTCTATATTTTGTGCGCATTCCATCTCATATTATTGTTGTTCTTAAGTACATTCTGGGCATAATTAGGTTCATGCATTGCATATTACAGTATTCTTTACTTTGTCATGCTTTTATTGATTGTCTTTTATTTGGTAAGGAAAAGATGTTGTTTTAGTGTAGTTTTGGTTTCAGGTACTAGAAGTTGGCAGAAAGAGAGAGGAGCTGATGTTGAGGCAGCAGACCAAGGAGCTGTACTGAAGCAGTTTAACCAGAGATAGCCGCTGCCGAGTAGCTGCCGCCGCCATACCTGGCGCCCAAAGCAACAAGCTGAGGAATTGGAAAATTGGAGTGCGATCTGTAGAGTAGAAAATCCTGATTCCAACGATGCCATCCACTTAATTTTCTGACGCCGGGAGCAACGGACAAAGCTGCCGAAGGAGAAGATCAAGATGACTTGCGGTGCATGACAACGAGAAGGAGTCCACATTCAACTCAAACAAGTCAGAATTAAAGGTTGCATTTAATGCAAAAGCTACTTTGAAGACTTCTACTCCAAGGAGGACTAGGCCTAGCTAATGCTTATTTATACTCGACATATTTTGTAATTGGAGACATCTTAGGTTTTCCTTTGTGCATAGTCTAGGTTTTCTTGCCGCCAATCATGTTCTAAATTCTCTCTTGGGTTTGGGTTATGTTGTAAACTTGTGTGAGAACAGTTGCTTAGGAATTAAGTTTGCATTTGCAATAATACTTCAAGGTTTGCTTATTCCATGCTCTTCATAGTTTTCAATTAAGTTCGAAAGATTAGTTGTTAACTATATATTTGTCCTGTATCGAGAGAGTCGAACTCACGAAAGAGATAAGTACGATACTCACTCTAATCAGGTGTTGATCAATCCAGCCTAGACATAGGTTAGGGTTTAAGGCGGCTAAAAAGAACGAACCAAGGTTGTTGTCTTTGCAAGATTCACATCGTGACGGGTATCATCTGCAGTGGGCAACAACATCATTCTGACTTAGACATAAGCGGGATCACTATCGATGTGTTCTACTGAGCCTTGAAGGACTGCCGAGTTTGCCGCCGAGCCACCTTTCCGTTCCACTACTGAGGCAGCAAAAGCGTCGAAGTAACCAATCTGCCATCATCCGCCGAGGTAGAAAAGTCTGGAAGCGCAAAGCAACTTAACATGTTCAACGCAGTTTCACACTACTAAGCAGCATAACCCGACCCATTCTATCACCCTGATCTTTTCATCAATTACTTGTGTTTTAGTTACTTTTCTTTATAAACTAAAATTTACTTATGCATTTATTTTTTGTGCAAGATTTGCCATTCGAGTTAAGCTGTCCAATCCTTGTGGGAGACAATATCTTTTATACTATAACTTGACAAGAGTGTGCACTTGTGC
This sequence comes from Hibiscus trionum, assembly GCA_030270665.1. Classification (NCBI taxonomy): domain Eukaryota; kingdom Viridiplantae; phylum Streptophyta; class Magnoliopsida; order Malvales; family Malvaceae; genus Hibiscus; species Hibiscus trionum. The sequence continues at coordinate 75,338,486 of BSYR01000010.1, read as the reverse complement.
TCATATTTAGAGAACACCCAAATGCTCCACAAGTTTTTTGCGCCGTTGCCGGGGATTGACAACAGTAAATTCGTTTTTGTTTTTATGCACTATTATTTTTAATTGCATTTAGTTTTTAGTTTTTATTTTTTCCATTATATTCGAAAAAAAGAATTTTACAGTTTTCTTGTCTAGTGCATGACCAGAGCAAATCCAAAAGGCGAAATCGTTTACATAGACGAGATCGAACGAAGAGCAAGAAAACTTAAGAAAGAAGTAAGAGAAGCCCTCGGGAAAGCCAAGGAAGAGGGAAAAACAGAAGCAGCTATGTATAACGACCAAGAAGACAACCCTGCCATCGATGCTCGAAACGGCAGGGATAGGCAGCAAATTCCACCTAGGCAGCAACCCCCAGTTCTGCCCAGGCAACCACAGTATGTGCGAACCACCAGGGAGTACTTGGAACACGATTTCAGAGGGTTTGATCCAACTGTGTCAGAGCCTGAAATTGAAGCGGATCACTTTGAGTTAAATCCTGTGATGTTCAATATGATCAACATATTAGGGAAATTTGGAAGAACTACCACAGAAGATACTCAGCAGCACTTGAGAGGATTCCTAGACATATGCAGAGCTTTCAAGATACATGAAGTCCATCAAGATGTGCTGAAGCTGAGATTATTTCTTTATTCACTGAGGGATATAACAAAATAATGGCTGAACAACCAACCGACGGGGTCATTCAATACTTGGAAGGAGTTGTACAAGTGTTGCGTGTAAAAGTGTCTATCGCAATGTAGTGCAAGTGTACACGACACAAGTAATAAAGTGATACTAGAGTATCGGATATCGTCTCCACAGGGACTGGGCTAACCCTTTCCTTCGCTATCTGCACAAGGGGAAAAGAATATATTAAGATATTGTCACGAAAATAATAAAGAATACTGGAAAATAAAAGTAGAGAAATCAAGATAGAGAGAATGGGCTGGTATTGAATTGCTCAGTAGTGCAGGTATTGCAGAGTTTAGGAAATCCAGTTCTGTCGTCGCGCCTGTCGCTGGCAGCACCTGTCGCGGCAGCTGTCCGTTGGTCGTCGCGGCAGCAAACACACCAACTCAGTACGTTCAAGTTTGGCAAGAATCCCAGATCTGCCTTGGCCTATCCCTAGGTCCAAGTCTGTCGATGATCACGTCTTGATGATACCTCCCGGCGTGAATCGAAGGATGAACACCGATGTGTATGAATTCTTCCTTAGCCACTTAACCTTGCCCTATCCCTAGGCACAAGATAGTTCAACTATAAACTAGAGAACTCGCTCTTATTTCTTTCGTATACTTAACTCTCCCGATGCTAAGTAAATAGATAACCTCACAATGCTCTCCCGATGCTCTTGCAAGATATTAATAACCAAAATAAGAGAACTTGAAGTTTATTTTATTGAACTGAAAATTCCTAAAACAAAACAACCCTTGCAACTACTTTACAAAACAACCCGTAGCCCTAGGGGGAATTTAGAACATGTTGGTGACGGGTAAACGGCAGAGGGGTTTAGGTTATCGGTTATGGGGTCTTGGGTGTTGGATGGTCTCCTAGGTTAAAATCTATGCCCTTATATAAGCTTTGGGCTCAAGTATTCTAAGGTAACAAGGATTACAACTTTAATTAAAAGTAAGATTCTAATAAAGACTTAATCTCCAATTATCCTACTTTTCAGCCGCCTCCTTGTTTCTTGGGATTTCTTCTCCTTGAGCTTTGGCTTGTCATATCTTTTGATCCGGGGCTTGGAAAAATATATGGTTTTCACACGACAGACGAGCATAATTTTCTCTATCTATCGAGGTCCACTTTGTTTTTCTCTCCATAAAGTTGCTGTCACCTTGCTGTCACGACAGGTCCATGACAGCTTCGTCTTCTTCGTCTGCTTGTCCAGTTCAGCTTTCCTGCTTCTCTGCCCTGCGCCTGCCTTCACCGTCTACGACGGCGGCAACCTGCCAAAAACAGCCATTTTTAGTAGAATCTGTGCCTTTTATATATTTGTGATGTTTTGCTGAAAACTAACCTAAATGCAATGAAATGATGCTTGAATGCAGCAGAAATATGGGTTAAAAAGGGTGTAAATAATAGAACTTTTAGACACTCAACACACCCCCAAACTCAAGTTTTTGCTTGTCCTCAAGCAATTAAGACTTAAAAGAAAAATGAAAATTTTTGTGTTGGCCTTCAAACAGTGAACTGTCCCTTACCCGTCGCTCATTCTCTATGGCGGCAACAACCTGTCGGAGAGATTAGGATCTGTCCGGAATCTCACTATAGTCCTCGTGCAGTGTGTGCATGCTTGTGAACAGTTATATGCTAAGACTCTATTAGTTTCACTAGAATATTCAACTTTTTAACTTGAAATTTTATGCCAAAGTTTTTTTTTTTTTGGAAGGCACATTTTCATGCTTCTTTTCTATTTTCAAGCTAAGTTTTTCTAGAGCCAGTTTTGGGCACCTCTAGTTAGCTTCCTAGAGCCGGTTTCGGGCACCTCTAGGTTTTTGAATTTCTTTTGCTAAACTTCTTTCCTAGAGCCAGTGTTAGGCACCTCTAGGGGCTATTCAAGTACTAAGCATCCTATTCTAGTTTGGCTAAAAGAAATCTAAGCAATATAACAGTCACAATGGTGTTTAAGTTTTTCAGAACTATAGAAAGGCTCTAAACTTCTCCTTAAACTGTCCTAAAGTTGCTGCCACGACAGAGCTGTCATGACAGGTAAGTTTACTTCACAGTTTTAAGACAACATTTTTAAACTTTTCAATTTTTTTAAGAAAAATAAATAAGACACAACAATTAATTATGATGTACTTAGACTCTATTAAAACGGAGGGTTGCCACCCCCAAACTCAAGGGTTGCATTGCCCTCAATGCAAATGAAAGAAAATAAAAATGAAGGCAGTATATCACAAAATATAGATAAGGCAGGTAGCAATAAGAAGAAAATAAGAAACTTAAATTTTAAGCGATGTCTTCACTGCTGCTGCTGAGGCGGATTTGGCGGCGGATTCTAGGCTTTGGGGCAGGCTGGGCTGGTTGCTCTACGACCTGGATGTCCGAGGAGCTGTGGGTGCTGCCCTGAGAGTATGAGTGCTGCCCGCGACAGGGGTGGAGGCAGAGCTTCCTCGGGTTGCTTGTATCGTCATTGCACGGGTTTTTCTCTGTTTACCTAATAACAAAAATAAACTAAAAACTAATATCAAATTTCTAAATCCTAAAATATTAAAGATAAAATAAGATAAAAATAAAATAAAATAAGTTAAGTTAGGAGTGCCTTGAGGGGCATTCCTAAAGTAACTACTCTCTGTTCTATTGATGCTTGATGGGTCGTTTCCGGTACTTCTTGAAGTCCATCCGTACCCTCCATCTGGTGAATATTCTCATGGTGGCGGCTTCTTTCTTTCTCTTCCCTTTGTAGTCCATGAAGTCCTCCCTTCTTGGTAATGTTTCTGAGGGTATGAATATATGATTAGAAAAAATCAAATTGACATTCGGCCACAAACTTACCTTGTTTTCGTTGAATGTTGTTGTGGTTGAATGTAGCCCTTGTTGTCGTGCCTGCTGCTGTGGCAGACAGTTATTTTGACAGTCCGTTGGCAGGTTACTTTGCAGGTCAATGGGACATTGGTAAGTGCCATCGCTCTCTATACTAAATTCTGTTGACCACTCGTAAATCTCCATCAGTAGAGACTTTGATGATTCTATGTCCACCGGCTTTGGTTCCTCTAATACCTGCAATGGAATTTGTGAGTTTTCAAAGAATTCAAAAGGTTCGTTTATTACCTGCTCATATTCCATCGGCGAGGCATTGTCATTGGGTAGCTCTTCTAGGTGGTCGTGCGAGTGCCATGACAGGGATGGATGTGTGCAATCTTGGTCAGGCATAATCGAGATAGTGGGTTGAGAATTTGCCTCTAACGTGGTTGCTGCTGCATCATCAGTTGCTGCCGAGGCGGCAGTTTCTGTCGAGGCGGCAGTTGCTGTCGAGGCGGCAGTTTCTGTTGAGGCGGCAGTTTCTGTCGAGGCGGCAGTTTCTGTCGAGGCGGCGGTTTCTACCGAGGAAGTGGTTGCTGCCGTGACATTCTCTTGAATTTCATTCAGCGTTGTCGCGGTGTTGCTCCATTCCGGCTCCTCGATCATTGCCATGGCAAGTTGTTGCTCAGACTCATCATAGGTTGGGTATTCTTTCACATGGGCATCCTCGTCATCTTGCCTCAGGATTTCAGGTTCATCTGTGGCATGAATGAGGACTGGTCTTCTCAAGAGTTCATCCATCTTGGCGATACTTGCGTTCGTAGAAGCTGACACTTTTTGAGTGAGTGCCAAGAAGGCTTGCAGTGTGTCTTCTAAGGATTTTGACTGCTCTTGTGGATGATGACATTGCCAGGGCAGGTCGGGTTCTGTAGCAAAACTGTCATGATATAAAAAATTTTGTGGGTTTTGATCGTACCATAAAAAATTTTGCTGCTGCGGCGTCGGCAATTGCTGCCCCTGTTGCTGCCACGGCTGCTGCCCTGGCAGCATATCTTTACGGTAATTGCAAGAACTTTCCCACATCAACTCTCGAATGGTTTTTCCTGGCATGTTGATGCCCTTGAACCTGTATTTTCACCTGAATTTTTTTTGTTAAAAAATAAAAATAATAATAAAGAAAATAAAAAAAATAAAAGAAAAGTGCAGAAGCTAGGGTAAGAGTGTGTTGCCAGTCCCCGGCAACGGCGCCAAAAACTTTTTGCGTGTAAAAGTGTCTATCGCAATGTAGTGCAAGTGTACACGACGCAAGTAGTAAAGTGATACTAGAGTATCGGATATCGTCTCCACAGGGACTGGGCTAACCCTTTCCTTCGCTATCTGCACAAGGGGAAAAGAATATATTAAGATATTGTCACGAAAATAATAAAGAATACTGGAAAATAAAAGTAGAGAAATCAAGATAGAGAGAATGGGCTGGTATTGAATTGCTCAGTAGTGCAGGTATTGCAGAGTTTAGGAAATCCAGTTCTGTCGTCGCGCCTGTCGCTGGCAGCACCTGTCGCGGCAGCTGTCCGTTGGTCATCGCGGCAGCAAACACACCAACTCAGTACGTTCAAGTTTGGCAAGAATCCCAGATCTGCCTTGGCCTATCCCTAGGTCCAAGTCTGTCGATGATCACGTCTTGATGATACCTCCCGGCGTGAATCGAAGGATGAACACCGATGTGTATGAATTCTTCCTTAGCCACTTAACCTTGCCCTATCCCTAGGCACAAGATAGTTCAACTATAAACTAGAGAACTCGCTCTTATTTCTTTCGTATACTTAACTCTCCCGATGCTAAGTAAATAGATAACCTCACAATGCTCTCCCGATGCTCTTGCAAGATATTAATAACCAAAATAAGAGAACTTGAAGTTTATTTTATTGAACTGAAAATTCCTAAAACAAAACAACCCTTGCAACTACTTTACAAAACAACCCGTAGCCCTAGGGGGAATTTAGAACATGTCGGTGACGGGTAAACGGCAGAGGGGTTTAGGTTATCGGTTATGGGGTCTTGGGTGTTGGATGGTCTCCTAGGTTAAAATCTATGCCCTTATATAAGCTTTGGGCTCAAGTATTCTAAGGTAACAAGGATTACAACTTTAATTAAAAGTAAGATTCTAATAAAGACTTAATCTCCAAGTATCCTACTTTTCAGCCGCCTCCTTGTTTCTTGGGATTTCTTCTCCTTGAGCTTTGGCTTGTCATATCTTTTGATCCGGGGCTTGGAAAAATATATGGTTTTCACACGACAGACGAGCATAATTTTCTCTATCTATCGAGGTCCACTTTGTTTTTCTCTCCATAAAGTTGCTGTCACCTTGCTGTCACGACAGGTCCATGACAGCTTCGTCTTCTTCGTCTGCTTGTCCAGTTCAGCTTTCCTGCTTCTCTGCCCTGCGCCTGCCTTCACCGTCTACGACGGCGGCAACCTGCCAAAAACAACCATTTTTAGTAGAATCTGTGCCTTTTATATATTTGTGATGTTTTGCTGAAAACTAACCTAAATGCAATGAAATGATGCTTGAATGCAGCAGAAATATGGGTTAAAAAGGGTGTAAATAATAGAACTTTTAGACACTCAACAACAAGGTCTTCCTAGATCGTTTCAGTCCTTCAAACGTCATAGACAGATTGAGAAACGAGATCACAGCCTTCCACCAAGGGGATGAAAAATCAATGTATGAAGCTTGGGAGAGATACCAACAAATGTTGAACAATTGCCTGCTTCATGGTTTCCCATCCTGGACTCAGGTGTCGATGTTCTACAATGGAGTAAATCAACCGATACGAATGATGCTCGACGCCTCAGCCAATCGAATCATCCTAGACAGACCACCTGAGGAGGCACTACAGATCCTGGACAAAATTGCCAAAAACGACTACAAGTTCCCTACAGCCCGCCGCGGCATAAGGCGGCCAGCTGTTGTGAATGAAGTAGAGGCCACAAAATCTGTTAATGCCCGCCTAGACAAGCTGACACAGCTGATGATGAGTATGGCCAAAGGAAAGGCATATAAAGCCAAGGCTGTGGAGCCTTTTTGTAATGAATATGGGGGCAACCACGATTCTTCCGAGTGTAGTGAATCTGCAAACTTCATGGGAACCTATGAGAGGAATAGCAGACCCAACACCAACACATACAACCTTCGCTGAAAGAAGCATCCAAACTTCTCTTGGAGTAATCCAAACACAACTACAAATCCAACTCAGCAACCATGAGGATACCAATAGAACCTGTCAAGACAGCCGTCTCAGCAGCAACAAAATATGAACAATAATTCATTAGAATCTACTTTGCATATTTTTATATCTCGTACTAATGACTTTATTGTTCATACTAATAAATTTATTGACAAAAATGAATCTTTCATGAATAGGACTAAAATAAGGATGAATAACCAGGAGGCAACAATAATGAATCTAGAGACTCAGTTCATTAGGTTTGCCCAGATTGTTAACAGTAGGCCAATGGGTGGATTACCTAGTGATACTGAAACCACAAAAGGAAAATACTAAGAGTAATGTAAGGCTATAACAACTAGATGTGGGATAACGTTACAAGAGCCATCAAACCCTGCTGCGAGAGAAATAACACCTGCCGATCTAGTTCAAGTCACCAGAAACCCTACCGCGATAGCCTCTAAGAAAGGCAACACGGAACCACAAAAAGGGCTGACAGATGACACTATAAATGACCAGACAGAATCTGAACCAATTACTGTCCCCCAGAATAAGCTTCTTTCCAAGGCAAAAATCGTAGACACTACACCTTCACCACCATTCCCACAACGATTGAAAAAACAGAAACATGACTTGCAGTTCAGAAAATTCTTGGATGTTCTCAAGCAAGTAAAAATCAATCTCCCATTGGTAGAGTTGATCGAACATATGCCCAGCTATGCTAAGTTCCTAAAGGATATGGTATCCAAAAGAACAAGAATCGGGGAATTCGAGACAGTGGCAGTAACAGAGGGATGCATGACAATGCTACACAATAAGGCGCCGCCTAAATAGAAAGATCTGGGCAGCTTCATAATTCCTTGTGAAATAGGCAGCAACCACTCCGTAAGAGCCCTATTTGACCTAGGGGCAAGCATTAACTTAATGCCCAAGTCTATTTTCCAGAAAATAGAGATAGGAGAGGCCCACCCAATGACAGTAATGCTACAGCTAGCCGATAGAACGTATGTACAACCGGAAGGTAAAATTGAATACATCCTAGTGAAGGTGGAAAATTCATTTCCCTACCGACTTCCTGGTACTAGACTTTGAAGCAGATGAAAAGGCACTGATAATCCTAGGGAGACCATTCCTAGCTATGGGCAGAACGCTGATCGGTGTTGAAAAAGGTGAACTTACAATGAGGGTCAACGATCAGCAAGTAAAGTTGAACATTCTTCCAAACTATTGAGGCAAGCTAATGATTCGGACAGAGCAGGGACAAAATCTTTCATGTCATTTACTACGCCAGCAAAACGCTGAATACTGCCCAAACCAACTACACCACCACTGAGAAAGAACTATTGTCAGTAGTGTTCACTTTCGATAAGTTCCGGCCATATCTAATTGGAACAAAAGTGATCGTCTACACAAATCATTTAGCCTTGAGGTACCTGTTCACAAAGAATGATGCCAAACCTCGCCTAATCCGTTGGATCCTTCTGCTGCAAGAGTTCGACCTGGAAATCTGAGACATGAAGGGCATAGAAAATCAAGTAGCGGACCATTTATCTCTGCTTGAGAATGGACAAGGAAAGACACCAACCAGCAAAATCCAAGATGCATTCCCTGATGAACAACTATTACTAGCCTCCTCTCTAATAGCAGCCTTAGAAGCTGAAGGTATCTCACTGACTGCCCATGAAGAGGCCGCGACAGCAACGTCAACAGCCACACCCTGGTACGCAGATATCGTAAATTACTTGGTAACTGGTGTTTTACCTTATGACCTTAACTTCCAAGGAAAGAAACAATTCCAATATGATGCTAAGAATTATTTTTCGGATGAGCCTTTCTTGTTTAAAAACTGTGCATATCAGGTTATTAGACGGTGTGTCTCTGAGGATGAAAAACAAGCCATACTATCTCAGTGCCATGCGGCACCATATGGAAGTCATTTCAGAGGACATCTCACAGCAACAAAAGTACTCCAATCAGGCTTTTTCTGGCCAACATTGCATAAAGATGCCTAAGCCTTCTACAAACAGTGCGACAAATGCCAAAGAACAGGAAACATATCAAGAAGGAACGAAATTCCCTTACAAACTATCTTGGAGGTTGAATTATTCGATATTTGGGGGATTGATTTTATGGGACCATTCTCATCTTCTTGTGGCAACATGTACATCCTTCTAGCGGTTGATTATGTCTCCAAGTGGGTCGAAGCCATTGCCACCCTCACAATGATGCAAAAACCGTCCATAAATTCCTGCACAAGAACATATTCACAAGGTTTGGGATTCCAAGAGCCATCATTAGTGACGAAGGCACCCATTTTGACAACAAGTTAATTGCCAAGGCACTTCAAAAAGTGGGTGTCACACACAAGATTGCCGCGATATACCATCCGCAAACAAATGGGCAGACAGAGATTTCAAACAGAGAAGTTAAAACCATATTGGAAAAAGTTGTCAATCCAAGTAGGAAAGATTGGTCACTGAAGTTAGACGATGCCCTTTGGGCGTATCGAACAACGTACAAAATGCCACTCAGAATGTCCCCTTATCGATTGGTATACGGCAAGGCCTGCCACCTCCCAGTTGAAATAGAACACAAATCATATTGGGCAGTCAAGGCGGTAAACATGGATTTGAAGCAGACTGGCGAAAAGAGATTACTAGATCTGACCGAAATGGAGGAATTCTGGCGGGAAGCATACGAGAATGCCAAGCTATACAAGGAAAAAGTCAAAAGATGGCATGAAAACAAGATCCAACAAAGGCAGTTCTTGCCCGGGCAGCAAGTGTTGTTGTTCAACTATCGTTTGAAGCTGTTTCCCAGGAAATTAAAATCCAGATGGTCAGTACCGTTCGAAGTAGTCCAAGCTTTCACATATGGTGCCATGACAGTAAAGCCAGTAAATGGAGGGACATAATTCAAAGTTAATGGGCAGCGATTGAAGCATTATGCATGAAAATTTGTCTCGAGAGAACATGAAGTATTCACTTTGGGGGATGCCCACCGCACTGTGACATAATTTTTATCTTTCCACATCTTTATTGTTTTATCTATTTAGGAGTAGATTTTTAGGACTAGATTTTATTTTTAATGCATTACTACTATTTATTCTCGTCTCATAACTAATTCTATAGATTCAGACCCTGAAGAATCATATTGCCGCGCACGACTGAGGGCAGCACTGCTCATCCAGCTACCAACACGTGCAATTAATGGCATAGCAAATAAACTCCTCCGGATAATCTCTACTATATGACAACAGCTAAGTCCAAGTTTCCTTTCCTTGTCTCATTTTTATTCTTCAGTCTCTATTTTTTGTATTTTATTTTGTGCATTGAGGGCCAATGCCCATCTCGAGTTTGGGGGGGTTAACACTCATTTTTTTTAGGCATAATTAGTGCATATTAGGTTGCATAATATACTTACCTCTAAAAATTAATCAAAAAAATTGTTAGATATTGTGCCTATGATAGGATAGCCGAATTAGAATTTTCTATAATTGCCAAAAATTAAAAAGAACTTAATTTTGGGGAAAGCATGAAGTAAACTTAGAATTTTCTATAGTTAACAAAAATTAAAAACACTATTGTTACTTGTTGAATTTGTTTGAATATCTGATGAACATTGCCTGCTTGAATTATTTGTAAAATTCTAACATGGTTGCAGGAAGCTACCACGACGGGCAACAAACAGAAAAAGAAAAGCACTACCACGGCATGAAAGAAATTTTTTATGTTGTTTTTCCCTAGAGGTGCCCGAAACCGGCTCTAGGAAGAATCATGTGCAAGGAAACTTCGCTGCTATCAAAGTCTATGAATCTGAAAATCTTTGGAGTGACAGACAAATTAGCATGAGTGAATGAAAGTCTTCACGGGGTGACTCTACTCAATGGGTTCGGGGTTTTGTAGTTTGCTCCTATCTTAATTTCAGACCTAGAAGAGTGGTTGTGATGAGCTGAAACCCTTATTGCCATGATTATTAACTGTGCTTAATTATGCTGCCTCGACAGCAACCTTATATTACCATAACAACATCTTTGTTTACTTAGAATATTCTTTAGATTCAGCCTGTACACAGTTTTTCCACACACTTCACTGACATTATAGTTTAATTCTGAGGTAATTCATGCTATTCTCCTCTCACTAATCTAATGACAGGTGCCACGACCTTGAGGTGTTAAATCAAGTTTAAAACAAGTTTTTCTTTCTGATTAGTTCAAAGTGCAAGTATGTTTAGGTTTGCATTGCTTGAGAACAAGAAATAGTTCGAGTTTTGGGGGTGTGTAAAGTGTTCATAAGTTCTATATTTTGTGCGCATTCCATCTCATATTATTGTTTTTCTTAAGTACATTTTAGGCATAATTATGTTCATGCATTGCATATTACAATATTCTTTACTTTGCCTTGCTTTTATTGATTGTCTTTTATTTGGTAAGGAAAAGATGTTGTTTTAGTGTAGTTTTAGTTTCAGGTACTAGAAGTTGGCAGAAGGAGAGAGGAGCTGATGTTGAGGCTGCAGACCAAGGAGCTGTACTAAAGCATTTCAACACAGAGATAGCCGCTACCAAGTAGCTGCCGCTGCCATACCTGCTGCCCAGGGCAGCAAGCTGAGGAATTGGAAAATTGGAATGCGGTATGTAGAGCATAAAATCTTGATTCTAACGATGTCATCCAATCAATTTTCTGACACCGGGAGCAGTGGACAGAGCCACCGAAGGAGGAGATCAAGATGACTTGCGGTGCAAGGCAACGAGAAGGAGTCCACATTCAACTCAAAGAAGTCAGAATTAAAGGTTTCATTTAATGCAAAAGCTACTTTAAAGACTTCTACTCCAAGGAGGACTTGGTCTAGCTAATGTCTATATATACTCGACATATTTTGTAATTGGAGACATTTTAGGTTTTCCTTTGGGCATAGTCTAGGTTTTCTTGCCGCCAATCATTTTCTAAATTCTCTCTTGGGTTTGGGTTATGTTGTAAACTAGTGTGAGAACAGTTGTTTAGGAATTAAGTTTGCATTTGCAATAAAACTTCAAGGTTTGCTTATTCCATGGTCTTCAAAGTTTTCAATTAAGTTCGAAAGATTAGTTGTTAACTATCTATTTGTTCGGTGTCGAGAGAGTCGAACTCACGAAAGGGATAAGTAAGATCCTCACTCTAATTAGGTGTTGATCAATCCAGCCTAGACATAGGTTAGGGTTTAAGGCGGCTAAAAAAGAACGAACCAAGGTTTCTGTCTTTGCAAGATTCACGCCGTGACGGGTATCATCTATAGTGGGCAACAACAGCATTCTAACTTAGACATAAGCGGGATCACTATCGAAGCGTTCTGCCGAGCCTTGAATGACTACCGAGTTTTCCACCGAGCCACCCGTCCGTTCCACTGCCGAGGCAGCAAAAGCATCGAAGTAGCCAATCTGCCATCCTCTGTCGAGGTAGCAAAGTATGGCAGCGCAAAGCAACTTAACTTGTTCAACGTAGTTTCACACTACTAAGCAGCATAACCCGACCCATTCTATCACCCTGATCTTTTCATCAATTACTTGTTTTTTATTTACTTTTATTTATAAACTAAAATTTACTTGTGCATTTATTTTTTGTGCAGGAATTGCAATTCGAGTTAAGCTGTCCAATCCTTGTGGGAGATGATATCTTTTATACTATAACTTGACAAGGGTGTGCACTTGCGCTCATATTTAGAGAACACCCAAACGCTCTACAAAAGGCCTAGTAATCAATCTACTATAGGAAATAAATGGGTCTTTAGGAATAAACTAGATGAGGGTGGTAACATAGTGAGAAACAAGGCTAGGCTTGTTTCTCAAGGTTACACTCAAGAAGAGGGAATTGATTTTGATGAAACATATGCACTCGTAGCTAGAATGGAAGCTATTAGGACGCTTCTAGCATTTGCATGTTACCATGATTTCAAGCCTTTTCAAATGGATGTAAAAAGTGCTTTTCTAAATGGTTTTATAAATGAAGAAGTGTATGTTGAACAACCATCGGGTTTTGAGGATTCAAAATTTCCAAATCATGTTTTTAAATTAACCAAAGCTCTTTATGGTTTAAAAAAGCTCCTAGAGCTTGGTAAGAAATGCTTTCAAACTTTTTAATTGAAAAAGATTTTGAAAAAGGCAAGGTGGACACTACACTTTTCATAAAAATATATTGTAATGACACCTTAGTAGTGCAAATTTATGTTGATGATATCATCTTTGGTTCTACTAATGAATGTTATTGTAAAAAAATTTCTAAGCTAATGCAAGGTGAGTTCGAGATGAGCATGAAGGGGAAGCTCTCATTCTTCTTGGGGCTCCAAATCAAACAAAGGAAGGATGACACCTTCATAAATCAAGCAAAGTATGTGAATGATATGCTCAAAAAGTTTGGCTTGGAGAATGTAAAGCCTCAAGCCACCCCTGTGAGCTCTTTTATAAAGCTTGACAAAGATGAATGAAGTAAATGTGTTGATTCTAAGCTTTATAGATCTATGATAGGTTCTTTACTTTACCTTACCACAAGTAGATCGAATATTATATTTAGTGTTTACTTGTGTGTTAGGTTCCAAGCTAGTCCTAGAGAATCACATTTAGTAGCCATTAAGAGAATTTTTAGATACTTAGAGACACACCTAACTTAGGTTTTTGGTATCCTAAGGATTCTTCCTTTAGCCTTCATGCTTATTCGAATGCAAATTATGGGGGATGCAAGATAGATAGGAAAAGTACCCTCGGGACATGCCAATTATTAGATAGTATGCTCGTATCTTGGTTCTCTAAGAAACAAAATAGCGTAGCCTTATCTACCACCGAAACGGAGAACATATCCTTAGGGAGTTGTTGTGCTCAAGTCCTTTGGATGAAGCAACAACTCTTAGATTATGGCGTTCAAGTAGAAGCCATACCCCTTAGGTGTGACAACAATAGTGCCATTTGTCTCACTAAGAATCCCATCCAACACTCTAGAACCAAACATATAAAAATTAGACATCATTTCATTAGAGACCATGTTTTGAAAAATGATGTTGTTCTAGAATATGTTGATACCTTAAACCAATTAGCGGATATATTTACCAAACCTTTAGATAAAGAGTGTTTTTGGACCCTTAGGAGAGAGTTAGGTTTAACTAGCTTTTCTTGACCATTTTAGGTCCCAAATAGTCAAAATTTTGCTTGAAATTGGTTGATATTCATGCTTGTGTTAATTTGCCTCATTTTGCTTCTATGCATGTTGATAGGGGGAGTATGCATTCATTTTAGTCATTAAATCTTGTTCATATGTCATTCACATGCATTTAAGGACGTTTAAAGTTGGATTTTTGAACTTAAAACTGTCAAAATTGCTTTATATGGTAAAGGCGTATCGATATGGGTTTGTCAAGGGAAGTGATACAAGTCAAACTGTATCGTCACACGTATCGATACGATATTAAAATTGAATTAAAAATTAGGGCAAAGCGTATCGATACGCTCTACACATATTCGAATGAGAAAGTTAAATTAGGGCTCTTAAATGAGAAATCACTTTACACAAAACTTCCCCTCTCTTTTTTCTCTAAAAACCCTAGCCGAAAATCTATAAAACCCCCTCAATCTCTCAAAATTTTCACACCAAACCTCAAATTCTTTGAGGGTTTTTCATCTACACATCAAAGCCAAGCTTTGTTAACAATCTTGTGCATTCACATCAACCCATTCATCCATTCTAGTAAATCAAGGTATAAACTTTTTTCCTTTTTTTTAATTTTCGTTTGTTTTTATTAGTTGATTTCACTTAATTTTTGTATAAAATATACATTTGTGATATGGGTTTCAAGTTTTTACAAAAACTTTTCAAAATCCGAAAATTTTTCTTTTGAATATAATTTTATATCGTATATTTTGTAAACTGTTTTTCGAATTTTTTTTACCAATCTTTTCTTTTATACATGTATATATTTTCAAAAATAAAATTGATTTTCAAATACCTTGAATTATTGGAATTTATTTTTGGATTCATGATATGTTATTTGCATACATATTCGAATTGTTTTGATGTTTTCAGGATTATGACACCCAAAAAGAAAACGAAACGATACATTGCCACTACTTCCGATCCTATGGAGGATGATGAGGGTAACCCTAAACCAAATCTCCCTTACATAATCCAACATAATTTTCCAAACCCTTTAGATATGTCACGTTATAAACTTTTTCAAGATTTTACTCTTAGGGAAGAACGTGTCGTGTCTATTCCTTTTTTTTAAACTCCGAACGCTTTAAATTTGCATACCTTCCTTTGATTCGATAATAGAAATTTATAAACTTCTTGAACTTTCCTCTCGTTTTATATCGAAATTTGGTCACAATTTTCTTTTCCAATACCATATGCATTCATAATGAAACGAGAGAACACGTTGTTGCTAGAGAGTCACATCTTATGGGCACAACTTTTCAAATCGATCAAGATGTTCTTTGTAAAGCTTTTGGTTTTGAAAATATAGGGATTGATAATGAGAATTCCTTAGGTCATGGTCCTATAGGTTCCGTCAATGTTTTAAATGCTCATGACCGTATTTTTCATCTCATTATTACATGGTTTTTTGTCCCTCGAGTGGAAAATTTTCGACTATCCGTCAAGTTGATGATTTTTGACTTAGGTGTTTTCGTGAGGGTAAGCGCCCTAATCTTTGTCAAATCATATTTGCCGACCTTGTTTACCTTGTTCAACATCGTCACATCGATCAAGTAAAGATCTTTTACTGTAACGCCCGGGTTTAGGGGCTAGGTGAAAATAATATTTTAGTATTGTTTGGTTTCGATTTTAATATTTTATTTATTAAAATAAAGGTTTGGGCCTCGGGTTTTAAGATTTGGACTAATTTTAAATTGAGCCCAAAAGCCATGGATGGCACTATTGTGGTTTCCCTTTTTCTTTAAGGGCATTTTGGTCATTTAACATTAAATTTTTAAACAATTATAAAATAAGGTTGAGTGATCATCTTCTTCACTTCGCTTCCATTTCATTCCAACGTCAAAAATCTCTCTCCCTTTAGATATACTATTTCATTCCATAACTCATCCGTTTTTGAAGATTTTTCAAAGGTAAGGACGTTTTTGACTTGTCCTTGTTATTCTCTACATATTGATACCAATTGTTTTCATTTTTATACATGTTTTGAGATTTGAGGTTTGGAGGGTTTTGGATTCAAATATGTTATTTTTTATGTCTTTAACCAAGTTTTCTATTTGTTTAAGTTATATGAGTTGTCTACACTCAAAAAGGATCAACAAAAATCGATTTTTACAACGTTTTATGGAATTTTCGGATTTGGGGGAAAATGAGGTTTTTGAGAGGTTTAAGTTGAGTTTTGGGGATGTTTTAGGTGAAATTTTGATGGTTGATGATTAGACTATATGTAAGTGTTGTTTTGGAGGCTTTATGGAGTAAATTAAAGTTTGGAATCATTGGTTTGAGGGGTGTTTAGGGGCTGCTCGAGATTAAGGATTTTGTGTTGTGTGCTTGGTATGTAATGGTGTTGGTTACTTTGGAATATGGACTGAATTGGGATTATTTAAATTGTGTTGAAATGTGTAGAAACGAGAAAGTTGGTTGGTGAAGCTTCGGGGACAAATTGAGGATTTCGGAGTTGTGAGCTTGGTCTTCGATCTTCTTTTGGGTAGCAACGGTGAGTAGAATTGTTGAATTATGCATTGTGCTCGATATGGATCCTCTTGGGGTTGGGTGGGACCTTAAAGGGTCACCTAAACCCGTGTGTAAGCCTCTCTACTCTCATGTTGTTGTGATATGATGAATGTTTATAATTCATGAGCTTTAAGTGCATTTGAGTGGTAAATTGTGTAGTTGAGTTGAGTTCGTGCCTCACGTGATGGTTGTCGTTGCTCCGGTGATGTGTAGTCCCGCCGGTAGCAAAAGCATAAGACTCTGGTGATGTGTAGTCCCACCGGTAGTCACTGGTTGGGTATTCCTTTGATGTGTAGTCCCATTGGAAACTCACTAGTTGAAACGGTGATGTGTAGTCCCACCGTACTTGTATGTTGGTTGGGATTGTGCAAACCATGTGTGTTGTTGTTATTGAGATTGATCTCTGTGCATTAATGTCTTCTTATATTTAAAACGTGTTTGGAAAAACTGTACGTTGTGATTTATAGTGTCTCCCTCACTAAGCTTTTTGGCTTACGCTCACTTTGTTTCCAACGTGCAGATCGTTAGAGTTCGGAAGGCAATCAGGTGAGGAAAGAGCTTTTGGAGTTCTCAAGCTAGTTACAAGTATGGTTTGTGTTTTGATAAATTGCCTAGACAATGGGGTATAGGGTTTAGAAAGTTGTAATTAAGCTGGAGATGTTGCTTGTGTAAATATGTCTTTATATGTACGCCTTTTAAATGTTTAAGGTTGTTTTGATGGCATGTTCCTTATGATATGTTGTTAATGCCTTATGTTGATGGTTTTGTAAACCATGTTATGTTAATGTCTAAGTGTTTGTTGGTAGGCATATAACCATGTCTTTTGAATGATGTTTGTCCATGTTGGGTGCCTTGTATGACTATATTTTAGTTAATAGAGGTGGTATGAATGCTTGTATGTGTCTATGGAGGTTTTGTTATGCATCTAGAGTGTGAGCCTTATATGTTTTTGCTGAAATTAGAGTATTGCAAAGCAGGGCGTATCGATACGCTCAAGGGTGTATCGATACGTTCTTGCCTGCAGAACTCAGTTTTGGCTGGGCGTATCGATACACTTGGGTGTATCGATACGGTATCAGCTCTCTGGAATTCAAGTCAGGCTGAGTGTATCGATACACAAGGGTGTATCGATACGTTCCCAACTCTCTGAAATACAGAGGAGTGGGTGGGTTTAGGTCGTATCGATACGGGGTTGTAGCGTATCGATACGGTTCCATTTCGTTGACCTCGAAATGTTGACCGAGAAGGGTGTATCGATACGCTCAAGGGTGTATCAATACGGACTTCCCTGAGTTGATTGAGAGGGTTGACTTTGGTCAAGGCGTATCGATACCCTCTGTATGTGTATCGATACGGCCTGCTTAAAAGGGAAAATTTGGTTGTTTAAATTGCATGAATTGTGGGTTTTGTATCCGTGTTTGTTCGCTGCATGTCCCATCACATAGGATTTATTACAGGCATTTAGAAAAAGATAAAAAAAATAGGGTTGCTAACCGAGGGGGAACCTTAATTGGTTTTCGCTCGATTTTCCCCGTGTAGCCCACTTGGACCGGTCATCCGGCCAGACCGGGACGAGGGGGTTACATTTATTGGTATCAGAGCCTGAGGTTTCCGAGACCTCGGGCTAGTAAGTGAGGAAAGATAAGGTATTATTAGTGTTTTGCTATGTATGCCTAAATTTTGTCTTTAAGCATGGTGTATGAATGCATGCTATGGTGATCTTGTAATTGTTGAGAGTTGGTTCGAGTCCCCATTGTTAGGCGTTGTTGTCAAAAAAAATGGAAATTGTTTTGGTTTAAAAGATCTTGAGAACCGGAGTCCTTTGCCCCTTTGCTAACCTAACGTTTCTTTACTGTTGTGTGTTGTTGTTTTAGATTACTTTATTTGATATGGTGCGACCGAGGGGACGGCCTAGGAGGGGTGGTCAGGCACCTGAAAATGCGCCTCCTGCTCTTAATGCTCCTGGTGATGATGGAGGAAACGTCGGAGGTGAAGGTATTGGGCCTCAGGTTGAGGCTAATGTGGGAGGAATTGGGGCTCAAGCGGGCCAAGGTCAGGCAGGTCCAGATGTGGCTCATCTGATTCATACC